>NSJW01000158.1:123465-1500998 GCA_019955255.1 Castanospermum australe
TTGTGCTGAAAGGTTTGTCAGCCTTACTACAGCAGGCAGAGGAGTTCTCTTAAGCAACTGTAGATGATTAGAGAGGTAATGAATATTCTGAATTTATATGGTGGAGCATCTGGAAGTCTCCCACCTTGTATATGTTCAGCCCAATGTACCCCCTAACTTGAGATCTCGATTTCTCATGTCAGTAAATATCCAAATTGTTGCTTTTCTGGAGAAATACTTGGGGTTGCCATCTATGGTGGGGAGGTCTAGAATTACACGTCCAATCTTTAAGGGATAGGGTCTGGAAGAGGGTCAAGATGGAAGGAAAAGCTATTATCTAAGGCAGGTAAGGAAGTACTGTAAAAGCAGTGGCCCAAGCGATCCCTACTTATTCCATGAGTTGTTTAAAATTCCTTTGTGTCTATGTAAGGAATTCATGAGTTGTTTCAAAATTCCTTTGTCTCTATGTAAGGAACTTCTAGCCTGATGATATTTTGGTGGGCAATCAAACGGATTCTCAAAAATTATTGGATAAGTTGGAAGAAGCTTGCTGGCCAAAAAGTTGCAGCAGGGATGGGTTTCAAAAATCTTCATATATTTCAACTTGGCTATGCTAGCCAAGCAAGGATGGAGCTGATAAGATTTCCGGATACATGGTAGCTTGAATTCTCAAGCTAAGTGTTATTCATCAACACTTTCTTAATGCTTCTCTTGGAAGCAAATCCTTCATTCACATGGAGGAGTTTAATGGAAGGCAGGAAGATTTTATCTAGTGGCACTGTTTGGAGAATTGGGATGGTACTGATATTCGCGTGGGTGATCCATGGATTCCTTCACCTCCCTGTTTAGAATAGAGGACCCACAATCCAAGATCTCACAGTGGAATGGGGTACTCAGCTCCTACCCTAGTCTCGCAGGTGGAATGAAAAATTAGTGCGGGAGATTTTTTAGTGAAGATTTGGCAAGGTTATTCTTGATATCCCATTATACAAGGATATCAAGACTCCCTTTCTGGTTTCATGATGCTAGGGGTGAATATTCGGTGAAAAGCGGATATAAAGAGGCCTTGGATTAGATTTATTCAGGAGAGAGTGGATAAGGGTGTGGAGGGTATGATGTCCCTATTTATCAAAGCTTTCACCGTCATGGAAGAGAATATGGAGGCTAAAAATCCCCCCAAAAGCCAAAATTTTCTTTGGAGGGTCTGCAGAAAAATTATCCACACAAAAGATAGGTTACAAAGAAGGGAATAGCAGTGGAACGGGGAGTTATCTATGTAGCAGCTTGGATAGCATCTAGCTGGAATGTCCTTACTCTGGAGGTGCTTCGGGTAAGTAACTTCCATCCCTGATGCAAACTCATCCAACTCTTAGCTTGACAGAATCGTGCTGCCTTCTTGATATACAGCAGGACAGTATTGAGAAATTGTTAGTGTTGGTTGGAGATGGTTGGAACAAAAAGAGTTTGGCAGGGAAGGTTATCAAAACAGCTACCGATATCAGTTATCAAGCTTCACTGAACTTACAGACTTTTCACTCTGCACAGGAAGAGCCTTCATCTCTGAGTACAGAGCAACAAACATGTGCGCTTGGAAAAACCCAATATAATGTATACAAGGTGAATGTGGACGCAGCCTATTTGCAGACGAGTGTCTAATGTGGGAATTGTTATTCGAGACTGACTGCCAATTTTGGCTAGAAAATCTCTGAAACTGCGGGGCACGGTTGATGCTCATAGAGGAGAACTAATTGCAGCCAAAGTGGGACTCTCTTTCTTGGGAGCTGGGTTTTAGACGGATACTATAGAGGGGCGATACTAGACAGGTCTTCTGCGCATTAAGGAAGGCACACAGACTTGTCATAATGGTTCATCATTCGAGATATTACTATTGTAGCTTCATGGTTCGATGCTTTTATATGTGGTAGTGTTCCACGAAATGTAAGTGGGGTGACTGATAGTTTTGGCTCACTTTGCCAAATCTAGTTATATGTGTATATGGTGAAGACCCCTACATTTTCTCTTCACTTTTTTTTTAGATATTTTTGACCAATAAACTTCATATTGGAGCTCAAAAAACAAAAAAGTATTATTATTAAATACAATAGTTAAATAAAGTATAAATTAATTTTAAAATTTCATGAATTTATGAAATTAATTTACTGATGAGAACTTTCATTTCAAACTGTTAGATTAGTGATTTCAACGTTTAAAAAGTTATTCACGAAAAAAGTACTAAGACTTATACTTAGAATAAGTGGATCCCTATTCATATGAGTAAAAATCTACTTACACCAGGTGTAAGTTTTGCTATACTTACACAGTTTAATAATATTTTATAAATGTTAAATTTAATCAATCCAACCATTAGATTGAAAGTTTTTATCAAGTTAATCAAGTTTATAAAATTTCATACAATTTAAAAATTACTTAATACTCTATCGCACTACTTTATTTTAACGTATATATTTTTTAAAAATATAGTAAATATTGATTATTAGATTACATATATGTGATTTATTAATTTATCTCAAATTTGGGTATGTATGATTATCAAGATAATATCACATAGTTTTAACGATTGAATGGATTAATTCACATTTTATAAAAAATTATTAACTTACACCTGATGTAAGTAGATTCTCATATGGTTGGCGAATATAATATATTTAAACATAGAATAAGTCTAATGCATATAATTGATGATCATAGATTGGATATCCATATATTAATTCTATTAAATATATTAATGTATTATATATATATATTATATATATATATATATATATATATATATATATATGATTTGAATAATATAATATATTTAAACATAGGAGAAGTATAGATGCATCTAGTTGGGAATAGATGAATTAGATATTCATTCATTCATTTCATTAAAATGAATTAATGGATGGATTAGATATCTATCAATTAATTTTATTGAGAAGGATTAATGGATAGATTGGATATCATCTATTAAAATAAATCATGAATGGATTGGATGGTTTTAAAATTTTTAATGGATCATAAATGTATTATTTGTTTATTTTTATCTATCCATTAATGATATAATTTAAAACTCATACAATCCATACATTTGCCCCCAAACCGCCATTGGATTTTCCTCCTCTCGTTGCTAGCACCACGTTTTTCACTCTTTCATTTACATGTACGTTTCTGCCGAATTCATAATTGTTTACATCTGTGATTTTACTCAACATTAAGTTTTTCAATTTGTGAGAAGATACATTTAGCAAGTTATTTATAAAGATTCTTTTCATGTTTAAATCGTAATAGGTCTAACCTCTAGACTAGGAAAAAAATTAATTGATTTATTGGAAAGGCATTTAAAACTTGAGACAAAATAAGAAACAAAAGATAATATGAAAAACATATTTAAAGGATAAGACAAATTCAAAAATGCATAATACAAATATTTACAATAGCTTCAGTGTTAAGTTAGGAAGAAAATCAAGAATAAATAAACATAAAAAGAAAATTATATAAATATAGTAAGAATGTAAAGTCTTTTAAGAGCATATTTTGGATTTCAAAATTTGCATTAAATAATTAGGCAATTCAATCTCTTATAAATCGAAACTAGACATTAAAAGATTGACATAGCTATTTGGATGAAGTAGGCTTTCACTTTACTGTCTCCGCTGTCCAACAACTCTATACCTCTTGATCTTGAGCTACTTTGAAATAGTCATTGAAGCAGTTTGCCAATCCTAAGGGACAAGTTAAAGATATCAATGGCATCCACAAATGAGAAGGTTAGCAATAATATACCTGACGATCTTGCATTCAATATTCTGTTGAAAGTGCCTGTGAAATCTGTGAAGCGATTTACGTGTGTACAAAAATCTTGGTCTGATTTACTTTAGAATCCTCATTTCATGAACATCTGCCACCACAATTTCATATCTGAAACTGAGAATTCATCTCTCCTCTTAAAGCAAAAGACACCAGGTGCCGATGATGAAAATTTGTTTTTGCTTTCTGATAACAGGTTTGAGAATAGGGTCAAATTAGATTGGCCACCTGTATTTTAAGACAATAATCGTTTATTTTGGGTTCTTGTATTAATGGCACAATTTGTCTTTGTCAAAGGCTACATAAAGCGGTAGGAATTGTGGAGCATGCTGACATATTGTGGAACCCAACTACTAACGAAATCAATCATATCCCGTTTGGCCCTATCCAAAGCTTGAATGGTCATTTTTTTCATGGTTATGGTATTGGTCTGGACATTCATGGATTTGGTTATGATCATGCAAATGATGATTATAAGGTGATTCGTTTTATCTATTATTTCGAAATTGACTTTGAATCAGAGGAGGAAGATGATATCGGTCAAGAAGATTATTTTCAGATATATAGCCTAAAAAGTAACTCTTGGAGGAAACTTGATGCAAAATGGCTACTCGCGCAAGTATGGAAAATGGTTTTGAGGTGTACCTGAATGGGATATGTCATTGGTAGGGCTTGAAAAAACGATGAAATAACAGAAGACGTACTGGTGTCATTTAGCTTGAGCAATGAGGCATTCCATACAACACCCATAGACTGCCATCGTCGTAATGAATTCGTGAATAGACACTTGGTGGTCTTGAATGGGTCCATCGCAATGATTACAAAATGCTGTGGAGAATAATAGTTTTGATATATCAATTTTAGGTGAACTCGGTGTGAAGGAATCATGGACCAAACTCTTCACCATTGGACCCTTACCTTGTGTTGAGCATCCTATTGGAATTGGAATAACGGCTATATATTCTTCAGTAAATATGATGACGAATTGGCCTGATTTGATTTAAGAAACCATATGACAAGGGAAATTGGTGTTAAAAGGAGAGAAATATTGTTGTCAGATCGCAATTTATAAGGAAAGCCTTCTTCCCATTCGTGGAATAAATCAATAATTGTTTTTTTTTCAATGAAACCAAAAAATTTTATTCCTAGAGGGTTTAAGAGTATGGTTATTAGGATTTATCACTTGTATACAAATTGACTTGTCAATTGCTATGTTATATTAATAGCAAGGATTTGAAATCAAAGAATTTCATTATTTGAATTTTACTTAATCTATTTGATTTGATGTTTTATTCTTTTCCACATGGTTTTGGTATCTTTTGTCAACTACGAGAATGATCTATAGTCTTTTTTTATTGTCCTTCATTTTCTTCTAGATATAAGTACCTTTGAGAAATTTTGACGACATTAACAGCGTGAAAGATCTCTGGTTATGCTATATTAATCATATTTTGTTTTATTAAATCTAAGTTTCATATATCACTATGTTTGGTCACGTAGTTTGATGTTGTAGTTTAAACCGTCATGTTTCATGATCAATCACTTGGAGTTGTACAAGCAATTTGAATGCTTAGTAAATCATAAATTCCAAAGCAAATTTGCAAACACCAACTTAAAACTCCCTCCACTTGAAAGAGAGAGAGTAAAAAAAATAAAACAGAACACGCTTAAAAGCTAATTACAACACAACAAAATTGAATTGAAACAAGGTTGAAAGTAAGCCAATGTTAGAAGGAAAAAATAAAAGACGAGTATCAATAGCAAGTAGAAACAAGCCGAAGAAAAAGAGAAAAAATGTATCTGCTTGACTGTCATCAACCATGATTGACTTAAAGCCATATAAGAATCAAACAATAAAAATTTCTAGTAATTTTGGCATTTCTATACTTTGCCTCTCAAAAAAGAAATTAAAAATTAAAAAAATTTGTATGCCATGCATTTTTTAGACGTGATTGACTTTTTGATGTAATGATAAAACTGCAATAAAGATTGTCATTTTATCCTGATTACTTTGTTAATTTTTATTTAAAAAGTGATGTTAACTAATTTAATTATAAATCCTCTTGCTGCAACTATATGGATATAAAAGTAGAATTCATTTTTCACTAAACAAAAGGATCTTTGCCAAAAGAATATGCTTTTTGTTTTTGTAACATAGTTCATGTTCATAGATTGACAAAAAAAATGATTTTTTTAAAAGGATTTAATTTTCATCCATTATTAATGTAAAAAAATTTTTATACTATTTTTTAATTATGTTTTGATACATTATTGAAAGAGTTTGACTATAACTACATTATTTGAAAAGTCAAATTTTTTTTAATAATATATCAATACATAATTAAAAAATAGTATAAAATTTTTTTACATTAATAATGGATGAAAATTAAATCCTTTTAAAAAAAATCATTTTTTTGTCAATCTATGAACATGAACTATGTTACAAAAACAAAAAGCATATTCTTTTGGCAAAGATCCTTTTGTTTAGTGAAAATGAATTCTACTTTTATATCCATATAGTTGCAGCAAGAGGATTTATAATTAAATTAGTTAACATCACTTTTTAAATAAAAATTAACAAAGTAATCAGGATAAAATGACAATCTTTATTGCAGTTTTATCATTACATCAAAAAGTCAATCACGTCTAAAAATGCATGGCATACAAATTTTTTTAATTTTTAATTTCTTTTTTGAGAGGCAAAGTATAGAAATGCCAAAATTACTAGAAATTTTTATTGTTTGATTCTTATATGGCTTAAGTCAATCATGGTTGATGACAGTCAAGCAGATACATTTTTTCTTTTTCTTCGGCTTGTTTCTACTTGCTATTGATACTCGTCTTTTATTTTTTCCTTCTAACATTGGCTTACTTTCAACCTTGTTTCAATTCAATTTTGTTGTGTTGTAATTAGCTTTTAAGCGTGTTCTGTTTTATTTTTTTACTCTCTCTCTTTCAAGTGGAGGGAGTTTTAAGTTGGTGTTTGCAAATTTTGCTTTGGAATTTATGATTTACTAAGCATTCAAATTGCTTGTACAACTCCAAGTTGATTGATCATGAAACATGACGGTTAAACTACAACATCAAACTACGTGACCAAACATAGTGATATATGAAACTTAGATTTAATAAAACAAAATATGATTAATATAGCATAACCAGAGATCTTTCACGCTGTTAATGTCGTCAAAATTTCTCAAAGGTACTTATATCTAGAAGAAAATGAAGGACAATAAAAAAAGACTATAGATCATTCTCGTAGTTGACAAAGATACCAAAACCATGTGGAAAAGAATAAAACATCAAATCAAATAGATTAAGTAAAATTCAAATAATGAAATTCTTTGATTTCAAATCCTTGCTATTAAATATAACATAGGCAATTGACAAGTCAATTTGTATACAAGGTGATAAATCCTAATAACCATACTCTTAAACCTCTAGGAATAAAATTTTTTGGTTTCATTGAAAAAAAAACAATTATTGATTTATTCCACGAATGGGAAGAAGGCTTTCCTTATAAATTGCGATCTGACAACAATATTTCTCTCCTTTTAACACCAATTTCCCTTGTCATATGGTTTCTTAAATCAAATCAGGCCAATTCGTCATCATATTTACTGAAGAATATATAGCCGTTATTCCCAATTCCAATAGGATGCTCAACACAAGGTAAGGGTCCAATGGTGAAGAGTTTGGTCCATGATTCCTTCACACCGAGTTCACCTAAAATTGATATATCAAAACTATTATTCTCCACAGCATTTGTAATCATTGCGATGGACCCATTCAAGACCACCAAGTGTCTATTCACGAATTCATTACGACGATGGCAGTCTATGGGTGTTGTATGGAATGCCTCATTGCTCAAGCTAAATGACACCAGTACGTCTTCTGTTATTTCATCGTGTTCTTCAAAGCCCTACCAATGACATATCCCATTCAGGTACACCTCAAAACCATTTTCCATACTTGCGCGAGTAGCCATTTTGGCATCAAGTTTCCTCCAAGAGTTACTTTTTAGGCTATATATCTGAAAAATAATCTTCTTGACCGATATCATCTTCCTCCTCTGATTCAAAGTCAATTTCGAAATAATAGATAAAACGAATCACCTTATAATCATCATTTGCATGATCATAACCAAATCCATGAATGTCCAGACCAATACCATAACCATGAAAAAAATGACCATTCAAGCTTTGGATAGGGCCAAACGGGATATGATTGATTTCGTTAGTAGTTGGGTTTCCACAATATGTCAGCATGCTCCACAATTCCTACCGCTTTATGTAGCCTTTGACAAAGACAAATTGTGCCATTAATACAAGAACCCAAAATAAACGATTATTGTCTTAAAATACAGGTGGCCAATCTAATTTGACCCTATTCTCAAACCTGTTATCAGAAAGCAAAAACAAATTTTCATCATCGGCACCTGGTGTCTTTTGCTTTAAGAGGAGAGATGAATTCTCAGTTTCAGATATGAAATGTGGTGGCAGATGTTCATGAAAATGAGGATTCTAAAGTAAATCAGACCAAGATTTTTGTACACACGTAAATCGCTTCACAGATTTCACAGGCACTTTCAACAGAATATTGAATGCAAGATCGTCAGGTATATTATTGCTAACCTTCTCATTTGTGGATGCCATTGATATCTTTAACTTGTCCCTTAGGATTGGCAAACTGCTTCAATGACTATTTCAAAGTAGCTCAAGATCAAGAGGTATAGAGTTGTTGGACAGCGGAGACAGTAAAGTGAAAGCCCTACTTCATCCAAATAGCTATGTCAATCTTTTAATGTCTAGTTTCGATTTATAAGAGATTGAATTGCCTAATTATTTAATGCAAATTTTGAAATCCAAAATATGCTCTTAAAAGACTTTACATTCTTACTATATTTATATAATTTTCTTTTTTTTATGTTTATTTATTCTTGATTTTCTTCCTAACTTTAACACTGAAGCTATTGTAAATATTTTGTATTATGCATTTTTGAATTTGTCTTTATCCTTTAAATATGTTTTTCATATTATCTTTTGTTTCTTATTTTGTCTCAAGTTTTAAATGCCTTTCCAATAAATCAATTAATTTTTTTCCTAGTCTAGAGGTTAGACCTATTACGATTTAAACATGAAAAGAATCTTTATAAATAACTTGCTAAATGTATCTTCTCACAAATTGAAAAACTTAATGTTGAGTAAAAATCACAGATGTAAACAATTATGAATTCGGCAGAAACGTACATGTAAATGAAAGAGTGAAAAACGTGGTGCTAGCAACGAGAGGAGGAAAAATCCAATGGCGGTTTGGGGGCAAATGTATGGATTGTATGAGTTTTAAATTATATCATTAATGGATAGATAAAAAATAAACAAATAATACATTTATGATCCATTAAAAATTTTAAAACCATCCAATCCATTCATGATTTATTTTAATAGATGATATCCAATCTATCCATTAATCCTTCTCAATAAAATTAATTGATAGATATCTAATCCATCCATTAATTCATTTTAATGAAATGAATGAATGAATATCTAATTCATCTATTCCCAACTAGATGCATCTATACTTCTCCTATGTTTAAATATATTATATTATTCAAATCATATATATATATATATATATATATATATATATATATATATATATATATAATACATTAATATATTTTAATAGAATTAATATATGGATATCCAATCTATGTATCATCAATTATATGCATTTAGACTTATTCTATGTTTAAATATATTATATTCGCCAAACCATATGAGAATCTACTTACATCAGGTGTAAGTTAATAATTTTTTATAAAATGTGAATTAATCCAATTCAATCGTTAAACTATGTGATATTATCTTGATAATCATACATACCAAATTTGAGATAAATTAATTAAATCACATATATGTAATCTAATAATCAATATTTACTTATATTTTAAAAAATATATTATACGTTAAAATAAAGTAGTGCGATAGAGTATTAAGTAATTTTTAAATTGTATGAAATTTTATAAACTTGATTAACTTGATAAAAACTTTCAATCTAATGGTTGGATTGATTAAATTTAACATTTATAAAATATTATTAAACTGTGTAAGTATAGCAAAACTTACACCTGGTGTAAGTAGATTTTTACTCATATAGAATAGGGATCCACTTATTCTAAGTATAAGTCTTAGCATACTTATTTTCGTGAATAACTTTTTTTAAACGTTGAATATCACTAATCTAACAGTTTGAAATGAAAGTTCTCATGCAGTAAATTAATTTCATAAAATTTCATGAAATTTTAAAATTAATTTATACTTTATTTAACTATTGTATTTTAATATATAATACGTTTTTTGTTTTTTGAGCTCCAATATGAAGTTTTTATTGGTCAAAAATATCTAAAAACAAAAGTGAAGAGATAAATGTAGGGGGGTCTTCTAGCCATATACACATATAACTAGATTTGGCAAAGTGAGCCAAACTATCAGTCACCCCACTACATTTTCGTGGAACACTACCACATATAAAAGCATCGAACCATGAAGCTACAATAGTAATATCTCGAATGATTGAACCATTATAGGACAAGTCTGGTGTGCCTTCCTTAATGCTGCAGAAGACCTGTCTAGTATCGCCCTCTATATGTATCCGTCTAAAACCCAGCTCCCAAGCAAAGAGTAGTCCCACTTTGGCTGCAATTAGTTCTCCTCTATGAGCATCAACCGTGCCCCGCAGTTTCAGAGATTTTCTAGCCATAAAATTGGCCAGTCAGTCTCGAATAACAATTCCCACATCTTAGGAGCACTCGTCTGCAAATATGGCTGCGTCCACATTCACCTTGTATACATTATATTGGGGTTTTTCCCAAGCGCACACTGTTTGTTGCTCTGTACTCAGAGATGAAGGCTCTTCCTGTGCAGAGTGAAAAGTCTGTAAGTTCAGTGAAGCTTGATAACTGATATCGGTAGCTGGTTTGATAACCTTCCCCTGCCAAACTCTGTTTTGTTCCAACCATACTCCCAACCAACACATAATCAATTTCTCAATACTGTCCTGCTGTATATCAGAGAAGGCAGCACGATTCTGTCAAGCTAAGAGTTGGATTGAGTTTTCGCATCAGGGATGAGAATGTTACTTACCCGAAGCACCTCCAGAGTGTAAGGACATTCCATTGCTAGATGGGCTATCCAAGCTGCTACATAGATAACATCCCCGTTCCACTGCTATTCCCTTCTGTTGTAACCTATCTTTTGTGTGGATAATATTTCTGCAGACCCTCCAAAGGAAAATTTTGGCTTTTGGGGGGATTTTTAGCCTCCATATTCTCTTCCATAGACGGTGAAAGCTTTGATAAATAGGGTACATGTCATACCCCTCCACACCCTTATCCACTCTCTCCTGAATAAATCTAATCCAAGCCTCTTTATATCCGCTTTTCACCGAATATTCACCCCTAGCATCATGAAACCAGAAAGGAGAGTCTTGATATCCTTGTGATAATGGGATATCAAGAATAACCTTTGCCAAATCTTCACTAAAAATCTCCCGCACTAATTTTTCATTCCACCTGCGAGGACTAGGGAGTAGGAGCTGAGTTACCCATTCCACTGTGAGATCTTGGATTGTGGGTCCTCTATTCTAAACAGAGGAGGTGAAGGAATCCATGGATCACCCACGCGAATATCAGTACCATCTCCAATTCTCCAAACAGTGCCACTAGATAAAATCTTCCTGCCTTCCATTAAACTCCTCCATGTGAATGAAGGATTTGCTCCAAGAGAAGCATTAAGAAAGTGTTCTGATGAATAACACTTAGCTTGAGAATTCAAGCTACCAGTGTATCCGGAAATCTTATCAGCCTCCATCCTTGCTTGGCTAGCATAGCCAAGTTGAATATATGAAGATTTTTGAAACCCATCCCTGCTGCAACTTTTGGCCAGCAAAGCTTCTTCCAACTTATCCAATGAATTTTATGAGAATCCGTTTGATTGCCCCACCAAAATCTACTCATCAGGCTAGAAAGTTCCTTACATAGAGACAAAGGAATTTTGAAACAACTCATGAAGTTCCTTACATAGACACAAAGGAATTTTGAAACAACTCATGGAATAAGTAGGGATCGCTTGGGCCACTGCTTTTATCAGTACTTCCTTACCTGCCTTAGATAATAGCTTTTCCTTCCATCTTTGGACCCTCTTCCAGACCCTATCCCTTAAAGATTGGAACGTGTAATTCTTAGACCTCCCCACCATAGATGGCAACCCCAAGTATTTCTCCGAGAAAGCAACAATTTGGATATTACTGACATGAGAAATCTGAGATCTCAAGTTAGGGGGTACATTGGGGCTGAACATGATACAAGGTGGGAGACTTCCAGATGCTCCACCATATAAATTCAGAATATTCATTACCTCTCTACAATCATCTACAGTTGCTTAAGAGAACTCCTCTGCCTGCTGTAGTAAGGCTGACAAACCTTCAGCACAAATCACAAAAAGGTATGGAAACAGTCTGAGCCCTCTCTGAGGATGAAATCTTTCGCCTGGGATACCATTGAGAAGCACTGAATTGGAAACAAGACACACACTTCACGCTCACGCACCAGCTGATCCATTTTTCCTCAAAACCAAGTTTCCTCATCATATGTTCCAGAATGACCCATTCAACATGATCATGAGCTCTACTCATGTCCAACTTTATAGCCAGATAGCCTTCCTTACCAGATCAAACTAATTTTAATCTTATTCATTAAAATTATTTTTAATAAAGTAATAAAAATTACATCTCTTTCAATAAAAAATTAATTTAATTTGTCAACAGAATATTAATGATTTGCTAATCGATTTAAATTTTAAATATTTTATATTTTAATACTAACAGTAATAGAATTAGAAGGGATTGGCCCAATTTTGTCAAAAGAAAATTTAAAAATAATACTTTTCTAATTCGACTTGATATTATATAATAAAGAAACTTTTATTATAATATTTTTATACGTATATTAACATTAAATATGTATAACGTATAGATTTTTCTATTATAATTCGAAAAAAGTTGAACTTGAATATAAATTTTATAAACAATTAAAAATTTGATAGATATTTTAAACAGTAGATAGAATTGAACAAACTTAAATTACGAAATAAATATTTAATTTAAAATTAAAAAATGATACATATTAATAATTTTATAAAACAAACATAAATTTCTTTATAAAATCTAATTTTTACTATTTTATATATCAAATAAATTGTAATAAATAATGTCAAATTATCTATTTTCAATTAAATATAAATTTATTATTTTCTTTTTTAATTCAGATTTTTATAATCTTTTCTATTAAATTAGTTCACCTTTTATATATATATAATATTCTTATATTTAAGTCGTAATGCATTATATTTGTAATATTCCTATATAAAAGTTTGAATGCATTATTTTGATGGAGAAAAGCTCCATCATCGTCCCTTGCAGTCATTGCCTACATGAACCTATGAAATTAGACACACCCAAATATATATATGTCTAGCATGTCCCAGTGTAGCATAATCCCATTGACTTGATACAAGGAAAAAGAAAGGACGCTATGGAAGGAAGAGAGAAAGACTTCATAAACGAAGACATATGGGAAAAGCCAAAAATGAAACTGAAAAGTGGAAAAGGATTGCCAGATATGAGATTTTTCTTTCTAAAATAAATTGTATATTAGAAGCTAAATGATAAGTGACAACTAACGGATGGAATGACAACCTAGCATCTAATAATTTTTATTGGTAATAATCATTAAAAAATTATTCTTGAATTTGGTAACTTGACAAGAGCACCCAATTTGCATATAATCACTGCACCATATGAAATTATACACATCCAAATAATATATATATATATATATATATATATATATATATATATATATATGTATGTAATATTGCTATATATAAGTCTGAACGCATTAGTTTGATAGAGAAAAGCTTCATCATTGTCCCATGACATGACAAGGACACTGCCTATGTGACCATATGAAATTAAAGATAAAATCCATTCCTATGTTGTATGATCGATCATATATAAATTGGGTAATGACCCAGACGACTTATAATTCTCAATCACTCTGTGTGTGTGTGTGTGTGTGTGTGTATATATATATATATGAAGAGGGATAATTTATGCTAATGTAACAATTTTTCTCTTCAACATTTAACTCTAATTTTGTTTGAATCTAATAGTGGAAGATTGTTCAATTGAATGACAAAAGAGAATAAGAATCTGATTTAAATAAAAAAATGTAATAGTGAAATCTGTATTTAATGAAGATATAAATTCATTAAAATTATTTTTAACAAAATAATAAAATCTACATCTCTTTTAATAAAAAATTAATTTAATTTATCAACAGAATATTAATGATTTACTAATCTATTTATATTTTAAATATTTTATATTTTTATAATAATAGTAATAGAATTAGAAGGGATTGGCCCAATTTTGTAAAAAAAAAATTGAAATTAATACTTTTCTATTCGACTTGATATTAAATAATAAAGAAACTTTTATTATAATATTTTCATACGTATATTAACATTAAATATGCATAATGTATAGATTTTTATATTATAATTGAAAAAAGTTGAACTTTGAAAATAAATTTATAAATAATTAAAAATTTGATAGATATTTTAAACAATAGATAGAATTGAACAAACTTAAATTACAAAATAAATATTTAATTCAAAATTAATAAAATGATACATATTAATAACTTTATAAAACAAACATAAATTGCTTTATTAAAAATATAATTTTCATTATTTTATATATTAAATGAATTTTAATAGATAACGTCAAATTATCTATCTTCATTAAATATAAATTTCCGTTACTTGACAAGGACACCCAACTGTATATATTTCTCTCTTGTAATCACTTCTTATGGTTATGTGACTGAAATTACATACACCCAAATATATATATATATATATATATATAATTGATATATATAAGTCTGAACAGAGAAGAGTGCCTTATTTTTTATGATAGATCATATATAAATTGGGTAATGGCTTAGACGCCTTATAATTTTTTGTTAGTGGCGAGATTTTTCTTTCATATGTGAGAAGCTAAATAGAAAGTGACGGCTAACTGCCATAATGATAGCTTAGTATCTAATAATCTCTATTGTTAATAATCATCAAAAAAATTACTCTTGAATTTATTAAAAAGAGAATTTAGGTTCTACAAAGAATTATAAAAACCGAACAGACAAAAATATCAAATTATAGAATTTTTCTTCTTACGAGATCAAAATAATTTGATAACATATAATTGTTATTTACTGTACTAAGGCAACATTCTAAATTTTATTTAATGAAATAAACTTTAAATGTAATTAGACCCACTTATGGGATAATTTCTTTTGTTTTTTTTCTATAATATTAATAGTAAAATCCATGTTTAAAAATATTGAAGTAAATTCTCTTACTCATGTTTGTCTCCATTGCAACTAGAACCACTATTATTTAAGGGGGAGTTTCGAAGACACCAATACAGATTTCTATCTTACAATCTTATTCTCTTGTTAATCTGTCTCTGTCTATTTATCTTATTCTCTTATTCTACCAACTATTTCTTGAGCTCCGCACCAATCAACTTACTTTCATAGTTGTTTTATCATGCCCACCGTCCCTTGCCACTTATCAATTTTTCAAACTCGCACAACAGTGGCCACCATCAATATGCAAGGGTGCTACAAAATGTAAAACTATTCCAAAAAGTTTTACAATTCACGGTTTATGGCCAAGCAACTATACCACGCCTCAGCCAGAGTTTTGCACTAAGACAAATTTTGATGTTAAATTGGCGAGTTAATTATATCTTACTCTTATATCTGTATTTCATAAATTTATTAAATTTGCATATTTATTTGATAAATAAATTGTATATATTGTACTCATGCAGATCACAAGCTTGATGCCTCCAATAAATAATTCTTGGCTAGATTTGTTTGGTGACAATGAGAAATTTTGGGGCCTTGAATAGAAAAAACATCTGAGAATATGTTTAGTCAATTTAATTATTTTAAATAGATATTAAGGATAGGTTAGATATTATAAGGGTCCTTAATAAAGGAGGTTTCGGCCCTAGTGCAACTGCCAAATATAATGATACCAAAGTAGCTATGGCCATAAAAAACCACATTAATCAAGTTGAACCTGAACTTTTTTGTTCAAACATTGGAGGGACAGTGGTTTTACAGGAAGTTCACTTGTGTATAGATGCTAGCAGAGTTACTTATATATCTTGTCCTCCTAGTTCTAGTTCGTATAAAAATTCTGAGTTACCACTGTGATTGGTATGATTAATTATGTAAATAAAGCCTTAAAAATTATGTCAATAAAACAACTGATGTGCTAATTATTAATCCTCCCATCCCACATTATTAATTTACTGTTGTTTTGAAAGTTGAAAATCAGGCTTATTTTTGCTCTAAGTATATGTATAACTAGGTGTATTTGCAGAATATTTAATTTCTAAAAGGAGTGTTTACTACTGGTACTTTAGTCAGGAGAAGTCACAAATGTATATCAGTAGATCAATATAAAACATGAAGAATTGAAAGTTGAAAGAAGTTTTGCGTTAAAAAGAAAATAGAATATGTCCTTTTGCTTATGCAGATTTAAAATGTTAAAAGTTTTTTTTTTTAACCCTTTCGTGGGTTTTGACTCATGGGTTTATTAAGAGTGATTTTAGGCCAAACTTGCAAATGGACTGAATAGCTATTTTTGACTCGTGGTTTCTGGGCTTGTCTTGACCCTCTGAAGGCTCCTTCATGTCCTGCATTTCCTTTGCACAATTGCTACTAGGACCCATCCTAAACTTAAATATGCTTAATAGTTAACAAAGTTCTACGCCAACAAACAACTCATGCTTAACAAAAATAATAAAAGGGATAGTCTTCTACATTAGATTAGACCTAGCAAACCCCTTAATCAAAATCTGGATGTGGCTGGTGATATGTCAAAATCTGGATGTAACTTAGACCTAGTTACATATGCTTTATTACATTCTGGTGTGCTGTTGCTGCTGCGTAAGAGTTGTGCATTTGTGCTGCAAGTTGTTGAAACTGCTTTCTCTTTTGAGGTTATACTTATTGGGTAGTCAGCTGGTAGCATCAAGGTAGTTTCATCAGTCATCCATTTTAAATGTGTGTGCAGTGTACTTGCAGATTTATGAGATCCCTTGTAGAGGTAAATTAATACCTGAAGGTGCTAGTAAGTTTTCCGCACATATTGATTAGGACAGAACCCCCATATACCAACTTTAAATTCCCATGAGTTCTCTCTTATTTTTGAAAGATTATTAGCATTTATATATATCTATATATATATTCAGATCACAGAAATAAATAGCAAATTAGCAAGAAACTGTCTTCCCTCCATACTTTCCAGCAATATAAGATCATAACACCATGCTAGTAAAGATGGTCTGTTGTTCATAATTCGTATGTTCTCGAATAATTTACCTAAACTGAAATAAGATTCTACCCCTACCCCCCAAAACAAATGCTATCATGACATCTTATAAGATCCAATTCATGTTGTCTACTCAACTAATAATTAAATCATATCAACACTAACAGCAGACTCCCTTAATGCCCAACAATGAATAATGGAAAGACAACACCAAAATGCAAGCCTGTATCACCAAAGCAAACCAAATCGTGGCTTTTTAGCAGTTGGAGTAGAATCCGTGCTTCTAAGTTGCTTCCAAACAACCTGGAGTCCAAAAAAAGAATTATTCCAGAATCAGCAAAGCATGCATCATGAATGACTCAGAATTGATGAGAACAACCATTCAAGCACTATAAATATTAATGGAATTTGGACCCAATAACAAATGTATAATAAAGTGCAGAAAATTTCCAAACTTGATATTTTTTAGGTGCAACAAAAATTCAAGGAAAAGAGAAAAATCAGGAGCTACAAGTTGAAGTTTGGAGATGAAAATTTTAAACAGCATCTCATGTAATTTAATAATATATATGGTTATCAGCACCAGTGTAACTGATCACAAAGTTGGAAAAGTTTCCATTAAGCAAAGAATACTTCTATAATTCTTCTGGTGGAGGGTGTTGTAGCCATTTACTAATGTCACACCCTAGCTGTTTTCGTCAGATTTTACTGTCAGTTTAGTTACAATCAATGTATGAAAGTAGAGAGAACGATGTTATATTCAGATTGATTACTGAGATAGTCATTTTATTCAAACTTTTCTACTTTTCTAAGGTTCAAGTTCTCAGCCTATGTTCAAATGGAACTCCATGTTGGAAATGACATACGATAAATGCTGGCAAGAACCTCGGACGAAGTCCCGTCGCCGTTGGCTCTCTTTTTCTTCCTGTCACTGTTTTCGTCTCAGTCGGGAAGAAATTTGCATTTTCTTTTTTTGTCATTTGCTCTTCAGTAATTTGTCCGTCTGTCTATCATTTAATTTCCTACTGTCCTTTTATCTATCCCAGACAACTTTTCAAACTGAAAAGTCACAATTGTCCTTGCCTATTTTCTAATTTACATCACTATTCCTGGTAATATCTCTCTCACGCTCAGCCAAGTGACGTCAAACTAACCTTTTGCCTTCCTTTTTTTTGTTTTTTTCATTTGTCTTTTTATTTTTAAAGTTCCAAGACTATTTGACTATCCTGTTTCTTAATTTATATTTATTTTTATTAATTGACGCAATTGTATCATTTTTTGATAATTTATCAATGTCTTTTTATTTGGTAATTGACAATCTGTCTTTTGTTTTTATTATTTACGTCACTGTCTTTTCTCTTAGTGGAATAATTGCCTCTCTTTTATTTAATTATATTTGTAAACTTTTGTTATTATTATTTTAAGTTTTTTATAAAACTTTATTTAAGATAATTAATAAATATATAATTAATTTTAAATATTAAAATTTTGATTATTGTTTATTTGTTAATGGTATAAAATTTTAAACTAATTAGGATTATTAATAATGTATATTTTGTTAAGCTTTTAACTTTCTTTAATATAGCTATTATTTTCGGTATAGCGGCCGCTTCGCGATCCGTCATTAACTACTATGAATTATATATTTGGATAATTTTTATGGAATGATTATTGGTATATAAGAATGTTTAGAAAATGATTTGTGTATCTAGACTTCTAAAGAATGATTTTTGGGAGGAATCTTTGACAAGTACTGCAGCTGACAACAATAGGTGTCAGTCTTGGTGTACCAGATTTTGATACTCTAGCTAGGCGAGGTGGTGCTAGCCCAGTGTGTAAGGTAAACACACTTGGTCTTATAGTCCTAGCTACCAGGGGTGGCACTAACTCATTGTGGGGTTCACATGGTTGGTCTTGCTTAAGCCCCAAGGTGGGCATATATCGGTTTGAATTCGAAACCTCTCTTTTCGTTGACTTGGATAATTTTAGACATTCATGAAATCTAATTCTAAGTGCTTTATGTTTATCTTGATAGTTTGACATATCTTATTATGAAATCTAATAATAATTGTGATAAATACTCTCTCACAATAACTTTATAACTTTCTTAATTCATATAGTATCTTATTATATTAATTCTAACGTATGGCTTTTTTAACCCTTTTGTGAGTTGACTCATGGGCCTTTTAAGAGTGATTTTAGGACAAACTTGCAAATGGACTGAGCTGCCACTTTTGACTCATGGTTTCTGGGCTTGTCTTGACCCTCTGAAAGGCTCCTCCATGTCCTACATTTCCTTTGCACAATAGCTACCAGGACCCATCCTAAAGTTAAATATGCTTAATAGTTAACAAAGTTCTACACCAACACACAACTCGTACTTAACAAAATAATAAAAGGGAAAGTCTCTCACATTAGATTTGACCTAGTCATAAACCGTCAAAGCAAACCCCTTAATCAATATCTGATGTGACTGATGGTATATCAAAATCTGGATGTGACTTAGACCTAGTTACATATGCTTTATTACATTCTAGTGTGCTGCTGCTGCTGCTTAAGGGTTGTAAATTCGCGCTGCAAGTTGTTGAAACTGCTTTTCTCTTTTGAGGTTATACTTATTGGGTAGTCAGCTGGTAGTATCAAGGTAGTTTCAGTCAACCATTTTGAATGTATGTGCAGTGTACTTGCAGATTTATGAGATCCCTTTTAGAGTTAAATTAATACCTGAAGGTGCTAGTAAGTTTTCCCCCTATAAATAGTGTAATTTTAAGCACATATGATCAGGACAGAACCCCCATATAACAGCTTTAAATTCCCACGAGTCCTCTCTTATTTCAGATCACAGAAATAAATAGCAAATTAGTAAGAAACTGTCTTCCCTCCATACTTTCCAGTAATATAAGATCATAACACCATGTTTGTAAAGATGGTCTGTTGTTCATAAATTTGTATGTTCCCCAAAGCAGCCCTAGTGATTATCTAACTTCTCAAATAATTTGCCTAAACTGAAATAAGATTACACCCCCTGCCCCCCAAAACAAATCCTATCATAACATCTTATAAGATCAAATTCATGTTGTCTATTCAACTAATAATTAAATCAGATCAACACTAACAGCAGACTCCCTTAATGCCCAACAATGAATAATGGAAAGACAACACCAAAATCAAACCTGAATCACCAAAGCAAACCAAATCGTAGCTTTTTAGCAGTTGGAGCAGAATCCGTGCTTGTAAGTTGCTTCAAAACAACCTGGAGTCCAAAAAAAGAATTATTCCAGAATCAGCAAAGCATGCATCATTAATGACTCAGAATTGATGAGAACAACCATTCAAGCACTATAAATATTAATGGAATTTGGACCCAGTAACAAATGTATAATAAAGTGCAGAATATTTCCAAACTTGATATTTTTTAGGTGCAACACAAATTTAAGGAAAATAGAAAAATCAGGAGCTACAAGTTAAAGTTTGGAGATGAAAATTTTAAATAGCATCTCATGTAATTTAATAATATATATATATGTTTAGCAGTACCATTGTAATTGATCACAAAGTTGGAGATGTCTTCATTAAGCAAAGAATACTTCGATAATTTTTCTGGTGGAGGATGTTGTAGCCATTTACTCATGTTACATCCTAACTGTTTTTGTCAGATTTTACTGTCAGTTTAGTTACAATCAATGTACTAACAAGTAGAGAAAACGATGTTATATTCAGATTGATTATTGAGATAGTCATTTTCTTCAAACTTTTCTACTTTTCTAAGGTTCAAGTTCTCATCCTATGTTCAAATGGAACAGCATGTTAGAAAAGACTTACGATAAATGCTGGCAAGAACCTCAGACGAGGTTTGGATTTTTACAATTTGAGTGCCAAAATCTATTCAGAGGCAAGGAAGCAAAACCTTAAAGATATCTCATGACAAATAAAAGAAAGAGACCTATACCAGAATCTTCAAGGAATAGTAAAACTTTAAAAACCAAAGGATTATGTGAAGCATAAAATTAAGAATGGATTTAATGCAAATAGTTTCTTGTTTATGCAAAAAAACAAAACAATACAAAAAAGAGAAATCACACAATAGAGCAATAACAAAGCATCATTTACAAATTACAACCAACAAAAAAGACCCAAACCCAAGACCTTTGGATGAAAACGGATAGCATAACATATTAACATTAAAGTTGCAGGCTTGCAGCACCAGTTTTCTATGAATGCAAAAGCTACATGTATAGGACCCAAAACAAACTCAGTCATCAAAGGAGATCTGGTGACCCACAGCCCGCTAGGAATGAAATCTTGACTCAGGCATTTTGTCAATCATGGTGTACTCAATTAACAAATAAATGGGGTCAAGTTAAACGAGACACATCAGAATACCAAAGCATCAGAATACCCATAATCTGTAAGTCTACATGATTATGTATGCATAGAGAGATTGAATGCAAATACTAGCCACAACCTTTTCCATCGAAGTGAGCGGATTAGGGCCATCTCATTATTTAAGTCAAACAAATTAATGGAATGAACTATATATTTATACTCCAGTCCAGCCACATAAAAATCTTGTGTAAATCAGTGGAGCAATGAAAAACGCAGAGAACGGGCGGACCAAAGACATACCTCAGAGTCAGTGGAAGACGCCGGCAGAGAGAGACTCTTGTCTCTCTTAGACTCACGGCGGAGATTGAGAATTTGGGAGTGTCTTCTCTCTGCTACTAGCATTATGGCGCAAGGAAGATGTCCAAAGGAGAATGAAATTAGGTTAACACTTTTGGGGGATAAGCGTAATCTGAAGTAAAAGCATAATGTGCATGAAATATATTTTATAATACAATAATATTATTCATAAACCATAATTCTATATCACACCCTATACATTTTCTTATTTAATAAAAGAGAAAAGAAGAAAGTAAGTTCCTTTCTCTTTTTTTCAAAAGAAGAAAGAGTAAAACTGTAAATGATGTGAAGAAGAATTGTAGTGCAGAAATAACAATCTTGTTATATAATATATGAATGCATTAACCATTGGTTTGGGTTGATTAAGTTTTGAGAATTTGAATTAAAAAGAGAACTAAATTGGTTAATTTAAAAAAAACTAATTTCTAATTTTGAGTTATTTTAATCGATTTTTCACTTTTTGATATGATTTTTTAGTTTTATTGAAATTGGACCGATTTTAAATGTTGTAAAATAAAGTAAAAAGATGTTCTCGCTCATTTATGTCACAAACAGAGCCAACCCAACTTTTTGAGACAAGTTGAAAAATGTCAATTAGACTCAATTTAAATGAGTTAGAGAATTAAACGAGTTAGCTTATCATAAGTTAAAAAATATAAATATAAATACAAAATCATACAATGTCAACTAATAATTACCAAATTAAAATTTTTAATTGCCATAAACATAATTAAAACATGATTAAAAATTCATAAAATTAAAATTTTTAATTAAATCAATTTTCAATTATCATAAAACATAATCAAAATTAGGTTAAAAATTCACAAAATAGAAAATTTAATTAGTTTAATTTTCAAAGTGAGACCGAGGTTGGCTCACTACAAACTAAGGGAAAAAGTGAATTAGGTCGAGTTGGCTTAGTTTTGATACTGGTTGAATTTTTTGCAACTAAACTTACCATTTTGATGGTTGAGCTAGGTTGGCTTGTGAGCCATGACTTATTTTGACAAGTCTATGAAATGCAATGGTTAAAGATATGATCTCAAGTGGCAATTTTAATATTTGAACTTTATACGTGCTCATAAATTGCAGTGCACTAGGAGTATTCATAACCAAATAAAACGGATCTAAACCAAAAATCAAAAACCAAACAAAATTGATTAACTTCTGTATTATTTGGTTTTCTTTTTATGAAAACAAATTGACTTATTTTTTCTGGTTGTATACGTGTTTATGTGGAGATAAATTTGTATTGTATCTCAATCACAGATAGATGTAGCTAAACTGAGAGAATGAAGGAGGAGAACAGTTTTTTTTTTCTTTATTTGACGGTGTCTTTACAGATTGTGAATCACTGAAGATAATCATCAGGAATTGAAATTGGACAACTTCTTCTGTTTATGTGCTGCGAATGTAACACGCAGTGTACGTATACTATTGGCCATTAAGCTAACGCTCTGAACATACCACATGAATTGTATATATGGTCACTGGTATGGCCCAGCCAAATGTAATGAATTGTGAATTTTGTTCTGACTTCCTTTTTCCATATGTCTGAGAATTCCTGCATTTAAACCATCCAAGGAAAACATGGCAGCTATTGATTAACCTATATGTTGTAACTAAGTAACTAAATTACGTCCTTCTTAGAGAGCTTCTTGCATTTGGCTGCAAGTTGATGCCTAGTTGAAGATCCAAGGCTTTACTATGTCCCTGGTTTGAAGCAGGGAAGTGGCAAGGCTTGAAGATGAAAGGCCTATTATCTGTGTGGGAGAAAGTGAACATACAAGTATCTTGTTGGGAGGGAGAGTGGGATGGCAGAGAATACCAGTTTGATTTCTGATCAGAACCATCAAGATTGGCATCGTGGTCATTTGAATTGAAGCTAATCTGAGATCCTTCACGCAGGGTAAACTCAGAGTTATAGGAAGAGGGATCATAGAACCATGGAGTAGAGCCATGGAAAGCAAAGCCATGGTTGCTTTGAAAAGTCTGTAGCTGTAGGTAGTAGTTTATGCTAGCTTTCCTAGCTTGAAGCTGCAACCTTTTCTTCTTCATTCTCTCTTTCTTGTGGGCATTTTGGTGGCCTCCTAATGCTTGTGAGTTTGCAAATCCCTTGAAACAGTATTGGCACTCGAACTTTCTCTCATCTGGGTCTCTGCCAGAGCTCTTCTCCTGTGCAGTTTTCTCTCCTGATGAAACTGAGTTAGAGCAGTTCACGCTTTCGTCTCCTTCTGCAGACTCTTTGACACAGCCCTCGTTATTCTTAGATGGGTTAAGCTCAAACCCAAATAACCTGAGCCTCTTCTCCACAGAATGGCCATTTTCCCCATCCCATGTAGAGAAAAGATCACAGACATCCTTTTCCATGTCTCTCAGGTGAGGGAACGAGATATTTATTTAGAGGTAGAAAATTAGGAATGCACTGATTGTGATTAGTTGTTTGGCTTCTCTTCCTTTTATAGTAAGCTCTTAGGTTCTAACATGCATTGCATCTCTTAAAAAAAAACAAGTAGTTTTATAATACATGGGCACAGTAAGGGAACCAAGGGTCAATAAAATAAAAGATTTAAAAGATAAGTCAGATAAGGGAAAGCCATCTCTCATGAAATGTTGGTTTTTTTAAAAACGTTTTCATATTGCAGCTGATATACACCTCAAAGTTCTCAAACAGAGGGGATTCAGTGTGATTTATTTAAAGTGGCATTCATGGTTTCAAACTGCGATTCGCACCGCAATTGCAATCGTAATATTATTAGAATTTCTGCAATCACAACATGATCATAATTATAACTACATCAATCATATTTTTTTATAATTATTCATAATTTTAAAAATTATAACATAACTGTAATTATAATTTAAAATTATAGTGGCATTAAATAGTCTATAACTATAAGCACTTTATAATAATATATAAAGATTTAATTGTAATAACACTTTGATTCTATCCTTTATTAAAAAAGAGATATATTCCATGCTTAAGACATAATTAAAGTTATTAAACTAACTGCAGCTGCAAAAGTCAAAGAAAGAGGGATGTAAAGTGTGTAAACATCTGGAAGGAAGGGGGCTTTAACTGTATATCATATCTCCCACTGTACTGCAGTGGCCGAGCTTCAAGAAAATATCTGAGGGGGCAAAATGAATAGTACATTAAGTGCAAAGGACAGAAAAAAAAAACCATAATAAATATAGTCTTTTTTTATAAATTATAATAAATATAGCCTTTCATAAAATAATTACGTGTTTATTTTATTATATATTAATTTTAACTTTTAAATTTTTAACATGAGTTTTTATTATTCTTTATCATTGATTGTTTGGTATTTGTCTTCACAACTAAAAGAAAACATAAAATTGAAAAAAAAAACTTAATAACTTGTCATTCAAATTAATATACACTACTAAATATAGAAGTACAATATCCATTTATAGACAACTCAATACAAATGATATAAAAGAAAATTAAAAAAATGAAAACTAGAAAATAGACAATTTCTACATTCATCTTTTGGGGGTCATCTGATTTTTTCTTTCATATGTTTCTAAAGGATTCTAAAATTTTGGGGGGGCCATGCCGCTGTCACAACTAAGATCTGTCAGTGCTGTACTGAAATGCATATCTATGATTATTTTACCTTATCCTCAGCCAATAACTTAGTGGTTTCATCTATTGTCCTCTACCTAATTAAGCTTACAATATATCATAGAGATTTCCATATGAATATTAGTTTCGTGGATGCCAAGCTATTGCCTAGTCCCATCTGATAAAGTTCATCCAGTTGAATATTATAAAATGCTAGGACCTATAGAAATGTGATTATTAATCAGCAACAAATGAAGCTTCTTTTTAATTATCCCTCCACCCATATACACATAAAAAATACCCTTAAATCTGTTTATCTTGACTATGTTTTGTGAATGCTCTTGTAATACAAAAGAAAGAGTAGTAGTTGCTGCTAAATAAAGGAATATAAGAAGTGGGAAATGATGTAAGCATATATACTAATAAGGGTCTTCCAGAAGATCTGGGCATATCTTCTTAGAGCAGGCAAAGCCTATATTTTACACTCTAAAGCTTGTGTTTTCAGGTGAATCAAGTCATCAACTAATATTATTCTATTGATAAACTGAATATTTGTGTCGGACAGTTGTTCTAGTTGGACCCCACCTTTTGTTGCTTCTGGGACAATTTAGAAACCATTAGATTGTGTTTTATTCCAATGTCTCCACCTATATCTTCCATTGTTGGACTTCTTCCACCAATAGGTCTCTCATGATAATCAATTCCCACTGCTTTTCTCTGTTTTCAAGTTTTTCCAATTTTGCATCCTTGCTTTAGGAGGAGAATTCCAATTAGGCATGCTGTCGTCAAGCATTTCACTATCCTAACATGTGGAATGAAAAGAGGCCGTGAGGGAGGAGAGGCTAAGTGGGTGGTTTGGCTGATTAATTGATTTTAACTAATTTCATATTAATACACGTTGGTTTGAGAGTATCAGACCTTAGTCTCTACTCCCTACTCATCAGCTACCTTGCTTTCCTGCCACTAGTCTTGGCTTCTCTTTTGGACAAATTCAAAGTGCGTTTCTAATATTTTATGAGACATCTTAATGTATGTTTGAATCAATTTATTTTATAATTAACATAACTTGTAATCAAAATATTACTGAAAATTTTTATAAAAAAAACGTAATTTTTTTTTAAAGTTAATCTGTTATCAAACTTATAATTAGAATGACAAAATTGACAAAACAAAACCTATATATGTTGGAATATGATAATGCAGTCACATAAGAACAGTACCCAAAATAAAAAATGTTACTTGGGTGAAAGAACATATTGATTTGAAATGTCTGCTTATGGTATTGATGCATCAAGCGCACTTGGTCATTAAAAGTTTATGTGACAACTAGGAAAATTCTACTGTCTCTGTTGCTGGCTTGAGGGTACTTGCAAAGCAAAGCTGCAAAGCCCTCTAACCTCTAGCTGCAGTTTAGGACTCATATAGTGTTTGGACTTATTTTGAAGGGTATTATGCAAAACAGGACATTAGAAACAATTGTGAATGAAATTAGTATGTTAAGAACTTTATTAGATCACCCAAAGTAAGGGTCAAAAGCGGTTGGCAACCACTTTTTATTTCCTTTCAATCATTTACCATTATGATTTTACCGAAGACCGGTTTAAAAAGCAGTACCAAAGCAAAGTGTGTCATTGTCAGAACCTGTTGAGTCTCATTTAAGGTTCAAATGAGGATATCTTGGTTGGTAATTCTCAAAAAACAAACTTTTTAAAGAACAAATAGAACTGACCTACCGTTCGCCTGCTGTAAGCTCATGTGGTTACTTACATATAAATAATAACGCTTTTATGATTGATACTGTAATTCAAATTTAATTAAATTTTAATAAATAATTAATTAAGTGAGATTTAAGAAAATAGGATGAGTTACTTCCATCAAGTGGCTCAAATTCTAATGAATGAGGGAAGAAAAAGGAAAACTCAATCATTTGTAAAAAGAAAAAAAAAAAACAAGACTAGTATGCTAAGGATTTTAGAGACTTAATGTAGAATTTCTAGTTACCTGTCGTAAGTCTGTTTTCTTATTTAATTTTTTTTTGTAACATCCTGTCTTAAGTCTCATATTAGGAAAGTAGTATGGTGTATGTCACTATTTTAAGTGCAAGACCTATCATGATGCAAGTGCCTTAAATATACTAAAGTTTAGCATGCAAGCTCCACAAATACTATTACTGGAATTATAAAAGCAAAAGTACATTACGACGTGAATAACAAATTACACAAAGAACAAAACAGTTTTTAAAACTGCATTTAGGAAAAAGCCACAGTTCAAGTGCTTAAGACAAATCACATAAAGCACTAGACAACTAGCACAATTAAGTACAATAAACCCACTTCAATGGAAAATGATGAAAGACGAATTTTATAGTGACAAACATGTGAAGAATTTAAAAAAACAGAAAACACATCACCTATTTTGGAAACCACATGATAAACAGCCTAAAGCTTAACCCTCGTTCAGGTGAAGCATGAATTTGTTGGACACTAATATACCAACATTTTCTCTTTCTTGTCAGATGGATTTACTGTACAAACTAATTTAGCTCCCATTTTAATAATGATAAATGATGTGAGATTTTCCTAATCTCACGAACAAGCCGAACAAAACCAGCACAACACTCTGACAAGATAACATTGTCATAAGACATAGTGGGTTAGACGTTCATACCCATCAGGTATATACCTTCTTGTTGAATCTAATTATTAAGTATGAAGCCAGTATTTTCTAAAGAAAGATATAGAACTTGAATTCCTAACCAAAGTTTATCTGTGAAGCACATCGCTGTTTTCTGAATCTCGACCCCCAAAAAGAACTTTTATAGTATATGTTTAGTATGAAAATCAAAACACGGATAAATTTTTCATAAATGAGTCTATATAAAAACTCATCCATAAAAATTTCACCACAATACCAAACATACACTTTAGTCAAAAAGCAGAGACATGTTCTGAACATACATCCATGAGTACACAGGCACATTAGAAGGGTAAAAGTGCAGGACAGCATCAGTGTCATGCACTTCTCCCTAATGTCATACTCTTTGGAAGACCTTGCTGGTCTCTATATTCACTGCATCAGCACAGGAGCTGGAAGACTAGTGAAGGAGAAAAGATTCAACACATTTTGCTGACATAACAAAACCTTGCTCTATGCAAAGCACTTATTTTCAGATAAAATGTTACATATCGATCAACCTGTATTCAGTATAAATTACAATTCCATTTCCCATTTCTTCCAATTAAAAAAAAAAGAGTAAAGAGAGAATGTATTACGGATCAATATTTCTGAAATCAGTCTAAATTTTTAAGGAATATTTGTTCTTGAATGCAAAAATATGACAGTGGATACACGGGACACTCTCAATCAACCACCCTATGGGGGAAGACATATACTCTTGTACAAATTCTCAAATATGTTTCATCATCACCAAAAAAAAAAAATGGTGATCCCAACTCGTGTCAGCTTCAGCATCAAGCAAGATAGATATCACTGTAGACGTTTGGCACGAGGCAAGAGAGCAAGAAGAATTTTTTTTCTAGGACCCTGCAACTCAAGCAGCCTTCATAAGAAGACAGATAAAACCTTCTAACCAAGAGTGTACTACGCACACCCACATGAAAATATATATCCACGACCTAGTCATCACCTTGCCCATCTCGTGACAACAGGTTACTATTGGAGCAACTTTATAAGCACATAAAAAGAGAAAACAGCAACAAGAACAACAAATAAAGCAAGCAGAAAACTTAGATTAATAACTTTCATATGGTTCAGATAGCAAAGTTTGTGGGACATCTTTTACCTTGACTGAGAAATGAACTGTCATATCATATGCATTTTTGTAGATTTCATCAAACTGTGTAAGAAGTAAAAAGTATATCCACTGGCTAAAAGTGTAAGGAAAGGACGGGGAAAAATTCATGTCTTCCAGCAATAAGCTACTAAACAAGTCAATTAGGAGAATTGATTGATGCAACATTTAAAAAACTAATTAATTGTAAATTAGAGTTGAAATGGCATGTAGAAGAGGAAGATGGATGGTACTGGACAAGGAATTTTTTATATGGGTTACATGGCATCTGAGACATTTGTTTTTAATATTTGTCAAATACTTATACATCCAGATAATGAAGATGCTACAGAAGGAAACAGAGAGAAGAGGGAAATGAGGGGTACTGGACAAGGCAGCTAGTACTGATGAGACAAGAATGCAAAATCAGAGTTAACATGAAGAAATCCTCCCACACAAGTCCACTAACTGAACTCATGCTAAATTGTCTCTTTGATGCACAAAACAGCAACGTGTTAATCCATATATAAAAGAACACATGCCATAAATGAAAAGAAAGATAATTACCATTGGAATTCCAAGCTCTTTAAGGTCATTTTCTCCCATCTGCTTCAATGCAGTCATATCCACCTGCATGAACATATCAGTGAATAAGATAAATGCCAAAGTAGAAAGAACCTAATCCAGGGCATGAACACATAAAAATGCATCAAAACCATACAATATTTTAATTATTTAATTAATTCATACTTTCTGTAATAATAATATCATAAGATATGATAACTTCAGCAATCTACACCAGACAAATACTTGAGAGTTGGTCTATAGCAAGTTTAGTATAATAGCATAGAGCTTCTTAAATGTCAAATGGTGCTGAAAGTTTGTAAATCATTGTAGGAGAGCAATACTATAAGCCATAAGCAAGCCAGGGTGCTTCAAAGAACAGTGCAACTTTCCCACACTATTATTTAAGAGGTATATTTCCATGAATTAACATTTCCCCCGTAGGTGGGATTGAACGCCAACTTAAAGAAGAGAATAAAGGGGTTTAAAAGTGATTATTAAATACAAGCATGATTAAGTAATTTTTCAAGGGTTAAAATTTTTCCTCATGTTGGATTTCATTCCTAATTCATAAGTCTTTTTATCAAAAACACTCTAAACCTTAAGAGTAATGCAAAATTCATTGATGCTTATAATTTAACTCTACATATACCATAAACTATAAGCAATTTAAATTAAGCACTGTACCTTAGGTTGAATCTGAAACAAATATGAATCCTATTTATAGAACCAGAGCTTTCAATTATGTCATTCTTATATTAAAAGTGGAAGCATTATACAAGTCCGTAATTTTTAGAAACATATTTCCCCAAACTTGGAAACAGGACATACAGTGCGTATATAGAATCATTGATTTATCGGCAAGAAAAACCTCAAACTACTATCTGAAGCAACAAAGAAAAGAACAAAGTCAAGAACAAAAACTCTGCTCAAAATTTCACTTTTATCACATAGAGGATTAAACAGTCAAAAGGTCCCTAGATTTTATAAATAGTCTTCTCCAATCATGTTCCAGGGTAAAAAACCTTTGGCAACCAATGAGTAACAGAATAGTTCATCATTTACATAAATACCAGAATTATTCATCATTTACAAAACAAAAATACCAGGATAATTCATCATTTACATAAATAAGTGAGTTACATACCTCCTCAGCCTTGAAGAGAATGGCATATTTTCCCAGTCCAAGTGCATGTAACAGGCTGTCAACAGTTTGATGTGATTGATGTTCGTCACTCTACATGATAACCATAAACACAACATGTCAGGAAAAACTCTAGTTAATTTGTTCAGAGAATCTAACATAAGTGAAAATTCATCTGATTATAATGAACAGTGCAAGCTTCCAAGACCAAGATCATATAGACTGACAATAACTACAACAGCGATTTACATAAACTTCCAGAAGTTCAGAATTGATGCCCAGATACCATATCAATTCATAGATAATGTTGATCCAACTGTTTAATCGGAAAGCCAATAGGAGAACACACAAATCAAGCATATCAACATCAGCATTAACATGCAAAAGGATGCTGATATTTCTAGCTCCACACATAGATCACTTACACGTGTTCCAGGGATCAAAATATCATATCTTGGTACAACAACAACCAAGCCTTATCTAACTACACAACCAAGCCTTGTCCCACTACACAATGTCCAGATTATCATATTTAAGCATTATTCTCAGTTTTGACTGATTTCCAGAAGAAGAAAGAAACTGTAGGAGGAACAACCATGAACCATCTCTAAAATACAGCTCCAGAGTGAAAGAATTTCGGACATCAACTGATTCAAAACAGCTAGCAACAAGTATATCCACAACTTTAAGCCATGAGACCATCCAGTCAGCTTATAAGGTCAAAATTCAAATACAGAGGAAAAACTCAGTGTGACAATAAATTTGCAAATTATTGACTGTACATTTTTGTACAACTTTTAGCATACTATATCAAGTTAACTCAAATGGTCCAATCCTACAACTCTAGCAACAGTCACTCAAGCACTCATCTTTTAATTGGAAACTAGGATTTCCAGAAATAGTACATATGAGGCATCATAATACACAGAGAGATTCATATATACCATATTGAATTATAAGATCTGGTTAACCACCCAAAATTTTTAAATACCAAGCCTTCTCAAACAGTTCCCAACACGGAAGATCACAAATTAGTAATTGCATAGAATCACCCAATAAATTACAATTTGTCTTTGTTACCATTGATGTAGAATGGAATGTCTAAAGAATCTTTCTATATAAAATCCAACTTCACATTTATTTCTGATTATAGGAATACTCACATGTCTATAACACAATAAGGTCTATTCTCATTGTTGAAATTATAGGGTTTAGGTAGGGAGGGAGGAAAAGAGAGAAATGAGGCCGTCAATAATATTCTATTATATTGATATGAGATGTGTTACAAAACACTAACTAATGGTCCAATTTATACTAATAATTTGGTCAAGTACTAGTGTAATACCACTAGTACAAGCCCAAGCCCACTAATACAATAATACTCTTAACCCTAATATTCTAACACTCGTAAACAATTCCTAGTATATGGAATGGCTACTGGAGCATAACAGAACCAATCAAGATATCCAGTAGAAGGTCATGGGAAAAGTTTCTCCAAGTAACATGATAGGAATACACCCCCAATCTTAAGGGTGTATTCTAGGAAGGGGCACAAGAAAACCACCTCCCCATGCTGAGTAGCTGAGTAGGCAATTCTGTTATGCATGCTGAGTTGGCAATTCTGTTATGTATTCTGTTATGGGAAGCAGTTAGAGGTAGTGGGCAGCATATTGTAAAGGGAGATGAGAAGTTAAATAGGGGTATGAAAAGGGAAGAAGGTAGGCAATTTGTTAGGATTGGGATTGGGAGAGACCAGCCCTCTCTAAAGGCTTGGGCATTTTCGTTTCTGTTCATTTCCTATTTCTTCTGGATGTACTCAATTGCTGTTATCATCTTGATATCAGCTTGAATCAATACAAACTTCTCATTTCAGTTTCAATTTCAACTTAATACTCTGTTGAATCTATCATAACACCAAAAGAAGAGTTAGAGAAAAAGGAGATCTGTAGGGCAGACAGTAAGTAAAATTCACCACATATGAAGCCCTTTGTGCAACACTGCTTGATGGGGGAATTTGGCCAAGATTAGATGCTACAGGCTTTGTAGTTACTGGAGGCAATGTGGACACTGAAGAGCGTGCCATGAAAGATGCAGATGCAGTGCGTCTTGAAGTCTCAAGAACATCCAGAGGTACATATGGAAGTGGCCTGACACCATCATATGTCCTGTTTAACGGCCTTCTCTGCAGGTTTTCAACATTTCGTTGGGGGGGAATCCCCCTGGAAGTACTTGGAAACCCATCTGGTGATCTTCGCCTTATATGATCCAATGTCCAAGGAGAGTATGAGGATCTCATGGATTCCATACGCGTTAAATCATCAGAACTTCTAGTGAAGGGGATTTGCCTCAACATGCTTGTTTCCCTTGGCTCAGGCATGTGCTGCTTTGAATTAATACTGGTCACAGGAGGTTGAGCCTTTGACAGTTTTTCACGGAGGTCCATGCGCCTCTTAGCGCCATTGCTCTCAGCCTGTTTAGATGCACTTTTTTGCATGAGCTTTAATCGAAGATCATCTTTGCCAATTCGCCCATCTAAGTAAATTGAAGGAAATGAGATTAGAATTTATAGAAACCATTGAGCAACATAAAGATGCAAGGATAAATTCACTGCAGAGGGAGCTTACCACCATCCAGCCTATTTGGCAAGCTCATACCTCCTCGCTGTCTGCATTAAATATGAACAACATCATTCAAGAAAGCTAATATTAGTCAAATCATATACAGAACAACATGCAGCAGCAGCAGCAGAAAGAGGCAGCCTATTCCGCCTCTAACACTGATCATTAGAGTCCAAAACACAATATTTTCTTTATTATTTAAACTGCCTACTCACACATAATACATGGTGAATTTTTTGAAAAAATAGAGAATACGCTAGGAAAATATCACATATTTATATCATTATGCTGAGCACTGCAAGTTCAATACCAATAGCAGCTATTGATACTAAACATACCGCTTATTGTTGCTGAGTTCATTCCCACGCCACAAGGAACTGTCTGCATTATTTCCAATTCTGTCTCTTACAGACCTCTTAGTCCCAGCTCTGGTAAGAGAAGTAGAGAAAGAAGCATCTGCAACCGATATATCCCTCTTCACAACCTAAACTCCAATGCATAATAGCAGGTCATTAAATAAATCCAAATATCCAATTCACCATGTCTTGGATCAAAACTCTATGTTTCCATGCCCACAATGTGATGAGCAATATAACTTCACAAAAGTGAACTTCCCCTAACTTATGCCGAATGTAGAACTGAATGTCAAAAATAATAGAGAGCCTTTCTTTGTCACGGATATTTTCTTGGCAAAGTAGCAAACAATCAGAAACGTATAAAACCAAACAGAAACTAAACTTCATTGACAATTACCCACAATGTCATCTTCAATGATAATTTACTAATCTTTCGATGAAGTTAAAAAAAAAAAAAAGTAAAAACAAGCAGAAAATAATAGAATCAAAATTATCAGTCATCGTTCGATCAAGCAAGTCAGAAACGAATCAATTAAAAAAAATAGAAAAACAACTCGGTTAGAATCAAAGTGGCACAAAGTACACAGAGAAGTTCCTTGAATAGAAATAAAAACTAAAAATTAAAAAGTAGTAAAAACAATTTTCAATTGGAAGAGATTTCCAAACTTAAGGGAAAAAGTACCTGACCGCTACGCCCAAGAGTAATGGTAACTCGACCCCTCGAGGTATCGGACATATCGATAACCCAAGACCTAAAATATTAAATTGAGCGAAATTTTCAGCGACTATGAATACACCAACTTGCAAGCGAGGCATCAACACAATCGATCGAGAAGCACGCAGAGATGCCCTAATTCCATTGCCGCGACTCGAAACAGACAGAGAAATTGACCCTTTGTGCTAAAGACAACACCTTTTTCGGAACAGAAACTTGTTGAGAGAGAGAGAGAGAGAGAGGGAGGGAGAGAGAGAGTGTGTGGAGTTGTGGTGGAGCTAAGCTGCGGTGTGCTTTTGCGTTGAACTGGAACCGATGGAGCTAGGAGGTGGAAGTGGTGGTGGAAAGTGCAAAGAGATAATACAGTGCACGCTGTCGCCGGGAAAATGGTGGCTACCGTCCGATCAGCGGACTGTGGCGGGGAAACGCCGTGAGAGTCAAGTGATCTGTGAGAAAGAGAGAAACTTTAGTGTGGGTCAGGTTCTGGGTTTTTAAGGGTCTTGTATTTTGGGCTTTCGAGAAAAGCCTACTCTGGGTACAATGGCTGGCACTACAATGGGCCTAGCCGACCCACTCGGGGATCTTCCTCTTTTTATTTTTTTTAAATGTTTTGGGGGGAACCTAATGCATTAACATATACCCCCAAAATGTTGACCAAAACAAAAATTCAAGCAGCCATTTCGTATGACGAATGCAAAAGACCTTAACATATATATAGATTTAAAGTATGTCGTTAGGATACCCATGTTTTTGTTTACCTCTATTTTTTATAAATCATTAAATATATATTGATTGTAGGTTTTCACAAGATAATGTTTGGAGCCACCAAATATAAAGTCTAAAAAAGTTGTCAAAAACTTCTAGAGCCGTTTGAGGTGGCTGGGAAAGTTTAAGGTCTAGCAGATTCATGTCTTACTGCTTCAAAGTATAACACCACAAAGAAAAGAGGCATCACTATTTTCCTCAATAATATTATTATGAAAATAAGTTGGATATGCAATTTGGAATTCACAATACTTGGAAGAAAGGATTTTTTTTTTTTTAAAGATATCTAGACCATTAAAATGCTTCTCAAGTAAAGAGATTTTTCAATACAGAAATTATGTATATTGAGTTTGTGTACTTATTAATAAGAATATACAGTCAGTTTTACAGTTTAAATCTGAAAATATAAAATCAAATATTAATTTTTATTAATCTAATCTAAAAACTGTTATCACTTCCTGTTATGAAAAACACCTCCGATATCACATACCAAAAAAAAAAAAAAAAAGACACCTCCGATATATCAATAACTCTACTTGAGTGTATTTCAACCACTAAAGGGTTATAGTCTTCAACGTATACTAAACAGACAGCATGCAACAACAATGATAATTAACTTAAGTATCATAGCTACTCTTAAAATTAACAGCATGCTTGAAGTTAAGAATATATATATGTTTCCCATAAAATTAATTTCTTCCCCCAATACATACTTGCATGGGATCATCAACAGCCAATGTGAATAATTGCCTCATGACTTTATTATTTGTGGTAAATAGCTGAAATTATTGGCCGCTTGGTATCTATCAATGAATGGGCTTAAATGAAAAATCACACTCGTGAGATATGTTTCCACGAGTGTTTCCGATAAAATTAATTTCTTCCTCCCAATACATACTTGCATGGGATCATGAATAGGCAATGTGAATAATTGCCTAATGACTTTATTATTTGTGGTAAATAACTAAAATTATTGGTAATTTGGTATCTATTAATGAACGAGTTTGAGTTAAGAATCACACTCGTAAATTAACATCACAGCTCAACTAAAAATTTTAAAGTATTAAGTATATGTATTTTTTTGTTTATATAATTTTTACTAAACTTATTCATATCTCATATAAGACTCAGTCACACTTAAATTCTAACAAAATAGTATGTATGGATGGCTTTGAGGAAACAAGTGGCTTGTAAGAACAAGGAAAATTCTAAAGGTATTCTCGGAAGGGGTCTTTTCTCAAACTCTTGTCTTAGACTCTAAGGGGCAAGGCTTTGCATGGTATTTAATGGCAGGAGAGAGTTTCCTGTGCCACGTCATCACCCAAATGGGAAGCTTTTGATAAGTGCATAATGTGGTTCACACTTTTTTGGTAAGACAAATTTTAAAATAGGTATTATTTACTTCATTCAACCATAAATATCTATTATTAATTTTAAAATAGATATTATTTAACCATAAATAATATTTATGTAATAATTTTTTCTTTAATAAAGGTAGGAGCAAGACATTCTTACTTGCAACTCTTAGTATATTTGAATTAATTTTTAAAATTTTAAAATTATAATTTAGACAAAATAATTAGAGAGAAATTTTTGCAAAGCTTTGAAGAGAGAAACCAATCATGATACATGTCTTCGTGCAACACCTCCAAAGTCGGTGATGGGTGACACATTGGGGCAAAAGTTGCTTTTGGGGGAAGGGTGTGTTAGGAGTAAAAGGCTACGACTTAAACAGGACAACGATGACTTTAGTCAAAGTGGACAAGATAACGGTCACTTCGGCTTTATTTAATGAGAAGTCACGTAAGATGCTACATATCTTTGTCGTGGGACTGGGACTCCTTATTCAAGGCGTTAAAACTTTGGGGAAACGCTCCTAGTTAAGAGCTAATTATCAAGTCACAAAAGATTAAGCCTTCCAAACACTTTAAAGCTTTGTTTGGATTGTAAAAGAAATAAAAGAATAAAAAAAGACAGAAAAGAGAAAATACAAAAAAAAAGTTGATTTTGTAGAAAAGCAAGTGAAGGAAAATATAATTTCATAGAAAATGACATATATATCCCTTGAATCATTATCCCACTATGTCTGGTACAATGTGGTAAGCCATTTTGCTTTTCTCTCTCGTTCTCCTTTTTCTCACATCAGAGTTTCTTCCCATTTTCTCTTTAGTCTTTAACACAGGAGAAAAGTTTCCGGTTGATCCCACACAAAAATTTCTCTCCTCTATCAGTTTTCTTCCCGTGTCCAAACGTAATTTGTAGGGCACTTATGCGTGCCAGCTTTATTTTAGAGCTGTCCGGTTTGATAATATCAGGTGTTGCGCTTCATCATTTGACACAACGCCTGACGTGGCAAAAATAAAATAAAATATTTAACTTGTCGTTAACGTGTTAAAAGTCATCTTAAGGTGATAAAATATTTGAAATTTGATTCATTTTAAAAAATAATTTTTAAAATGGTCTTAATTACGTCAAAACCCCTCCAAACTGAAAAAAAAAAGTCATTTTTTTTTCATCCATTTTCTCTTCTCTTTGATCTCTTTGATCTCTTTCTTCCTATTTTCTCTTAATCCAAATAATTGGGAAGCGTCTGATTTTATTTTGAGCATGGACATTTCTCCCACGCTCCATACTTTTATTTATACATTTTCTTCTTAAACTTACTTGAAGTCGCAAAACACATAGACATAGTTATTTTTGGGACATGTGGCAACTTTTTATAAAAATATTTCTTTCTGAAAGTCTCTAAAACTTGAATTTTTTTTTTCATCAACAGTTCAACACCACGACTTAAATTTATAACTTTCACATAAATATCTTCCCATCGAAATAATTTGAGTTAAACTCAAGAGACTATAATAAACTCTATTCACAAACTTTATGACAAAATTAAACAAGATAATCAAACAACTATTATGACTATTTCCACATATATAATCACTAGCTAAATTAGTTAAGGGAAGGGGGGGCCTATCTCAAAAGGAAAAGGAAAAAAAAAAAAGAAAAACTTCAGAGAGAACCCGTGACAAAGAATTCTGATTCTGTCCCACCATATATCATATGCAGCTACATGTTAGACACAATACAGTTAAAAAAGTTGAAAATTCTCTTCTGAAGTTCTCTCTCTTATGCATCCATTATTTTTTCTCTTTAAAAGTGCTTCATGCTCTTAAAAAAACCCTAGGACCCATTGTTTTCATATATACCAATTCAGTGGGCAGTGGCAGTTACACATGCATGGCCCTCCAGTGTTCTCTCATGTAAGTGGGCCGTGCTGTACCATGATGACTTTATTTTTCTAAAATAGTAAATTTCTTACAAAATTTTTCAGGTTAAAAATGATAAGGTAAAGTTATTATTAAAATGGTGGCTAAAGTTCGTTTGAAACACAATTTACTTCTATTATGTCATGTCGGAGTTTTATATTTTTAAAACAGAAAGGTAAAAGGGAGAGGCAATGATCATATACCAAAATCTAAGATATATCACAGGCATTAACAGGGACTTAGTATTTACAAATTGTCTACATAAAAAAATTACTGGTAGCAAGAATTAAATTTAAATCTTCTTGACAACGGATCTTCGTGGGACTGGGAAGTCACAAATTGCTAAAAATTTCACAAAAGTACTGTCATGAATGACATGACTGCTAAGGGAGAGTCAGCAAGAGAAGGCACAAATGCCGAGTTGGAAGGAACGGTTACAATGGAAAGGCACATGGGAGATAATCCTAATAACGAGGAGTCGCAGCTCAAAAGGAAATAAGCATGAGTATGATATATAGGAAGCTAAAGAAGGAATTTAGGAGGCATTGAGTATTCAGTAGCTTCTTCTCTGTACCTCTGAATTTCTTCTTCTTCCCTCTTTGTTCTCTTCTCTATATCTTGTTTTTCTGTCTCTTCTGTGGACTTGTATTGGTTATTCATATTTTCTGGTTTACATGTTAATTTCTATTATACATTGCTTGATTGTTCAGCCCGTACTAAAACAAAACATAGCAAAATTTAATTAGTTCAAGACCTGCCACTATCCACAAGTGTTATTATTTTAGGCGAGACACTCGTTGACATAGCAAGCTTACCAGATCAGCCACACTGCTAAATATATAACATAACTTCCAAACAAATGACGGTATCGTTGCTCACAAGAAAGTTGCGTACACTTCATTCAAAACCTAATAATGCCATGCATGCATGCTTAGGTTAAATCATTTTCCGGATGATAAAGACATATAATCTGTATCTATAATTTCTATATGTAATATTGTTATATGTACATTACTCATATTGATTGAAAATATTGTGCGTAATTTGTTACATAAAGATAAATGCTGATTTTGTGCGTCTATGTATAAATATAAGTTAAACAAAAGTAAAAGTATATGAATAATTTATTAAAATTCAACATAATTGTGAAGATTGACACTGACAAGAATCCAACTCCTAACCACTGAATAATAGAGGCTTTGATATACCATATTATGAATCAATTATCTCAAAAACTTAAACTATTAAATGAAAGTATATGAATAATTTTATGTATATCTCTAACAATTATCACGTTCATGAATCAGTGTAGCACATACGGTCATAACGTAAATGATGGTGTGATATATGCATATCAATAAAGTAATGCAGGCATTTTACTTATCATTGATGTTTGGATGTTGAAAGGGAAAGAAAGGAAAGAAAACAAAGATGAATGAAAGTGAAAAAAAGGGAAGAGACTTGGGGAACTGTGAAATGTTTGGATATTTATAATTCTATAAAATTGGAAAAATTTTGAAATGGTCATAAAAGTGAATAAAGAAAGATTTTGAAATATTGTATGAAAATGTATCGTTTTTTCCCCTCCTTTTGGGAGGAATGTTCACCTAAAATATTCTCTCTGCTCCTTTCATTCTCCTCCATATCCAAATATACTTTTACTGTCTAGATCCATATTATGTTTCTAATAAGGCCAGTTGAACCTTTGATTTGTTCAGTGATAAAAGATTGATATTCAAGATAAGCATTTGGAATAGGATGTACGTCATATCCATGCATAGCTACGTAGTAATTAAGATATCCAAATCACGGGGAGAAAAATTCTTCATGAATCATTTCATACTTCTAGTTCTAGGTAACCTACAGTATCCATATATACAGTTATACACCCTATGCAATATATACAATATCCTACATGAAATGTAAAGAGAAGCAGATACAAGAAGAGAAGCACGAAGAATAGAAGAGAGCGAAGATATTGATAAGATCATAAGAGATGGTGATCAATATATATTCACACACATGAACACTTAATTGCATCTTCTTGCTTAATCATAGATATATATGGAGTAACTTTTATAGATATAATGTCCAAGACAAGAAAATGAAGATCTGATTCGTATGCACATCACAAGCCCGTTGATGCTTAACAGCTCAGGGTTTTCTATATATGAAACTGCATCTAATATATATGACATCAGTATCTTTGACCCGAAATCAACATAGAATCTAAGCATTTATTCCAAACCAGGCAGTGAATTCAAACAAGATATTTGAAAGCTGGACAAAGGGGGTACCTTTGACCTGTGGACAATGGCAACCCACGAGAATCATTCTAGGACGACAAATAATGTATATAGTAGCATTTGAACCCAACAAATATAATTAGTCAGAATGCAATGCATGTGCATCAACCTCCCTTTATAATTGAAACCACACAAAGAATTGAGAACATAGTATTAATTAATTAAATAAACCATTCGAAGACAATCTCCCTCATTGAAAACTCTAAAATTTGTATAAGCAATTTAACATATATTAAGCACATATAAAAAAAGTTGTAGTTGCTGAGTTTTGTTGCATAGATGATGCTAAACAAAAATGTGGGAAATATATTCTGGACGTTATCCGTATAAAATTGCTAGCTAGCTTCATTTTATGGTTTTAAACTCATCCGGTAATTGGATATGAAAGATAAAAAATGAAATGAACTCCAGCAACTGAAAGCGTTTATTAATAAAGAATAGGATTAATCGGGGATGATTGTGGCCTGTATATATAACACTTGAGTGTCTATATTCATGTTTTCTCGAGAGACAAGAAATAAAAAGATGAAATATAAGTCCTGGGTGACCATTTTTTTGTAAAGAAAGAAAAAAGAAAAAAGGCATTTTAACATCAATAATTAAAAATAATATTATAAATGAAAAACCCTATATATGAAAGGAAGCGCAAAGAGGGTATGCGTGATGATGGTTTGGGGTAATGGACATTAAAGTCTACATAGTACACAAAATAACTTAGTTTGGAACAATCCAACTGCTATGATTCTGAAGAATAACATTTATTATCATACATAGATATGGAAATCCAGATCTCTACCTCCAACTGTATTCAGAATCTTGAATTGTAGCAACAAATTACAGTCTTCAAATCAAATTTACAAGTGAAGGAAGCCATAACAAGTGCTCAAAAAACACCACAGAAAGAGAGAGTTCATCATCATGTTATCTAGAAACACCACCAATAAGCTCGAAAACCACGTACCACGCTATATAATCGAGGCCATCACTGTAATCTATAATCACCTAATTAAAGACCCAAAGATAAAGAATTTCATATATATATATATATATATATATATATATATATAATATATATAGAGAGAGAGAGAAGTGGAAGGAAATAGTAGACCAGGATAGATATGCTAGATCTTACAAACAATCGGACCACAACGCTTCAATTCCCCGAGAAGAGAAAAAAGTAGCATGAGAAGCTGTAAAGAAGAAGATCACCGGTACCCTTCAATCAGAACAATAGACAGCATCAGCGATGAAATGGAAGCAGGTGTAGGGTTTCTTCTTCTTCTTGAGTGAAGCCATCTTCGTCTTCTAACCCTTCTCTGTCTCCCTTCCTTTTCTTGCTTCACTGATCTTAGAATCGGACGATGATGGCTTTGGTGCGGTTGGTACTGAGAGGTGAAAGATGCAGTGGTGATGATGAAAGTGAGAAACTAATAATGATGAAAGGAAGAGGGGAGAGGACATGATGATTGCTGCGGGTTGTGTGTGTGTAATGCGTTGAAGGAAGAGAGACGAAAATCCCAAATTGTTGAGGTTTGCTATAGCTAATTCTCACAGAGCAATATATAGATGGTTTTTTTTTCTTTTTTCACATGGAATTAGTTTTCCTTTCTTTTTAAGTAAATGAATTAGTTTTCCCTTTGAAACCACAATATTGACACTCTGTTTTCTCTCTCATAAAACTTGTTCTACTGCATGACTGGGTCAAGTTTGACTTTAAGAAAGAAAACGAGGAAGATAGAGAAAGTTTTCTTAGGTAATGGAGGTCAGCTGTGTTACCTTTTGTCTATGAAAAGTTACGATGGAAATTGCCAATGTTAATGTAGTTTCGTTGTAGTTTCTGTCTAGAATCTCACGGAAAACGGTGAGAGATGAGAAAAAAGTCTATCCTTCACATGAAAGCAAATCCTATAATAATCTAATCACCGAGCTATCCTAATATCACGCTATCTTATTATTCATTATTTTAGTCCATCTTTGTAATCAGATATTCAGACCTAATTTTCTTACTTTCTTAATTTAATCGTGTTCTTGATATTAGCTATTCCTATTTCGTGAATTTGATAGAATTCAAGAAATGAATGAACTATCTCAATTGTGTAATCAACAAAGAAATTAAATATACATTCTGGATGATAATATTAGAGAGTGAGTCAAAGATAGATGTAATTTTGAAGAGTTATTATTTGATACATCAAAGTGGAAATTGAAATGATTATACAGTTGGTTTAAATTTAAAAATGTTGTTCCAATAAACCAAAATTACATGACTAATATTCTTAAATTAGTTAAATATTTTATTATATTTTTAAAAAAATTATTTCTCAATATTTACAGCTATGAACTAAATATGATCTGGATATAGTAGTTAAACAGTTGATGGATTTATGTGAAAAAATATCGATCAAGACTTCAATTAAATTTAATCACCACATATTCGAAAAGGAAAACAAAAGTAATTGCTTCGACTTCACAATTGCCCCTATGCTGTGATTAAAGTTGATGACAAAGGTGACGTGAAGATAATCCTGTTTTAATGATTAAGAAAATGACCCAATTACAAATATAATTACGTTGATGAAATTTATAAAGCAAAGCTCTTCACCGGTGGTTATACCAGCCATTTTCTGTAAGAACAAGCAAAATTCTCTATTAATTATGTAACCAAAAAAAAATCTCTGTTAATTGCTATTATGAGAACATTGCTATAATTATAATATTTTTTTATCATTTGTAAATTCAAGATATCCTGCGGCGAGACATGTATTATCTAAATAATTGTAAGAATTAAGTTTCTCACCAATTTTCAGGACGCACAACTCATATCGATTTAATGCATTTAAAAAAAAAACAATTCTTTCAAATTCTAACCCAAGATTTGAATCCGAAAAGTAAAAACAACTATCCTTAACAACTAGGCCGATCCTTTGTATTACTATAGCGCTTTTCTGATTGTATCTGTCATTACTTTTAGTGGCAATAAACAAGGATCAATTTCTTAATGAAAATTTACTTCAAAGATGAGTGGAACCAAGGAGTTGAAGATTACGCCATCATAATTTTTTTAATTTGGTGCATTAATGAAAGAAATACGAGAAGAATCTTGACTCAAATTGAATTCGTTGCTCATCCAGCTAGCAATTAACCTAGCTCAAGACATCACATTATCATAAATCAGCATATTTGCAGTACGAGGGAAAAACTGGAAGATTAGACAGCGCGCGGGTTGAATTTTCTCTGATATACATTGTTGGTGGATTTGATTTAATTTCAAAATGCTTTGCGAATATTGACAATGGATTATCAGACTAGCTTAATTTTTCAGTTCCACTTGTACCTCCATACCTTAAGTGCTGTTGATGAAATTAAAACGGGGAAATATTCTGGAGTAAGTTTGCAGTTACGCACCATTTATATGCTGAGTATAGTTGTTAGTCATTGCTATTTACCCCGTTTATTTCAGAATTATCCTCCTGAATTTGATTTTTCATCAGTACGTTGCGTTAAGATGTTTAATATACATATATATATATATATATATATATATACACACACATATATATATATAACATTATCCTTGGTGCAACGATGCAATATTCGTTTGCTCAACACAACACAAAATAGGAGACTGCTTAAATGACAAATAATAAAACAAAAGGAGGTATTTAAAGTAGAAAATATTAACAGTAACTCTTGCTTTATATTTTGACCCTAATAAAGTCACTACTCTTTTTGCAATTGGTTTTGGCTTCACCTCTTTTTATGAAAAAGCCAATAAGACTACATCAAGTGGCCAGTTAAAAGTTGCATATGCTACGAGGGAGTGCCTCTGACATTTGATAAACAAAAAGCTAGGCAAAAAGGTTTATTCTTCTTTTCAGCTAAATGATGACTTTGCCCATTGGTCCCTTTGATTATGTTGAAATTTAAATCAATAATTTTTTTTTTGTATGATCAATTTAAATTTTTTATTTATTTTTATTTTGTAATAATTTCATCCAAACAAATAATATTATTTGAATACCAACACAGTTTCATGCGGCTAATGTGCAATGCAATAGCTTTGATGAGCAATAGAGTAGAAAATAGAGCAACACAAAAAAATTTATTTATGGTACCAAAACACCGAGCAACACACACTTAAGTCGAACTTAAGCAGCATGCAAACAAGAATAAATGGTAGAAAATAGTTTGTAAGAGCAGTTTATATTGATTCAGTATGACTAAGCACAAGACTTATGTCTAGTCCCAGCCACACTAAGATTTTCATATTGAACTCAAGCAGTTTTAATCTATTTTAACTTCTTTAATTAATGCATATTTGGTAAAAAATTAGTGATAGAAAAAAAATTATTTTTTTAAAAGTTCTCAAATTTTGATTATAAAATATTTTAATTACAAAATAAACTAATTCAAAGTTCAAACACACCCTTAAATTAGTTATAACAAGTTTCTCACTCAAACTTACTCACAGACCTAATTGCTAACTCACAGTAGCTCAGCTAACATGATTTCAACAAAGCCTAGAAGGCCCTTTTCAGAGAAATATTAAAAACTCTCAAATAGAAGAGTGAATATCACTAATAAGCTCATTACATAAATAAAGAAAGATATTTTAGAGAATTGCTCAATGAATTAGGAGTGATGCTCTGTGCATTTCAACTCTTGCGCGTCATTGGGATATATATGGGCACTGAGAAGTTTGAACATTGTTGTTTTCTTTCGAAACTTTTGATCTTGTTTTGGATGTGGGTGTACTTTTCTTGGGATCACAATTCTCTCTTGGTTACGTCAGCACTTTTTTGAAATCGTCGTATTAAAATTTATTTTTAATTTTTAAAATATATTATTTATTAGTTTTATTATTTAAAAATTAATTTTATTAATTTAATTTTTTAAATCTTAAATTTATAATAATTTTATTTTTTTTAAGAAACAAAAATAATAAAATTAAAAAAATAAAATAATAAAATTTATAAATGACTTAAAATTTAATAAATTAAATTAATAAAATTTATATTTAAAAAATAAAATTAATAATTAATATATCTTTCAAAAATTAAAAATAAATTTTACTCAAAATATTATTATAAATAACTTTTGACCGAGCTACCTTTACTTAGGAATTAATAGAACACAAGTATTATTTGCATATTGTGTTAAGTAGAAACAAATTATGTATATTTATCTAAAATAATAATTATAAAATAAGTTGTTTACTACGAGCAGTTTGCTCTATATATATATATATCATCCCCACTAACAAATTGTTGCTTGTGTCTGTGATGATATGGTTGTTCACTCAATCTGTAATTGCGCATTTCTAGGCCTTGATACAATGTTCTGTTAACCCATTTCGTGATGGCCATTATTGTGGTAACATTTTCTAGGGCAAACAAGAAAAACACATGTTTGATGCAAAGAGGTCAAATGAACAGCCACGACACTTTGGCTCCACGTTCTAATTAACTTTTCTTTGCCAAAGAGTCAATAAGGTGAGATTCTTGAGTAAACACTCCATCAATAAGAAATTTTTTGAGTAGTAATTATTTATTTTAAATATTTCAATCAATAATTAATATATATTATTAATTTTTTAAAATAATTTAGATTTATAATATAATTTATTAATTTTTATATATATTAATTATTAAATAAAATAATTAAAATTATGTTTAAGAGTTTAAAAGAAATAAAAATGAAAGAAATTTAAAAAAAATAAAAAATAAAGAGAATGAAAAATTTATTAATAAATTTTTTTTATTTAGATGTTTTAAATTATTTAAAAAATTTTAAATTAAAAAAATTTTAAAATATTTATAAAAATTAATTTAAAAAAATTTTAAAATATTATTTAAAATTTTTTTATTTTTTTTATAAAATTTTTAAATAAAAAATATACTTATAATAAATTTTTTTTCTCTTATTTTTTTCTATAATTTCTCGTCCAAACATAACGTAAAATAAATAATGCATACATCAAAATTTATACTGCATCAATAAGGCGTCTTCTTATCCGGTTTGACTTTTCTCCACAAGAGCCAAAAGGGTTAGAGACATAGGTACACTTTCATTGTCGTTTCATGTGGCACCGTTGGGCTCGTAGACGACATGTGGAGGAATTTACGCAGCGATGAGAATGTTGGTTAAAGTTGGGAAATTGAAAGCTAAGAGAGTCATTGCACACTAGTTTACTTCACCGCCATCCTCTCACGAGCCAAGAGGCGCAAATTCGTATTAACAATAATAATTACACAAAATCTTCTTCTGATATTTTCTTTTCACTTGCTAGTCATTAATCTCTCACTATTACCACAACATGCGTCCTCACTCACAAGCCTTTTAGGAGGGTCTCCTACTCCACCCAATATTACTTTTGTCTTCTAAACATTGAATCAGAAACATCACCCTTTTGGATTCAATTTCTACTGAAGTGATATGTAATTATTATTATAAATTCTTGCTGAAACTTGTGTTATACCTTAATTTTAGAATGAGATACTCTTCTTTTTTTTAAATAAAATTTACACTTACCCAAAGAAAAATAAAGGTATGTTTTGTTTCAGAATTTTCTTTTTATTTTCATTCTTACTTTTCATTTTCATTTATTCACATTTTCATAAACATGTTTAATTTGTAAAGTTGAAAACTGTTTTTGCAAAATGAAAAAACAAATAAGGTTTTTGGGTTAAGTTAAAATTTTATTAGCATGTAAAAAAATACCCATATTGAGAAAGTGACTAGGAACTAGGAAGCCATTTTATGTTTTATTTGAAAAAAAAATGTACATTTCATTTCAGAATGAGCATTGAAGAAGCGAGCTTCTTCTTATTGTCGTCCACTTGAAATGCTGCTACGTCAACTTGAAACCACATAAGTTAACACCTTTATCCATCTCAATGTGATTGAATTATCCCCCCAAAACTTGATGCTTGAATAATGAATAATAGCAATCTGCTGTCAAAATACAGCAGTAGCACTGCTACCGAAGTACAGAGGCGATAGCACCTCAACTTTCGCCACTCGTCAACTGTCGTCTGTCAAGTGCCAAGGCTTCAATGCACCGAAGATTTTTTATATATTTTTAAATAATTACTTTCTTTTATTGTATAAATCAAGGTTCTAAAAACTGAATCGGTCACTGAATTGATCGAGGTACTGATTCAAGGTTCAATAGTTCCACCGTGGTCGAACCGTGATTGAACCGAAATATAATTAAATATATATTTATATTTTAAAATATAATATTTACACTAATTTAAAATCATATATATATTTTAAATATAATAATGTACCATATATTATAAACATTACACTAGAGTAATGACAATACTTATTTCATCTGGCCTTTTATTCTATGTTCGAACTAAGAATCTTTTATTGAAAGTTGTAACAATGTCCTTACTTTATATTAAATATATAATAAGACATATAATGTAATGAGAATTCACTTAGTTTAGTGGCAGAACAACTCGTCTCATGCGCCTGCGACCCAGGTTCGAATCCAACTAGAGAGGTTTTTGTTCAATTTGAGGTTAATTGCTGAACCGGTAGGCCATCAAACTGTGGCTGGTTTGAGCAGTTTATATCTGGTTCGACGGTTCTGTAGTCAGTTTTCAACACATCGATCACAGAAACTTGACTGAACCGGCCAATACTTCGATTTCTGGTTGAACCGGTCTGACCGGCCCGTCCAGTCTAATTTTTAAGACTCTGATATAAATAGATATAAAATAAATAAATACATAATTTCATACATTTATTTTACATCCACTTAAATAAGAAAAAATACAACTCAAGAACATACAAAAAATACTCTGAATACCCCTCCTTTCACCAAATAATCAAACGTCAAACAGAATCAATGGTCTCAGAAAAAAAAAAGAGAGAGAGAGAGAGAGAATAAAGGAAAGAAAATGAATATGAGACTGTCACAAATCATAGGAGAGACAAAAGCTCGGCTGGTAATTAATTTTACTCTCCACAAAAGTTGAGAAAACTAGGTTAAATGTTAGCTCCATAAAGACCGAAAGAGGAGTCAACACAAATCTTTAAAACAAGGGGAATGAGAGAAAAGCTGAGGACGAGCAAATCAGGACTCAAATACATGGTTTTAATTATATTTACAAAAGCTGTCACCGTGTTTTGAGAAAACTTTGTGGAAAATCTTGAAACCGTCTTCTTGTTGTTTTCAATTTATACCGTTTTTAAGAATTTTTTAAAAATATTTTTTAAAAAATTCAACTAATCATGTTTTTAATTAGGCCTATTAAGAAAAGAAAATGGACAAAGCAAACAGAGACTAAATTTGAGTTTGGGTATTGACAAAACTATAGTAGTAGTAATCCTAACTAGTTAAAAAGTTAGATACTTTAATTCCAAATTACTGTACAAATATTTTAAATATATTATATATAATATAATTTATATAAAAAATTAAATGTCAATACAAATTAAAATTCTTACAAATTTAATTTATATTATTTTTTAAATTCAATTTTTGAATATATTTTATATAATATAATTTATATAAAATAAACTAAATCTCAATACAAATTTTAACTGTGTAGCACTACTCAAGATGTAATTATTATTGTTATAACCTCAGTTTAAATATAAAAATGAATGTAAATAAGGAGTTTACAAAAAACAAATGAAAAATTAATTGAAAACAGTTACCTGTTCTCTTAAAAATAGAGATAAATATATCAGTTTGAGAAATCAGGAATTAAAATAATAAAAAAATCCAAATTAAATAAAATACTAAATTACAGATATCCTTTTCAACTTTGCTCTTGACATAAATTTATTTTTAAAATCTTTAAAATATAAAACTTTATTCGCCTGTGCTATTAATTGAGCAAATCACCTCAAATCTTAATTTTTTTGGTCTAAATTACCGTTGAACTCACATATACATCGTCGAATGTCAATGTTTAAATTTGTTTTATGATGATGAAGAATGTATGTGTCTTAAACTTTTACTGATTAAATCTTGATATTAATTTCATATTGTCTAACCTCTAACTTGTGCAAAAAGTGCTTTATAATAGGCGTTTACATGTGTCTAAATGCTAAACCTAGAAAAAATTTAATTCATGAACATGTTGAAGGGTAAGTAATTGAAATGTTTTGAGTCCACTGACATAGACGCGTGTTCCTTGAAGCCTGAAGACCACAACAAACTTAAAAAATCAATTCAAGTCAATATTGACGAGATGAAGACAATTGTAAGGATGAATAAATCAAAATTGCCTTGAAGAAATCTCCCAAGAACTTAGAGCTAACAGAAAAGGAAATCCATTCAACTCAAATCTACGCGAAGAACTAGAGTCTTGTCTTTAGAAATTTTTAAGTAAGCATATACTTGACATTAAACATGTATAATTAATTTCACTTAATACATTTATAAAACAAGATTGGCAATATGATTTTGATTGTCTATATAAGTACATGCGTAGAATTTCTCATCTCTATAGACTAATTTGAGAAATCAAGAACTTTGAGCTAACTGAAAAGGGAATTCATTCAACTCAAATCTACCCGAAGAACCTGATTCTCGATATAGACTTTGTATGTGTTTTGGTTAGAATTTATAAATTTAATTTTAGATTAACTTAATCTTGTAAACTTAATTTTATTCAAAAGTAAGTTTATATGACTGTGATTTATGTTTGAAAACCTTTATCTGTAAAGTAATTTTAACAACATTAATATTATTTGAATATTATTTATTAAAATTACTTTTAAATATGTAATTACTAAAAAAAGATATGAATTACTTTTTTTTGTTAGATTGAAAATAAATTTATATTAAAAAATTATTATAACTAAATTAATGGTAAACCAATTTTTTAAAAAATTTAAATTTGTTTGAATTTTATGAAAATAATTTAATTGTAGAAATGTAAAAAATAAATAAATAAATAAATTTTTTTGACAAAAGGAATTTTTTTCAATTATTTATTCGTTAAAAGATTCAATCCATATCTGTTACTTTTAGAACTCTCTTTTTTTTTGGCATACGTACACGGAATGCGAGGGTAAAGTTGGAAACTATTTCTACTGTGATTTACTTTGAACGGAAAAGCAATAATTTTTTGGCTTCAGATCAAATTTTCAGTTTGAATCCAAAAGCAAGTTTGTGGTAATGTTAAAACGGACAAACAAACAATGTTCTTTTGATGGAAGAAGCCCGTTTGATGTTTCAAATAGGAGTTTGGGAGCCTTCAACGCTGAAACAAACACACCATATATATTATTTCATAGAAGGTAAATTCTACGTAACTTTTTATTTGAGTGAGTTTTAAAATTCGAAAAGAGAAATAATAATAGGAATAATTAAAAGAATAATTACTATATTTATTTTTCGTTCAAATATTTTTAAATGGCTACAAGAGTACTAACAAAAACAAATACAAAATAGTTACTCCACACCGACAAAATTAAAACAGATGTCATTTTGTTGCTAATCCGCTTATTAGGATTTTAAAACCCAACAATCTCCAAGGTACCGTAACAAACACCTTCATATAAACGGCACCTAAACAAGACACTAGTGATAGATGTTCCACCACACATACACTAGTTCAAAAGAACCAAGCAAATGCAATGCAAGCAAATCCAACAGCTGAACCCAAAATGGTGACTCGCCGCCCACAATCACTGGCTGTTGCAGCTGCTGTGGATCCACCACCTGGTGTTGCTGTTGTGGATCCACCACCGGTTGTTGCTGTTGTGGATGCATGAGAATCATAATCGAAATCTGGGTTCCCATCTGAACCGAAGCTGTGCTTCCAAAGGTTTTGCTGAAGATTCGCTGCATCAACTTCCGTGAGCTGCACCTTCCGGTTCTAGACCGACAACATGGGGTACAGAACCGCCGCCCCGATCCCCGAGTGCCCCAACCCGAGCACGTGACCGATCTGATGCACCCCCACTGACTCCAGGTCCACCGTCGACATCCACCACGACCTCAGCACTCCACCTCCGCTCCAAGCCAGCCAGTTCTCGTCGGAGTCCAGAAATATCCACCCGGCGAGATCAGCGGTCAAGGCTTTGGAGTGCGCCACCGTCCCCAGCACTCCATCCATCTTCTGAAACGCGATCTTGATGCTGGCCCTGCCAAAATCCGGCGTCTCCGTGAAAGTATGGCGGTGTTTCTTGTTCCACTGGGCAAAGGCGCTTTGCACCACGCTCCTCACGTTTACAGGTACCAGTTGTGGGTTCTCGAATGCGTAGGTGAGCACTGGGTCGTTGGGCACAGTCAATGGCTGGGTTTGATTATTATAGGCATTGTAGAGGTTCTGCACATCGGGGTTACCACATCGTGGGGCTTGAATCAGTTTCACGGTGGCTGTGTCTAGCCGGCCAGTTTGCGGGAGACCGAAGAACGCCTGGTAGGTTTCAATGGCTGTCTCATTGATGTAGCCGAATTGTTCCATAAACTTCTGGGTCCAATCCGCGTAGTCCTTGGCCTTCATCGCAGCGTCCTCTGGGTCTGATTTGATGTAGTCTACTTGTTCCTGGAACTTTGTCCACATTTTACTGGCTTGCATGCTGTCCAGTAGAGTTTCCGGCGTGTCAGTTACTCCCGGGAAAATTTTAGCTGAAGCTGGAACCAAGGAAACCGGGAGAGACACACACATCACAAGAGCGAAAAGGTGGAATCTCATGTTGAAATTCTCCCAGGATATTTCTGTGTTTGGTTTGGTAGAAAATGCGAGTCCAAGAAAGTTGCAGCTAGTGCTAATTTATGGAGAGTGACGAGTGGCAAGGATGGACACGTATTAATGGCTTCTTCTTTTTTTATCTCAGAATTTCAACTTGCTTATTACTAATCACATCCTTTTTAGTAAACACTTAGTAATGGTTAATTTTGAATTATGAGCTATACTTTAAAAAATAAATTCCAATGTTTATAATCTATTTTATGTATAAAAAGAACTAAGTGATTTAACTGTCATGCATCATTTTAATCATGTCATTTATCATTCTTATTTTAATATTTGACATTAATAAATAATACTTATGTAAAATGTAGATCTTGAATGTTGTAATATATTTATTGTCATAATTTATAAGTTCATGATTTTAAATCATAAAAAGAGGAAATTCATGAGTCAATTTTTTTTAAAATTCTTATTTTCTTCTTTTTATTATTATTATTATTATTATTCTTCTTTTTATTTAATAATATTTTCTCTCTCACTTTTTAATTTTTATGAATTAAATTTAAAATTTTAATTTTTTTACCAGTCTTAACTAATTAATAATTATTATTAAACTTTTTTGAATAAAAAAATATTAAATATTAAAAATACTAACAAATATTAAATAAATTTAAAATAAGTAATGAATATACAATTTTAAATTATGTAAAATTAAAAAGGATAATAGTTTATTAAACATCTCTTTTAAAATTATTATAAGTAATTTTTTAATTTTTTAATTAAATATTATATTATAATTTTTAAATAACATATTGTTATTTTTTAATTTTATTTTTTTAAAAACTTTTCATACATTACACAAGAATTACATTAGTTATTCATTAAAAATTGAACAGGATATTTATTAAAAGAGTAATGTTACGTAATCATAAAAAATAATCAAAGTTTTTTTACAAAATTCAAGTAAATTTAAAGGTGCTTATGGGACGAAATTAAATAATAGATATCACTTACTTATATTTAAAAGTCAACAGCATGTTAAATTATTTTATATTAAAAAAATTTAATTATATAACATTTTTCCTAAAGATAATTCTATATATATTCACTATCTATTATGTATGGTTTGGGCACACCATGATATATAGTGGCTAGTCATTACTGAGCCATTAATATTAAGGTCATGGTCGCTGAGTTGCTGGTTGCATTGCATGTGCGTGCCTGCAAGCTACTGCACAAGTGGCAGAGAGGCATCCTTTGAATATGAGAAATTATTATATGTTTGGAATATAATAAATGTATGATTTAAAAGTATATTTAACATTGATTTTAAGTCATTAATAAAATATTTATATAAATTTTTTTAAAATTAATAATAAATATACCATATATTTATTAATGTTTCAAAAACATGACAATTGACAAAGAGGCAGACAAACAAAACTTGTGGTTGTGATGAAGTGGTTCGAGAGAGCAAGACACAAAGTCGAGGGAGTAGGACACAAAGTACCTGACCATTAAGAAGCCTTGAGGCAATAGTTTATATATATATATATATATATATCGTGATTTGCTACTAGTATATATTACATGAATTGAAAAGATTTTCTAGATACCTAGAAGTGATGGCTGTTGAGCCCTAAAATTCTATATTAGCAACGCTAGAGGCACATAATAGAAATAATTCTAACAATCCCTTATTTATTTAACTGACCAAAAAAAAGCACATAAAAAATATTTTTTTAATAGAGAGAGATTAATATTATAAATGATAGAGGTAACATTGCCTTAAACTTTTACTTAGTAATGGTAAAAGTTTGATCTAGAGTTAGTAGTGGTATTTTGTCTTGAACTATGATTGCTTATGCAGTTCTAAGACGTTGTACCTTGCACATAATAGTCCAAGTGCAATTTTAAGCTCTCAAGCCCATACATTATTGCTTTGTGCCTATTCATAGTTTTCATGAGTACTTTAAAAAATTTTATCCAAATTCTCATAAGAATAGTCCCACTTTACACTTATACAAGTGAACTTTTGTAGCACCCTATACTTGAAAAGAGCTACAACATTCATTAAGAAAAAAAAATGGCCAATATTAAATTTGTCTTCTTATCAAGCCACCTATTTCATAATCACAAAGAATAAAAAATCCCACAATTCTTTCTTATTTCGTCATACCTATCAAGAAGGAAAAAATTAATACCGTGAATTTGTCCTAAAATTGTTGTTCTCTCAAGCAAAAATTAATAAAATAAAATATTCTCAATGTCATACATGCTAGTATGCATCGATGAGAAATTTGAATAATAGTAATGCTTACAATATTATAACAAACTTTAGCAAATAGCAAGAAGAATGTTGATGATTGAACAATCCTTTAAAGCCTAGTGCGTATAACCTACAAAAATAAACACAAAAAATAGAGATAACATTCTAATTAGATCTCGAACATGACACTAAGTTGAAGTATAGGTATCTCGTATTATTTAGAACAATTCATACCACTATGAAAATTTTAAAGAAATTCAGATGCAGTGGATTATTTCACATCCTTTCTCAAGATACAATAGTCAAATAATCATGTTGTTCATCTCTCTATTTATACACAAAGAGGAAGATATGACTCTTTTCTACCCACACATTTTCATTACCCAAATATTACTACACAAAGCATAAATTATACATATCACCCATTCTTCAAGTGCATATAGCACATGCATATATGCAAAAGATGGTCGTCTACACATATAAAATACAATAACTTAGAATAATCATTCACACGTTTGTCAATAAGCAATATAAATGGGTTTTAAACGTTTGGCTATTAAGAAGTCTTTTGGCAATAGTTAATAATTTGTAGAATATATTCTTTGAGAAATGACTCATCATGTAATGCTGTTGCTTGTTACAAAAGATGTCAGAGGACGGATGTCTCTGAGCCCACTGTCATGAGCTTTTTTTTGTTGTTTTTTTTTGCTTCTTTGGGTCACTCTTTAGCCCACTTTCTTGCAATTTGAAGAATAAACTATCGTGGCTTAGACGTGCAAGTTTTGGGCCTATTCATTAGGACATTTTTGGGAGAGAAGGTAGCCCTTGAAGACAAAAAAAAGCCCTTTACTTTGAACTACCTTAGTACGTAGACCAAAAAAAAAAAAGAACTACGTTACTACTATCCTTCATCAGGTCTTTGCTTCAGAAAAGACCACAAGATATTGTTTGGTCTATGCTTAGTGTATTGCTGTGTCCTCTGGGCCTTGTACCTTGGGGCCTTTGTTGTGGCCTTAGTGGCCCCAATTTGGGGGCCTTTGTGGTAGCCCTATCGTACAATTTGAGTTTCATTATAATTTTAATCTTTTTATATTTTACAAATAGTTTGAAAAGGAAAAGACTAAATAGTTTGTCTTCAAAATAGAAAGATTAAATCCTTTGTTTTGTTAAAATTAAAAAAAAACCAAAATTAGAATTAAGCCAAAAAGGACTACGTTACTGCTAATGCTTAAAAAAACTACATTATTGCTATAACATGTAAAAGGATTAATATAACAACTAATTGTAGGTTCATCTGCTTCCGCTCCATTCCTTACAAAATTAATAAGTACAAAAATATCAATAAGCAATGACGAAATAAAATAATAAAACTCGCGAGTCATGTGCTGGATAAGGATGTGTAGGAGTAAGTTTGGATTTGTTTGATGTGTCCTTTCAGCCTTTGTTGGATACGTGTTTTTTAAGTGCCAAGGAAAAAAAGAAATTTAGGGATTGAATGTATTCCTTATTTGTTATCAATAATCACAACTCATAACATCATTTAATTAATTAATTTTAACATGAATAAAATAAAAAAACAAAATTTTAAATCTTTCACTTTCCTTCCCAATTCCTTTAAATAAAAGAAAAATAAAAAATTATGAAACTCATGAAAAGTTAATCATTACAAATATCTTCTTTTTTAATTTCACTCTCAAATACAAGTTACAATATAGGTTCTTAAGTTTTTTTATTTAAAATATAGTTATGAGTTTAATTTTAATTTATTGTCAATATAAAAATTTTACATTATCATTCAATCATAAATTATTAAAAAATTAAATACTTAATAATATATAATTAAATAATAATATTAAAAAATTTAATTATACATCAAAATTAAATCTTATAACTCTATCTACTTAAAATATAACTTTTTTCATTATTTTATTTTAGTTCTGCACCAAGTACATGCTACGAGGGTTGTAATGTTGTTAGATGCTATGATGTATCCACGTCTGGTTGAAAATTTTTTAAGAGAAAAGGTACTAAATTACAAGTTTTTAAAATAAATATGAAACTGATAAGGAGATGGTCGTCTTACGTGCATTATTGGCACAACACGCTGTAAAGTACAAACAAGGAACTCAAAACTAATCATTCAACAATTTCAACTCCTCTTTTTCTTTCTTTCCTTTTTAGTTTTTAACTGAGAGCTAATAAAATCAAAATAAAGAAAGAGGACAAACCAACATAAATTAACACAAACAGAATGGAGATTGCCAATCATACAAAGTGAAGCACTTTGTTGAAGGCTACAACTACATGCACTATGAATTTTTTTTGTTTTTGGTAAATTATGCACTATGAAATTCTACATGTACGTATATACCAAGTGTATAATGTGACTGTGGCAATATATACGACCAAACAATAGGAACCAAAAAATTGAAACTAGAGAGAGTGGCATGTCATGAGCAAGTCCAAGCCAAATAAGGCTTGCAACATGATGATACCCCTACTAAAAATTTTCTTAAAAAATAGAAAAAAATAAAAAAAATTTAAAAAAAAAGAAAAGAAAAGCCCTACATTCTACACTGTCAAATGTGAATATGCAAAGGCCAACAAAGTGAGCAGGCCCCACGTGGACCCCACCACGGTGTGGCGGCGACCACCGTGGCTGGAGTCCCTCTCCGGCGACGACATGGTGGAGGAGCCATTGTAATTGGGGTTGGTGCCATAGAGTTGTTGAATCCCCTGTATATCGTCCTCCGCCAGCTCCACCTTCTTCGTCCGCGACGATATCGTCGGGAACATGATCGCCTCCTTCACCGACGAGTGCCCCAGCCCCAGCAGGTGCCCAATCTCGTGCACCACCACCGACTCCAGGTCCACTGCCGTAGACAGCGGCGACTGCGTGACGTCGCCGGAAGCCACCCAGTCCTCGGCGGCGTCGAGATGGAACCTCCCGTTTGTCGGCGAGAACGCGTGTGCCAGCGTCCCCAGAACCCCGTCGAACGGCTCCCCATCCCCGTGGTCCCCACTGAAGAACCCGATCTTGATGTCCGCCGTCCAATACGACGTTGTCTCCTGGAACGTCAGCGTCGTCACCTCCGACCACCGCCGGAACGCGGTTGCGAACACGCTCTTGACGACGTCGTCCAAGCCGTTACCCGGAAAGAAGGCGTAGGTCAGCTCCTGGGTTCCCTCCGGCCACCGCGGCTGGTCCGGGAAGAAGGTGAAGTGAGAGACCGTGTGGAAGTGCAGCGCGCTGCTGTTACCGTACGACGTCGCGTTCTCCTTCCCGGAGTTCATGGTGGTGGTGCCGTTGATGATGTCGGCGACGCCGCATCGGGGCCGCACGATCTGCCGGATAGTCTCGTCGTCCAGCTCGCCGGTGACGTTGAGGTTGAAGTTCCTCTGGTAGGTTCGTATGGCGGATTCGAGGGCGTCGTCGAAGTCGTCGGAGAAGTTCGACGGCGGCGGCGAGGCTGGGATGTAGCCGAAGCGGCGGAAGTAGTTCTTGAGGGTGGACAAACTGTCGTACTTCCGGCCGGGGCGGCAGCCGGAGAAATTGTGGAAGGCCTCCCACGCACCGGGGGGCGCGTGCTCGGCTATCCAGGAAGGGATCGAGGACACGTTGGGGAATAATCGAGCCGAAACGGTGGCGAGAGAGAGAGAAATTGCGAAGGCGAAGAGGAGAAGAGGGCGGAGTTTCATGTTTGGTTACTGAGAAAATGGAACGGGATTCCGAGAAAGTTGAGAAGCGAAGCGGGAATATAAGAAGCGGGCACATCTGATCAGAGCTTTGAAGTCTGCGTCAGCAGAATTATTTGGGGCGGAACGATCTGATGCGCTTTGAAAAACTTGTGCGTCTTTTGAATGATTCCGCGGTAACTGGTAAGTACCTGGAAGACGAGCGCCATTCGAAACGTCGACGTTTTGGCCGGGTGGTTCGTTCAGGACAGTACAACTGTACAAGGACCAACTTACAGACCCATAAAAATAGAGTTCGGGGCCAAACATGCGTTCTAACTTGAATTAAGAAATAAAAAAACCAAAACGAGGAACACATTGTTTGACTTTGTGGCTTTCCCTTGTGTACGGTCAGATGTCGCTTTTTTGTTTTTTCAAAATTAAACTGTTGGATTGGAAGAAATGATGAATTGAAGGAGAGAGTAAAAGAAGAAGATGAAGAATGGCAATTAGATTTAGATCAGATTAGATAAACTAACAGAAGAGTAACAAAGAGGAAGAAGAAGAGTAGTTGAGCAGCTTCAATCTATGGCGGCGTCAACTTTGATGGGCTTCTGACACGTAACTGAACCTTAGAGAATAAATTTAAGTTGAGGGAAGATCCTATGCTTCGAACTCATAAAACACGTATAGAAAATGAATCAATCGAATTTAAATTATGACCAGTATAAATGAACCAATTCTTATTGATTTTGTATAGTAAATTTAAATATTAAAAATTATATATTTTTATTAAATAATATAAAAATTTAGTGTAAAAATTAAATATAAAAGTATGTTTTTTCTCATAATAAGCCATCGGGAAGAAAGAATTATTTTGTATTGTATAACCTATTTTTATAGATAAAATGTCGTCTTCAAGTATTTCATGACGTTGAAATCAAGTCAATGGTATTGAACGATTTTAAACGTAACTTATTTTCTACGCAATCAAGTTAAATTGCAGATTGTTATCATTTGACTTGTAACCAGTGCCTGAATGTGACAGGTTTTTTTTCTTCACTCCAATGAACACCTTGAAATTTTTTCCGTCACGTAGTTTCAAATTTTCTCAAACCTTTAAATTTAGGAGAAAAAAGGTACATAATGACGTCATGAAACAGGATTAAAAATTAGATTTTATAAATTTAATTTTAGATAAATTTATTTTTTAAAATTTAATTTTATTAAAAATTAAGTTTATATAACTGTTATTTATATGTAAAAATATTTATCATAATAATAAATTTATCATAATTAAAATTATTTAAATAATATTAATAAAAATTATTTTTAAATATATAATTATTAAAAAAGATATAAGTTTTATATTATTTTATTTATATTATTATTTTATTTAATTTTATTTGTAATTCCTTCAACCGCTTTAAAAATAATTAATCTAATTTATTTATTAAAAAATTAAAAAGAATTATTTTAATTATTTGTTCATTAAAAATTAAAATTTATATTCATTATTCTCTTTTAACAAATCTATATTATTTTATTATCATACTAATTATTTTTAAAAAATTATTATATAAATTATTTTGATATTTATCTATTATATATATAAAAAAACTAAGCGTTTTGACTTTATCATACGTTATTTTGATCATATTATTTGACATTCCTGTTTTGATATTTGATTTTAATAAATAATACTTATATGGTAAACAATGATTATATAAATCTTAAATGATATAATGTATTTATTGTGATAATTGATAGGTTATAATTTTATATTTTTAAAAAAATTCATGAGTAAAATCTTTTAGAATATTTTTTTTTAATTATTATTTTATTTCTTTTTTTTATTTAATAATATTTTTCTCTCTTTTTTTAATTTTTTATGAATTAAATTTAAAATCACTACTTTTTAGTTTTATTTTTTCTTTTTTACGCACGGGTGTTATACTAATTCTTCTTTAAATTAACATAGAATGGGAACCACAAGTCTTTCATCCTCTCTTTTTTACTGTTGTGTAAACAGAAAACGCAAGCAATTTGCGAAAAAAAGATGTGCAGAAGGGAGGGGCAGCCTAGGAAGGAATTTTCACCATGAATCACTGTGAACGCAGAAGTAAGAATATTTTGCTTCTGGTCAAACTGTAGTTTGAAGTTAAACATGAGTTTGTAGTAATATATAAACGTGTAACCAAACAATTATTTTCACAAAGAATCCCGTTTGTAGTATCAAACGGGCGTTTGGACACTTCAAATGCAAAAACAAACACAGCACTGTAGTTTAGAATTTGAGTTATAAATTAAACTATGTTATATATATATATATATATATATAATTGTCAGAATTAGGCATGATCATGCACAAACCAGCATGTAAATTTTTAAAAATAAAAAAATAATGGGAGAAGAAATAAGATAAATAAAAACTTATAAATGTGGATTTTAACTATTTAAAGTTTGACCTTTAGGACAAAAGAAAATATGAAAAATTATTAGGTAGTGTTAATATCTGATAATGATAATGCTATATAAACAGATGTGTTTTTGTGTTATATTATATATAATTTTATACATAAAGTGTTGACGTGGCATTGAAATATAAAAACAAATGTAATGGTTAAAAATAGTGTTATTTTTTGTACAAAAAATAAAGAGTTTAAAGAGGGGAAAGTATGATTCACCAAAAAAAAAAAAAGGAAAGGAAAGTAGGAGTAAATTAACTTTTCTTTCTATATACTCTTACTGTATTATATTATGAAGAGAAATTCTGAGGTATTAGTATATATGAAATTTAACTATGGATTTGTACAATATCACAAAAAACTTCTAAAAAATTTATATATAACTCAATAATTCAACATATTTATTATTATTAGTTTTCTTCATTTTAAAGGGTTATTTATATATGTACACCTATCATATCATCCACATGGAGCATCATGCACGGCATCAATGGAAATTAACCTCGATTGTACATTCAATGGAAGTACCCAAGAATTTCAACGTTGTTTTCTTCACCGTTTCGGCCACCAGCATCATGTCTTCCGTCAGGAATCAGAATGTTCCATAGCAATAGCATTATGGTATTGCCAAAATGGTCAAATGGCCGGGTGCAATTTGAAAATTTTATTTCTATAACCTTACGGTCCCTTTTCCAAAGAAGAATCGAGAAACAAAAGGAAGCTCTTTATTTTTTCTTGTTTCTGAACGTTATTGTACCAGTGGTGGAACGGAACCACGTTGAAATTTCTATTTCCATACCTATTGGTTTTTTTTCAATTATAACTTTAACCTATTTCAAAGTGACAAGAATCATTAAAATTAAAATTATATTCAATTGAATTAAATTAAAAATTAATTTTTATATTTGAAACTTATTATAAAATTTATTATTAAATTAATTTCGAAACGAAATTTTATATTTGTAATATATTAAAAAATAATTAAATTAATTTTATTTTAATAAATTTATATTTTTACCGTTATAATAATATAATTATTATCTCTATTAAATATATAATAATAAATTTACATTAAATTTATCCAAATCTTTTCATTTTTTTAAAAAATTTCTATTATACTAATTCTCATTTTATAATTTTTCAAACGAAAAACAAATAACGAGTATCTACAGTTTGGTCACCTGTTGCTTAAGGCTTAAGGCCCTTTACATATGATGATCCTCATTTTCTTCATTTGCAATTTTGAGCTTTTATACAAACTTAAATATTATTTGATCCGTTTGTAGCAAACCCAAACAGCTAGTCCCATATATATATATATATATATATATATATAATAATCTCTGTAAAGTTTTCGTCAAATCAATTTCACTACATCAAATGTAAAATGTTGCTTATGTATAACCTCCCCTCATGTTTCAGAATCATTCACTTTACTCCCTTGAATCCCTTGATGATTGAGAAACATTAGAACCGTTAATAATTTAATAAAAACCCATCTATAGAACAGTTTCTTTGCCAAACAATCACAACAGAGTACATTCCAATGCTACATTTTACATATTCAAGCAGTTGTAATGCATGCTTTTGAAACATAATCAGTGTCAATTGCAGAATTCTGAAATTGGTACACTAAAGTTTATTTGGGTAAATTCTTAAGGATAGTAAAGCATAATTTACCTTAATGTTTACAATGACCTTCACTGACATGTTTCCAGATATTAAGATCGCGAAGCATAGGTAATTATCCTCCTATAATTGATTATTGAAGTTTTCATCACCACAATCCACAGCTACCAATTTAGATTTTTATCTACAATGCTTAGTCAACTTAATAAAAGCTGTAGACTCAAATTGCACTTTGTCCCCTGGTCTATAGACAATTCCAGAATAGCAAATTACCCGATGCCAAATAACAGAAATGGCGAAGGAGAGATGGATCTAACACCGAGAGGGCCTATCATAAGTTGGAGGAAGAGAAGGGCAGTACTCATTCATGTTGGCATATGGCTCCAAGGTGTTATAGCCAGGCAGTTCCATCCTATATTCACCAAGAATCTGGCAGAATGGAAGCTTGTCATTCTCATTGTTGCACCAACTTGGTAGGCGTGTTTGGTTATCCTCAAAAATTCTGAGCATGTATGCATCACGAATCTGCAAATAACAACATTAAAACATAAGATAAAGCAATAATAATGACCAAAGGTTCATCCGATCACTGAGACGTCATGGCTTACAGTGAATTCAGTTACTTGAATGGAGCTAGAAATGGGACCAAAAATTCCAGCGTCTTTATACATTGAAAGAATAAAGGCAACACATGTTGTGGATTTCCCATCACTGTATACCCATTCATCTTGTTCTGGAATGGCAAGCAATTGATCAAAAGCTATCCCACGCTTCTCAGTCTCAAGTAGAATGTCATGCAAATCCAAACCCTGAAAGCATACAAAAATGAGAGATCCCATTAGCTATGAAAGAAGCAGCCATTGTATAGTTCAGTAAAATCTGCCTCCACAGTTCCTGCCATCCCAATAGATATATTTGAAGAGGTGATACATTCAATGGAATTTGCCCATGAAGAGCCATTTAAACATTTCATGCTCAGCAAGAGCAACACACAAACATTGAAGAAATTTATATAAACCAGCATGTCTTATACACTCACAGTTGTATGACTCATAAAACTCCAAATCTAAAAGCAAGATTTCTCACTCGGCCAAAACATTTCCATATTGAAACAAGGTCAAGCTTTTTGTGACTAAGTCCTCATAAAACAATTTTGCATGCAATGTAAAAAAGGAAGTTTTAAATTAAAACTACGAGGCATGTAGAATTCCCACCTTGAATCTTTTGTAATTATAGAACAGCACCAGCACGAGAAACAAACTTTGAGGTCATTGGCAAACCTAAATCTCAAAGAACAAGTGATGTCCACTTCTGGTTTTGTTTATTCCCCATAAAGTAAAAGAAATTAAAGAAACACAACATGCATATATTAATCTATAAACAATGTGCATTTATGTCCTCATATACATATCCATATATGTAAATTATGCAACATCCAATATGATTTCCAAAATATATTGAGAGCAAATGCATACTCTTCACCACAATAAATTATCTAAACCAGTACTGAGACATACCTCAGTCCCTAACCGCTTGTTCAACGCTTCATTCCACATATTAGCAGCATAAGCTGGCTGCAATCTAGTCCACATAGACATGACAGAAATTACCTGCACAGAGAACATGGCACTCAGAAACAGACTTCCATTGCACTTCAAGTCTGAACCTACAAGTTTAATAATAAAAAAAATATGTTGTTGATGTCTCTTTTGTATTTGAGATCCGCAGGGGGGGAAGGGTAAACATTAGTTATTTCATACACTACTAGGTTCAGCATCGCACATATACAAAGAACACACAAACCTTTTTCCTTATAACAGAAAAAGAAAACATGCATATATCACCACCAAAGCAGCAAATGTAACATCACCAAAATCTTTCAAGCCAACATATTCCTTCCATTTCATTGTCATCTTTCCATTCTCTGTCTCTAACAATAAATTGCTTTCTAAAATCCCAAAGCACTAACTATTTCTTCCCTAGAATGTAAATCCAGTTACGGTTCAAATTTACTTTTTACTTTATTAGCAATCAGTTGGAACTTAATTCTTTCTTAAAATAACACAGTAGTCTCCTGGAAAAACAGTATGTTGTTCATACAAATGCTGATTCAATTGTATACTTATGTTACGCTTAACTTATAAGGAAAAGTTCAATACCAAGTGAGCATCAAGAGGTGGGGGATAGTTTTCAGCTACTGTGTCAATCCAACTGAATATCATATTATGATAACCATAAGGCTTGCCAGACATTGTCCGAGCATATTCCCATGCTGCAGTGGAGTTAAATTTTGCTCGCAATTCTGGATGCAGGGGAAGCAAGGCTATCTGTGGATTAGAATAGAACTATCTGTAAGAGCCAATTCCCACCATTCGTCCCATGGAATTACCACTATTATTTCTTCACCCTGCACAAAGACAGACCATCCAGATAAGAAATCCTGTTTAATGCTGCTATGATCAATAAAAAGAGAATGGAGGTCACTCACCACCCTCAGCAACTATGAAGCAATTATAAATTCACCAGGCATTACATGATAACGTGGAGATTTTTAGAAAGACAAACTTGTAGGAACTATCTTTCTCTGTGTGTGTGTGTGTGTGTGTGTGTTGTGGTACACATATTTAACAATCTTTCATGCTTTATACCTTTTCATTCTCATGCCCTGATTCACCAACCCATAAATTGCCCATGTCATCCTTCAAGCAAACTGCTGTATGACCAGCAAATGCACCAGTTACCCACTTTTCAAGAGTCTCAAAACCTCCCCACCTACCTCGGATCTTTGACACAGCTAAGAAGTCTCCTGAATGAACATCTGCAGGATCAATAGTTGCACGCCAAGGTTGACTACGTTTCTCGAATGTAGCCCCCATGTGTTTCTTCAGGAAGTCTAAGTTGGCCATTTGACCCCATGCAGTGTTAGAGAATAAAGGTAAAACATCAATTAGAGAAAGCAGGGTTCCCAGCATCCCTGATGGCATGAGAAACACAGAAACCCCATGCTGCTTTACCTGTTTAATTTAGTGAGAACATTAGCTTTTTGAAATTGTGATGCAACGACAAATTCAAACAGAATAGAGAACTATCAAAATACATATTCCAACTCTGCAGGCTCTTCCCACGAGTCAAACTTCAAGGTATGTTCTCGTGTAGAGAAGTAGTAGTCCCATGTAATCCTGTAGGGTGTTGCAAAAACATACAGATCCATGCAGGTCCAGCTATGTGCAGCCTCTGTCTGTAAAAGGACAGCGACTATCACTTCAGAAAAGCCACATAGGGAATTTAAAACAAATATTATAATGGGAGGGCAGGCGTAATAGAAGAGAGATACTTATAATTTCTAATCAAACAATCCAACCTACAGCTTCCATGCAACATCTGCTATTATTATCCTATCAAGTATCAACTAAACTAAGGGAAAGAAGAAAATGTATGTTTGCACTGAATTTACACAAAAGGTATGCAGGTACCAGCAGTTGCAGTAACAATGATTCATCACAAAGTTATAGCTGTTTACTTGAACCATATTTCAGTAAGTTAGCCATGAACTAAGCAGAAAGCAAAATCAGTAATCTTAATCCAGCAATGATCTTGCCCCATCATTTCCCAATTCCCAGCCTGGCATATTCATAGATGCGCAAACATGCCATTGTAGATGATGAATGACAGTCTAAATTTATGAGCAAAATACAGTTCTACACAATTAATTGAGGCTTCACAAGTTCAATCATCAAAGCACAAAAAGAAAAAAGGACAAACCTTGAGATAGAGAACGCCACCCCCCAAGCCCGGTTCATCCCTGTCACCAGCGGTGAACTCAAGCTTGGCTTGGTTATCATAAAAGCAAGCCCCTTTCCACTCAATTGACCCATTGCTGGGAGTCACCGACCCAACAAAATAAGGGAGTAAATCGACGGCACTGTGGAAATTATTGAGAACCGGCCATGATATCCCGTGTGGCAGGACGGGAAGCACATCGTTTACTCTGAAGGGAACCTTGAGAGCATGGGTAAAGCTTGAACCAGACCCTAACCCTAGAATCCATAGCAGCAGACAACACAGAGCGAGAGAAATTGAAGACATGAATTCTTGTACAGGGCTTTTGAAATTTCTGGTTCAAGCCGAGGAATCAGAGGGATTTTCCCGGGAATTATTCAAAGGGTTTGATCCATCAGGGCTTTTGGATTCGGAATCGGACAGGTTTTGCTTTCGGGTTGGGGAATTATTCATTATGATTCTTCTTGGCAGAGGCAGATACATGCACAGGTGGGACCCACCGAATACGTGGCAAGCAGGGGATGACTGAGTTGTCCGTATGATGATTCTAGTGTTCAGTTAGAGGAATTGTAACAGTTGTTTATTACTTCCCTTAATTTTTGGATACAATAATAGTTAGTAACATATAACTAACACAAGTTTTACATTTATACATGATTATGTAACTACTTTTTATCTAAAAATATAATTTAATTTTAATTTAATTAAACTAAGTGAGTTTAGGTTAGAGAATGGAGAGTGGACCATTTTCTAAGTCTCTTATTAGTTTTTATTTATTTTATTACTATTTGGTATTTTTATTTTTTGTATTTTATAAAAGCTTACAAATTAAACAATTATTTTCTATTTTTAAATGATACAATGTTTATATATATATATATATATATATATATATCATAAAATGTCACATCACAAAGAAAAATTAAAATGGCACCCAATATTGTACTTCCAATACATACTCTTGCACAAATTAAAATAATAAAAAGAAGAGTAAGACTTTTTTTAAAAAATTTTGTAAAATATTTTATTTATCAATTTAATTCTTTTAAAATTAATTTTAATTATTTAATCTTTTAAACTTTAAGTTGCTGGAAAATTTAGTTTTTTGTACATAAAATTAAGTGGCATAAAAAGAAAAAAAATTATAAGTGACTTTAAATTTAAGAGATTAAATTAATAAATTTTTTATGAACTAAATTAATAAATAAGGTATCTTTTACGTGTCGCCTAAATGTGAAAAATTAAAAGTACAAGTTAGCTAATTCGCACAGTTAATCAAGTTAAAAGCGCATGTAAAAACATATTTCTAGATAATCAATAATGCATAATAAATAATCTTTCACACATTTGAAATATATCAAGTCCCAAGAAAAAAAGAATTAAAAGAATTTACTTTGCCCAATTTCCTAAATTCCATTATATATGCATAAAATCAACCAACATAAATACTATGATATCTTAGAGATGGCAATTAGAAGCTCTTATGTAAGTCATAACCATGTTTAGTGCAAGTGACAGTGAGCTTTGTTCCGTTGTTCTTTTTAATCCTTTTCCTTATGTTCAACGTTAATCTGGATTGGCACCTAAGCCAAGCAAGCCCAAACCAATGTTATGGATCATGGAATCCATCATGAAGATAGGAATCATCTATATCAGTCCAATCCAGAGTAGGATCAGCTATTGGTCCCAAAGGCGAGCTATAGATAAGGACATGTGTCCCTTCTCAAAAGGACAAATCCTTAACGGAATAAAAAAACTCATCATTAATGGACCTTACTAGAATCCCTAAGGTACAACATATAGGGAAGGAGAGCAACCACTAGCGCCACCACCTTTGTTTCATTCACTCCTTATCTGTCATTCTTTATAGATATATGTCTCTTCTCTAATATTGAGGCTAAAATTGGCATCGGAGACCTCCTTACAAGTACTTCAACCATTGAAAAAGGAGTTTAGAAGAGAACGAAAGAGCTGAAGGAATGTAAGAGCAAAGGAGTTCAAGTTCTAGGACAAGAACACAATCCAAAAGCAAATTATATAATGATAGCATATTTAGTTGAGACTTTAAGCTTGAGAGAGCCACCACCATCCAATTGAGAGAGAGGTTAGGGCCTTTTTCGAAGTCTTGTGATGGTCAACTGAATTATGGTTATCAGGGTATGTGAGTTGAGTTAACCCAATTTTGGTGACAGACTACAAGCCCAAGATTAGGTGAGAAGGAGTTTTTTAAGAGGACTTGGATCAAAACATGTGGGCTTAAGAGTCTTTTGGATCCAAATACTGGATCAAAACTTAGGGATATTTTGAAAATCCGAGTACTGTTGTTTTTGAATTTAAAAGTGGAAAAGGAAATTTTTCATTATTTATTTTCACTTCCTCATTCCACTTAATTTTTTCTTTTTCTACCTTTTTCTTACTTTTCTTATTTCTTTCCTTTGTAAAAATTATCAAAACGAAAAACTTGGACAATTGAAATTATCTTAAAAGTAAGAGTACTATTTTAATGCATTTTTTATTTATAATATATGAAATTGATGAAAAAGGAAGATTTTATTGAATATTTTCTTTTTTGTTTCTCTCTTTTTTCTAAATTTACTTTTCTTAATTGTAATTTTTTTTAACTCTTTAAAATTTTATAAAAAAATACTCTAAAAAAATACTGTGTTGACACATCATTACAAAAACAAAAAAAAGTTGATAATATATGATGTGAAAAATTAGGAATGGAAATCTATATCTATCTCATGAGTATCCAACCCGCCCTACCCGGCATGGAGCAGGTTTTCTACTTATCCTGCAAGGTCTAGGGGGATTGTATCTCCTTGTGGGTAAAGCAAGTGTAAGTTGAGAATAATTTATCCTATCATGTACTCTTACTATATATTAAACTTTTTTTTGAAATTTATTTTATTTTAAAAATTATTGTATTAATTCACTTGTTTAAATTATAAATAGAAGTAGCAGAACTATGTCCTTTTAAATAAGTTTTTCAATTTATATTAAATGATGGTTAATTTTTAAGATTATAATTAATTGTTATATAAATTTATTTAAAATATTCATAAATATAGGGCATGTAAGTTTTAAATTTTTTTATAGGGATGGATTTGTATTTTGGGAACCAAAACCCACGAGATGGCCGATAGCAACGGATTGTGTTATATTATGAGGGGCGTGAGGCCGGGTCAAATTGGATAAAACCCCATCCCTATTTAATCCATTGCCATCCCTATAAAAAATTTTAAAAATTAATCAAGCATTTTTTTAACTTAATTTTTCACTCAAGTTTATCACTTTTGCCGAAAAAGGGTTTGACCTTTTTCCTTCATAGAAAAATATTATCATTTTTTATAATCTTATCAGAACTTTCAAGAGGATACTTAAACAATTTCATTTTAAAAGGTCATTTAATAAGCGGTCCATTTATATTCCTAATCCTAGTAAAAGTTGGTATTCCCATAATTTTATACCATATCATTGAATTCTACCTCCATCCTTGTTTGTCTCTTTAGTGTTTGAAAAGATGAAGGATGCTCCCAACTTTTTTTGTAGTTTTCTATTTCTGCTTCACATACCCACGAACAAGCTTTGATTACGTGTTTGCTAAAGTGTGATCCAAAGTTCCTAAGATATTGCTATATAGTACAAGCAATTAGAAAAGATACCCCAAATCACAATCAAATTTGAAAAAGAAGATGCCAAATCTTGAGTGACCTAATAAAATATCAAATATTGGGTGGATTCCTCTTTTTGCTCTTTAAACTCTTTACAAAAGGCAGCTGCTAATTGCTATTATATAGCTTAAGAATCCACGATTCTATGGAATATTTGAACCTCCAATTCGTAATCGGATCCAATCCAACCAAAAAGTTTAGTTGGTTGGGCATAGTATGCATCCAATGTAGTGAATGAACAGATATGCAAAATGAGCAGTGATGCTCATCTAGGATACCTATTAGCCAATGAGTAACGTTATATTTTCTTAAAATTTATTCATAATAATCTTTTTAATATTTAATAAAAAAATATTAAATAAAAAAATAAAGCATTTAATATTTTGAGAATATAAAAAATATTTAATACTTATTTTATATAATAGTTAGGATGATAAGTTAGGAGAATGTAGAATTATTCATTAGACAATATTAACCCCAGCCTCAGCATTCAGCAACAACTCCCTATCACAAAATTTAAGTTCCGAAAGGATAAAAGCACGTGAACTTGACCTATTTAGCTGTGCCTACAATTACGAGCCCCCAACTATGGATGGATGAAATATGATCAGGTCCAGAAATATTGTTTTGAGATTCTATTTGACTAATATGAGAGTGGAACTAACTCAGTATAAATTAGGTTTTGATGGCTATATATATCAATGTTAGTTCTTTTGGTTTAATTTTGCTAAACAAAGTCAACTAACTCATTTCTATTTTCTTATTTGGTAAAAAAATCAGAGAGGGAATATCCGTTTCTTAAGGAATACCGTTTATTTCATTTCAAAAATACTTATTTCATTTTTATTTTGACTCTTGCTTTCATTTCCATTCAATTTTCTTCTTTTCTATACTACCAAACATGCACTTAGTAGCTTTCATATTCTTTTATTTTTTTTCCGTCTAGTTTGTGCATGTATATAAATCCTGTGTGGAAAGACTAACCAAGTGGCTAGATTTGGAGGGTGCAAAAGAGACTTAGGTTTGAACTCATTGCATGTGTTTCCAATGTCTACCTTAGGAGAGGTCTGCGTCCAATGCATTCAGCTAGTATCTTAAAAAATTTTGGTATGGTTAGATAGCAGTTGAGATTGGTAAGATCTGAAGCACCAAAATATGGCCTGTGATAGCCCATTGCAGTCACCAATGGTCCAGAAGTAAGGGCTGACTTCATGTTTTGCATGGGAGGTCAGAAGCATGAAGGAGACAGAAGGAGAGGGTTGGTTTGTCAAACTTATATAATATTTGTAAACTTGTTGCATCTTAATAAGCTATAGATATGCTTGAGTAAACTATATATGAATTAATTAAACAATTTCTTGGAAACCTAAGTATATTATAGAATTTTTTTTATTTGAGATATGTCTAAGTGACAATATAATATAGTCGTTAGACTCAAAGGATAGGTGGAAACCTTTGTGGAAAGGGCCAGAAACAAGTCGACCTGAACAGAACTACGGCTTAATTTGTTTTGGTTCAATATATATATATATATATATATATATATATAATGAGTTGAACAAAACTTGACTCAAATTTTTTTTTTATTTATTTATCAAACATAATTTTAAGTTTTCAAGTTCAATTCATTTAATTTATAAACTAAATTATCAAGTTAATTAATATTTTAAATTTTAAATTACTTATAAATTAGTTCTATTTATTATCAACATTAATGAAAATGAGGTTAAATTATATTTTTATTTTTTTAATTTTGTATATATTTAAATATTTTTTTTCCTTTTTTCTCTCAATTAATAATAAAAAAGAATATTTTTTTATATATTTTATTATTTTTTTCTTTCTTATCTTCTCACGTTCATCTCAACAAAGGATAAGTAACCATTTTGAATAGTGACAAATAAATGTAAATTATAAATAATACTTAATTGTAACTAATAAAATACAGAGAGTTGTAATAAGACAAATTATATTTATAATGTTAGAAAAAAATGAAGGATGAGCTTTGATATCTCAAATAAAAAATTAAGCACAGACACGATCGCTGTCGTATCGGCGTCGGAGAGAACTCTGATGCCGGTATGCCAGTTATGCAAACAGACTCAGTACGTGTTCTGGTTTTTTTTTCCGACTTGCCGTCAACGGACACGATGGGACACGATGCACGGCGGCGAATGCTAGCTAGCGACTGTCATGCCATGAGGAGCAGATGGCTGAGAACGGGATCACCACAATCTCTCAGGTCAGTTCCTCACTGTTTGTTTGCATGCCTTGGAATTTAATTGAATGGCAGATCCGTAGCAGTGCTTCGGATCTGACACTCTACAACGAGATATCAGTAAAATCAAAATTGGGAACAAAAGCACCAGAGAGAGAGAGAGAGAGAGAGAGAGAGAGAGAGAGAGAAATAAAATAAAATCCCTGATTTGATCTGCCACAGTCTCAACGCTTCGAATTTCCGTAAGCAAAACTCCAAAAGGCGTTCATTTTCTTAAAAAGATGGAAAATTGAGAACTGGAATTTCCTTGTTTGGTCCCACCTACCTAAGAGATCTGTTTGGGACTACCACTAATCCTCTCTGCCAGTCACGTGTTGCCTTCTGAATGGCTCTTTTTTGAATTGAATTGCACTAGTTAATAATTCACTTGCATTGTGCTTCTGTATATAGCAGTCTTATGGGATCAGTGTGCCTGTGTCTTTCCTTTGTCCCTACCATTTGAACGGTTTCCGCGAGAAAGGATAAGAGCTGAGATGGGACGCACATGAAAAAGAAAAGAAAAAGATGATGAGATATAACTGAGAAAAGGAAGGTTTATGCATACACTACACAGTAAAACATAGATGAAGAAATTTAAAAGGAAAACTGGGGGGTGAGTTGGTGAATTTATCCTCTTTGCCTCAATCAAGTTCTTCAATTCTTGCATGGTTGCATATGCGTACTTTTTTTAAGACAGGATTTAAATTCCTAATATAATAACATTACATGTAAAGTTATTGGAGTTTTAATTAACTTAGTTATCGTTGAATTACTCTTATAAGTTAATTTGTTTAATTAAATCATGTTTTATTTATGCTATGAATATATAACAAAAAGTTAAAGTAATATTCCATCAACGATATCCTATAAAGTAATATTATTCATTTTTGTATTACAAAATCTCCCTCTCCTTATATAAGAAGCATTGATTTACTTAATACAAGGCATTAATTTGATACATTATCGGACATTAATTCAATTATACTACACCTGAATATAAAAGTTTTGTGATAAACTGAGATATGCGGTTGGCATTCAATCTTTGGTAAATATAAGTTACATCGGTAATTTATTCTTCATAATAAGTGAACATTACTTTTACTCTTTCACTGAGCATAATTATCGGTCTAATTTCAAAAGAAAAAAAGTTCTGGTCAGTTTAAAACTTTTCAGTTTCAAAATTAAAATGAACATAAAGATCATCATGAACCCCTTGTTCATACTTTATGCAAAGATTTTCAGAAGTAATCAGACCTTGATTTCAAATGAAAATTCCGCATCTCCCCTTGATATGCTGTACTTTGATAACATTAATTTTTTCGTTCTCTTAAAAAATCAACTAATATTTCATTTGTTTCTTTTAATTTTCAAGCTGTAATCAATGTTGCAATTTTTTTTTCAAGCTGTAATATTTTTGAATGTTGCAATTTGAAAATTGTAGTTTAGTAGGATCTCATAATTGATAAGCATCGTATCATATCCCAAGACAGTCAGTATACGCTGTAACAATTACAATATTTTAGAGTTATAATAATTGAGAAGTTATGTAACTGCTTTAGTTTTTATTATCCATGCAAAGAGTCCATCCGTTCTTTTAGGTCAAAAACATAAAGGTTAAACTCTTCTATCAAATGTCAACTTTAAGATTTAAATTTTAATTATACTTTTAAAATCATAATGTAATAATCACTGCAATCAACCACTTACAAATTATATTATTCATAGCTTATTGAATGATTATAGTATCATTACCTACATATTAATGTGGATAAAATGATAGATATTATATGTATTAATCACGGTTTGCTTTGGTAGAAAAACGAGACTAACAGTCCAAAAACAAAAGAAAACTAAGAAACAGTAAATTTAGGAGTACTCTCATTACATCATGTGCAAGAACAGAGGCAATAGAAGAAGTTACTCACGGTTTTTCTTTCATTGTAATGTAATCAAAATTATGAGTTTCATTTTTACTCTATATTTTTTTATGTCTCTTTTTTTTTTAAGTATGTAAGACTTTTAATATAAATAAAATAATGCACATAAAAAAATATAACTTTTAAATCACATCGTTTATGTTTTGATATGTATATTAATTATATATTATTTACTTTTTTTTTTCATACAGGTCATCAATAAAATTTTAAAATTTACTCATCTTTTACATTTTTATGTTAATTTTTTTATTAGCTTTGGAGCGTAAGAGTTGTATTGTAATTAAATTTATCATTTCTTTATTATGTTTAAGCATGCAAATTCCTTTCTCGTCATGTTGAGTGCCAAATTCCTAACTTTCAATTGCAACTATTATGCATCTTAGTTGATTAAATACGTTATCCAAGTAATACAAACTCTACTTTTGAGAAATGATCTTTTAAAAGCAACAAAATTACAAACACCACGTGAAGTGTTGGTGTATGTTGCATTAAAGTTGACCTAGTTAGAGCCTAGAGTGAGTTCTTTTTCTTTCTTTTTTCATTTTTTTTAATCTATTTGGTACTCTTGATAGGTAGAAGATTAATGTATATCAAAAGTTGATATGAAGGAAGTGGATGGAGATTGGCCTTCTCTCTTGGGGACCTTGCTAAAGTACACCATGGTAAATGTGCTAGAGAAGTTGTTGTTCCTTACTTCTTCATAGTTAAAATTACTTTTTTTTTTGGGAAATGGTTAAAATTACTTTATTAAATATTAATTGCAAGTATATATATACCAAACATGTTACAGAGACTATAGACATGTAACTTAAGGAGTTAGATTAATGGTATAGGAGATATATTTCTTGCATTAACATTCAACGTACGTTTAAGATGGAGGGAAAAAAAAAAGAAAAAAAAGATTTCTCATTTTTAAATTGAGAGAAATTTAAAATATTTACAAAAAAGAAAAAGAGAATTTTGAAAGATTACATGATATATAATCCCTCATTTTTTTAAGAAATAATCCCAAATAATGGGAATATTTACTAAAAATCAAAACTTTATTTTCCCCTCCCATATATTCATTTTCTTCTATTATTGTATATCCAGATATGCCCTAGAATTAATTTTCTCAAATACATCATATCAATGTTCGAGATTGCACCCTTAATATAAATTAAGCAAACACTATTAAATCAATTTTAATACTAAATTTTTTATATTAAAAAATACATTAATTTTTTCAAACAAGCTATAGCACTTCATTTAATTTTATTTCTAGCATATAATAAACAAACACTATTAAGTTAATTTTTTTTATCTTCACTATTAAGTTAATTTTAATACTAATTATTTTTATAATCAACATTTTTTTTTCAAACAAGACCTAAGTAATTAACAGTTTAGTGATGGATGGTCAATTGGTCATTCGAGTAAGACAAATAATTACATATTGCATTACTGTAAGTAACAGCTCAAGAAGTGATTTTTGTCGTCATCATGGTAATTTTTCCTTAATAAAAAAATGTGGCAATGTTACAATTATGTTATTTTATTTTAATTTATTTATTATAAGCAAAAATGATTCAAATTTGGTTAATTAAATAATTTTTAAACTATATTTAAAAATTGATTACAGCCGATCCTCATGTGATGTTGATGTTAATTGTGACATGCTTTGACCTTAAAATGAGGTAGCCTATATTTCAACTAAACTTTCATCAATTACCAAAAGAAAAAAAAAATCTATTTGTTAAAGACAGGTTATCCACACTAAAATAATGTCTTTACCCACAAAAAATTACATTAATTTTGAATAAAATTATAAATTATAATATAATTTTAAAGAGTTTTAGTTTAAAAATTTTTAAAATTATATTTAATTTTATTTTAATATAATTTTATTCAAAATACCTATAACTTTATTTAAGATTGACAAGGCTATTATATTGTGATTGACATACAAGTTGGCCATTTAATTAAGAATTTAGTTTTGATTTATTTTTAGTATAATTTTTTTATATCATTATCTAATTATATATTAATACATTATTAAAAAAATTAAATATTATAACAATCACATAAAAAGTTAAATTATTATTAACATATAATTAGATGATAATAAAAAAAATTTTATATTGATAGTAAATTAAAATTAAATTTTTTAATTAATTAAATAATTATGTTAAATTAGTGAAGTAGGGATTTTGCGTTACTTTAACATTTGAAATTCTTTCATGACTAGATGAAATCATTTCATGTCCTCCGACCGTACAATTCACTAATATTTTTATAGTATGATGATTTTGGATTAGTGCTACATATATGCTATATTATTATCACATAAAACGAATCATTGACATGCACAAAATACAAAATATTATTTTCGAGCTGGCACAGTTTTGAGTTTTGAGCAATCTCTATCCATATTCTCCATTAAAAAACATTTAAAAACTCTGTCTTTGAGAAGATATTACCTCAATCTCAAAAAACATGAGGCTTAAAATCATGACTCAAATTGAGATAGGATATATACTCCGACAAATTACAATGCAAAATCTCAATGAAATCTCACCACACAAATAAAGAAATCTTTACCAAAAATAACAACATAATTTTTTAAAAATTGAAAAATGGTAAAACCCAAAAAAAAAAAAAACACCAAAGGCAGAGCACACGAGGCAGCACGTGCATGAAATCACTTCCAACAAGATTAGCGTAGATACTGTGCTCAGAGCCTTTATTTACAAGACACTCTCATCTCACTCACACTGATTTACGAATATGTTTCATTCTCTCTCTCGCTTTTCTCGAATTCTGAATTACCAAACAAGGAATAGTGGAAAAACGTCACCGGCGAAAATGACGCCGCCGTTTCACGTATCGGCTCGGGAATTGACGGCGCGTTCCTGCATTGATCTCCGGTCAACCCTCCGATCAATCCCGAGATTGACTAAAATCTCGTCAATCACCCGCGAGATATCTTTTTTGAGTGTTCAGGTGAAAAAGTCTTCGATACGGCGAGATCAGATCACACACCAAAGTGGATTTCAGAATCTCAGCGCCATGCCCAACATTTTTAAAAAATACAAAGAGATTTTGAGATTTCTTAGAGAGAGAAAGGATTTGATCTTAGCATTATAGAGAGAGAAAGGGTGAACATGACATGACATGACTGATGGATAGAAGAACATAACATGTTACGCGCCGTATTTAAGATTTGGGCACCCACGTTACGTTAAGGATTCCTCTTTCTCTTTCTTTTTCTCGTTCTCACGCTGTTTTCCTTTGCCTCTCTCGCTCCAGCAAGTGATGGAGACGAACGGTGTCGTTTCTCGGACGAGGTTGCCGGAGACGATGGACGGCTCTGGTCTCTTGCCGGAGGATCCCGACGAGGTTCATGTTTTGGCCGTCGACGACAGCCTCGTTGATCGCAAGGTCATTGAGCGCTTGCTCAGAATTTCAGCTTGTAAAGGTGACTTTTTTCAAAATAAAAAAAAAAACAGGGATTTTCAGTGTTTGTTTTCTTTATATTCTTTTTGGTGTTTGGAATTTGTTGGGGTTGAAGATTTTTTTCGTTTGCTGGGGGAAAATTGCAGTTACCGCTGTGGATAGTGGACTGAGAGCACTGCAATTCCTGGGGCTGGACGAACACAGAAAACCCTCTGAATCTGATGATTTTGTTGTAAGTATCAGAGGGAATTCGATTTCATTTTCCCGGAAAATGTTTCCTCCCAATGAAAGCTTAATATTCTGCTTTGTGATCTTTCCTAGCAGGGCCTGAAGGTGGATCTAATCATCACAGACTACTGCATGCCCGGAATGACTGGTTATGAGCTGCTCAAAAAAATCAAGGTTAGAAAATCCAGCAAGATTCCTTCATTTTCCTTCATCATAAAATGTTAAAAACAATCTATATTTTTTCTGTGATGAAAACTGATTCAGGAATGTTAAATTTGAAGCAGGAATCGTCCACTTTCAGAGAAATTCCTGTGGTGATTATGTCCTCTGAAAACATTTTGCCGCGCATAGACAGGTACTTTCTTTGTTGGTTCTCGTGATTCATTTCACTCGAACATCTATACGAAGTTGTTTAGTAAAGATTTTTTTAATTTTTAGAAACTATTTCTGAATAAAAATGAAAAAAAAAATATATTTGGAATTATGAGAATTTTGTAGATGCTTGGAGGAAGGTGCAGAGGATTTCATAGTGAAGCCAGTGAAGTTATCTGACGTGAAACGGTTGAAGGATTACATGACGACGAGGGAGGTTAGGGTGGGTAGCCAAGAGGGAGGAGGTGACGGCGGCGGCGGGGGAATAAACAAAAGGAAGCTGCCAGACACCTCTGATCTGTCATCATCACCACCGTCCATTTCCTCATCGACGATTTCATCATCACCGTCGACTTCTTCACCATCATCATCATCGTCGCCTTCATCTCCACCCGCCGTGATTGACTCTCCAATCAGACGGCTTTAAAATGACCAGCACCGATTGACTCTCCATCATGTGCATTTTCCTTCTCTGCAGTGGGCACTGCTGCAGTGTCTTCATTTCTTTTTTTTCTTTTTTTAAGATTTATTGTTTTCCCTCTTTGGGGTTCAAACTGCAATTACCCGTTATGTGTAACGGTTTTTGTTGCATTACGCTGCTCTTATCATTTGCCAATTTATTTTGTTTGTTTATATGAATGTGGGTTAAAGTTATTGAAAATGAGTAACTGATTCCATTACTGTTTTTTATTATTTTCCTTTTTTTTATAAAGGTGAATATAAACAAAAAGATTAAGCTCTTTTATAAGTTCGGGATGCATGAATGGATAATCAAAATTAACGGGGAAAAGTGAAAAAAAAGGGATAAAGAAATAAAATAATGTGGGTTAGAAGAGGTGGAGTAGAAAAGAAGAGAGGGGGGGGGGGGGGTTCACTGATCAATGAATTTGGGTTTGGAAATGATGTGAAAGAGATGGAATATAAGTTTGCAAGATCTTGTCTTCTATAAGGAATAACGAGAATGGGGATGCGAATTGGACATGTTTGAAGTGTCCCCCTAATGAAGAGGGTGGGAAAGAGTAGTGGGGTCTTGGAACTTCTGTCTTTGTCTAGTTGTCTCTAATGGAGGAGGGTTTGCTGCCATAAACCCTCTGCTATATCAGAAAACTTTGCCTCTGTGTGGAACCAGAATATTTTGTCGTTAGCTGCAGGACCAGGGTGATATTGAGATAGTAGGGTATATATTGAGGTTGGACGTCACGATAAGTGAGTTATTTTTTTAAGGGAAGGCTAAAATTTCAACCTAAGCACTTATTGAAAAGATTTATTAGTCAAAGATTAGTTATAATTATACACAAAAAATTAATTTTATAGTAATACTTGTAAAACTCCATCCTAACACTAAAAAAAATGAGAGTAGGAGACATGCTCTGTCATTTTTTTCCCTCTATTTTTTTAACTATTCATTCCTTTTCACTTAGCATAACTTTGGCAAGCATATCAACAAATGTGGAGTATAGTAGTAAGTGAATTACGTTTTAAAAAAAAGACTAAAATTCTCACAAGTAGAGAACCAAATTTTGAATTATAGAGAAGACACTTTTTGGAGGCCACTTTCTCCTCTATTTTATAAAATTAAGCACATCCTATAATTTAATATAAATTTTTGCAATGTCTTGTTTTCTAAATTTAAGTTAAACTCTCACAATTTTAAAGAGCACATATACAATAAGTGACTATTTTTGGAGGCAAAATGACTCCAGTGAACCTTCAAACTATATCAAAAGTCATGAGTTTGTGTCACATATGATGATTACAATCACTTATTATATACATGCTCATTAAAATTGTAATTAATTTTTTAATTTAAAATATATGAGGGGTATTATAAAAAGTAACTTTAAATTATAATAAATATCCTTAATCCTAAATAAAAAATTACAATTAAACAGATAAATAAAAGCAGAAAAATGGAAATTCATGCTCTAATAAAAGCAAGAAGAAGAAGAAGATAAAGGAAAGAACAATGGAGGTGATCATAATCTATTTCAGTACGTGGGTTGGGCCTATGCAATTCACCTTAGAGATTTGCATGGTTTTGTTGGGGCCCATAAAACCCAAATTGCAGGGCATGATAGAAGAAAGAAATAGACAACCTTTCTGCTGGCCATCAACGTTGTAACTGCTGGCTGGCCCCATAATCCAGTGCCATTTATATTGTCATGGTGCAAATTTTGAATTGAATTATGTCCCTCATTGTTGCAAAATTATGATACGTAAAGTCTGCTATGTTTTGTTTGGTTCTGTGCTATCTGGGCCTTGTAATATTTGTTGTTATTATTGTGGACGAAAGTTCATTATCAATGGCATTTAGACTCTCTTGTCACTTTCAATGGGCTCAGTTTAGATGCTAAAACGGGAATCGTCATGATCTAGTTGCCTAATAAAAATATTCCATCATAATCAATTAGCATTCACCAATCACTCTGCATGGCGAGATGGGTGATGTGGTAAAGGATTTGCACCCTCTGAATTTAGGGTATACTTTAAAAATTAAATCACAAGCGGATAATTCTTGATAAAAAAATTAAAAGAAAGAATTTATAAGTTTTTTTATTTATGTATTTATATTTTATCAAATCATAAATTATTAATTTTTTATTTAAAAATTATAAATATTATATTTTACTCTCTAAAATGCATCAATCATTTTATAATAGTCAAATATACAAAAAAGTTCTTAATATTTGGGATCATATTATATATATATATATATATATATGTACACATACATAAAAATGCTAACCTACACTCATTCATATATAAGTTATTATCCTATACTCTTTTATTTTGACATAATATCTTTTTATCTTTTTTAAATTAATTTAAATGACTATATTTATTTTAATCATTGTCAGCGTCATAATTAATTTATAAAATTAATATTTATTATGAAAAAAAATTTATGAAATTAATAATTATTAAGAGAAAAAAGTATTCTATTCATTTATAATGTCAATTATAAGGTAAAAAATGATTAAAATAAATATAATCATTTAAATTTATTAAAAAATGATAAGAAAATATTTTTATCAAAATATAAAAGTATAAAATACTAAACTACACATGAATTCTGTATATATAAAATGAAGTTTGATGACTCTAGGAAAAAGTTTTTTTCTTTCGTAACAAGAAGGAACAAAAACACAGTACCAAAAAAAAAAAAAAAAAGAAGGAACAAAAACACATAAAAAGTGAAAAGTTATCGGAGGTGATCACACTTTACAAGGAAAAGTTTATATTCCATAAGCAACTTCTTTTTAAATATTTGAAACAACTGAATCTACTGATTTTGTTAAGAACGTAAAGAACTGAAAGGGTTAATGGGACAAAAAATAGTACGCATGGAATTAATTATTAGAACTAATTGCATAAAGATTTATATCCAAGAATTGAATTTACATTTGATTTGACTGTCAATATATATAAAAAAAATTTATATTATTATTTAATTATATATTAACAAATCACTAAAAGAATTTAATTAAAATAATAATTATTTAAAATTTAAAGATATAATAATATATAATTAAATAATAATATAAAAAATTTTATATTGATATTAAATTAAAATTAAATCAAAAAATTATATGCTCATTAAATAAAGTTGAAGAAAGCTCAATGCACTTAGCCCTATATATTACCTGTCAGACATTACCCGTAAAAGACCAAACTCTGTTACCAAATGATTCAAACATGATAACTTGTCTCCAATTATGAAAAATGATTAGGTAGACATGATCTGCCAATTTTGACATTTTTAGATTCGAGTCCAACTAAACAATTTTTATCAAATTAATTACATGTTTCCAGTACAAGTTAGAGTGCAGTAGAGTAGATTCCAAGTCGACTTGTATAAGTCAAACTACCTGAGAAGTTTTTTTATGTGTACATGAAATTATCTGAGCCACCGGCCAACTTGGAACAATTGGTACAACTACCAATGTCCAAAATACTCCCTGCTGTTTTCCCCATTTATACTTCTCTCCCTTAGCTTATATAGTATAGAATAGAAATTAGAAACCCAACTTCATTTGAATTATGAACCAAATTAGCACAATTAAACAAAAACTAACTTGTTCACTCATTGATTTTTTTTTTTTTTAATAAAAAGTTTAGGACGAAGAGAGATTCTATCCATTCTAAAGTCAGAGAGTGAGATTATAGATTATCTATCAATAAAAAATTCTTAAATTTAAACTTAAATCATATAGTTATTATGAGTGAAAAGTTTACAAAAAAGCCTACTCTTGTTGGTCATTAATTTTCTATAGTTTTGAGTTTTATATAAAAAATCATATGAAAAATTAAAGAATAATTCTATATCTTCCTAACATATCTTTTTAATAATTTTTAATAAAATATTAAATAATTTATTTTTTTATTTAATACTTACTTTATTAAATAATATTAAAAAAATTATTGAAGAAAAGTTTAAGAGAATATATACAGCAAAACCCGATGGAAAAACTCATCCTTAAAATTTTAACTCCCATTTTTATGGGGTAAGTGAACGCTTTTGTTGTTTTGAAGCCCAAATTAACTTTCAGGTGGCATTCCAAGTTAAATGCTTTTCATTTCAAGATCTAATATCTTTCTCTTTCAGTGACCAAATTAATGAAAGCTTTTTTCTTTCAACGTTGAAGCTATGGCCATACATAATGGGTGAAGTTTTTCTGCTATCCCCATTGCAGGTGTCGCCATTCCCAGTGTGAGCTAGCTAGTGTGAATTTGAAGCTGTTCTAACGTTAACAGCAAGTTCAAGTCCACAGGGACCACCTTGTTTGAATTTGTATTGCCCTTTACCTGTCACCTCCAATCATCGCTCAGTTTATAGAAAAATATGAATGAATCGTTATAACTTGTAATCAAGGACAAAAGTGAAGGAGTAGTTGGCAAATGTCATGCTCTTTCTTTTTCTTTTCATTTTGGGTGGTTGGTATATAACCGTCATCTTAAGTAAGCTTGAATAAAATTAGCCCAAACAAAAACTCTTATTTCATGCATAGGTAATAAAAGTCAAATTATACAAGTTGCTAAAATTTATGGATTGAGTCTGTTAAACCCCCCAAAAAAAAATATGGTTTGAGTCTTTAAAATGAGAACATCATAATATGCTTTGACTTACATTATTTCTTATATTAGGCTGGAAATTTAGGTAAATATTGTAGATTCAAGTCACCATAATAATTTTAAATATAAAAAAATTTAATTTTTATGTAAAATTTTATGTTGGATCAAATGAAGAATTGAAATCCATTGAATAATACACTTTAATTTTTATTATTTGAAAAAAATATAATCATGATAAGACTACTTAGTACTTATTATGTTAGCTTAAAGGTATTTTAGCCAATGAAATGGCTTAGCTTCCATTCCTCTGAATTTTTTTGTACACAAAAAATATATTTTTACGTAAAATGTTTAAAGTTTAAACTTTATTTATAGATAATTACAAATAATGTAAAGAAATAAACAAACAAAATGTGGGGATTAAAATTTAAAAGAAGCGTGTGGGAATTGGGGTGCAAACTAACAAGCGCGAGAGACCTAGGAAGGCACCGAAGCATTAGATTAGTACATTTGACCATTATATAATCCACAAGGTCATACAAGCAAGGAAAATAACAGAATTCAAGGGAAATTTTTTAACCAAAAGGATAAAAGGAAAGGGAAAACCATGAAAGGATGCCACCATAACTACATTTTTCAACCATTACACAATAGGTTAGGCCATTTCATTATCCCAAAAAAAAGCCAATACGGTGAGCCACTTTCCTGAATTCTCAATATTGAATCCTGGGGATGGCCCCATTAGGACCATTAAGTCCCAGCCAATTCCTTCAGCCAAAGAAGTTCTTTAATGGAATTGGTTCCTATTCATCTTATTTTAAACCTTCGTAACCGATAGTTTAACAGGGGTTGCTAGTTTGTCACTGTTGCAGACAAAAACCAAGTCAGAACTGGGAAGACTGTACGACAAGTTTATGGCATTTGGAAAAGCTCGTGAATCACGATAGTATCATAGTACCACTTCAAACCTGTGCCTTAAATTATGTTTGACACAGTAAACCAGTCCCTTTCAACCCAGCTGCATGTCCCCTTCTGATTTTTCAAACCAAGACCAACTCTTCCTGTGAAAGTACCAAATCATCCCTCAACTGCATGGTTCACTCAGTTCTAGGATTAGGATCATGTTGGTAAATTGCATGTGAGAAAACCCGGGAAGGCCACCAACAATTAACCGCTTCCGCTCTCTTGAAACTGTCAGCAAACAAAACCAGTAGCACAAGACAAAGGAGGACAAAACTTGCAATCATCAATGAACAGAAAACAAGTACAGTAGACAGATTTGGTTTCAGAAGCCTCCTTGTATTCTACTTCCCTCTACTTTCATGGGTTTGAATATGATGCTCCAATCATGGCTTCTTTTGAGCCTGGTTTTTGTTTTACACGGTTTTGTAATACCAACCTGCTATTGCCAGACTAGTTCTCCTCAGAATATTGAAACTTTCTATCCAAACACAACTTCAGCCCCAGCCCGAGCACCACAACCGCCTGAGCCACCACCGAAGTCACAACCATCACAGGAGAAAGTGAACCCGGGACCGGTGGCAGCATCCAGAAGTAGTTCATCAAACAGTAAGATAGCAAAGGCGGTAGCTGCAACTGCAGCAAGCACTCTAGTTGTTTCTGCTTTGATTTTCTTTTTGGTTCAAAGGTGCTTAAGGGCAAGAAGGAGAAAGGAGATAACCAGCACAGCTTCTGCAGGAGACAGGAGTCTTGTGCCTCAGGGAAATGTGTTTGAGCGAGTTGATGGGAATGTCAGGGGACTGATTGTTGATGAGGATGGTTTGGATGTGATTTATTGGAAAAAACTTGAAGGGAAAGACTTCAGCAAGGATTTCCAAAAGGATGTCTTGCGCAGTGCCAAAAACAAAGAAGAAGAAGATGATGATGGTCATGAAGGAAATCAAGGGAAAAAATTGGGGTCTTTTCAAGAAATTCCTCTGCTTCGAGGAAAATCTTCGACTTCCCACATGAATATATTTCCAGAAGAAGATGAATCATATAGAATTACAAGAATTCCCCCTCCTGCTCCTGCTCCCGCTCCTCCTCCTCTCAGTCTTCCTGCATCAGTTGGGGCTGCTATGAAGGCAGTTCAGAAACCAGACTCTCCAACTCTACCATCCACTCCACCCCCTCCCACTTCACCAGCAACACCATCCTCCACTTCTTTATCAGCGATTCCAAAAATGAATAGCCCTGCAATATTACATCCCCCTCCCCCAATCCCAGAGAGAAAGAGTCCAGTACCACCACCTCCTCCTCCTCCCTCAATCCCAGAGAGAAAGAGTCCAGCAACACCACCTCCTCCTCCTCCCTCAATCCCAGCTAGAAATAGTCCAGCACCACCTCCTCCTCCACCAAAGGCAGGTAGTTTGAAGTCATCATCAAAGCCACGGCCTGCGCCTATTGAAATGCCAATTATCTCCACCAGTAAGGAAAGAAACACTTCAGGGAAAGGCATGCCAGAAACCGACAATGGTCAAGTGAAACTGAAGCCTTTGCATTGGGATAAGATGAACACTAATGCTGATCACTCAATGGTGTGGGACAAAATTGATCATGGTTCTTTCAGGTAATCCTAATGTATTAGATTTTGTTAAATTAATGTGTATAGTTTGATCCTTCAAGTTTAGATTTTACTGATTATCCCAATTTTTGAATATAATACTTCAGGGTTGATCAAGATCTTATGGTAGCTCTCTTCGGTTATGTGGCCACCAACCGAAGATCCCCCAAAGGAAAGAGTGACTCAACGAGTACAAGCAGGGATGCACCAGCTCCATCAACAAAAATTTTCCTTCTTGACCCCAGAAAATCACAGAACATTGCTATTGTTTTGAAATCTCTTACAGTCTCACGGGGTGAAATTCTTGATGCACTCATTGATGGCCAAGGCCTTAATGCAGATGTCATTGAAAAGCTTGCTAGAGTTGCCCCAACAGAAGAAGAGCAAGCTCTTATCCTTGAATACAAAGGAGACCCAGCTAGACTTGCTGCAGCTGAATCTTTCCTGTATCACATCCTCAAAGCTGTTCCTTCAGCATTTAAGCGCTTGAATGCCATGCTATTCAGGTTGAACTATGACTCTGAGATTCTAGATATCAAGGAATCTCTACAGACCCTTGAACTGGGGTGTAAGGAGCTTAAAAACAAGGGACTATTTGTGAAGCTTCTTGAAGCAGTACTTAAGGCAGGAAATCGTATGAATGCAGGCACTGCTAGAGGTAATGCTCAAGCTTTCAACTTGTCTTCTCTAAGGAAGCTCTCTGATGTCAAGAGCACCGATGGAAAATCCACATTACTTCACTTTGTGGTTGAAGAAGTAGTCCGTTCTGAAGGAAAACGTATTGCTCTTTACCGCAATCGCAGACTGAGCCACAGTAGCAGTAGGAGCCGCAACAGCATTGGAAACAATGAGAACTCTGCTGCTTCAAATGAACAAATTGAAAGGGAATATATAACGCTAGGATTGCCAATTGTAGGAGGGATCAGTTCTGAGTTATCCAACGTAAAGAAAGCAGCACTTATAGATTATAACAGTTTAGTTGGTTCAATCTCAGCCCTCTCAACCCGAGTAGTTGAAATTCAAGAACTTGTTTCCCGGTGTGGAAATGGTGAAGGAGGAAATTTTGTGAAAGAAATGGACCATTTTCTTGAAAATGCTAAGGAGGAATTGAAATTAGTGAGGGACGAGCAAACAAGGGTAATGCAGCTTATCGAGAGAACAACAGAATATTATCAAGGAGGAGCTTCAAAAGAAACTGCAGTTCACAATCTTCAAATATTTGTCAGAGTCAAGGATTTTCTGGGAATGGTTGATCAAGCCTGCATTCAGATTGCACGTAGCAAGCAGAAGAGGAAGACACCCAAGGCAAGTTCTGGGTAATCATCAGCAGAGGCACCAGCACAAAGGAGTATTGAGGTTTTCAAACTGCTGGAACATATCACGTCTGATAATTCTATATTGGCCTAGGTGATTCAACTTTTTCCATTGGACCATGTATATAAGGGGGCTGAAGTCCTGTAAACCAGAGTTCTGAATTATTGGAGTTTTGTTGTTTCATTCAAAGTCTTAATAACAGGACCCAAATTATGATGGCATCAGAATAGAGTTGGGAATGGCCTGCTACTCAAAGACTAGTGCTACTAACCACTGGATGTTCTGAAATCTGAAATCTTGTGAAAGTAGGATATGCTTTTACAATTATTTGGACCAGTTTGTGTCTGGCAAAATTCAGAAGCTGAAAGCCTGAAGCCATCTTTATGGTGTAACCATAAATGTCTAAATGTTCTTGTCAATTCAATGTATAGAGAATTATATTTGTTGAGCATTTTTAAGTTTCGTGTATATCAATGTTGGATTCTTTTAACATCAACCAGAACTTGGTCGCTTTTTCTGATATCCTGTTGTATATAGTCTAGTAATTTGTAATTGTCGATGAATGGAATTTTTTTTTCAGATTAGACCCAAAGTAGCTAAATTTGCATGGCACACAAGGGAACAAGTCTAATGCAATGAGTCATTAAAACAGAGTTGACTTAATGAGCCAATGGAAATCATGCCATCAATAGTGTTAATTTATTTTACTCACCAAGTGAATGAATCAGAATTGCTTCCCATTTGGCAAAATAAGCAGCATTTGACATAAGTGTAACACTACTCTCTAAGCTGCAAAACTTGGATTGCGTGAGAGAACATTCATAAAATCACTTCCCATAGACAGTGATTTCTCCAAGGAAGTTTCCTCTTTCGTTTCACCGGGTTAAGTGGTTTCCACTTTTCAGTGACAATTAGACCTTCCTACCATTGTGCATTTGTGTACACGCCAAAATGTTTCACAACTCCTTCACAACTTCACGCAATAGTACAAGACGTTTCCCTTAATTTTAACCATTAAAAACAAATTAAGACCGAGCCACCTAAAGTCAGATGGAACTATCTTTATTATTGTGCAGAGTTGTGAGTGCAAGAGTAGTTTCTTGTGCAGGTACCATTGCTGGCAAAATTATGGTCCCAAATACAATGCCCATTGCAAAGATCATAATGGATTTCAAGCTTGATACTGAACTTAATCTGATTGTGGAGCCCACTTAATTAGTCTTGGTTTCCCTGATCCTGAAAATTCTTCAGTCATGTTTTCTTATGTAACGAAGTCTTGCATCATGGCATTTGATGTGCTGAACTAGATAGACCGACAGGGTTCATATCACCATAGCTTCTTTTACAAACCATAACAATCGCCCATAAAATGGATGGAGACGATGCAACCAATTTACATTACAGACATTATACAATATTACTTTCTCATGTATTTTCTAGGAGGGGTGTGGAGAAGAAATTTATTATCAATAATTGATGCTTCACTCCTTCCTTCTACTCCTCACATTGTTCATAAGCTCCTATAGAACTAGATGATTGCTCCTCTGTTGCTGACTAAATTAAGATATCATAGCGTGAGTTGTTGCCATAAACATTTCCTCTGAACATACATATCCACCTCGCCCACTGATGTATTTAACCTCAATTTTTCTCTCTTTTTCTTCACCCCTTAAGGGGCTACCGAGGTTTCTCCAATCTTAACATCCCCCTGCATAAGTAGCAAGACAAAATAACAGTTAATGTAGCATAAATTTTTCAGAGAGGATGAATGGACGTAACAGGACATGGTTAGGTACAATCTAAATTATTGAGGAAATACTGCCCGTATCAAGGCTTCCCTTTCTTTCATTTTCTGTTTTTCTTCCCTCATTTTTGCTGGTAGATATATTTGTATATAATTATTGATATTTTTATACCTCTAATATTTTAACACAAGGGGCTCTAGATGAATCACTGTAACAATTCCTCAAAAAAGTATAAATATTTGGGTTTTGTTAACGTTAAGGAATCAAAAAAAAAACTATTAAATAAAAAACAAAAACATTTAATGTCTTGAAAATCTAAAATATATTGATTCCATGAAGGATAATAAATGCTATTTATTTCTTAACATGTGTCTTAAAGGCACACGTTAACAAAAACCCAAAATATTATGCTTCAAAGTTCATTTAATGGAACAAAACAAATACAGCCTTAGAATGAAAAATGAGTTGAAGTGTCAATGATTATCAGTAAGAAAAATAAACCAGAAGCTAATTTCAACGCCTCTTAGATTTTGCATTTGAACTGAATTTAAGAAACCTGTGGACATTATTGATATGGGTCGATGGGTCAATAGAAGAGAATGATGACTGATAATATATATCAGCAAACAATAATATCCTGGACGTGGTGTAATCCTAGAAATGTTAGAATGTGGAATGTGGAATGTTGACAATATGAACTTTCATCACTATCGCTAGTGTGACCCACCAACCACTATGCTCATTTGGCAGAAAATAGGTTTACCTTTTATAGCAAAATAAAACAGCCAGGTCCCACTGATCTCCCTAACTTGTCTACAATTACCAGACTCCAATTTTAAATTGTGGAAAACAAGTTTTGGCTGACTTCAATTTAAAGTTAGTTTAGTCATTATACACAAATAAAAAATAGGCAGATAAACGTTAACAAACTATTATTCATATAGGAAAAGATCTTCCATAATTAATCTTCACACTGCCCATTGACAGGGTAGAGATCAAATGTATAATGCATACCTTTTCTAGGTGGCTTTTTTGATACTTTTTGGCCCCGGTAAAAAGCTGGTAGCGGTGCGGCTTTGAAATTATGTTTTAGCTTTTCATCCTGTGCTAAGGAAAAAAATGTTCAGACATGCCATGTACGCATATTATATAGATGATAATAGCAATGGCCAGCTCATAACTTTATATCATCCATTCTATAAAATTCAAGTATAATTTGGCCATCTTCTAAACATTATCTGTGATGCACTATATATATGCAGACACACTTAAGTGACGGCATGGGCAGGAATATTAGAAAGAGTAACTTTGATTTCAATCGAAGACGCATTCTTTCTACCTCTTTTGCATTAGATTTTCCCTCTATTTTTCTTGAAGACTGATTAAAAACAAAAGGTGAAAGAGCATATTTTGGTCAGTAGATATAAAAGGACTTTCAAAATTTAATAAGAACCATGTTATCACAGGCACTGAATTGTATAGACACATATCAAGAGTCAGTCCATACCTCTTTTCCTTTCTCTGCTCTAATGTCACTTTTTAGGCCCAAAGTAGTTCGGACAGCATTTCCACTTCTTTTAGCCATACTGTCAACCTTAGTTGACCTATTTTGAAAACAACTTCAAGAGGGTCAGAGAGCTTATGGGGTATGTTTTGATAAGCAAGGGAGGGGTTGGACCAATAATCAACAGTATTTCTGAATGAGCAAGGATGATGGCTTTCATGTTCCCCATTCACAGGCACCCATTCTCTCCCTTCCCCACTTACATTTCTCCAATCAAGTTTTAAATTTGTCACATATCAACATTTTACTTCAATGTCATAAAGGGGAAAAAGCCTTTGGTAAAAGTGGACTGCAACCTGGAAAACTGGAATGCTTCTACAATTGGTGTAAAAATAGAAACCCCATATGCAATTAGATGCAGTCAAATAATAAACAAAATGTTGGGGCATAAGTTGATATTATTGGACAACTTAACAGTATCGAGTCAGAAATTGAGAAAGACAATGATGAGCAGATGTACATTGCATCAAAACTGAAAGTAGCAGGAAGTTCCAATTGAATACAAAACATGGGGGGTTCACAAGCTATGTTGAAAAATAAAGTCGTAACTAAATTTTATAATGTAATAACCATGATTTATTCCAATTATACAAAAACTTCTTAAGCATGCAAGGAAATGAAACTGATGTAAATGAAAACACACCAATAGTGCAGATTCAGAAACTTACAGTCTATTTTCTTTCTGCAAAGCCATAGATGTTGGAACCTTTGGCTCTGTTCCCCTTGAAGGAACCTGCCCAAGAAATATTTAGACAAGTATTCTCAAAAGAAAGTGATTTTCTACAGCAAATATGACCATTTATCAACAATAAATAACAGTTGTCCGTAATGTTTTTCCGTTTACCTTTTTTTTTACCAAAGATGTCTTCCCAGAAGTTTTTGGCTGGTTGAAATTGTTCTGGAATGTCTTAAATGCTCGTTTGACTATGTCTTTATCCCCCATTTTCTCCATAATGAAGGATTTCCTCATTGTGGTTGTGGTATGAGGAGCCGGATCAGGTTTACTTGGACCCAAACTAAGGGGCATGCGCAAAGATTTGTTAGCAACTTTTCTGTTCTCCCCAGCGGAAGTAATTTTCCTCCCAGATAAAGATGGAGAATTTCTCCTGTTAGTTGAAGAGGCAGATGCCAATGTTTTGGTGGGAGTTGGAGTTGATGTAGGCCTTGAACTTCTAGGCATGGAAATTTGGGATGCATTAGATGTAGGTAGCACTGATTTCTTCTTCATCTTTGCAGCATTGCTTTCCCTAATCACAGAGGTAACCTGTCCAGGCTAGACAGTGAGAAATATGAAACTGGGTAACCAAATAGCCTATTTTTAAGTGATATGAATTATTATTTCACCAGTCCAATTTTCAAATAAACACAAATTTGATGGATACACGAATTAAAGCATACTTTCTTAGATACCTTTACATGATCCAATTTCACATCTTGTGCATCAATTTCTGAAGCCTTTCCTGCCTCATTCTCCACATTGTGTGAAATTTCCTTTACATCTTCAGCTTCAATGTTAGGACTTTCTTCTTGTTCCATGCAGATAGCTTCTTCAGGTTTACCTATCTGGGAATTATGTGATCTGCTTTCCAGTTCTTCGTTCTCTTCCTCAACTGATGAACTTTGATAATCTCTTGAAACTGCAACATCCTCCTCCGAATTATCCACATGCATCCTACTGATCTCACCAATAGAATTGGTTTCTTGCCTAACCCCTTCAATGGAATCTTGAGTGTTGGATATATAAAATTCCGCATCAGTCCCACAAGTGTTGCCACTCAGATCTTCACCATTTTGATATTCTGATCTGAAAGGATCTTTCTCCATTTGCATCTCTTGAGCCAGCAGCTCAGCTTTCCGGGCTGCGATGTTCTTGTAATGTGCTTCGAAGTAAGCTTTCTTCTGGGCTACTGATCCAGGTGTGGCGCACTTCTCAACTTCTTCCAAGTACTTATTTGGTGAGAAAGCCGACCATTTCTCCCAAGATAATGAATCATTCTCAAATCTACCAAACGAAACAGACACTTGCAAACCAGGATTGGAAGCCACTATCTCTCCCATCTGCTTGCATAGCAGAGAGAAAAAAAAAAAATTGTGTGCATAATTACAAGCAACCAAAGCATGGACAACTCACAATAACACCAAAACCATTGGATTTTAACAATCATAAATTGGGGGAATCAAGCAGCCAGATAGATTTGAAAGGAACAACAACAGCGAAAAAAGAATTAAGCTTTAACCTAAAACAACCTTAATGACAATTGACAAATGGGTTTACCTTATCTTCAAATATTGGTGCATCTACAACGAATTCACCCATAGAAGTAAATTACTACTCAACTATAACCCTATAACCCCAAAAACAGAGGATGTGCATGGCATAGCCTGCAAAGAAGCAATGGGGAAATAATCATTCATGGGGATCTCACTGGAAAGACAAGGAGTAAGAATGCTCTAGGTGGGACAAAAAGAAGAGTCCAAACAAATTGCAGCAAATGATGAGTAAAGGAATGGCATGGACAAGTGCATGTGGTGTGAGAGGGTACTCAATTCTTTCCTTCACTTCAATTTCTACTTCACCTTTCCACGGTAACGACATCCTTTGTCTGCTTGTTGTACTTGTGGAAACTCCTAAAAAATGATAAACCCAATCATCAAGACAAAGCAATACTCCACAAAAGCAAGCGGGAGTAAAGTGCAAAGTTCAGGGTTCTAGATCACCTGTATTATATTTCCAAAGTTGAAGCAGTTAGAGATCATAAAAGGACAAGTAATTGAGAAGGAAAAATCCTGTTCAAGAAAAAGTAAATAGAAAGAGAAAACAAAATGAAACAACTTTTAGCAAATAATAATTCATGGGGTGGGGTGAGTAAATGAGATTAGCTGGCTCAAATTATGGAGCTTCGACTAAACAAAGTAGATATGCATTCAATAGAACAAGGAGTTCACAGCCAATCTTAACAATTTTCCTCCCATTAATCATACCTATTACCTACAGCAACAGCATATCTCACTCAAAGGTCAAGGACGATGAGATCAGATCAGATCAACCATGACATGAAATTGAAGGCAAAAAAGGAAGGCCCACGTGAACAAAAGCTACACAGTGGCAAAGAAGCGTATGAAAGGTACATGCGACGGGTCTCAACATTAATTTACCAAGCTCACTTGGGCCACATGTGGACCCCAATTCAATTAGTTGCACGTAATTGACCAAGACAGAACAAACAGAACGATGTCGTATCATCCTACCAAGTTCAAACGACAGCGTTCCATTGTAGAGTTCTAGTCCATAAATGGGCCCAAGAGCCCAACTGAAAAATGAAGCTGGCAACGTTGGACTTAGGCTTCAATGCAAGTGATGACCCAAAAAAAAAAGGCTTCAATGACAACACCTTTTCAGTTGAACGAAACATAGACATCATCCACCTGTGTCTGTATTCTGCCTTGTTCACATTTCCTTTGGCTTGCTTTGTCTCTCCCTCATCCTAATTCCTATGCTCTTAAGCTACTCAATCAACTCACCCCACTCAATTAATATCACCATCCACCACCTTCTCTCTCTCTCTCTCTCTCTCTCTCTCTTTCTATATATATATACCATCCACCACCTTCTCTCTCTCTCTCTCTCTCTCTCTCTATATATATATATATATATATATAGAAAGAAGAGAGAAGAGAGAGAGAGAGAGAGAGAGAGAGAGAGAGAGAGAGAGACATACACACACAACTTGGCTCCCACTGCTGTAACACTAGTATATATATATATATATATCAATTGTTTGGCTTGTTTCCTCTAATGATATCTAAAATGAGAATCCATTTTCACTCCCTTAAACGAATATTTTTTAGCCTATCACTTCTATTGGACCTATCCAAACCCGACCCTGACCCACTTCCAGACTACTGCATTGCAGATACAAGAAAGCCTCAAAACTTCTTCATCCATGGTGTGCCATACATTAACCCAGAACTAGCTTCCTCATCCCATTTCGCAACATCAGCTTTATACAAGCCTGGTAACCTCAGTAACCGGTTTGGCTTTTTGGTTTATTTTGGTCACCCAGTTTGGCTTCAGTGTCAACCTCAGCAACACAGTCATTCTTTCTGGGCTCAACACATTGGGCCTGGTATTGGCCCTGGTTGATATAGCCGGTGATGGGCTCAACCCACTTGCCTCAAGGGCTAAGCTGCTTGTTGGCTTTATCGAACATCAAACCGAGTCTTCACCCAGAACTTGAAGCCTGGTGAGTCATTTGGGTTCCCAAAGGGCTTGGTGCGTTGACCAAATGAAGAAAGGGCTTGGTGCGTTTTTTTCGTCTACAATGGTGACTCTAGGGAACCAGCTCTGGCTGTGTCTGGTCTCAATAGCCAGAACCCAGGTGCACAGAAGAAGCTTGCAAGCCTCCTATTCCTGGTCAAATACTAAAGAAGGCTTTTCAAATTAGCAGCCAAGAACTGGACATAACTCGTAATAACCTTGGAGGATGATTATGATTGCTTGCTACTTATGGTGATGGGGTTGATTCAATTATGGTTACCAACATACTTTATTTATTATTGCCTTTTGCAATTACTTTACTTAATTGGGATACTTTGGAGAAGGTGGGAAGATGATGTTAGATTAGCATATTTAAAAATGAAAAGAAAAGAGACATCCAAACGACCATTAGTTACACTACTTTTTTAATCAAAGTATAATCAGATGGTTGGTCTGATTCATATACTGAGGTGCCGTGAAGAAGTATGTTTGTCCCTTTTTTCCCTTCTCTGTTTCACTTTTATCTTTTTTCTATTTTTAGTTAGTGAATTATACGAAACTTAAACAGCAGGCACTACAGTGTGAGGATGATACAAGCATGAATGTCTTTTTTCTCGTGGTAAATTTGGTCTACCAAACTCAAACCCCTTTTGAAATCTTCCACAGCATGGGTATTTCTCAGTTTCTAGCAGTGCAATAACAACTTTATTCTTATGTTCTCCTTTCACTGTTCTGATGATCTCATTTTTTTCCTCTGGGTAGTTCTGATAATCTCATTTTGTTTGCAGAAATGCTGCATATAGTGCAATTGGCAATTAGCAGCATGTTCTGCAGTAGGAAACTTAAAATCTTGTTCCCATTTGCTGTTCAGTTCAATAAGCAGATCAAGAATTTCAAATGAAAATGACATTATAACGGTGCATCTCATCTGGTCAACTTTGGTAGATCAGGAGAAGCAGCTATGACTTCACATTGGACGTTTGGCAGCCACACTGTGTTAATCCTCCATCGACACGCAAAGAGAGAGGAAGAGAAACACAAGTTTACCATATCTAGTAGTAAGAATTGGGATTTTTGTTTCACTTGCTTGTCATTTTATGCATATCGAATTTATCTTTAAATCTATAAAATCATATTGACATCATTATTACTAAGTCTTTTTAATATAAATATATAATTCAATAATCCTAATACACATAAAACAAACGTTTAGGCTAGCATTATTCTTTTATCCTTATATGAATGGCTAGAGATGCCTTCCTTCCTTCCTTGGATGCTCATCGACTTCTGCAGACTTCGTGACAGTGACAGAATGCATGTGAAGAAAATTGCAAGTGAAGATAAAAATTGCAAAGATCATTGAACCTTACTCGTAGAACTTTCCATTTAACATGAACTCTGTGGGGTCCAAATTAGTTGATGAATGAACAATCCCATCAGCAAGGCAGGCATTTTCAGGTTCCTCAAGCCAAAGGAAAACTCGTGATGAGTGGCAATCTATATACTGTTTCGTAGTCCTTTTTCCACTTTATCTTAACCCAACTTTGAATCATTGTCCCTCCGTGACTTATTCAATTATAACTTGACGAGTGGCAATGTCGCATCACCAGCACCTAAGTGATAATCTGTGTTGTTTTCAGCAGTAAGATAAATTACCCCTAAAGCAAATCAACCCAAGGTAAGTTCAGTTAACCCTGAAGCAAATAAACCAAAATCCAAAGGCTTCCATCAGTCATTGGCGATTAGTAGAAAGGCAACAAAAGATGATAGAAACTCGATTCATATAAAACAATGAACAACTGTCTGTTATTCTGCACTTTGTTTGGCACTTACAATCAATGGTCCCATACAAAGAACTAAATCCACTCACCAAAATTGTTCCAACGGATGGAAACCCCCAGCAGAAAAAGAACTGAAATCTCATATGTAAAGCACAAGAATTTAATAAAGGAGAAAAACGCAAAAAAAAAAAAATTCGAAAGAAAGAATGAAGAAACCCCTATCAATCTCCTTCTCTGTACACTGTTATCAAAGAATTTCTGAACAACACATACACCAAAGAATCATAACAAATCATGCGCATATCCAACCAACATCGAAGAAGAGAAGCTCCAAGGTTGATCCCTTGCTCTGTTTTGATGGCGCCGTGGCTTGTAGAGATCATAAGGCTCCCAAAGACGATCCAAAGGGCAAGGTTGCTTGGCATCAAGTCTGACCCATGGCTTCCCTTTCCCACTCCAATGCAACAAGCTCACGGGGCCAGGGTGCAGAGACCTGCAAATAACATTGACGTTATCTCCTCCCAACCCATGTTGGTTCCACCTATGGTCGATGGCCTCAACGTTGCCTGCAAACACCAGCAAGAAAGGTGGGAGAGAAACCCAGCTCGTAAATCCTCTTCTTCCTCTGCAACTCCATCCAATCCTCGATCCTCTTCCTGTAATTTCCTTCCCTCCACCTCACCAAGTCCATTATCATCACGCCAGTGTTGAAGTAGCAGGCCCTTCTCGAAGCAAAAACCCGCGAGAGAACAGGGTCTAACCAGAACGCATCGGTGAAGTACTTGGTGAAGTTGGCGTGGCAGTACTCGGGCGCACCAATGACCCGTAACTCGGCGAGCCTCAAGCTCCAGAGCTTCTGAATGTCATCCACCACGACCACGTCCGAGTCAAGGTAGATGACTCGGTCGATGCAGGCATCTAGAATGTCACCAAGATAGTTCCTTGCGTAGTTCAACGGGTTCTCCAGGGCCGGACGAATGGAGGAGGAGATGAGATAGAGGACCGTGACTTCTCTGAAAATGTACACCTTGAAGTGGAGGGAAGGGAAAGTGGATCGGACGAGTTGGGTCAAGACCCGGGGACTCGCAGGATCGAACTCAGCAGCGATGAAGTGGAAGAACACGTTTTCCGGGCAGGAAGCGTGCCTAAGAACGGAATGAACGGCGGCAATGGAACCCCGAAGATACCCAGAATCCAAGGTCATGGCGATGTGAACCAGAGAAGGGTTGCAGGACAATACCATATCCCCATTTGCCGAAACGGGGCACCCTGCTCCATTACGGTAGTCCGGCGCCTCAGCGAATTGGAACAAACCGTCCTCCAACCCCAGTTCGAACCCATCGCCGCCGGCGACGACCCTGGTCGGAAACGACCGAATCCCGAGGCAAAACGGTGAGAATGAGCAACAGACAATGAGCAGCAAAACGACGGCGCTTAACCGGGAGGGAAGCATTTGCGGCTCTGCTACAATTACAAAGACACTGTTTTTGAATTGGTTCCTGAAAGAGAGAAAAGAACTGAGTGGGGGATAGTGGGTAGTGGTGTTTGAAGGATTTAGAGAAGCAATAGCATTGCGGTGAAAGTGAAAGGGAAAGCAGAATGGTACAAGAAATTGAGCGTCGTAGATGTGTCAACTTCGAGTGCGAAAGAAGGTGAAAGCGTATTCACATGGAGTGGCATGGGAAGGAGCAGAGAAAGGGCAACGTGGTTGCCATTTTTCCCCCTGTCGTACAACTTGGTGCGTTTCGAGGAGAACAGAACCCGGTTTTGGTTTCTTTCCCTGGGGAGGAGGGAAGAGAAGAAGGAGAGAGTAGCGGTGGAGTTGTGAGAAAGAGAAAGTTGTGACATTCTTATAAGAGATTCATCACTGTTCTTTCCATTCCCTCTCCTCCTCTGTTTCTCTCTGTAATCGGAAAAGCCAAGGAAAGCAAATAGCCAAAAAGGAAAGTCGCCGGTTTTCACATATTTGTCCGAACCGCTGTTTATGTTATGGTAAACAATAATATGAACACCCAAAAAAATAATATTATTATTATTTTCCCACCCCAATTTGGTTTTCGTTTTTTTAAATTACAAGTATTTTTACATAATTTTATTTATTTAAATTATTCAATAAATTTTATTATTTTGATTAAAAATAATAATGATATAATTTTTTTATAAAATAAAATTACAAAGAAGTAGAGAATTCATTTTATCAAAAAAATAGTTATAATTTTTAATAAAAAATTAATAAAATAAATTTTAATAATTTTATAATTTATTATATATATTATAATTATAATTATTAATTTTTTATTAATAATTATAATTTTTTATTTTTTAAAATAAAATTTTCAGTTTAAAAGAATTAAAATTTGTATGAATGAAAAAATGTTATTTGCTTATACCAAAAAAAAAATGTTATTTGCACACCACTTCTCTTTACTTATATCATTCTTGTTTAAGTAATAAAGATAGAGAGAAAGTTTGTCAAAATTTTTATTTTTTTTATTTTATTATAAAAAAAAGAGTGATGTAAGAATTGTGTAAAAAAAAGTTGTGTGTAAATAATATTGTTGTTTATGAGTTATACTATTCTTACATAACAATTTTTATTACATTATTATTACATCACAATTTAAAAAAATAATTTTTTTGTCTTTTCTTAAATTTTATTTTAGAGGTGGGTTTTGATTTTAATGAGAATTTGGAAAAAAAATACAAAGTTGTTGAATATTAAATATGAAACATTTATTAATTATAATGTAATAGCTTTTAAGTATCTATTATAAAAATAAATATTTAATAAATATTTCTCAACCATTTAAGATTATCAGTATATTAAAATTCGTACAGATAAGAATTCTTGGGATTAAAATGCATTCACATGTTTTTACATCTAAAATTTTATTACAACAAACTCGAATTGATGACAAAATTTACATGTAACAACATACTTATAAATTAAAATTTATAACATATTTTAGAATAATTTTAAAATATTTACAATAAATAAAAATATTGTTATATATGAGATTTATTATAGACGAGTTAACAATAACATCACTCTTTTATCTGTTTTACACCTTAAAAAGCATTGATGCGCTAGTATTAATTAACTAGTAATAACTACTACGAGATTTATTTATGGAAAGCCATCATATTCGGTAGAAAGTCTTACTTTTATATATTTGATTTGGCAACTACTAATAATTTGGCAAATATAAAAATGGGTCAAGAAAACTACCAACATATTTGAATAGTAACAGTGAGTTGTGTTTTTAAATTAAATAATTATAATTTAATTTTTAAAAGTTATGTCTTATTAAAAAAATATATTATTTATTATTATTAACTTAAAAAAATTGATTTTATAAAACCTTTTAAATAAATCGAAAGAGTAAAATTATTTTTAAATTTTTTAAAAATATATGTATCATTATTTTACTCTTTTAAAAAATTTTATTATTAATTTAATTTTTAAAATTAAAAAATATCATCAAAATTATTATTTTATATATAAATAAAAATTAAATAATAAAATTTTAATAATTAAAAAATAAATTAATAATAATTTTATATAATTAAGTAATTAAATTTATAATATTTTTTATTATTAAAATAATTAAATTAAAATTAATATTTTTTAAAAAAATATTAATTTTTAAATTTAAAAATTATATTAATAATAATAAATTATAATTAATTAAAATAATAATATTTATATTTTTAAAAGATTAAAATAAATATTTACATTAAATTAAATTTTATAAAATTATTTTTCGTTCTCTTTTAGAAAAAAAAAAAACAGTTCAGAGAAACGTGTTAAAAGTGCAACCGTCCATATAGTAGCATACGGGCAGGTCACAGGTGGGCACGCAATGAGAAGTTACGTCACGTTACGTGCCAAGCACATTTGCTGTTGTACGCTGTGCAGCGTGCAATAACAGTGGAATGCCAAAAATGGAAAATTTTACTTAAAAAATTATAACTAGGTATTTGTTTTGTTATGTACATTCAGTGTACAGATATGGGGTGGTAGCACCTTAATCTTATTTTTTAATATATAATATTATTATTAAATTTTTAAATATTTATTAATTATTAATTTTAATAATAAATGTGTAAAGTAAGGATAAATTTTTCTTGAAATTAAATTTATATGGGTAGAATTTGAATTATTTAACACCAACTGTCGTTAATGTACCAGTATGTGGCTGCTATTCGCATGCTTAGTTTGTCGGAATTATTTCAGTATTTATATTTTTTTTATTAAATATTGTTATTAAAAATAAGATTAAATCATCAAATTATTCTTTAAATGATTTTATTAATTTCATATTAATCATTAAAAAACTTAAATTTTATCATAATTTTGAACAATTAATTTTATTTTTTAAATTAGTTCTTATTCAGAAATTAATATAAATAATTTTTAAATTTTTATAAATTAACATGAATGATAAAATGATCTGTCAGAAATTATAGATAAAATTAAAATGTTTTAAGAATTAATGTGAAATCAATGAAATCTTTTGAAAATTAATATGGTGATTTAGTCTAAAAGTAATTTATCAAATATTTATTCCTATTTTTAAAAAATGAGTAAATTTTTTAAAAATATAAATATTATTATTTTAATCTTTTAAAAAATATTAACATTAAATTTGTCCTTTAATCATAAAAAATAATATTATTTTAATTTTTTTTTTTAAAAATTAATATTAATTTAATTTATTAATTATTTAAAAATATTATCAATTTAATTTTTTAATTATATAAAATTAATATTAATTTAATTTATTAATTATAAAAATTATATTAATTTAATTTTTAAAAAATAATGTTTTAATTATTTTTTATGATTAAATAATTAAATTAATATTTAAAATTTTTTAAAATGTTAAAATAATGATGCTTTTCTCTTTAAAAAATAATATTAAAATAACAACACCCCCACTTTGCCATTTTTCAAATGTTTTCAGTTCATATTCCAGGTGCCCTTAATGGGAGGGGAATTTGCAATTGCAGCACATTGAAGGGAGGCTGAGATTATAGGAAATGGTGTAGGCCGTAAAGACGGTCTTTATGAACATCAATGATCATTGACCTCTTCAATGTCAAAGTAAACAAGCGTCATCAAGCTCTGTTGTTTTTTTTATCAGAATAAGAGGTCATTTGTTGCTTCAAAAAGAACTTTTCAATTCTGTCATTTAATGATATAGATTTATATTGACGGCGGAAAGAGTAATGTTATATTATCTTCTTCAAACTTTTTTTTAATAATTTTTGTAATATTTAATAAAATAAATATTAAATAAAAATAAAATATTTAAAAATATAAAAATCATTCCATATTTATTTTATTTAATAATTAAAAAAATTATTAAAAATAAATTAAAAAAATATAAAATTATTCTTATAAAAAAGTAATATTATAGCCTTTTAAAAATTTTTTTAATAATATTTCTAACATTTAATAAAATAAGTATTAAATTAAAAAATAAAACATTTAACATTTTAAAAATTTAGACATTTAATACTTACTTTATTCAATACTTGATGAGTTTTTGTTAATGTGTGCCCTTAAGGCACAAGTTAAAAAATATAAAATGGATTTTGTTATAATGTGCTATAAGGGAAGGAATCAAAATAACATTTATTACCTTTTATTATATCATCTTAAATACTTTAAGAAAAAATTATTAAATGCATTTCGAGTTTTCAAAACATTAAATACTTATACTTTTTATTGAATAGTTTTTATTTGTTATTCCTTAACATGTGTCCTTAGAGCACATGTTAACAAAATCCATATAAAAATGCTATTTATTACTTTTCATTAAATCATCCTAATTACTTGAAAAAGAAAATATTAAATGTGTTTTAAATTTTTAAGATATTAAATACTTCTAATTTTTATTTGATAGTTTCTATTTTTTATTTCTTAAAAACAAAATCCATACTTAATTCTATGCTTTTGATTTTGGAAATCTTATTTTGATTTTTTTTCCACCGTTTTTATTCAATCCAAATTGAAAATTAATTTTCCTTTCCTTCATCCCTTAAAAAAAAATACATTACCAAGTTTATTTAGGGCCTTATTTATTTGTAACTTCATATTTAACTACAGACCAAAAACCCATTATAAAAACAAATATTTTACCCCCCAAGAAAAAAGAAAGAGAATTTAAAAAAGAGACCCTCAACAACCACAGAGCACTAACGAGGGTTGAGAGCAGATAGCTCAGAAAGACCAAGAATTATTTTTCAATTTTCATTTTCATTATGATGATGGATAGATGGGTGAGAGATGATACTTTATACACAGCAATTCAATTCAATGCCAGATCTTCCGCCGCCCAAAAATCATAAATTAGTGACAGCTCACGTAATTTTGCAAAGAGTGTAATTTAGAGGCCATTTTATATAAATATTGCAAAAAAAATTTTATTTACTTATATCCGCTTTTTGATATTTTCTATTAAAAAATACAAAAATCTAATAAAGTCAGAAATTATCTTAAAACGACCTTTCAACTAAATAGTCAAAAAAAAAATTTTTAACTATGTTTTCAATTAGGTTATTAAATGTTTTTTAAAACTACTTAAAAAATCATCATAGCTCACAACGACTTTACAACTTGTTTAAAAAAAAAAGTTTGAGCATATTTTAGCATATTTTGATGAATAAACTTAAAAAAGTGAATATCAAAAAATTAAAAAAACAACTTACCATATTTATATTACCATATTAATATAAAAACTCTTAATTTTAAATTATTATCAATTTAAAAATTTTTACAAATTCATTTAAATTATGTATTATTAAATTATTAAAAAAATTTAACAGTCATAATAATTTTTTAAAAAGTTAAATATTAAATAATATTTAATTAAATAATAATATTAAAATTTTATGTTAATATTAAATAAAAATTAAATTTTTTATAAAAAAATTAATTTTAATTTCGTATTAATGTAAATAATTTTATATTATTATTTAATTATTTTTAATTTTGGGGTGGTGGAGGGTGCTGTGTAAATGCAGCTAAGCAACATGGAATGGGTTGCTTTCTCTTCTGTCCTGTAGTTGAAAATAGAAAAAGATAAATAATATGATATGATTTTATAAAAAAGTAATATTCTTTGCGTCCAGTAATGGGATGACAGCTGTAAATGTTGAAATAGCGGTGACGTGGACTGGACAAGTATGATTGGCATGATCTCATATGATCACGCAGATCTCCAAATTCGATTTTCTAATTGGCGAGTTTCACGAAATATGCTAAACTAGGATGCACCCTATTTTCATTTTGCGTATAATTATATTTCCAGTGTAAATACTAATTTTGATATTTTAAAGATGTATTTGATATTATATTAATTTTTTAAAAAATAATTAATATTAATTTATTCTTTTAAAAATATAAATTGACATCATCCGGGAGTGGGTGCATTAGATGTCACATTATCTCTCTAAGTGACATGTTGCCTATTCACGTGATGTTTAAATTAGTCAAATTTAATGATTTAGGTGGATGAAATAATAGTTTTAAATCTTTATTAAAAACTAAAAATTAGTAATTATTCATAAGTGATATATAATTACCATACTACAAAGAAGGCCAATAGCAATAGAAAGATCAAATGCCGCATTAACTTTAAAATATTATATATTTTAGTACGTATTTAGATTAATTTTTATAAATTTAATTTTGATCAAAAATAAATTTAAATTTTAATCAAATAAATATTATTTAAATAGTATTTATTAAAATTAATTTTAAATATATAATTATAAAAAAAATATGAGTTAATAGTGAGAAAAAATAAAATAAAAATTTTAAAAAAAATATTAAAATTAAAAATGTTAAAGTTTTACAACTAGCTTTTGTTATGATATATAAGTAACAAATTATTGCTTTTACTCAAATCAAGGTTTGAAAAGGAAATCACGATGAGAACGAAGGAAAAGTAATTTCTGACAAATATAGGGTAATGACTTCAAACTTAATTTTGAGAGGTTTGAACAAACTTTTATTGCCCCAAACGCAAAACCAAACGTACGCTTATAAGGTTAATAATTGATTATTACCATTGACAGTTGATAACTATTTTAAACAGACAAATCAAGTAATCTATTATCCATCCTTAATAATAAATTACGAGCCTATTTCTTAGTTAATAGAATGTTTTGTAATCAATTAATAGCTTCCAATAAGTGATTACCAACGCACAAAATACAATTTAAATCACATGAAACAAACACAAACCCACTCAAAACATAAAGGCTACTAAGGCATCACTGCATTATCACTTAAACCATCCAAAACACTGGCTGCTAGTGCCCTCATCCAAAGTGCACAAAACAAAAAGGCCGAAACAACCGACATACAACACTCTATCCTAAGTTTGAACACTGCATTCTCATGGCAACTTTCTTCTTCATTTTGTTGATAACCTTCCTATCAATATCATTCATGTTTGGAGCCTCATCTACCCATACAAAAAAAAAAAAAAAACCCACATGTCATATCCTTATCATTATACATTGGGCATACGAGGAACTTCAACCTTGGATTCTTTTAGGTGTGTGAAGTGAGCATCGCTGCTTTTCGGCCACAGCCACACATAGTAGAACCTTGCTTTCTTCGTGCTTCTCTATTTTAAGGGTTACTGTAGGATTGGTGGTCAAAGGAGCAATAAGTCTAGGGTTGACAACTGATGGAATTTGGGAGACTATGGCCAGTTTGGTATTCACAAAGGGTAGGTTATCTAGAATTTCAAGTTTAGGGTCAGGGAACTTTATTAATTTAGGGGTTTTAAGGTTCATGTGGTTTTAAATTCGTGACTTAGGGATTTAAAGAATTAGTGATATGTAATCTAAAAGGATCTACATTAGATAGGTAACATGTCACATAAATAGATAACGTAACACGTAGGACACCATAAAATAATTTTTACATGAATTATCAAATTTGGATTAATGTGTTGTCAACTTACACCTTTAAGCAACCAAATTGATTTCAACTATTTTTAGAGAATCAAAATGGATGTTTACTCTTTTTATTTTTTATTGTTTCCTTTAGTTCCTTCCTATACATGTTAAGTATTTTCAATATAACTTAAAATAACAGTAGTGCTACCTTATTTAAGATAAATATGAGTAATTGTTAGATAAGATAAAATGATATTAACCACTTATCTATTCAATAGTCAATAAATATTTCAACTTATTATGATAAATATTCAATCAAAATAATATAACTATGGTTATTTAACATTTTCTTTAAAATAATAGCCAGCAAAAATTAGATTCAATTAGTTGAAGAGATTTAAAACAAGGTTCTATATTTTCTATGTACAATGATTTTTTAGAAAAAAAAAATTATCTAGCTCATAATAAGGGGGAATTTATCCTTTTAGTATGGCATTTTAGTCGATAAAAATGTAATTTGCTTACAATTTAGTTCTTAATTTAAATTAAGTGTTATGTCTCACATTAAATATGATTGGAGGTTCAATATTATACTTAAATCATGAGACACTCTCAGCCACTCTTTTGATATGGGCCTCTCATGAGCTTGGGTGAGTATGTAATGTTATGTCCTACATTGAGTAAAATTAGTCGTAACATTAAATGTAAAATCCAGTACTTGAATTATTTAAACTCAAGGAGTAAAGTGAAATGAATTTGAATAATTTAAAGATTAAATCATATATTTATTTAAATCAGAGATTAAATTACAAGAAAAATACATTTTGAGGGACAAAAATGCCACCAAAAAATTATTTTTCCAATGTTTATTGTTTTTTTCAAGAAAGAAAAAACATTATGATATGGCATGACCAAAAAATTAAAATTTAATTTTTATTTACTATCAATGCAAATTTTTTTATACTATTATTCAATCACGTGTTACTGTATTATTAAAAGTGTTAGACTTTTTAAGTTATTATTATTTTAGTTAAACTCTTTTAATAATTTGGTAACATATAATTAAATAATGATATAAAACTTTTTACATTGCTAGTGAATATATCACCTTGAATTAGTTATCAGACATTCTTTAATTGTTGATTCTCTCAATAAATGCTTGAAGTCTATAAACAAACAAATTAAAATGAAAAATTATAACTTTTCATAAATGAAGAAAGTATTAAATACTTTTAATACTTTATGTAATAGATATTAGAAGGATTATTAATCTTATGATTTAAAGGAAAATATGATATAGTTAGAATTTTTGATAGAATGATTTAATATATTTTTTAACTATTGAATTAGTAAGTGTTTTTCATCATTTAATTTCATGTAACAATCATCTTTTATTTTATCTAAATTTTTTAAAAAGATTTTAACTATTTTTCTGATTATGTAGCATAACTCTTATTTAAAAGATTTGAGATCAAGTTGCATATTTTTAAATATCTCTGAGTTCAACCTCTACTGAGAATCTATTTACCACTGTACCTCACTACAAGGCCTATAGGGCCTTGAAATGGGTAAGCTTTCCTCTCCCTGAACTTTTTCTCACCAAGGAAAAAAATAAAATTAGCATACTCAATCAAGATTGCATCTTTCTGCTTCACAAAATTTGAAAAGACAAGCCAACGAAGGAAGAGATACATAACATGAAAAAATTGGATTATGTTTGAGGTTAAAAAATTATAGGATTTGGGGAATCATAGGGGCCAAAGAAAACTGAAGTCCACACTACAAAAGTTGTTCATATACACAATACTCATGATCATATCTTAGTATGCAGTATCATGCCTCACTTTAACCTCAAAAGCATATGGGATTTCATATGCCACAACAATGTCTCCTTCATCTTTCGTGTTTCCAAGGAACACTCAATCAGTTCGCAAGCCATTTTTAAATGATTCCTGAACGCCAGAAATTCAACAAATAAAGTAATAAAAAAAAAACAGAGATGACAACAAGCAACGAGTGCCCTAAATTTAAAGGAAAAAAAATGGGAAAGGCCATTGCATTCGAGAAAAACCATAAAAAAAAAAAAAATACGAATATGTTTTGGTATCATGTGCCTGGTACGGAAAGAAGCATAGCGTACCACCAACTTCGAGAGAGAAACCTCGCTTGCTATGAAGGCAGATGCTTCACTGGCTAATCTCAGTGACATAATGAAACACTTGGATCACATGGCAACTTCATTTCGCCAATAAGTTAGCTCATGAGCTAGGGGAAAGTGCCATTTGGAGTTTCATCCCCCCTTGTAAGTTCAGTGGTTAATTAATTAATAGCATATTTAGATTGATTTTTGAAATTTTAAAATCATAATTTGGACAAAAGCAATAAGAGAAATTTTTTTTTGCCTAAACCATGATTTGGAGGCTTTTAAAAGCTAAACGTTAGTCTTTAGGCCCCATATCATGGGAGGAATTCTTAGGTACAATCTGATTCAGTTTAAGATATTTTTCTTAAATTAATATGCTTTTTTCTTCTGTTATTAAAATAACAAAAGAGTATTATGTTATAAAGATAAAGATACAAATTTTTTTTAAATATAACTAATAGATTTATAATTCATCATGGTGATGCCTTGAATACAAAAAATTTGTATCTATCTTTTAACAATAAAGTGGTCCTGTAATAGAAGAGGATTAGATCCTATTTCTCTTACATTATCCTATTGAATGTGTGTCATGTTAATTATGTTAAGTTACAAGTATTTTTAGCTTGAACTATAATAAAATTAATGTTTTATGTTAATTATTATAAGAGTAAACACCCATTTTAATCCCTTAAAATTATTAGTGACATTATTTTAATCTTTTAAAGAAATTTGATATTAATTTAGTCCCTCAATCATAAAAAGTAACACTAATTTAATCTCTCAATAATATAAAATTATATCAATATATTTGGTCCTTCAATTAAAAGCTTTATTAATAGTGTTTTCACGGTTCGTGACATAATAACTATTTTAGTATTATTTTTTATAATTGAGAGACTAAATTAATGTAATTTTATTTTAAGAAGAAGATCATACTATTATCACTACAAATCTAAGAAAATAAAGCTTATGAGACGATTCAAATAAATCGAACTCTATGAAGATATTGCTGCTTCACACCAAAAAAACAAAATTGATATAACTTTTTTAAAAGATCAAATTAATTAATGTTACTTGTATTTTTTATGAAAGATTAAAATGAGTGTCTACTTTTATTATGATCTATAGAAACTGAAACACAGTAATAACTCACGTAACCAATAATATGTTACATTCTCAATGATATAATGTAAGAATATTTTGTTACAGGGGTGTGTCTGAAAACGTAAAAATCTCTCATATCACGGTTTAATGGCAACCTCTATCAGGGTCACATCTTGTTGGTCATGATCATATATAGTCCTAAGACGATCTTCAGTCTTTCAGCTCACAACCAACTACCATGAAGCCTCACTCAACCATTTGAAGCATTAAGGCCACGTTATATGACCAAATCAGGAATCAGTTAACTGTAGCTTGGCAACAACTTGCATGCCAATGCTTGTAAGGGAATTAGATTCTCTCTCTCTCTTTTTTTACTTTATAAATTATAAATATTTTCACATAATTTAATCCATTTAAATTGTAGATAAGACTAATATTCTCAAGTCAAAAACGATAATGATGTGATCTTTTTATGAAATGTAATTATTAAAAATTTAATTATAGTTCGCATATCTAATGGTATAATTCACTTCTATTATGCTAACATTATGTGAGTATCTCTTTCTCTAATTTAGTTATAAACTCCTTCCTTATGTAATGATGTATACTGTACAAGCAATAAAACATTTTCTTATAATATTTACCTTAGTACCTGTCTCATTTTTTATTCTTTGGACATCAATTCTTCAATACCAATAGTTTTTTTTTTTAATTTCATAGGCGGCTACAAATATCCGGGTGTAGCTTGTGGACCCATATAGATGGAAGTCAGGCATTTGGTTGAACGTGGGCATCAAAATTCATAGACTTGTCTTTGCCGTAAGGGTTTCTGCTTCTTCCTTTCTTTATGCGAAGTATTGAGTTATGCCCTTATGGCTCTAACATCCAATTATTGGAATGTTGCTTTGGCAAAATTTTATGAGAAAATCATCTCTACAAATTCGTTGACTCCATTTCATGCAAGTGCTGGGTACAGTCACATTGCTTCTTTTTTTTTTTTTTTCACATGTCTCTAAAGCACACTAAAGTAAAGTGTAACATGGAAGGGAGATTTTATTCCAATATCCCATCCTTCAAAGTTTAGACAACCAAAGACTCGTCTAGCTAGGAAGGAAAACCACAACAAGTCCAAAAAAGAAAAAAGAAAAAAGGGAACTACTGCCATATTATTATTATACCAAAAAGTATCTTCAATTAAGTAATTTTAAATTTAAGTCTTTCGTTATGACCTAGTGATGGTAATATGGGTCAATTTGCCCCGTTCTCACCTGTCACAGGTCAAGTGAAAAGGAGACGAGATTGGTTGATCTGTTTTTATTTAATAAGTTAAAAAAAATTAACATATTTCTTTTTATGATAAATTGATGAGTTGATGGGCTAATTTAATTAAAGTAAAAAATAAAAAAAATGAATTAATAAATTAACTCATCAAAAATTAAATAAAATAATAAATTAATGAGTCAATCAATCTAAAAAAATGAATAAAAATAATAAAAAAAGTAGGTTAGAAGGGCCAATCCGCATAAATTGATTCATTAGCCCACCACCACTAACTCAACAGGCCAACTCTCTCTGTCTCTCCCCGCCATAACATGCAAGTTGTGCGGCGCAATTGAAAAAATTCGATTCACGTCATTTTGGCGAGTTAATACCGTTTGAGTCCGTTTTGCCATTTCTAGTATGTTTAGATTTCAATTTTTGGTCGCTCTCATTATATATTTAATTAAATTAGCTCAAAGAAAATTTTGAAAATAAAATGAAAATTTACACTCCATTGTATTGTGAGTTATTCACTCTGTAAACCTAGAAGAATTAAGGATCGGATAATGTGTAACAAATATAAATTAAACTTATTCATTGACATGAATAACATTAAATCGCAATTACATATCCTTATTAATTAACAATTAATTGTACGCTTTCTTTTAATAAACGAAAATCGTGCATGAAAATAAAAAAAAAAAGAAGAGAGAAAAATGTTGCTTCTGGATGTTGCAGGTAGGAAAAACAAATGAATCAAAGCTCTGCAACAAAATTAACAATTCTGGTAACAAATGAAAGCTGTTCGCAGACATTCAATTGGTCCCTGACAGTTTCAAGTTACAACGCATCCCCAAATTGATATTAAAAGATTAGCATCAAGGGAAAGTGCTAGTACTGAATAATTTTGTTTATCGATTAGCTTTTGATTTTAATATAGTTTATACTGAACATCTACGCTAGAAAGTGGAAAGACAAAGGTTATCAAATTTAATATTAATAAATTGTCATTTTAATTTTTAAAATTATTATTTAATTATGTAATTTTATAAAATAAACATCATTAAAAAAATTTAATCTTTCGAATAAATATTATCTTTGCTAAATTTTGTTTTATACATTAAGAGGTATCTTTAAAGCAATTTTAATATCAATCTAGATTAATTTCTTTCATCACACAATCTTAATAATTTAGCAGCACATAACTAAGCAATAAAAATATAAAAATATTTGATACTAAAAATAAATTGAAACCAAACTCAATCATATAATATAGAGTTAGGTGAATAATTACAAATTTTAAATTGAGATTTGGTGGAGATTGAGATTGTGGTCCAAACAAGTTGTTGTAAAATAATGCAACTAATGATTAATATAAGTTTATTCTTTCACAGCCCTATTTGGAAATCACTGAATTGTGCCTCATAAAATAAGCCAAGGTCTTCTAAAGTTGCAACAAGCTGATCTTGTGGTTGGATTCTGATTCATCCACGAATAAGCCCTTTTACCAAAACAGAACATCTGTCCCTCGCTGACTCTACAAAGTGCAAACAAAATATAAAATGTAATTTTTTTTAATCTTTTTTTCGATGTGTTCACATAGACATTGCTTCTCTCCTAATGAGTGCTGATAATGCATTTAGTGTAATTTTTAGAATCTAAAATTAAGCAAAACATAACTTATTTAGTACATCTTTAAAAAAGATAATATTTTAAAAAAATTTAAATAAAATTTTAATTATAAATTATTTTAAATATAAAATAAATTAAGAAAAAAATACATACTGTTATGATATAATATGTAATATAAAGGGTTGACAACTGTGACGTATTTTAACTGCACGTGCGAGATGAGGTAGCAGGTAAATATGAAAAAAAAAAACCGTAAAAATCAGATTACGAGGGATTTACTTATTTATTTATTCAATTTAAAAACTAAATTTCTCCTTGCAAACAAATGCCTTGGTTTCAGTAAAAGCAGAAGCATTACGATATACTAGGAAAAATGATCGTTTTCATAGACGGTATAAAAATTGAATCATTTGAAAAGATTAAACTTAATTATAATTTACTAGTTAATAAAATTATAAAAAAGTGTTAAAAATATCTTGATATAAATAAAATTATCCATAATCTCATACAATAATAACAAATAAAAAGCAAAATTTAAAAGCTACATATGATTATTTGATGTGCACAAGAATAATATATAAATTGTTATAATTTAAGTTTACGATAAATTTATTTAAAAAGATTAGTATAATAAATAAAAATATCTCATAATTTAAATATTATATTAAATCTCTTATTATATTTAATGTAAAACATAATACGAATAGAACAATAAAAATAAGATGATATAAAATAAAATTTATAATTTTAAAATAAATATATTTTTATTGAAATTGATCACGACACTCTTTTTTAATAAAAAGCTTAGGATAAAAGGGAGTTCTTTCTAATTCAAAGGTAGAACTATTTATGAAGAATTTAAAATTTAAATTCAAGTTATATAATTATTATAAGTGAAAAGTCAATTAGATGAATCAACTTCTGTTTACAGCACGATAGATCTTTAAATAAATGTTAAACATTTATTTTCAATGTATTAAAAGTAAAAAATTTGATAAGTTCAGCTTGAATAATTATTAATATATAAAAAAGCTAACTAACCACATCCTGTGTTATTATTGAAAATTTTTGGAGTGGCTAATTATGTTAAATAATTATTTAATTATGATGTATAAATATTTTCACATATTGATTCCTATAACAAATTATTGTTAATTAAAATAAATGGATTAGCTTACCCAAAAAAAAAGAAAGGAAATATTATCATATTATGGGTAGAAAATAGAAACTAAAAAAAATAGAAACTAAGGACAGATGGGGGAATTTAGAGAGCATTGGATACTCTGATTGATGGTACATGTGGTTAATGGTGCAACCAATGTGTCTGACGGTGGTGTTTTGTCCTCTCTGACTTAACGTAAGTTGCTGCCACGTGGAAACAGAACTATGCAAATATCATGGAGTGTGTGAAGCACGTGGATCCCATTCTGGGAACTGGTGTCTCTGAAGAAAATGATCATAATGGGTAAAATAATCGAATTTATAAAATATTTTAATATTAATTTAATTTTTAAATTATAAAAATAATATTAAAATTATCATTTTATATATGATTAAAAATTAAATTAATATAATTTTTATAATTAACGTTAAATGATATAAGTTTTATTTTATTAAAAAATTAAATTAATAATATTTTTTATAATTAAAAGATTAAATTAATTTAATTTTTTAAAAAAAATTAAATAATATTATTTTTTATAATTTAATAATTAAATTAATATTAAAAATTTTTAAAAAATTAAAATAATAATACTTATATTTTTAAAAAATAAAAAATAGTAGTATAATTAAATGATAATATAAATTCATAATAATAACTCAAAAAAAATGCATATACAATTTTTTGTTTGAATTTAATTTTGATTCACTAATTAGCATAAATTTTTAACAATATCACTTAATAATGTATTATTACATCATTTAAAGAGTTCGATTATAATAAATTTTTAAAAAGTTAAATTCTTTTAATAATTTATTAATATGTAAATAAATATTAATCTAAAAAACTTTACACAATCAAAATTTAAACTATTTTTACTTTCATGATGGTGCATAATATTACAACTCACTCAATCTGTAAACCATCTTAATCTTATAATATTAAAGTTTAACAACATATCTCCAAGATTGGTAAAAAAAAAAAAAGGAAAAAGATCCGAAAGGAAAGAGAAGGAGATATTTTAGCTTCAATAAATTAAAATGTTTTTTAGTAAGAAGAAAAAAGAAAGTCATAATTAATTTTTTAAAAGAAAATTTATTTACTGAATTCCATCAATTTAAAAGCAAGTCATAAATTGTCTTCTCCAAGAGTTGAATGAGACTCTTCCATTGTCTTTCTCCTTTCTTTTTTTTTCTTTTCCTTTCGACTTTATATTTGTTCTCTTTCAATCAAGTATATTGCAAGTAGAATTACTTAAACTCAGATAATATTGCATGTACAGTTGCAAAATAATTTATAAATGAAAGAATCACTCAATTCAACGTCTCATGCACTAAAGAGAGGATGAAAAATTCATAGTTCTTCAAAATCTTTCGATAATGATGATCACTTTGATTTTTCCAGTAAGTGTGCCAATTCATTACCCCAGAAGTTTTTTTTAAAAAAAAAAAAAAACAGATGAAGTGTATGCTCCACTGACTTTTCTTTCTCGTTGTCTTTTTTATTGTTTGACAATTTATTGAACAAAAGGAAGCATTGGGTTCTAACTTTTGAGATCTGATTTCTCCACATACTTCAGTTTTTTCGCTTTTGCACAGAATGCAGCTTCTTCTACTTTGCTGGGTGTGTTTTTTTTTTTTTGGTTCTTTTTTTATCGGCCTAAAGCTTAAAAGTTCATATTGGATCCTAAAGTAGACGTTGATTTGCCATTCGCTTTTCTGAAAATATGGACACTTTGATAAATTATTAGACTTTTATTAGTTAGTAGTTATATTGACAACGTTTTTAGATTAGTTTATTTTATTTTTAAAAAAGTTATAATTAAAACACTTTTAAAAACTTTTAAGTGAAGAACCTTTTTTTTAAAGAAAAAATATAACATAATCAAAACCAAACATGTTCAAACGTTTAAAGCCTAATTTTGGATTCTTAAAGTAGATGCCAAACCTTGAAAAAGATTTTTTTTTTTATTTTGGCTCCAAACAATAATATCGTGTCACTTATAAACTTCCATAAACATCATTCATGTCCCACAGCAATATTTATCTTCATGACTTTATCCTTTTCTCAAACTAGCAAGATAGAATATATAGCCACAGAAAAAGGATGCACCCAAGCATAGAGCAGCAACAGAAAATTAACATTATCCAAGCTACTAAAGGCATCTTATCAATAATTCAATCTGTAAACTACAGGCATGAAAATTTTGAAAATTGTCCAAAGAAACATGAATTCTCGTGATGCCTAAAAAATGATTTCAGTTGAAACACAATCTGGTGAATTACTAAAAAAAACTAATGGCAAAAACTTGCCACCAATCAAGGAAGACAAATTCAGGGAAGTTGTGCAGAATGAACTCCTCAAATTTGCACAACACCCAGTTGCATGCAAAATCAGTCACAGTAAATGCCATGGATGTTGGCTCCTCCAAAATCAAATGGCAAAACTTATTTGATTTCCGTCCTGTAGCGACTCAAGAATGAATTTCCTATACAAATAGGGAAAGCTCAACTAAAAGGCAGAGAGATTATCTTCTGCTGTCGAACCTTTTATTCTTCATTATTTTGATCGGTCTGGTAACAAAGTTCTCAATTATGGCAAAGTAGCTCTAACTTCTTTCCTATCAACACCAAATGCCTGCAATTCAGAAGACCACTAACCATAAGAGTTGACTAAAGCTCTTGCTTCTTTTTCATGTAATCTTAAAAACCAGAGATCCTGCTTTTCCCTTATTGAGACTTGAACTGTCTAAAAACTGAATCCAACTATATCTGTTCTATAAATTAGAAAGCCTTTCCTTTATGATTCCAAATATCCAAAGCTATATTTCCCTCAATCTTAAGCAAAAGACAGCAAAATCTGCCATATATCATTTTTTTTATTTGCTTATACTTCAAATTCATTATGTCTTGTATTTTTAACCAGCTTCTGAAAACCAGACCGGACCGACCGGTCGGACCGGTTCAACCGGGAGCCGGACTATTGGCCGGTCCGGTCCAGCCCTATGATCAGTTCAGACGTTCAGTTTCACAATTTTTACAAAAAGGCTTTCCAGGAATCGAACACGGGCACGGAGGAATATAGCCACCAACTTTGTCACTGAACCAATTGTACTTTCATTGTGTAATGGGTCTTATTATATATTTAATATAAAGTAGGTACATAATTATAACTTCTAACAAAAGATCCTTAATTCGAACTTAAGATAAAAGGCTAGATGAAATAAATATTACCACTGTTAATGTTTATAATATATGAATTGTAAATTGTAAATTGTAAATTATCTTTATTTTGATTGATTTGCATGTTATATTGCTATGTGAATTAATGTTGTGTTGCTTACATAAATGTAATATTTTTTTATTTTATAACACTATTTTTTTTATGTTTCAAATAATTTTATTATTGATTTATATTGTATTTTTATAATTTTTATTTATTTTATTAATATATAAATATACTTATATTTATATATAATATAAATATATATTTAATTACATTTTGGTTCAACCATGGTTGAATCATTAAACCTTGAATCAGTACATCAATCGGTTTAATGACCGGTTCGGTTTTCATAACCTTGATTTTTAAGGAGATATATGAAAGAATCACGAGTAATGAGTAGGGATGAAATAATCACTACCTCAACCCCTAAACCTTTAACATATACATCGGTGAATAGATCAGATGGCTCCGGCATTTGACTCTCCTGGAAATCAGAAAAGAACACAGAACTCTGAGATTGTAAACAATATACAGCCACTACATGAGCTGCAAATATATGGTATACAAAATGCAAAAAACATGAGCTAAAACAATAAACAGCCAAGATATGATTTCACCTTTGCTTTTGCAATGGCTTCGTCAACTTCTTTTCTGATTTCCTTTTCAATGTCCTAAAAGAAGAAAGTGCATTTAATATCTTTAGCATTAAATACCAATATAAAATATAAAATATATCAAGACACATTGGTGACAGGCTAGAAGCTGTTCAAACAAATAATTCCTACAATCCAGTAGCATAAAAATTGTGGAACTTAACAAAAATTTGAAAGAAAATCACGAAATATTATTCAAGATAGACAAAATGGGTTAGTTTCATCTTACACATGACAAATAATTATATGCAGAATAAAACTCAACTGAAAAACAGTAACTACTATAATAAAAGTCTACCAATCCACATGGTAACCCATGAGGACTCATTCAATGATAACTATTCTAATATAGCCAAAATATTATAAAACAAAACATCTATATAATTTCAGAAAAAAAAAACAATCCAAGACGAAAGTAAGAGTCTGTTATACATAACAAACTCTAAAATATATCACATTTCACGATTGAAAGGATCAAGTATGAATTCAAACTTCATTCAATCACCTTTAGCTCCTTTTCAGTAGCAATCTCGTGAGACAATAACAGCTTTCTCACTCTTTCAATCGGATCACGCTCCTATAATCATATTAGCAAAGAAAAATGAAAATCAACTCCTCAATATTAAACTAAAAAGATGCTTGATGCAGGAGGGTGATATACCTGTCTCACACCAGAAATCTCATCACGTGTGCGGTATGTGCTGCCAGGATCAGACATAGAGTGGCCATGGTACCTGTATGTGTCCATTTCAAGAATCTGGAGAGAATAATCAAGATAGAGAAATAAATCAAAATTTAACAGAGAATACTTTCATAATTTAATCAAAACTAAACAAATTCCAGCATGTTCTAAAATTTAGCTACTTATATAATACAGTTATCCTTTTCATCTAAGCAATCAATGTACATGTACTATTGGTTAAATAAAAAATGAACATTGCTATTGGACTAAGTCAAACAGCCTTTACATATGCCTATAAACATCTTTTCTCTTTCTGCATCTGATGGAAGGACAACCAATATATGCTCTCAAAGCAAACTATATGTTTGAATAATGCAAACTATCAATAATAAATCATATATTCAATTTATTTAAAATAAAATAAGATAAAATAAATAAAAAGAATATCTTCCCAAAAGCGAACCAGTGCATTGCTTAGATGAATTACCCATAACAATCAACTACTTTCCAGCAAAATCATTATTTTCCATTAAGAGTTCAAACTAGCAAGTAATTAGTTTAACGGAGACAGAATTTATTGCGTCTCAATAGCTTCTTATTTGTATAATCATTTGTCAAATGACACAAACTTGGTATGATGAAGCTATTTGCTAACAATTATTGGGATCAGGAAAAGGAATTTCGGAGCAAACAGTCAACAGGATAAATTTGAAAATAAATTATCCTGATACAACAGGATATTCTATATCAACTCAAACAGGCTTAAAATCGACCAAAACAACTTTAGTGTTGAAAAGTTACTAAATCTCACAACCTATGAAGCATGGACACTTCAAAAGAGGAGTTGAATCTGTGCTAGACACGTATTGGACACTTGTGTTGGACACCACATGACACTTCAAATCCTAATGGGACACTTCAAAATTCTCCATGTGTCCGTGTCCATGTCCATGCTTCTTAGCTCATGACAGGTCCTATGCATCAGGCAATTGATATCTATTAATAACTATAACAACCCAGGACAAGACCAGATATGATGAACCACACCCACCTCAACTGTAAGTCAGTTGAAAGAGTAATACTTGCTTGCGGCAAGAAAGCCCAACTAATCCCCATCTTATTATGCACTGAATATGCCTTAATTCAAAGATCTATACTTACAAATGACTGAGCATCTTCCCATGTTGAATCAGCACAAATAAGCAAAAAAAAATAAAATGAATACACTGATAATTAACATAAAGAATTTATGTCTATTGTGCATAAACCAAGAATTAACAAAAACTTAATTTAATTCTTATAGTATATTCCAAAAAGCAGGCAAACCCACAAAGTTCAAAATCAGTCTGCAAAAGCAGATAACCAGGCTAAGGTGAAACACAAGTCAGATACTACAAAAGAGTGAAGAGTGTACATTGCCCACAAGAGAAAACCACATCTCTTTTTCCAGGTGCCCTGATATTTATAAAGGATCGCCCTAAATCTAGTCTGATGACTAATAAATTTTCATGGTTAATTCTGCCAGTTCTAAAGATTTCTGTAAAGTATTAGCAGATGAATGAATATCTACAACACTCTTGTGGCCCTAAAACTAATCTCATGACCAATACAATTATCGTGGTTGATCCCTCCCTCCTAAACTAAAGAGAGTTGTGTCAAGCATTAGTAGAGGAATGCTCAACTTATATCATACAATTGCTAATAATTAATTTTAAAAAGAAATTCAAGTATAAATACCAACAAATAAAATTACTCACAATAGGCCCATTCTTCAAAGCGTGCTCCTTTGCAAATTTGCAAGCTTGTTTCACAGCAAGAACATCCATGCCATCTACCTGTACAAAGTATAAATATTCAATTAAAAATTTCCAAAAGATTGTTTAAAAGGAAGACTACAATGTATATTCAATTAGCACGTGTACATATGCACAGAAAGACATGTATAAACATACCCGCCCACACCCATAAAATACATTCTTAAACAAAGTTATTAAAGAACTAATATGTCCAACCAAAACATGCCTCATATAGCCACCATACATAAATAACCACACCAAAGCATGAAAACAGGAATAGTGCCAAGGAGGAGGCACAAAAGAAGTCCCACAGGGGCATCAACACAAGAACAACAAAAAGATGATTGTTCAACCCTCAAAATCCCATTCAGACTCTTAGAAGAGGTCTGACCAAGACAAAAAGATGCTAATTTTAAAACGAAAATAACATAAAAGAAGCAGTGGCCTTAAATATGATTGAAATAAACAAAACAAAAATACAATTGATTAATATGTCATGACTCACGAGTCAGATTTTACCTACATGTCCAAAGAATTTACATCCAGATTAAGCTAAATTAAGTAATGAGCATACAATGAACAATCTTGCAATGGCATTAGCATCATGATAATATCATGTTAAAGTTTGGCAAAACAACATCTGAAAAAAGCTTCCTCTATAACAGAGCATGGAATAAACCTTCACAATACTGCGGCTTAAAAAATTACACAACATTCATTATTCCCATCAACACAAAACACTAAATCATTAGGTTTTGAGAAGCATAATGTATGAATAGTGTAAACCCTTTCATTCCACAAAATAATTGTAAGTAGAACACCAAAGACTTCCCGTTGATTCAATCACAAGTTATGCAAAGGTATTACTGTATTGGGCACTTATCTAAATTTCCTTGGTAATCACCAGAGCCCACTTACACATCTTTCAAGTTTCAACAAACGTGATACACATTATCAGGATAGAAGAGCAATTGCATTCCTCAACAAACGAAATTGATCATTTCAAAGAGACTTATTAATTTCTTCCTTGAAGATGACATAACAAATCATTAAAAAGTCATCCGTGAAGTTATCCAACTACTAAAACCTCAACATTGCAGTAAAATTAAAAAGGAGTTGTAGATCTCACCTTCAATCCAGGAACATAATCCCCACGCTTGTAATAAGCAGGACTCTTTGCAGCTCTCCACTCAGCCGTTCCCATCCCATCTGTTAAACAAACCCAATCAAATAAACCCACAGAAGCCAATCCAGAAAGTACCTTGCTTTAACCAACCGAACCACTTACAATGATTATTCTCGCAGACCAAAATCGCAGGGAGATCCCAAAGCGCAGCGATGTTGAGCGCCTCGAACAGCTGCCCCTGATTTGCCGCGCCATCACCGTACAAAGAGAAGGTCACGTTTTCATCCCTAGAGTACTTCTGAGCGAAAGCCAATCCACAACCCAGCGGTATCTGAGCCCCAACGATGCCGTGGCCACCATAGAACCCGCCCTCTTTCCTGTAGAAATGCATGGAACCACCCTTCCCTTTGGAGCACCCAGCTCGGCGACCCATGAGCTCCGAAAAGATTTCCAGCAGGCTTCCACCGCGGCAGAAGAACGTGCAGTGGTCGCGGTAAGCCGTTATGATGCAATCCTTCCTGTTAATGGCGGCCTCCATGCCCACGGCCACAGCTTCCTGGCCATCGTACAAGTGGCAGAACCCTCGGATCAGCTTGGCCTTATAGAGCGAATCGGCGGCGATCTCCATCCGCCGCATGACGGCCATGTCGCGGAAGAAGGACATGAGCTGCTTGGGGGAGGTCTCGACGGCGCGTGAGGGCGGGTCGCAGTTGTGGCCGGTAAATGGAAGGGAGGTCTCGACGGTGAGGGTGGTGGAGTCATCGGCGGCGGAGGAGATCGAACGGCAGATAGAAGAGGTGCAGGATAAAGCGGCTGAGATGGGTTTCAAGAGATTGGACGCAGATGAAGAAGAAGAAGAAGAAGAAGAAGAAGCTATACGCGATAGAGCCATTTCGATCTGTTACCGAAAAAAAATCGTTTTTTTCTCTTTATTCAGCAATGGGGTTGTTCTGTTGAGGGAATGCAGAAAGGGAGAAAGAAGGGAAATGGGGTTTGTTAGAAGTAAGAAGAAGAGAGGTTGCAGGGTTAGGTGAAGCTGAACCTGAATCTGAAGAGAAAGAAGGGTAGGTGTAGAGTGAAGAATGAAGAGAGAGAGCGCGCACAAAAAGGGGGAATTTTCTTCTTCATAACATTTGTCTATGCTTTTGACCAATGATTGTGAATTCTCTGTCGTTTTGTCGCAACCAGTTTTTTCTTTTTTCTTTTTTTTTAAGCACGTTCTTAAAACGTAGGTTAATAAATAAAAATTATATTTATTATTTTTTGTTAAATTATTTTAAAATAATTATATATCATCTTAATTTATTTTTTTAATTATTAAATAAAATAAATATTAAATTTTTTTATAATTTTAATATATTAAATGCAAAAAATATATCTTATTTACAATTTAGTACTTGATTTTTATTAAATATATAATTTAATCTTTAAAATATTTAAATATATTTATTTGAATTTTTAAAAGTGATAATAAAAGAATTATCTTTAAATAAATTTAAATTATTAAAGGATTAAATTGTATATTAATTTAAATTAAAAAGTAAATTAAGAGTGAAAAACATTTTCAAATATTAATATGTCACTTATTCAAGAAAAAAAATATGAAATATATTTTAAAATTTTAAGACAATCAATATTTTTATTTTTATTTTTTATTTAATATTTTTTTTAATTTCTTAACTTATATCTTTAATATACATGTTAATAAAATCTTTTTTATTTTTTCTTAATTGCTATTGTTTTTAGTAATGATATATTATCCTAATTAATTTTATTAATAGTCTTTTTAACATTTAACAAAAATATATTAAATAAAAAATAATATTATTTAATATTTTATTTATTTAATATTTCATAGAATTATCAAATTGACTATTTAAGAAGATATGATTTTCTCTAAAAAAATTTTACTAAACTTGAATGGAGTTTTCTATTGCCCACGCGAATTGCAAGGTTTTTGGTGTTGCAATAGCATGGGCAGCTGGGCAACTCATTGCGGTTTAGAAACAAATTTTTTTTTTAAAAAAAAGTGTATGCTCATTAGTGCTTTGGGTGTAATAAATTCATAAATTTAATTAATAATTAATTAATTTTTTTTTATAAAATGATACGATTTTGCATAAAAATTTAATTCTCATCAAATACTTTTAATAATATAACAATATAAATTAAATGAATGTGTAAAATTTTTTACAATAAAATTTAATTTTTACAATTTAAAAATTTTTACAATTTCATTCAATAATAATGAATTTATGTACCAAAAAAATAATAATGAATCAAAAATAAATTATTTACAATAATAATATATTAAAATTTTAAATTTTTTAATAAATAAAGTTCGTATGATAACTTATAAGAAGAATGATTTAATTTTAATTCATTACCAATGTAAAAAGTTTTATAGTGTTATCAAATCATTGATAACCACATCATTAAAATGATATTGTGATAACAATTATTTGAGTAGTCAAATGCTTTTAATTATGTGATAATATATAATTGTATGATTGTATAAAAAATTTTATACATTATTAAATCAAAACTAACCTCTAAAAATATATTTGGAATCATTAAAATAAAATTTATTTTATTTTATTTAAATTAAATTAATTTAATGTCATTTAAAAATTAGTTCCCATATTTAGAATTCATTATAAAATTAAATTAATTTTTATTTCATAACTTTCTAAATAAAAAATTTTATTTACAAATCAAATCAATTTTTAAAATTTACAAAACCTCTGATTATAAGCGTACTATAAGAAGATTAAATTAATTATCTCTAAAGATTTTTTTTTCTCTTTAAAAAGAAGCTATTGAATTAGTCTCTCTCACATCATAAGATTACTCCAAAGAGAAATAACCACCAAAAAAACATATTATTATTGATGGAAATTCAAACCTTCACACATAATAATACAAAATTCTTATTTAAATTCATTCAACTAATTGAGTCAACCTTCTTATTGATTGTAATAAGTTACTTCCTTATTGTTTCAAGGAAATGGAATCATTTGTGGAGACGTAAAATAGAAGAGCCTTGCTCCCACATTGGTAAAGTGAGTAATTAGATTAATCATTTTGCCTATATCTTTTCGTTATCTTCTTAAAAGTAATTCTATGTGTAGAAGAATATTATTTGTACTTTATAATATTTACACAGTTACTGTATGAGTAAAAATTTTTAAGTTATTAAGGTTAGGTTAGTGGTAAAGAATTTAGATAGTTTATAAAAAATTATAAGTTAAAACTTCTGTGTCATATTATACTAAAAAAAAAGAGTAATATTTGTTTATGTTTTATATAAAAAATTTATAATTTTTAAATATACAACATGTAACTTTTGTCAAGTAAACTTATAATTTGTGTATACAGAAATTATAAAGTTTCATACTTGTAAATAATAATCAAAGATATGCATTTTATTGAAAATAAGAATAATATAAAAACAGAAAGTTTACAACAAATTAAAAATAATGAAAAATAAGAATTATATAAAAACAGAAAACTTACAACAAATTAAAAATAAATTGATTTACTCTTTTGTTACCCTAGCTTTTGTTGCCTAGTGGCTTCATTTACTATGTATTTGGTATAGCAATAACAATCCATAAACTGTTTTTATGATAATGATTCTAAGACACATACATGCATCTGACCAAAAAAAAAAAAAAGACACATACATGCACATTATATTTTTGGTACAACATACATGCACATTATAACTGTTGAGAATCGTTGCTTATAAGCCGTAACTCAAATGCTACAAGTTTTTTTTTTTTTTTTAAGAATACTTGATCATAGGAATAAATTTTACAGAGGCTATTTTCTTGGAAGTTTGATTCATCACAAACTTCCTTTCAAAAATCTCAACCTGATGCTTAAGTATTTAATTTTTTTTTATATTTTATACATATTAAATACCTAAAGACATGTAACACCTTTGTTTGATCACAGTTTACAGTCTTATGTAGGCAACTTTAAATTTTTTAAACTACTCTTATCCCATTTTGGTTGCAAAATGATAAGATAACGAATGGCATTGCGTATATATCAAAAAAAAAAAAGGGCATTGCGCAAGAGGAATCAATTCTGCTATAAGCAAAAAAAACACGACCCCATTACAAGAAATTCTCATATATTTTAAGAGCAATGGTTAAATTATAAAAAATTATTTCAATTATGTGTCAAGTACAAGAAAACTCTCTTATTATTTAAAACTTACCATCATAATTTTTTAAACTTATTAAAACGTGTATACTAATGCAAAATGAACTGCATGTACAGAAAACCTACTGTATAGAATTAACACGCATAGTTTGATAAATTTAAAAAAAAAGTTTTTTGTAAATAATTTATAACTGGAGAGGTTTTTTGTAATTTAGCCAAGAGTAATACACTCCAGTCCTAATTTATTAATTATACAAATAAACTAACAACACAAATTCATTTTATGTGTCTTATCTTATCCCTTCAATTTTGGTATCCTCAAGTTAGCCCTCAAAACTATAGCCTTAGGAATAGGAACGAATGGTGTGACAATGGTCCTTCTTCACATGATTTTCACTGTGAATATGCAATGTGCTGAAGCTGCCAGAATTAAAACAAAGACTATTAGACGATATCAGAAACATCATACGTTCAGGCAAAGGGACATTAAAGGTATGCCAAATTAAATCACACTGCATTGTGTATTAAGAGAATAAAACCAAAAGTTAAAAATATGTCCTTGAAAGATTATTTTTTTTTTTATTCAAAAATTTAGGAAGTGAATGTTGCTCCACAGCTAGAGTAGGGCACACACCCCAATTAATATATGCCTACCATTGTCGGCAGAACTCGATTATATCAATTGAGTCAACTATCTTTGTATGTAGTTGTATGTAATCCAAATAGCAACAAGACTACAAGAGGAATATGATGTTCTTTGGCTGATGAATAAGAAGAAAGTAGTCATTTTTGTTCACTTGCCATTTATTGAAAGTGAAAGGACTTAGATAAAGATCAAATTAGGGACATTATTTTAAAGATGGATCCAAGCACTAATTATAACAAGCGTGCTTACGCAACACAACTACTTAAGTAATGCTACACATACCTAAAATTATTTTAGGAACAAGAAGTCAACATTCCACACAAATTCTTTCTTTGGTTTGTAGGAGTTAGCATATTGCCAACTCGAAGAAGGGGAATAAACCTGACTCGCCACCTTTTGTGAGAGTTAGGCTACTAGTGACCTATTACTCAAAAGACACATTGTACACAAATTATATTGGATAATATAATGCATCAAATTAAAACTCTATGCAAAGAATAGGTAACAACTAGAACTATGGTGTGAATTAACTATTATGTATATTAGTGTTTTGAGTGGTACTACCATGTCCCTGAATTCATATTTTTTAAATTTTTTCCTTATATAATAATTTTATAAATAAATTAATTATAACTTTATTACAATTATAAATTAATTAGTTAAATAAAAATTTTATAAAAAAAGTAAAAAAATAACTTTCTATTTTTGAAAACAATTGTAGCAATAGAATTTAATTATTAAAACAATGTTTATATTTACAATTTTATCTCTTTTTCTATTTTTGTTATGATTTTTTAAAAAATTAAAAATTTGAGACAAAAAAAAGAAATCTACTTTATAATACAATAGATATAGATTATATGATATGGATTGCCTAGATCCATTCAGCCCAAGCCCAATAAATCCAAGATCAACCAGGAATCTTCTCTCTCAACTATAAATAAGGAGGGCAAGCCAGGGATCTTCTCTCTCACTTGTCTTCTCTCTCACTTGTACCTAACTCCTCTTACATGATGACACATAACTCAATCACTCACTAATCCACTCTGAGTTAGCTCGTCCTCCATATTCTTCTGAGTTGATTGTTGAAGTTCTCTCTCTTGTTTTGCAGGTCCCCAACGTTGGGGCTATGGACGATTGAACTACAACATGGGAGCTAGTTTGGAGCAAAACATTGATGCCATCTATGTGACTGAAACAAAAGGTCATGATTCTAATTCTCCGAAGACAATTCCTACAATTTTTCATTCTTTCACAATATGAGAAAGTTATCCATGCCCTCATCACTCATTGAAAATGAAAACAAAGCCCTTCTAAGAAAAGCCCAAATCATCTTTACCTTCCCTTTGAGAGTGTCTTCACAAAATCATCAATTTCTATAAGGTTTTGGAGTACTGAGCAGCCAAGGGTATCGACTCAAAAATAGCATTGGCTCTAGGCAACAATTAGAATGAATTATACATAGCGACTCGCTTCAACTTGACATTTATGTTGTATGAGCACGGGTACGAGTATTCGATACGATATATGACAATATATATTAACTAAAATATTAATATTTATATATGTAGAATATTTATATATATACATCAATCAAGTTTCATGTATTTTTTGCTCTTATCTATTTTTTTGGTAAAGATGAAAGTTCGCTGTTATGTACAATGATCTTCAAAAGGACAAGATTGTAAGAGTGAAAATATGTTTTAAGGAATGCAATTAAAGAGAATAGGACTTGAATCTATATACTAGATATTTCAAATAGTAGTACTTTGATGGTGATGGATATAAAAAAAAGATACGTCAAAAATGCAAATATAAGTGTATCATATGAGTATTGATATCTGATATGAATACGAAACAGATATGCCACTAATTTTAGAGTATTCATGTATCATAGCTCAACATCCCCTGCTATTGTGCTCTGTGTTTGCCATTCATCATGAAATTTGTTCCATTGATCCTCCATCGCATGGGATTAATTCAATCTTCATGCTATAAATCACTATCAATTATGATCACATTAACTATTGTTAATTAGCATTTCTCTCATTGGCATGGCATTTAATATTCATTATCTGACATTGCATTAATTTCCTCTATTTGTCTAGAAATAAAAATTCATTAACGGGCATTTCTTTAATTTGTATTAATTTTTTTTAATTGTATAGTATTAATTTCCATTAATCGAGATGGCAAAACTTCTTATACAAGAGACTGACAACTACATTGTTAATCACACCACAAAGCTTGATTTATCCACCATAGTAGCCAACAACTTCATCACTATGGGTGTTTACGGTGAAAACCTTAATGCCTTTGCCATTGTGGGTATGGGCGGCAAACGTTGATTGTGTTGTGCCTATGTGTTTCTTTCTCTCCAAACGCTACATGCACTTACACATGGGAAGTTCTCATGTGCTTTAAGAACACTACACCAATTCACTAAAATTATAACACTTTGATAGCATAACTATTCAGGTGATACTCTGAGAGTACATTAGAATTTTTTCTCACACATGCTCAAATCTCTAGCATGAAACGCATACACACTAATGTTGTTAAGAATCATCGCAACAAGTGATAAGGTACTACTCTTGGAAGATGCTAGAATTCTACACCAACAAAGAAGATCCTAGAGAAGGTGGATCTCATGCCCTCCAAAGTCCAAAAGGCTTCGCAATAAGATCTCAAGAAACTTGCCAACAATTGTGATTCTTCACGATGGTGATTTTAGGTTTGGCCAATAATGGAAAACTTAGGCAATAAGACAAAGCACAAGAAGAAGACAGAGAGATACAAAGGAGAAACCATGACTAACCCATGGGCATACAAGTCTCGTACATTGCCACACAAGCACATAACCATTGCATGACGAGAAGCAATAACCCATCTAGAATAGGCCATAGACCTGATGGATTTCCTCATACCCATCTCCTCCAAATCAAGCGACCAATGACAGGTGTGCCAACATCCATCGAGCTAACCTAATTAAAACTCATATATTGAGAGATGCTTAGATATACTTAATGTAGAAAAATCATTGCATGCTCATAGAGTCAATAAATGCATACTTTATGAAGCATATTTATTAATAATTTTAAGTTGCTGACATAAAATTTATGTAATTTTTTTTCAAATCAATTAACGAGATACTTCTTGGGGCATGCATTTATTGATACTTTAAGAGCATACAATAATTTATTCTTAATGTAAGACAATACTCTTGCACCATACTAATTATTATGTGTCACATCAGCTATGTGATCATTTTTGTTTCTCATAGTGAAAGACAATGGTGACCCACACAGTTAATATAGCACATATTTAATAGTATAATATAAGATATTTGTCTTACACCGGATGTTCCTAAAATTTTTTCCTCATACATCTTAGCACTCAACGCACCCAAACAACTCAACTCGCCAACTATCGAGCTTAGGACAAGTGTACAATAAAGATCACATATATCTAATAAGACCAAGACCAGCCATGGATCCATCTCTCACCTATAGATAGGAGGCTTAGTCCCCCATATATGATTAGACATCACTTAATTACTCTATATTTGACTCTAAATTAACTCTTCCTCCATGGTTTACTGACCTAATCGTCAAAGTTCTCTCTTCTATTTTGTAGTTCCTTGCCATCAAAGCTACAGATGACTGAGCTATGGACATGGGAGCTACTATGGAGCAGAACATATACAATTATTGGATTGGCTTGGCATTTTCTACTATAAGGTGTGCATTATATATACAATTATTCAATTGGCTTTTTCTACAACATAAGTTATAAAAGAATATATTGTATGCAATTTTTTTTTTGCCTTGTGTGTGCTTGTTAGAGGACATCAGTACTAATCATGTTTTATATAAAATTAGGTCATAAAACAATGTACCAATACGATTATTTTGGATGTTTCATGATGTAGATGAACTACAAAAGAATGCAAAAGTAATTGTTTTTATTCCTCTTTCTTTTGACATATTTTTACATTTGAGCCAAAAATTTAAATAGAATGACTAGTCATAATAAGAAAAACAATATTTGCACTCGAGTGAAAGTGTGCATAATTTGTCAACAAGCTTGAAATTCAAATGATACCTGCCATAGTCTTCAAAGATTGAAGTGTGATAATGATGTCGAGGGATGGTAAAAGTTCCCATCAAAGCAAGTATCAACGGCTGCGCAAATATAGAGGATTTTTTTCTTGCGGAGCAAAGACAAGGAAAAAGACACGGGTCATCCTATCCCTACATGTACTAGCTAAATTATGTGTATGTTTAATGAGGATGAAATTTTTATGGATGATTTTTGCATAAAAATTATTATATACAAAATTTAATCTATGAAAAATTTACCTCCACTTATACCGTCATACTAAACAAATACTAAATTAAAAAAAATGTCCTTATACAAAGTTTAAACATAACCCTGACCCTTCAACCCTTCTATTCTGCCGCTTAGCCCTCTTCTTCCCCACCTACCCATCTCTGTTTTCTCATTTCCCCGTAGCCCTTCCAAGCCCACTTAGGAGGAATATAGCAATTCTTAGGTTTTTCTTTTGGATCGTTCCCTCTGAATGAACCGTTTACTGGGGAAGACGATGGAGAGGAAGAAAGCACCCAACACATCACTCACGACCTTGCTTGGTCCTACTCTCTTGCCAGTCTCTCTGCTTCTCTCTCTAGGGTTTTTGCCATTCTAGAGATACAACTAATTTCGAGATTGTTATGTGCCAGGCTGTTTGTTCCAATTCCAAGGATCTATGCGTAATTTCCAAGAGGTTGGGAGTAGGAGTAATCCCTCTTCCTTATCCCCTCAGTGCTTGCACCTCTAATGTACCAAAAAAAAAAGTGCATAATTTGAGATGTTAAAAAAATTAAAACGAAGTTCAATTATTATCCAATGACTTCAAAAATCAACTATCAAGGGGGCCTGGGCGTTTATGCACTACATATTTGAAACTGGAAGCCAATTGCAGCCACTGAATATTTCATATCAATAACCTCAAAAAAGTAGTAGCTAAAGGGAGAGAAATAAAACTAACTAAGATAACAAAAATATGGATGAATGGAAAGAAAAATGTCCCCTAGTTACATCACCAATTACCTCTATTTACATGATTTTGACTCATCAGCCACCAAGTTACAGTATACTACAATCTCCGTGCCACGTCGCGTCTCCCCTTCTGAAGGCCTTATTTGGTTGCTGGTATAGAAAATGTGAGAATACCAGAAAGACAATTTCAAAAAAACATCCTTTACTCAACTCCTTGGACGGGATGGCATTTCCATCAAGCACCTCTGCGAATGATGCATGACCAAAAATACTGAAAACAGACAACCAAACAGTAATTATTAGATGATTTGTTTGCTAAAAACTCATTAAATTGAATACAAAAGGACAAAGATGTTTTGGTTGCATTTTGATTTAAATGATTAACAAAAGGTTTTGCTTTGTTGGAAAGAAAAAGTCACATATTCCACATCTCCACTGTACTTCCAAGAATGTGTTGTCTAGTATCCTACAGTCATCAACCTGCATAGATGTGTCTCAAAAATTTCACCTTGCAAATGGTTTATCGATTGCTATTTTTAGCAAACAGAGAAGTCAATTACAAGTTTGATGAAAGTATGCATTCTGCATCAGTTTGAATGAGAGTAATCAAGCCCAAAATAATACATGTAGCAAGAAAAGGATTATCACATACCATATCCAGATCAAAATGAATACCATCATGAAATGGAAAACAATTTGTAGAACCGCTGTACTCTCCTTGAACGAATGTTTGAAGACTTTGCCTGTTCATGGTTTGAATTGTTTTGATGCAAGGTTCTCCTTTTCCTTTGCGTCCGAAATAAAAAGTCTTCGGTATCTAAAACGTATGAGACCTAAAAGACATGCAATGTGTTCCAAGGAGAAAACCAAGAATGTAAATTCAGAACACAATCCAAACAGACACAATACTCTAATCAAATGCATGGGATAGCAAAATGTGCAAAATAAAAAACTATTAGTAGGATTTAGGGAAGAATGGAATACACATTTACAAAAATTCAGAAGTAAATGTTAAAATATTGAATACCTTAGATGAATTGCAAGCTATCTTACACTCCAGACCATTGATAACTCGTAGTCCTTCCATGGCCTGGCTTGAAAATTCATCACTAAAGGCATATTTGCGTTTGTTCCTTCAAAAACAAATAAAACTAGAATAAATAAAAATGTTACTGACAAAGATTACCCATGCAATGGCACCAAAAACTCTCCTCACTTATCAATACCTCTTCAAGAAAATTCCTGACTTCTCCTTTTTGTCAGGGACAACAGATAAGAAGTCATTGTGCAGATAGGCTGAAAAATTAGGGTCCATTGACACAGCAGTCACTTCAGGCTTATCATGTCCATAGTCCATCAGTTGAATAGACAATCGGGTAGGAGCAGGTGACTGCAATGAGTAGGAAATAAACCGTTATAGAACACATAAAACTTTCCATTTAAAATTTCATTCAAGAGCTGATCCAAGTAGAGAAGACAGTGAAATGAATAAAAATTTACACATTCAATACGATATATGTTCTCATCATGAAGAAGAACACGGGCATTTTCATGATAAACTATATCGACAAATCTTCCAGGTTTTCTTGATTTCTCATATGTATATAGTTGAAGAAGCTTGTTGTCCATCTCATCAGTGGCAACAGCTTGAAGCTGAAATAAAAGAGGACACATTTTTAGGATCAGAAAGAAGATGCAATGGTATGGAAAAAGTTGAGAGAGAGGAATTTATGCATGTGACCTGTTTAACAAGTTTATATATCAATTTGTCTAATGTGAATAAGACGTATGATTGAGTTCCAATAATAGCTCGACAGTCATCCTCAAATTTTGTATTATCAGAAGAACCGTCCAGTAAATTGTAAAGGGCATTCATAAACCTGTAGCATAAAGGGTGGCCTCAGTCTTGCATAGATATTCACAAGTACCTTGTAATAGAATGCAACATTTCTAAGGCATTTCACCTGCCATATTGATCAGTAGAGCTTGTATCGTTTGAAGCCCTCCACTTCCTTTCAGAAGATGATGAATTAATCTTTGCTGACTGTATCCTCTCATACAATATCTGTCAGATTAGCAAAAGGAAATACAATATGAGGAATATATAATAAGCTCTGAAACCTCTAGTTAGTCTGCAACAATAATCATAATTACATACAAATATGTAAATAGACACATTTGTACCTGATGAAGCCTAAACAGCACATAAAAGGAATCATTTCCATAAAAAACTCGAGAATTCCTTTCTTTCTCATGCAACACTGGGGGAACATGCTTTGCCAGAGGCTTTACAGTTAGTAGAAAGCGTTCTGAAAACGGCAACGAGGCTCCATCTCCTTCAACATCATTGGCATCAGCCATTCCTTCAGCTTCCCCTTCACTCTCAGCCTTGTTATCATGTTCATGATCCCCATCCTCCTCATGCTCTTCTCGAGAACACTCCTCACCATCAGCAGACTCGCTTCCAGAAACATCAACATTTTCAGAAGCATTTTCGCTGTCCTCTGATGATCTATGAGGACTTTCCTCACCTTCATCATCCGCATCAGCATCATTTTCTCCTCCGGCTTCACCACCAACTTCTTGCCCATGTCTATTTTGGTATTGTCGACTCACACCGCCATCCTTTCCTTTCTGCACTGCCTCCAAACCAGCATCTCCATAAATTGCATAGTTATCCTCGTCAAAGTCTCCATTAGGAGATAATTCACCCTCTTCTCTTTCACTTTTGAAGTGTCCAACTGATTCTTCTTGGTATCTGTGAACTTCGGCGCCTTCAGTGACAGTCCCATTTGTGGATGTACCTGGTCTTGTAGAATCAGCACCCTAAGTCATGACAAAGAAAAATAAATTCAGTACATTACTGGCAATAATGTGCAGTCCAATAATATATTCAGGATGTGCAAGTCTAACAAGAAAAATATTGAAGGAGGAAATGAAGAACATTGAGCCCAGACTGATTTAATTAGTCCCAAGTTCCAGGGTACAAGTCTTAAACAGTCATAAGCACATTAACATTTAATTAACAATATTTTTATATACTACTGCCCACTGCATGTAGGCTCAAATTGCACCTTGGCATCATAAATTAAAAGTTAAAATTCAAAGAAAAAATTGAGAGTTTGAGACGTATGCCAGACTAGAATGCTGAAAATATCACAGGATGAGTGTTACTGATAACTTCAGCAGCATGGTGATCACTGATAGTATCATATACACAAATAGAGGAAATGGTGGGCTTGATACTGTTTCGAAAAGCCAAAAATTTATGGTTTTAAACTTTTAGTCATAGGAATTAATTATAAAAAGACCAATTTCATTGTAGAAAGATTATCATACGAATGATAAACCATCCACATGCTACAAGATCCATGATTTGGGCCAACATGCTCTTCAGCAAATCAGCTTAACTAAATTCAACGAGAGCAAAAATCAGACTGAAGAATCCAGTTTGCAATATGATGGCTCAAGATCTCTAAGTCAGTTGACTTTAATTGCTACTTAAGTGCAGGGAAAAGTGTCAATCAGGAGAATGCTTATAACAAGAAGAAACAGAGTCCCATTGATAAAAAGCCAAATATGTCCTTTCAATATCCACATGATATATGTTTCTTTCGACCTTATGCTATCATCTTATTTAAAACTTAAAACAGACATTTTTAAGAAAAGTATGTGCTATCAGTAAACAAGAAATTGTCACATCATTGGAGTAGTTAAGGTATTTCACTTGCAGTAAAAGTATTTAACCGTCTTTTAAATACGTAGGCATCAACTGTTTCTTTGATTGTGTAAAACACAAATTATGTGGTAGCAGTGAATCAAAATTAACCTTTAAGATGAATTATAACCATATGCATTTAAACTTGAAAATAGACTGACATAAGCTGCACAAGGAATTAAGCCATACCTCTGATGAAGGTAAATCAAGTCCTCCCTCACCAGAAACATTACCAGGTCTAGATGGTGTAGTAGCAGTAAGTCCTTGCAGAAAAAAGATGTATCTCAGAGTTCCATTCATTATCAGAGAGTAACAGTTGAAGATCAAAGGAAAAACTAATGACAAAGTATTTAAGATAAATGGGAGTATATGTTGAAATTATATGGAAAAGATGGAAAAGGGAGAAGAGAGAAATAGGACTCTGAATGCTATTATGATGATGTGATGATATGAGATGTTATAAAAACTCAGATAATACACCTGCTTATATTAATACTCTAGAAAGTAAAGGGGTAGTACAACTAGTACTAAGACTCCTAACATGAAAAGAATCCTAACGCAACAATAATGATCCTAATATTCTAAAACTACCCATCAAGCTGAAGCTTACTAAACTCTCAGATAGTTACAAATAAACCCACTTACCAAAAATCAATTTAGAAACAAAATTACTTTAAAACTTTGACAGGCTCCACAAAGCACAGAGTGTAATAGCCTAATAGACATCCCAAACAATGACTTTCAAATAATACGGTTGACGAAAAACGAGCACTGCTTGAGAGACAACATAGCAAATAGATGGCAGGAATGAAGCACATTCAGAAGAAGAGACACTGCTGGAAACAGTCACTGTGAGAGACAAAATCACCACTACAAATATGCTTATTGGAAAAGAGAAATTTCTGGCACATAATCATACACTAAGGCCAAAATACACTAAACTTCTCCAAATTCATTTAAAAAAAAACAACATAGTTTAGAAGCTTCAAACAGCAAGAATAACCTCAAATTTGAATACTGGAGACCTAAAAACCCTGGTGAACATGTCCAGGATGCAAAAAACTGAATCCAGCTAGAAAGTGGCTTAAATTGGTTCAGTCAACTAGTGGTTGGAAGAGAACATAGCAAACCATGCAAGAACAAAGACAGACAGAGTCAAGAATACAGCAACCCACGCACGAACAAAATCAGACAGACCTAACCCAAGTCAAACAGAGAGCCAAACAAGGGCAAAACGCAACTGAGACACGGCCAAACAGTCTCTCAGGAGATGCAAACCGGGCACATAAGGGTGGGCTTGACCAGAATGGACAAGTCGACCTCATTGAAGAAATTTTGGCCAAAAAGTGGATGGGCATGCCTTCACGTGTCGGCACAGTGCATGGCAGCAAGGTGGGTGGAAGGAGGCAGCACATGGCTGGGACGTTGGACTTGAAACATCAGGGTCCAGCACATCGGCACCTACTGATTCCAACGGCAGCTCGTTGATTGGAATCAGACACAGAAAGGCCACAACCAGCAAAGGTAGCCGCAGCAAGGAGGAAAAACACTTTGGAAAAGATGAACTCAGCCATTAATGTTGGCTGGAATGGATCAGATCTTAATGTGATCAAGAGAAAAACATATACAGGGAGGAAAACTACAAATACTAGAGGCTAGAAAAGTGAACACAGCCACCAGAAGCTAAAGCGGAGTGAAAACAGAGGACACCAAACAAAGGAGACCCATATTTTGGAAATTCCACAATGGAAACAGTGATGGAATCAAATCACTGAGGATTGCGATAAACATGAACCTAATACACCTTTTTGTACTAATATTCTAGGAAGTACAAGTGTAGTACAATTAATACTAACACTTGTAACATGATAAGACTCCTAACACAATAGTAATAATCCTAAAAAGATGTATCTAAAAAGTTCCATTCAGTTTCAGAGAATAACAGTTGAAAATCAAAGGAAAAACTAATGCACAAGTATATGGTAAGCATCAAGAAGTGTTATCATTCTTGAATCAAGTTGCTAACCTGATGCATCATCTATATTTGTTCTTCCATTACTTTGCTCCATTCCGGAGGCCAGTGAGACATTAGCATTCACTAACCGTTCAATGGAATGATCTTGCTTATTAATTCTTGATACTTCATCAGGCATGGATGCACTAACATGGACTTTACCATGCTGTGCACTACTGCTCAAAGTTTCAGTCTTACGTGCAGTACGGTCTGAATCAACACCCTTATCATCTTTAACCCGATTATCCCCATTTGTTTGCCTTTCTTTGCAAGAATTTGATTGTTCTAATGGAATGCTCTCATCCCCATTACCATCACCCTCGGCAACACTTGCATTGCCACTTTTGACAGAATTATTCTTAGCCTTGACAACATCTTCTGTATCCTCGGCACCCTGGGGTCGAGAAGGAACACCAAAGAATGGGTTCTACAAAAGTTGTCCAAATCTTCATAACTTTATCCAACTGTTCAGTTGTACAAACTTCTCCACATGAATATTTTATGAGCTGATACAAATCTTCATGAATATCTCGATCAGGATACTCATATTCCAAGTTAGGAAGTATAGGCCGTCTATTTCCAGCAGCAACTGCAAGAAGAACATCATCTTCTTTTCGTTTCTTCTCACTAATTTCTTTTATTTCTGCCAGTAAGGCTGTAAAATTCATAGCAAAAGAAAAGAGTCAGGAGAATGAAAAGAATTATTGCATAATGATCACCACATATTGCAAAGTTCCTTTAAATTCAGCTATTCAAGCAATAATATACCACTCATTTTGAAGTGCAAAGCTATCTATTACCTTTAGTGCTCAAGCTTTTTGTATCCTGTTGCTTAAAGTAGAAGCTACGATGATCAAGCGATTTGTGATAGTTCTTAGCATATATTTCAGCCCAAACTTTATTAAAATCAGCACGACACCTTGCCCACTCTTCCTGTTTCTGCTTCAAGCGGATTAATATGACTGGCAAAGCTAGAGATGCATTCTTCCTTAACACATCCATCACATCAAGCCCATGGTCACCATATAATCGTTCAATGCACCTAAGATTCAGGGCTAAAAGAACAGACAAAGGGGAAAAAAAAAAAGTATCAGAATATGGAAAACATAAAAAACTACCTCATACTGCATTAACATGCTTTGAGAAATTTCATTGATCAATTGAAAAGACCATAACCTGTTAAATGCTCCTCAATACGAATTGGCGTGTCTCCTTTAATTATATTACTATTTATCTTTTCTAAGAGCTCTTCAACTCGCTTAGTTGTCACATTTACAGACTCCAACAACATATCAAGTTCAAACCTGCCAGCATAGGATAAAAGCATATCAGCAAATGCAAGTGACAGATAGCTTATGAAAATCACATCTCTGAATCAATCCAGTAATGTCAAAACTAACCAAAAAGCAGAACAATATAGCAACTATGACTGCAACCAATGAAAGATAAATCGACAAAACAGGTATTTTAATTTTTAAAGGGTAAAGAAAAATCACTGGTAAGCTCCAACCTGTCATCTTCACATCTAAACAAGCTCTCTTCATACTGATTTTTGCGCATGTGTTTAAAGGAATAATCCTCACTTCCTGAAGTGACAGACACCCAGTGATCATTCAATACTTCTGCACCAAGTTCTGTTCTCTGGCTAGCTGATGGTATTGGATACTGTGTGAGCACAAACAATACATAAAGAAAAATATCAGCAAGAGAATCTCAGAGATTCCATTAGGATATGATAAATAACAAAGAGACAAGTAAAGCAAGCATACATTTTTTGGTAGAAGACAGTAACTGGGAGTGCATCGCTCACAGTTTGAAAGGTCCAGCTCATTTATAGGTTTTGTCAAATACTTATCCTTGCCAGCATATAGAGACATCTTAGGACCTGAAACATCCTTGTTGGCAATCGCAGTAGACTTGTCTCTATCTCGGCATTCGTGATCCCTTTCTTTCACCCCGTCATCTCTATCATGATCTCGATCTCTATCCCTGTCCTCTACCTTCATTGGTCTTGGTCCATGTCCTTCATTCCACAAGGACTCTGACAAATACAAAACAGTCAGTTTTACCAGACCAGAAGATAAAGCTGAAAAAGTTCATGCGAACTAAGCTACATAAAAATAAAATAGGGACATCTATCAGAAGATAACAGAAAAGAGAAAATGCCACGTACTTTTATTCATGACACCAGCAAGGAATCCATCTGCATGACGGTACTTGATTAGAATGAATAAAAAAACCTAGACTTCATAGAAAATGATAAATTAGTTCGAATATTACCGTTCTTCTCACATTGTGCCAAAAATTCATTAAATCCCTCCATAAGATCTGGATATTGTCCCAGTAAATCACCCACCTGGAAGAACAAGCCACAAGTTAGCTATTACATTTCACTGCATGCCTTTTAGAGAGTATACTTCAAGAGAATAAGTTGCACTCTGTAGAAACAATGAAAGTCATGTCAAGGTGATCCTAGAGTGAATGGAGTAAACCTCAGCTATCTTCAAGGACAGATAAGTTACCCCACAAAGTTATTCAACAATTCCTACACCACATTCTCTTTTTAAGATTTTCAGCATGGAGGATGGTTGGAAGTATTGAAAAGATCTTCCTAAAACATATTAATTAGTTGTCTTATTAATTTTAGTTTTTAGTTTTTCATTAGAGAACTCAGTTAAATAGAAGGTTAGCAAATTATAAAAGTTGAAGTAATCTGTGGCATTGAAAATTCATCTTCTTTGATAATGTAAGGACTATGGAGTAGCCCAAAATTGTTCTGTACATTTCTAGACATTCATGTATAATAGATACACGAGAGGAGCAAGGAAAAGTTGACCAGCTCTTTGTCAAGTAAATGGTCAAAATTAAAACTACATAAAAAGCCAATGACATTGTTTAATATTGACCATTTGCCCCTGATTTAATCGTTGTGATTAGCTCCTCTCACTCTCACAATACACCACTCCTTTCATTCAATCGATTCCCAGCTTTATGTAGCAATCTATTCTATTTGCCTATAAGTAATTCTTCTTCATTTCCATATGTTACCATCACAACTTTTTATTTAAGGTTTATGTTCGATGCCAGCCAAATTAAACTCAACCATATTGACAGGATATGACAGTAAAACCAGTAAAGTAGCCAATAAAATTATATGTATAAACCTTACCAATGACTGCAATTCCTGTCGGGTAATTATCTCCCTGCTGTAGATATGTAGACACTTCAAAAATTCCTGGTAATCTTCAGGACTTCGTAATTTCTCCTTGACTTTTTCACAGAATGCAAACTCTTGACTATACATACCTGAGATGACAAAATTTTAAGTAAAACAAGGAAAAGACTTTATATAGCCTAACCTAACAGCCTAGATTATAAATATAAAATACACAGCACTTCTTAACTATGAATAATCCAACCAACAAAAGTGATCATGAATTTTGTTTACCTTTCACCATTATAAGTAAAGACATATTTTCATTTAAATAATGAATTTTCAAGTGTCACATGATTTTCTTTTTTCTTTTTTTTTCTCCATTTATTTCCTTCCCAATTGAACATAAAACAGATCTTATGAGAAGTAAATATTTGTTTCCACTGTTAAAACATTGTATATCATAACATTAGTATGGAAGGTAAAAAGCATTCAAGATAAGTTTGTAGATTAAAGTATTGAAATACTCACTTTTCAAAGAACTTTTATTATCACATGTGGATGACACAGTGTGCATGCCAAAAGTTTCATCTGCGTCATGTGTTGGTTCAGCACCAGAGTCCTCAGCCCTACGACCAGATTTCCGTTGGTGGGATAAACGCTCCCGACTACCATCGTGACAATAATCTCTATCATCCCTTTCCCGTTCTCTCCTGTCTCTCTCTTCTCTACGGTCCTTTTCCTTCTCACCACGCCTCCTCTGCTCCTTTTCTGTCCTCATCAGACCTCTGTCTAGATCTGGATCAGGACGGTCAACACTGAGGCCGCGATCACCATGTGAGGCCATGGTCCTTTCTCTCTGGCATAGAGATAAGCGAAATGTTAGCTTGATGACCAACTATCACATCAGAGGGACACAAGAATACACACACACACACACATACACACACAGAGAGAAACCTTGTCAACATGCATTTGCCGCACTGTTGGCATTGCAGAGCTCCTATCACGAAGCATAGAATTTCGAGCAGAAGCATAATGAGTAGAGGCTGTTGCTGAAGCATCAGGAAGAAAATGAGTGAACTCATCAAGAAGATCTGAGTGGTCCTGAAAAAGTGCAGCAACCTGGAAAAGTCCAATATAAGATTAAAATGAGTGTCACTGTTGGATAAAATAAAAAAAAAGAGAAAAGACCAATACAACAAATTTGCCTGACTGTAACAAGATAACAGAGACATATATACAGCACAGACCTCCTGGTAAACCTCGGTGATGGACTTGTTTTCCTTTCTGTACATATTCAATATGTCTAGAAACGACTTATAAACATGATCATCGCCTTGAAACCGAGTCTGCATGCAAAGAACCCAATCAGACTCAAAAGCAAAAGTGTCCATTCTGTGTTGATCTTGCTATAAAGCACAGGGGCTTTGACCAAGATGCAACACCAGATTGTAGTCGCAATATCACTGCCAACAATTTCATAGGTCCACACTTAAATCAGCCAGCGCTTTAATGGTTCATGTCACTTGGGGTCAGTTATCCAGTACAAACTCTCATGCCACGTAGGATTTTTCTTCTGTGTTTTACTTTTATTTTCCTGTGCATGTGCATGTGTTGGAAATTCAACAATATTTTTACCTTAATCTTGTTCACGAAATTTATAGCTTCTTCAAATTCAACAGGCTTCTTCTGGGAAGGTTGTTCATCCTCCAATGGAAGTGTGATTTCAAATCCCTTTGGCAAGAAGGTGTTAAATCCCAAAATTAGATCTTTATGCCCTTTAAACAGCTCCTTCACTCTTGCTATGACACCCGCAGTATCAATTCTAGAAATGAACAAAAGAGACACAAATCAATTTCCGCTAACAAAATCAAGATCCCCTCTCCCAATAAAATAAAACAATAAAAAAATTGCTTCCGCTTTTGCCGCTGATCAAACCTTTGAGCCTTGAAATCCTTCATGACTTCCAAAAAAGTCATCATACTTTTCCCTCTTATCTTGAAATATATCCTTTACTGCCTTGAGATATGCTAAGGCATCATTTGTAGTTAGTTTTTGAGCACCTCCACTCATCATCTGGGGTTGCCCCGAGCTTCACTCCACACAAATTTTCATAAATTATTTAGACCATTGGAGAAATTGATGACAAAGTATTCAAATATAATATCACAGAGATGACAATAAAAGACTGCGTCTGAACATAGCAACCCAGGACGAGAACAATTCAAACACAATTTAGGAGAAGAATCATCTGATCTTATCTCACGAAGTCAAACATTACAAGGAAAATAATAATAATTAAAAAAAATATTGAAGCTTGGCTAGAGAATAAACCTGAAGAACAGATAAGAGAAACCAAACAACTACGGCAGTGTATAATAGACTCCCTCGATCTCACCACAAGGACAAGCAAACTCACAAAACTTCACCAACGCTAAAACTGAAAAGCTCAATCACTCAGCTGAAGATGCAACTGTTTCATCAAGCACAAAACTTGAAAGAAGAAAAAAAAATACAAAACACGAGCACAATCCATGAAACAACAGGAAATTGAAGACAACAAAAAAGAAAAACATATGAACTTACGCTTCTCCCCGAGAAGACACCACGGTACGCTTGAGTTGAGAGCTCATGTAAACATCGTCCCTGGACCTCTTCATCTCAAACAAGGACAAGAAAAACAAACGCAACCCTTCTTTCAACACCAAATCATGTTTCAAAACTCCAACAGAATTCAAAATCCTAGGAAACCCAAGTTGCACATTCGAAAAAAAGAAACAAGCACACAGCAGATCTAACCAGAGTGAATTCACAAAGGCATGAACACGAGCAAGAATTCCAACCCCGACCTTTGCCAACAGATCACCCCGGGAGAGCCAAATCCTACCAAGAGAATCATAAGCAAAATTTGCATTACTTCAATGTAAAGCAACGTGAGGATAATTTTGCAGCGAGAAAGAGAGGATTTCAGACGAAGGAAACCAAAATTTACAAAGTGATTGTGAAGTCCCCGAACTTCAAGTCCTCCACAACAGCCTTTTTTCAACCAGGACAGAAGACAACAGATAGAGAAGAAAAACAAAGAAAATTAAAAAAAAAAAATTGAAGCTTTCCGTTCTCAAGAATTGTGATTCTTTCAAAGAACAAAAACCTGAGACAAGAAGAGAACACAAAAATTTTGTAGCAAAGTTTCTCACTTTCAAAATTTTTTTCTCTTTTTTATTCTGGGCAGACAAACAGAATAGGAAGAAAGAATAGAAAATGTACAAAGGGCGAAGGTGAGAGAGAGTCCACAACGAGAATATACATATATATGGGGATATAATAACACACAGAAACACTCTCTCCAGATATTAGAGAACGAGAAATGGGAGTGTGGAGGTAGCAAATTTTTAAGTAATTCTTTCCCCCATTATTTTTTGTGAATTGAAATTAGGGCTAAAGATTCTATCTTGAGTGGCATTTTGGGCATTTTATATCATCATGGAGGGGTAAATTAGTCACGTGGCTGCTTGTCACAAATTATGTGTTGATTTTGGGGGATTAGGGTTTTTTTTTATGTTGCCTTTTGCTATGATTTTGTGGGTAGTTGTTGGAGAATTCCATTTGAAATCTTGTTCTAAGTGATGTGATGAAATTAGGCCTGATAGAGGGTTAAAACTCCTCATAGGGTTCTGTTTTTTTTTTGTTACATTTTTTTGGGTTACATAATAGGGTTCTGTTTTGTTAACTGAGATTTTTGCGATTATCTTGATTAGGTTAACTTGTCTAATCTGATTAGATTTTACTAATGAGGTGAAATGTTAGTTTTAAATCATTTTCGAGTTGTGGGTTATCATAAGGGGGATTGGGGGGTGGCAAGTGGAAAATTGCCTCAGCCAAGGAGGAGTAAGATCCAAGTCATTTGTTGCTTGTTAGGCTCAAATGGCACATTGAAGCCGAAGCCTAAGCCCTAAGCCTAAATAATCCCTCCCTTTTTGGGCTGTTTCAGGCAAGAACAAAGTTTGCTCCAGTGTGGTGGGTGTCAAAACCATTGATGCCAAAACCCAAAGGTCAAAGCCCACTAAACAAGGAAGATGAGAGAAAGCATATATTATAAACACCTTAACACTACTTGATTACCAGATATGAGATATAAAAAAAACAAATCTTGATTATTGAATTTTATATATATTATTACGATTAAAAATTATTTAAATTTTACATAATTTTTTAAAAATTTTACATAATTTTATGTTTTAATTATAGCTACGTGTGCATGATATAATTTCTGACGTACATAAATTAGCAACAATTAAATTATGCAATAAATAATGATACTATTTTTGTAATAATATTTATAGGAAATAATATTTAAAAGCTCTAATTTTCCGACATATGTGATTTACTACTTGAGTTTAAGTGTTTATAGGAAATAACCTTTAGAAGCTTTAATTTTCAGACATATGTATTTTACTATTCGAATTTAAGTGTTTATAGAAAATAACCTTTAAAAGCTCTAATTTTTCGACATATGTAATTTCCTAGTCGAGTTTAAGTGTTTAGTTGATTAATAGTTTGAAATTGTGTCATTGTTATCCACGTCTTTTTAGTTATTGGTACGACATAGATTGCGAATGAAAATAAAAGGATATAATTTAAAAATTTAACATTAAATTTATAAAATGCAATGAGATTAATATGACCAGAGTTATCTTATTTTAAAGCATTCTATGTTTATATATTATATTGATTAATTTTATATGTATAAATGAGTTAATTGCATTTAATTTTTTAAATTAAAAGTAATCACATTACATCAACTACATTTTATGAAAATAATTTTCTATATTTTAAAGTAATTATAATTATAAAATATAATGATAAAAATGTTTATATTTACGATTTTGTCTCTTTTTTCTATTTATATTTAATTAGTTATTAATAATTTTTTAAAAAAACTAAAATTTGAGATAAAAAACAAGAGAATCTCCTTTATGATAGTAAATATTAATTATTAATTAGTTATATAGAAATGAATTATTATTAATTATTAATATTAATCTACTTTATATGGTTGCAATTATTCTTTTCATATGAAGTGCAATCACATTACATCAATTACTTTTAATGAAGATTGATTCTATTTAATTTTTTTATATTAAAAGTAATTTCAATTACATTAATTATAGTAAAGGACGTATGCTAGCACCTCTAAGTATCACAAGGTATTCTCTTCTCTCAGTATTCACTAGACTATCCTTATATATATATATATTATTAGGTTAATACCCCTGCAATGCACTTATAAATAAAATAATAAAATTAAATTTATAAAATATTATATAATAATAATTTTATAATAATGTATTTATATGCCAGTAAAATTATTTTTTAAAACATTATGTTATACTTGTAAATATATTTACTTGTGGAGAAAAGACAAACGTACACATAGAAGAGGATAAAAAAAAGAGAACAAATTGAAACATTATTACATTTAATTTTTTTAAAAATTAAGAGCAAATTTAAGTACATCATTTACAATAAAGTCAGAGCCTTAGAGTGTCACATGACATCATCTTCCTCCAATTTCTTTTACCAAACTCTCTATATGTGTTAATTATTATTATTATTACAGCAATATCATTACCACATGGTACCTCAAAATATATTAATAATCTCAATTACATAAATGACACATGATGACATCTCAAAATATCACATGGTAACATCTCCTTTTGATATCCCTTCACCATACTCTTTTTTCTTTTCATTTTTTGTAAACTTCTGATTCCCATACTCTTTTAAGAAGTCAATCCTTCAGTGGGATCTGCGACTCGGAGTTATTTATATATTAAAAATATTATTAATATTTAATTATCTTTATTTTAATTAATAAAATTAATAATTATATTAATAACGTGTCAATTACATTCAAATTATTTGGACCATTTCAATTACATAATTGTTGTAATCTGCAAATTTATGATTATATGTATATTAAAAATTTTGTCAACATTGAATTATTTATATATTGATTAATAGCATTATTAACTGCATAATTTTTTAAATTATCAATGCTCACTTATTTGTATATTAATTAATAAAATAATTAATTGTATAATTTTTGAAATTTTTAAATGTTCAATTGTTTTATATTAATTAATAACATTACCAATTGTATAGTCTTAAAAATTTTATTTTTAATTTGGAAACTGATTTATTTTTTACTTAACATTTAAATATTTTGAAGGTCCTTTCTGTCTTTGTATATATTATATAGATTATATAAAATATAGATTATTATATAGATGAGTTAATTTCTATATTAAGAGCAATTTTAATTACATTAATTATCGTAAGGAATACATGTCAACACTTCAGAGTGTCACTTGACATTTTCTTATTATAATATTTTTTCAATGAACTATCTTTTTTATATATTATATGCAAATTATTATATTATTTAAATTTATATGGTGAGCTTTACACATATTAATTTTTAAGAACTGATTCATTATCTATTGATATTTGATTCTCCAATTTTAATTATTTTATATCTTTACATAGAAGATTTTTAATCAAATGTTTCTATCTTTTAATTTGAATTATTTATTCTTTTAGTTATTTTAGATACTAATAATAATAATAATAATAATAATAATAATAATAGGGATTGAGTATTTTGCACACGCTTTTGACTTTGATATAGAATACATTTAAGATAGAATTAAGATTATTCTTTACAGTTCTTTTTTTTTTTATTTGAAACTTCAATGATTAAATACCTTTAATTTGACAAATACGTCAAATTCAGTGTGTAACATAACTCTGCTTCTTAGTGTCGGCAATTTATATTCTTTGATTACTTTATTTTATATTCTATGTTCCCATCCTTTTTAAGTTATATGTTTATTCTATTTAAAGTTATGACTAGTTAGTACTTAACGATATAAATTTCAGTAAATTACTTCATTTCAACACATGTACTGAATGCACTAGTATATTAGACATTCTTATTATATTTTACTTTTCAAGTTGACAATTTACATAGGATTATTTTTCAACTACAAATTATAGGAATATTCTTATTATGCTTTTTCATCTTATTATATTCATTTTAAAATATATAATTTATTTATTATTTTTTTATTTTATAATAAATATATTATGGTTAGATCGATTACATTATCCTTAACAATTAAGGGGATTTCCCTCTTTTGTGTCTAATTTTTCTATTCTTAAAAAATCTTTATCAATTAATTAAATATAAATAGAAAAAAGAAGAAAATTATAAAAATAAACTTTTTTTCTTATAATCATATTATGCAGTTATAACTGTTACTTTCATATATTCTTCACTTCTTTGTATTAACAATATTTAAACATATTTAGCTCTTTCATAAAATAATTTGTATTTAACTAATTAATATATAATTACTATAAATGTATAATTAGTTGTTTTTATTTGACTAATTACTTTATAATTATAATAAATTAATTAATAAATAATTACATGTAGTAAAATAAAAAAATATAAATTGAGATTCACGATACGAGTGTGTCCAAAATTAATATTTATTGTGTGCTAGTGTCCACAATATTAGTCTCCATGTAGTGTGTGCTTCATTATTAGCATCTTTCTTGTAGAATTACTCACATGTTACTAGCAGTGTTATGAAATTTAGATTTAGGAGGGGCAATTAGTAAATAAGTCATTGATTCAATAATCAATTAAACCTTATAAAATTAAAAAAATATATTAAAAAAAATAAAATAAAAAAATACATCAAAATTGGAACAAAGCCAAATTGGCACAAAAATATAGTCATTAGAATAATGAATGAAAAGACAATCATGTAATTCCGCAGCATTTCCCATCCCCATTTCCCAACAGGAATAATTATCTGTCACCCTCAATCACAAGTTCTCTCTCCCTCTAGCCTCACCCACTTCATCCATCTTTATTTAAGCCACTTCTACCCTTCCCAGATTTTATATGCCTATGAAAAACAAGCTACATATTTCTAAACTTTTTTTTGGGGCTCATTTTACTTCATTGGAATTTTGTTAAAGGCACCCAATTAATAATATATTTGCACTGGCTTTTAAAAACCTAAAATCATGGTTAGGGCAAAAATAATAAGAGACAAATTTTTTTTAAAACTATAGTTTGGAGGCTTTCAAAAGTCAAACCAAACATATTATAAGTATTTTATTCTAGATTTACTAAAAGAGACAATTGAAGAGTTAAAAGAGGGATGTGTGTGGTGCATCCACCATTTGCTGTATCCTTAAATCCTAAAGAATTTTAGGACCTAATCAAATTTCAAGCATGTTTTTAAAAAAATTCTTCTGGTCTCATTCGCAATAATCTTCATAAGCCAAGTTCAATCCATCTTTTCCCACTTTTCCTTTGGGTGTTATTTAAGATCTCGTGCTCATGGTATGGTCTTTAAGCTTTAGGTTGTACATAAATTGAATTGGCCTTTCATTAATTGAGGCTCAGCTCAAAATTCAACTTGTCAACGTTATTTAAACTAATCCAAACCAATGAAGACCAATAAATTCACAAATTGACCAATTCAAATAAGGCAAATTTGGTTAATTTTTCAGTTTGGGCTTTCTTAGAGTAAATTTTATCCAAACATAATATATGAAATGTGACATGACAGTATATATATATATATATATATTGAACCAAAGTGTTAAATGTAAAATTTATTTTACACTATCATCCAATCACATGTTATCTAGTAATTAACATTTTAAATAATTATTATTTTAATCAAATTTTTTTAATAATTTAACAATTCATAATTAGATGATAATATAAAATTTTTTATAATGATAGAGTAAATTAAAATTAAACTCTTTTTTCTCTAAACTCCTAAAGATAGATACTTTTTATTTATTGAACGAAAGTTGAATAAATTGAGTTGTATCATTGAAAGTAAATAAAAAATATGGGATACTCGTCACCAAGGAGAGGGGTTTCTTAGTCTATAATCATGTATTGGAGTGTGCCCTTTGTGGCAATCTAGCAATCAAGAAGAAGTCATTCTTTGTTTTTTTTTTTTGTCATCAAGAGGAAGCCATTCTTGAATAAAACAGAGTCTATATTCCTATGCTTCTCAAAGGATGTTCTTGCATTCATGAAAGGATTTGTAGTTTATTATGATCTCAAGCCAAATAATGTGCTTCTCTTTCTTCATCTCAAGACAATTAAAAATTGTAAACTTTGTATTGTCCGAGGCTAATGAAGAGATTTTCAATGTATTTTATCAATGATTTAAGATTTGATGAAATATAAATATATAAATAAAAAATATGAATTTTTTATTAAAATACTTTTTGTTAATTGTATTATCAATGATTATCTATTTATATTTTATTTTTTAAAGCACATCCTATACTTTAGAAGTTCCAAGTCCTAACTCCCCATTCGGTGATATAATCTTACCAAACCAAGATTGTATATTCTTTTGTTTTTTTGGTCATCCCAAGATTGTATATTCAATCAATTGCTAATCGAACTCAAATCAATTCTGCCCAATTAACAATTAAGCCCAATCCACTAACATCCAATGCCAGTACTTGCCACGACCTCAACTCCTCTTTCCCTATTGCTTGAAGCCTGGGAAAAAAAAACAAAAGCATTATTAGCTTAGTCACTTTATTTATTACTAAGCCCGATTCCAACTTATCTCGAGCCATTTTTCACGCCAATAATAATAATTATTAATTATATATTTAGATTAATTTATTTTATATTTAAAATAATTTATAATTAAATTTTTATTAAAAAATATTTTAAAAAATAGTTTTTTTCTTAAAATAATAAAATAATTCAATACCAAACATATATTAAATTTCTTAATTCTTCGCATAAAAAAGCTGGACCCCCCTCCCGGTTTTCATTTTGTTCAATATTTTTTTTTAACTCATATATTTTTATAAGTATTATTATAAAATTAATTTTTTAAACATATTTATAATTAATTTTTGATTACAAGACTCTTTTAATAAATATTTATTTTAAAGTTAAAACTTTAATTTGATCCTCTTCAGAAAGTGAGTCATTTACTGTGACGCCCAACGTTGTCAGTTCTTTTGTTAAATATTACTAAGGTAGAATATCCACTGTACTGAAACCTCTTCAGTAAACACATCTTCACATTTTAACAGAGTTGTGTCAAGTCCATAATCTAGTGACATCATATTGATGGTGATATCATTTCCCACAGACTCAAAGTGTTGTCTTTTTCTATTTTGGCAGCTTTCAGAGTTCTCTTTATTTCTTATGTATTCTGGTTATTTCCACCAGAGTGCACAAGAGTGATATTTTTTGTCTCTCTCTTTTGGATCTACATGCAACAATGTAGATGTGGTGAATAAGCCTTGTGGCCATGGAAGATATCCAATGAGTTCTCTTATCTTTATGATCGTTACCACAGAGGGAAGCGATTGTTGTGATGATATTTGATTAAATGTAAGATGAAGGATTTTTTTTTAATCTGGTAAAATATGAAGAATTAGCCCCCAACGCCATTAACTGCATGTGATGACCCATGTCTTTTGGAATCTTCCTCCTGCATATAATTGAGAGACTATATATTAATTTGGTTGTTCTCCTTGTTTTTGCCCTTTTTTTTTCTGGCAAAGCAAAAGTTGGAATTTAATTTTCTAAGAGATAAACCTTTTGGCTTTGAAAATACTTGGAGTTCAAATTCTCTGATGAAGAGAAGTTTTCCTTGGTTTAAAAATGAAGAAAATAAACTGATAAGAAGGGGGAAATAAAATAATTGGCTGACATAATAAGTGAATTATGTGCATCACGACTAAGATTTATGCATTTTATTATAAGTAGACAAGATATTAATGAAGTGAGCTTGGATGGATCTTATTATTGTTTCAACTAAGAAGAACAAGAGGCAGAATTAGATGACTATGAATAGGGATGGTAAAACCAATCTACCTCACAAGTAACCAACATATCCCACTCCTCATGGGGGAGTTTTTTAATCTATCCCGCGAAGTCTAATTAGAACAGGTTAAAGTTATATTTTCTCACAAAATAAGTGCGGGGTTAAAGACAATTTATCTGCACTTAGTCCCTTAATTATGTTAAGCTTATATTTAAAATATATTTTAATTTAAAAATTATTATGTTAATTTACTTATTTAATTTAAGAATCAATGTAGTAAAAACATGTTCCTTTAAACATGTTTTTTTTAATTTATTTGAAATTATTATCCCTTTAAATATGTTCCTTTAAAGCAATTTATTTTAAAAAATTAATCAAAATTAACAAACATGCTATAATCCTCCTACTCCTTCCACAAAAGCTTGGGAGTTGGGGGAAGTTACTATAAAAATTAGTCGTAGGCACTTGTCAGCTGACTTAAAAAAATATACTTATGTTTCTGACTTGAAGAGTAGACCAGTGTATCGTTAATTTTCATATAATCAATTTTAGGATATATATTTGCTTAGAATTTTAAGCTTATACATATATATATATATATATATATATATATGAGTAGAGATCTACTTACATCAGTTGTAAGTTTGTAAATACTTATACTACTTAATAACTTTTTATGAATGTTAAATTTCATCAATTCAACCGTTGAATTGAAAGTTCTTTTGAAGTAAATCAAATTTATAAAATTTCATATAATTTAAAAATTAGTTAATACTTCATCATACCACTTTATTTTAATGTATAATGTACTTTTTGAAATATAAGAAGATTTTGACTATTAGATTACATACTTATAAGTGTCTAATTTATTTTAAATTTGACATGCATGATCATTAAGATAATAACAAATGATTCAATAATTGAATTAATTTAATTCGTATTTTATAAAAAGTTATTAAGTAGTGTAAATGTTCAAGACTTACATTCGGTGTAAGTAGATCTCTATCCTATATGTATATGTATATGTATATGTGTGTGTGTGTGTGTATATATATATATATATATCTATAGACACACACACATTATTTATAGATTAATTAGCTTATCTAGTTAATTATCATTCTTTTAAAATGATTAAAACGATAATGAAATATCTTGTTGCCTTCTATCACATCGCTCACAATTGTTGGCACGTCTTCCTCTTATCACAAATAGCTTTACGAGTATTATAAAACTGACAGAGAAAACTGCTAATCATATTTGATATTTTATCAATCTGAACGAGACCAAGGACCCACCACTATTGAGCACCAAATATACAGGAATAAAAAATTTATTTTATTTGATACGATCGTTCCATGTACAATCATTCTATATCCATAATATTATTTACATAATTATTAAAATTATAACTATCTAATACAAAAAAAAAATATCCATAATTAAACAGGAGGCTTATCTTAATTAATAAAATGCACTGAGTTATTTGAACTTAGATAGAATCGTCTATACGATTGAGTATAATTAATTATTGTGAATATTATATCAGAGTTGTCTTAATAGTATTGCAGTCCCCTTTATATTGAACAGAGTTACGTTAGCAAATGTTTTATATGCTCTTTATGGAAACACAAGTAAGAAAAAAACGATAATAGTATTGAAGTACCTTTTACATTGAATAAAAAGCTCACATGGATTCTTATCATAGTGAGAATTCTAATATATATATTTCTTTAGAATTTTTTTCCGGAACTTATAAGCACGTTGCATGAGTGACTATAAGCATTTTGAACCCCTTTTCCTAAGATTTTGTATTTTTCCTGAGAATGATTTAGGATACCTTACATTACACCATTTTGAGCTTACTAGAAACAGTAGGGGGAATGAGACTGAGGTGAGAGTAAACCCCACAAAGAGAAGAAACAAATCGGGTTATCATTTATCCCAGGAATAATTTTGTGGCCACTGCTTCCCTCGTATTGAAGAGAAAAAATTTAAAGTGAAACATGCAATTTTGTACGGAGTACTGTTTAAGTAGTCGTAAACGTAAAATTATATAGACAGCATTACGTACTGATAAGGACATTTGATCCAACCTTAATTGGGCATAAAAGTATTAGATATAAAATTATTTACGTAATTTTATTTTTGAGATAGTTAATTCATGACATAATATTAGAGTTTTTATAATCAAGTGGTCAAAAGTTTAATTTTTGTCACGTACATGTAATACTTCGAGAATACCTAAAAAATTTTCTGCATTGCTCAATATCTGATGTCTGCTTCTCAGTCTCAAACAAGGATGATATGGGCCAATACAATTATCCCTATAAACATTAAACACACACACATCAAACCCCTACAACTCACATCACAATTCCTCCTTGATTATCTATCTTGTTGCCCACATTTTTATCATCCTTAAAAAAGTCATCCAGTCTTGGCCATATATACCTACTTACCATATCGTGGCATCGTTGATTTCATATTTTGAATGGAAGGGACAAAGAAACGACAAAACAACAAAAAGGAAAAGGAAAAGGAAAAGGAAAAGAGAAGAGAGAGATAGAGAAAAAAGAACGACGCCCATAATATACATACATACATACCGAGGTAAAACATTACTTAACCACAAAAATCTATAGAAGTCAATGTATTTTTTTTTAAAAATTTTGAAACTCATATTCTCCAGTTCTTCAAAATTGAGATAAAAATTATTTGATTTTGATGCTTTTATTAAAGTGATTCAAGATAAATGAATTGAAGAAAATATACATATATCTACACATATGTATACATCAACATGCATGCAAATTGGAAGTGAATCAAATAATATCTTGTTGCCTTGCAGAATATTAAAAGTTCAAATTGTACACCGATAAACAATTCTGGAATAAAATATATATGCAACATAACCAAATGGTTAGGGAGGGAAGGAAGAAATGTCGAAATGGGGGAAGGGATTCTGTTTAATTTTTTGAGACATATAAAAGATTCATAAAAAATTGTGTGCCTTATTTTTAGAATTTAATTAATTAGTTAATTTCAAAACTCAAAAAGAAAACACATTTCAAAAGACATGATAAAAAGGGAAAATAGGATGCATATTCTTTTTTATTGTAAAATTTTGGTGAAAATTCTGAAATCAAGTTCCATTGGCATTATCTTTGAACTCCCAGAATTTAAAGCAAATTTTAATAATAAAAAGCTATGGTTGGATATAACTGTGGATAACTTTTCTTCTAAACTATGTAAAATAATATCCGAACAACTATTAATTTATTCAAAATAATATAGTTTATTTTTACTTTTTTTAATATATAAGGAAATTATTGTTAACGGAAATCATCCCTATTAATTAATTTCACATAATCTTTGTTTAAAAAACTTTATATCTGTAGCAGTTATTAACTTATTATTAGGATTTAGAAAAATTTCTGACTCATTAAAGTATCCATACAGAGCTCAGCTAGCTTCTTCCCTTTTGTTTATTATAATCTCATCCAACTCAATTTATACCAATAATTTACCCATCATCAATATTTGTCAACATTGTCACATTGCTCTGTCATTAAGTTAAATTAGGGCTTGTTTGGATAAATTTATGACAAGAGTATTCATTTATATATATATGTATATTAGAAGGGTTTTTTTTTTTAAATAATTTTACATTTGGATATAATATTTGAGAGATACTTTTAAATAACAGAAGAATTTTTAAGTTTATTTTGATAAAAGTTAACAAAAGCACTTTTTTATGACAAAATTATCGAAAAAGGATATCCAAAAACATATTTTTTAACTGTAAGATGTAATAAGATGGACTGACAATTTAGGAAAAGTGAAGTTTTTAAGTATATCATGGTCATGAGGCCATAAAAAATGAGACATGATGTAGTCAAAATATGTGTAGTTATGTTTCCAAATGCATAATCACATGTTTCTAATAATTTTGTTCTCTTTCACTTTCTCTAAATGGCACAGTCATAGGTTTAGGCTTTAATTCAAAAGATTAAGGTATAATGATTAAAAGTTATGTTATTTATAATGTAAATTACATATCCAATAGGAGCTTAAGGTTTGCAAGAGGAGAAAAAAAATGATATGAGATATAATTTTTAATAAAGATAAAGAATATTTTTGTTAAAAAATTATATATATGAAAAATCACTTCTTCTTTTATTTTTTTAAAAGCAGTGAATCATTAGCTTATTAAAAAAAAGTAAATGAATTTTTTTTAACTTTTACCTTTTTAAATTTTTTTATCTAAATATACTTAAAAATATGTAGAAATACTATTTTTAAAACAAATAAGTACTTTAATATATATATATATATATATATATATATCTAAAGGTACTCTTAATCCCAAATGTGTTCACCTTTTATACAGTGCAAGACAAAGAAATATACAAATGCAAATACCATGTTACCTATTGTTATCTTTGAAGATTTTGTGGATATGTATTCTTGGCTGGTTAATTGAATATGCATGCTAATCACTTTTTGGTCAAACCCGATCGATAACTCGTGTAATAACCAGTCTATTTGAACCAAGTAAAAAAAAAAAAAACTGGATGGTTTAAAGTTGTGCTTGTTTGGCTAAAAATTATTTTTTTAATAAAATTTTTTAATAAAATTTTAATTATAAATTATTTTAATTACAAAATAAATTAATTCAAATACTAACTTAGTAATAACAGACCAGTTTTCGTTACATTAGACTGATAATGAACCAGAGAACTGGGCTGTGAGTCTGATCATTAAAATGATATCTTCAAAGCTTTCGTTACATTTTACCTTTGGATCTCTATGCAGAAGCGAATTTCCATGCAAAAACAGGGATAAAAGTTGATTCCAAACACAATGCTATAGCTGAATCCTCAACGGTACATTGATTTTCAAATAAGATCTTCAAATATAAGTATATGACTCCTACGTCTATATGTAGACTATAATTTGAAGATTCTATATCTCAAGAGAATGAAACTACAGTGTTTAATTTACAAAGAATCAAACTTATAATCTTTTCGCAAATCTTGCTTTACCCGTAATAACCGCCTGAGAAGGGCATTGCAGACAACAACGGTGAAAACAAACATATGCAGAGATGGCTGAATATTGTGATGACATAAACCCTAATATCAATCATATAGCATATGCTGACAAAATAATTGAGACAAATTTTAGGATTACCTGATATATTAAACATAAATTATTCTTGGATGCTTGAAGTATTCATAAATATAGTGTTTATGCTAACACTAAAAAGGAACCCTTATCTACAAAATCTAGCTAAAAGATGAGAATAAATATGTAAAGGAAATAAACTACTTTCATTTCCTACATGCATTGAAAATCCTTCTTACGATCTTAATGTGACAACCACAATATATATAAAGTGAATAGTAAAGGTCTTTCTTCGTATTTACAATATAGATTAACCTACCAATCATAAAATAACTCATGCACAAGGCCTACATATTGTTACAGTGCATAATTAATCTAGTGTCTAATAACAAAAGTAATTACAAATAAGTTAAATTAAAATATATTTAATAATATTTGATATTCAATTAAAATAAGTTTTAAAAATATTTAATTATGCTAATTCACGTAGGTATTATTCTACAAATCTGAAAACTACGGCGCTGGGTCAAGAACTGCCAAGCTTTTTGGCACCCAAAATCAAGGACATATATATACGGTCACATGGATTCATCAACTTGTTATGTGTCCTTTTCCTCCATGAATCAAGGGGCATATATCATATGCACGGTTTCTATCTACAATAATGAGAGGCTCTTGTAGGTTCTCATCATAGATCACGATTGGGTTATCTTTCTTGATGCTTCAAGTCACTAATTATTGCAACTCAACTTAAATCACGGAGAAGCATAGAGCCTCTTTAGTCCTTTTCGTTTTCCACAACTCTACAAGTAGTAGCTAGGGCTTAGTTAGAATGATAGCGCTTTTTGGCCCTTTTATTTTTCTCCCTCTTTCCCCCTCTCTTTCACCTTTTCATTTCACTGGTTTAATCTTTGGATGATTAGATCAGTCATCAGCACCATAATTCTTGGGTTGGAACCTCAAATAGTTCAGTATTCAGTAAGCATAAGGAATCTATTCTAGAGAGAGAAGGTTACTCTTTATTTGTAGTGGAGCAATAAAGAAAACTTTGCCCAAAAACCAATTCAGATGTCTAGCCTTTGCAAGAAAATTTGGGCACAATTCAGTGAATATCCATATTCAAGGTTCACGTGTCTACCAGTTGATCCTTTAAACTTATTTAATTTTATTATATATATCTATATGTTCCTCCTTATCTTATTCACATGCTCCACATTGAGGCCTCATTAGATTTGCTATTATTTACTCATGATTGTAAGAAATTATAATTAAGAAAAATGAAATCACATATTCACATGTTTCTTTTTTGCTGTTAATTTTCAACTCTTTCATAAACCAATATATGCTCTTTAGCAATGACTTACAGCGTATTCATAGTTGGGTTAGGTTAGGTTTAATTTAACTTAAATTTGACTTAATATTTTAACTAAGCCTATTTTATTACTCTGACCTTAAGCTTGAATGTGAGGGTTTGTTTGCCCAAATAAAATCGGCCCGAAAACAAGTTAGCTCAAAATTTGAATATAATATATTTTTAAACATGTTCAATTGATAAATTAAGTCATAAAATTTTAATATTTAAAAATTAAAAATATAAAATAATTTTTTTTAATATTTAAGTGATAATATGATAATATTTGTATGAATTTTAAGAATAAAAAAAATAATATTTTAAAAAATTAATATTATATAATCTCAAGTTGAATTGAACTAATTCAAAAGGTAGCTTGATCTCAATCCAAAAATAAACTGAGTTCAGATTTTTAAATTCAAACCTGACCTAACATTTCATTAAAATCAAATCTTATTTAGTCCAATTAACTCGAATCTAGACCGGCTACCGGGGCATTGATCTCCCTAACTCGCAACTTGCAGTACATGCGGTAGATTATGTAGAGCAATTCTGATTGCTGATTGCTGACCATCGCTAATTAGTGTATGATTAAAAGACAAAAATATGGGGCATCAAGTCAATCCCTCTCAATGTCGGGGATGTACCTGGCAAAATTGCGATTGAGATTAAAAGTGTAAAGTTCAGGTGGCTTCGTCCTAATTATCTCCCTTTTAATTCTACTGCTACGTGGCTTCTGGTGCATGTGACGCACGAGAAGAAGACACATATGTTTAACCTCGGTGACCACAAGGAAGTGAATCACACAGGTTGGAGTATTTGGACTCGTTACCCTTTTTCAAACACAAATTTCCATGGTTCGTGGCTTTATGCAAAAAAATATCATTAGTTAAATTGGTTATTTAGTGTATGTAAATTGATTCACTGATTCAATCTTTTGTTCATAATAAATACATAATTTGAGTTTAAATTTAGAAGTTTTTATTAATAGATAATTTATAATCCCATTATAAATTTTAGATGAAATTAATGATTTATCTTAATTTTAAAATAAAAACACCTTTCATCCATCTTAAATTTTTATGAATAAAAAATAACTATTAATATATTTTTTATAAATTATCTTAAGCATTGATAGTATAAAGAAAAGCTCAAAATAATAAAGTAATAACTTAATTGAATTGGTTAATATATATATATATATATATATATATATATATATATCTATCTATATGGAGATCTACTATATATATATATGAGGATCTACTTACGACAGGTGTATATTTTGAATATTTACATCGTTTAATAACTTTTTATGTACATTGAATTTCATTAATCCAACCGTTAGATTAAAAGTTTTTATGAAGTAAATTAAGTTTATAAAATTTATATAATTTTAAAACTATTTGATATTCTATTGTATTACTTTATTTTAACATATAATATATTTTTTAAAATATAAGTAAATATTAATTATTAAATTATATATGTCTAATTTATCTTAAATTTGACATATATAATCATCAAAATAATATTACATGATTCAACAATTAAATTAGTTTAATACACACTTAATGAAAAGTTATAAAACGATGTTAGTATGTTAAGATTTACATATAATGTAAGTGAATTCTCACTTTTATATATATATATATATATATATATATAAAGGTTAAATTATTTTATTTTTTATTTATTTATTTATTTTTTTTATAAATTTTTTTTTATTTTAAACATTTATATAGACTTTTTTTTAATAAATTTATGTGTATTGTATTTTAAAAATATAAATATAAATTTTTTTAAATTTTTTATAAAAATATGTGTAATTTTTAAAAATTCATAAGATTTGTTAAAAAAAAAAAAACAATAGAGAACGTGTAGAGTAATTTACCAAAAAAAAGAAACCTCCCCAACTGAAAAATCTTTATAAATGGCAACACCAAACTCTGCCGCCAAAATCACTCTCAACGGAAACGTTTCGGGGGTTTATCCTCTGCTTCTCCAATCTCAACCACCGTTCCGTCCGGTGTGCGAATGCCAAGTTACTGACTCGCCGAACCCCCACAATGTCACTTTCCTCCAGGCGCCACTCGCTGAGTTCTCCACCCCAACCCGCTTCCTCTACCGGATCGACTCAGGACCTCAGGCACCGAGTCATTGCCTGCCTCAACAAGCTCTCCGATCGCGACACCCTCGCCGTCGCCGCCGCCGAGCTCGAGCTCATCGCTCGGAGCTTGAGCCACGACTCCTTCTCTTCCTTCCTCACCTGTATTCACGACACCGACTCCTCCTCCAAATCGCCAGTTCGGAAGCAATGCGTTCGCCTATTGGCCCTTCTCTCCCACGTCCACGGCGACACCCTCTCTCCTTTCCTTCCCAAGATGATCTCCACCGTCCTCCGCCGCATCCGCGACACCGACTCCGCCGTCCGGTCGGCCTGCGTCGGACGCCGTCACCGCGATGTCGTCGCGGATCACCAGACCGCCTTTTTCGGCGGCGTTTTTGAAGCCCCTGATGGAAGCCCTGACGCAGGAGCAGGACGCTAACGCGCAGATCGGTGCGGCGCTGTGCCTCGCGGCGGCGATCGAGTCGGCGCCGGAACCGGATGTGGAGTCGTTGCGGAAGAGCGTGTTGCCTAGGTTGGGGAAGTTGGCAAAGAACGAGGTGTGCAAGGCGAAGGCGGCGCTGGTGGTGCTGATTGGGAGCGTTGTTGGCGTTGGTGGCGCGTCGAGTCGGGGAGTGTTGAGTTGGTTGGTGCCTTGCCTGGTTGAGTTCCTGAGCAATGAGGATTGGACGGTAAGAAAGGCCGCAGCGGAGGCGCTGGGGAAGGTGGCTTTGGTGGAGAAGGATTTGGCATCGCAGTATAAAGTTCTGTGCTTGGATTCCTTGCAAAATCGCAGGTTTGATAAGGTAACTGAGCTTCTTGTTCTCATTGTACCGAGAAAAATTGTGGGTTGTTGGGTACACTTCTCAAGATAGGAAATTTGAAAAGAAAAACAAAAAATGAAACTAGAGAGATTTCCAATTTTGTGTCGCTATCTTCAGTTCCTATCTGGATTTTCTTCCCTCTACAAGCCAATGGGACACTGTTCGTACTGTTGTTTCAGGTCAAAGTAGTTCGGGAGACTATGAATCGTGCCTTGGAGATGTGGAAGGAAGTAACTGATGCATCTGAGTCTGAGGATGTTTCTGCTCCAGCTAAATCCCAATCTTCTTCAGTTGGTAATGGTATGGATTCTAAGTTGAGAGGCGTATTTTACTTTTCAAACAACGACCTTTGTTTGATAAGCAATGCTGCAGATAAACCGTAGGACCCTTTCTGCTGATGTGAATCTTCATGTCACACAGTGGCTAAAGTATCTCTTGTTATTCGGATTTTGTTAGTTCTAATTTGGCAGAATTGAGTGCAGAAGTCTAAATGATATGAGAATTATTATCATTACATGGTTTCCTTAAGAATTTGAAATTAAGATCTCTTTCATTTCATCTAATTGCTTGTGTCTTTGTTTTATATTTTAACCACGAAAGCTTTCATAAATTCTTTATGGTCTTGGCTTTTGTCATAGGTACAGACAATGGTAAAGGTCAGTGTGTCGCTAAAAGTTCAGCAGATGTTGTCTTTAAATCTTTTCAACCAAAGAAAACAGTCCCTGCCAACAGGTCCCCTCCTGCATCTACAGTTTCATTTGTATCCACCATCAAAAGAGAGAGCCCTCTAAAGAGTAATGACAAGAACTCAAGTATGGGGATATCACGTGAGCAGGATCACGTGAAATGTTCAGATTGCAAACTTGAAACACCAGCGTCAAAGTCCTCCCCTTCGAACCTGGCATGGGAAAATGATATTAAAAGGTGTGATTTTGAAATTTCTAAGCCAACCCCAAATCAAAATGGCAGAAATTCGAGGGCAGAGATAAAGCGTATTCTCTTTAACAAGATGTCTGACAAGAAAGCGTGGAAAATTGGTAGTTTGAAATCTCGTGTGGTTCCATATTATGATGATGACAATCTTGACACAGATGTTACAGTCAACAATGTGAAGTTAGTTTGTGAGAACCCACAAGATGTTGAGGATTTATCCAAGATCCGTGAACAACTTATTCAAATTGAGAAGCAGCAGTCCAATCTGTTTGACCTCCTCCAGGTACATTGTTGTGGCTTGATATATCTTTTACTCCACTAAAACTAACTTAAAACCTGTTATAATAATACACTGTAGTACTTATTTAGGCCAGTGCTATTCTTGTCTACTGCTTCTCATTCATATTGTGCTTTCAAAAACTCTTCATTTAGTTTTCTTACAGTCTGTCATGTTTAATATAATATTTATTCCCGTTTCTTTTTTCTTACTTCTATTTATGAGGCTTTTTTGACGTGACTTCTATTTATGAGGCTAGGTGTTCTTTAACTTCCTGATTTTATGATAATGTATTCCTTCTTGAACTAGTAATTTCATAATATCGACAAGAAGCATTTATGAACAGAACACTTGGCATAGTAAACTATGACTTCCTTTTCGCTAAGCTCTTCATTTGTTAGGCTGAAATTCTAATAATCATTTTGACAATAGTTCCTTTCTGTCTTTGGCTGTAAATGAGATTCATCATCCCTTCTGACACCTGGATAATGAATTAAGGCATTGGCATTGCTTAATTATTTGAAGATACGAAGGGATTGAGAATGAAACATCTCACTCATCTCTTATTTTCTGCCCCCAACTGGCAAAGCCAACACTGTTGCCATTGATCATTTGTCTGCCTTTTTCTGTTTGGTCATTTCATGTAGTCCCACCCCCACCTTTTTATATCTCCCTTTTATTTGTGTGTTTGGATGAACGCTACAATTCTACCACATGTTTAGAAGTTAGAACTCTACCTTTTCATTGCATTTAAGCTATTCATGGCCTTTCTTCAAGGCTAAACTGATAGATTTTTCTTTTAACTGAAAAAACATTCAAGGAAGTATAGTTATGATTCATGTACTCTTCTTTATTTGAATATAGAGATTTATTGGAAGCTCTCAAAGTGGAATGAATTCTTTGGAGACACGTGTACTTGGCCTAGAGATGGCCCTTGATGAAATATCGTATGATTTGGCAGTATCAAGTGGCAGGGTTCCTACTACTGATGCCACAGAAGACACGTGTTGCAAGCTACCTGGTGCTGAATATTTGAGTTCTAAATTCTGGAAGAAGACAGAAGGCCGATATTCTACATCAAGGGTCTCCTTAGGAAGCATAGCATCACCAAATGCTGTGCATGGTGCAGCTGATGAAGATGTTAGCATTGAGATATTCACTACAAATAACAAAAGATTTCAGCATCGTAGGGGCGGGTTTTTTGTGAACCCATTGGAAAAAGTTGGAAGTGATTTGAAGGGGCATTTAGGGCAATATTCATATGAAATGCCTAAGAACATGGTCCAAGATGCTGAGAGAACACCAAGTAACACTGCCAGTAGATTTGGTGGCATTCAACCAGGTACCTGAGCAGCACTGAGGAATTAGAATAGCCGGTAATTATATATGCGATTTTAGCAGTTGCTATCTTAAAACACTTCTGACCTTTTTGTGCTCCTATAGTTTCAATTATGTAATTGAATAATGTGCCAGGTGTAGGTAACTATCTTAAACCCTAATTCATTATTAGTGCAATGTGGCAACTGGCTAATCATTCTCTCTGTAGTTTCGCAATGGTAATCATGCATTTGAAAAGTTAAGAGAATTAGATATACTTTGTGTAAGACAATGGTTTTATAGTACACCACTCAATGCTTGTCATATTAGTTCTATGGCCATCATTGTTTTCAAATGTAACCATCACATTTAATTATTGAAATCTCCAAGACCACTAACTACAGTACTAACCATGGTTAAAATCAGAGACAATAACGACCCACATAGTCAACGTGACATGTATTTAATAGTGTAGTATAAGAGGATATCTTACATTAGATGTATCTAAGACTTTCCCTTGAAAAGTTACACTCTGTATTGCTACTCTAATTACTACATATATATTAACACTAGTAAGCCAGCTATGTGTAAGTTAGGCGCCAGGCATCTGTTCAGTGCTCACTAATGATATTATTATGGCATTAGAAAGTCAGCATTGTGGTTTCGGTAAGCCTGGTTTGTAACTGTATCTGGAAAAACTGGGTTGTAATGGTAGTTTTCACTAATTTAATTTTATTTGAGGTCATATTTCACCCTTATCAGCATCCTTTCTGCATTCCCTCACTCTCTGCCGGAAGATTTGAAGCTATGTGAATTGTATGTGTCCAAAGGATTTGGTTGTTTATGATAGAACTTATGTTGTTTTCCCTGTACTTTATCAGGTCATCCGTGCATTGAAGACAGATAAAGGAATATGTCTCCATGGTTATTTTATTGCAGCAAGCATCAAAGATTCACAAGTCACTAAATTGTAGATGACACCATGAAAGTAAATCTTCTTGCTTGTTGATATGATCTTTCCATAATCAATATTGTATCTTTTCCTTTTTAGTAAAAAGAAAACATGGTTATGCTTGTACAGAAGATTTCTGAGCCTTCACATCTTAAGTAGAGAATGGGGTGTGTGCTAAAAATACACAATATTTTTTTTTTAAAAAAAATGTACAATAAAAGCCAATAAAGGGAAGAAAAAAATAGAAATTTAGAGAGAAAAGAGAGATATAATTAAATATATAATTGTGAGTAAATACTAATTTATTTTATGATAATATTATATTGACATTTGTTTCTAATTTTTAATAGTTCACTTATCTGAATTAGACAAGAATTTTAGAATTTTCAAGACATAGCAAACTTTCGTCATTAATGTAGACTAGTTTTTTTTTTTTCTGTAATCACACACTGTATTGTAAACAGGATTATATATATACACACACACACATAAAAGTTTATTAGTAGTTGGTCAGCAGTAAAGGAATTGAGTAGTTTAGTTTGCAGGAAATTGTAAATGTATCGATAATTTGCAGTATAAAATAAAATAAAATTAAAGATAAGTTGGTGTTTCGTTAAGGTTTGTTGGAAGCACCTAAAAAATAAATATACTTAATGTTGATTTATTGTTTTCTTTTCTGGTTACTTTTGGGTGGCGAATTTTTTTTTTTTTGTACAATACGTATTTTAGACTATATCAGCTAAATACAGGATCAAAAGAGGAAAACAATGATTTCTTTTTTTTTTTTAAATAAGGGGAAAACAGCTTTACCGAAGAATAATGATAGAATAGAATGAAGTATTTTTCACTTTTAAATAGCGGAATGCCTTCACCAAAAGAAAAAAAGCAGAAATGCATATACAATAAAGATTGTTATTTGCACTATTTTTTTGGTAATTGTAATATAGCCGTGATTAATTAAGCAGAATTAGCTTATGCGGGATGTACTTTAAAGATTTAAAAATTAAAATACAAAGTTGATAACAATCACAAAACTTATTTAATTTTTTTTAATAAATACAAGCATATGAATAGTGTAATAGAAGATAATAGATTGTGCAAAAGAAGATAAAGTTTGGAATTATTAAAAGCTAAAATTGATTTGAATTAATTTAGAAATTAATATCGATGTTTAAAATTTATTATAAAAAATTAACAATTTGAATTAATTTTAAAATCAATTTTTATGTTTAAAAGACATTAACAATTCATTTATTTTATTATCCTTAATTATTAGAACAGATAGGATATTTTTTTAATTTTAAAATTAAATCCATTATCATTTTATAAATTCTAAACAAAAAATTTTTATTTATATATTAAATCAAGTTGAAACATACTCTCCCTCTCCATTAAAAATAGAATTCAACACCAATCTTTGAATTAATTCAAATAAAACCCTCCAAAAAGAAAATTAGATTAACATGACTCTTGCAATGAACGTGTATCAAATCTCTGCAGTCTATGGTCTCAATTCTTACTATTTTATATATTTTATTTGGTTCGATGTTAGTGATTAATTATATAAGTACAACCATGGCTCCCTCGAGTTCTAGAGGGTGGATGATGCGTTTCTGCATAACTAAACCAAAGATATATCCATAAATCGTAAGGCTAAGGAAAATATTAAATGAAGCTGATTGATTGAAAAAGAGAAAACAGAAAGTATATATCTGAGGAAAAGTAAAGAAGTGTTTGGTTTATTTTTTATTTTTATTTTTAGTTAATATGTTTTTAATAATAGTTTTAAATAATAGTAAATTACAACTGTTTTTAATGTGATTTAAGGTGATTTTTTTTTAGAAATCAATTCAAAGTTGTTTTAAGTACTGCATTTTTGGAATGATAAAAATTAGGGACCAAACTCCTTAATCCCCATTATATAAAAGTATAGATACTATTTTATTTTTATTTTATTTTCTATTTTTAAAATCTTTGTTTTCATAATTTCTTTTTCAAAATTTTAAAAACATAAAATAGAATGAAAATAAAATAATATTTTTATAATCATCAATAAAAATATATCAACTGACAATAAAAACACAAACCAAACAAACCAAACAGCCTCTAAAGTTGTGACTTTGCTAGATCAGATAGAGGCAGCACCAGGAAATATGGGATCCTTCCATTGGATGTTCCGTTTGGCTCAATACCTAAAAACGAAAACAACACAGAAACTGATGATGGTATGATAATTAACGATTCTCAAGAGAGAATAATAGATATATGAGTTATAGTATAGGAACAAAAAACCCATGTCTATCTTAATTTACATGTATTATTGTGGATGAGGTGACACATTAATATGCAAGACAATATACATTTTAAATTAGGGAATTAGATATTTGCACATTACTAATTAGTATTAAAAGTTTACACCACTTTGATCATTATTGTACAGTGAAATAACAAAAATGATGTATAATATTATCTTAATTAAATTAGTTAAACGAAAAAAACCAAAAATAGTACCACTTTCTAGCAACATTATGCGCGGACGAAATCTTTTAGCAGGTTGAAATGCTACTTTGAAATACTCTTTCTGGAAAGAGGGTTTGTGAGCAGCAGCTACCATGCTTTACCCATTGGAAATGCCAGAATCTCATGCTCTCTTCCCAATTGTTCTTGTACTTAATGTATGGCCATTGGCCAGTAAGTTAATAGATCTCTGAGTTTCTCATACTACAATTAAAGTTATGGTATATATATTAGTTATTTACGTTGAAGATATATAAAGGTAGCAGAAAGAAAAAAAAAAAGGTTTACGTGCAGACATGCATGCATGAAAACATCGAAGATAGAAGCATTACCAACAGGATTGTTGGTTCAGCTGTGGCTAGACAATAATGAGTTCGCTTGCAGCACCAAAACGTGGCCAGAGTCCATGGATAGTGAAGTCTTGCACTGGCACAGCTGGTTTGCAAGGGAATTTGTTGCAGCAGGAATTTGGCCACTGAACACAAACTTAAATATGCATTTCGATTAGCTTATGTTGTGCTTAAAATGATTTTATAACTAAAATTTTACTGAGAGAGTTTTTAAAAAAATGATTTTTACCTAAAAATTAATTGAAATCAAACATACACTAAACTGATAGAAAATTGGTAGTCACTAGAGAATACCTTTGGATGATGAGGAGATGATTTGTGTTTATTGAAAGATTTCGATTTGTGCCAATTCATATCTATCTCGTCAGAATAACATGGGAGATTCTTACAACATAGAACAAGCAATAACAAAATCTTTTGGATAGCCATTGATCTTGTAATAGTTCTTGACAGAGATTCTTTCAACAAAATTAAAAAGAACAAGCAATGGAGTTCTATAGCTACTTTATGTGTGTGTGTGTGTGTGTGTGTATGTGTGGGTAATTTTCAAATTTGTAGTTCCATTTACTCCAACAAGCAGGGCAATTATTTGCCATTGTCATTTTATTTTCATATCTCAAATGTAATGTTTGAAATAAAATTGTATAATACTATATATACTATACTTGTCCTTATAAAAGAAAAAACATAAATTATGATCTGTAATCTTAACTCTGATCCTTTCTTAATCTCAAGTAGCATCATAAAAATATCATATATATTGTTCGATCGGCTATTATATAGCTTGGTAGCACTAAAGAATGCAAATTGATCGTATCAATTTTCGGTGCCAAATTGGTACGCATAATTTAGAGGTTAGATATCGTTATATGAATAATATTTAAAATGAAATGAAAAAACTATAATAAATATAATTTAATACAATAAAATATACATAATTTTTTATTAATGTAATTTTTTTTTTTAACGTTCAGAGTATCTTACGTTAATCGAAGCTACATCATTATCCAACGATTTTAAAGATGCAGACCTCTTATATTGGTTTGGTATATTTAATAGAATTAATTTTATTAGGTAATGGTTCAAGGTTTATTATATGTATTAATTGTTATTTATATAATATTATCTTACAGGATTTCATGTCAAATATGGCCCTAATTTGGACGAGAATCGATTCTGAGTTATTGATATATTAAAAGTTCTAGTTTAATCTAAAACTACAATTTGATAGAGAAAGTACTTCAACACTAATGATTAAATTTCACATTTAATCACAGGTATTGGTATAATCAAAATAAGTTATGGTCTTAAGTATGAAAATTGTGGTTTCTAATACATTAAAAAAAATTAATTCTCATGTGCTAATCTAAATTTTGCACAATGAACACTCTTAATTGATATTTAAAAATAAGATTGTAAAATACCTTAATTAATAAATATAAGTGATAATATATTTACCAAAAAAATATAAATGATAATAAAGTTATAATAGTAAAAAATTATTTTATTTATCGGAATGTATAAAGATTATTAAAGAAGGTGAAATGCCCATGGAAGGATTAAGACAAATATGTAATTTGAGTAAATTACAACGATATCTTTTGAGATTCGTGAAACTTATACAAAAACACTCCTTTAGTTCTGAATATTATATTGATCTCTTTTTTAGTTTGGGTGAGCTTATATTGATCTCTTAATAATATGATTTTATCTATGTAGATTTGTATGAAAATTTGCACAGAACACGTGTGCGTATAGTGGAAAACATATTTAAGTGCATCGAAAACGCCCTAAGTGCGGTATCAAACGTCACAGTTCTCACGTAATCACATTTTTACTTTTTGCTTGTGATTATTGCGTAGAAGTTACAATTTTTTATATTTCTCTCTAGGATGGGGTATTAGCAATTCAATATGTCTATTCACATTTTAATATAATTTATTTATCTTATATTCCTCTTTTATAATAGATAGTAGTTATTGAAGCACCAATAATTATATTTTTTTTTATCATGAATTAACTATTTTAAAAATTTAAATTTATGTATAAGTCTATTTTATTTTATGTTAAATTTAATTTAATTATAAACAATAAAATAACAATAATTAAATTCTTGATTATTTTTATCTTGTATTAAATTTAACTTAATTAAATTTAAAAAAAAAACCTAGGTAATAAAGGCCACATGTCTCACGTAACCAAAATTTCTCTCTGCTTGTTATTATCGCGGAGAAGTTCCAATTTTTCATATACTTTTCCGTACGTCACGTAAAACTAATTATATATATAAACTAAATGTCATTAAAAATATGTTCTTTGGCTTACCAACTAAGCACGCTTATATTTATATTATTATTATTATTATTATTATTATTATTATTATGCAACAACACGATGAAGAAGAAACGTATTCCCTTGTTTTAATGATAAAAAATAATAAAATTGAGCAAAATTTACGGATTATATTAATTATCATGTTCCACGAGATGCATGGATTTATAATACCTATAATATTTTATTTTATAATATTATTCTTGAGTTTAGATAATTATTAAAAGTGACTTCAATTATTATTATTAGAAAAAAATAAGCTGACTTTCAAGAATAATAGTTTTATCAAAATTTACTGTTTAGTATACCAACATAACACCGATTTTGGCTACTTGAATGATTGATATTTATTGAAGACAAGTTAATTTTATTTTATATATATATATATATATATATATATATATATATATATATCTTGAAATATTATTTTTAAGTTTAGAGAGTTATTAATAATGACTTTAATTTTTTTTCATTCATTAAAAAATAAATTTTTGATTAGTATTTGATGTATTATCAATCTTAAAATCATGAAATGAAATTTAACTAGTTAAGAAATTGATATTTATTAAACATTAGTAATATATGATTTATATGATAAAAATTTTAAATTTAATGATGAATTTTGTAAAAAAAATATTTAATAAAATATTATTTAATAATATAAAATTGAGTTTAATTACACAATTGACCGTTATCCTATATATATACATTGGTTCCTTCCGGAATCAAGACATTAACATTATTTGATTTGAAAGTGCAATTTCTACTTTGGATCCTTTGCTGATGCTTTAGGAGTGATGTTGGTTCGATTTTGGTTTGTTTCTTTCTTTATTTCCATGTACTAAAAAAAATGTTTTTTTTTTTTAAATCTCCGTGTTCTTTGATGTTCAGCACCGCCCAATGAGGAAATGACGACCTGTGCAAACTTGAAACTTCATCTTGTTCTTTATTATATATATTTTTTAAAGTACTCTATCTTCAGAATTGAAACTTGAGCTAATAATAATTTTTTATATAAATTAAGAATTTAAAATGATAAATAAGCACTAAATAAAATTAATAAAAATTATATCTTTCACTTCAAGTATTCTTTTTTAATGAGACTTCTCATATTTTATTATTATGTAATAGTAAAAATAATATTTAATTTTTTAAAAATTAAAAATTAAGTTGTGTAGGTACAATTGTTTTAAATTTTAATAAGAGAATACATTCCCTTAACCATCAAATCAATTCCTTTAAGTTATCGGTGACTTTCCGTGCACTTTGATGTTCAGCACCGCCCAGTGAGGAGATGACGACGTGTGTAAACTTGAAACTTCATCTTGTTCTTTATTATATATATATTTTTTAAAGTACTCTATGTTGAGAATAGAGACTTGAGCTAGTAATAATTTTTTATATAAAGTAAAAATTTAAAATGATAAATAAGCAATAAATAAAATTAATAAAAATTATATCTTCCACTTTAACTTCTCTTTTTTAATGAGACCTCTCATATTTTATTATTATGCAATAGTAGAAATAATATTTAATTTTTTAAAAAATAAAACTTGAGTTGTGTGGATACAATTGTTTTAAATTTTAACAGGAGAATACATTCCCTTAACCATCAAAACAACTCCTTTAAGTTATCAGTGACTTTCCGTGTTCCTTGATGTTCAGCACCGCCCAGTGAGGAGATGACGACGTGTAGTAAACTTGAAACTTCATCTTGTTCTTTATTATATTTTTTTTAAGTACTCTATTTTGAGAATTGAGACTTGAGCCAATAATAATTTTTTATATAAATTAAAATTTTAAAATGATAAATAAGCACTAAATAAAATTAATAAAAATTATATCTTTCACTTCAAGTACTCTTTTTTAATGAGACTTCTCATATTTTATTATTATGTAATACTAGAAATAATATTTAATTTTTTAAAAATTAAAACTTGAGTTGTGTGGATACAATTGTTTTAAATTTTAATAAGAGAATACATTCCCTTAACCATCAAATCAATTCCTTTAAGTTATTAGTGACTTATTGAGTCGAGGGATTCTCTTTCTCATGAACCCTAATCCTTCTTCTAATTGCAAGTTATTATTATAAATTTATGATAACATAATCTTTGGAAATTACGCAATTCCCTTCAAATGACTTTCAAGGCATTCATTTACCTATCGCTTTCTCAACCTCAATCACTCACTTTGATTTGGTTGCTGAAACCGACAAAGCACAAAAGCAAAGGTCTTTTTCTTAAAGAACGTTTAATTATAGTGGATCACACTAAATATTTGCCACGACTAAACTCCATTGGCTCCATGCTTTAGTCACATCATATCCAAATTAATGATCAGTTTCTTCCATTTTCATGATAATGATAACCTATTTTCATCTCATTTAACAAATGAGAAATGTTATTTTTACAAAGTGTTTTCTATATAATTTCTTTACGAATTTCAATAATTATTTTTCCTTTAAGAAAATCAGTTTGCAAGGAAATTATTTTTAAAAAAAATTGTTAGTAACAGTATACTATTCTTTAACAGATTCAGAGATGTATTGGGTTATAGATGGCTTCGTGTTTTAATTCTTACTATCACAAGTTTGCAAGTGTTTTTCACTTAAGAACTAGTGAAATTGGAGAGATTTCTATTCACCAAAAAATTAATAAAAAAAATAAGGCGAGATTTCATTTTCAAGAAGAAAAATCGTTTAGCCTCATATGATGTCCATTAGGAACATGTCAGGCTCACTAGTTATTTAGGCAAATAATTAACCATTACAAAGGAAGAAAGCAAATGTGTCTTTGTTTGCTAGTATATATTTTTAAATAGGTGGCACCCAATATTTTTTTTTGTTTTTATTTTTATATATTGATGAACTTTTTTAAGAAAACTTTAAATTCAAATTACATATAAATTTTTTCTTTTCATCTTAATAACACGCGCCCACGCACACACACGCATACATACACGTATATATAGTCAAGAATCCAATTATCACTATTTGTTCAAATAGTTATATACTTCTCATATTTCTTTTTATTTATCATTTTAAAAAATAAAAAATTAATTAATTAGTTATTTTTAATTTTATCTTTTTATATTAATAAAATGAAAGAGAGTCAATAAAAGTTTATTTAATTAAGCATACTTAATTTTTTGTAAACAAAACAATTTAATAATTATTTTAATTTTTGTTCAATAATCTTAAACAACATATAAAAGAGAAGGAAGAGATTAACATTATTTTATCTTGGTTTTAGGGGGAAAAAAAACTACCTTTAAGATTGCAAAAGGGCATTAAGTAAGAATTTGTCACCCTGATTGTTTCGAATAGTTAATAATACTAATTTTTCAGTCTTTGGTTAAAAATATATGAAGTAATAAACAAAGATCACAGTACTCAACTTAATAAACTAGGAATTGAAACAAAGGACAAATGGCTACACAAGAAACCACATAACAAAAACCAACCCCAGGATCTAAGATAACAAAAATTAACATGAAAATCTGAATCTCTAACTCCATTAATGTCTTGGCTTTTTTCTATTGCAAATTGCATGACTCAGTCTTAATGGAGGCAAGCCATATATCGTGGGGGGCACTGCAGAATATATGTGTTTTATAAATCTAGAGACAGAGAGCATATGTGTCCCTAACATGCATTTATCATATTCACATAACATATCAGAAGCTACATAACCTTTCCCTCCCCCCCCCCCCTTTTTTTTTGAAATTTTCCCTTTGGAGAAATTAAGAAACCGAATGCGTGTTTCACAAGTCGAAAGCCAACCTTTTGCTAGGTCATAGTAATAGTAATAATTATAATAATACAAATAATAATAAAGTCTAATGCATTTCAACTCACTTTGGACAACGCATATTTCTCCAAGATATGCATACATTATACACATATCAAGCATGTTTGTATTAATTTTTTTTTTTTATATTGCAGATGGTGTCTATGTCAATTTGCACACACTTCGACTAATCCAGCGCTCAAAATTCTTGGTTCAAATAAAAGCTTTATGGAAATCGTGTGAATGCATCTTTGCATTCAATATAATCTTAAACAGATAGACTGCAAATTTATTTTAGCTATATTTTTACAAAAGTAGAATGAAATTTGGATCAATTTATTTTTGTGTTCAACTTTGATCCAAATTTGATGCAATCCGTTTTGCATTATCATTTATGTGTTGTAATATCATTAAAAAAGTTTAATTATAATAACAATTAACTGAAAAATGATATAATATGTAATTGAATGATAATATAAAGCTCTCTTCTATAGACCCTACTTAAATGGTTTTCTCTACTATCCTGGTGGTGCACAGAGCAACAAAAAATTATTAGGAATAATAATCTATGGAAAATGGCAAAGGAGGACCTTCCTAAAGTCTCACTAAAATTAAATTAAATTCTTTATTTTTGTACCATTATTGGTTCCAAAGTCATAATTCTTAATGGCTCACTAATAAAAATGTATTAACTCCATTCAGGGTGAAAAATAACTCCTCACCGTACCACCAAATATAAAATAGTGTCAGCTAAGATTTTAATAGAAAAAATTGAGATAGATTGCTCATGTTTTTAATATATATATTTCACAAGAATAAGAAAAATAAAAATTTTGGGTCTTTGACCAGATATCTCTATAGGCATTGTCGTAAGACTAATCTCTTAAACAATGTCGCGATTAAAAAGTCTTTCTAACAAGTATCACTTCAAAGATTCAAACTTTAATTCTTTCTTTGAGAGCACAACTTGTTTATCATTATGTCCAACACTTTCTTATTCCCAGGAGCAAGAAATTGGCACTGCTTCAAAATGAGGGAAAGAATTTTATCAGAGGCTTTATCCATATCTGAGAATCTGTCATAACTCAATCGCTTCTCAGATAGAGGAAAAAGAAAACAATAAGTGGTTCTCATATGGACAACATACCTAGCAAGGAAAACTCCATAGCATGACGCAAAACCTGAAGAAAGTTAGTTTGTGCCTATTGCACAGTCCTTTCAATTTTGGTGCATATTTATAAATGGCATTATCAATACATCATACAATAGATAAAGTGCTAACAATTGGCTGGAATGGAGATAAGCCATCCTTTTTGAGGTATCTGTTTTAACAAGTTGTCCATACTTTGATGCATATGCTGTTTTTTTAAATTTTTTTGTTAAACCATTAAGGATACATTTGAATTGAAAGAAAATGGAGGATAAAAGAGGGAACGTGAATGTTTATTTTAAAAGTTAAAATTTAAAATGTTTAAAATAAACATTACCCTTCCCTCCATTTTCCTTTATTTTTCTCAACCCAAACAAAGCTTAAAAGAAACCTACTTTTCCTTTTGATTTTGTGTTCTATAAACTTCTGTTTAGTTTACATTAGAAGGGAAGTTTATCATGAGTGTCATTTTACAAAGAAGTCAAGAGAATAAAATATCCAAATTTTGATTTAAAAAAAAGTTTCTTCATCTGTTTCTTTCACATTTATTTGTCTTTGACATTCTAGAAAATAAGAGCAAATAATGGGGAAAGAAATTAGGCATATATGCATGTGACAGCAGCCTCAATTAATCCATTTAATTTAGTCTGTAATTTAAATTATTAATCAGAATATATTAAAATTAGGTGCAGCCCACCACATGGACCAGAGCAACGTTGAAACAAATAAATGTGAAAGAAATTAAGCATACATGCATGTGACAGCAGCCTCAATTAATCCATTTAATTTAGTCTGTAATTTAAATTATTAATCAGAATATATTAAAATTAGGCGCAGCCCACCACATGGACCAGAGCAACGTTGAATTGAAGAGTTCTTACACAGAAGCAACGAGTCCGTCAATAACGGTAGAGAAAGGAGTTAGGTTTGTCTTCTTAAATCGTGTTTGGAATGAAATGATTACAGCTTTTTTTTTTGTAAATTGTAGAAAATTAATTATTATTAATTAAATGATATTCAGAATTATTATCTATAAGCTTATATTATCATCTTTGAAAAGGATTAGTTTCTCATTTAGTAGGTGAGAAAATACTTTAGACAACAAAAGAAAAAAAAACTTATATTATCATCAATGATTTTTTCATGGGGGATAACACATCATCAATGAAAAATATATATATAAAAAAAAGGCAAACATTCAAAGAGCCTAATAAATTTTCATATTGAGGAACTATTGCAATTTTATATGAATGTATCTAATTATCAACATCAAACTTTTTTTTTTGAAATTAACATTTGATGAATAATAAAGCTTCTACCAATATAAAAAAGAAAATATACAAACGAATTGCCGTTTTCAAATATGATTTATCATGGATCACACAGTCACTGGCATTCTTATATAAGAGTCTGTTTCTCCATTTTCATTTTCTTTAGAAAGTCCTAAAACCCTTGAATGGCATTTCTCCTTAAAAAAAGTTTCAAGGGGCTTAGCTCATAAAATTTTATGTTCTTATTTTAAAAGTAAGTGCACAAGTAATTATTATATGCAAGCTTTATCTGTAATATCAATAATTCGAATACAAAGTCACAACTTTTGAAAGGACTTTTCCTATATCACTCCTAACTCAAAATTGCGCGAGCAATTATTGTCACAATTTTGTAACCAAAGAAGATAAAAGATTCTCAAAATATTGGTGATAAGAATTCCCAAAATTGGTTGGTACTAAAAATATTTCATTTTTGAAGCTTTTCTGATGCCCACCAAACCAGTTGAACTGCCCAACGTTGAAGACGTCTGCTATGAAGGCACAGATTGCACAGAAATAATTTGGATTTGTTTTCTTGAATGGTGGTTAGAATATGGTTTTCTAAGAGGATTCTCCTGCTTGTGTTTCATAATATGTAGGAAATTAAATTTTATATACTAGCTTTGTCAATTTTTTAGGCAAGTTCTTGGTATGGACTAAATTAGAGAAATATACATACCCAAAAAATAAAAAATAAATTAGGTAATGTGGGCACAAGTTGACTAAGCACAATAAAAAAAAAAAATTCATGATGGCTAAAAGAAATGCCAGATGCTAACCAACCGAGCAGCCACCTTTTTATTACCAAATTCTGAGGGTTAACGCCAAGAGAGTATCTACAAGCAAATTGCCCAATTTAGAATATGATTCACACAATCAAATATTTGCAAGCGATTCTTTCATATTTCATAGGGATTCATAATTTCGTAGACATCAAGCCTAATTAAACAGAGGGAAAAAAAAAGATAAATGGCTTGCTGGCCAAGAATAATAGGGACCCAGCTCAGAAAATTACGCTTGCAGCTTCCATGTGGTGCACCATTGATTTGCTTGCTCAAGCAAGTTCAAATAAAAATGTCCATGGCAAAAGCCATTGAGCCCTCGAATGATTGTTCATTTGTTTGCCACCCTTAATTCTCCTTTCATTATATTTCCAAAGAAAAAAAATCTCCTTTCATTATTCTCCTCTTTGTTTTCCTTTCCGTATCTGATATTTTATATTCTTTATTAATTATAAAAAGAATTATGAGTATGTTTGAAAATATTAAAATTTAAATTAAAAATTGAATTAATTTAAATTATAAATCAATTTTCATATTTGAAATTTATTACAAAAATTATTATTTAAATTAATTTAAAATTTAATTTTTATGTTTAAAATACACTAAAACAAATAAAATTAATTCTATTTTAATAAATTTAATTTTTTATCCTTACTTACAATAATATAATATCTCTATCAAAAAAATAATAAATTTAAATAAAACCTATTAAAATCCCTTCAAATCTTCTTATTTTAACAAGATTATTCTAAACTAACCTAATTAAAATCTATCAAATTTTCATTAATTTTTAAATTACATTAATTTTCATTTTATAAATTTTTAAACAAAAAATTTAATTTACAAATAAAATTAAATTTTAAAATTAATCGTTTCAAATTAATCGTTTATATATATATATATATATATATATATATATATATATATATATATATAGGGTCACCTTGACATCATGCGCTGTAATAAGCGTCAATAATGACAGTGACCTTTGAGTCCAGCATCCCCAGTTGGACTCAGTTCGAGAGCAGAGGAGAGAACTAAGAAGAGTATCTTGTCGCGTTTTGTTTCCTCCTCTGACGGCTCAACGATCCCACGCGTTCTCTCCTCTCCGACACTTTCAGAATCTCTCTCTCTCTCTCTCTCTCTCTCTTCCCTTCCCTTTCCCTTTCCCTTGCCCTTACCCTCCGCGGCCTTCTTCTCAGCTGAGCTGCTTATTTAAGCTTTCTTGTGTCGGCACTCAGATCTGCACATTCTCCTTCTTCTTCTTCTTCGAAGGAAGACAATGGACTCAGAGCAACGCCGCAAGAGGAAGCGCAGGCACACCCAGTACCTCTCAATCTCCGCAAGATCTCTTTTTCTTTGCTTCTCCTTCCTCCTCTTCCTCTTCTTCTTCTCCTCCTCCCATCGCTTCTCCATTGCCTCCTCCTCCTTCCGCCCCTCTCTCACCGCCTCCACCTTATCCCTCTTCTATTCCTCGGCAAGCCACTCCATTCTTGATCCTCTCGCCACCCCTTTATCCCTTTCCTTCGACCTCCAAGATCGCTTGCTCTTCCCCGATCACCTGCTCCTCATGGTCACCAACCACGACCAGATTCGCCGCGGCCTTCAACTGGACTGCGTCTACTATAACCTCCTCAATGGTTCCACCGCTTCAGCTCAAGGTAACCCCATTGTTGACCTTCAGGTTCAACCGGTGCTGTCCACCGACCGGTACAATGAGTTTCGATCCGTTGCCAGGTGCCCACTTCCCCAGATGAATTTTTCAGCCGCCGCCGTCGATTTGCGCCGGCGCGGCGAGGTGGGTCGCCGGAGTCGGGACTTTTTGATGAACCAGACGGCTCATTCTTGGGATAAGGTGGCGTATGAGGCGATTCTGGATGGGGACACTGCCGTTGTGTTCGTTAAAGGACTGAATCTCCGACCCCACAAGATATCGGATCCGACCCACTTTCGCTGCCATTTTGGGCTGAAGAATTTCCGCAAAGACGGTGCTTTTTTGCTCACCACGAAAGCGGTTTCGGTTGCCCAGGAAGTTGTCAGGTGCTTGCTGCCACAGAGCATGAGAAACAACCCGGATAAGGCTCCGGGAATCCGGGTTACCGTGAGCCATTTGAGTGGTAATGTAAGGCACCCGGTTCGCGAGCTCATGCCTTCTGTGGCTAGAGTTCACAGTCCTAGTCCTCAATTTCAGAGGAGAAACGGAGGGAAGTATGAGCTCTGTGTGTGTACCATGGTGTGGAACCAAGCATCTGCACTCAGGGAGTGGATTATGTACCATGCCTGGCTTGGAGTGGAGCGTTGGTTTATCTATGACAACAACAGTGATGATGATACAGAAGAAGTGATTCAAGATCTTGACCTTCAAGGGTATAATGTTAGTAGACAGACCTGGCCATGGATTAAGACTCAAGAAGCAGGATTTTCCCACTGTGCTTTGAGAGCGAGAGAGGAGTGCAGATGGGTGGGGTTCTTTGACGTTGATGAGTTTTTCTACTTCCCCAACAAATTTAATCACCAGTTGGGGCGGGGTCTTACTGGTGAGAATTCTCTGAGATCAGTGGTTGCGAATTTCTCATCCTCAAGATCCATTGCGGAGATAAGAACAGCTTGTCATAGCTTTGGTCCTTCTGGGTTGAACTCACCCCCTAAACAAGGAGTGACTGTAGGGTACACATGCCGGCTTCAGAGTCCTGAGCGGCACAAATCCATTGTGCGACCGGATTTGCTTGATATCAGTCTTCTGAATGTGGTGCACCATTTTCAGCTGAGGGAGGGATTCAGGTACCGCAACATGCCTGAAGGCACTGCTATAATAAACCACTACAAGTACCAGGTATGGGAGACCTTCAAAGCCAAGTTCTTCAGAAGGGTTGCTACCTATGTTGTTGACTGGCAGGAGGACCAAAACAAAGGATCAAAGGATAGAGCACCGGGACTAGGAACAGAAGCCATTGAACCACCTAACTGGCGGCTACAGTTTTGTGAGGTTTGGGATACTGGCCTGAAGGACATCCTTCTTTCTTATTTTGCTGATCCTGCAACAGGGTTGATGCCCTGGGAAAGGTCTTTTCTATAGACACTGATCTGGGTGCTGACATCTTGGTACCCATGTAAAGCACAATAATCATACTCGTAGGCATTCATTCTTTTCATTGTTTTTGGGCGGCCTCCCTGTAACAGAAAATTTTTTAAAATGAATTTATAGATATGAAACAAACTCACAGAGCTTACACAGTTGTACTTGTATACTTGCAGCAACAAGAATGAATTCCCTTTTCTCTTGTTTTTTTTCCTTTCCATTTTTGACTTCCCATTAGTTAAGTATCTATTATTTCTTTCACACCATCCTGTAGAGCTGTAAGGCTTTGTTTGAATTGATGATATGGGATGGAAAGGAGTGGAATAGAATGGTAAATGATACCATTGTTTAGGTTTTTAAAAATAAGATGGAATGGAATTGGGTAGACTCTATTCCATCCTATTCCTCTCCATACCTCTATATTTGTTCATTTTCAAATTAGAGGATAAGGGATGGAATAAACTAATAAGTCTTACCATTCACTTCATTTTCATTAGTTTTACTTGGAGTTTCCAGACAATAAAATAGAAATATTTCTCTATTTTTCATTGTTAATTATCCATTTATCCAAACAATGGTAAGGAAACTTTATTCCATTCCATCCCATTCCATTTCACCCCATTTCATTCTATCTTATCTCATTTCACTCCATTTTAATCCACCCACCATAAATATCCATACAAAGCCTTAAAAGATTCGTGATGGCAAAGGCTATATATGCATCAATACCCTGTTTGTTCTTCTAATCACAAAGTTTGAACTTGTTCCGGCATGTTTGAGTGTTTCCATCATTTGACAAACCCAAAAAAGGAAAGAAATAAGAAAAATGACTACATGTCCAAGACAATTAATACAGGTGTTCTGAGTCGATATGCAGAAAAACGTTATCAAGATTATGAGCTTTCAAATAGCAGTTCCAGGTGCAATAACAGAACTCGAGAGAGTATGGTGTCCCCTCTATCCTACAAGTCGTTTGCTGGAAATAGAAGTTTTAGTTGAACCACATGCAGGTGAAACATTAAGTAATACGTTCCATGGAATCAATCTTATCTGAATGACCTAAATGCAAGCAAAAGAAAAGGAGGTCGAGGGGTCTTGTTTTCAATAATTTGGCCACATCTCACTACAAAAGCTAACTCCAAAATAACTTCATGCCCGCAATATCAGCATCAATCAACCATATCTAAACACAAGTTTCTGCTTTTGTAAACTAAAAGTCTACAATATCAAATTATCCAAGTTAATTTTTTTAGTGAAAACTGCAATTAGAAAACAACTGACAGAATATGAAAAGTTCTACTAAATTGAGTACGCGGAAAGGCCATAACATAATGGATTAGATGCTACAGTAGGAATACCTGGGAGGGTATGTGACCCTTGGATTTGTATCTTTTCCATGGTTCTGAGAAACATTATTGATTGAGAAACTTTTCAGTTGAAATTTTAAATCAATTACTGGAAATAGTGTAACAAAAATATGTTGATGTATAAAAATAAGTTACTTTGACTTAGTCTGATTACTCCTAGTACTAGTAATGCTAATGGAGCAAGAACTGCCTGAAAAAAAAAAAAAGGAATGAAATATACATGGGTCAATTTAGCCCAATATCCTAAAGAACTCAGCGGAAAGTTCAAGGATTTATTTATGCTAAAATCAAGTATAAACAAACATCAGAAGGTACCTTGCATATCTTTCAAATGAGAAATTTTTACCTACTCAGAGAGTAATACTCTCGAGAGTTTCACAAGGGCTCAAATCTAATCTTAATCTTATTATCTAAAATTATAAATACAATCCAACAGCTGTATGGTTATACGGTGCCATATATAATGTATTTACTGGTTCGGTGTACTACTCCAGGAGTACACAAAAATCTCTCCTTTCAAACTCAATCTTGAGATGTCACAGGGAGATGTTTCACATATTTTGCAAGGGTTGAATCCAGCTTCTCTCCAATAAATGTAATCCATGCCTGTAATCGTTTAAATACTTATGCAACTAACCCACAAATACATACATGTCACTGAGTAAAATAGGAGAAAAGTTGCAGGACCTACAAAATGCACTGATAGTACTGTCATGTCTGAGACAGAAACTGAAATTGGACATCTTCAATAGAGTTGGAAGTGATCCTTCACGAAACACACAGCACTAACCTTAATTTGTGTGGAGAGGGTGGGTCAACTAGATGACCATTAATCTGATTTTTGAACCCTAACAACCAATAAACTTAATTATGTTTATAGGGGAAAACTTTCAAGCCTACTTTAATACCTTTTCCTTAATATATCAAATTTGAAGTCCCAAGTTGTTATAAATATCAATATAACCATAACATGCTATAGGATCCAAAGATTAAAACATATTGACAAATTCAGATATATCATTAGAAACAAAAAATAAAAGCTAAAATGTACCCGATCAGAAGTAGTGAAACCTTGTATTGTGTCACCACCAATAATTGCAATTCCTTTAGTTCCAAGTGGTTGTAAAATTACTGCCCAGCAAAATAATAATTGTATGAGTAACTTTTGGTATTTGGATATTTATAAAATTCTCATTCCTCATAAATAAAAAATTTTATTGATTACAAAGGGCGCAGACCCTGCCCCAGGGAGGACTATCCCATTGGGAGGGGGGATAGAGGGGTATGTAAACATGAATCACAAATATAATAACAAAATGTTCATAAATCACAACAGAGTAATTTTCCAAGGTATGGCATCATGGCTCCCTTAACATGCATGGGTTGCCAAAAACAGGCATGGTAATTTTCTATCATAGATGAAAGTTGCATCAGTTAACAAAACATAAAAGATACAAGATTACAAGCCAGAAGAAGGTCACCACGTAAGTAACCTACAGCCGAAAACTGGCCACAAAGATAAATGCACCTTCTTATAATTTTCATTTGGTAATCCTCATAAGAGAACAGATTTGACAATAATGGAGTTTTCTGGAATGTTTTTATTGGTAAGGAATTCATTACTGCTTCAACAAACTTCCTCAGCATTGTCATGAATCTAATAAGAGAATATTTCACGGTAAGAAAGCATACCTAACATGCGGACAAGAAATATAGACACACATTGAAACCTACCCACAAGTGACTCATAAAAAAGCATAAGCTTTTACTTATTTAAAACTTACATGAATTCTAATAAAACATCTAGCTCCAAAAAACTCAAAGTTTACCTGATTCCAAACTGTTGAGATATAAGTCATTACAGTAACTGATTCCCAGGACAACTGGACATGCAACTAGGTTGCTATTTTCAGACTCACTTGCCCCCTGAACCCACCCACACCCCCCCTCCATGTTTAGCTCTTTCTTAAAGAAGTTTATGCTTAAGAGCAGTTCGAATGATCGACCAAAACATTTAGTTAGAACACAAGGTAAAAGTGAAATGAATGGAATTACATCACGGGTGAGAGGAAAAGCAGTTAAATGGACCAGTTAAGCAGTTAAATGGACCAGTTTAAGATATGAAAACGTGATGCCTGAGTATTCAAAGGAAGAAATGGCAGCTCAAATTCCCCAGGATAAAGAGATAGGTTAGCCAAATAAATCTCTGCACATATAGATAAGATTAGGCAGGTTTTAATTCACACTTAAATCCTCCTGATAAATACTGTATTAAATTAGTAGACAGTTGTTAATAGATAATACTTGGTTAATGGTTTATTTTTACAAACTTACAAGCTCCAGATTGGTTAACACCCTAATATAATGATCCTTGCATCAATTTATTGGCATCGACACCTGCAGCCTCACCTTGACCAGTATAGGATTCAGCTGCAAAACTGATTTGAAGTACTGCTCAGCAATCTGCAGCAGGTGACATCTGATAGAAATTCACACACCCTGATAATAGATGACCAACCAAATAGTTAACAAGAATATATATAGTAACATTACTAGTAAAGGCAATAACTTCCATACTTGCTGACCACAGGCATCACATGAATTTTTCCTTCCTTTCACATCACATTCATACATACTTATTAACAACACAAGTAGAAAACACAGCTATAATGTTAAAACTGTAAGCTGCAAAGCATCTACTCCTTATTGAGTTATTGCACATAAATGTATACTACTATTCTGTTCAATCATATGTATCATCTTCGGATCGACAAATTGATTTTAAAAATTTTTTAAAAAAAAAGGAGAGAGAAGAAAAGAAAACAAAGGCCATGTTTGTTATCCAAATTATCTTCCTTAAAATTTTCTAAAGGAATAGAAAGCAAGTGGGCCTAGGAGGGAGAAGCAAGAAAAGCAAATGAATTTGACAGGTCTAATAATGTGCATTACCAGAGCAACCCAATCAAATCACACAAAAATACCAATCACTCAACATTTACCACAAACAAATTGCAAAGATTGAAACTTTACATTACACTTACACTTGATCTGTTAGAAATAATCCAACTTAGTTAGGGCAATGTTTGGTTCCAGGGCATGACAGCAACCCCAATCATTCAATTTTAACTGATGTCTCACTCTCAAATTAAACGGGAAAGGGTGACACACATAACACATGGTGTGTGTGCATGCCACAAAGAAAAGCAATGACAACTGAAGAAGCTCCAGCACAGGCTTCAATTTGCACTTTTCCTGAACTGGTTAAGTTCTAGAGCTCAATGATCACTGTAGCTTCGGGTTCACTGGTGTAAAGGAAACACGAAACGCGAAGTATTATAAAAATAAAAACAAAAAAAAGGAAGGGGAAAAATTGGGGACCTGCCGGCGCCGGCGACGGGAGCAATACCGGAAACGGCGCCATTGGAGATGGGCAACGTGGTTCGGGAAGGTAGGAACGGCGTCATCGTTTTGAGAGAGCAAAAATCTAGCTACCTAATTTCTGATATTTGAATGTATATATATATTTTTTTCATTTTACAATTACAAGAATGTAGATAAATTTAATCAACGGAATTTTGTTTCACCTAAAAGAAAAATTAGGATTTAATTTTTTTTTTTTTTGATAGATGAAAGGAGCTTGCGCCTAGAAAGAAGAAAAATATTTTTGAAAGTCAGAATTCTCATGAAATAGGTAAAAGCAGACCCTCCAAATGGCTAGGAGGATTATTTCAATAAGAAAAAACTTTTTCCCAATCAAAGTACCAAGAAGTCAAGCCATCAACAACTTTATTTCCTTTCCTGTATATGTGATTAAATTCAACCTTCTAACTCCACAGGAGCATGTTCCAAATTCTGTGATGATACTTCACACTTCTCCACCTACGTGGATATTACCTTTGACACTTTGCTAGTTGAAGGCCTTCAAGAGCACAAAAGCAGAAATTGGCTCCAGCTTTTTGGTAAATCCAACAATCTATTGGCAAAAACTATCTTGTAAAACACTTGTATAAGTTGTCTCAATTCAATCATCAATAGACTTGCAAGCACTATTTGTATTAACTTTTATATACTGCAGTGGTGGAGGGATCCAATTAACATAGATTAAATGGTTGTGTGTTTGGCGAACCAAAGACGAATACTTAGTAATATAGCTAAACCCGCAATAGCAGATAAGAATGGCCTTTGACGGAAACCCAAGCCTAGTAAAAGATGGATAAAATATTTTTCTCGTTTCTCCATTTCCACAGCATCCAAATAGTAACTGTCCAAAGGGATTGTCAGTTGAGATCTTGTGAAATGCCATGGTGTTGAATTTAGGATTTAATTTTGTCTATTAATCTACTGACACATGATTAATATGTTAAAATTTTATATTAATAATATAGTTTAATTTTGATTCATTATTAGTGTAAAAGTTTTTACATTATTATCTAATTATAAATTGTTAACTCATTAAAAAAGTTTGAATAAAATAATAATTATTTAAAAAATTAAATATTTAAAAAAATATGATTAGATAATAGTGTAAAAAATATTTATAATAATAATAAATTAAAATTAAAATTTTAATAATAAGTCTAAATTAAATTTAAATTTTATACCGTTAGCAGAAATTTATTAAAAAAATGAATATATAAAAATCTAAAGGTTCCATACTTTTTTTACTTAGGATCAATTTCACGTAGGGGTGAAATGTAGATGAAATATTCATAATAAGTTTTTCACATAAAATTTTTATTCCCATAAAATATTTGAACCAACTAATCATTATGTTATTTTTCAAAAAATTAAATATTTTTTCACATTTAATTAAAATTTTCATAGATTTCATATTATTGTATATAAATTATGTTTATGGCATCATCTAGTTTAATAAGTTAATTTAATCAGTCAATCAGTTAAACTTGAATCGAAAATTTCACTAATTTATTATTTAATCCAATTTTAACAACATTGTTTAGCATATACAAATTTCTTAAATAAAAGATAATTAATAACATGCCTCTACCTTTTCTCTTATTCCCCTAATGTCATGTTTGGTTAAAAGGAATAAAATGTCATTTCACGTTCAATTTAAGAATAAGAGCATTTCCACATTTATCAATGAAAAAATATGAAATAATATTCTTATTATGTATTTTATTTTATAAATTTTTGGAATCTCATTCTTAAAAAAGATAAGATTGAGATTTCACATTTTTGTAAAATAAGATTTTACATTTTTTTACCTATTATATCTTTATGTGGTTTATAAAATGACAAGGATGACCATGAAAATTTTATATTAACAAATAGACATACGTAAAAATATATATGTGTTAAATATTTGTATCGAATGTGAGAAATAAAAAATTTAATATAAAAAATATGAATAATAATATTATTAAGAATGAGGTTTGCATTAATTTAAATTCTATTTCATATTATATCTCATATATTAAACTATGTAATTGCTTTTCTATTTCATATTGTATCTTATTATACCAAAATGTGAAATCGAAATAAAATTATCATGTTTCTTATTTTATGAAATTTCATTCTTTACATCAAAGGTGATATAAATTTAAACGTAATTTTTTAGTTTAAAAAATTAAAATAACTTTATTATAATGCAGAAAAGAAACAACCTAAAAATGTTGATGTAAACAATGTATAGGAATTGCATGGTCAATTAAAAAAAGCTAGTAGATACGCGAATGCTTTGTCATTCAATGAAATAATTTGGAAATGTAGTTTTTTTTTTTTGTGAAAGGAAAAGTAGGTTTTTGACAACAAAAAGAGAAAACAAATTTTAAGCTAAATATTGCATATATACTTTTAATACGAAGAATTCAATTAAATTCTTTTTAAACGTATGCAATCGATTTCACCAGAACAAAAACAATCGTATTTCGTATATAAAATATAGATTTCAAGTTCTTTTTTTTTCATATAAACTTTACAAAATCATATCTTGTGCCAAGAAGATTTCAAGAAATTTTGTGATATAAACATTTATAAACTCATATTTGTATGGAAAATAAAAACCGGAAAATTCCTGCTTTTTTTTTTGGTAGGAATGTTTTTATTTCACAATAGTAGTTCGTTGGTTATGATTTTAATTTTTTTTTTTGTAAAATTTAATTGTTTTTTGAAAGGTTTTGAATGGATGGGGTCTGCGCTGACCACAGCTTCAAAGCCCAGGTGATATGGACTTGGGTAGCCCTACAACCTACAGGCCACTTGGGCCCAAAACAGACAAGAATATAAAGGGAGAAAAGAAAAAGCATAATCATCTTCAAACTATAAAGCACCCAAAAAAAAAAAATTCAAACTATAAAAATAATGATATTTTCGAAATTATTAAAGTTTAATTTATATATGCATTATCAGTTTTACCCAAAAACATGTATATACAGTTAAAAATCACCTAAAATTTAAATATTAATTTTAAATATGTTGGCGCAAAAAAAATTAATGTAAACTTCTACTGTTATCTTAAAAAAATGAATTTCACTTGAAAACTCTCAAAGAAAAGTATGTACTTTAATTCAAATTTTTGAAGGACTGAAAAAAATTCTTAAAATAATAGTTAAAATGCGCTCTTCAAAAAAAAAGATTTAAAATGACAATAATTAACTTAAACAAAACAAAGATACATGAGCAAGAAATGAAAGTACAATCATCTAGAAACAAAATAACAAGTGCACAATGACGAATTACAAGAAATGAACATGAAAGTAGTAAAAAAACTGCAAAAACATAAATAAAACCTGATAAATGAACTTCTAATTGAAGAAAAAGCTGATAAAAGCTGGAATTACAAAGGTAAAAGACTCGAAATTCTAATGAGTTTTGATTGTGTAGTGTTTAGATCCTTTTCTCTATCCTTTAGAACTCTTTCTATAATCCTGAAGCTATGACCAATTGTTATTTTTCCACTTCTCCACGTTGAGTCCCATTCCACCACCAGCCACCTCCCTTGTTTTTAGGAGTTCTGACCTTATCACTAGGAGAAGTTCTTATGTGTTTTAAAAGCACCACATCTAATCTATTAAAATTATAATATTTAAATAACATAATTATTTAAGTAGTTGAATTAGATATAAAATATTAAATAATAAAATTTAAAATAAATTCTAACCCTTAAGTATAATACTATAAGAATAGATTAGAATTTTTCTATCGCCAGATGTCCACAAGCTGCCTTAACTCAAGACTAGGTCAAATAGGTTTCTTTTCCATATTTATTGGCTCGTGGCCCATGTAAACTAATTGACTTAATGGCTTACTATATAAATAAATTGACCAACCCATTCGGCTACCTGCTTCTGCATTCAAATCGTCAGCCCAACCCAACATTTTTGTTTCTTTTATACATAACATAAATATTCGTTATTAATTTGATAAGTACTCAATGTAGTTATGAGTATAGAAGTCAGACAGCACTCACATAGGTATACGTGTAGACATGACTGTGACTTTCTTATTTGTAAGCAGGTGTGCAAACTTAGTATGAGGAAGAAGATTAGAGAGAATAAATTAAAGCAGAGATTAAACAATCTCAATGAGATTGAATCTATGATCAAACAGTTTTCAGAAAAACTTGGTGTCACTTGAGTTGAAGCTCTTGATCAGGTGAGGCAATCCTTAACAGATACTCAATCTATTTCTTTCCTTAAACCCCAATTGTATTGATAAATTGGGTAGGATTTAAAACGTTCGTAAAATAGTAATTTAGAGAAAATTGTATTATATATGAAAATCTGTTTATATAAATTGTTAGGTTTCATTCGGACAATAGAATTGGAGTTGAGATTTAAACCTACATTTTAATTATAATTAAGTCATAATTTAATCAATTTAAAATCTTAGAATTGATTGCAAAAAGAATCAAGGAAAAAAAATTCAATTATTAGTTCAATTCTAAAACTCTTATGGTGGAAAAAAAAATGTTAGGAAATAGCATTCAATGACAATAATGTAAGTGATGATGGTAACAAGGAGGTATGTAGGTGATGATAATAATGATAATGATACAAAGACAATAATGACAACTAACAATGGCCAAGTTGGCAAAGGACAAAGGCGATGATAATAACATATCAGGGGGTTTTAAACTTTTTTTTTTGTTTACTAATTTTTTGGGGTATTGTTAGGTGTCAAAGTGAGCACTTTTCTAAAAATTATTTACTCTATGTAAAATGAAACTTTTGTTATTGAGGTTAATTTTTAAGAGAATTCCAACTCTTTCTATTTGAACCAACACTCGTTGGTGTCTAAAATAAAGTTTTTATATAAAGTTTATTTTTCTAGCTCTTTGAAACGTAAATTACTTATTAAGTTTTTATAATAAATTTCTTCTAAAATTACTTTTTTAATTGATAATATAACTAATTTATTTAATTTTTCTTAAGACCTTGTTGATTTTAGGTAAAATTTTATTAATTTTAATTTTAAAAAACTTTTTTATCCAATACAACATATATAAAAACTATTAATATTATTTTATAAGCATTATATACATTTGAAAAAGAATCAAGTCTTTTTATGTAATTGAATATGTTAATTGTAGTATACATTATCTTCTACATATAAAATTTCTCTTAACACTTTCAATTCAAAAAATAAATCTAAATCATCAATATTAAAGTAACTATTATGTATTAAGAAGCATTCAACATTAAGGCAATACTTTATAAACTCTCATGATCTTAATTTTTTTGAACATTAAATTATGAAAATTAAAGAACTTTAATTTACAGAACTGGCCTCCTGCAAAGCACATGGATTTGGATTGGCCACAATGTCAAGGAAGTAAATTAAACTGTTAAACTGTTATTTGCCCAAATTAAACTGTTAAACTGTTAAACATAAATGGAGGAAAGGGATAAAAAATTGGCAATATATCTATATTCTCTTAAACAATTAATCTGATAATTCTCTTAATTATTAAATAAAAAATATTAAATTTATTATAAGTTTTTAAAAATATTAAATGCTTCTAATTTTTCATTTAATATTTTTTATTAGAAATTAGAAAAATTATTAAGAGAATAAATTATGAAAAATATAACATTACTCAAAGTACATTTTTAATTTGAGATTGAACCTTAGTTAAATCGTATATTTCAAGAGGGATAATGGTAATAATATTGACTTTTTAAAAAAGATAAATGAATTAAAAAAATTAATGAATTATTATTATTATTATTTTATTTTTTCATTTACCCAAAAAAAAAACAGCTTGAAATTAGAAGCATTTACTTAATATTTTGAAAATAACATTTTTGTTATGTAATTCTTAGTTGAACATTCTAGCCTACCGTTATGCAAAGAAACTTAAAAATGTCATTTATGTTCTGACTCTTCAACGGTTTAGAGTGGTATGTTATGAATTTATGATGGTCTTGTCTTGTGGATCCACTTAGATTCGTTTCAAAAGATAGAAAAAAAAAAGGGAGTAAGAAAGTAACGACGAGAGAACAAATTTCTCTATAATGAACAAATTTCTCATTCTCCAAATTTACCTCTATCAAGCACGTCAAGAAAAAAAAAATACCTCTATGAAGTCAAATCTTAATTGCCTCAAACTTGTACTTCAATTAACACCCATATCAGTTTTTAAGATTAAGATATGATTGAGACATGACGATGTCTACTATTGTCGTCTCCTACCTAGCGTATGTAACAAAAGAAAAAAGTCCAATCTTAATTAAGTTCAACCTTTGTTCGGAAGCAAGGTGTGTTCATCAATCATGCATGTGAAACTTACGAGAAGTCAGCTACTTCACAACCTTATCTTCAAAAAGAGAAGGAGTATTCATGAGAGGTCTATCATTAAGCTACCACGTACTTTCTATGTTAAGCATAACTTGATATATCAATTATGGAATTGGACTACGTTAGGTATAAAGAAAACTACGTACTTTAATTACGCATCTTTACTTTGTTGCAAATTTAGACTTTTCTAAAGTTATATTAATGATTATTTGATATTGAGTATAACTTCGGTTAAATCTAAGTTTGAGTATTTTTTTGGTTAAAGTTAAGTTGGTGTGTAGTTTTAGTTAAAGTAGGTTAATAGCAATAACGACTATATTTTGTGGAGAAGTACCAGAGAGACACTAATATATATTCTGCAGCATATGTCAATGAAGTGTGTGTTAAGCCTTTGCTATAATGTTCTTCTCTTTCTTTATTATGTTTTACTTCATGTGCAGCTTCTCATTTCGTAACATGGTATCAAGAGCTTTTATAATCTTCGAGTGACTTATAGTAAGGGAGCCATAGAAAAACCATAAACACCACAAACCCTCAGCATGGCATCTAGCAATATATCTTTGCCTTGACCTCCTGTATTTGCAGGAGAAAACCATCACGTGTGGATTGCAGAAATAAGAACTTATTTAAGAACTCAAAGTTTAAAGGTGGTAGATATGGGTAGTAATGCACAATCCATGTAGCTCAAATAAGAAATCGTGGATGAAATGGCCAAGGAAGGAAGAGCGCTTGCCATCATACATGCACGTAGCTTTACACGATGATGTATTTCTCAAAATCATGACTTGCGAGACTGCAAAGGAAGCTTGGGACAAACTTAATGAGGAGTTCCAAGGTAGTAAAAGAATAAGGAGGATGGAGGTTCTAAATTTGAGAAGAGAGTTTGGAGCAATCAAGATGAAAGAAGCTAAAATGGTGAAGGCGTTTTTAGATAAACATTCAAAGGTTGTGACTTAAATTAGATTGTTAGGAGAGGAGCTAAGTGATCAACATGTGGTGGGGAAAGTCTTAGTGTGTCTTCCAGAGAGGTTTGAACAAAAAAATTTCCTCTCTTAAAAAAAATAAAGACTTTGCTCAAATATTACTTTCAGAGCTTGTGAATGCCTTACAAGTTACAAGCTACTCAACATAAAAGATCCTTAATTAAGGATGGACGAAAATACTGAAGGTACTTTTGTGACTAATAACAAGGGCAAAACTCAAGCAAATTACAATGGAGGGTGGAAGGAAAGTATCCACTTTGCCTTTATAAGAAGAAAAATCACTCTAAAAACTATTGTTGGTTCAGGCCAGGAGTCAAATGCAGGGCTTATAATCTGCTTGGTCATGTGGAGAAGGTTTTGAAAAAATAAAGCAAACTAGCAAACACAACACTAGCAGGAACAAGCTCAAATTGTTGAGAATCAAGAGCAAGAAGAGCATTTATTTGTTACAACAAGTACAATAGCTAAAGCATCAAAAGAAAGGTTTATTGATAGCGGTTTTACTCATCACATGTCTTCTGAAGAGAGTATGTTGAAAGAGTTAGATAGAACATACACTACAAAAGTCAAAATTAGAAATGGAGATTATATTGAGGTTCAAGGAAAAGGAGTTATGTCAGTTAAAATTCCCCGAGTATCAAATTAATTTCGGATATGTTATTTGTGCCTAATATTAACCAAAATCTTTTAAGTTTTGGTCAGCTATTAGAGGAGAATGTTCAATATTTTTAAAGGTGAATATCGCACAATATATGATCAAGTTGGGAGTCAGTAGTTCAAAGTAAAAATGAGGGATAAATGTTTCACTTTAAATTTAGGGCAAGCTAAATCTTCCATATATCCTAGCTTAGCCCATTAATTTGAAATGCATCAAAGATTGGGACATGAATCATGGTTATTAATCATGAACCAGTTAGAGGTATAGAATCTCTAACTGATATTTGTCAAAGATGCAATATTGCAATCCTTGAACATGCAAGCCACAAAGAAGCTACAAAGCTAGCAAAATGGAGTAATCCAATGGAGGAGGAGTTCAAAATGATCAAGAAAAATCAAACTTGGAAGTTGGAAAAGAAACCAAGTGACAAACAAGTGATTGGAGAAAAATGGATGTTAAGATTCAAATTAAATTCTGATGGTTCAGTCAACAAATTCAAAGAGTAGATTTGTAGAATACAAGACTTTAAGTTACTAAGAAAACTCTCAAAGAGGACTATTGGAAGTTAAGACTTTTCTAAAGTCATAATGATTATGATGGTGAGTATAGCTTTGGTTAAATATAAGTTTGAGTGTTGTTTTGATTAAAGTTAAGTTAGTGTGTTGTTTTGGTTAAAGTAAGCTAATAACAATGATGACTATATTTTGTGAAGAAGTATTAAAGAGACTCTAAGATATTCTGCCGCCTCTTCTCTACTTTATTTTACTTCGTATAAGCTCCACATTTCTTAACATACTTGTGTTACTTTGGTCCTATTTAATTCATTTATCAGCAAATAAAGTAAATAAGATTTCATGAGTCTTTTTATTTGACAGCACCATTATTCTAATAAAAAAATTAACTGCGGGTTTAGCTATTTATTGATCTTGTTGGCACAAAATGAAACGGAGGAAAGCTAGCTAATTAATATAGCTGTACACAAAAAGTTACTAATACTAAAAGAACAAAGCTACTTAACTATAGTGGAGGTGGAGGAGGAGGAGGAAGCTATGGCAGCAGCAGAAAAGAATTTCGCTGCTGTTTTAGTTGCGGTAGCATTAGCATCATTCCCAATCTTTCTACGAATTTGGCTGATATAGGTAGGAACGTGGCCTTTTGGTCCTCTCTTGTTCTTGTGATCTTTCACTCTTCTTGGAAAATTTTGGCACCGAAGTTGTGTTATTGTTGCCTTTGCCCACTGTGGGCTTATGGGATCTTTCATCTTGTGGTGGTGGGAGGTTTGTTGTGAAACTCAGGCCCGAGAAACTGAGAGATGACAATCTGATGATGTTAGCCACCAGCAGCATTGACATCTTACAAACTGATCTCTTCTTGTGTCTGCAGTCCTTGTTAGCCATGGCAGAGGGTGTACGAGCTCAGCTGCAGAGTATTTGCTCAGAGAAGAGTAGGCGAGCCAGATGCACGAAAAATAGAACAATAAAATGTAAACTTAAATGGGTTATGGATATAATCAATAATGCTTGACCCACGAGGAGTTGGGGATAAGCAAAGACCTACTTGGCAGGGCCTAACCGTATGGCTTTGTGTATCAAGGATTAGTCTTACGCCCAAAGAATTAAAAGAATTAGTCTGACACTTAAAGTGGAGATATCTTAGAAAATAAAATAAAAAAGTCATTAATATTTCCTTTTGCAAAGGGATTCAAAGGAAAAAGAAAATTGTTGTTGGTGGGGGTTCCTAATTGGTGAATTATGTTGCTTGGTTAGATCAAACAAGGCACAGCACAGCTACTTGGTGGGTCCTATGAAACACACTCGTCTGGAGGGCACTGTTCCTGAAACTACATATAGCAATCTATTTGTATCCAATCAAACCATCAATTACCAAAAAAATAAATAAAAAGAAAGGAAAAGTTTCACACGCCTTGGCGTGTGATTTTGTGCTCAATTTCCTCAATTGTTAACGGGACCAAATGCAATCATGGAATCTTGAAGCCAGATTAGTCTTCTTTTCCAAAAGGCCTTATCTTGCTTCCCTTTAAGCCGTGAGAAAGAAGTTTGAACTCTTTATGAATGAGATATGTGTTTCTCACTGCTGATTTGTCTCAGTTTTTGGAAGAAAGCGAAACAAGGCAACAGAAGCATTGATTCCTACGGCCTTAACTTCTCAAGCCTTGTTTGCCCTGTGGATCAAATGCTGGCACAGGCCCACGCATGGTTGGTGCAGCTACCAAGACTTTGCGACACAGATTCTAATATCTCCAATGCATTTCTCTTTTGTTTGCTTTGTTTCCCTCTTTCTTTTTTTCCACCCACTATAGATAAAGCCACCCCTTTTGGACCAAAGTCTGTGTCAGAATCTGTACTGTGTGTCTTGTGTGCGTGATTTGAAATAATTGTTCATAAGTGGCACGAGCATTTTTTTTCTGGGTATACATTGGCATGAGCATATTTAATCCTTTTACAATGGCCCAGTAGCAATAAACCAAGCAAGAACTGCGTGGGATGTTTCTGACCCAGACCCAAAATAAAAAAAAAGAAGGCATAACCCTTGGGGGTTTAGTCCAGTGTCTAAATGGTTAGTTGAAAAACCTTGAAACAGATTCACCCTGGATCGATTCCTGCAGTGGAAAGAATCTCAACCTCCCTCCCCCTAACCAAAACAGAAAAAGAAGGCATAGATCTAGCATTTTCTTTGTCTATTGCAAATAAAAGGAGGTTGGAATACAAGTTAGGTGAGAGATGGAAGGGCCATTCACCTAAATCACAACGGGTTTTCAAAGACGGGATACAAAGTTCACAATGATTCAATAACAGAAAAAAAATATTGCATGTTGAGAATTAAAATGCAAGAAGGAATGAGATCCCCTTACCAGATTCCTCTGGAAGGCCTAAACGGGGCTAGAGTTACCTTTGATTAAAATGGAAAATGAAACTGTACTATTGCAGCTCATAGCCAAAGAAACCTGTAAAGGGGGGAAGTTGGAACTATTTAAGATGGATTCTATATATGAAAGACCATTCCAATCTGTTGTAGGCATTTCCAAGATCCAACTTGATGACAAAACAACCCTTTCTACCTTTTTATGTTTTGGTTTCAAAGAATGAACAAGCTCCTGTGCAATTACCATGTCATCAAGTGCATACCTTCCAAGAACAAAAGCAGCTTGAAGGAATGAAATCATATTTGGAAATTGGAATGTGAGGCTTAATTCTATTCATAAGGAGCTAGGAAGGGATTTTATAAGTGTAATTGCAAAGCCTAACGGGTCTGAATTGGTAAATGATGGATTTGTTTCAGTTGGTTGGAACTTTCCCTTGTAAAATTGCACTAGAGATTGCTTGTCAAATAGAATCTGACTCAAGTCCAATAATGTTGATAACAACCTAGGTGAAGAAGACCATCAAACCCTGGAGCCTTGAAAGGTTCCATACAGCAGAGTGCTTGTTTCAACTCAGACTATAAATGGTGGTATCACGAGAGGTAAAAAGGGACTCCAGAAGACTAGAGTTTGAGGGGATAAAAGAGAATGATCGAAGGTACCAAGAGAACCAATGGAAGAGAACAGATTTTCTTTTCCTTTTTTTTTTTGGGGCATTAGAGAACAGAATTTCGAAATGTAAATAAAATCAAATTTCTGATTCTAATTGAATCACAAATCCAGTTAACCAAATTATCTTTCAGACCATAGATGCAGTTTTTCAGGTCGTTTACATCTCTCACTCTAGCAAGTCATCAACGGAAGGCCCCACATGACCTTAATATGCAGTTATTGCTAATTAGTGTTTATTTTCAAAGTAATTTGTGCGGGCAAAGATCATTTATTAACTTCCCTCTTCTGCATCTGTCGGTAAAAAACCAGCAAGCATTGTGTGGTTTATGACATCAAGAGACTGGTTTTCTTAAAAAATCCTTTTATGTTGGTAAAAGTTGCAATTATGCAAGCCACCAAAACGAAATCGATAAATCGTGACAGGCTTGAAAACAATCTGAAACTGAAATTTTCATATCACCAGCTGCCTTTACAGTATAAGATTTAGAGCATGCTAGCAATTTTGACTACCTTACTTCCTAGATATTGAATAGAATTATAAAAACATTAAGAATTTCAATAAACAATCTCCAAAATTAAAAGTACCCAGTGAATTCGATGGATAGACAGCCATTGATGCATAGCAATATTGGAATACATGTTCATGTTTGATTATACTATTTAATCTCTCTCAACTCCAGTTAAAAGTTAGAGCAAGGGCAAGGTCCTGACCGACTTTCCAACATTTGTCACTTCAACCCACGATTTGACACAGGACATTAAGTTGACATGCACTCAGTTGCCTCAGTTTCAATATCAAAAGGAAATCAACGATGAAACAGGTATCAGCAAAAAATAAAGGCATTGAGTTCAAATTGAAGACTGTCTAGATTCCTATGTTTCGGGTCTCAATGCAACTGTCCCTACTCAACCCTCTCCCATGATATCATTCAATTATGTAAAATGAACACCTGCACTTTGATTTGGCACCATCAAAAGTCTCAAATGAACATGACTGTCAGGACTCAAAAATCTGCTCTCTAACTTGAGATTTAATTAAAAAAAAAAAATACAGAACAAGATATACCATGTTATTGCCGCTTCCTCCTCTCTGAAAATATACAACACCAATTGGTGGCTTCTGTCAGTTCTCCTATCGGTTTCTTGTTCAAATAAGGCAGCAGCAGCAGGCAAACTCCATAAGAAAGAATTATGTTGATGATAAACCTCCACTTAAACAGTGAAACTCCTGTTTCCTTAAAGACACATCTACAGTTACAGCAGAAAGCAGTAACTACAAACAGGCGATAATATGAAGTTACAAAAAATAATCTGGAGTCTTGCGTGTAGTGTCAGGCTCAATTTGCCTGGGAGCTGGATCAAACTGCAGAAAATTCTGATCCATATTCTCTCCAATTTCCAGTATGGCCGCCATATTCCCACATCGGTAACAGTAATTTGGAGCACTAAATACAGTCACCACATTCTTTTCCTAAGAGTTGTGAAAATAAAAGTCAATACATAGAATGAATAGGTATCCCCAAAGTGGAAAAATATGACTATACCGATTCAAAATATTATGTCAGTCACCTGGCACCAATTGTACCCTTCCATAACAAGCTGGTGAGCTCTAGATATCAGGGAAAGACCATTAGTATGATTGAACTGAGCAGCTATATCCTGTCCAAATGTATATCCAGCACCACGTGGAGATATCCCCCATCCACAGCGATCATCCGGATCAGACCACAAGAGATCACACATTGGTCCTTCATGTGGAACCTGTAATGCACAAGTACAGTTGTTAGGCAACCTAGGTGCCACAATTGCCATGCATCCAATTAACCTCATCAGCATAGAAGAGACATTGTGGACCAATGTTAAGAAATTCCATTCCATTGTGGACCAATAGAAGAGACATTCAAATCTGAATGCACATGGCAAGGCTAAGAACATAATTATTTGATTAAAACTAAAATATAAAGAGAAATCAATCATTGCTGTGGGTACTAGATGAAACATTTCCAAAGCAGAACAAGAGTATTACAAACTACAATTGCAACATCAAATAAACTATTTCTCACACCATATTAAATATAAAATAGATATCTAGATCAAGATAGCATTATTCACATTAAAATGTTCTTAATATCAAATAGATAATAAGACCATGCAGAGCATTCATGCTAGCCATCACACACAAACCTCTTGTATACGATCCAAGGCCCGGATATTATCCAGTGTGTCCAAAGAAGGTGAGAGGCCTCCATGCAAGCAGAAAATCTGTAATATATATGGAAGTTAGAGGCTGGCATAAATTAGTCAGATGAACATTCTGCAACATATTTAACTCAAACCTGACTCTCAATAAGGGCAGTCAGAGGTAAATAATCAAACAAGTCGGTAAAGTATTTCCAGACATTGGCATTTCCATATTTTCTCAAGCATTCATCGTAGAAGCCATACCTGAAAGCAGAAGGTGAAGGATATAGATGAAATGGAATGCTAACAAATAAACAGTCTTTTAAATAAATTTCTTTTATGTCTTTTGTGTTTAAAGAGAGTTTTCATTTGCTTCCCTTTTTATAGTTCTGTCAAACCGTTAACGAATTGCTATTAACAAGCATAAGCCATGCAATTCATGCCTACTCCTTCATTCAGATTCACTTTACAAGCTTGCTATATAACTTTTCACTAGTTAAGACTTAAGACTGTCCTTTCAATGTACATGCCCTTGGCATCCATGTATTGGGTTCATTTTGACAAAGTAATCTTGCTATTCATTCACCATGCGCTTCACAACTCTTTCTACAAAGTAGTGGAAAATGACTATAATATTAGTCTTAGCATCAAAGAGAAAGCTCAATGGCAACAATGTATATATATTTGCATACCATTCTCGCTTATAATGTCCTACTACTAGATAATAGTAATAAATCAGAATAATGATGAGAAAGACAAACATTGCCCTAGTCACATTAGGCCATTACAAAACCAAGTTGCTGCTCCTAAGCTAGTACCCTTTGAAGTTTCCCACAGGACAGCAGGTGCCAAAAGGTGAGTTCTATTTGGTAAGGCCAACGATTAGAGACATTTGAGCTGCAATGCCCTTGACCTATTCTCAAACTTCAAGTAGAATACAATCATACATACTAAACCTTCTGCTTAAGCATGATCCACTTTAAACTGGTGGAACTCCCAAAAAAAAAAAAAATTCGTAAGTACTATGTGTAATTTTTTAATTAAGTCTCAGACTCTGAACCCTCTTCTAAAATTTTATAGGTCCACCCCTCCATCTTTACCCCAAAAATTACCATGGATACCAGAGTTTGTGTGAGAAACATAGAATGAGAAGAAAATGTTCTTACACTTGAGTAATTTGACGGCTCTCATGATTTCCCCTGAGAATAGTAATTCTATCTCTGTAACGGACTTTCAAGGCCACCAGAAGCGTAACAGTCTCCACTGAATAGTATCCACGATCTGCATGAATTTATCCAATATCATGAAGAAATGACAGCAGTTTCCACAGATGTGAAGAATATAATTTGAACATCATTAAAAGCAGTATGACAGAAAAAAAAAATGGATGATAATGGTTGAAGGTAACACCTTATCATAGCTGAAACTTTTAACATCCCCATAACATTGAAGTTGTTAAACCCCACATCCTCCCTCAAAGTTTAGAGAGGTGCCGGCTAAAGCTAAATAACTTTTGCTTAGAAGTTTAGTTTCTGTAAGGAAAAGCCAAAGAATTTTCTCTTAAGAGACTAAGTTTCTGAAAGACACATCACTGTGACACCCAGTTTGGATACCTCAATACAAACAGAATAAACACTTGTGTTTCTTTTTATGTTCCCAGCAAAATTTGTCAAAGGACTGCCTCTTTGACATCACAGAGCTTCACTCCTCACTGATATTTATCCTACAAAATTCCTCCCATGCAATTTTCAATTTCATTTGTGATTTGTCCATCAACAGATTGATGAACAATGTTACCCTTCTGTCATCACTCTTCTGATATACAAACTAAATATTTAGAAAGCACAACAATCAGAATTATTATAATTTACTCCTTATTCAGTGCTCACATTTATATCTCAGCATTTCTTCATTATGTCGTGCCACCCTACTCCCTACAGTGCGACTGAATAACCACACTCCCATAATTTAGCATAATCCCTATCATTGATGAATGGCAATCACCCTAGCGGGAAAGGAGGAAGAGTAGGGGGCCGGGGAGGAGGCAAGTTTCACCTAACAATTCTCCATCTAACAAATTTTGGGTTGGCACAACTAAAACAAGGAGCTCAGACATTGAAGTTTATATAGATTTCAACAGTGGCATCAATGTCATAGATACATTATGGAGCTCAGATATGGAAATAAACAAGTTTATTTTACTCAGCCAATAAGTGAAAAGGGCATCAACAGTAAAAACAGAATCTGCACATAAAATTATAAAAAACGAAAAAAGAATTCAAAACAGGGATGAACGTAAATCAATATCAAACATTCCAAATTCAAATCCAACTCCACGCTATCAACCTTGTAATTTTCTTCAATCTCTCATTAAACCAATACATACATTCAACAGTGATACACTAACAGGGCATCTTCTTACCACAACAAACTCGTATCATATGAAAAAATAATTAAAAAAAAAAAGCATATCACCCTCCAAAAAAGAAATCTTCGAGCAGTACCCTAACCACATCAAATTCAACCCATGAAACCAAAAAAAACAAAAAATTAACAAAAGGAAATTCATTTGAATAAGACTCACCTACATAGTCACCCATAAAGAGGTAATTGGTATCCGGGGCATTCCCTCCTATCCGGAACAGCTCAATGAGATCGTAAAACTGGCCGTGAATATCCCCGCACACCGTCACGGGGCATTTCACCGGCTGCACGTTCCACTCCTCCACCAGTATCGCCCTGGCCTGATTGCACAGCGTCTTCACCTCCGCCTCCGGCAGAGGCTTGCACTCCATCAGATGCTCGATCTGACGGTCCAGATCCGCGTGAGACGGCATCGTTTCGCGCAACTTCTATATCTACCTCCTCTCTCCAGAAAAATCGCTCAGATCCAAACAGCACCGAGATCGTCGTCGTTCTTGCAGATCGATGATCTTAGCAGCAGAAAACGCCAAAACGCGGAAACAAATCTATTATGGTTGGTGGTTTAATGCGACCGGAGGATCGTCGACAGTGACCGGAGGAACGCCGCAGAAGGAGTTTGGAAACGAAACGCGGAGAGCAAAACGAAACGTATTGAAGATGGTCTTGGTTTGGGTCTCTGAATCATTTCCCGGTTCTGTGCTCCATCTCTTCCCTCAGTTTTTGTGTTTCTCGGTGAGACAGACAAAAAAACCAAAAAAAAAAATACAAATAAAACATATTTTATTATTGCTATTATTTATTTTTGTGAATGAGAGAAAAGAAGAGGGAAATTGCCGCGAGGGTGGGGGAGTCTGCCAGCCAGATCAAATCAAAAGGAAAATGAAATTCAAATTCAAATGAAATGACAATAAAATGAAATTTGATTAGAAATATTTTTTTTGTTTGATTATATATATTTTAAAATTGATTCTATTCAAAGAAAAGTTTTTTATAATATCATAATAATATATGATACATTATTTAAATTTAATTTTTGATATTTAGTTATAATAATGTATGACTATGTGATAAATAAATTAAAATTTTAATAAAATAAATTTATATATAATATCAGGAATTTAAATATTGTTAAATAATATTTTGTGAAAAAAAATATTTTTAATATCTTAAATAAAGATTAGTCTTACATTTATTAAATTTAAAGATATTTTATAAAAAAAAATTTTATAATAATATATCAATATAAAATTAAATGATAATATAAAAAATTTATAATAATAATATATTAAAATTAAATTCATATTTATATGACAAGTAATAAGAGTTATGTGTTAAAGGAGAAATGAAAATTAAAAAGCCAACGAGTGTTTGTTCAACTGATAAGATTAGTTCAATTAGTATGATTGAACAATAAATTCTTAATCATCTTACTTCAAATTTTGTTAGAATCTCTCGTTCATGCTTAGCTTTTGAATAAAGTAGCTTACCATTCTTTAAACTTTTATTTTACTAAAAATAAAATGAAAGAATATATGTTAACCATTAAATTTTATCTAAATTCATTAAATTGTTAAGATTAAAAATTAGTTAAAAGTCTCACAAAAAAAAATATTAAAAAATCATTCAATATTATTTAAAAATTACATAATTATTAAAAAAATATTATATGACTTTATATTCTATTCTAATTATAATTATAACTAGAAACTATGATTGATGTCATATGAATTATTAGTTCTTTTTTGATGAAAATTTAAGCATATGACTTATTGAGAATTACTTAAATTCATAAGCACTGCTCTAATTTTAGTGGCTTATATGAAGTATTAGGTAATTATCATTTAATCAAACCTTTTACTTACTTCAGCTTGACTGTTGGATAATTAATTCATTAAAATAATTGTTTGAAAAATCAAAATGGAAATTAAATAATTGTAAGGAAGGAAAATTTTCTCACCTTTGAATGGCTCTGCCGAGTCAAAATTTACACATGTGAAGCTGCGATCGTGAGAAGCCCTTTATTGAAGTTGAATGGTTCAAGTTCGAGCTCATTCACCTTTGCGCAATTTTGCACGCACCCCACCATGTCTTTTTCTTCTTCACTTTTTGTAAGAAATTTTGGGCGGCGAATGGTCTCTTTCATGGCTAAAAGCCTAAACCATGGCGCTGGTTTTATTTGATTTCTTTGTAAAAATCTTCAAAGTTAAATTATTCACTTTATCTATATAATTTTATTTTAAATTTAATTTAATTTCTATGATTTAAAATCATTTAAAAAGATTATTACACATTTTTTAAAAATATAAAATAATCTCTATTAATTTAATTCGATTCTTATTTAAAATAAAATTATAGATATCAAATCGGGATTGTTTTATATTTTTTAAAAATTATAGATGTTGCTTTAAATTATTTTAAATTTATAAGAGTTTTTTAATCGATTTTGAAATATTATAGAGACTAAATTGAATTTTAAGTGCAACTTTAAGAAACAAATGAATAATTTATCCAGTATTCAATGTTTTGTTGGAACGTTAGTTGGTTTCAATAATAAAACACAATGCTTCGGCTTTATTGCATTTAGAACTTTCATCAGAAAGTTGTGAACCAGAGTATACATGATTTCAATCCTTGAATCTTTTATTAAGAAAAATTAACTCGTCTAAGTATAATTTATTAGCCTTTTCTTGTAATTTGTTTAATCACGTGAAGAGATTTTGAATATTTTTTATATATCAAATTTTTAGGATAAAACACATACATATATGCTTTAAATGTTTGAAATCCGTCTTATAAATATATTTATACAAGTCAAATGTTTCAAACATTTTTTTTTGTGAGTTTTAGTTAGTGAGAATTGACTTATTTAGTCAATTTTTTATTTATATTTTATCATGATTTATGTTTAATTTTTAAATTCTTTTATTAGTAAGAAATTCTTAATGCACTCAATAAGTTTATAAACATATTTTAATTTTGAATTAAGGTAAACTTTTTCTTTAATTTAAATTTTTCTCAACAAAAAATTTATAATTTTAATGTTTAGTATGTATCGTATGGTTTCTTATTGTCTACACTTTAGTTTCTCATATTCTATATTCACTTTCATGCATTTTGACTTATCGTCTGTATAAAAAAATTTTATACTACATTAACTTGTACACTATTATTCAATTTAATGTTTGTCAAGGTTTTGAATTTTCTTATTTTATTCAATATGATTTTGAAATTTTTTTTTCTAGTCATGTGGTATCAACTAACCAATAAGCCACTGGCCTGAACACCGTTCTATAATTTTTTAAAATAGATAGACACAACCTTTTTGTTTTTTTGGGGGGTGGGGGGGTCCTCGATAGACACAACTTTCTGTTATAAGGGTCTCCTCCATTCGGACGGTTTTGGCCATTTACCAGGCCTTAAACATAGACCAAGCATACATCGTATGACATCTATATGGCCCAGTATCTGGACAATTTATACAGCAAAAGCCCATCACAAAGTCTGTTTTGTCCTTCTACATTAGGGCTTCTAATTGGGCTTGGTTCACAAGGTGGCCCATTTAGCCTGCTCATTGTTTCAAGCTAGATCCAATTATTTCAATCCCATTACAAGCAAGACCCAAAAACAAATTATTTTAATCCCATTATGGCTTGATGAGCAGGCTAACCCATTTATTGGGGCCTTTGCACCTCATAACTGATGGCCAAAAACAAGTTGGCTAACCCATTTGATGAACCAAAAAAAAATAAAAAGGTTAAACCATTTGACCTAATCAATAGGTGGGGGGCAATCAGGCCTGTCGTGTAATGACAAAAACTTTGAGTCTTGATATACTGCACGCGGGATTGATCCTGATGAGGATGAATCCCAACCCCTCTCCCCACCTTCACAACCCATTCCTTGGACCAAAAAAAGAAATCAATGGGTGGGGCCAACTTTTTGCAATCCCATTGTTTAGTCATGGCGAACTGACCGAGGCATGATTCAAACAGGAGAGATTCTTTTGTACTTTCAAAATAATATATTATACTAATAAAAGTACGATACTTGTTACAGCAAATATATAAATCTTCACATCAAATTTATAATGTTATATTACAAGATTTTAAAATAATCTAGATCCTTAAATATAATATTTTGAGAGTACTTAATTTTTTTTTTTTTAAATGGACTTGCTAGTCCTATTTTACAAGTTGAGGTGGACTTAGCCAACCTTATTAATCTAAAATGAATGTTATATGGATTTTTATTTTATGTTTTAATATAGGAATTTATCATCACATATAAATTTAACAATTTTTTTGGCTATTTAAATTTGACATGTTTGATGTCTTAAATTGTATACCTTTTTAAGAGGTATTTTAATGTAAGAAAAGTTACTAATCTTTATTTTCAAATTTTAGTTTTACTTTTTCGAGGTCAAAATTTTAGTTTTCTTTTAATTCAAGCTTTTTTTTTGTCATCTTTTAATTCAAGTTTCAAGTAAGGTGATCTCGGGCCATCTAATTTGATCGGGGTTAGACTTAGGCCCAAATTGTGTATATTATGTCTTGTTTTTATTTAAAAGTAAAGTTTAATATAGTTAGGCTTGTGAATAATTAGTAAAGATAGAGTCATTTGAAATCTCACACTCAAGATTGAATCTCGATTTGGGATGATTCAACCCCCCAACCCCATGACAAAAAGAAAAACAAAATCTAATATGACCAAAAAAAAGAAAGCAAAGTTTGATGATTTACACAATTATTAATTTTTTTTCTTTCAATGGGATATTCCCACAAGGATTGTCGAGTAAAGATCTTCCTGTAAAATATTTATTCTAAGATTTAAATTTTAGTCCTTATTTAAAAATATAACTTGCTTATTTCTATGCACAGCCCTCATTGGTATAGTTATTAATTTTTGTATAAATTTATATCAGTAAACAAATTGAGCATCAACCCAAATAGTTGGCCTAATAATAAAGGAGATGTGATTTATGTCTTGATGATTTGATTTCAAATCTTGAGCCAATTGGCCCAAGGATACCCTACTTTACTGCCACCTATAAAATTTAGTAATTTTTAATTAATTTAAAAGCATCTACCTAATTATTTTATCATTTATCTGATTTATGTTCAGTCATTCTTAATTAAGAAATCATATATTATCAACATTGATATAAGTGTGAGAAAAACTATATACATATAACATCTAAAAGAAAGTAAAAAAAAAAAATAGCCAGAACATTTCACCCAAATTTAGTAACATGTTTTCACTTCCCTCTTTTTGTTAATTAGCTTGAAATAGTTGAGTACATTGTACTTAATATTTCTCTAGAATAAGAATTAGTCCCCACACAAACTCTGCCTATAAAATTTGAAGGTAAATAATAGGAATCTAATTAAAGATATATTATTGCAAACCCACAACTGCAGTTTTTAATTAGTGGGGCACAAATACATAGTCCTGTTCACCATTTTTAAATCTCATTAAAAGCACAATTTTGAAAACCTTTTCCTTTTCCCCTTTTAGGTAAATGTCCCAATTTGAATCTGGCTTGCTTTGGACGCATATTTTACTTGTCAATCCAATCAAAACCAAACAACAACAAAAGAAAGCTGTAAAAATTCTTGAGTTGAGAGCATACTTTAATTTTCACTTTGAAGCAATGAAGACCAAATATAATGTTTGTTTCCTCCTTTTCATTTTTATTTTACCTCATATGATTGCCACAAGATAGCAGGAATCTATTACAGTTTAAAATGTATGAATGGACCAAGGACCAAACAGTTTCACCACCCCCACCAAAGAGTCCAGAGAAAAAGACTAACACAAGATGCAAGCACCCTTCTTTTACAGGTGCGCCAACACCTTTAAATGGTGGAATTTACTTTACTTTAGGAACCCATGCCTAATCTTTACAATAAACAATTAAAAAAAACAGAAATTCCAAAATAATAGTGAGCAAACCAAAGCTAAAGCTGTTTCTTTTGTAACATAGAGACTTGTACTTGATGTGTAGTCCTCCAAAGCATGCATGGCTGCTGCTATTGCTACAACATCTTGTCCTTGAGTTATATCTTTGTGGCTTTTTTAAGCTTTAAAACTATGTTATTTGCTTTACATGCAAACACTGATTTCCGTTCCATTGAAATTTGTGATACCATTCTCTCTCTCTCTCTCTCTCTCTCTCTCTCCCTCCCTCCCTCCCTCCCTCCCTCCCTAAAAGATTTAGTATATAAGAATCTCTTCTTATACAGACTTATTGTACACAAATTGTGTAAATTAAGTTAATAAACAATTGACACATCATCATTTTCAATGTAAAGTAGTTGTATGACACAGATATTTATGCAATCATTTAATGCAAATGATAGATGTGTCTGTTGTTTATCGATTTAGATTGCAAAAGTTGTGTAGTAAGTCTAAAAAAAAATGTAATCACTCACTAAATTGCACTTTCGGCAGAAGCTGAACAAACTTCCTTTTAAGCATATTTTCTGTGGGACAACCTTCCTTTTTCTTTCCCCTCTTTAGCCTCCCAACTCTTCCCACAGCAAAGCAATTTGTGTTCAGTGAACTTAGCCCTTGCATGCATGATGGAAATCTAAAAGCCTCAGGGATATATTTAAACAGTTCCGGTTCTCACAAGTACATGGTTAACATCTTGTGTCAGTTGTGTGATCTTCTGCAAGACTGCAAAGTTGCTGAAGCTTGTCAAATTCCCAATTCACTAGACTTGGCCAGGAGGTCGACCAGAATTTCCAGCTCTCCTAAACCAAATAATGAAATAATATTTTAAGGAAAATACAATGTTCTTGTAGCTGAACAAAATTAGATAGGTTAAAATAAATAATTAGTTCCTATAATTTCATCTAATTTAATTTTGGTCCCTGTTGTTTTTTTGTTTTTTTTTTTTTATGATATCGATCCTTATAATTTCATTTATTTGAATTTCGGTTCATGAAGAATCAATATCTTAATAATTGAAAACTATAGGACTAATTTTTCATGGAAAAAAGGGACTACTACCGTAATGAATAGAACAACAAGGACTAATACTCAAATGAGTGAAAAATATAAGGATAAATATCTTAATAATAAAGACCAAAATATAAATAAGTTAAACTATAGGAACTAATTATTTATTTTAACTAATTGCATACAATCTATAGTGGACAAGGAATATCAGAATGCCTTATCTTGCTCATAATGGGAGCAAGATTTAAAGTAATTAGTACTTATGAAATAGTTTTATTTATTTTATTTTTGTTTTTTTGTATTTGGGGTTTAAACTTGATCCAGGTGAGGAAGAACACCTACTATCAAGTGGGTGACCACCAAGCTAAAGCCCTGAGGGCGAAATAGTTTCATATTAAGTCCTCAACTTCATGCATGCTGATGTGTCTTGTGCTAAAAGTAATAAAGGAAGATACAAAGAAAGACAACCAGCAAAAGATTAAAAGTTTCTTAAATGCAGAGAACTGAATGCAATGACAAATAACTTTAATACTCATGCTTAATTAATATGTGGAATAAAGTGGTTAACCACACTTTATATTTTAACAGCTTTATATATAACAAAGGACTATGCCTGTTAAAGACCTCAAATCAGCAATTTAATGTAACAGTTAAAGCGTGGTAATCAACCCTCATGGTTGGCTTTTCCTACTTTTTGTGAAGCTCCACTATAGCAGGAACTAGGAAACTTGAAATTGATATGAGTCTGTTTTCTGTAAAAGGCACAGTAAATTTGGGAGAATAATTTAAGAAACTTGAGATTGATAAGAGTTTGGTTGATGTGCTTGGAGACAGAGTATTTTATATAGTGTATGATAAAATACAAGCCTCAGTACAGGTAACATGTCTTGTTTACGTTTAACATTGAAAACAATGTAGTCTTGGTGGCAGAAAATGTTACAGAAACATAATATACATCCAATTAATGAACAGTGACATGAATTGAATCTAAAAAGGCACATTTCAGTACAAGTAACAAATTATTATGATTTGTTTATTGCATTTGTGTTGAGATTAGCTAGACAAACCTGTTGTGAATTGGATCTGGTCCATTGGGAACTCTTCGTTTGCTCATGTAGTTGAAATCCAACTCTGCATGGTTGACAAGTTTATCTCTACCTATCACATGCTCATGCTTGAGTCTTTCAGCAGACCACGTTGATAGTGTAGTTAGCTTTCTTGTTCTTCCACCACTAACCGAGCTTCCAACAACCAGAAGACAAACTAGCCCCGCCACGAGTGCTCGAAAGAAGGACCTTGGAAGGAAAGAGCTACAACTAGTACCCATATGCAATTTTTTTTTTCTCCGATTATATGTATATTTTATGTCATTCGAGGAAGGAGATGCTTCATCGTGCTATGACATAAATGAAGGGGAAAACAGAAAAGGCTATCATTGAATGATGATTGAGGTGAAATTGGGTTTACAAGAAGACAAGAGGAGAAGAGAATAAAGGGAGAGAAAGGAGGGTGGGCTAAGACAAGAATTTTTTACCTCAAAGGATTAAGGGTTGTGGCTGGTTTTCTTTATATAGGTTGGAGGGATTCTGTTCCATTGCACTTTCTCGAACTCAAGAGATAGAGAGAGAGAGAGAGAGAGAGAGAGAGAGAGAGAGAGAGAGAGAGAAGGTGGGGGGCTTAGCTGGTTTCGAGCGTGACATAGAGGGAACCCTTTGCTTTATGCTGAGAAGGTCCCAATACGACGTTCTTCTTTTGTTTTTTTTCCTTTTTTGTGTATTTTCATGCAACTACGGTGACAAAAGACTCCTTATCCTATCACCCTTTCTGTACAATGGTGTAAAAAAGAAAAATAAGAGGTTGCCTTGCCTATAGTGTTATACTCTCATCTCACTGCTCAGGAATCAATAAGGGGGAGGGACAGAATAAAATTCACTGCATTACTTGTGTGTGATGGAATGATGAAGATATTTAAATGCCAACCAATGGCATTCTCCCATAGAAATACAATGGTAACAGAGTATTCTGAGATTGAAGTAATTAGTTTGGTTTGGCCTCTTGCCCCAACAAAAACAATTACAATAAAACTGGAAACAAGCTATTGAGAAAAGAGCAATGAGTATTCTAATTTGACCAATAAAGTAAAGCTACAAAAAAGTAAATTAAGTGAAAAATAGTACAGAAAACAAAAATAAAATAAACTAGATCACACTGAAAACATGTTTGATTTTTTAGGCATTCAATATTCCTCGCCAATGTTCTTATGACAGAAGAGGACTAGATACCTTCAAATTACTCGGGTCATGGCAGACTTCCATCCAGTGTGCTGAACTTTTCTTTTTTCTCTTAAAACATAAGATTTTGATTGTGTTGTTGGCTTTCTTTATGTTCATGTCAAACATATATAAATTTGACATTCGCTGCGTGATACCGGTATGATATCTAAGCATTTTTAAGTAAACCCTTCGGTAGTTTATTGGGGATTATGGGACACAAAACAGAAGAAAATTCTCTCCTCTGTCTCAGACTCTTTTTTTTTTTTTCTGTTTTTGTTTTAAATACTGTACGTTGAACATTTCTTCATCAAAGTATGCTGCTTGTCTTTAATTCCACATATGCTCTATAGTTGCGGCTGCAAATTATACACATTTTTGTACTCTGATCCCTTGTACATAAATGGTATCCCTGTAAGGAATCTCTACGCTAAATTCAATAGCCAAGTGATTACAAACCGAAGCTGGTTCTTTTGAATGAGGGTTGTGATTAGGGGGAATATATATGGCACACCAAATATCTTACTAGTACTTAAGGCAAAAGCATAAGGCACAATTTGTCTTATCCAATCTACATGAATCTTTCAATAATCAAAAACCAAAAGTGATTTTTGTTGGAGAATCCAATGCTTTTTACTGTAATAGCTTCTCCTTGAAGGTACATGGATAACTTACTTATTCCTAGCAGCACGTAATATATTACTCTTAGGTAACTTTAGGAATTGATGCCTTGTCTATGGCACATGTTTGATGTGGAATATTACACATATGTATTGACACTTGACAGTGATTTATACCTTCGGATATCTACAAAGTTAATTTGAGAGTTATAAGGCTAAGGGACTGAGGCAAGCCATCATAAAAGCTCCTTTGCCCATTGCAGAGAACTTTTACTAGTGTGCTTTGCACATACATTTTATTAGTATTAACTTCTAAAAACTTATTCTTCTAGAGGATGGACGTATAAGATGTATGAGGAATTTTCTTTGTATAAAGTTTATGAATTAGCAGATGGGCATATGCTAGGCTTACTAGCTACTTTATACATGAATTGGTATTTTCACTTCATCAAATGGTTTTTAAAGACAAAATTTAGATTCCAGATTGGACAAAACGATCATTTGTAATTTGAAACCAATTAAGTCAAATCGATTTTTCAATTGACCTAATTATACACTTTCCAAATGCCCTCTATGCGAATCTTTCAGTATCTGTTAAGTCCTAGTAGAACTAGAAGCAGGGGTCACTATAGGAATGTTGGTCTAAAGGATGAGGTATGCAGAAGTAAGGTATTCTGTGTACTAATTTCTGATGACATATTCTGTATAACGTACGTATAGCAGAACTACATCTGTCTCCTCTTTTTCATATATCTACATATACCAGTTTCTTTAGTACATTCAAACAGGATCAAAGGGCTCTAGTACATTCCCAGATTTGTTTTCAGATGAGTTAACCTTTTGACACACCTTATTGTGCTGGAAACTATTTCATCCCTGTGCCTATTTCAAACTTTAACTTCTGATGAAAGCATAGATACTATTACATATATAAAGCCATTCATGTGTTTACATCTAACAGTTTAAGCTTTTGGGATAATTAGTTTATGACATGATATCAGAGCTTCTATGACTAAGTGGTAAAGAATTCGATCATTGTCGCCTCCATTCTTCATAATTAAGTTGAATTTATCATAAGGTAAGGTGGGTATATTCATAGAATCAGCCTTTTCTCTAATGCTGAAAGGCACAAGGAAAATATATGAACCAAAAAGAGATTAAATAAGAAACAGAGAAAACCTGATCAGCCATGAAGTTACATAGTAAAGCATTAGTAGAACCAAGTTTTGTTGTTTAAATATATTGTTAAGTAGTTCCTAACCAGGACCATATTAATAATCATCAAATCAAACAGTTGCAAGAGGTCGTGCAACTAAAACATGGTAAGGCTTCTTTGGAAGAGAATCTGTCTTGGAAATGGGTAATGGACAATGGTAGACAGTATAAATGCAAAGCCCGGTTGGCAAACATGTTTAACCAGTGGAAGTGAAAAGATGATCTCTATGTTATTGGATTTTCCGTATCTTTGTGGATTTGTTGTGAAAAAAAAACCAATCTCTTTAGTCTTTTCTCATCTGTAGCCAAATGGCTGACAGTGCTGAGTGATAAGATTTAGATAACCATTGCATGTATTTCGAAACTTGGATTCTATGTAAGGAACAAAGCATCCAACTTCATACTTTCATTTCATGCACGAATCTTTATAATCTGTAATATTATTAGATTTTGGCCATTCAGCAGACTGAGTCTTAAGGTGGCGCTATTTGGAGCTGTATAACCTCTGCATTTAATATAATTTTGCTATATGTCAATATTTCTTCTTCTTTTTCTCATTTTGTTTCAGGTGGGACCCTTTGGCCTTTGCTAGGCTTTTTTAAAAAGGAAAGAAGAAAATCTCCATTAGTAAGAACCATGTGAAGCTCAAGAGAACTGTATCTCTCATGTTGAAGTTAACTTGTGAAAGTCTCCATTTAACATCAGCAATTTGTTCAGTTATGGGAATAGGCTAAACTTGGTGCCTTTGATTTAAAAGAACTACAGTAGTTGCTACTAAGGTTCTACTGATAAAAAAACTATATGATTTATATATCAACTTAGTAGACACCAGATATGGAACTCCGTCATCTACTCAAATCAATCTCAATTTCTCTATCTAATCTGGTAATCAAAATCTTGGGGTTAATATTTAAATTTTTTTACGTGAATTACAATTAATTGTGATATTTTATTTAAGAAAATTGGGCTGACGATAATTAGGGATGTAAAAAATTCCTGTACTCGTGAGAATTACCCACAATGGGATGGGAATGGGTACCGGTTTAATAAATGGGGACGAAAACAGGAATCATACTACCCATCTCGCAAGTACCCATTAAATTTGTGAATTTTTTTTAACATTTTACATATATTATCATTATCTCTTTTTCTTTGAAATGATGTAGGAGTATATATTTTCTTATTATTTCACAATGAAATTTTTAAGTGAATGAGTTCATAATGATAAAAATTGTTAAAAAATTTATATCATTATAATACTAAGTATTTATGTAGATTGATTATTACAAAATATAATTAAACTTGAGATATTATTTGCGATATGTTATTTTAGTTTTGTAAGCATTATAAATTGTAAAAAAAAAATTAGTATATGATTAAAAAATCTATCCATTTATATTTTTAATTTATGATTTTTTAATTTTTATTTTAAATTATTAAATATCCGTAGGTACCCACATCGAAGACGGGGCAAGGCTATTCCCATGAGGCCTCGTTGACATTTTTAGACGATATGATTTGAGTTTAAGACAAGCACGATAACCCCAATATTATTATGATCTAACTATTATGGGTTGTACACATCTTACATTAAATTTGTGTGAACTAGTAGCAGTACATGCTCATCTAACAGTTAGACTACTAGAGTTTTACTGTAATAATAACTTTTAATAAGAGAGCCTATTAGCGTTAATATATATATATATATATATATATATATATATATATATATATACATGATTAGCTTCCCACTCTATTTCCATAATATATATACACATTGGCTTGTTTCATTGATAGGCTAGAAAGAAGGGCCTAACCTTTTAACCTTACAGGTTTTTGCTTTGGTACAAAGATTTAGGGATTGCTAATATTGAATCTTCATTGAGTAAGATTTAATTGGTGTTTTAAATATCATATAATTTTTTAATATTATTCTTACGATTAATACATAAAATAATGAGGCAAGTACTATATTCTGGCTTACCCTTGCTAGGGATATATGCATCCTTTTGGAGTAGAGAAGGCGAATAAAAGTAATTGATTCTTTAACAATAAGTTAAAGAGGAATACAACACTATGGAGGGTTAATAAAACTAAATAAAGGCAACAAAATTTCCCCTGCATGAATATTGTTTTCTTTATGGATTCGTACCCTACAACTTTGCGAAATGTTCCCCTAAGCTACGTATGGTTAATAATTTTGTCCCGAGTGTCGAATAAGTCTGACAAGTGCTGTAGACAAAAGGGTCATCTTGAACTCCAATCCACGATTCTTTGCTACAGCAACCACTAGATTTTGGGTGCAAAAGCATGCACTTCAATGCTTAGTCATGCTCCTTGGCCCCTTGGCAAAATATGCTTACAGTGCTAAAGTGGCATTTGGGAACATCATTCTCATACAAGCTTCTTTTGTTTTTTATTTTTTTTGAGTTTTTACAAGGTGTGATTCCCCCTCACAAAAATTTTTTCAGTAAGACTTGAATTTTTAATATTGTAAATAAAGTTTATTCTATTAAAATTTTAACTTATTTAACACTAAACCACACCCTTATAAGTAAAGTTTCTTTTAATTATATATTTAGATAAATGACTATTAACTAATAAACTCTTTGTTCATATATTTTTAGAATCGGTAATGCTATTCATCATGAAATAATTTTCACGAAACATTCACGAATGACGCGGCAATGCTCTTCTAAGTATTCAAATTGAACATATCGAATAAAAAAAAAAGAAAAAAAGTCAATATATAAACATGTAACTGACAAGTCACAACGAGGGAATTGTTTCGTGAAACAGCTTTCGTAATAATAAGCATTTCCCATTTAGAATTTATGTGGTAATATATCATTGGACTATAATATAAATTTTTTTAACATATATAAAATAGGAAGTAATTAGAGTAACTACAAATTTTAGTGGAAAAAAATTTTTTTAGATGAATTTTTAGTAAAAACTATTGTTCAGTTTTTGCTTCAAACTTATGTACTCAACGAGGTCAACAGAACATTTATGACCAAACTTGGGGACGGGGCTATAATATTTTAATTATTAATCCAAAATAATTTATTCATTTTTTCTTTCCTTTTCTTATTTTGAAGAAGGGTTGAGGGAGACAGAATAGATGGTGAAAGATGTATATATATACATTGTAAAATATTAATAATGAGTTTAATTTTAATTTAAGGTTAATGTAAATTTTTTATATATGTTATTATTCAATTATGTGTTAATATATTATTAAATAGGTTTAATTTTTTAAATAATTATTATTATAATCAAATATTTTTATCATATATCAATTGTATAATTAAGTGGTAGTATAAAAAAGTTTTACATTAATAGTCAATCAAAATTAAATTCCAATTATATACATGAGTTGAAAATGCAAGTGTTTTATGCTATGTTTACGTTAATTATATATATTATTTTTTTTTGTTTATTATGAGTTGTAATTTCGTTCAAGTACATAAATTGTTCCTTCTCATAAAATATTCTTTAGTAGTATTTGAACCATTGACAAGTAAAATTTTTTAACTTACTTATTACTTAGTTACCTGTATGTTGATTACATATCTCTAAATTATGCAGTATTTGAACAATTCTTTCAAGAAGCCATGTGTCTTTAGTTATAGAAATAGAAACGTGGATATCAAGATAATTATAAGAAATTAAATCTACAACTTCAACCTAAAATTCATTTTACTCTTAGTTTTAGAGAAAACAAATAATGATAAAAATAAAGTGATTCATTATTATTTACTTGCATGTAATTAAATTATGGGTTTAATTTTGATTAATTATCAATGTAAAAAATTTTACACTATCAATTAATCATGTGTTGTCAAATTATTAAATGAGTTTGACTATAATAATAATTACATAAAAAGTCAAATACTTTAAATGATATAGTTACATGTAATTGGATGAAAGTATAAAATTTTTTTATACTGATAGTGAATAAAAATTAAATCTTTAAATTATTATAGGCTTGGAGACAATGAATTAATCAAACATCACTAGAAGTATTTTTTTTTTCTTTTGAAAAAAATATATACAAACTTCCTTAACTTTGAATAGTTTGTAAATTGATCACATTCAACTATAATTTTTTTTTATTAAGTCCCTAAACTCAATGATTTGTTAAAATAGGTCATCCCATTCAATTTTCGTCAAAATTCTAATAGCAAATTAATAATTTTAAAATTATTTTTTATTTCTTTATTTTTATTTTATCAAATTTTAATAAAACTAAAAAAACTTTGAAAAACATATTCAGATTTGTTTCTTTGATAGGGTTGGCATTTGAAGTTCTCATCTGTTTATGAAAATGAGTTTTTTTTTCGTTTAATTTTATAAAATTTGTTAAAATAAAAATAAAGAAATAAAAAATAACTTTAAATTTATTAATTTGGATTTGTTATTAGAATTTTAATAGAAATTAGATGGGAGGATCTATATTCACAAATCGTTTGTTTAGAGACTTAATAAAAAATTTTTATAGTTAATGATGACTATTTTGTTTAGTTTAAAAACTTAATAAAAATATTTTATAGTTAATAGTGATTATTTATAAATCACTTTAAAGTGGAGAGAATTTATAAGTGTTGTTTTCCTTTCTTTTGTTAAAGGAAAAAGTTTAGGAAGTTTCACTTTAATGTCAAAGGCCCCACTAATGAAAGATTTCTACAGAAATCAAATCAAAGGATTTTAAAAATATTCAACTCCATCTTACATGCTGAAGAGTAAATCAGGTTGCTCTTTTTCTCTTAAAGCAAGCAATTAATTAAAGATGATTTAAATAGTGATCTACGTGGTTACATCTAGTTGGAATATAAAAAGGATTTACTTCGTAAAAGTTTTTTTACACGCATAATTAAAAGAGTTATTTTTTTTAATGTTCTTATGAAGTATTTTCATTTGCTTTAAATGTGAGATTAGTTTTTATTAAAAATATTGATATTGTTTATTCTCATAAAGTGTTATCTACTATCAAAGGATAAAACTTGTTCTGTTAGAGTTTTAACTTATTTATCATTAAATCACATATTTTTAATATATCATTAATAAAATTTAATTATAACAACACTTATTTAAAGAGTAAATTTTTTTTAATAATTTATCAATATAAATTAAATACTAATATAAAAAAAATTAACTGATAATGTATCAAAATTAAGAGTATGTTTAGCTAAGTTTTTCTCGACTAAAAGCACTTTTTTTTTTTGATAAAAAAAGCACTTTCTCAGGAGAATGTTACCCGTTTGGATGAGCTTTTTATTAGAAAGCCAAGGCATCCAAAGAAGTAGAAAACGGGCTTCAACTAGAAGGCATACTTTCTGGCTTCTCAGGAGCACTAGAAGATTTTTTTTATATTTTTTGGACAAAATTTTCCCTACAAAATTTAAAAATGACACACTTTGTCCTTAGCATCAGCATCCTGCATCCCCCTTCTTTTGCAAGCGGAAAAGTAAACCCACAGAATTATTAAGACGGATTAAAATTTAGAGCACATGCTTTTGGCTTTCTGGGTGGAAAGAATTTTTGTGAAAGAAAGAGATTGATTCAGAGGAAGAAAGAGAGAGAGATGATGGGGGGTTTTCAAGCTGCACATAAAAGTGGGGGTTTTAGTTTACCAACAATATTTTCTTTTTCTGAATACTTGATGCAGCTGCTTCTTCTCTAAGGGTTATGTTACAGAATATGAACCCACCATCCCAGCTAGATTGGCCTGCAAATGGTGATAATCCTTGCGGACAATCTTGGAATGCATGGGATTACTTGCTCAGGCAACCATGGGAAGTCTCAGTCTCCCTCTCACTTTACACGATTTGATTGTTATTGCTTTTGGTGTTGATCTGCAGCATAGCAAATGTGCAGAGACATGAATAACAACAATCTTGGTGGCACCATAGCATACCAACTTTCCTCCAAACTTTACTGAGCCAATCCCAAATTCTATTTCTAATATGACTTCTCGTACTGACCCTGTAATTATCTTTCCGGTACATTTCTCATGACCAGTTAGTCTTACCTTATCAACACCCTTCACAAGCAACTGGAGTGATTTTTCTTAATTGTTTTGAGAATGTAGGAATTTTGGTCACAATAAGCTCCAGCAAGAATTGACGGTCAACTTTCAAAAGCTTGCTTTCTTTCCTCTCTACAATGTGAGATTTCTTCCTGCCCTTCAACATAAAAAGTAGTATAGATGTCTGTCAAGTTTTTATTAGCTATAAAATCTGATCTTTTCAATCATCTGTAGGATTTTATGCTGTTTGTTGTGGATTAATTACCATTTTGTATTTCAAATGTAACAATTTCACAATATTGCTTCTGATTGCATGTCAAAGACATGTTTCATTATTGTGTTTCTGTGAAAATTCCCCCATATAGGAAAGGAATTTATTTGTACAAAAATTGTTTTTAAATTTATATAATTTTAATGGTGCAAGATTTGAGTTAATTACATAACAGAAGCTTAGTGTTAAGCAAGTCGTTGCCTAATGGAGCATTGAAGGTGGTTTATGAGGTATCATTCACAGCCCTTTTTTGATACGCTTCCCCTTCAGTTGAGAAAATGTTACATGTAATTGTGTTAGTAGTATTCATAACTCTGCACAACTGTATCTAAATTTAACAAAAAAGTGATTCAAATAGGATTACTTGCACAGTTGTACACAATAATAATTCATCACTTGTACGATTATAAATATGTAATACCATTGTATTGGACTAAGTAGAATATGAACACCAATACCCATCTTATACACTATATTTTTCAGTTTTCTTTTACTTTAGATAAGGTCACATTATCCAAACATACATCACTGACCACAATCCCCTCCAGGGCCCCAAAATTGTAAGGTGCATCGAGAGTCCTCATCCAAAATTCCATAATATATCAGTTTATAGCAGTTAGGATTATCAACAGAAGTGCCTAGAAGAAACTCCCGTGGTTCTTCCATTGGTTTAGATGCATTATATGAAATCCTTCTGATAAAGCAGATTACTTTCGTCAAGACCAAACAAAAGCTGCTGTTCAACCACATGCGCATCAGTCAAAAGTTATAATTAATGGTGTCGGAATGTATCATTATTATTACTATTAAGAGATGCTCAGACTCTCTATATATTATGTGTTTCTTTTCTTTGTAAACTTCTTCAACATCATTCTGAAAGTTCGGATTACTCTTCAATAAATATACTCTCAATATTTATATATATTGTGTTAATTTTGTCTCCCACTTTAATTTTTAAAATTTTATATCTCTTTATTTTCTACTTCTACTATTTAAATGAGCCGCCAGCAGAGCCACTATAGTGATAAGGCCTTACCCTGAGAGGCAGCCAGATCCATGGGGAGTTCTCACTGCATGACAATGTGACAAAATATAGGCTCTTATCCCCAGGATGTCCCAGTCAGGTAAGGTCCGACGATAGGTTGTAGTTGTCGAGAGGCAACTAGTGTAAAAAGTGGCTCTGAGGTACCTTTGGTTGTCACAGAGTACACTGGACCAAATGGCCTCTTAGATATTCTATTTAGCTACAGTTAATCAAGATTATGAGTGTTAGAAGACTTAGCGTTGGTAGGTAGATTAAATTATTTTCTAAGTAGTAGTGAGTGGTGCGTTGTTTAGTTTGGAAATCAGCAGGATTTTGTCAGGAATAGGATGGTCCCAAACTGATAACACTGTAGTTTTGATAAGTCTGATAACATAACTAATGTAGATTAATTATGGATAAACTATTAAAACACTTACTGAGCTCAATAGAAGTAGAAATAATAAGATAGTATTAACTTCTTCTTCTTCTCAGCCTGTAGATCAAGATCAAATACAAAATTAAGAGTTAGTCATAGCAGAAATAGAGAATAAACTACAAAATTGGTCAATACCCAAAGTTAAATATAAAGAAATATATAAACATAATACATTTAATTTTTAGTCAAGAGATGTTATTCAAACAATAGACTCTTCTCATAATATGGAAAAACTATGTGAAACAATATACTTATTAAACGAATTAGATCAACATGTCAAAGACGGATTCAAATATATACGTATAAGATTAGTTCAAGTAATAGCAAAAACTTATAGTCGATTATGAGTCAATACCCTTATAATGATTTTATTAAGAGACACAAGACTTTTAAAACCTAATGATTCAATAATAAGAATATTGAAATCAAACCTGCATGATGGTCACTTTTGTTTTTAACTGTTACCCGAACTTTTCCATGGTATTAAAAAACTTTTATACACCAAAATCTTCAGTACTGAATATTAAAATATCTGAAGGAATATTTGAAGGAGCAATAGAAAATATTTCAATTATTTATAGAATTCATTATGAAATAATTACTACAAATTATAATTTGAAAGCATTAAAATCTTCATTAAAAAATAAAACTATAATAATGGAAACAAATTTACGAAAAGTTTCAATAACCACTCCCAAAAAACTGAGTCATTAAGAGATAATCTCTAGGATGTCCAAAAACTGGTTATTAGAAGAAATTATGACTGCTCCAAAAATTCAAAATACAAAAATTAAGTCTATAGTTCAAGAAGGAGAAAATCTTAGAATAAAAATGATGTAATCAAATTCTCATAAAATAGAAGAAAATCAATCCACTATTTCAACTCGTCAACTATCAAGAGATTCTGTAGATGGATCTACTATTAATATAGATCTTGCAAGAGTGAATTTTCAACCAAACATCCTACAACCTTTATATCAAAAAACTCAACAATCAAATTCTTTTCAATACTCTCCAACTAGATCCCAAGCTATTAACATGCTTACATTAGACAAACCCATTGAAATAGATAAACCATGAATTAGAGTAGATTTTGAAGCTCTTCATAATCTTTAAAAACGAAATTGATATTTCTTAACCTTTAGTAAAGAACAAACTTCTTTCTATTTATAAGAATTTTATTTTTTCCTAAAGGAGAGAAAGTTTAATATGTAATTTTTTGCTTGGTTTGATATGTACTGTATCAATAGTAAAATTCTAAATCTATATTTAGAAGAAAGTAAAATAGTAGTAAGTTACTACCAAGACTTCAACATCCTGGAAAAACCATCAATAACGAAATTATAGAGGCAATATATCTCCAATTAGAAACAATAAAAATTCCTACAAAATAAAGAGTAGAAATAGAAGCAAGCCTTTTCAAAAGAGTTCCTCAAAACTCTATAAACAAAACTATAGAGAAACATGACATTCAAAAAGTTTATAAGTAATTAAATTATTCTAATTAAATGTTAAATACTATGTCTCAACACCTCCAGAAAATAGATAATCAAAGTATAAAAGAACCTATAAATTCTAAAAACTTAAACAATAATTTATACCCTACCAGACCAGTATATAAAATTATAAATCTTGAAAAAGAAATAAGCTCAATTACTTTAGGAAATAAGACTGATAATACATTAGAAGAAATTAAAAGAAAATTAGAACATTTATCTTTAGAAAGTATGTCAAAGATAAATACTTTAACAAAATTAGACCAAATTGAAGAAAAATTATTAGAATCACAAAATTCAAAAATAAATAAAATGAAATTTAGAGCTCCGTTACCTATTATAAGAAATTATTATCTGAGACTAACTTTTTCAAATGTACAATTCGAAGAAAGATCAAATTTTGTATATAGTTCCTACTCTAGCGAATTCATTATAGAATGAAATATTGACGAAACTAGTTATCAACAAATATTAGATACGATACAACAAATGACTATGGCAGCTACAACCAAAACTAGAGGAAACTCTAACAAGAAAACTGTAACTTTACTCGCAATAAGATTCATAGGTCAACTAAAAGGATGGTGGGATAACATCCTTCTTCCTACTGAAAGAGAAACAATACTAAACGTTGTAAAACAAGAATCAAGTGGATAATTAGAACAAGATGCAGTAATCACATTATTATACACTATTACTAAACACTTTATATAAGACCCAATAAAACTTCAGGTAAGAGCAGGAGATCAACTAGTAAATCTTTATTATCCATCTATGTCAGACTACAAGTGGTGTAAGGATATATTTTTATCAAAATTATGTTTAAGACCTGACGGAGCAGCAGATTATTGAAAAAAATGGTTTCTTGCCGGCTTTCCAAATTATTTGCTGAAAAAGTCAAAACACATATAGCTCAACAATTTAATAAATCAATACCTTATAACTCCTTAACTTTCAGTCAAATATCTAGTTATGCTATAGAAACAAGACTTCAAAATACAAAATAAACATATAAATGAATTAAGAGAAAGTGAAAAAAAAATTAAGAATATTCTATCACAATTTGGAATAGAAGGAATTAAAGCTCCTTCTAAAAGAATTAAACCAAAACCACAAAAAATTGTCAAGACTTTTACAAAGAAATATAAAATTAAGAAGAAAACCCATTCACCCAACATAAAACCCAAGACATCAAAAAATTATAAAAAATCAAAAAATAATGTAGTCTGTTACAAATGCAGACAATTTGAACATTTTAGAGAATTAAATTTAGGAAAACCTTTAAAAAAAGGACTAATCATTATTTTAATTAACGATCAATATTCTTCAATTTCAGAAACAGAAGAAGATTCTGATCAAGAATTAGAAGTGGTCTATAATATTCAAGAAGAATCTGACAGTGAAAATAATAATATAGAATAAGAATGCTTAGGACCAGAACTTTACAATTATTCAAAATGTATAAACTCTAAATCTATAAATGTCATAACTAAAGATCAAGCCTTAACATTAATATCAATAATAGAAAAAATATAAGACTCTAACTTAAAATAAGAATTTTTATAACAATTAAAAATCCTACTAAACGAAGAAGAACATAGGAAATATTATATAGAAAAAATTAAAATAAAAAATGTTTTAGTAAGATTCAAAAATGTTGAAAAAGAAACCATTACCTTAGAAGATTTACAAAGAGAAATAAAAAATTTAAAACAAGAAATAAATCAGTTTAAACAAAAAGATATTGAATTAGAATTTAAATTTTTAATAGTATAAGGAAATCAGATAATTTCATAACAAACTGAAAAGGCAAAACAAATAGAAGTTTTTTCTCTATATCAAGATTCATATATAAATTTGTTAAAACAGATTATAGTTCATAAATGGTAGTGTCTAATAGAATTAATAGTTAAAGAAGAAATATTTCAATTAATAGCTCTAGTAGACTCTGGAGCAGATATGAATTGTATTAGGGAAGGATTAATTTAAACGAAATATGAAAAAACTAAAGAGTCATTAAGTAGTGCTAATCGATCAAAATTCATTATCACTTATAAATTATCAAATGTTAAGATTTGTAAAAATAAGATTTGTTATAAAATCTCATTTTTAATGGTTAAAAGCATTTTTGAACAAGTCATATTAAGAACTCCTTTTAACCTTATTTTACCATTTTTCTATTAGTAATCATGGTTTAATATCAAAAGCTTTAGGAGCTGAAGTTCACTTCGAATTCTTTAAACCTCCTCAGATAAAAGTATCAAATTTAGCTCAAGATTCATTAATATCAAAAATAAATATACTTCAAAATAAACAAAAACATCTAAATATGTTAAACAAAGAGATTCAATATCAACGAATAGAAAAATAATTATAAACTTCGCATATTAAAGAAATTATACAAAAAACACATCAAAAATTTTGGAAAAGAAAAATTTGTAGAGAAGTTCCCAATGCTTTTTGGTCAAGAAAATAATATACTATAACATTATCTTATGAAAATTATTTTAATGAAAAAGATGTCCCAATAAAAGTTAGATAAATACAAATGAATCAATAATACTTAGAATATTACAAAAAAGAAATTCAAGAATTTTTAGATAAAGGACAAATTAGACCAAGCAAGTCTCCTGGGAGTTGTGCTGCATTTTATATCATGAATTCCTCAGAATTAGAGAGAGGTGCACCAAGATTAGTAATTAACTACAAACCTCTAAATAAAGTATTAAAATGAATAAGATATCTAATCTATAATAAAAGAGATTTAATTAAAAGAGTTCATAATGCTTTGATTTTCTCAAAAATTGATATGAAATTCGAGTATTATCATACTTAAGTAAAAGAAGAAGATAGATACAAAACTGCTTCTGTAGTATCCTTTGATCATTATGAATGGAACGTCATGCCACAAGGACTCATGAATGCTCCCAGTGATTTTCAAAATATTATGAATAATATTCTTAATTCTTATACAAAATTTACTATAGTATATTTAGATGAAATATTAGTATTTTCAAACTTTACAACTCAACATATTGCTCACCTAGAACAATTTTTAAACATAATTAAAGAAAACAAATTAGTAGTATCCGCTAGGAAAATGAAACTTTTTCAAACAAAAATTAGAATTTTAGGATTCAAAGTATATCAAGGAACAATCACCCCTATTAGTAGATCAATAGAATTTGCTAATAAATTCCTTAATGAAATAAAAGATAAAACTCAATTACAAATATTTTTAAGATGTGTCAATTATGTATCTGACTTTATCCCTAATATAAGAGTTATTTGTACCCTATTATACAAAGGGCTTAGAAAAAATCTTCCTCTATGAAATAGTTCTATGACTGAATCCATTATTACAATAAAATAATTAATCAAAAAACTCCCATGTCTAGGTATTCTAGATCTCGATGCATCTCTAATAGTAGAAACAAACGCTTCGAAACTAGGATACAGAGATATATTAAAGCAAGTTTATAGGGACTTTTCAAAAAAGCAAGTCATTAGGTATCATTCAGGTATTTGGCAATCAGCTCAAATAAAGTACAGTACTATAAAAAAAAGAAATTTTATCTATAGTACTATGTATTACCAAATTTCAAGATAATTTATTTAATAAAATATTTTTATTACGAACCGATTGCAAAGCTGCACTAAATGTTTTATAAAAAGATGTTCAAAACCTAGTTTCTAAACATATTTTTGTAAGATGGCAAACTTTACTTTCCTATTTCGATTTTGATATTGTTTATATAAAAGAAAAATCAAAATTATTTACTTGATTTTCTTACAAGAGAATTCTTGCAAGGAAAGAAACAGGAATCTCCTAATAAGATTCCATGAATACAAAGAGTAAACTAATATTAAAAGATTAATATGGCTCTCCCTTAAGAGCTAGTAATGTTCAAGAATCAAGTTCAAAAAGTTTTTTACAAACTGTTTAATAAAGTCCAAGTTCAATACACTATCAAATAAGTCCCACACTGTTTTCAATAAATTTACCCCTCTAACTCTTTCTTTTTCCTCAATTAGACCCTCTTTACTTCCTATTCAAAATCTTTCATCCAAGTCTTAATTGTACCATGAAAAACAAAACTGTATACCTATTATGATTATTGAGCCAGATTTGGTTCAAAATAACTCTACTCCTCGTCAAATAACTCAAAAGATTTTTTTCCCCCTCTTGGCGTTATCCTCCTCAAGATCTTCAAAGGAATCGACGGTTTCATAAATTCATCCTTGTCGATTCAGATTCTATAGAATTGACTCATACTTTAGATAAAAATAACTCATTAAAAATTTTATTTTCAAAAATTAAGATTCTCAAAGTATATTCTCCTTCAGATTGACCCGTTCAAATGTTTACTCTTCGATCTTTTTTTGAATAATTCTTTCCTCAGTATTATACCTATTATGATTGTATAAATGCCTGATATAATCTTTTTTATTACCAACATTATTCTCATCCTTGGTTCATATGGTTCAAATTAGGAATTCCACTAAATTTTCGAAAATGGTTTATAAAATGGTTCCATGACTTTGGATTCACTGTCTGAATCTTTCTTGATTATGCTATATCCTCCTATTATAAATTCAAGGATCAAACCACTTTTCATAAGGAATATAGATTAATATCCTTTGTAGCATCAATGAATATCAGTTAGATCATGACTTGGGACTTTGATATTACCTAACAAGACAAAGAAGTGGATATCAGATGGATAGTACGTAATATCAAGATCAAACGGTTGAACAAATTTGATCGTGAATTATTATTTGATCAAAAGTTACAGGACAAGTTTAATAAAAATCCAAAATATCTCAAAAGTAGTTCAAGATAGGTCATTTCATCTAAAGCCCTTTTCTTAGCTAAAAAATAAAAAATTATGACAGAATTGACCTTATTCTCATCAAACAATGAATTTTTGAAAAAATTAAAAGATGTGTTGTCTCACACCTCTCAAGAACAAGAAGATAATGATGAAGTTGGATCCAGCCAGAACTACACGCCACTCAATGAGGACGACTGCTTTGGCATCAATAATTTGTCTCAATTTGAATAAAGTTAATACAAGATCATTACATAAAAGTACTCTCGGGACATAATATTCTCACTGTTCAATCACATGCAGATTACTTTCGACTACTTTTGGCAAAACCAAACAAAAGAAGATCACTGTTCAATCACGTGCAGATTACTTTCAGCAAGACCAAAAAAAAGTTGCTATTCAATCACATGAGCATCAGTCAAAAGTTGTAATTAATGGTGTCGGAATATATTATTATTATTACTATTAAGAGATGCTCAGAGTCTATATAAGAAGTTCTCTTTTCATAGAAGGGCATCGGAAAAATTTAGTATCTCTTTCTCTAAATTCTTTGTAAAAAGTGTTCTGTGTGCTTCTTTTCTTTGTAAACTTCTTCAACATCCTTCTGTAAGTTCCGATCACTCTTCAATAAATATACTTTCAATATTTATATATTTTTTGTTAATTTTGTCTTCCGCTTTAATTTTTAAAATTTTATATCTCTTTATTAGCAGTTAGGATTATCAACAGAAGTGCCTAGAAGAAACTCCTGTGGTTCTTCCATTGTTTTAGATGCATTATATGAAATCCTTCTGATAAAGCATGCATGTGTAAAACATGCCTGTGGACTGGTGCCATTCACAACAGCTGATACTCTGCCAGCCCGCCCAACTTGATCTGAGATAGACAAATTAGAGAACAATGCTGCTGGAAAATATCTAACACTTACGTCATCAATTGTTAACCACTAATTTTTAGAATTTGGGTCCTGCAAGTGGATCACAACACAAGAACTGCATAAATCATCTCTCTAGTTTAACTTTAAGTGCAGGAAAAGTACTTGTATTCATATAAGTTTACTATGAACACATTTGTCCGTCTCACACATGAAATGTATAATAGGTCCTACACATATTGATATGGTAAATATATCCTTCTTAAATACTGTACCTTAGCATATGATGGCAGACAAAATAGATAATATTTTCATCATTATAACTGTTTCTACCTATGAAACTCAGACAGAAAATTCAAATTGTTGTCCACTATAAGATGATATGGGTGACACGCAAATGCCAAGATAGATACTTTTGTCAATCTGTACAAAACCTGAACAAAGCATGTTGTAACATCCTGTTTTCTTGAATGTGTCGGACTGTGATTTTTGAACAAATTATCAGTCTCTAAACTACTATAACTTTCAAATGCCAATATAGTAATAATGAATTATGCAATAAATAAATATTTATGACAAAATTATGAAGAGTTTTTTTCTTACAGTCCATAGTGCAAATATATGTGTACTTGTATGACCACTGTAGAGCTGAGGGGATACCTGTGGCCACACAACCAATGAATTAAAATATTAGAGGCATCTGCATCAGCAAATTAACCCAATTTGTGGTAAAAATTCTGTAGAGGCATCATTTCCCATGTTAGTTTCTATTCTTAGACAGAGAGTTTATATATCTACCCCTTGTACCCTTGTAATGGAGACAATAGTAAGATTTAATTGTGACAATTTAATGTTAATTATTTTGAATTATTAAACATGAGTTAGTAGATATCAGTAATAAAAAATACCTGCCAGCCAAAAAGGATTGTGTTAATTCCATCAAATTCACCATTCTGAACCCATGTTTGAACAACACTCATTTGGCCCTCGTTTATTCTTGGATTATAAACATTAATGTGGGTATCAACTCCATGATAAGAATAATTAATCATTTTCTTGGTGTAGAGTGCTGCAAACTACATACATATAGCAATTACATGCATTCATAGAGAAAAATTCAACAAAGAGTGATGTGCCACACTCTGCCAAGAGTGAATACCTGAATGGAAACTAAACATTTGAATTTGCAGCCCAAAATGAAGAAAAGTAATGTAAATAAAAAAACTTACATGACTACCAGGAAAGTCTTTATTCAGAATATGAGTATTATTTGATAAGGATTTCACTCGAATAAGGTCATATTTAGTTTTTCTGCGGATAGGAACAGATCCTATTGGACAAGAGACTTTCTCAAGATCAATTTTTGAGGGTCTGGTTGGTAAAGCATGCCCATTTGTTCTTGTGCTTTTGTGTAGAAAACTAGGCTTTCTCTGCACGAACATATATACATAAATTAATTTAGAACATATCAAATTACAATGTAGAAATCTACCTCATCATCAGCGTGGAGTACTTGAAGCTTATGATTCTTCAGCAAAGGATGGTCAAAAGCTGGCTGCTTTTCAACATCAACACAATCAACAGTATGCCCATACTTCGTCTGTAGATATCACAAACCAATAAATTTTGGCAAATTCAACCCTAAACAATTTAAAGAATATTTTAAATGGCATAAGTGTAGAGTAATAATACTTTGATACTCTTAATCGGTAGCTTGTTGATGATTTTCAAATGTCTCTCCATCTCCAGGTCTTCTAACTTACCATCAGCTCTGTAGCTATAGCTTACTAAACACAAGCATAGGAATAATAGAGTGATCATTTTTACAATTCTCATTCTTTCTTGTTTTTTGAACTTTTTTGCAGTTTTCATTTGAAGACAATAGAATAGCATTGTTATTCAATCACCTCTATCTTAGCCTATTTATACATCAATTAAGACAATAAATCATTAATAGTGAATTTGCTTTCAAGGGCTAGCTAGAGATAACTATTGATTTTTGTATTATTCAGGCATTTTTGTTGGTAGTAATTACTATTAGTTTCGTTTCTTTATCTCTCTCAAGTATGGTTTATTTCTCAATTGCATCTTTCAATTATTGATTACTTTCCTTTTATACTTTGATAGCATTATCTTTATTTTATAAAATTTTCATGCAACTTCTATATTCTCAATTATTAAATTTAAAAGTGATCAAAACACTTCCATTTATAGATGTTGCATGTAATTTTCATTCGGAAAAAAAATTATAAGATAAGGGAAGTTAATTCCTTTATTCTTTTTAAGTAAATGTGATGAGATGGTTGTCATCAGAGAAAAAAAAATGCTATGAGATGGCTTTTGAATAACACCATATATAAATATTATAAATGCTACTGATAAGAATATAATGGATACAAGTGACTAATTTAGAGATTCTTATTCTCTGCTTAACAATCTTGTAATCTCTCTAATTCTAACATTTAGGTATTCCAAGTCCTATTTGTATCATTGGTTACTACTAACTGACAAAGTGTACTATTAGTACAAAATGTACTATTTCTATCAGGTGCTCTACATATATTGACCAGAACATAATATTTATGATATGGGAGACACACTCATTGTTAGTAGCATTTACTATCTCCTAAAATCTAGTTTTTTTTTTCGGGTTTCTTTATATATAATTATATATCTCTCTGAAGTATGGTTTTTTTTTTAGTTGGAGTTGGAATTCAAATTAGGAAAGGAGAAACACAACTTATTATCAAGTGAGTGAATGGTTGATTTTATTTTTTAAAAAATGTTATATAACTAGAATTTTTTTGCTAGAATTTTTAACAAAATAATTTGATATATTTGTTAATTCTTGAATAAGTGAGAGACCCTATCACTTATTTTCATTCAATAAACAACCGTTAAATATATCTTAATTTTGTAAAAAAATTTAACTATTATTTTTTGCCTAACATTACTCTTTTTTCATTTGTATGTCTCATGTACATATTACTTTCTTTTTATATTTCGATAGCATTATCTTAATATCTTCCATTGTGGTAAGAGTTTCATGCAGTTTATATATTCTCAATTATGAAAAGTAATCAAAACAACACTTCCATTTATAGATGTTGTCATGTAATATTCATTAGAAAGAAGAGTAAAATAATGGAAGTTAATTCCTTTGTACATTTTTTTTTATGGCTTTTGAAAAACACCATATACAAATATTACAAATTAAATGCTGGTCTACAGGTATGATACACATGAACGTAGTATTTATGGTTTAGTGGACAAATTGTCAATATGTGTTGGATCAACAAATTGATTAAATTCCACAATATATTGCATGACTGTGAATCAGTTTATTATAGACATTGTCCACACAAATTTTTTTTTAATAAACATTGTAAATACTTTATAGTTATGCATTGTGTAGCTGTAGACAATTTGCACACTTTTTTTAACGTTTTTGTACGTTATCCTTGCTTTTGTACATCTTTTCGGATCTTGTTTCGTCACCTTTATTTATGTCATAATTCTTTTTAAAATTTTTAGCAATGAAAGTAAATTCTATAATTTTTGAGTTGTAAATTAACAAGTTTAAATTCTTGAATTAAGTTTTTTAGCCTATCTATTACCCAAAAATAGCTCGTATGCATCAATGAAATACAATTTATAGCACTTTTAGAATATCAGTTTTAATTTCCATTTATCATTTTAAAATGACGTAACATTTTTCTTTGAAAAAAAAATGTTCTTTTAACAGATAACTCTTATATATTAATTAGAGGGCAGTAAATTTTGATATTTTAAATTTAAGGTAAAATATAATTTACATTTTTGAAATTAACTTCGATATTAAATTACTTTCTTGAAATTTTTTTTTATTTTACTAAATTTCCTTAAACATTGGCTTTATTTAAAAATATTAATTTTACAGTTAAATGAAACGGAGATTACCTCACGTGCACACCATATGACATAAGTACACACTATATAATGATTTAGTTAAAAAATTTTATGAGATAAAATATAATTTATACTCCTAAAATCTATTTCCGTATCGAATTGTCCTCCTAATATTTTTTTTTATTTCACTAAATCCCTCTGAAGTTTGGTGTAACTTAAAATTACATGTTAATCTCCATTTAATTTAATAGAAAAACTTTCGTTTTCAAATCAGACTAAAGTTTAAGGATGTCTAGTAAAAAAAAGAAATCTTCAAGGATAATTTGATATCAAGATAAATTTTAGAGATAAAATTATATTTTACCTTTAAATTTATGAATTGAAATGCTTCTTATCAAAGATATATTTGAAAATTTGGACAAAGCAGCTACTAAGAATAAATACATATGGTAAATTTAAATTGTTAAAATAATTTTTAAATGAAATAAATCAATTATATATTGTACAAAGGCTTATATAGAAATATAAGTGGTTCTAGATTTATTAGAGAATATATAAATATGATTAGATTTTGAGATCAGTGTAAATTTAAAAATTATTTTGTTAATATTGATAGTGAAATAAATAAGTGAACCATTCACTCTCTAAAATCCTCAGTTTCTCACTATCATAATTAATGAAATTTATAGGTCATAAATTTCTATGTGGATCAGTTATTTATTCTTTTTTTTTTTATGGGCTAAATGAATTAGACTGTTTTTGGTTTTTACACTGAACCAAAAATTTTCCCCTAATCAGAATTAGTTACTTATCTGAATAGCTATGGGTCTGTTATGAGTGGAAATGTAGTTGATGCCAACTTTCTACAACTTTCTAAAGAGGCAGGTAAGCAAAACCTCTTGTTCTAATTATAGAAAACTTTAGGCTAAGTATTTGTAATTCAACTGATATTAGTTTTATAATTTCATATTAGGGGTGTGATGACTAATGTTAAATGTTTGATTCTTCATGAGACTTTTTATCCTCCTATCTTATTCACATATTTGCAACTCTTTTATAATATGAAAAGGGAAAACTTTGGAATTATTTTTGAAAGCAAATTATCGTGATCTCTTAAGTGTGATGAAGTTATTAATTAACTTATTCTCTAATGTTAAGATAATAATTATTTCTTTATTTTGAGTCTTTTACACACAAATTTTATATCTATTTTTTAGACACATACATATATCATTTTGTCCAACCTTTTTCAAGGGTAATGTCCTAGTGAAAAATATAAAAAAGAGTAACTATAATTATCGGAATTGAAAGAGATTGACATCAGTATAATTTTATCAAATTTTGTTAGAAATTAATGATTTATTCTATTTTTAATTATTCTGATATTTTTTGTTAGGAAAATGATAATTGCATATATGATTCGGTCTCACATGTCTCACAGTTGAGATTAACCAGCTATATATCAAACTGATTTAATATAATTAATTATATGTGGTTGAGTGATAAAATTGGACTTAAAAATTGTGATTCATTATCAATGTAAAAAATTTTATTTACACTATCATATAATCATATATTTTACATATATATATGAGCACGGGTGTTTTGAACGTATGTAAATGTCTTTCCACAACATAATGCACGAATAATCAATAGTTATAAGATGTATTTACGATAGTATATGAATGATTAGTTTGGTAACAACACTTGTAGAGATATTATATTTAAAGACTTGGGAAGACAAATTGTTCTTGATGAAAACCTTGTCGATCCCGGTATGCGCAGTAGATTTGGGATCGTGCTGAAATCATAGCTGTTTTGAAGGGTGAGAAGGTAGGGATTATTACCACTGCAGATTGCACAACACCTTTGTCTCACATAATATATGTATTGTGATTTTTAAATAAATGTTAATTATAATCAATATATATGCATGATTATAATCAGATATTCTAATCGAATGATATTTTTTTTACATTAAAAGTAAATTGAATTAGATTTTTAAATAAATGTTGATTATAATTAATATTAAATACTGAATTTTGTATTATCATTAATATAAAAGTTGATTAAAGAAAGTGAAAAAAATATCTATATTTATAATAAAACATATTTAAAGAAATATTCAGAATTGATCATAATTTTAAATTTTAAATTTATAATATTTATAACTTATCATCTATCTGATTATTTTAATCATATTAATAATAAACTATATTTAAAAAAATATTCAAAATTGATTATAGTTTCAAATTTTGAATTTTAATAAATTAGTTATCGAGATTTTATTATTAAGATTGTTAGAATTAAAATAATATTTAATGAATTATTTAATTAGTTATTTTAAATATTATACATTAATATAAAATTATTTCATAAAATGAGTGAGTCAATGAAATATTTAAAATGTTGATAATTAGAATATCAAATTATAATCCTAAATATTTATTAAGACACTAATGATGTCAATGCTTATTAATAAAGATGCAAAGTAATTTATTAACGCTTAATAAAATAAATTAATAATGATTCTTGAAACGCTTTTTAAATATTGATTTATGTATTAAATAACGATAATTGTTTAAAACTGTATCACTTTGAATTTAAATCTATCTCATGTTAGAGATTGATTGTGTAAACTTTGAAATAATTATTTAAATTGTATAAATTAATTATATCACTTTAAATTATTTCAACAGTGATATCAATTTTGTTTAGATATTAAATATTTTTCTAAGCAATTATATTTTATTAACAAATATAATATTCAGAATTAATTTTATTGTAAGTGTGTCACTTGCCAAAAGTATACTGTCATATACGAAATAATATAATATGATATAATATATTAAATTTTATAAACAATAAATAAAAGTAATTAATTTAAAAATCTTATATCATAATTTCAAAGAAATGCATGTCATAATGCATTAAGTACTAAGTAGCAGCTTGAATTTATGAATTAAAAAAATGAAAACAAATAATATATTAAGATTTTGAATACATGGTGGTTAAAGGACGCATGCTCTCATATAATTTTTTTAACATATTTGTCTCTATTTTTATAATTAATTAAAGTAGCACAATAAAGTCAATTTGGATAAACACAGAGAGTAAATATAAGAAGAGAGGTATACAAAGTTATTGATCCTACAATACTAATATCTAAACTAAAAATCTTTAATCAAGTTCCAATATTTAAAAAAATAAAAAAGAAAGAAAATTTGTGTTTATAATTTGATTGAAAAGCAATACATCCAAAGGTAACTACATCTTTACTAAGTCAAAGGTTTTATCGATCAAACATAGCGCTCCTCATAAGTTAACTTATAGCTTTAAACAATTAAAGAAAAACAAGTACCAATTTATTTGACATGAGAAAAAAGAATGGATAGTAAATAAGAAATCAACTATAAAAACAAAATTTTTTTGCGAAAAACAAACTTGAAGGAGATAATAGAAATAGGTGACAAAAGGAAATGAACTACAATAATGGAGACTACAATAGCAAATCATGAATGGCAGCGGATTACGTAGAAAAGTACGAATGGAGAAAAAATATATATTAAGAAAGGATATGAATGGATTCATCTTTAACAAATGGAACTTGTAATAAATTTATACTAAACTATATTTAAATATGTATTCATAATTGATTACATTTTAAAAATTTAAAATTTAAACAATTAATTACTAGGATATCATATGTAATTGTTTATTGATATTAATTAATTCATCTATATCTGTTTATTTCCTTGACAGAAGGCTAAATATCCCTAATGATCATATCTTAATTATTAATTAATATGATATTAAAGTTTACTGAGTCAATTAAGGATTCTAATCAAATTAAATTTTTAAAAAAATTTTAATTATAATTAATATTAAATGCTTAGTTTTAAATTGTGATTATTTTATAAGAGTATTATGAGAGAGTGTCAGTGTCAAGAAAAGAAATAAGAGATGTATTTGTATCAGAAAGTGGCACTTGTCATAATTTTGAGAATCAGAACTTTACTTTTATATATTATATTAGTTTTTCACCCTGTGCGATGCATGGTATAAAAATATTTTTATATAACTACTAAATATATATAAATAATAAATTAAAAAATAATAAATCTATTATAAATTTATGTATAATGTACAAAAAAAATATAAAGAAAAAAGTCTTATATAAAGCGTGACAAATTTGTTAATCAAATTATTATTCTATTAATGATTTTGTGATGAAATATTATTTATATTTTTTTAGTTTTAAATGTAAACAAATAAAAGATTATATCCATTTAGTATAATTTGAATTAAATGTTCAAAATTTTAAGTATCGAAATAAATTTTTACTTTAGCTTTATGAATTTGAGTAAGAATATATATATAATATTTCATCATAAATATTTATAAGCTAACTGCTTGATTAATAAATTAATTAAGTATTAAAAATGTCTGTTTATATTATTTTTTTAAAATCTAATATATATTTATTTGTTAAAATTTATTATGAAAATAATATATATTTAAATACTATGCAGAAAACACGTGAAAAAGTAAATAAATAAAAAAATACAATATTTATTTGCATATTCATTGAGTTTTACATAAATACAAAGATAAATCAAAGAAAATACTTTATAACTTTTATATGTTTTCAATTTAACATAACTCATTAAACACATATGCATTATTAACAAACAAAAAACACAAACTAAGACAGAATCACATATAACATAATTGATATATTATTATTTACCAAACTAGAAAGTTTACTTTAATCTTAAATATAAATCATAACAAATAGTAAAAGTAAATAATTAGTTGTATTATTGCATTTTTTTTGTTTACATGTGTTGTAATAATGTGAATTATAAAAGTTGTTATAATTATGAAAAAAATCAAAATTTGTCATAACATTTTTGGTGCTTTACACTTTCTAAATCTTTATAAAAAATGAAAAGATATAAAAGTGACATATTGTAATAAATTATTAATAAACTAATTGTTTAATAAGATATCATAATAATCTCATTTAATTATTTTAAAATAATTATGTATTGTTTTATAAAAAGTACAATAATGATGTGTTATGTCTTATGACTATGACTCATTAAGTCTATGACTATGGGTCATTGACTCTGACCATGAAGAGTATGTATGTTAAAACAACATATTTGTTACAGTAGAGAAATAAAACTTCTTAAATTTAAAAAAAATCAATACTCTAATACGCATAAATATTTAATAATGTGTAATAAAATTATTTCTGAAAATAAAAAGTCAAAATTGATTTTATTCTATAAATATTTTTCTAAAAAATGTATAATGATTGGATAAACATTTGCAATAAATTCTATAAATTCAAATGACAATGATATCTGTAATTGATGTTAGTCATAACTTATATTATTTATTAAAAATAATTTTATCGTATAATTAATGTAATCATATTTATTATCAAAATTATTTGAATCAAAATAATATTTAATTAGTTATTTTAAATATAATATATAAATGTGAAATTATTTTATAAAACAGAACAGTTAACGAAATATTTAAAATATTAATAATTAGAATATCAAGTTACAATCCTAAGTATTTATTAAGATATTAGTGATGTCAATGCTTATTAATAAAAAAGTAAAATACTTTCTTGACGCTTAATAAAATGCATTAATAATAATTCTTGAACTACTTTTTTAAATATTTATTTATATGTCTTAAATAATGATAATTGTTTAAAATAATATCACTTTGAATTTGAATTTGTCTCGTGTCAGAAATTAATTGTGTAAATTGTATAAATTAATTATATCACTTTAAATTATTTCAACAGTAGAATCAACTTTTTCCTAATGTTAAATACTTATTTGAGTAGTTGCATTTTATTAACAAATTTAATATTTATAATTGATTATAATTTTAAAATTTGAATTTTAATTAATCAGTTATCAAGATTTTAATGTCAAGATTGTCAAAATCAAAAATAGTATTTAATTAGTTACTTTGTTTATAATACATTAATGTATACTTATTTAAAAAATAAACTGATCAATCAAACATTTAAAATGTTAATATTTTATTAACAACTAAACTTCGTAATATGTTATAGCACCCCTAAAGAACAATCCGTTTTTAATTAAAAGGTTTAAACATTACTTACTTGTCTTATTAAAAGAAATATTATTTTCCATCACCTTTCGCTAATAATAGGAAGAAATATTGAGGTATTCGAATGTCATTGAAAAGATTTCAAGAAGGAAATCTTGAATTAGGAATCATTTCACATAGGTGTAGAAATAATACAAAATTTTAAAAATGCAAATAATCTTTTTTTTTTGGGGATATAGTGGATCTTAAATTAATATTGATATTGTTTTAAATTACCAAGTCTCCTGCACCAAGGAGGAAGAAACATCAAAAACCAACTTGCTTAACTGCAAAAGTACAAAATAAACAAAAAAAAAATGCAAAATAAACAATTAGAAGTAGGTCCGCTCCAAAAAGAAATGCATACAGCAACTTGAACTACGTCATGACAATAACAGTGCCTTCATTATTATACGATCATTTTATATTTCTAATCTTTGTGATACCATTACAACAATTTGTCATATATATAAATACAAAATGGTAAGAGAAATATGTTTCTAATGATATTACTAAATTAATATGTGTAATGATTAATATCATGATTAAAGTAGTAGAAATGTCAAAATAAGTAACCGAGTAATTTTGAATTTAAATTGTGTTTCTCATTCATTAGAATAATTTTTTATATCGTGTAAATTGTAAAATGATAAGAGAAGTATATCTAATTAATATATTTATATTTATTAAATGCAATAAATGTTTATCTAACAAAAAATAAAAAAGAAAAAAAACTAAAACTTAAAGAGGAATGACAAATTAAAAAAAAAAAAACAAAGAATGTATGAGATTTTGAATACATCGTAATTAAAAGATACATGCTCCCTTAATCAAGTTTCAATATTTAAAAAAATAGAAAAAGAAAGAAAACTTGTGTCTACAATTTGGTTGAAAAATAATACTTACAAAGGAAACTGCAATTATACTAGATCTAAAGTTTTGTCAATCAAATATTGTACTTCTCACAAGTTAACCTACTACTTTAAAGATTTATAAAAAGAAAATACCATTTTATTTGATGTGAGAGAAATGAATAGATAATAAATAAGAAATCAACTACAAAATAAATTTTTTTTACAATAAACAAATTGGAGGGAGGGATACGGAGATACATACAGTAATTTGTCATATATATAAGTACAACATGGTAAGAGAATTATTTTTGTAATGATTTTACTAAATTAATATGTGTAATGATTAATATCATGATTAAAGTAATAGAAATGTCAAAACAAGTGACCGAGTAATCTTGAATTTAAATTTTGTGTTTCCCATTTTTATCACACCATTAGAACAATTTCTTATATCGTTTAAATTGTAAAAGTGATAAGAGAAATATCTCTAATTAATATATTTGTATTTATTAGATGTAATATACATTTACCTAACTAAAAAAAAAAGAGAAAAAAAAAAGCAGGAGCTTGAAGAGAACGGTGTATTGAAAAAAATGAAAACAAAGAATGTATGAGATTTTGAATACATCGTGATTAGAGAGTGCATGCTTAAAAAAATAGAAAACCTGTAATCAAGTCTCAAATATTTAACAAAAAGAAAAAAACTTGTGTCTATAATTTGGTTGAGAAACAATACTCACAGAAGTAACTATAACTTTACTAAGTCTAAGGTTTGGTCAATCAAACATTGCACTTCTTACAAGTTAACCTACCACTTTGAACAATTATAAAAAATCATAGATCAGTTTATTTGATGTGAGAGAAAGGAATGTATAATAAATAAGAGATCAATTACAAAATAAATTTTTTTATGAAAAACAAACCTAAGGAAGAGATATAGAGATAGACGACAAAAGATAATGAAATACAGTAAATGAAAACCACAAATAGTGGAAGAACATACTGCCGATCATGAATAGTGACAATCCATGTAGAGGAGTATGAATGGATGCTTTTTCTACGAATGAAACTTGTAATCTTATTTATACTAAACTATATTTAAGGAAATATTTAAAATATATTATAATTTAAAAATTCTACACATTGATTGATATTGATTATACAATCTGGGTAAAATTAGTTATTAAGATACAATATTATATTTTAATTATTAATTGATATGATAATAACATTTTTTTGATTCAATCACTGATTTTTATTTTGAATCAAATTTTGAATTTTAAAATAAGTAAGCAAATCAATAATCGTAATGCTTGATATTTATTTTCTTTTATATTACTATAATTAAATAATTTTGAATTAAAGGTTTTAATGAGTATTTTAATAGAATAATACATGTTAGAAGATGAAATAAGACAAGTGTTTACACCTAACAGTATCACTTGCCAGAATTTAATAAATTAAGATTTTACTTTTTATATATTATATTAATTGATTGATTGATTTCAATAGTCCTTTAACTGCCCAACGTAGGACTTCATCTCTCACACACTTTTTCACCTTAGTTTTCCAAACTAAAACTACTAACAATTACAAACAGGGACAGAGGTGTAATAAAATGGGTAAAGATAGAGGTGTAAAAGTAGTATTTCCCTAATTTTATTAATATACTATTATGCTTAAATCATGTAATGCTAGTAGAACTATTCTACAATATTTTTTCTTTTCTTTTGTTCGCTAAACTATAGTATCATATATTATATATAACATTACGTTGATTAGCAGGTGCCAGGTAACCTAATGGTCATGAACCTCTCCTATTGCGTTCAACTAGCTACTATCCCTGATTTATCTGGGTGTCAACAATTAGAGAAGATTGTTCTGGTGAACTGCATTAATCTAACTAGGATTCATGAATCAATTAGCAGCTTGATTACCCTGCGTAGTTTGAATTTGACCCGTTGTTCAAACCTTATCGAACTACCCAGTGATGTCTTTGGGCTGAAAAAACTAGAGAGCCTCTTTCTTTCTGATTGCTTGAAGTTGAAAGCATTACCAGAAAGCATGGGCAGCCTGAAATCCTTGAGAACACTTCTTGCTGACGACACAGCTATAGCAGAGCTGCCCCAGTCCATTTTTAGCCTAACAAAACTTGAACAGCTTATTTTAGATGGTTGCCAACTTTTGAGAAGGCTAACCCAACTGCATTGGACATTTATGTTCTTTGCAAGAGTTATCTCTTAATGACTCTGGACTAGAAGAATTACCCAACTGTGTTGAATGCTTGAAAAACCTTGAGAAACCTAGTTTGATGCGGTGTAAATCTCTCACTGTAATTCCTGATTCAATAGGCAATCTCACATCATTGACAGAACTTTTGGTTAATGGAACTGAAATTAGAGAACTCCCTTCTTCCACTGGTTCATTATCTTATCTGAGGAAGTTATCAGTTGCAGACTGTAAATTGCTCAGTAAATTGCCTGATTCAAAAGTTTTGGCTTCAACAGTTGAGCTTCAGTTAGATGGGACAGCCATCACAAATTTGCCAGATCAGATTGGAGAGATGAATATACTGAGGAAGATTGAAATGAGGAATTGTAGGCACCTTGAATCATTACCGGAATCTATTGGCCACCTCTCAGCTCTTACTACTCTGAACATATTCAATGGAAACATCAGGGAATTGCCAGAGTCCTTTGGGTTGCTAGAAAATCTTGTCTTCTTGATATTGAACAAATGTAGAATGCTCAGAAAGCTTCCAGCTTCTATAGGAAATTTGAAGTCTATGTATCACTTTCTGATGGAGGAAACGGCTGTGTCAGAATTACCGGAAAGCTTTGGGATGCTCTCAAGCTTGAGGACATTGAGAATGGCAAAGAGGCCTGATTTAGTTCCCACTGAGAACAGCTTGCTTGCAGAAGCTAAAGTTCCCAGTTCACTAGAAAACCGCAACTCTTTTGTACTTCCATCTTCTTTCTGCAATCTGACCTTGCTAATTCATCTGGATGCCAGCGCCTGGAGAATATCAGGGAAAATTCCCGATGATTTTGAGAAGTTATCATTATTAGAGACTTTAAATTTGGGCCAAAACAATTTTCACAGCCTCCCTTCCAGCTTGAAGGGCCTTTCCATTCTCAAAAAGATTTCACTGCAAAAACTGCAGTGAGCTGATCTCTCTCCCCTCACTTCCTTCAAGTTTGATTGAGCTGAATGTTGAAAACTGTTCTGCATTAGAAAACATCCATGACCTATCGAATTTAGAGAATTTGCAGGAGTTGAACCTCACAAATTGTGTAAAAGCGGTGTACATTCCAGGTCTTGAATGCTTCAAGTCCTTGAGAAGGTTGTACCTGAGTGGTTGCATTGCATGCTCCTCCCAAATATGTAAGAGTCTTTCAAAGGTTGTTCTCTCCTTGTCTCACATTCACCCTTCATCAATGAATGAATAAATTAAGAAAAATCAGGACAATTGCCTGTGGTTTCTTATAGCCTAGTATAACCAGATCAATTGCCTGTGGCCACTACTATTTTCTTGTTTGTTCATGGCAATACATTATTTTTCTATTCCTAACACCATCCATTGAAAACTAGGATTTTGACCAACTCCTTATGAGGGTGGTGCTTGCTTACACATTGGATCTCTCATTATGTATTTACTGCTATAGATGACACTAGATTAATTCATTTTCCATTTGATGGATAACATACAGTACGTATAATTGAGTATCTACATATTTGGCTTATTGTTTTCAAGCAGCATTATTACTATAGCTTCGAGCTTTTCTCATTACTACCATTCCAAGATATCATATTGAAGTGATATAAATCAATAACTTCCTGGATGAAGTTTCATTCTTTTTTTTTTTTTTTTTCTACTTTGGGATCTTTTCTTTTCCTTTTTTGTGGTTCTTTTAAATGAAAAACAACTTCTAATCTACTTTTGTTCTGGTAATTGTATCATGATTTTGAATACTTTAATTCCTTTAACATTTAAGTAGTAGTATATTTGTGGGTGATCTGTTGTTACAAAAGAAATAATTGATGACGAGCGTCCAATAATTAGTTATGTACAACTCTACCAATATCACTAATGCTTCAAATGGTTCCTAAATCTACGTTACTCCTTGCTTATTACGGATATATATATATATATAGACACACACACACGCACACATGCGCGCACACATTAGGTTCATGACAGCATGATTGCTGTAAGTGCATTCTACCTATCGTATTGTTATCTGACATTGCTTTTCTTGCAGAAATTTTCCTCAGGGAACCATCAGTGACATGTTAAATGATGCTTCTCAAGGTATCTCATTTGTATGCAACAACATTGCAGAATATGGAGGTGACCCTAACAAGTTAAGAATTGACCTCTCAACTCCAAACTTTTCTCATTACAGGTCCTTTTTCTTTTTTCTCTGAGTGGTAATGGGTTTGCATAATAACTGATGATACCTTTTTCGTCGGTTTTTCTGCTAGAATTTACCTAATGGGGCAGTCAGCTAGGGCACAGATTGCTGTATGTGCACTTTTGGAGCAGGCAATCAAAGAGGCTGGTGAAGGAGAGAGTACTTCTTGGAGTGTCTCCCTGATCAAGGCTTATTTTGGTTTATGTGGAGGGTGAGTACTTGCATAAAGTTCCTATCAATCTTGGTATTTCTTCTGTTAAAAACATACTAAACCTTTCAGAAAATTACAAATTAATGTCTTTGGGAATGATGCATCTGTAATATGACGCAATAACCAGACAGCTAGCAGTTGATAAACAGTTGATGTTCAGAAGGTCTCCTGAGAATGATCCACTAAACAGTAAATTATCTGAGTTTCATATAAAAAATTTGGTGTAGAAAATTATTGACCTATCTGTGTTATTGCTTTTTTTGTTTGGTAAGGATCCCATGTTAGAAATGCAAATTTTGATTGTGATTTATTGTTCCAACTTTAGGTGTGGTATGTTTCAAAAGTATTTTGATTTACCAACATTAGGGCCATTATACTGTTGCACATGTTACTGAAGAAAGTATGCGCTCAAGTCAATCATGTAAGGATGGATTTAATGTTTTCAATGGCATAAATGTATATTAAAAATATGCAATAAACACTAATTCTTCCAGTTATGCTTTTTTAATTGCTGCTTACAGTAGATGCAATGTTGTTTAATTTTGAATGTTTATTATATACCCTGCACTTGACATGGATGCTTATTAATTTAACACTAAAATTTGCATAATTTATTTTGTTTCCTTCTTGCATCAAAGCAGGTATAATTTGTTTAACCTAACAGATCATTTCCACGGTAGAGGTCTTTATCGTTCCATCTTTTTAAGGTACATACTTCATTTATATTGAAATGAGTTAATGTTTAGTTAATACATGATGACTCTATGCTTTTCATTGTATTAGACTTTCAAATGACAGCTTTTATCTTACAGCATAATGGAAGGGGAGGAATCCCTGCGACGGTTTTCTCCAGAAGTAATGGTTCAAGATCCAAACATTGCGAAATGTCGCTTCTCTACTACCTCCTATAGTTCTTTTTCATGGAACTGGGGATTATTCCATACCATCAGATGCCAGGTTTGAGCCTCTTTCAAAATTTTTTAAATTATGTGGTAACTATAGAAAACATGAATCTAAATAGATTGGCCCATGAATTTGCTATGGTTGTTAGTTTTAGGCCAAGATCAATTCTGTTTCTGTTTTTTGGGGGGGGGGGGGGGGGGGGGGGGGGGGGGGGGGCCGGCTGGTGTGAATTGGTTTATACTGAATTTTTTTTTTGGATAAAAGAAGAAATTAATTAAAATTGAGAGAAATAAAATTAAAAGGAATTTGGAGGATTAGGGGTCCTCCATAACAGAAAAAGGAAAATTAAACACCAAGGAAAAGAGAATACATCATGGAGATCTGTTAGGGAAACCCCCTTAAAAAGACCATGTGCTTTACACCAAATAGAAGCCAAATGCCTAATCTTTTCCCAAAGCAGCTGTAAGCTAAAGAAACTGTCTTAAAAATATGAGCAGTTACACTCCAATCAAATGCACCAAATAGTAGCAAAAATTGCACATTGTCATAAAAATTTAGCCTCTTTACTTCTACCAAAACTACTAAAACTAGTCACCAAACATTTGTCCAAGGATATTGGGCGCACTGGTTTATACTGAAACTACTATAGAACATGCACCAACAGGAACAAGCAGGCCAGTAAAACAAGCGAGAAAGCAGACAGATTCAAACAAGCAATATTAAGGAGCAAAGCTTAGTATAATCAGACTGAAAGAGCCTAGTTAGCAATGACCAACTTAATTTAACTTCAGGGTATTGATAATCACTTAATTGGAACAAGAGGATATAGAACAACCTGTGACAGGAAGTTCCTTGCTCCCAGAACAAGATTTTCAGCAATCAATCAATATAGAAAGACCAAAGAGTTATATGCTTCCTGTTTAAGACAAACAGCATGCAAATGATGTAATAAGATGTATCAACCTTGTGAATGAGCTCAAAATAGATAAGAACCGAATCAGAATGACACAGTGACTTATAGAGGTTTGGATTCAACCATGTGATTCTATTTCCTCTCCCTAAGCACACTTGGGAATTTCTTCCACTAAATTTTCCAAAGAGTACACAATTACAACAGTTCCAGTTGATTACAAGGATTTCCCTAGCTTATACTCAACTAACTCATTCAACCTTTGCACCAAAAACCCAAAGAAAAATGTTATGCTTTTCCTCATTAAAGAAGACCCAGTACTACGGTTTTGCTAACAAACACCCAATCTTTCCATAAGACAAAAAGCTGAGATGTAATGGCACTCAGTGCTTAAATATCAGCTCAAGTATCTCTCTTTATCAAGAGTAAGCAATGAAACACGGACATGACACAGGACACGGATACGACATGAAATGGACACGGTGACACGACACATTTTTAAAAATATAGGACACAACACGGATGGGACACGTTATATTTTTAAAATAAAATAATATATTATAATCATTAAATGACATATCTTGAACATGAAAAAAAATATAAATCCTTAACATAAAGTCATAAATTCATCTTAACATACTATGATTATTTTTAAAAAAAAAGATAATAACTTAATCTATCTTCGGATCCACTAACAGGAATAGTGTCAATCTCATCTCCTCCACGCCCATCATCTGCAAATAATACAGCTTCTAAATCTGGTTCATCTAGAGATAAATTTGCAACTTCAAGAAGAACAGCACCATTATCACAAGGCTCAAAAGCATCTCCACTAATTGTCCCACATCTTAGTATCTCCAACATTATATGCTTCACTTCTCCGAGACAACAATCTAAGGTTAGTATGTACATATATTAAATCTTCCGCTCTTGTTGGTTTCATCTTGTTTCTTCTCATAAAGTGAATGAAGGAATATGTACTTCAATTTCTCTCACAACATGATGAAGAATAAGGTTGCACAAGAAGCTTTAAAGCTACTCTTTGAAGCAGAGGAGTAGAAGCTCCCATGGTTCACCCACAAAGATTTTGGATCTAGCTCTCACCTATCTTGGACAGAATCAAAACTAGAAAACACATTTGCAGTTGATGACAACCTAGAAAATTCAATAGTACCCTTCTTTTTATTCTCACCATTTGGAAAATATCTCCCAAGATACTTGTTCCTCTCTACATAAATTTCTTCATCTTGATGAAGAGGAACTTTATTTGAAGCTCCTTAAAGCCACTGAGCACTATAGTACCTATAAGTGATGTAAAAGTAAATAATATGCAACATAATTAAATGATGTTATAATTAAAAATTAATAAAATATATACATACTTTAGGATTCAGAGAATGTGTCATACAATGGAGTGGGTTACTACTCTTAGTCCACCTATCAATGAGTATAGAATAGACTATTTCATAGAATGTTGATTGCTCATCTCCCTTCTTTCCTTCATGCTTATAAATTGTTTGCTTTCACTTTTTCTATCATTGTATCCCACATATCATATACCAAATGAAGAGTAGGAGCATATTTGTCACAAAATCGAAGCATGTCATAGATTGGATCTGTGAAAGCAATTATGTATTCAATTTTGTCCCACGACAAATCATCTAAAAAAAAGTTTGCACCAATAAAGCCTTCACCACATCATCCTCTCTATAAGAGTTCCACTCATGACTAATCACCATTTCTTAAAAAGCATGCTTTGTGAGTTTGAATCTTTTTAGCATCACTATAATTGATGCAAATCGTGTATCAGCAATAGCAAGCAATTTTAGTGGCACAAACACATTGAAGGTGGCCAATCTCATAGAGTGATTCATGATAAAATTTCTGATAAATGAAACATCATCTGCTATGAGTGATACATTTTGTGTGAATACGAGAAATCCACCTGTTGATAAGGGGTTAGAGTTGAAAAAATGTGGGGTTCATTTAATCTTTGAAGGGGATGATGATTATGAAGGAGACGAAGAATCTGTGGACAAAGGCCTACAATCTGTCTCAGAAAAATTGGCCAAGTTTTTCAACAGTTGTGAAAGTGGTCGTCCCATCTATGCCACTGAGATTGAAGATGAGTGCCAAAGCCAAAGGGAGTTAGAATTAGAGATGCAGGGTCAAGAATAGCCAAGATCATCACATATTACAATGAAATGTAATTCCATTCTTTTCTTCCTGATTAGTCTATTCTTTCTGCTATTGAGTTGGATTTGCTGGAGGTGCATGTCGCCTGGTGTTGCTTAGAAGATATTAGTACTTTGTTAGGCTGAGATTAAGATAGCTTTTTGTAGTGACTTCTACTTTCTATAAAGCACTAGTACTGAAATCTGGTTAATTGCGTGATAAATTTCTCAAAGTTGCCTTTAAAAATTGCCGTTGTTTGTAGATAATTTTAGAAATATGTTTAGTTGTTGACGTTTTCTTAAAGCTAGTTGTGCTGTGTAGAATAGGCATGTAAATGGACGGGCCAAGCTAGGCTTTGCTTTAAATAAACAGTATATTTCTCAAACATAAAGTCTCAACCTGATTTATTACTTAATATAAACATTTTTTTTTCAGGTTTGGCTTGGCCTTTTTAAAAATTTGACCTGGCATGAAAACCTATTTAAAAACATACTTTACAATAGGGCCTTTAAATAGGCTAACAAGCATACCTTTAAATAGGCCAACAAACTTACTTTTAAATAGGAGGTCAATAAATATATGGTTTCAAGTTAATAAAATATAAATTCAGTATTATAATAAAAATGTAAAGATTATTTACATATATTAATATTATATATAATATAAACAGGCTGGCCTGTTAGGCCTAAAAAATTATTTTTAAAACCTAAAGTCTGACCTTTTTAATTTAATAGACTTTTTAAAAAATTTTAACTTGACTTATTTAATAAACGGGTTAGGTCAGATTAAGTTAAATATAGGTCAGGCCAAATGTTTCTACCTGATCGCCTGGCTTATTCTTACCCACAATGTAGAAGTAAATATTCTTTAGTCAATATCCTGCATGTGAAACCCCTCCTTTTGTGACAGCTATTTTTTTTTTAATTTTTTTTGTATGGCTGCTATTTGATGTTACTTACATAGATTCTACGGTACAATTTATATGGACGGGTGGTATAATACTATGCATAGTTTTAACTTGACGGGTGGTATAATACTATTTATAGTTTTAACTTAATTTGTTAAAAATAAGTGCTTAATTAATGTAAAATAAAAGTAGTGAACTACTGAACGTTCTTGACTAACACCTAATTATTATAAATATAATTATAGTCAAACCTATTTTTTTTTTATTTCTCTCCCCCATTACATTAATGTTTAATGTATTGAGTACAATAAAATTGAACCTTTTGATTAATTAAACTTGATACTTGGTTAAAATAATAAAAAAAATATTGATATCACAAATTCTATCTCAGAACTCAGTTACGTACATATTTATCCTTCTTATGTAAGGGTACATATGCATCAGCTGCAACATGTAACCTGTAATGTTCTGAATGTGGTAAGAGATTGAATCCTCAATAATCGGTTACGACTATGGTTCTTGAAAGTGACGTAACTAGATGCAACTAAGAAACAAGAAAAATAAAAATATCTTTTATAAAGATACAAGCAAGTTCATTATATTAATCTAGATGAGAAAATTTTTCATATTATGTGTAAAATACACTAACATAATAAAGATAAGTTTTTTAGGTAAATAAAAAGTTTAGGTAAAAAGAATATTACTCCATTCCAAGACTAATACATGATACAATTCTTAATAAAAATTACAGTGATGTTTATAAATTATCTACTAATAAAATATTTTAACATGATTTAAATTTAAGACTTTTAAAATATTCAGTGTGATTTTATTAGTTAACTGAATCCTCATTGGTACGATAATTTTTAATATGCATTAGTTTTTTTATTTTGCCTTTAAAATCGTATTTAGTTTGACAATGTATCAGAAAAAGGATCATTTCATAAAAAAAGGATCAAATTAAAATGTTAAAAAAATTGTATATATATAGCTAGAGGAAGCACTTGTGGAGTACAAATACAAATCTTTAATTTATAAATACAAAAATCGATACAATTTATCCTCAATTTATAAATACAAATCAAAGTTTCAACCCAAATTCTTAATTATCAAGTAAAAAATAGATCGTGTTTTGAGAAAGAAGATAAACTCAAGTAAACAAAAAAGAAATCAACCAATATAATATAACCCTTAGATTAGGTGAGTATATAATTAAAGCACGATTATTGTGAACATATATGCCTATCTGTCCACGTCACAATACATGAATAACCAATAGTTATTTATGACTTTTGTGGAAAAAGAGTTGTGATGCTATAATTTATGCTTTATTGAGTTGAGCATCTTGTGTCACTTTTGGATGGGTTAATTTTATAATAGCAAATACATTCACAATATATACATTTCAATACAATAAGTCAATGAATCATAAAAATATATTTTATAAATTAAGAAAAAGCATGAAAGGCTTGTCATAAATGGCTGTTTCTTTAGTGGATATTCTTCCTGCTGAGGCTCGAGTGAATAATCTTCTCATCGAAAAGTTGCAAGACATTTTTTCTCTCCCTTGAGGCCGAATTAGTCACCAACATGCCTCTGGCTGTTCTCTTTTCCCACAAGAGAAGATGATTTATTTGGATTAAAATTTTTAAATTTAATTTAATTTTAAATAAATTTAATTTTAATTAAAATAAATTTAAATAAAACAATTTAATTAATAAAAATTATCTTTAACGTAAAAAGAAAAATAATTATTTTTGATTAAAAATTAAATAAAATTTTAAAGACAAAATTAAATTTAAGAAATAATATACATATTAAAATAAATAAAATAAAAGATAAATAAAAAATCTGTTGAAAATTTCAAAATCTCAACCTTAAGCTCAATAAATTATACGGGTTTGATTTTTTCAAAGTAAAAAATTTATTTTAAAAAATAAAATAAAGAATATAAATTATTAATAAAAAATTTAAAATATTAATATTAATAATTTCATAATTTATTATAATCTTATTTATTAATTTTTTATTAATAATTATACATTTTCATTTTATCTTTTAAAATAGAATTATCCATTAAAAAAAGTCAAATCCAATTTGTACAGAAGAAAAAGCGTAGCAGAGACGCCAGGGTCAGTGGTTGGTGGCCATTGAGCCTTCATTTTCATGCTTTATTGAAGACCCGCAATTGGCAACCCCACCACCTATAAGTCGTAGATGTCATTCCTGTTGTAAGGCTACCACTATCACTATACCACCAATTCTTTCTGCTTTTCTAGTTTATTATAGTTATATTATGATAAATTTTTCAGGCAAGTTCGTTTAAGGTAATTCTTGTAAGAGAAGTTACTTTCCTATAATATTTTCTTCACATAATTAACATATTTTTATTATTATCATTGTCTATTTCTCTTTTTTTTTTATTGTGAATAAATTATTTTAAAAATTAAAATTATTAAATAAAATTATATAAATAATTTTTTATATTTTAAATATAATTTAATTATTAAAAATAAAAAAATTAAATTTTAAATTATTTAATTATAAAAATTTTAATATTATATTATAAATTAATTATCTAAAAGTTTATATTATTTTTATAACATTTCTCTCTTCTTTCTCTTACACACAATCAATAGTATATTTTTTAATGCATACTAAAAAAAATATATTTTTTAATATGTTATATGAACTCAATTTTATGTATAAGAAATAGTTTCATTTTTTTAAATATTAAATCACCGTATATATGTCACATTAACCCATAAATTATTATTATTTTTCATTATAATAATTTATTTTAATACTAATTATTATGAATAGTAGAAGACATTAATAATAATCACATAAATGATAATATAAAAACAAAGTATCTGTATTTATCTACAAACTTGGGCTCGCTGCTGTCAAATCAATTCTCAATACTTGCTTGTCAAGTTTAGTTCAGTGAAAGAAGCTCTTGGAAACAGAAGGGACCCAAATACACACTACAGTGCTACACCCCCATATAATATCAGAGAGAGAGAGAGAGCACAAATTGAGGCATTGAAGCAGAGCATTCTCTGTACAACCGCGAACTATCCTTTTCTTATCCATAAAGCAAAGTAGAACAACGAATCATGTGGCCGCAGTCGCCGGAAAGTGACGTCATTCCACCGACTCCGGGGGCTTTCAGGCTCCGCTGGGACGTGTTCTTGAGCTTCTGGGGCACCGACACCCGCGACTCCTTCACCATGCGCCTCTACAACTCCCTCCACTCTCGCGGGGTTCGGGCTTTCCCCGACGACGACGGGCTGGATCGCGGCGACGAGGTCGCGCCGAGCCTACTCGAGGCGATCGATGACTCGGCCGCTTACATCATCGTCCTCTCCCCCAACTACGCCTCTTCCCCCTGGTGCCTCAAGGAGCTAGCCAGGATTTGCGACCGCGGGAGGCTCACTCTACCCGTGTTCTACCGGGTCGACCCGTCGGAAGTCCGACGACAAACGGGTCCCTTCGAAGAGGCTTTCAGGGCCCACGAGCGCAGGTTTAAGGAAGAAGAGGTTTTGCGGTGGAGGGAAGCTATGAAGAAAGTGGGAGGAATTGCTGGTTGGGTTTACAATAACAGGTGAGGTGGTGCTCTGTTTCTGAATTTTTCTCTGCTTTTTTCTTTTTTATTTTCCTCTTTTTTTGTTGCTCTGCGTGAATCGCTGTTATTCCTGTTTGTGGCAGTGAGGAAGATAATCAGATTCGACATTTGGTGCAAAGGGTTTTGAAAGAATTGAGTAATACTCCAATGGATGTTGCTCAATTTGCAGTGGGGCTTGATCATCGTGTTGAAGAGTTGATGGAGCTGTTGGAAGTTCAATCCAATGGCGTGCGAGTTTTGGGAATGTATGGAATGGGTGGGGTTGGTAAGACAACCTTGGCCAAGGCTCTTTTCAACGGTCTTGTTGGTCGTTTTGGGCATCGCAGCTTCATTTCAGAATGTCAGAGAAGTTTCATCAAAAAATGACGGCTTAATTTCTCTTCAAAGCCAAAATCAATTAGAGATATTTCCCCTGGAGCAGGGGCTCCTATCATCATCAATGATGTCAATGCTGGCGTCTCTGCAATTAAGAGAAGAGTTCGTGAAAATCGAGTTCTGCTGGTCTTAGATGATGTTGATGATGTAAACCAACTTGATGCTTTGATTGGTAAGAGGGAATGGTTTTATGAGGGAAGTCGTATAATAATTACCACAAGGGATAGACAAGTTTTACGCCAGAGTCTTGTTAATGTGTTGTATAATGTGAAGGAATTGGATTCCTCTGAAGCACTAGAACTGTTCAGTTACCATGCACTGAGAAGAAAGGAACCTGCAGACAATTTTCTGAATCTGTCAAAACAAATTGTGTCTCTCACAGGAAGATTGCCTTTGGCCCTGGAAGTGTTTGGTTCGTTTTTGTTTGATAAGAGGAGGGTTGAGGAATGGGATGATGCTCTGAAGAAGCTGAAACTAATTCGTCCACAGCATCTTCAGGATGTGTTGAAGATAAGTTACAATGGGCTAGATGAACAAGACAAGTGTATATTCCTTGATATTGCTTGTTTGTTTGTCCAAATGAAAATGAAGCGTGATGATGTGATTGATGTATTGAGAGGTTGCGGATTTAGGGGTGAGATTGCAATCACAGTCCTTGTAGAAAAATGCTTAATCAAAATCCAGGACAATACCCTGTGGATGCATGATCAAATTAGAGACATGGGAAGACAAATTGTTCTTGATGAAAACCTTGTTGATCCCGGTATGCGCAGTAGATTGTGGGATCGTACTGAAATCATGGCTGTTTTGAAGGGTGAGAAGGTAAGGATTATTACCACTGCAGATTGCACAACACTTTGTCTCACATAATATATGGATCCTTCCATGAATGAGTTGTGACTGTTACAGATATAGAGTTTGTTTTATTTATATAAAGAAACAAAAAACTAAATATTATTTTTAACTTTGTATGACGTGACTGAAGTGTCTCTGTACTCAATCAGCCTCTAAGATACGTTAATATGGAAAGCTTCCTTAACCATGAATTTATATGTTATTTTATTCAAAAAATGTCTTTCCTCATGCTGGTGTTCTCATGCAGCCAGGTGGAGAGTGTGGGAGAAGTAAAGGAAGACCAAAAAAGAAAAAGTAAATAAGCTAGACAAACAGACAAAAATGGCCTTTTTGATATATTTATGAAGCAGAAAAGAGGAGCTAGTTAATTATATTACCATTTGCAACCTTTGATAGGTTCATTGTTATACTAACTTGTCCTCGGTCGGTTAGTATATGGTGTCACAGAGGGATGGGTGAAGTGGTAAGTGAGTGAGTTTACTACTTGACAGAAAAAAGTTAGCTAATATATGGAATTTGAATTGCATGCTCTTTATAGATTGGAACAATTCAAATACGTAAAATTTGAATTGCATTTCACTTGTAAATTAGAACCCTCTTCCCTTTTTTTTTTTTTTTTTCCTTTTTGATAAGAAGACCAATAATTTGATTTGACATATGTTATTTGTTTTAATATTTGAGTGAATTTGAAAATGTAGGGAACCAGATGTATTCAAGGAATTGTCCTAGACCTTGAGGAAAAAAAAATTAATAAAAACAAAGAAGTTATACTTGATACGAAGTCCTTTGAACCCATGGTTAACCTGAGACTGCTTCAGATCAATAATCTGAGATTGGAAGGAAAGTTTCTTCCTGCTGAACTGAAGTGGCTACAATGGCAAGGATGTCCTCTAGAATGCATGCCTTTGGAGTCTTGGCCTCGAGAGCTGGCCGTCCTTGATCTTTCAAACAGTGGCAAAATTGGAAAGCTGTGGGGCTTCAAAGGTTACAAGGTATGCTTCAACTATTTCTTTGTATCATCTAATTATGAATGCAGAAACTTTGCACACTTTTTATGTTCTCTGATGAGAGTTACGTAATTAGATTTAGAACCATGTTTTGACATATGTGAAACCCCTTTTTGAATGCGCTTTAGCTTTCCATCCTAAATAATTGTCACATATGAGGAGAGACTCTTTGTATAAATACTAGATTTCACCCGTGCAATGCACGGTATAAATACATTATTATATAACTACTAAATATATATCAATGATAATTTAAAATAACAAATCTATTATGAATTTATGTACAATTTATGAAAAAGTATTCGATTGAAAAAAATATCTTATGTATGGATATATGTAAATATACATATTTAAAATATTATTACGAAAGATGATAATATGTATGGTAACCTGATAACATAATTTATCTATGGAGAAAAAATATCTTATATAGAACCAGACAAATTTGCTTTAATCAAATTGTTAGTCCAATTTTAAATATAAATTAGAACAAATAGTAAAAGTAAATAATTAGTAGCATTATTGCATTTTTTTTTTGTTTACATGTGCTGTGAATAATGTAAATTATTAAAGCTATTATAATTATAAAAAAAATCAAAATTTTGCCATAACATTTTTCATACTTTGCACTTTATAAATTTTTATAAAAAATAAAAAAGTATAAAAGTGACATATTATAAATAAATTATTAAAAATTAATTGTTGAATAAGATATTATAATAATCCCATTTAATTATTTTAAAATAGTTATGTATTATTTTTTTAAAAATACAATAATAATGTATTATGTCTTATAATGATTAATCATTGAGTTTATGACCATAAAGAGTAAAAAGTATGATAAAGCAGTATATAAGTTGCAGCGAAAATTTATTTGATTTAAAAAATACCAATACTCTAACTCACATAAATATGTAATAATGTGTAATAAAATTATTTTTAAAAATAAAAAGTGAAAATTGATATGATACTATTTTTTTTTTAAAATGTCTAATGATTGGATAAACATTTGCAATTATTGGATAAATTCAATAAATTCAAATGACAATGACATCCATGACTTATACCTCTAATAACTTATATTATTTTTTGACAATAATTTTTATCTTTTATGAAAGGTATTTTGAATAGGAAAACTTGCAGAAATAATAATCTTTATTGATAATAAAATTTAAATTTTTAAAATTTTGATTCTATCACATGCAAAACACTGTATTAGTCCACTATAAATATCATAATATATTAATTTTTTATTTAATAACGATAACACAAATGTTTTTATGCTCACGTCATTTTTTTAAAAAGAAAAAATTGACAATGCTTTTGTTGATTTAGGATTATCTATTGATATGAGAACCCTTAACCTATTTAAGGTAAAACAACATGGCAAGAATAATGCAGTTCTAAAAAAAGATAAAAAGAATCTTCATCCAGAAAAATGATTCACCAATGTATTGTAACTTTTAAATAAATGTTGATTATAATCAATATACTCTAATCGAATTATATTTTTTTTTTGTACATCGAAAATAAATCGAATTAGATTTATAAATAAATGTTGATTATAATATATTAAATACTTGATTTTGTATTATCATTAATATAAAAGTTGATATAATACATTAAAGAAAGTGAAAAAAATATTTATATTTATAATAAAATATATTTAAGAAAATATTCAGAATTGATCATAATTTTAAATTTTAGATTTATAATATTTATAACTTATCATCTATCTGATTATTGTAATCATATTACTAATAAAATATATTTAAAAAAACATTCAAAGTTGATTATAATTTCAAAATTTTGAATTTTAATATATTAGTTATCGAGATTTTATTATTAAGATTGTTAGAATCAAAATAATATTTAATTAGTTATTTTAAATATTGTACATTAATGTGGAATTATTACATAAAATGAGCCGGTCAATGAAACATTTAAAATGTTGATAATTAAAATATCAAATTACAATTCTAAATATTTATTAAGACACTAATGATGTCAATGCTTATTAATAAAGAAGCAAAGTAAATCAAATCTCAATATTTAAGAAAATAAAAAAGAAAGAAAATTTGTGTTTACAATTTAGTTGAAAAGCAATACATCCAAAGGTAACCACATCTCCACTAAGTCAAAACTTTTACCCATCAAATATAGCACTCCTCAAAAGTTAACTTACAGCTTTGAACAATTATAGAAAAACAGGTACCGATTTGTTTGATGTGAGAAAAAGAAATGGATAGTAAATAAGAAATCAACTATAAAAATGAAATTTTTTTACAAAAGACAAACCTGAAGGAGATTATAGAAATAGGTGACAAAAGGGAATGAACTACAATAATGGAGACCACAATAGCAAATCATGAATAGTGGCCGACCACGTAGAAAAGTAAGAAAGGAAAAAAAAATACCAAGAAAGGATATGAATGGATTCTTCTTCAACAAATGGAACTTGTAATTAAATTTATACTAAACTATATTTAAGGATGTATTCATAATTGATTATATTTTGAAAATTTAAAATTTGAACAATTAATTGCTAGGATATCATCTGTAATTGTTTATTGATATTAATTAATTCATCCATATCTAGTTATATCCTTGACAGAAGGCTAAACATTCTTAATTATCATATCTTAATTATTAATTGATATGATATTAAAGTTTAATGAGTCAATTAGGGATTCCAATCAAATTATATTTTTAAATAAATGTTGATTATAATCAATATTAAATGTTTAGTTTTAAATTGTGATTATTTGATAAGAGTGTTATGAGAGAGTGTCACGTTTCAAGAAGAGAAATAGGAGAAGCGTTTGTATCAGAGAGTGCCACTTATCAGAATTATGTGAATCAGAGCCTTACTTTTATATATTATACTGGTTTTTCATCCTGTGCGATGCACGGTATAAAAATGTTTTTATATAACTACTAAATATATATAAATAATAAATTAAAAATAATAAATCTATTATAAATTTAATTATAATGTACGAAAAAAATATATAAAGAAAAAATCTTACATAAAACGTGACAAATTTGCTAATTAAATTATTATTCTATTAATGGTTTTGTGATGAAATATTATTTATATTTTTTTTAGTTTTATATGTAAAAAAATAAAAGAATATACTCATTTAGTATAATTTGAATTAAATGTTCAGAATTTTAAGTATCGAAATAAAATTCTAATTTAGCTTTATGAATTTGAATAAGAATATATATAATATCTCATCATAAAATATTTAATATTTATAAGCTAACTGCTTGATTGACGAATTAATTAAGTATTACAAAAGTCTGTTTATATTATTTTTTTAAAAATCTAATATATATTTATTTGTTAAATTTATTATGAAAATAATATATATTTAAATACTATGCAGAAAACATGCAGAAAAGTAAATAAATAAATTGCATAATCATTGGGTTTTACATAAATACAAAGATAAATCAAAGAAAATACTTTATAACTTTTATATGTTTTCAATTTAACATAACTCATGAAACACATATGTATTATTAACAAACAAAAAACACAAACTAAGACAGAATCAAGTATAACATAATTGGTATACTATTATTCACCAAATTAGAAAGATATTGAATACTTATTTGAGTAGTTACATTTTATTAACAATTTAATATTCATAATTGATTATAATTTTAAATTTTAATTAATCAGTTATCAAGATATTGAGGTATTCGAATGTCATTGAAAAGATTTCAAGAAAGAACATCGTGGTTAGAGGATGCATGCTCTCTTAATCTGGTTTCAATATTTAAAAAAATAGAAAAAGAAAGAAAACTTGTGTCTACAATTTGGTTGAAAAACAATACTTTAGAGGGTATCTCTGAATTAGATGGTGGTTGATAGAATAATCCTTGATCATAATTTGCCGGTATGAACTCTTTGTATTCCTCTATCCGTAGAGTACATTGAATGTACAGAAATGGCTATAACAGAGTTTCTGTTATTTGTATTAACAGCTACTCTAGGAGGAATGTTTTTATGTGGCACTAACGATTTAATAACTATCTTTGTAGCTTCAGAATGTTTCAGTTTATACTCCTATCTACTATCCAAGAAAGATGTACGGTCTAATGTATAATAAATATTCAAATTCAATATACAAGAAAAAGAAATAAATAAAAAGTAATAGAATTGAAAAAAGAGTTCCAGCACATATAGTGAAAATCCTATTTCTTACAAAAAAGGATTTGTTTTGTTTTATTTATATTCTTACTTTCTTTCTCTTTTTTTTTTAATATATGTTGTATGCTCTCTTAATCAGGTTTCAATATTTAAAAAAATAGAAAAAGAAAGAAAACTTGTGTCTACAATTTGGTTGAAAAACAATACTTACAAAGATAACCGCAATTCTACTAGGTCTAAGGTTTTGCCAATCAAACATCGCACTTTTAACAAGTTGACCTATCACTTTGAACAATTACAAAAAACTAGACACCAATTTATTTGATGTGAGAGAAAGGAATGCATAATAAATAAGAAATCAACTACAAAATAAAAAAATTTTACGGTAAACAAACTGGAGGGAGGGATACAGAGATAGATATAGTAATTTGTCATATATATAGATACAAAATGGTAAGAGAATTATATTTGTAATGATTTTACTAAATTAATATATGTAATGATTAATATCATGATTAAAGTAATAGAAATGTCAAAACAAGTAACCGAGTAATTTTGAATTAAAATTTTTTGTTTCCCATTTTTATCACACCATTAGAACAATTTCTTATATCGTGTAAATTGTAAAAATGATAAGAGAAATATCTCTGATTAATATATTTGTATTTTTCAGATGTAATAAATGTTTACCTAACTAAAAAGAGAAAAAAAAAAGGCAGGAGCTTGAAGAGAAATAGTTTATTGAAAAAAATGAAAACAAATAATGTATGAGATTTTGAATACATCGTGGTTAGAGGATGCATGTTCCCTTAGTCAACTTTCAATATTTAAAAAAATAGAAAACCCATAATCAAGTCTCAAATATTTAAAAAAAATAGAAAAAGAAAGAAAACTTGTGTCTATAATTTGGTTGAAAAGCAATACTTATAGAAGTAACTGTAACTCTACTAAGTCTAAGGTTTGGCCAATCAAACATCGCACTTCTTACAAGTTAACCTACCACTTGGAACAATTACAGAAAATCAGACATCAATTTATTTGATGTGATTGAAAGGAATGGATAATAAATAAGAGATCAATTACAAAATGAAATTTTTTTACGGAAAACAAGCCTATGGGAGGGATACAGAGATAGACTACAAAAGACAATGAACTACAGTAAATAAAAACCACGAATAGTAGAAGAACATGCAGCCGATCATGAATAGTGACAAATCATGTAGAGGAGTATGAATGGATGCTTCTTCTTCTATGAATGGAACTTGTAATCTGATTTATACTAAATTATATTTAAGGAAATATTCAGAATGGATTATAATTTAAAAATCCTACACATTGATTGATATTGATTCTACAATCTGGATAAAAATAATTATTCAGATACAATATTGTATTTTAATTATTGATTGATATAATAATAAAGTTTTTTTGATTGAATCATTGATTTTTATTTTGAATCAGATTTTGAATTTTAAAATAAGTAAGCAATCAATAATTATAATGCTTGATATTTATTTTCTTTTATATTACTATAATTAAATAATTTTGAATTAAGGGTTTTAATGAGTATTTTTAATAGAGCAATACGTGTCGGAAGGTGAAACAAGACAGGTGTTTGCACCTAAGAGTGCCACTTGCCAGAATTTCTACAAATCAAGACCTTACTTTTATATATTATATTAATTGATTGATTTCAACAGTCTTTTAACTACCCATTGTAGGACTTTATGTCTCACACACTTTTTTCACCTTAGTTTTCCAAACTAAAACTACTAACAATTACAAACCGGGACAGAGGTGTAATAAAATGTGTAAAGATAGAGAGGTGTAAAAAGTAGTATTTGCCTAATTTTATTAATATACTATTATACTTAAATCATGTAATGCTAGTAGAACTACTATTCTACGATATTTTTTCTTTTCTTTTGTTTGCTAAACTATAATATCATGTTGTATATATAACATTACGTTGATTAGCAGGTGCCAGGCAACCTAATGGTCATGAACCTCTCCTACTGCGTTCAACTAGCTACTATCCCTGATTTATCTGGGTGTCAACGATTAGAGAAGATTGTTCTGGTGAACTGCATTAATCTAACTAGGATTCATGAATCAATTTGCAGCTTGATTACCCTGCGTAGTTTGAATTTGACCCGTTGTTCAAACCTTATCGAACTACCCAGTGATGTCTCTGGGCTGGCAAAACTGGAGAGCCTCTTTCTTTCTGGTTGCTTGAAGTTGAAAGCATTACCAGAAAGCATGGGCAGCCTGAAATCCTTGAGAACACTTCTTGCTGACGACACAGCTATAGCAGAGCTGCCCCAGTCCATTTTTAGCCTAACAAAACTTGAACAGCTTATTTTAGATGGTTGCCAACTTTTGAGAAGGCTACCCAACTGCATTGGACATTTATGTTCTTTGCAAGAGTTATCTCTTAATGACTCTGGACTGGAAGAATTACCCAACTCTGTTGGATGCTTGAAAAACCTTGAGAAACTTAGTTTGATACGGTGTAAATCTCTCACTGTAATTCCTGATTCTATAGGCAATCTCATATCATTGACAGAACTTTTGGTTAATGGAACTGAAATTAGAGAACTCCCTTCTTCCACTGGTTCATTATCTTATCTGAGGAAGTTGTCAGTTGCAGACTGTAAATTGCTCAGTAAATTGCCTGATTCAATTAAAGTTTTGGCTTCAACAGTTGAGCTTCAGTTAGATGGGACAGCCATCACAAATTTGCCAGATCAGATTGGAGAGATGAAAATACTGAGGAAGCTTGAAATGAGGAATTGTAGGCATCTTGAATCATTGCCGGAATCTATTGGCCACCTCACAGCTCTTACTACTCTGAACATATTCAATGGAAACATCAGGGAATTGCCAAAGTCCTTTGGGTTGCTAGAAAATCTTGTCTTCTTGACATTGAACAAATGTAGAATGCTCAGAAAGCTTCCAGCTTCTATAGGAAATTTGAAGTCTATATATCACTTTCGGATGGAGGAAACGGCTGTGTCAGAATTACCGGAAAGCTTTGGGATGCTCTCAAGCTTGAGGACATTGAGAATGGCAAAGAGGCCTGATTTAGTTCCCATTGAGAACAGCTTTCTTGCAGAAGCTAAAGTTCCCAGTTCACTAGAAAACCTCAACTCTTTTGTACTTCCATCTTCTTTCTGCAATCTGACCTTGCTAATTCATCTGGATGCCCGTGCCTGGAGAATATCAGGGAAAATTCCCGATGATTTTGAGAAGTTATCATTATTAGAGACTTTAAATTTGGGCCAAAACAATTTTCACAGCCTTCCTTCCAGCTTGAAGGGCCTTTCCATTCTCAAGAAGCTTTCACTGCCAAACTGCAGTGAGCTTATCTCTCTCCCCTCACTCCCTTCAAGTTTGATTGAGCTGAATGTTGAAAACTGTTCTGCATTAGAAAACATCCATGACCTATCGAATTTAGAGAATTTGCAGGAGTTGTACCTCACAAATTGTGTAAAAGTGGTGGACATTCCAGGTCTTGAATGCTTCAAGTCCTTGAGAGGGTTGTACCTGAGTGGTTGCATTGCATGCTCCTCCCAAATTTGTAAGAGACTTTCAAAGGTTGTTCTCTCCTTCTATCTCCCTCACCCTTCATCAATGAATAAATAAATTAAGATAAATCAGAACAATTGCCTGTCGCTTCTTATAGCTAGTATATAGTAACCAAGATCAACTGACCATTTGTATGATAGGTTGCATTGAGGAATTTGCAGATCAACTGACCATTTGTATGATAGGTTGCATTGAGGAATTTGCAGAACTTGAGCATGCCAGGAACCAGATTACCTGAATGGTTTTCTGGACAAACTGTTAGCTTTTCCAAGCCCAAAAATCTTGAGCTAAAAGGAGTAATTATTGGTGTTGTTCTTTCAATCAACCACAATTTACCCAGTACTATAATGCGAGATCATCTTCCTGGAGTTGTTGATGTTCAAGCAAATGTTCTCAAACTGGGCAAAACTCTGAATACTACAGGATTAAACTTACGTGGGGTGCCAAGGACAGACGAAGAACACCTACACTTGTGTAGGTACCCAGATTACCATCCGTTGATAGCTTTTCTAAAAGATGGTGATACATTTTGTGTGAATATGAGAAATCCACCTGTTGATAAGGGGTTAGAGTTGAAAAAATGTGGGGTTCATTTAATCTTTGAAGGGGATGATGATTATGAAGGAGACGAAGAATCTGTGGACAAAGGCCTACAATCTGTCTCAGAAAAATTGGCCAAGTTTTTCAACAGTTGCGAAAGTGGTCGTCCCATCTATTCCACTGAGATTGAAGATGAGTGCCAAAGCCAAAGGGAGTTAGAATTAGAGATGCAGGGTCAAGAAGAGCCAAGATCATCACAAATTACAATGAAAAGTAATTCCATTCTTTTCTTCCTGATTAGTCTATTCTTTCTGCTATTGAGTTGGATTTGCTGGAGGTGCATGTCGCCTGGTCTTGCTTAGAAGAGATTACTACTCTGTTAGGCTGGGATTAAGATTGCCTTTTGTAGGTTACTTCTACTTTCTATAAAGCACTAGTACTGAAATCTGGTTAATTGCATGATAAATTTCTCAAAGTTGCCTTTAAAAATTGCTGTTGTTTGTAGATAATTTTAGAAATATGTTAAGTTGTTGACGTTTTCTTAAAGCTAGTTGTGCTGTGTAGAATAGGTGTAGAAATGGGCTGGGCCAGGCCAGGCTTTGCCTTAAATGGACCGGTATGTTTCTCAATCACAATGTCTGAATCTGACTTATTACTTGAAATAAATTTTTTTTTTGGGTTTGGCTTGGTTTTTTTAAAAACTTGACCTAACATGAAAGCTTATTTAAAAGCTTATTGTACAATAAAGCTTTTAAATAGGCTAAAAAGTATACTTTTAAATAAGTCAACAAATTTATTTTTAAATGGGGTAATGGGCCTAGACCTTTAAATAAATATATAATTTTAAATTAATATAATTTAAGTTTATTTTCATAAAAGAAATATAAAAATTATTTACATATATTAATTATATATATAATATAAACAGGTTGATCTGTCAAGCTTAAAAAATTATTTTTAAGGCTTAAATTTTAATTTTTTTAATTAAATAAATTTTTTAAAAAGTCTTAATCTGATTTATTTAATAAATGAGTTAGGTTAAGTTAAATATAAATTAAGTCAAATGCCTCTAGCGAGTTACCTCATTTATTCTTATTCTTAGCAGCGTAGAAGTAAATATTCTCTAGTCTGTATCATGCATGTGAAACCCTTCCTTTTGTGACTGCTATTTTTTTAATTTTTGTTGTATGGCTGTTATTTTTATTTTTATTTCTTTTGTATGGCTGCTATTTGATGTTACTCACATGGATTCTACCGTACAATTTATATGGACGGGTGGTATAATACTATTTATAGCTTTAACTTAATTTGTTAAAAGTAAGTGGTTAATTAATGTAAAATAAAAATAGTGAACTACTAAACGTTCTTAACTAACACCTAATTATTTTGAATATAATTATAGTCAAACCTATTTTTTTTTATTTCTCTCCCCCATTACATTAATGATTAATGTATTGAGTACAATAAAAATGAACCTTTTAATTAATTAAACTTGATGCTTGATTAAAATAATAAAAAATAATGATATCACCAATTATATCTCAGAACTCAGTTACGTACATATTTCTCCTTCTTATGTAAGGATACACATGCATCAGCAGCAACATGTAACTTGTAATGTTCTGAACGTGGTTAGAGATTGAATCCTCAATAATCGGTTACAGCTATGGTTCTTGAAAGTGACGTAACTAGATGCAACTAAGAAACAAGAATAAATAAAAATACCTTTCATAAAAATACAAGCAAGTTCATTATATTGATCTAGATTGAGAAAATTTTCCATATTATATGTATAATACACTAACATAATAAATATAATTTTTTCAGGTAAATAAAAAGTTTAGGTAAAAAGAGTATTACTCCATTTCAAGACTAGCACATGATACAAACTTTAATAAAAATTTATAGTGATGTTTATAAATTATCTACCAATAAGATATTATAACATGATTCAAATTTAAGACTTTTAAAATATACATTTTGATTTTATTAATTGACTCAATCTTCATTAGCACGATAGTTTTTAATATGCATTAGTTTTTTTGATTTTGCCGTTAAAATTGTATTTAGTTTGACAATGTATTAGAAAAAGGATCATTTCATAAAAAAAAAAGATCAAATTAAAATGTTAAAAAAATTGTATATATATAGCTAGAGGAAGTACTCGTGAAGTACAAATATAAATCTTTAATTTATAAATACAAATCAAAGTTTCAACCCAAGTTCTCAATTATAAAGTAAAAAATAGATCGTGTTTCGACAAAGAAGATTAATCAAGTAAACAGGAAAGAAATCAACCAATATAGTATAACCCTTAGAAAGCACGAGTATTGTGAACATATATGCATATCTGTCCACGTCACAATACATGAATAACCAATAGTTATTTATGAATTTTGTGGAAAAAGAGTTGTGATGCTATAATTTATGCTTTATTGAGTTGAGCATCTTGTGCCATCTTTGAATTGGTTTATTTAATAATGACAAATACATTCACTATATATACATTTCAATACCATAAGTCAATGAATCATAAAAATATATTTTATAAATTAAGAAAAGCATGAAAGGCTTGTCATAAATGGCCGTTCTTTAGTGGATATTCTTCCTGCTGAGGCTGAGTGAATAATCTTCTCATGGAAAAGTTGCAAGACATTTTTTCTCTCCCTTGAGGCCGAATTAGTCACCAACATCCCTCTGGCTGTTCTCTTTTCCCACAAGGGAAGATGATTCCTCGAGTGTTCCTTTATTAAGTGTGTGGTTGGATTAAAAGTTTTAAATTTAATTTTAATTAAAAACAAATTTAAATAAAATAATTTAATTAATAAAAATTATGTTTTTAAAGTAAAATTAAAAACAATTACTTTTGATTAAAAATTAAATAAAATTTTGAAGACAAAATTAAATTTAAGAAATAATATACATATTAATATAAATAAAATAAAAAATAAATAAAAATCTGTTAAAAATTTCAAAATCTCAATCTTAAGCTCAATAAATTATACGGGTTTGACCTTTTCAAAATACAAAATTTATTTAAAAAATAAAATAAAGAATATAAATTATTAATAAAAAATTAAAAAAATTGATTTTAATTATTTCATAATTTATTATAATCTTAAATATTAATTCTTTTATTAATAATTATACATTCTCATTTTATCTTTAAAAATAACATTTTTCATTAAAAAAAGTCAAATCCAAATTGTACAGAATTAAAAGCGTAGCAGAGACGGCAGCGTCAGCGGTTAGTGGGCATTGAGCCTTCATTCTCATCCTTTATTGAAGACGCGCAATTGGCAACCCCTCCATCTGTGAGTTGTAGATGTCATTCATGTTGTAAGGCAACCCCTATTACTATACCACCAATTCTTTCTGCTTTTCTAGTTTATTATAGTTATATTATGATAAATTTTTTAGGCAACTTCGTTTAAGGTGATTCTTGTAAGAGAAGTTACTTTCCTATAATATTTTGTTCACATAATTAACATATTTTTATTATTATCATTGCCTATTTCTCTCTTTTTTCGAATGAATTATTTTAAAAATTTAAATTATTAAATAAAATTACATAAATTATTTTATATTATCTTAAATATAATTTAATTATAAAAAATAAAAAAAATAAAGATTAAATTTTAATTCATTTAATCATAAAAATTTTGATACTGTATTATAAGTTAATTATCAAAAAATTTATATTATTTTTATATAACATTTCTTTCCTCTTTCTCTTACACACAATCAATAGTATATTTTTAATGCATAATAAAAAAATATATTTTTTAATATGTTATATAAACTCAATTTTATGTATAAGAAATAGTTTTTTTTTAAATATTAAATCACGGTGTATATGTCACGTTAACACATAAATTATTATTATTTTTCAATGTAATAATTTGTTTTAATACTAATTAGTATGAATATTAGAAGACATTAATAATAATCACTTAAATGAGAATATAAAAAAATAATCTGTATTGATCTTCAAAATTGGGCTCACTGCTGTCAAATCAATTCTCAATACTTGCTTGTCAAGTTTTGTTCAGTCAAAGAAACTCATGAAAACGAAAGGGACAGTGCTACACCACCGTAATGTCAGAGAGAGAGAGAGAGAGAGAGAGCACAAACTGAGGCGCTGAAGGAGAGCATTTTTTTTGCAACCACGAGCTATCCTTTCCTTCTCCACAAAGTAAAGTAGAACAACGAATCATGTGGCCGCAGTCGCCGGAAAGTGACGTCATTCCATCAACTCCGGGAGCTTTCAGGCTCCGCTGGGACGTGTTCTTGAGCTTCAGGGGCTCCGACACCCGCGACTCCTTCACCATGCGCCTCTACAACTCCCTCCGCTCTCGCGGGGTTCGGGCTTTCCTTGATGATGACGGGATGGACCGCGGCGACGAGATCAAGCCGAGCCTACTCGAGGCGATCGATGAGTCGGCTGCTTCCATTATCGTCCTCTCCCCCAACTACGCCTCTTCCCACTGGTGCCTCGAGGAGCTAGCCAGGATTTGCGACTGCGGCAGGCTTATTCTACCCGTGTTCTACCGGGTCGACCCGTCGAAAGTCCGACGACAAACGGGTCCCTTCGAAGAGGCTTTCAAGGCCCACGAGCGCAGGTTTAAGGAAGAAGAGGTTTTGCTGTGGAGGGAAGCTATGAAGAAAGTGGGAGGAATGGCTGGTTGGGTTTTCAATAACGGGTGAGGTGGTGCTCTGTTTCTGAATTTTGCTCTGCCTTTTTCTTTTTTATTTTCCTCTTTTTTCGTTGCTCTGCGTGAATCGCTGTTATTCCTGTTTGTGGCAGTGAGGAAGATAATCTGATTCGACGTTTGGTGCAAAGGGTTTTGAAAGAATTGAGTAATACTCCAATGGATGTTGCTCAATTTGCAGTGGGGCTTGATCATCGTGTTGAAGAGGTGATGGAGCGGTTGCAAGTTCAATCCAATGGCGTGCGAGTTTTGGGAATGTATGGGATGGGTGGGGTTGGTAAGACAACCTTGGCCAAGGCTCTTTTTCAACGGTCTTGTTGGTCGTTTTGGGCATCGCAGCTTCAGTTCAAATGTCAGAGAAGTTTCATCAAAAAATGACGGCTTAATTTCTCTTCAAAGCAAAATCATTAGAGATCTTTCCCCTGGAGCAGGGGCTCCTATCATCATCAATGATGTCAATGCTGGCATCTCTGCAATTAAGAGAAGAGTTCATGAAAATCGAGTTCTGCTGGTCTTAGATGATGTTGATGATGTAAACCAACTTGATGCTTTGATTGGTAAGAGGGAGTGGTTTTATGAGGGAAGTTGTATAATAATTACCACAAGGGATAGACAAGTTTTACCCCAGAGTCTTGTTAATGTGGAGTATAATGTCGAGGAACTGGATTCCTCTGAAGCACTAGAACTGTTCAGTTACCATGCACTGAGAAGAAAGGAACCTGCAGATAATTTTCTGAATCTGTCAAAGGAAATTGTGTCTCTCACAGGAAGACTGCCTTTGGCCCTGGAAGTGTTTGGTTCGTTTTTGTTTGATAAGAGGAGGGTTGAGGAATGGGATGATGCTCTGAAGAAGCTGAAGCTAATTCGTCCACAGCATCTTCAGGATGTGTTGAAGATAAGTTACAATGGGCTAGATGAACAAGACAAGTGTATATTCCTTGATATTGCTTGTTTGTTTGTCCGAATGGAAATGAAGCGTGATGATGTGATTGATGTATTGAGAGGTTGTGGTTTTAGGGGAGAGATTGCAATCACAGTCCTTGTAGACAAATGCTTGATCAAAATCCAACAGGACAATATCCTGTGGATGCATGATCAAATTAGAGACATGGGAAGACAAATTGTTCTTGATGAAAACCTTGTTGATCCCGGTATGCGCAGTAGATTGTGGGATCGTGCTGAAATCATGGCTGTTTTGAAGGGTGAGAAGGTAAGGATTATTATCGTTGCAAATTGCAGAACACCTTGTCTCACATAATATATGGATCCTTCCATGAATAAGGTGTGAGAGTCATTGATATAGAGTTTGTTTTATTTATATAAAGAAACAAATAACTAAATATTATTTTTAACTTTGTATGACGTGACTGAAGTGTCTCAGTACTCAAACAGCCTCTAAGATACGTCATATGGAAAGCTTCCTAAACCATGCCTTCATATTTTATTTTATTCAAAAAATGTCTGTCCTCATGCTGGTGTTCTTATGCAGCCTGGTGGAGAGTGTGGGAGAAGTAGGAGAAGACCAAGAAAGAATAAGTAAATAAACAAGAGAAACAGACAAAAATGTCCTCTTAGATATATATATATATATATATATATATAAAGCAGAAATGATTGTTAATTATATTAATATTTCCAACCTCTGTTAGGTTCATTGTTGTACTAACGTGTCCTTAGTGGTTAATGCATGGAATTTGAATTGCATGGTGTTTGTAGAATGGAACAATTCAAATACGTAAAATTTGAATTGCATGTCACTGGTAAATTAGAACCCCCTCCCCCTTCCCCCCTTTTTTCCTTTTGATAAGAAGACCAATATTTTAATTTGATATATGTTAAATTGTTTTAATATTTCAGTAAATTTTGAAAATGTAGGGAACAAGATGTGTTCAGGGAATTGTCCTAGACTTTCAGGAGAAAAAATTTATTGAAAATACGGTTGAATCAATTTCTTGGAAGAACCTTCAATGGAGATCCATTTTAGGAAATATATCAGCATGCATCAAACAGAGGCATAAGAAATATCTTCAACGTCGAGCAGAGAGAAACAAAGAGGTTATACTTGATACGAAATCCTTTGAACCAATGGTTAACCTGAGACTGCTTCAGATCAATAATCTGAGATTGGAAGGTAAGTTTCTGCCCGCTGCACTGAAGTGGCTACAATGGCAAGGATGTCCTTTAGAATCAATGCCTTTGGAGTCTTGGCCTCGAGAGCTGGCTGTCCTTGATCTCTCAAACAGCCACAAAATTGAAAACTTGTGGGGCTTCAAAGGCTACAAGGTATGCTTCAACTATCCTTGTTGATCATTTAATTATGAATGCAAAATCTTTGCACACTCTTTATATTCTCAAATAAGAGTTATGTAGTTAGAACCATGTTTTGACATATGTCAAACCACTTTTTAAATGCACTTTTGCTTTCCATCCTAAATAATTGTGACAAATGAGCAGAGATTCTTGTTATAAATATTTCACAAGTCCTTTAACTATCCAATGCCGGACTTTATCTCTCACACACTTTTTCATCTTAGTTTTCCAAATTATAAATACTAACAATTACACACAAGTATAGAGGTGTAACAATATATGTGTAAGAGTAGAGGTTTGTAACTAGTATTTCCCTAATTTTATTAATATACTTAAAGCATGTAATTCTAGTAGAACTTTTCTACAATATCTTTGTTTTTTTTTTTTGCTAAACTACAATATCGTATAGTGTATATAACATTACGTTGATTTAGCAGGTGCCAGAGAACCTAATGGTCATGAACCTCTCCTACTGTGTTCAACTAGCTGCTATCCCTGATCTATCTGGGTGTCAACAATTAGAGAAGATTGTTCTGGAGAGGTGCACTAATCTAACTAGTATTCATGAATCAATTGGCAGCTTGATTACCTTGCGTAGTTTGAATTTAACCCGTTGTTCAAACCTTATCGAGCTACCCAGTGATGTCTCTGGGCTGAAACATCTAGAGAGCCTCTTTCTTTCTGGCTGCTTCAAGTTGAAAGCATTACCAGAAAACTTGGGCACGCTGAAATCCTTGAAAACACTTCTTGCTGATGACACAGCTATAGCAGAGCTGCCCCAGTCCATTTTTCGCCTGACAAAACTTGAACAACTTATTTTAGATGGTTGCCATCATTTGAGAAGGCTACCCAACAGCATTGGACATCTATGTTCTTTGCAAGAGTTATCTCTTAATGACTCTGGATTAGAAGAATTACCCAACTCTGTTGGATGCTTGAAAAACCTTGAGAAACTAAGCTTGATACGGTGTGAATCTCTCACTGTAATTCCTGATTCTATAGGCAATCTCATATCGTTGACAGAACTTTTGGTTAATGGAAGTGCAATCAGGGAACTCCCTTCTGCCATTGGTTCATTATCTTATCTGAGGGAGTTATCAGTTGCAGGGTGTAAATTTCTCAGTAAATTGCCTGATTCAATTAACGTTTTGGCTTCAGCAGTTGAGCTTCAGTTAGATGGGACAACCATCACAAATTTGCCAGATCAGATTGGAGAGATGAAAATACTGAGGAAGCTTGAAATGAGGAATTGTAGGCATCTTGAATCTTTACCAGAATCTATTGGCCACCTAGCAGCTCTTACTACTCTGAACATACTCAATGGAAACATCAGGGAACTGCCAGAGTCCATTGGGTTACTGGAAAATCTAGTCTTCTTAACATTGAACAAATGTAGAATGCTCAGAAAGCTTCCTGATTCTATAGGAAATTTGAAGTCTCTGTATCACTTTCGGATGGAGGAAACAGCTGTATTAGAATTACCTAAAAGCTTTGGGATGCTGTCAAGCTTGAGGACATTGAGAATGGCGAAGAGGCCTGATTTAGTTCCCCCTGAAAACAGCTTGCTTGCAGAAGCTGAAGTTCCCAGTTCACTAGAAAACCTCAACTCTTTTGTACTTCCATCTTCTTTCTGCAATCTGACCTTGCTAAATGATCTGGACGCCCGCGCCTGGAGAATATCAGGGAAAATTCCCGATGATTTTGAGAAGTTATCATTATTAGAGACTTTAGATTTGGGCCAAAACAATTTTCACAGCCTTCCTTCCAGCTTGAAGGGCCTTTCCATTCTCAAGAAGCTTTCACTGCCAAACTGCAGTGAGCTTATCTCTCTCCCTCACTTCCTTCAAGCTTGATTGAGCTGAATGTTGAAAACTGTTCTGCATTAGAAAGCATCCATGACCTATCGAATTTAGAGAATTTGCAGGAGTTGAACCTCACAAATTGTGTAAAAGCGGTGGACATTCCAGGTCTTGAATGCTTAAAGTCCTTGAGAAGGTTGTACCTGAGTGGTTGCATAGCATGCTTCTCCCAAATATGTAAGATACTTTCAAAGGTTGTTCTCTCCTTCTTTCTCCCTCACCCTTCATCAATGAATAAATAAATTAAGAAAAATCAGGACAATTGCCTGTGGCTTCTTATAGCTAGTATAACCAAGATTAACTGACCATTTATATGACAGGTTGCATTGAGGAATTTGCAGAACTTGAGCATGCCATTTCCCGGAACCAGATTACCTAATTGGTTTTCAGGACAAACTGTTAGTTTTTCCAAGCCCAAAAATCTTGAGCTAAAAGAAGTAATTATTGGTGTCATTCTTTCAATCAACCATAATATACCTAGTTATATAAAGCGAGAACATCTTCCTGGAGTGGTTGATGTTCAAGCAAATGTTCTCAAACTGGGCAAACCTCTCTATACTACAGCATTATACTTGCATGGGGTGCCAAGGACAGACGTAGAACACCTACACTTGTGTAGGTTCCCTGATTACCATCCTTTGATAGCTTTTCTGCAAGATGGTGATACATTTTCTGTGACTATGAGAAATCCACCAGTTGATCCGGGGTTAGAGTTGAAAAAATGTGGGGTTCATTTAATCTTTGAAGGGGATGATGATTATGAAGGAGACGAAGAATCTGTGGATAAAGGCCTGCAATCTGTCTCAGAAAAATTGGCCAGGTTTTTCAACTCTTGTGAAGGTGGTGGTCCCATCTATGCTAGTGACAATGAAGATGAGTGCCAAAGCCGAAGGGAATTAGAATTAGAGATACAGGGTCAAGAAGAGCCAAGATCATCACATATTACAATGAAAAGAAATTCCATTCTTTTCTTCCTGATTAGCCTTTTCTTTCTGCTATTGAGTTGGTTTTGGTCGAGGTGCATGTCGTCAGGTGATGCTTAGAAGAGATTGTTTCTTTGTTAGGCTGGGATTAAGATTTGTTTTGGTAGGTGACTTCTACTTTTTAGAAGCGCAAGTACTGAAATCGGGTTAATTGCTTCGTAAATTTCTCATAGTTGCCTTTAAAAATTGCTATTGTTTCTAGATACTTCTAGAAATATGTTAAACAACTTTTTCTTAAAGCTAGTGGTGCCGTGTAGAAGCACATAGTCTTCAGTATCATGCATGTGCATCCCCTCCTTTTGTGACTACTATTTGATGTGCGTAGTTACTTGGTTAATTAATATAAAATAAAGGTAGCGAACTACTGAACTTACTTAATTAATAATTAATTATTTTAAATATAGTTATAGTCAAGCTTTTTTTTTTTAATTTCTCTCCCCCCCCCATACAAAAAAACACATTAATGTAATCACTACAATAAAAGTGAACCTTTTGATTAATTAAACTTAATGCTTGGTTATAATTATCGGAAATATTGATATCTCACCACTTATATCATAAAACTCAGTTACAAGCATATTTCTCTTACGTTTGGATACTTACGCATCTGTAGTAGCATGTAGCTTGTAATTTTGAATATGGTAAGAGATTGAGTCCACATTAATCGGTTAGAGCTATGGATCTTGAAAGTGACGTAACAAGATGAAGCCTAGAAACAAGTATAAATATAAATATCTTTATGAAATATAAGCAAGTTCATTATGTTTAATCTGCATACCTAGATAAAATATCATTCCGTAAGTGTAATAGATGAGAAATTCTCTATTTTATATGTAAAATTCACGAATGCGTTTAATTATCCAGTGAGGAAGGACTTTTTTCCTTTTGTTTTGGGGTAGCATAACAAACTGAAATATTTTCCGAACATTCAACATTTACCGCAAGGACTTCAACAGTTCAATATTGCAGATGTCCGAAACTAGTTAGTCACTATATCAAATACAAAATACAAAGAAACGTATTGAACTCTTCGAATCATCTGAAAAAGAAATTCACACGACCTCTACATTTCAAAAAAGAATGGCTATATGAATGACTAGATATCGTGGAATGTACATCTATGACAATCCTGAAAACCTGCTGTGCTTCCCCCGGAAGACACAACTAGAAAGGAGGGAAGACGATATATCCTAAACGAAAATGACCAAATATGTAATATGGCACATTCTAATTTTACAGAATTCCTAGGGCTGGCTCTCAAAATGGAAAACCAAAACTAAAATAATGTACAATCAATCATCCTACTCCAAATTACTTTTTCTGGCCAATCTTTGGGCGTGATTTCATGCTAGCTCGTCTAGCGACATCCCATGCCTTTTGTGGGGCATATACACCAAGCTGTGCGGCGAAAAAGGACTCGTACCCCGGGGAATCAAAAGCAAACCCAGTGTGCTTTGAAATCTCACGTGGCAGTTGAGATATGGCATAGCTCCTTGCCTCATCTGGCGTAAGCTGGTTCCCTATCTCCAGCAGTTGTGCCCTGCCGGTGCTGTCAATCTCATGTCTATGCCTTTCTTGAATAATCTGATAATCATAGGGGAAGAACCATCTTTGAACCCTGCAACCAGATGAACTAAAATGAACAAAGGCAAAAGCCCCAAAAAAGGAATAGAAATAGAGACCGCCTATCTATAGTGGAATATTGTTATCAATAAATTTCATTTTTTTTACATGCTCCCAAGCTATCTGTTCCAACCACCCATGAAAATAACACAAGATTCTCACTAAAATTCATGTGTGGTCACCTGTCCATAAAAAAAAAAAAAGTAATGCTACACAACCAGAAACAATAGTCAGAATTTTTGACAAAATTCAAACAAAATAACAGAGAGTTGTTAAATGAAATTAAGTAGTAGGAACCACTCAACAATCCAAAAGTAAAAAGACATGCCAAATCATTCTGTAAAAAACTATGACAAGAAAATTCTGGCCATATAGTATTTTCCATAAAAAAATGTTTACCTTGTTCAATTGCAAAACATGTCATGATTCATGAGTACCATGAAAGATCATATTGCAGCACCGGTTATCATCATTTAAACATCACTAGTAAAAAATGACTGGTTCTTGAAACAGATACCTTTTTCCTCTTTTAACAAGCTGAATTCCAAAACATGACTCGAGTTTGATATTTCAATAAAAGGTTTCATGTGAATGCAAATGTAAAATTTCAAATGCAAAAGTGATTTATCTTTGTGCATCTTGATCTTATGTTCTGTAGCTTAATTCATGCAGCCCCAATAGCATCCTAAAATTCATATCTTGATCAATAACATGCATAGACAAATATATAAGCCAACAGTCCTTCAAATCTGACTCTTACCCTTGGTAAACAAAGTCACAGAAAAGTGCAGCAATGGGAACTAGAAGTAGTGTAAGGTAGAAATAGAATGTACTCATCAAGACATATATGACAAAATAAATATTCTCCTGCAGGTAAATGAAACAAAACTCATGTTAGCAGTGTTTTTAAAGGTAATAAGGAATGTACTAAAGTTTCTTTTTCAAAAGAAAGAGAGAGAGAGAGAGAAAGAGAGAGAGAGAGAGTTCACCTGTCGATCATAAGCAGTGCTAATCCCTGAATATATAAAAATAAAAATAAACCACGCTAATATACTTCCACCAACACTAATATAGTGCCATCTTGTGATTGAATTACAAATCATAAGAAGTCGCAAGTTGACTGTTATAACAATACAAGTGAAGGCCATTGTACTGACATCCCAGAGTCCAAATATCTTTCCTGCTGAGTTTTTAGCACTTAAACTTGACGAACTCACAAAATAGTAGAATATTAGAGACTGATAGACAGAAAAAAAGGCCCATATAGCCACAACTTTCCATTTGAAAAAGACATTTCTTATTCCCTCTCTGTATAGTTCAGGATACTTCTTTGATAGAGATGCACTGACATCCTGGCAAAGGCATAAGTGAATAATCAAATAATGTCATCCTTGAAGAAAAATTGTATGGTAACCAGTTAAGCATAAGGCAATTGATAAAAGCAAATGGTGTGTTTTTCCACAGATGAAATACACCTCTCAAAAAAAATTGCAATCCCAAATTGGAGAGAATGCAGTACCTTGTCAAATAGTCCAACAATTATCACAGGCAGTGCTGTGAAGATAACATTATACAATGACTGAAACCAATCATCATAGAATCTCTGACCAGAAAACCCAGTTTGAAAAGTAAACCAAAACTGAGTAAGAGTGAATGTGAGATTCTTGTAAAAGAAGTATGTCACCACCTGCAATAACCAATTTCAAGCATGTTACAACCAAAAAACCAACTACGCAAGTGTATAGTTTACAAAATATGACACCTTGCATATTCGAATATATGACCACCGGCCATGAACAAGAAGCAAATCTGCAAGATAACGAAACTGTGCAATGGCAAAATCACTAGCCATCACTGCTTGCATCCCCTCCAACCCACTTATGCCAACACCAACATGAGCAGCTTGAATCATGCTAACATCATTGGCTCCATCACCAATACTGAGTGTTATTTTCTGTGCACCTTTCTTGACCATACTCGTGACCTGTAAGGTAGTGCATGAATATTGGCAAAAATTCATAAGCCAAACAACACCAATTTCTACCAAGCAAGTTACTCCAAGTACTCCTACAAACTAGGCCAAAAATTTATTTAAAATTTGCTTTCTTGCTGTCTTGCTGACATGAACTCTACGTATAAAAGAGAATAATAAGTGTAATAGCAACAAAATTATTGACCTCAGTGCATGAGTTTTACCTGTGCTTTCTGTAAAGGAGAAACTCGGCAGCAAACAACAGCATGACAATTCAAACTCAAATTCAGCAGCATGACTCTCAGACTTGGATCCAATGCATACATTAGACACTTTCCATCAATTACAAGTGCTAATTTTGGTCCAGATAGAGAGTGAAAATAGCTCTGTGCTTCCTCAAGGCACTTTTTCAGCTCTTTTTTCACTTCTTCTTTAATAAATCTTGCAATTTCCACTTGGTCACCCTATAAAATTGCAAACAAACACAACTATAACAGACAGAAACATAAGAATTACGAGCAAAATATGGCAGCTAAAATATGCAGCTTACCCTGTCTTCAACTTCTCGAATTGCATCAGTTTCCGAACTGATAATAAATTGCTTCATCTCATTGTTTATCAAATTGCATGCTGCAGCCAGAGGGTGGAAATGCGATATAAATTGAGTAATAACTACTTTTTTGGGCACAAAAAGATCAGGATACATAAAAACTAGCTCTCATTCAAGACAAACTCACCATAGGCTATATTTATTGCTGTTTCAATCTTGTCCCCCGTAAGCACCCAAATTTTAATGCCAGCTCTTTGAAGAGTCTCTATGCATGCTGGTACTCCCTCTTGAAGCTTGTCTTCTATGGCAGTGCTACCAATTAAAATGAGATCATTTTCAATAAGTTCTGCCACCTGTATTATTTATAGAAGTAGCAGTCAGAATAATTCACATATAGTGACTTTACACATGATGTAATCTGAAGACTGAAAATTCTGCACTCTAGTTTATTTTGATAACTCGAGATTTAGTGCATTGCTTTTGACTTGATCAGTGACAAGATTATTTTGAGCTTCTTACAATATACAGTTATAGAAAGGAAACTGTCGGAATAAAAGATATGGTTGCAAAGATAAGTATAGAACTAAGATTAATAAGAATAGCACAATTGTTTCTTTCTAATCTTTATACCAGGCTTCTACCCTCTGGCTGCAGCATGCAATTTAATAAATAATGAGATGAAGCAATTAAAGAAATTGCAGGGTAAGCTGCAATTTTTAACTTCCATGCTTTGATGTATTTCTTAATGTTTCTGACTGTCATAACTGTATTGTTTTGTAGTTGTTTTAGGGGGACCACGTGGAAATTGCACGATTTATTAAAGAAGTGAAAAAAGAGCTCAAGAAGTTCCTTGAGGAAGCACAGCTATTTTCACACTCTATCTGGACGAAAATTAGCACTTGTAATTGATGGAAAATATCCAACATATGCATTGGATCCAAGTTTAAGAGTGATAATGCTGAATTTATGTTTGAATAGTCATGCTGTTTCTATCTGCTGAATAGACAAAATAGGGCAGTTGTTTCTTTCTAATCTTTAGACTCAAGGGAGGTTTGGTTGACCTTTTCTCCTCAAATAAACCACAGTTTGTGCCAGAAGCTTCAACCTCTCATTCTTGAGACATTAATGTCATTAAATTATGTAAAAAAATTCAGCAGAAATTAAAGTTAATCCAATTTAAATGCAGTTACAGTTCAATGTGAGATGCAAATTATTTTAAAAGTTAGCAGCAAGTTTAATCAATTAGCCACTAACAATAGTAACTGATACAACAAGAGTTTGAATACTGATGCTTCCTAGTTGCTTTCCATAACAAATTATATTGGCAAAAATATTGGACAAATGACCAGCAAACCAGCCACTTAATACGACTAACTTTCCTGAAGAAATAATCATCAAAACAGAAGTTTTTAGTGAAACTTTCTGTTGAGGTAAACTATTCGACAAATATAAATCGCTCGATGCTTAATATGCACATAAAAGCTCAGAGTAGGATAAAATGTACCTCGTCTAACTTCTTTTCACGATCATGTAGAGAAGACTTGGCCTGGATGAACTTCTCGTTCCACCTTTCATAAACATCAGGATGCAATTCTTTGTAGGCCAGGCATAATGTACGTAGTCCAGCAGATCCAAATTGTTCCAAATGCTCCCTTGTCACTTTCTTGATATCATTATTACCATTAGCCAATCTCTCATAGATTACAGTATCAGCACCCTGTGTAAAACAAGTTCCTCGGAGGATGTTATTTTCCTAGCAAAAGCCATGAAATTTTAATCTTGTATAGAAGCCTCAAGAAACTATTACCTTACAATACAATACTAGCCTCCCATCTGGATAACAACATACAACAGACTGACGCTTCCTTGTACTATTAATGGAACAAAGATTACAAGTGTTGTCAGAAAAAAATGTTGAAAACATAAAATTATGTACCAGTAAGAGGGGCAAATAATCACCTGTTAAACTCAAGCACATTCAAAATCTCGTAAGCCACATCTTGAATTTTACCCATCTTCTCAACATGAGATTCACGAACATATATCATCGTAGGTGTGCGTCTGACAAAGAATTATACTAATTAGCATCAACTCAAGCTGCAATAACGACAAAATCTAGCAGCTCTGTTAACAAACCTATAGCAGAACCAAGAATAAAAGGGCATATTTACAGTTATAAATGAGTCATGCTGCCACTGAGCTTCTCAAATGACAGCTCATCTTAGACTCAGCCTTTAGAGTATAAGACAGATTTAACCCCATTCATTTTTTTAATGAAAGAAGAATTTGTTATAAAGAAAAATGGAGGACTATAAAGGAGGAAGATAGCATATCCTCCATAAGAGAGACACACAAATTTAGAAAAAGCTCATAAGAAATCTTGAAAAATCGACTTCATTTGTCCAATAACAATCCCAAGATAAAAAAAAAAAAAAAAGATCATTTGCAAGTTAGCAAGATTTTATATGATGACCTATTGACATTCTTCTATTGAAAATTATTGTGTACACATGGTGCAGCATACATCATTCAGTTTGTGCAGCAGACCAATAAGAATTAACATTTTTTAATTTGGGGGTCCCATGATCCAGTATTTGTCAAACTAACTGCATTTTCCTATTGATCCAGCAAATTCAATGGAACACCATATGTAGTATGTACGCAAGAACCTCTCTTCATCTATATTCTGAATCAAATATTAGCACACATGCTTGCTAACATATAATTTAGCAGACAAACACCTGTTTCTCATACATATGCAAAGTCCAACTAAGTGGTTTTCCTTTTTCATTCCACCAGTCAATCAGTCTCAAGCTTATGATTTTTGAGATTTAAATTTTAAAAGATAAATAAGACATTAAGAAAGCAAGTAGTTATAATAAACCAGAAAAATAAGTTCAAGGAACTTCAACTTTACCAGAAGGACATCTTACATCTTATTATAATTTTAAGTTAAGACTATTTTACCCACTTTAAAAGGGACGCAGATAGTCTGTCCCAACTGTGTCTCTTTTCCTCTCTCAGTATAGTACGTGGGCCAGTGGCCACACATCTCTGCTTAATGTACTCAGTCAAGTAACAATTCTTTTCTCCCAGTTGCTAGAGCAAAAACACAGAATATATAAAGATGTTTCATAGAGAGCCAGTATCAACAAATCATCCTGTCATGCACTGTTCGCATCAAGCTATGTTTGCTTCTCGCATAGATGCATACCGTCTCAGTTGTGGTGGTTTCAAGCATCAATGAGTAATACTGATCTCACAATTTTCACCAAACACCAAGAAACCATAAGACAGACAGCAAGCCAGCATGAGTCCTAAGGCTCATATGCAGCCTTAATAGTTTCTCCCTCTAATTACTCTTTCTATTGGCTCAATTTACAACAAAGAGTAAACAGAAATTTGAGTTCTAATTTTAAATGTAAATCACTTAAATGAGTATGAAATGAGATTTCATTTCATGCAATGTCTTATCTGCAGTATAAGAATTTGATGCATAAACATTTAACTCTTTGCTGACATTTCTGCACAGCTGAACCTTGGGAAGATGGACACCTAGGTCTACAGTCAAAGGTGCATTTGGATTGAAACAAATTTAAATGAGAATCATGTGATGGGATTAGTGAGAAGTACACATAGAAACCAATTATTCATGGGACAGTGAGACAGAAAATTGGGACCCCGGATCTCCATTCTATTAAAAGGTGGAAACCATAGATGAAAATTCACTATTATGTAGTAGTACAGATTAACCATAAAAATTTACATGATTTGAGTGCAAACTAATAAGGTAAGGCAAAATGCCACAACGGTTATGCAGAAAACTAGAGCATAGTCAAGAAGTTTGAACCTGTAAAAGAAGAAACCAAACTGCTTTGCAGCAATTACCAAAGCAGCCTCATCAGGTGATGCAGCTTGATATCTGATCTTTTCAGGGGATTCATCACCCTCAGGAAGTACAGTATGGCATATAGCAAGGCATCTAAAGAATTCCTACATGGCAAAAAAAAACATATTCCTTTGTTATATAACAAACTACACCATGGTAAAGATTGCACCTGCTGAATCTATCGCATGAGCATATTGTAAAAGAAGCAGCTTAAGTGCTAAACTAATAGACAATCTTTACCAAAAGAGAACCATGGTTAAACAACATGAATCAACTTCTCTTCCAGAATTTAATAGAGTTTAAGATGGCCTTCCATCTAGACTGTGCCAACTGTACTTGAAAATTAGTAGCAAATAAACGTAAGACCTGATTACATAGCAAGCAGGCTTTTGATATTCTTTTTTTATTTTTTACTAAAGTGCAGCCCAGTATACGAAACCTCACCAGTGTGCTGAGAGGATGTTTCCGCAACATGAACCCGTGACCACCAGGTCACAAGATAGCAATATTAGTGCCAAGAAAATTATACTTTCGACCTCCATAAAATTGCAGCACAAATAACTAGTGAATTTTATCATGAAGTGCTAGTGTATAGACTTTTTTCTCAGTTGTGGACAATATATTTCAAGGAGCAATGTTATTTGATGCTAGTTTCTGTAACTTGCTTCCAAATTAGAACTTAAAACCATTGCATCAGTAAAATTAAGTGATTCAAATGATCCAAACTGTTTTGAAAATTAAACAGCAGAACTCAGAATCGCAACTAAAGCTGTCAATGTCAGCTCCCCCAACGTGAAAAACATACAATAAGAAATTTCTGTGTAGAGAAATCACAGAGGAAATACAGTGCTTAACGATATAAAAACACATACAATTTTAATAAGGATTTAATTTTGATCCATTGTCAGTGTAAAGATTTTTTACACTATCATCCAATAACAAGCAAGGATTTAAGCCAACTGATTTGCCGTTACAAAAGAAAAATAAATTTTAAGAAAAGTAAATAAATGTATATAAGAACCTTTATACTCAGCAAAGATGAAACATAGAAACCCAAGCCTGGATCGAAAGCATAAAAAGACTGCTGCGACTAATTCAAAGTCAAACAAAATTATTTACCTTGCAGATATCAGGATTATGCTCATTCCTCCAAGCTCCTCTCATAAGCCTAGCATCATCGAAATTAAAACCCCTCTCTTGCACTGCATTGGGTGATCTATTTTCCTGTAGAGAAAGAATAATAATTTATAATTGTGATCTCTTGATAGAGCACAACTACTTTCATACAATGCATAAGTGTACTGCCTCAATTTTCATGCCACTGCGCTCTGCTAGTCCCCTCTCAATTTCAGTCACACCATTTCCATAGATCTCTCCTCCAATTGAACACTTGAAGAACTCCATCAAGTTTCTTGTTAGAGTGCCAGTTTTGTCAGAGAAGATGTATTCCACCTAATCAAATCAGCAAGTAAAACTGTATAATGTAACTTAGAAATTTACCAAGAAACAATATACACAAGCACATTGTAAACTAATAGAGACCTTTATATTGATTTCTTTTATTTCTTCTACTTTTACATTTTTTTTGGTTCCCCGTCTTTGGTATATCTGGTTCTCTCTCTTGCACTTTCTTCCTTCCTCATCAATAATAGTTGTTTTTCAGTCCAGCAAAAAAAAAAATGTGGTAGCAACTTACCTGTCCAAAGTTCTTCATTCAGATTTGAAGTTCTGGCCAACGCTGGTGTGTTAGTTTCACTATGGTACATGCACAAGTCCTTGTTGATAAATTGAGTGGACTGAATAAATTTGATCATCTGACACAATAACCAAAATAATTAATATTCCCCTTTACCAAGACATTGGCATTTCTATGGCATATACATGGCAGAGATACAAACCTCTATAGACACATAAAGTGATATGGGGATGATTGACGAGTACAGAGTGATGAGCGTAAACATAGTCAGAAGAAAAACCTGACAACACGAGAAGCCGAATTAACAAAGAATAAATCAAGAAAAGAAAAAGGAGATGACTATTCATCTTGATGGAGGAAGTATCTGGCACCAAAAATCTGTTTCTTGGGTCAAACTGCGCTGAGCCCTGCTCTGATGATTCAAGACGTAAGTAAAAATACTTCTTGTTTACGAAGACACCACTGCAGTTTACACAAATCCAAAAACATCATTCACAAATAATAATAATAATAATAATAATAATAATAATAATAATAATAATAATTGTTGAAATTATAGGATTTAGGTAGGAAAAAGGAGAAATGGAGAATGAAGATTAAACAATAGTATGTGATAGATGTGTTTGATATGTTACAAAAGATAAAACATTAACCTCTATTTATATTCTAGTAATCCCAATCAAATAAGGAAATAAATCAGGAAATATAATACAATTATGATATGACTCCTAAATTACTTTATCAACTAGAGCACTAATTGATTCCACAATATATTCTAACGATCTTCTAAAGATATTCTAAATATATTGTAACACTCCCCCTCAAACTAAAGCTTATTAAGCTTTAAGCTTGTTACATATAAATACTTTATGTAAATAACATAAATATAAAATAGGCTCCGTGACTGAAAGACAACTCATGATGCTGAAAATGTTCGAGAGATGAATATTGTTGGAGAGATAACTCATCAAGACGAACCTTTTTCACCAGCACAAGAAGCCCCAGACTGTGATTGGGTTGAATCAAGTGTTTTAGACGTACTTTAAGACATTATGACAAGAACGAATTTTCAGATTCTGCTGGACTAAATGGCAAACCCAGACGACTTGAGTAGAAACACTACTGGTATGACTCATTAGTGGGAAAGAAGTCACCATCGGAATGATCGTCGATGAGAAGAGAATAACATGAGGTCAGCATCAGAATGATCGTCGATAGAAAGAAAATAACACGACAAACATAAGGATTAAAAATATGTCACCACTGGTAAGACTCATCAGTGAAAAAGATGTTACCATGGGAATGATCATCAATGGGAAGAAAATAACATGACAAACATTAATATTGAATAGATGTCACCACTGATATAACTCATCAGTAGGAAAGAAGTCACTATCAGAATGATCGTCAATGAGAAGAGAATAACATGACAAATACTAGTATTGAAAAGCTGTCACCACTGGTATGACTCATCAATGCGAAAGAAATCACTATCGGAATGATCGTCGATGGGAAGATAAAAACATGATAAAAATTAGCATTGAAGAGATGTCACCACTGGTATGACTCATCAATAGGAAAGAAGTATCATCGGAATGATCATCGATGAGAAGAGAACATAACGAACACTGGTATTGAAAAGTCACCACTGATATGATTCATTAGTGAGAAAGAAATCACCATCAGAATGATCGTCGATAGGTTAATCCAATTACCAAGCCATGCTCACTACATTAGAGCACCATAAAAAAAGATGAAAGAATAGGTTGGGAAAACAATAAAGGAGAATTAACAAAGGAGTTATATAAAACTCGTCACAGCGGAAAGCATGAACACCCTCAAGGTAGATGGTACCGGTCTAATACCATGTTGAAATTATAGGATTTAGGTAAGAAAAAGGAAGAAAGGAGAATGAAGATTAAACAATAGTATGTGATAGATGTTTGATATGTTACAAAAAATAAAACATTAACCTCTATTTATATTCTAGTAACCCTAATCAAATAAGGAAATAAATCAGAAAATATAATAAAATTTATGATATGACTCCTAAATTGCTTCATCAATTAGAGCACTAATTGATTCCACAATATATTATAAAGATCTTCTAAAGATCTTCAAAATATATTCTAACAATAATAATAATAATAATAATAACAACAACAATAAATCTGATGCAGAAATGGAACAAACCCCAGCCCCCTCCCAACAGTGCGCTCACACAAGCAGTCATAAAACCCAGGAAACATTAGCACCACATTAGTAGGGGTCCACGCAAACTAATTGTTTAACTCACACACCTGCCTACAGCTCCAATAAAACACATCACAAAGAGAGTCGCAAAGAGAGTGAGTATGAGCTTGTCAAGCTTCCTCTCCAATGTACTTCTTTTGGAAGGAACATTCATTGCATTCATCATCACCTGCAATGTTATTCCAAATGTCCGTAAAACAGTGTCCATAAACAATCACAGAAGAAAAACATGCTATGACAAGGGGTCAAAACAACAACAAAATATCCTGAAAAGCTAATACGGACCAAGCAATTTCATACAGCTCAGTCCGAGAGCCTTAATTCACACTTCCAAAAGGAGAACTCAGACAAACAGGACAGAAATCAACACCAACAGATTAATAAGAAATTAAATTGAAATAAAACCCATAAGTGGTGGTAATATTTTTTATGTTGCCATTGCCATAAACATGGAAATCAGCGCATATTCATCAAAACAGCCATAAAGGTAGTGTATTTTTTAAGTAGTTTTTATTTCTTTCCCTACATCCCAGCCCCCCAAGATATCCATAAATGCTTGGTATCAGACTATAATTAAAAACTAGAAATGCTAATGATAATTATGATAACATAACAAGTGACATAACAAGTGAACAATAGTAGTATGTCACTAGAACACATTTCAGCAACCAATGCATTACTAACATTACGTGTTTATAACTATCTCCTGACTAGATGCCAGACCAAGGGCTAGAAAACTGATAAAGGTATGATCATTAGGCATCATTTTATAATAGCAAACCTTTGTTTCGTGTCCTGTAAAAATAACAACCCCAACAATATACTCTGTATTCCTGAGACTGCATCCCTGAAAAGGCAGGAAGTTTCAGTAAGTTAACGCCAGTAGTAAGTTCAGTTTCATAAACAAAGAATAAACAAAAGATCAGTATCTATCAATGATAAAGAGTAATATATGATGTTTAAAACAAATCCAACAAAGAAAATGCAATTCAAGCACCCTGTCAACTGCAACAATTATGACTAGTTTATGACCAAACAGAGCTCAAAACAACAAATTATTTATATATACATATTCTCCACAGCATTAGGAGAAAAAAGCGAAACATACTCGCAACAAAATCTGGTTTGGACTGAGAGGCAGTGTCTGCTTTTGAATTATAAGGTTTCCAGTGAAGGTATACAATGAATTGTTTGGTTGTTCACACTGAACTTCACCTGCACGTAGTTACTAAGAAACAAATCAAATTTTGCATTTATCATGAGAATTGACAATCATTATCTGATACTGAATGAGTCTTGCACAGACTTCAGAATAATATGACCTAAAGAAATTAAAATGAAATACAGTTTAGGAATTTCTAACAAAAATAGCTCCAGTTTAGGAACAATTAACCTGATAAGTAAATAAGTCAATATATAAATAATCCACAAACCAATCTTTGAACATTGTTAACCACTCATCTGGTTAATTTTTATTATGAACGTATATCTACCATAGTTGTCAAATCGTGAATCGTATCATAAATCGTTTTTTTAATTTTTGAATCGTGAATCGTGAATCGTAACGTATCGTACGATTCAGAAACACATTACTAAAATACTTAAAATACACATGATTTCCATACTAGAACATGAACATAATACTCAAAAGTCTCAAATACATACTTAAATTGTAAGTCATTACTCATTAGTCATAAGTAAGCTTATAAGCCATAATTTCAAATCTTCAATAAACATAAACCATTTCATATTGATGCCAAAAAGATTCTAAATTTCTAATTAGTAATTACTAAATAATCTAATATCCTCTTCTTCAAATATCCTCCAATTCAAGCATATCATCAAAGTTATCATCATGACCAACTTGGGTGTCATCATCAACCACAACTGCCTTTCATCTTCTTCGTCTCCATTTTTACTACCACCATCATCTCCAATGTCTTCAAATTCAGTAACTTGCATGGGTTTTTTCCCTTTGTCCTTCTTGCCCACTACATTAAGGTTTCTCGGTCCTAATCATGGAATACAAGTAATGTAATATAGGTTAAGGATTTAATAATTTGGATCATTGGATGTATGAAAACTAGGAAGTAGGAAGTTTCGTAACTGAAAGTCATAATTTACATTACCTCTCTTTCTCTTTTTACTTGGAGCTCCTTCATCAATATTAAACCACTCTTGGACATCCATCCAAGAGTTATCTATTGCTTGTAGCTCCGAATCCATTAGGCAAGCCTCCTCTTTTTCTGTGATCCATTCATCATCAGATTCCATATCCGAAAGGCAAATAGGATCATAAGTCTCTCCCTTGTCCTCTCTTATCTTTTGCCTTGATTGAAGGTTAAGATTGTATTTAACAAATACAAGTGCATTCAATCTTTGTTGCTCTAAGCGGTTTCTCTCTTCTTAGAGTGAATATGTTCAAACACACTCCAATTCCTTTCACACCCCGTAGCACTATAAGTGAGACTTAACACACGAACAGCGAAAAGTTTGCAGCTCCTTGCATTCTGCTCCAAAAACTATTCCATCATATGGCTAACAAAGCAAAAGAATCAAAGAATACACTAAATAAGATTCAGAAGTTCAGAATTTAGATATCTTCTATGCTAGCAACACATAAGGTAACTACAAACAAAATGAATTAGCAAAAAAGAATACTAGGCTGCATCTTGTCTCTAGTTGCTATTGCCAAGTCATATCCAAACATTCCTCCTGCCTTATCAAACTTATCAAGCTGGGCAATGATTTTCACCCTTGTGTCTATATCTGGAGCTAACTTATCCATCACTTTGTACAAACCAGTCATCACCTCAAGATTAGCATTGAAACTTATTTCATAATGAAACCTATAAAGTTGTTAATAAGCTTTGATCATTGATATATTTTGATATACTACGAAGGAAAAAAGGAACAGCTTACATACTACATTAAAATATTTAAACTATAAAAAAAGTTACCTAGGATTAAGATAGTATCCAGCTGCATGAAAAGGCCTATGGAGTTGATAGTCCCAATGTCTCGATCTATGAGTTCCCACACTTTCTTATATCTACTCTCTACTTTTTGAAAAATTTATAGCTATTTGCTCCTTTGCCCTATCCATGGCTTCATAGACGTAACCCATGGATGGCTTTGAATCACCATCCATAAGTCTAAGTACTTTCACTACTGGTGAGACACAAGTGCAGCAATAAGTTAGAGATTTCCAAAATCTTGAATCTGCCAAAACAATCTCCCTTACTTTTTCACCATCAAATCCAGAAGCATAAGTACTTGTAGCCCATTCTTCTAGTGCAAACATAGATTGGAGAGCTATTTTTTTATCCAAAATTGACTTCAATGTGAGATAAGAGGTAGCAAACCTAGTCACTGTTGGTCTTGTTAATTCATTACCATTGGAAAAGGTCCTATACAAATTAAGCACCCAAGTATGCCTACAAATGAAGACTGTGATCTTCCTAGCCTTTCCAATGGTATTATAAAATACTGGAATATTACCAATATCTTCAAGAATCAAGTCTAGGCAGTGAGCTGCACAAGGTGTTCAAAAGAGGTATTTTCTTTTCTCCATCAATTTGTTTCCAGCAGCTACAAGGGCAGATGCACTATCAGTTACTACTTAAACTATGTTTTCTTCTCCAATTTCATCCACCATATTATCAAGTAACTCAAACATTTTTTCAGCATCTTTAATGAACTTGCTAGTATCAATGAATTTTATGAATACAGTTCCTCTTGGAGTATTAACAAAAAAATTAATCAAAAGACCTACCTCTTTCCATCAGTCCACCCATCTGCATCAACGTACAGCCTGTCTTCTTCCATTCACTCCTATAGATATCCAAGTTAGCATGAATTTCATCAACCTCTTTCTTTAAATATGTTACCCTGACCTCATGATTAACTTGGAGGCTTCAAACATCTCCCATATTCAAATATGGACTGCACCATTTGAACAAATAAAGGACTCTTCACCAAGTTGAATGGCAATGCATTGCCATAAATGCATCGACATATATATCTGACCACCATACTCTATCCTTTACCATCTCATTCAAGGTTGGCTGTCTTCTGACCTTAGAGTTACTTCCCCCTTTCCCCTTCATGACAAATGCATCCATAGCTCTTTTACTTTGTGAACCATCAATAGGATTATCTATCTCTTTGAAGAGGTCAGCAACATCATCTTCTTTTTTCTCCTTATCCTCCAGCATCTTCATGAATTGATTCTTAACATATTCTGGTACTTGGGTACATGCAGCAACTTCTTGACGTGTTCCTGCCAAATGGTGCTTCATCCTAAAATGCACCACCCCACATTGTTTGTGGACAGTAATTACATTTAGCATGTAATCTGTTATCAAGAACACTTGCAATGATCCCATGTGACATCCTTCTTCCCCTTCTTCTCAGCCTTAGGAGCCATCCAAATACTCTCTGTTTTGAACCACCAAAAACAGAGACAAGAAGAAATTCCAACACCCACTCAGCCACTCTGTTTTGAACCAATGAAACAGAGAATTGGACACAGAGAGCACGCACTGGACGCAGAGCACTGGAGCACACCAGTTCCTCTGCGTCGTGCGTTCTGAGAGCACTGCTGCGTCGTGCGTAAGACTGAGAGAGAACCGAACGTTGTGCGTTTTGCAGTTTGCGAGCATTCTGAGAGAAAAACGAACGGAGCAGAGAGAGAACGAACTGAACGGCCGTTCTGCAGAATCTGCGTTTAGAGAGTTTGCGTTTAGAAACGAGCAGAGAGTTTGCATGTCTAAGAGAAAAACAAAAGGAGCAGAGCGTTTGCGTGTAGCAGAGAGGTTGCATGTTTGAAAGAAAAACGAACGGAGCAGAGAGATAACGAATGGGAAACGTCCGATTTTGCAAAAAAAAAAAAAAAAAAAAAAAAAAAAAGACGAAATGAATCGCATAAGCGCATAATTCGAATCAATGATACAGAATCGCACCGATTTAGGCGATTCCGGCACGATTCAAAGCCGGAACACGATTCAGCTACCGATTCGAATCGTGGGCAGCACGAATCGAATCGCACGATTCGAATCGCGAATCGTATGATTCTAACAACAGTGATATCTACCATTATCTTCTTAGATTACCCTGCTTAAATCTAGTTGTGCTCCCTAATTGAACACTTCCATCTAATTGGAGGATCTCTATTGCAGTATGATATGATAGAGTATTACAATCAATTACACAATTTAATAATACTTTTACTCAGCCTGAATCCACAACGGATCTGATGCAGTGATGCTAGAGAATGGTGAATGTGCAAATGAACATTTGAATACAAAAATTGGAAAAAGAGATTACAAATCTGTAGTTACTTTCAGGGAAGGAAGATAAACAAGAAAATTGGAGTAAAATAATAATGAAAAACCAACAGTAAGCACTTTCTCAACTAACTACGAGTTTACAACATATCGAAAAGATACTAATATACCATTTCACCTACTAGACTCCCACACAGAAGAAGATGCCATTTGAAAAGATGCTGTACATTTCTGTAGTTATACATATTATATTGTAAGCAGAATTACATCTCGAAGGAATCAAGGCTATAGGCAATCCATTATAACATACACAATGGAATGAATGATTTAAAGGGACTCCCTGTACATCTGTACTCACTACTTAGATAAAAGATCCAAAATCATGTTAATACCACAAAAATTACTTTTACCATAAATGCTTAAAAGAAAAATTGGAGATAAAAAAAATTGGCTGAAAGGTTGTCATCAAGTAATCCTAGAACAACAATAGCAAAGGCACAAATGTAAGATCACACCAAATTTAACAAAGGTAAGTGGCACTCAAGAATCATAGGTCGATCAATAAAAAAATATAAACCTTTAAACTCAGATGCCTTCTCTGGAGTCAGGTAATCCCAAGTTTTTTCCAATGCTTTCCTAATCTTCAAATTGGTTTCCCCGTCCAAATTAGCAGTCTGTGACCCAAACCAAAATTAACAAACTGCAGTGACTCCTAAAGAACAAGAAGAAGACAATTATTTCATATGAAAAATGTATAAATAAATAAACCTCAATGTAGCAGACACCATCTGCATTTGTACTAGCCAGGAAAAGCAGATCTGCGGGAAAGAATCCATCCTGCTTAACCTGCAACAAAGAAAGAGTTGAACTTATAGTAAGTATCTGTATGTAAATAGCAAGACCCACAATGACACCATTACAAACAGCTCAGAAATACAAATCCCAATGGTCCCTAGATTACAAACATCTGCAAACCAAACTAAACATTACAATTAAAAGCTCATATTGTTTGCAATGAAGAAACAATATTCATGCAGAATGAGTCACTTCAATATACGAATAAAATACTGCATATTAATGTGGCGCCCTGTCGTGGTTGTAAAGCAACCTATCCACATCCTAAATTTTAATGAGCCCAAAACAAACTACATATTAAAAAGACTCACAACTGCATTGCTCTATGAACCCTATCCATACTGCCGCACCCACACACAGACAAGCACAGAAAGGAGGAACAGGTAGAGAGAGAGAGAGAGAGAGAGAGAGAGAGAGAGAGAGAGAGAGAGAGAGAGAGAGAGAGAGAGAGAGAGAGAGAGAGAGAGAGAGAGAAGGAGAAAGAGAAGGAGGGGAAGGACAAAAAGTTTGATGATAAAGCCAGGTTCAACTTTTAAAAGTGAGGTGCTACTTATCTTTCTAAAATAAAGGCATCAGCTTAATCAAAATCACAAAGCCAAGCCTATAGAAAAAGAAGCATACCCATTTCAACCAGATATATCTAGGAAATCGATACTAAAATCTTATTTTCTTCCTTGACCTCCAATAACTAATGGAAGAGGTGAGAAAACTTAGAACACATCATAAGGAAAATAAATTATTCTGCAAAATTGAGAAAGTAAACAGAAATAAACCAATGGCGTAGGTGAAAATGATTAACAGAGATGCTATATGTCAGGTTGCCATAGAAAAAGAAATGATTATTCTCGCTTAATATTGTATAATGCAAAGCCAGAACAACCATTGTTATCTAGAAATGGGCCAGTTATGATAAAATGGAGTTTCTCCAAAACAGTAATGAGATCTTTATGGGATAAAGGAGGGCAATAGCATTATTTTGAACATATGCAAGCAAGATTGCAGCCCACAAACATGATAAACAACATCCTACAAACATTTAAAAGCATAGAACCTATTGCCATTTTAGATATCGTTGTAAGTACCATCTCATAACATAGATGTGTCAAAATTAAATCTAGCACAGAAACTTATAGCAAACTTACCTTGACAATGTCTCCAACCTGCAACTTTTTCCAGGGTATAGACTCCCACTTTTGATCTTGCAGAACATCTATCATATTATTGTTTATGGCCATGTCATTTTGAAAACGCTTCTGTTGTACACAATTCAAGAAAATTACTAAGAGGAATACATATACCAACCTACTGCCATAATCAAATCTAAGAGAAAAGGTGGACAATTTCCAATCAAGGACACCATAAAAAATTTTAATAAATAAGATCATAACCACATCTTGAACAAAAATAAACATAAACATTTACAAACTTGTAAGTACATTGTATGATAAAATGCTTATTTCTACATACTTTTCTATCCAACATTCTCTTGCAACATCCTTAGTTGGAATTGCCAATTAAAATACTATCAAAAAGATAAAACCTGAATCCCTTTACCCCCCAAATACTGAAGGAAAAACATAACAAAACAAAGTAATATACATGGAGAGTAAATAGCATTCTTACCCAGTCCTCAAAAGCTTCCTTAATAAGAGAGATGAGAAGCACCAGAGATAGAGGAATCACATTAGTTATTGGAGACACAGGACTACAGCATCAGAAAATATGTAATTAGACTTATTCTAACTTCTGTAAAATTATATATTAGCTGAAAATATATATATATATGAACAGCAACCAGCATATCCAGTATAAATTACAGATGATCACTTTCACAATAATTAAAGCATGGCAGAAAAGAAGAATGCAGGAGTAATGAGTGACAGAGTAATATAAATTGAATGTGCAAAGTATGTACCAAGAAAAATTAATAAAATTCTAAAAGAAATTGTCAGAAATTTAACATGACACCAAACAAAGCTCCATGTAGAGCATTTCAGTGAATAAAACTTCATCTGACTTCATAATTTGTCAACCAAAAATACTCAAGTGGACATGCGGTAAAAAATTTGAACAATGACAGACTAGAAAAAGATTAAAACTCCATCTGACTCTAATTTTTCCCCACAATCCATGCCCAAAATCCTAATTTCACAGGTGCTGTTCACAGCTTCCACATAGCCACCAAATTTGACAGTTAAAACCATCCCATGGCTTCCAAACCCCTAGTTCCTAACCCTCAGATATGAGATAACCCAATGAACCTTCAATCCACCAATTTTCCACCACAAATTAATGCAAGAAAACCCTAAACCTAACCCATTAAATCCTAAACCTTTCACTGTCCTATATCAACCATACATGCAATGTAAAATATAAATTCCCATATCAAGATCTAATGAGGAAGATGAAAGTCCAATGCAACTGTAATACATCGTATCCATTCACAAATTCTAATAAAAAGCATCTAACTGGAAAATTGACTAGCATTTACATGCCTGATTGGTGTGGTTGACAAAATTGAGATTGTAAGAAAGTAGAGATTAGCCACCCGCCTGAACTGCAGCATAAACAGGAATTTCTATATTCTCAGTAACATAAAAACATAGATAAGGTGGCAACTGATTGACTTCATCATGAACAAACAAGATTTGCCTTCAATCAGGAATAAATTAATTTTGACAAAAAAAAAGGATAAATTAATTTGAGCACATATTGCTTTAAGATCATATATTCTACAGCAAGACAAAACCCATTCTTTGCGTGCAAATAATCCAAAAAGTCATTCGACTCCACCTGCATGATTTTGTACCAGTGCTGATGGAAAGAATGCTAATTTAAGAGAAACATATGATAAAAAGAAAAGGTAAAACATACACGGTCAGCAATATACAGAATGCCTCAAACAATCACATGCCAAAAAAATTGCTACCCCTTGACTAGGCTGGTACCCTCAAGATATGCATCTACTTAGAACCATCCAGACCAATTAAATATTTATAAAACTAAAAAAAAATAAGATTCACAAAAAATGTCAAAAGTGCTCCAATATAACAAATCATAAAGGCCAAAGCATGCCATCTACAAGAGTCATCAGCAATTCGTTTAATGGGAAGCACTGCTTCTTTGTCTTTTGAAAAGTGGAAATTAAATGCATTTCACATGCTCTCAAGAATTAAAAGCTTAAAATAACTTACCTGTTCAAACAGTCCTTTTGGCAAAAAAGTTAAAAAGTTGTATTTTGTAGTCGATATTGAATTCCCCTGACACAATGGATATTAACTAATCAAAATTATTAAATCCAGGTAAGTAAAATATACAATATAATATCACACATGAATAGGAAATCCCCAATTTCTGGAAGTTGGCAAACAGAAAATTAATGAATTGATTTAAAGGTGTATGCATAACAGTAGAAGAACTGAAGATATAATCAATTTGATTTCACTTTAATTAATTAACAGTAAGGAAAACTACATGACGACTCACTAACACCTATGTTTATAGATCCAAACAGGTAGAAACCTTATTTCCTTCGCTTGGAAAATAAAAATTCACTCACCAATAACCTGTATTTTATGCTTCACAATATTCAAAAATCTCTCGTATCAATTCACCACTCTATTAAACTTAGTTTAAGAATTCCAAATTAAACCTTTGTAAGTTTACTCCATAATACATACCTCATTATACAATTTCTTCTGCATAGCAGTTCTAACCACCTTTCGAATAAATTTAATACATTTTATTTCATTTATAAGACAGTAAAGTACTTTTCCCTCCGTCTATTATGGAAAACCTACACGTTGTATTCGTAAAAAATGCTACAAAATACAAATAACTCCAAAATGCTGTCAAATGACATTCCTAATTTCCTACCCACGTTCAATCTTATATGTTCTGAAAAATGGAAGAAAACACTCATTTTGGGGTAGTTAAACTCTCAATTCAAATGGTTGGGCACCAAAATGAACCTTCGATTGAGCTGCACCAAATGAATGTGTTTGTTTACACATCGAAGGTCTTGATTCATAAGCATCCACTCAACAAAGGCAAAGTCCTCCATTCTCTACTACAATTATACACTAAAACCAATCAAATCAAGTAATTATAAGCAGCACAGCTCCACTGACACAATCCTCACTTCAACTGACCCTGCTTTCTTCAACTGACCCTGCTTTCTTCAACTGACCCTGCTTTCCACAATCAATAAGCTTACTTAAACAGACAGTAAAATATCCTAGACTCCTACCATGTATAGAAACAAAGAACCATAATTGGGCCACAACAGCAAATTAACTGCAAAAATACACAAACACGATTGAAACAAAACACGGACGCAATCAGTCAAGCTGACGCAGCTAAAATTACAAACATCCGCAGCAGCAAACTCCATGGCATGGCACGGATGGAGGATTGATGAAAGGGAAAAGGGGAGAGGAAGGAAGGGAACCTTGAATCGGACGGGAAGATTGGCGTCGCGATCGTTGCAGAAGATGGTGCGGTGACCGGGGGCCTGGGGCTGGACCCGGCCGAGCCGAACCGTTTGAGAAGGGGCGCGGTGGCTCAATCTGGAACTGGATCGAGAAGAGAAAGAAGATGCTTGAGACTGGAACCCATCCCATCCGTTCATCCTCCAATCTCCTCGTTCTCCTTCTCTTTCTCCTTCTCCGTGGAATCAATTTTCGCCGGAAACGAAAACGGAAACGGAAACGGAAATCGAAAACGGAAATCTCAAGAGCAAGAGCTACTTGGTGATGGTGGTGTTGGCGTTGGGTGTACGGACGCTGAAACCGAGAGGCGGAGACAAGAAGCGATTCAACTTCCCCTCAACCCCCGTATTTTCTATTTGCCAGCTTTGCCCTTCGCTTTCTATTTTGGATTTTGGTTTATGGTTTCCTCTTCGGAACCCGCGTTCACGCTCTTTCATTTGACTTTGCCTGAAAAATAATGCCAGTATCCATCGCTGACAACATCTATTGCGACTCTTAATAATATAATATCTTAATTAATTAATTTTTATTTAATATTTTTAAAATAATTTTTTATTTAGTTAAATAGTAGTCTATTGTTTTTTACTGCTGGTAGACTCTTCCCTCGTTGCTCCTTTACAATATTTCTATTTTATATGAACAACTTTTTTATTTATTTTTCAAATACAATAGGCTCATTTTTCACACTAAAAAATAATTATCGACAATCAAATTTAAGAAGAAAATACAGACATAACTAATGTAAATTAGTCAGAGGACTCTTTTCTTTAAGTCCATATAATAGTGTTTTTAGGATTAAAAATTTGTTGAAAAAGAGTGTGATAATAAGAATATATCACATCAAAAAAAATTGAATAATTTATGAAAAATTTATTTGTATTAAGTTATAATAATACTACTTTAATTAAAAATAACTAGTATGATTTGATATAAGTAAACAGTTGTAATTTCAGTGTGACTGATTTTATTATAACCACGTGTATTAATTATTTATTTTTTATATTTTTATATATTTTTTAATTATTATTCTATCTATATTTCTTTTTAAATTTATAAAAAAATATAAAAATGACAATAAATTTGTGTTTGACTGAGAATAAAGAATAAAAGGTTTTTAGAAATATCAAATGAAAATTAATTAATTAAGAGTTGACAATAGATATTTAAGAATGATAATGAATATACTCTCTATGGCTCAGCAAAATTATAAAAATTTAAAGCTATAAAATTTTAAAATAAAATTATAAGATCATTTTAAATAATTATTATATTACAATTTTATTCAAAAATTTTGAAATGTTTATGGTAAATTTGTTATAATTTTGTTAGACAACGGTCGTGACTAAACCTCTTAATAATTCATATAATGCTAATCTCATAATTTAAAGGGATCTTAATTTTTTCTTATTTTATTTTAGATTTTAATGTGTATTTAGATTAGATTTTGTAAACTTAATTTTAGATTAACTTAATTTTGATCAAAAGTAAGTTTGAAGTGAAGTAATGTATATTTAAAAAATTTTATCTAAAAATTAATTTTAGTAAAATAAATATTATTTGAATAGTATTAATCAAAATCAATTTTAAATATATAATTATCAAAAATGATATAAGTTAAAGTGTAATAAAAAAAGATAAAATAAATTATAAAAAAAAATATCAAAATTAAAAATATTAAAATTTCTCTAATTAACCTTTATTCTAATATAAAAATAATAAAATCTTTTTTCAATAAAAACTTTAATTTCAAATAAAAAAATAATTTTATCTTATAATTATCAAATATAATAACATAACTTTTTAAAAAATTATTATATATTCTTAAAATATAATAAATACATGTTTAAAAAAATATTTTTATTATTATTTTTAAATTTAAAATTAATAATAAAAATATTTTCCCATCAAACGAGCTGCCGCATACCCGCACTTGGGTAATGGTTTCCTCTTCGGAACGCGCTTACATGCTAAATTTCCTATGGACCTAGCTTCCCATATTCCCGCTACTGCACCCGGAGCGTGCATCACGCTCCCCAAATTGAAAATTGCTTTGATTCGTCATGCTGCCCTCACAATTTGAAGGGATGTTAAATTTCTGTTCTGACTTTTATAACTTATGTTTGGACGTAAAAAAAGAAAATAGATAAATTTTTTAATTTAAAATTTTCTTTTATTTTAATCAAGAAAAAACATAAAAAAGAAAAAATTGATAAAAACAAATAATTCAAACTTTTCTCCTTTAAATTTTTTTCTATTTTAAAATTTAATTTTTTTCATTTTCTTTTCTCTTATTTAAACGAAGAGTTAATACAATTTAACATTTTTCTTAGGAGATTGTAGCTTCGTGACGGTGATGATATTTGAGGTTGAATTTTTCATAAAATTACTTATCTCTCTTTTTTACGTAGATATTTACCTCCTTTGCATAATTAAAAGAATGTTATTTTTTATATCTTTTATTTATCAACTTAAATAATAAAAGATATTGTTAATTAGCTTGTAACTTGTACTTTTTATATAACAAAAAAAAATTTAAAAACTATTTTTATAATTATTGACTTTAATCTTCTCTTTCTTGTGTGCAGGTAAGTATATTATTCTTTTTTAATATGATACAAAAATGTTTTTTAAATGATAAGAAATTTTGTATTTAATAGAATGGTAAAAACGAAAAAGGATTTAGATTTTTAAATGTGCTGACCAGTGGGAGTGAGTGGCTGATGTTACAAAAGGATGTGCAAGAGCAGAGCGTGGAAATGGCGGTCCAGTGAAGCGCCACATAGGACTTGCATTACCGAAGGGACAAATTGAGTGTGGCGGAATGGAGACGCCATTTATGTTGTCGGTTATTGGCTGCGGAACTTATTAATATCTTTTCCTTATTTATTTTCAACATACGACTTGGTCTGCTTCACCGATGCTAAAACTAGATTAGGCCAACGAGTTTATTTTATTTGACGTTATAAAGGAAAATTATTAAACAAAATTAAAGAATAAAAATCACTCACTAACTTAAAAGTTAAAAAATATATTAAATTATTCTATAAAAAATTTTAATAAAAAAATTTTAATTATATAATATTTTTTAAAATTTTTACTCAAATATTTAATTAATTATAATTTATTTTTATAATTAAATTTATAATTAAATTAATTTAAGCTAATTAAAATTAAAAAAATTAATTAAAACTGTTTAAATTAATTAGTTAAATTACCTGAATTAATAGATAATTAATTTTTTATTTTAAAATTTTTTTATATTTTTTTATAATTTATAATTTTTTTATAAATTTTATATTATTATATACAAATTATTTTCATCACACCATTTAATTTAATAAATTAATTTAAATAATTAAACCTCAACTAAAAACAAGACCTAGTTGACCTAGGAAGTCAAAGATAGAGATTGGTCGTTGTGTTGTTGGGACAGTTGTAACACCCAACCCGTACAGAATTAAATTTGCTTCAAGTCTTCCGTGGATGTATAATTTTGGTAATTAATTTCTATAAAGTTTTATGAAATAGTAAAGTGTGGAAAATTCCTTAATTTTCTTTGTTACTATATATACATTACTTAAAATTTTCTCCTTTAATATACTCTTAATAGTTTAAAAAATACTTCAACTTTGAAATTTTTTTTCATATGAATGTTATGTCTCACATTAATTAAAATAAAAAATTTAATGTAATACTTAAGTTATGAAATATTTTTACATAATAGACTGGTCTTTTAGAATGAATTTTTCATAAACTTAAGTCGTAACAACTTAATAGAGATTTTGATAAAAATTTATTTCAGCTTGTACCTTTATGCAAAATTATTTTCAATTTTTGATATTATGAGATATTATATTTTTTAAATAAGATTTTAATTTTACAAAAAAAAATTTATATGAAATGAGCTGTTCATCACACATTAATCATTTTTTCCCTTATTACTTTTAGGCCTTATTTTGATACATCGTATAGGATATGGCCTAATAGTATAAGATATGATAATATAGTATAAAATAATATAAGACCTAATAGTATAAAGCTTGATAGTAGAAAAAAAACTTAAAAATAAAGATTATGGTTGATTTGAAATAAAATATTATATTTTTATCCAACCTGATACAAAATAATCTTATCAAGTCTTATCAGGGTACTTGAAGCTTGATTAGTTTACCTTATAATCATTAAATAAAAATATATGGACTAAATAACCTTATCTTATCAAATATCACAGCAAACATATGATAAAAATAGTCATATATGATAAGCTTATACTATGAGACTTTATATTATGTACTAAACAAGGCTTTAATATAATGCACAACTATGTATTACAATACTATGTATATAAAAATATCTTAACTTAGCTAAATTATTTTAAGGTACGAAGTATATCAAATAAAAGACTTGTATCTTCCGGTGGTCTGCATAATTTGTCTAACAAAATGTATATTTAGATTAGAGTTTACAAACTTAATTTTACTCAAAAATAAGTTTACATAACCATTATTTATGTTTAAAAACCTTTATAAGAAAATTAAAGTAATTTTGTCAGCATTAATGTAATTGTTTGAATATTATTTATCAAAATCACTTTTAAATATATAATTACTATGAAGGATGTGAATTATTTTTTGAGTTAGATTGAAAATAAATTGAAGTTAAAAAATTGATTATAAATAAATTAATGATATAAGCATTTTTAAAAGATAAATCTGTTTGAATATTGTAAATAGAATTACTTTTGGAGTATAATTTTAATAAATTTAAAAATTACTGAATTATACTTATTTAAATATTATTAAAATTATTATATAAATATTAAATTATGAAGGCATTTTTGTTAATACACATCCAAATAGGTTTCCACTCATCTAAAAGTAACAAAATATTACTTTTATATTTAATGTGTTAAAATCACATTTGAGTGTAAATATAATTTTATTTCTAAAGTTGCTAAACATGTTGGCACACCATTTGAAGTAAATTTATGCTTCAAACGGACTTTTACTTTAGCATTGACCCAAAGTTACAAAGTATACGCCACAAAAGTTACAAAATTTAGTGGTGCTGAAAAAGTGATTTGAATTAAATCAATCAACTTTTATTAAGAATTGATTAGTTTTATTTTAATTGTGAACCAAATTGAATTAATCATTTCATTTGAATCAATTAATTTTTGGCCAAATACTTCTTTCTTAAAAAATAATTTTTAACTTGACTTTTTTTTCTTTTTTATAAGTTAATTAACAACAAATTAGTTGAAAAATATTGATAAAAGCATAACCAAATAAATATAAACAATTAATTAATATAAATATTTCCATAAAAATTATAATAAATTAAAATTTAATCATCTATTAGTATGTGATTATAAAATATATATGTATAATTACATGAATTTGATTTATTTGGTTTGGTTTAATTCAGTTCATTAAATAAAAACTAAAAACCAACCCTAATTAATCGATTTACAAAAAAAAAACCTAACAAATCCAATTAATTTTAATTTTATTTGTGTTTTCATTTTTTGGAATTTTTTTTTATTTAGATCAGTTTAGTTCATTTAAGAACGCTCATACTTTTTTTAAATTTATTAATATATATGAGTTAAATTAAAAAAATAATTATCACAAGTCAATCTATGTGGATAATTCATCCCAAAGAAACTAATTAGTTTTAAAATGTAACACTGATATTACTCTTTAATTTACGCTAAATGAAATTAATTTTGTTAAATTTTCTTAAACCTTTTACAAAATTTTTTTGTTTGATAAAAAGCCTATAGTCAAGTCAACAAACGTAAGATACCGGTCATTTAATGTAAAAAATATTTTTAATTTCAAATGAAACAAGTGTTATGCTACTTTCAATAATTTTTATACCAGTAATAAATTAAATTAAAATTTTTAAAAATAAAAAATAACGAGAAAGAATTTCACATCAGCTTGATTGAATATTTTGGGAAAGTTGTACTTTTGCCCGAATCACGGGCCCCTTCTTTAACCTTTATGCCTCTATACAGACTTTTCAAAAAGCTTTTAATGGATAAATCATGATACAGTTCTTGTCCGAATGTTACACAAGAATTAATGTTACACAAAATTTTGATATAAAGAAAAGTAAAAAAAAAAAAGAGAAATAATGTGCAAGAATGATTTGTTGAGGAACGTAGAGCAAGACCTCTGATTAACTACAAATTCCATACTTGCAATTACACAACTGGGTAAAACTGCACCAAGCCGTTGGCTATATCAAATTCAAAATAATGTTAAATATAAAAATGAAAATTGTATTAAGCCTCTTTTTTTCTCATGAAATAGGGGCCACATCAGTTTTTTTATATATATTTTTTGGTCAATTCCACGTTGTTTACCATACCTGCATGCATCTCAAATTTGCATAATTGATCATCTTCAATCTATGGGCTGAGATAGCATTATTACCCCTTTATTTATAAGCCTTCCTTTCCTCCACACTAAACGCTTTTCTAGTCTCCTTTGGCCAACAAGAACACGGTGCTGTGATTGACCAAGAATAGTTCATCCCTCATCTGGGCATGGCAGGTACTGCAGCTTCTTCCTCTTCCACTGCTTCCTCTGCTGCATCTCATACCAAAAGGTACGATGTTTTTGTTAGCTTCAGAGGTGAGGACACCCGCAGCAACTTCACAAGCCATCTTCGTGATGCTCTGATTCAAAAGTATATAAGAGCATACACAGATGACAAACTTCACAGTGGAGACGAGATCTCAACAGCACTTTTCCAAACAGTACAAGAGTCACACATATCGGTCATCGTCTTCTCAGAAAACTATGCTTCCTCAAAGCGGTGCTTGGATGAGCTCGTCACGATTCTGCAATGCAAGGAATCAGAAGCAGACTGTGATGCCTGTGTTCCACAAGGTTGACCCTTCACATGTGCTGAAGCAGAGTGGGAGCTACGAGAAAGCATTTGTAAAACGTGAGCAAGATTCCAAGTATGAACAAGGCAAGTTGAACAAGTGGAAAGCAGCTCTGGTTGAAGCAGCCAATTTAGATGGGTGAGACTCTCGGATATATAAGTAAGTATTCATTGTGTTTTTTAAAAGTGAATTTTTCCAAGTGAACAAAATACTTCTCTGACAGCCTTCTTCTTAGAGGTAGAAACTCTACACAATTTTTTGACCTGGACATTCTTTTGTGCAAAATATCTTATGCATAACTTCCACATAAGAAAATTTGGAATTCTTCTAATGAATCTTAAAAAATGATTTAAAATAATAATATGGACTATAGTTACATGAAAATACAATGTTAATTGACATACGCACCTTGCATATGAGATGGATGAAGGATTATATTTTCAATTTCTATATTTATTATTTATTTTCTTTAATTGTGATACAATAATTATTCACTTCAACTTTTTCTTTTTCGTATGTTAGGGATGAATCTAAACTGATTCACAGTATTGTCAAGGATGTTTTGGGAAAATTGGATTATAAGTATCCGCCAACAGAATTAAAAGGCCTTTATGGTATCAATGAAAACCTTGCACCTATTGAATCATTATTAAGAGAATTTCAAACCATTGGAATTTGGGGCATGGGAGGCATAGGTAAAACAACCATTACTAGATGGCTATTTGAAAAATACTTTTGTCAATATGATGATTCCTGTTTTATGGCAAATATAAGGGAAAAATCCGGAAAGCAAGGACAAGAACTATATGATTTACGTAATGAGCTTCTCTCCAAGCTTCTAGAGGAAGATGATCTCCATATGAGAACAATCACCGTAAAATCCACTTTTGTTATAAGTAGGCTCTGTCGTAAAAGAGTTTTTATTGTGCTTGATGATGTGAATACTTCAAAACAATTAGAATATCTAGTTGGAGAACTTAAATGCTTTGGATCAGGTAGTAGAATCATAATTACTACCAGAGACAAGCATGTGCTAACCAAAGGAGCTGATGTAATACATAAGGTTGAGGAATTGAACTTTCAAGAATCCTTCCAGCTTTTCAGTTTGAATGCTTTCAACCAATACCATCCTATAATGGGATATGAAGAGTTATCAAAAAGGGCAGTTGATTATGCGAAAGGCATTCCATTAGCTTTAAAGGTTTTAGGTTCTTTTCTTCATCCAAAAAGTGGAAATGAATGGGAAAGTGCATTGACAAAACTAAAAAAGGATTCCCAACGAAGAAATTCAAAGTGTGTTAAGATTGAGTTACGATGGATTAAATTATGAAGAGAGGAAAATTTTCCAAGACACTGCATGCTTTTTGAAGGGAGAGCATAAAGAACGTGTCGTTAGCCAATTAGACAACTATGACTTCTATGCATGTATTGGCTTAAGAACCCTTCAAGATAATGCTCTTATATCTATAGAGAACAATATTGTATGCATGCATGACTTGATACAAGAAATGGGTAAGGAAATTGTTCGTCAAGAGTCTTACAAAGAACCTGGAAGACGCTGTCGATTGTGGGATCCTAAGGACGTCTATGATGTTCTAAAATATAATAGGATAAGAGAAAGACACACTTATTTTCTTAACAACACATGTCTATGTAGAAAATACAGGTATTATAAGACTACTTCTTACTCACTATCATTCTTATTTTCTATTTGTTAGGGGACTAATACAGTTGAGGACATATTTTTAGATATGTCTCAAATTAGAGATCTACACTTGAGTGTTAACACATTTAGAGAGATGACTAATACAAGGTTTCTCAAATTTTATTCATCTTAGCGTGTCAGATATTCTAGTGTACACCTTCCTACAGGTCTCTAGTTATTTTCTGATAAATTAGGGTACCTTGAGTGGAATGGATACCTTTCAAAGTCTCTGCCATTTTCTTTTTGTCCATATAAGCTTGTTGAGCTTTTAATGCCAACAGCTACGTTAAGAAATTTTGGGATGGAGTGTTAACTCTCCACACACTTGTTACTCTGAGTCTATTTCGGTGCAAAGAATTGAAGAGTCTTAAAAGTGAGATTCATTTAAGATCTCTTAGTTTTCTCGACCTTTATGGATGCTCAAGTCCTAAGGAATTTTCGGTGTCGTCAGAAGAAATAACAAGTTTGTATTTAGATTGCACAAGAATTAAAATGTTGCACTCATCTATTGGACGTTTAAGCAGACTTGAACATCTCAAGCTCGAAGGCTTAAGACTTGAGAATCTTCCAAATGAGATATATCACTTGAGAAATCTTAAGACGCTTGATCTTTTTAGATGCACTGGACAAGTGGTTCACAAACAAAAGCTGCATATCCTTTTTTATGGCTTACAGTCCTTACAAGAGCTATCTTTGGTTGAATGTAGTAGCTTATCAGAGCTTCCCGACAACATAAGCATCTTATCATTGTTACATCAGTTAAATCTACATGGAAGCAATATCGAGTTTTTGCTTGTAAGCATCAAGCAACTTACAGGGCTGAAATTTCTAATCTTAAGTTATTGTAAGAGGCTTCGGTCTCTGCCAGAGCTTCCACCATCCATTACATATTTAAATGCAAAAAACTGCACATCTACGGAGACAGTAAGGACTTTTATACTATCGTTGAAAGACATAAGCAAAAGGATTTTGTTCCAAAATTGGTTGAAATTGGATGAACATTCACTGCACTCTATTATGGAATACACCCATTTCTCAATAAAGAAAAATGCACATGAATTTGTATTAGGAGGAAGTGGAGCTGCACACAAGTTCGATATTTGTTTGCCAGGAAGTAGAGTTCTAGAATGGTTCAAATATAGTAGGACAACAAAGGCTTCCATAACTATTGAACTCGCTCCACCTTCAGATGTACTGGGCTTTGTTTTCTGCGTAGTACTTTCTCCACTCCCCTTGAATGAAGACGAGTACATTTGTATCGAACGTCAATGCTACTCGGAAGATGGTGAAAAGCTTGGAACAGGCATAGCCAGTTGGCATGATGCATTTAATTGGCCGAAAATGAATTCTGATCATGTTTACCTAAATTATAATCCAATTCAATGTCGCACACTGGATGGAATTAAAGAAAACAGAGGAAATGATCAGTGGTCCACTTGCAACACAAAAGTTTCATTTGAATTCATAGTCAGAGTGGGGATGCATTTTAATGAAAACAATTACTTGGAGATTGGTAAGCGAAAGCCACCTGATATCTGTATCGAAGAGTGTGGAGTCTATCCAATATATTCCTCAGAACATTACAATTTCATAAATCAAATGGAATTCAAGTCAGAGTCAGGTGATAAAGCCAAAGGATGCCAGGAAATGCAGGATGGGTTGGAAGCTCATGAAGTTGGACTTGGAATTCCAAGATCTCAGTGGCAGAGACACATTTCATTAAAAATAATTCTCATTTCATCTTATTAGTATTTATGTATTTTTCTCATAAAGTAAAATGTTGTCCTAATCCTGTTGTATTTAAATGACAGGCAAGCCATTTCTTGTATGTAACTTTCATCACATACAGACCTTTCACTGTTTATTAATCTCACGCAGCATCATCCATTCTCCAAGCTCCTCTAGTTCCCTCCAAATGTTTCTTGTCCTCATTGTTGTGAATTCAGTGAAGAAGCGTCATGTCGAAATAGAACGGACCAAGTGAAGAATCTTACAGAGCATGTTTGAGGCCTCCTACGTTGTTTTACCAGCAATAATGTCTTCCCAGCTTGTAAGTTTCCTTTTTCTTCTTTTGGCCCCTTCGTACTTTGGAAGAGTTCTTTCAAATTGATTCGTTTAGCTATATGGTTTTATAAATTTCTATTTATTGTTCATTGGTTTCCTATTTGTTCTTAGTTTTAGTTGCTTGTGTAGCTACCAAATTACACTTGATCGTAAATTTTTGAAAACCATCAAGCTTCAAATTTTGTGCTATCAAATGAAGTTGTAATACATATGCATGTGCACCCCTGCACCACGTAAGCTTTATTTTACTATATAGGTATTGCCATTGTGATTTGTGTCTTATAATGGTTCCCATACGAATGCTACCTACTATGCAGTGGCTGTGACTATTTGTCTATAGCGGGTATTTCTAATGAAAGAATTGTGTTTTCATTAAGCTACATGTTGACAGATTCAACTTTTCCATTAAGCTAAAGATGACAAAAATTTGCAATCTTTTTTACTCTTGCCGAACTCCATCCAATTCAACTAGTAAATTGCTAGTGTGACACTTCTCATTCAAATGGACATAACTCATTTTATATCTAAAAATATTCTTCCAAATCAACCAAATTGTCACCATCTTCAATTAAATCAAGAACGTTAGTTTGAGAAACGAAAGGAAGGTGTCATGCATGAAGAAAGATCAATCAGATATGTTAGGGATTTGATATGACCTTTCATCTTGCAAAATACTTCAGTACGATTATTGTGTGTGGGTAGCATGCTAGTGTTTTTTTTGGGTCAGCAGAATGCTAGTGTTTGTAAATTGCGTATGTTTTAGTTGGGCTTACGGTCCACGTCTTTTATGGAAAAAAAAAAAAGCTTAGTAAGATTCCATCTTGTTACTTGTTAGGCACTGGTCTTGTAGAATCTTAGTGGATATGCGTTATGCTCTTTTCTTTTGTCCAAAAAGGTTAGGCAGGGTAGCTTACGCCCTCGGCTATGGCTCAACCCACATCTGCTAAGTCAGCCTCCCTTGAGTGTTATGCGTTATACTCTGTCTCTCTAATCTCTATCCCCCTATTTGATTTTGCCGGTGTGTATGTTAAACAAAGGGCTAAATTCAATTTTCCTTTGTGAGTATTTCCTTCAGCACCTTTATCTTCAAGGGTTCTATTTCATTAACTTTAGACTATAAATTTACCGATTTAACTATTCTAATTACGATTTTTATGATCTTATAATTTCATAGAAATCCCTATAAGTAATTTAATTACATATTGTCTAAAGTAAGTTGATAAAATATAGAAATAGTTTGAAAATTGAGTGTTGTGATAGCAAGCAAGCCTTGTTGAGCAAAGTAAAATATCAGTTATGTAAAATAAACATATTTATATGTGTAAATTAATTGGTTTAATATATTATAAAATAAATAAGCTTTTTGTTAGCCAGTATAATTAAAAAAGACACAAAAAACTCTTAAATATATTATGTAATAAAACCATAGGGGATAAAATACTAATAGAATTAGGAATATTTATGATTTAACTTGACCTAATAATTCATTTCAAGCTCGAGCTATTTTTGAGTCAAAAAATATATAACTTCAATGAAAAGTTAAATTAGACTCGAGTTTAATTTTTCGGGCAATGCATTTTTGGAGTTAGGACTAAGCAACCCTTCAAGTTGGGCTAATCTAGCTTAAGGTTATATAATATTTTTTTAAATATTAGTTTCTATTTAAATAAAAAATAAGGGTGTTTTACAAATATCAAATAAAAATTAGTTAATTAAGAGTGACAATAGATATTGATAAGTGATAATAGATACTTCGTTCATAGCTAAACGAAATTATAAACATTTAAAATATCAGTTATGTAAAATAAACATATTTATATGTGTAAATTAATTGGTTTAATATATTATAAAATAAATAAGCTTTTTGTTAGCCAGTATAATTAAAAAAGACACAAAAAACCAAGGTTCTGAAAACCGGACCGAACCAGCCGGTCGGACCGGTTGAATCGGGAACCGCTAGGGTTTGAACACGGACCGTGAGATTACGCGTCCAACGCACTAACTACCAAGCCAACATGCTCTATTACTTATATTGTTCTTTTTCTTATATATATACTATGAGAAAATAATCAAAATACTTAACATCTTTTGTCAACCAAAACTCTATTTTTCTTGACCCTTAACATCAACAGAAGGTACATAACTTCTTAATATGATCTTTCGTAAGTAATATATTTATAAAATATATAAAATGTGCAAGAGAGTATGTGTGTGTGTGTAATATATATATATATATATATATATATTTTAATTAGTATATATATTAAAATTTTAATATATATAAATATAAATATGTATTTAATTATATTATTAGTTCTACTACAATAAAACTATTAAATCATGAATCAGCTTACTCACTGGTTCAATGACCAGTTCGATTTTTAAAACTTTGTTGATGATATACAAATTGAGATTTAGTTGATTTGCATACTTTATAAGTTTTGATGGAATATTATTGAACTTATATTGTTGACTTGTTTAAGATTGTTATTGTTAGTATGATTGACTATAATGGTAGATTAATATTATGTTAGTGTAAGATTATAAATTGTGAACTATGTGAATTATGTTTATTTTAGTTAATTTATATGTTATATTACTATGTAGATTAATATTATGTTGCTTATATGAATGTAATATTTTTTACTTTATAACACTATTTTTTTATATTTTAAATAATTTTATTATTAATTTATATTATATTTTTTATAATTTTTATATATTTATTAGTATATAAATAATTATATATATATATATAAATATACTTATATTCATATATAAATATAAATATATATTTAATTATATTCCGGTTCGACCACAGTTCGACCACGGTTGAACCATTGAACCTTGAATCAGTACCTCGACCGGTTCAATGACCGGTTCGATTTTCATAACCTTACAAAAAACTCTTAAATATATTATGTAATAAAACCATAGGGGATAAAATACTAATATAATTAGGAATATTTATGATTTAACTTGACCTAATAATTCATTTCAAGTTCGAGCTATTTTTGAGTCAAGAAAGATATAACTTCAATGAAAAGTTAAATTAGACTCGAGTTTAATTTTTCGGACAATGCATTTTTGGAGTTAGGACTAAGCAACCCTTCAAGTTGGGCTAATCTAGCTTAAGGTTATAAAATATTTTTTTAAATATTGGTTTCTATTTAAATAAAAAATAAGGGTGTTTTATAAATATCAAATAAAAATTAGCTAATTAAGAGTGACAATAGATATTTATGAGTGATAATAGATACTTCGTTCATAACTAAACGAAATTATAAACATTTAAAATTATAATATTTTAAAATAATTATAAGATAATTTAAAATAATTATTACATTGCAATTTTATTCAAAATTTTTGTAAAGTTTTTATAATTTTGTTAGACGACGTACGTGAGTAAACCTCTTAATAATTCATATAATGCTGATCTCACAATTGAAAGAGACGTTAATTTTTTCCTATTCTATTTTGGATTTTAGTTGATGATTTCCTCTTCGGAACCTGTGTTCATGCTAAATTTCCTCTGCAGCTAGCTTCCCATATTCCCGCTACTGCACCCGGAGCGTGCATCACACTCCCCAAATTGAAAAATGCTTTGATTCGTAATGCTGCCCTCACAATTTAAAGGGATGTTAAAATTCTCTGCTGACCTCTTTTTTTTTTTTTTGAATGCAACTGGATTTATTCTGTGCATCGCACGATGAATTTATTTTAAAAAATAAATATAATTTAAACTAATTATTAATAGTTTATAATATTTATTTAAATTAAAAAATTATAAAAATATATAATTCATTAAATTAATTAAATAATTAAACATAAATATATTACTAATGTTAGAGTTACATGTTAATTATAATAAATAAGAAAAAATTAATAAATAATTTTATTTAAACAAAAAAACTAATTAAAACTAATAACTTTGTGACTTAAAGTAAAAGGGACTAATATTTATAATATTTCTCTTTATACTAATATTTTTGTGTCAAATAATCTATATAAAAAGATATTTTTTTATCATTATAATTAATAAACATAGAAATATAATTGATTAAATTTATAAAAAAATAAATAAAGTGATTGTAATGAATCAATATAGGTATATTCTTGAGTATTATGGCTTCAACTTCATCAAAGTGAATAAGGATATTTGCCGATATAAAGAGAATTGAATAAATTTTGAAAGTTAGTATGTCCTATAAAATTATTGAAAAAAAAATCTTCATATTAGTAATGAAATAAATAAAAAAATAATATTAAAATTATTATTATTGTTAAATTACTACTTTAATAATACTTAATTTTACAAAATTAAATTATTAATTCATTATTACCTTCTTGTTTTTTCGATAAGTAAAAAATAACCTTTTCTGCATATTTACCTTATAATGTGTTACATAAATTTTTAAAAATAAATAAATACATAAAGAAAATCTAAATAGAATGATCATATTATAAAGTAATACAAAAACTAAATTATTATTTTGATCATATAAAAATTTACTTGATATTAATTTATTTCTTTAAAAATATGTGATATCAAATTAGTTATATAAAAATTTAAAGTGACATCAAAATAGTCCTTCAAAGATATGTAATTTCAAATTAATTCTGAAAAGATTTAAAATGATATTAAAATAGTCTTTTCGAAGAATTATTTTAGAGATCTATTTTAATGTCACTTTAAATGTTTGGAAGACTAACTTGATGTCATTTTTCTTCAAAAGATTAAATTGATATCAAATATTTTTGAATGATCCAATTGATATCAAGTGAATTTTTAAATAATTAAAATAATAATTTAATCTAATACAAATTATCTAATTTAAAATAAAATAATATAAATAAAAAATAAATAATCTAAAGACTTTTTAATATAGCTCTCTTTTTGTTCAAATATTTTCTGATAAAGTTAAAAAATTTTATAATAGATAAAAATAGTAATAAAGGAGAATGTGGCGGAATGTAGACGTAGTTTATGTAGTCGGTTATTGGCTGCGAAACTTATTAATATCTTTTCCTTATTTATTTTCAAAATGCGACCTGCTGTCCCCCATTTGCTTGTTTACTGGTTGCAATGATTGGACTGGTTTGAGTGTAAATTAAATATTTAATTAATTATAATTTAATTTTATAATTAAAATATTTTAAATTAATTAAAATTATATAAAATTAATTAAAATTATTTGAATTTATCAGTTGAAATATTTAAATTGATTGGTTATTAATTTTTATTTTAAATAATTTCAAAATTTACTTACATGTTTTTTTTTTATAAATTTTATATTGTTATATATAAATTATTCTTATTTAATTTAATTAATTAATTTAAATAATTAAATTTAAATTAAAAATATTATTAATTTACTATCTAATTCGATTTTAATAATATATGTACCCACTTAACAAGTTGAAGCCCGGGAGATTGGTTGTTGTTTTGTTAGGGCAATTGTAACACTCAATACTTACATAATTAAATTTGCTTCAACACTTTCCTTGGATGAGGAAAGAAAAAGAATTTTTTTTTCTTTTCTATTACCTAAATGAAAAGAAAAAAGGAGAGAAATTTTTTTTCTTATTTAATTGTATAAAAAAATAAAAAAAATATTCAAATAAAATAATAAATATATTCTTATTTATTATATTAATAAATCTATTATTATTTAAATAATAATATTACTCATAGAACATCACAATTAGTCACAATTTCATATGCCCCATGTGTTCTTTTCTGGTGCCAAAATGAGTTTTCTTTTTGTGGGCTCAAGGTTCTTTTTTTCTTTCTCCCTTATTTTCTTCTCTCATCCAAGTCAAAGAAAATTTTCTCTTTCTCCTATTTTCTCTAACCCCATTTTATTTCCACTCTCTTTTCCACCGCAACAAACATAGGGTGTCTTTAATAAATGCATAACTTTGGTAATTAATTTATATAAAGTTTTAATATTTTCTCCGTCTACTTTTATCAATCATTTAAGATAATTTTATAAAAATTTAAAAAATTATTAACTAATCTTAATGATAAAATATATATATATAATTCTAAATTACTTTTTTTCTTATATTATTAATATTTTCTCTCTTATCTAATTTTACTTATTTTATTAATTCTCTAAATTAAAATATAAAAATAAAATTAAAAAAAATAATTAACATTTTTTTAATATTATGAAATAACAGATTTTTTTTATATTTTTAAATGAGAGATATTTTAAAATAAAAAATTATCTTATACGATATATTAAAGTGAACAGAGGGAGTAAATAGTAAAGTGAAGAAAATACCTCAACTTTTTTTTTTTGTAATATATACATTACTTAATTTTCTCCAAATTAATATACTCTTAATAGTTTCAAAATTACCTCAACTTAAAAGAGATTTTTTTGGTATGAACTTAATGGAGATTTTGGTGAAATAAAATTTCACACTTGTACCTTTATACGAAATTATTTTGAATTTTGTTATTATGAGATATTATATTTTTAAAATAAGATTTTTAATTTTACAAACTTTTAGATGAAATGAGTTGTTCACCACACATTAATCATTTTTTCTGTTATTACTTTTAGTGTAATGCACAACTATGTATTACAATACTATGTATATAAAAATATTTAACTTAGCTAAATTATTTTAAGGTACGAAATTAAAGGCTTGTGTCTTCCAGTGGTCTGCATAATTTGTCTAACAAAGTTACAAAGTTTGGAGCGTTCTACAATGCTCCAAAAACGTTTTGGAGCATGGATGCTCCGTTGAATTTACCTGGTATTGGAGGTAACTCCAAATTTTATGTTATCTATTGTGTAGTCCTAATATTATTCTTTTTTGCTTCTTAATCCTTTTTGTTTGTTTTTTTTTTGGCCAACAAAATATCTCCTGGCCATTCAATCTCCGACCATTGAAGACTTGTCTGCAATCCATGCTCCCATTCTCCATCAACTCCATCCTCTGCAACTTTGAGAGGAGGGCGAGAGGTTGCAAGAAAATCCCATGAAAATGATGAAAACAAATTCGAAAACCTAAAAGCATGTGTGCGGCTTTTTGAAATTTTTGAAGATTTTGAAGCTCAAATCCTGATGTTTTGTCTTGATTTTGTTTTGGTAACGTTAGAAATCATCTAATATTCAAATCCACTAAAGAAACCATGTCAAAAACTTCATGAAAATGCATCAAAATGAGCTCAAAAATTGAAAACATAAAACGGGTTTGACGTCAAAATTTTAGATGAAATCTTCACGTTTTTGGCATGTTTTTGTTGAGATTTTTTAGTGAAATCAATTCAGATCCACTTATGAATGGATTTTCTACTTAAATCACACCAAAACCACGAGAAAAATGGAGTTATTTGAGCTTTGGATTGGGTTCCATGGTGGAACCCGACTTGCTGGGAATGAATGACTCACTTGAGGCAGGAGATGACCTCCAGCGGTCTGGGACGAAGCCCATGGGGGCGCATGCAACGTCTTCCAGTGGAGTTTCTCAACTCCGTTTTTTCCTGTGTACTCCATTCTTCTAAAATTAATTTTTTATATATTTTTTTAAATTTTCCACTGCTTCATATTTTTCTTTTGAAAATATTCAAGTATTTATGAGATTGTATCATTTTCCTTGTTTAATTTGAAATCAAATTTGTTGGAAAAGTAATACATAATATTTTAAACATTTTAGTTATATATAATCTCTTTGATTGGTATTTTAAAATTTTATACTCTTAGCCAAAAGTATTAATTTTACAGTAATACTTATGAAAATACCTTGATCAAAGATTAAAAAAAGTAAAAATCCTTTCCCAAGTAATATTTCATATAATTTATATATTTATTGATAAAAAAATTAAAATTCTTCATAAATAATTAACATGAGGATAATTAAATTCTAAAATTTTTTTATGTCATAATTATTATTTTGTTTAAAAATAATTTTCTAATTATTTGTATAATATTTTTCGTTGTGCCAAATATTTATTTTATAATATTCTTAATTATTTGATATTTTTTGACAATTTTTAAAAATAATTTTAGACAAAAAGTTATCTAAAATTAATTAAGGATACTTGGATAAAAGTAATATTAACACTGATATCCTTTTGAGAAATTCTTGCATTGTACTTCTTTAAAAATATATTATTTTAGAGAAGGTTTTACTTAACCACTACATCTAACTCAAAAGGTTATTTTTACAATAATGTTTGTGGAAATACTTTAGTCAAAGACAAAAAAAAAACCTTCTCCAATTATAATTATTGATGAAACAAACTAAAATTCTTCACAAATAATTAACATACTTATCACTTATTACCTATCACTTGTCATCTGTTATCTGTTACCTGTCACTAGTCACCTGTCACTAGTTACCTGTTAGCTATCATCTGTGACTTATGATCTACAACCTGTTACTTGTCATCTGTTAAATATCACTTGTTACTTGTTATCTTTTATTTGTTACCTGTCATCTGTGACCTATTATCTATTAGTTGTCACTTGTGACTTGTTATCCATTGCCTGTTACTTGCCACTTATGACTTGTTATCTGTTACCTGCTACCTGTCACCTGTTACTTGTGACCTGTAACTTGTTACTTGTTACCTATCACCTGACACATGTGGCCCGTTATCTATCACCTGTTAGCTGTTATTTGTCATCTATTACTAGTTAGTTGTCACTTGTTACATGTTACCTATTACTTATCACCTATCATTTGTGATCTGTTATCTGTTACCTATCACCTATTACCTGTTAACTGTCACATGTCACTTGACACCTGTCACGTATCACTTGTTACCAATTACTTGTGACCTGTGACTTGTGACCTGTTACTTGTAACCTATCACTTGTGACCTGTTACCTATCACTTGTGACCTGTTACTTGTTACTTGTTATCAGTTACCTGTCACTTGTGACCTGTTACGTATTGCTTGTCGCATGTGACCTGTTATTTGTTAGCTGTGAGCTGTCACCTGTTACTTGTCATCTATCACTTGTCACTTATCATGTGTTATTTGTTACTTGTCATTTATCACTTGTCAAATAAAAATACAATATTTAACTGACATACGCACCTTCCTTATGAGGGCGATAAAGGATTATATTTTCTTTTTCATATGTTAGGGACGAACTTGAACTCTTCACAAGTTTGTCAAATTTGTTTTGGGAAAATTGGATTAGAAGTATCCGCCAAAGAATTAAAAGGCCTTTTTGGGACCAATGAAAACCTTGCACCTATTGAAACGTTGTTAAGAGAATTTTAAACCATTGAAATTTGGGGCATGGGTGGCATAGGTAAAACAACCATTGCCAGATGGTTATTTCACAAATACTTTTCTCAATATAAAGGCTCTTCTTGTTCGGCAAATGTAAGGGAAAAATCAGGTAAGCATGTAGGACAGGAACTATATGATTTACGCAATCAACTTCTCTCCAAGCTTCTAGGGTAAGATGATCTCTATATGAGAGCAACCATTGTAGAATCCACTTTTGTCATGAGTAGGCTCCGTTGTAGAATAGTTTTCATCTTGCTTGATGATGTGAGTACTTTAAAGCAATTAGAATATATGGTTGGAGAACTTGAAGGTTTTGAACCAGGTAGTAGAATCATAATTACAACCAAAGACAGGCATGTGCTAAGCAGCTGAGTTGATGCAATACACTAGGTTGAGGAATTGAACTTTGAAGAATCCCTTCAACTTTTCAGTTTGAATGCCTTCAACCAAAACCATCATACAATGGGATACGGAGAATTATCAAAAAGGGCAGTTGATTATGCCAACGGCATCCCATTAGCTTTGAAGGTTTTAGGTTCTTTTCTTCATTCAAAAAGTGAAAATGAATGGGAAAGTGAATTGACAAAACGAAAAAGGATTCCCAACGGTGAAATTCAAAGTGTGTTAAGATTGAGTTACGATGGATTAAATTATGAAGAGAGGGAAATTTTTCTAGACATTACATGTTTTTTGAAGGGAGAGCATAAAGAACATGTCATTAGCCTATTAGACAGCTATGGCTTCTATGCAGTTATTGGCTTAAGAACCTTTCAAGATAATGCTCTTATAACTGTAGAGAACAATGTTGTATGAATGCATGACTTGATACAAGAAATGGGTAGGGAAATTGTTTGTCAAGAATCCTACAAAGAGCCTGGAAGACGCAGTCGATTTTGGGATCCTAAGGAAGTCTATGATGTACTGAAAAATAATAGGGTACAAGAAAGGGACACTTATTAACAAGTCATATATCTATGTAGAAAATACAGGTGTATATTATAGTACTACTGTACTACTACTTACTATCATTCTTTTTTTTTTTTTTTGACAGGGGACTGATGCAGTTGAAGGCATAATTTTAGATATGTCTAAAATTAGAGATTCACACTTGAGTGTTGACACATTTAAAAAGATGACTAATCTTAAGATTTCTCAAATTTTATTCTCCCTTGGGTGTCAAATATTGCAGTGTTCACCTTCCTATAGGTCTCTAGTTATTTTCTGATAAAATAAGATACCTTAAGTGGAAAGGATACCTTCCAAATTCTCTGCCATTATCTTTTTGTCCGGAGAAGCGTGTTGAGCTTTTAATGCCAAACAGCTATGTAAAGAAACTTTGGGATGGAGTGCACGTAGATACATATGTATGTATTAGGTTCTATTCTAATTGAAATTTGAGAATATTCTCATGCAATGTCTTTCATTTAACTATTACAGGATTTGGTGAATTTAAAGACAATAGACCTTCACGGATCCATATGGTTGACGGAGCTCCCGGATTTTTCTATGGCGTCAAATCTTAAATATGTTAATCTCTCTTGTGAAGGTTTGTGTCATGTTCATCCATCTATTTTATCTCTCCACACACTTGTTGGTTTGTATCTAACTGGGTGCATATCCTTTTTTATGGCTTACAGTCCTTAGAATGCTATCTTTGGATCAGTGCAGTGACTTATCTGAGCTACTCGACAACATTAGCATCTCATCATCATTATGTTGGTTTTCTATCTGGAAGCAATATCGAGTTTTTGCCTACAAGCAGCAAGCAGCTTACAAGGTTGGAATCTCTAGCTTAAGTGATTGTAAAAGGCTTCGGTTTCTGTCAACGCTTTCACCATCCATTAAAAATTTAAATGTCAAGAACTGCATTGTTGGAGACAGTAAGGACTTTAAAACTATTGAAAGAAATGAGCAAAAGGATTTTGTTCCAAAATTGTGTGAAATTGGATGAACATGCACTATCCTCTATTATGGAAGACACCCATTCCTCCATAAAGAAAAATGAATATGAAATTGTGTTAGATGAAAGTGGAGCTGCACACGTGTCCGATATTTGTTTGCCAGGAAGTAGAGTTCCAGAATGGTTCAAATATAATAGGACCAGAAAGGCTTCCATAACTATTAAACTTGCTCCACCTTCACATGTATTGGGTTTTGTTTTCTGTGTAGTACTTTCTTCATTCACCTCAAATGAAGGTGAGCACATTTTTATCAATTTTCAATGCTACTCGGAAGACGATGGTGAAAAGCTTGGCATAGGCACAGCTCAATGGTATGATGCAATTCATATAGAATTGAATTCTAATCATGTTTACTTATGGTATGATCCATTTTGTTGCTACGACATATTGGATGGAATGAGAGAAAGTGGAGGAAATGATCAGTGGACGACTTGCAACTCAAAGGTTTCATTTGAATTCATACTTAGAGCTAAAAAAATTACTTGGTGATTGAGAAGCCGAGGCCACCTGATCATTTTATCAGTATCAAAGAGTATGGAGTTTGTCCAATATATGCATGAAAACATTACAATTTCATAAATCGAATGGAATTGGAATCAGAGTCAGGGGATGTGACCAAAAGATATTAGGAATCGCAGGATGGGTTGGAAGCTAGTGAAGTTGGACTCGGAATTCCAAGATCTCATTGGTAGAGATACATTTCATTAAAAATATTTCTTATTTTTATTTTTGAAGTATTTATTTATTTTTTTCTAAAGTAAAATGTTGACCTAATATTTTTGTCTTTAAATGACAAGCAAGCCATTTCACTTTTATAACTCTCATCACACCCTAAAAGTTCAATATTGACAATTAATATTTGAGGTTTGCTCATTTCTAGAGTGAAGAAGCTATCATAATAGACTTAATTGAGACTTTGTATGTCATATTTTGTTAAAATTTATTAAGTTATTTATTATAATTATGATGAAGTTTTGATTTTATATTAATTTCGTCATTATTTTAATAAATAATTTTTTTTAAATATAAAATGGACCAACAGGTTCAATTTAATCTAACCCACTCGTATTAATTTAAGGCCTCATGCTTTGCTTTACCCGCAATGATGTCTCCCCAGCTTGTAAGTTTCCCTTTGCTTCTAATGCCCTTCACTACTTTAATTTGGAAGCGTTCTTTCAAATGGATTTGTTTAGCTATATGGTACCATCATTATTTATTGTTCATCGGTTTCCTATTTGTTCTACTTTTTAGTTGCTTATGTAGCTACCAAATTACACTTGATTGTAAATTTTTGAAAACCATCAAGCTTCAAATTGTGTTATCAATTAAGTTGCAAGACATATGCATGTGCACTCCTGCATTGCCGAAGCTATATTTATACAGGTACTGCCATTGTCATTTGTGTCTTGCAATGGTTCCCATGTAAATGTTACCAACTATGCAATGGCAAGCATCGCTATTCATCTTTTTCATTAGAATAAAGATTACAAAAATTTGGCAATCTTTTTTCCTCTTGCCTAATAGATTGCTTCCACTTTGCAAGCCGAAGCGACAGAGACTAGTTGCCGTTTTTTGTTAAGATAATTGAGAATTGTAACACCTTGTTTGTACAGAATAAAATTTGCTTCCAAAATTGTTTCTATTGTACGTAAGTCTAGTATAAGACTGCCTCTTATTGTCATAAACACAATTTTTCGTAGGATGTAATTTTAATTTATTGTCAGTATAAAATTTTTTTACATTGTCATCTAATCACATATGACTACATTATTAAAAGTGTTTAATTTTTTAATAACTGTTATTATGATCAAATTTATTTATTAATTTGATAATATATAATTAGTTGATAGCGTAAAATTTTTTATAATGACAATGAATCAAAATTAAAGTCTTTTCATACTAAAACTTTTTTAGTGCCAGTTATGCTGCTAAACTATGTTAACCGTTTCTTTTAATTTGATTGTTGTGTTGTAATGGTACTTTTACCTTCTTTGTTTCCATAGCATGCTCTGCGCTCATTTGCTTTTATGTCTTTTTCTCTCTCTTCATCCCTCCGGTTGTGTTCTCTCTAATTAGGGGTGTTCAATAAATCAATTTGATTTAATAACTCAGTCAAATTAATTTAAATTAAACAAGAAAATATAGATGGGTTGGGTCATCAGATTTGTTCAGATAAAACCTAACCATGGTAGTTTGGGAAACGGGCTGGCTAAATGCCAACCCATGACCTATCCAATTGATTTGACTTTTTTTTTTTGAAATTATGGCAGTGTTAGGTGTTTTTTTTTTCTCATCCTTTTATTTTTGTCATTTTACACCTTTTCCTCTTTCCTTAAATCCATACGTTTTGTTTTGTAAATTAAGAATATTAAATTAAGTAATTTTAATTCATTATTTTATTTATATTAATAACTTAAAAACTTGGACTATTCTATAACAGAATATTGAATGAATATAATATTATTTTAATTTAATTTGAAAACTTAAAAATTTAGATTGTTAACTTAGGACAAGTTGTATGATGTATTGATACTATTTTTTTATTTTTATGATTATGATTATTTTTATTTTATAATTTGTAAATAAAAAAAATAAAAATATAGGTAACTCAATGACCCAAACCAACTGAACTCAACCTAAATTGGTTTGAGTTGTTTAAAATAAAATTACAAAACTAACCTAACTCAACTCAATCAAAGTTAATTGGTTTGGACTTTTTTCTTCTTGAAATCCAACCCAATCCAACTTGTAAACACGCTTATCTCAATAACGAAAAGTAAAATGTTAATTATTTTTCTTTTTAATTCATGCTTATATTATGTAAGTTTATTAAAAATATAAATGAATTATATAAAATAATATTAATAATTTTATGCATTAAATTATAAAATATGCTTTTACATAAATATGTACACTTAACAAAAGATTATTAATGTGGTAAATTTAACGTTTTATTATTTATAAATTATTTATGTGACAACATTTGTATTTCTTAATTATAAATAATATTGTAAACTATTTTAAAATTTTTTATATAGTACAAAATCTTTCTACATTGCAAATAGTATAGTAGAAATTCATCAAGTACACTATTTAGATTTATTTGATATTTATTTCCTTGGTTATACTATTTATTTACTGATTAAGAAATTAAAATGACCACAATCAAATAAATAATATTTTTATAGTTTTTTACTCATAATTTCAAAATGATTGGATAAACTGATGCTGACAATATGTCAATATTTTTTACAGTCATGGTGAATAATATTAAATTCACAATTTTTTCATGGAGGATATATATATATATATATATGAATCAAATACTTTTAATATAAGTTGTCAATAAAATTTTATAACATTCAACAACTAAGCCAAAAAAATGTAAACAAAGCTATTCAATGATTTTAAAAAGATTTAATCTTTATCTATTATCAACGTAAAATTTTTTTTATATTATTATTTAATTATATCTTATTTAATATATAATTTTTTAAATAATTATTATTTTAATTAAATTTTTAAATAATTTAATAATTTATAATTAAATAATAATATAAATTTTTTATTATGATAATAAATTAAATTTAAATTTAAATAAAAATCTTTAAATTTATCCTCAACCACCGACCAATGAATAGAAAAAGTTGAAAATAGCGACGATAAGGATATTTTAACTTTGTTTGTTTGTTGTTTTTTTTTTTGTTTTGAAATCGCATACTTTAACTTTGTTATTCTCTAAGAACAACGGACAAAGTTCACACCTACAAATCTACAATTGACTAAAACAACAATCAAGATCTTGTACCACACGTTAAAAAAAAATCAAGACCTTGTACCAAAAAAAGAAGCGACAAAAGTTCAAAGTTTGAAATCAACTAGCGAAACACCACAGCAAATAACTGAAGATGACGCAACTTGTGAGATGACTCTCTACCTTCATGTTTGAAGGAATAAAGCAGTAGTGTCAAGCACTAAAAAAAAAAAAAAACAAAAAGATATTGCATTTCTCATGCCTGACTGGACCAGCTCATTTCAATGTGTATCCAAACAGTACTCAATAGTAATTTTTTTTTTAAATGCCTATGTATACCCAATATGTATCCATACCCAATATGTACTCAATACAACAGTTATATGAAAGTATCTATATACAGTAATTACTTTATCACTTGGTCTGAGACAACGTATGTAGATGGAATTTTTTTTTTAGAATTAAGAATATTTTTATAATTTAAACTATTTCATAAGTTTAATTTTTTTTTAATGAAGAGCGATAATCTCCATGAGATGTAATGCAAATGAAAAATGTTATTATACAAGACAAGTACAATTTTGATAGGTGGGTTTTTTTTTTTTTGGTAAAACATAGGTGGGGTTTTAGGGAAGGTGCAAACTTGATTGAGAAATTGCGGGTATGAAAGGGATATGGTAGTAGCAAAGTGATTCTCTGAATGTGGATGAGGATATTCCATATGAAACATCCACATTCTTCATGGGCTGTATAATCAACCATCTTCAATCTAAGGGCTGAGATAGCATTACCCCTTAATTTATAAACCTAACATTCCTCCACACAAACACTGTTCTAGTCTTTTGGTTGGCCAACAAGAACACAGTGCCGTGATTGACTTCTAGTTCAGCAGGGCATGGCAGGTTCCACTGCTTCTTCCTCTTCCACTGCTTCTTCTGCTGCATCTCATCCCAAAAAGTATGATGTTTTTGTAAGCTTCATAGGTGATGACACCCGCAGCAACTTCACAGGCCATCTTATTGATGCCATGCTTCAAAAGAATATAAGAGCATACATAGATGACAAACTTCACAGAGGAGATGAGATCTCAACAGCACTTTTCCAAGCAATAGAGGAGTCACACTTATCAGTCATCGTCTTCTCAGAGAACTATGCTTCCTCAAAGTGGTGCTTGGATGAGCTGGTCAAGATTCTGCAGTGCAAGGAAGATCAGGAGCAGATTGTCATAGCTGTGTTCTACAAGGTTGACCCTTCACATGTGAGGAAGCAGAGTGGGAGTTACAAGAAAGCGTTTGCAAAACATAAGCGAGAATTCAAGTATGACCAAGGCAAGTTGAAGAAGTGGAAAGCAGCTCTGGTTGAAGCAGCCCATTTAGCTGGGTGGGACTCTCGCATATATAGGCAAGTATTCATTGTGTTTTTTAAAAGTGAATTTTTTAAGTGATATACTTCAAAATTAACTTGTATTATGTATCTTCTTTCCTTTCATTCTATAGCTAGAATTTCATTTCTTGAACTGCTCATACTAGGTGCAATTTACATCATTCAATACTTTGGACTTTTTGTAATGCTCAACTTGTGAGAATTCTACTCTACCTGATAAATGTGAATTTAAAGTTATACTGCGTCTTTTTTCTAGAAGCAGAGAATATCATTGCATGACTGAATAAAGACGTGCATTGAAATGAGGAACACCCGTGGCGGAGCATCCTCTGTCCAACATTGACTAACCCAGAAGCTAGTGTTGAGTTCAAAGATATTCATATTGTTAAAGGATGATGGAGCTATTCACACATCCAATGTTGAATCATATAAATATTTACTAAATTATCTTTCGCTAGTTACAATAGAATCTATCACATTAATTACATGGTGTATTTATCTCTATTTGATTTTCTAAATATTTTGTACTCTTCGTGAATTGCGTCAAAGATAAAGATTTTATTTAACTGGAATTATGTAAGAAAAATATTATATAGTTAGAATTTTTTTGTCAGATTTTTTGACATAATGATTTGACATATTTGTTGACTATAAACAAGTGAGTAGTCTCTACTATTTAATTTCATCTAATAATCTTGTTTAATTCCTTTTGAATTTTGTCAAAAATTCTGATTATTTTTTCTAACAATTGAATATTGCTTATTATATAAACCATGGACAACACAAGAAGAAGAAAATGGCGAAGGCAGAACTGTGTAAAAACCAACAACAAATGGGACAACAAAATAGTCATCCAAATATAGATTATAGAGCTGTTAAAATGAGCCAATCCGGCTCTCTCAGATCGACTCACCACGGGTTGGTGATTAAGTGGATCGAGTCAGGTTAACTCACTTTGAGAGTAAGTTAAAAATGATCAATTCGACCTGACCCAACAGGATTGGTGGGTTAAACGGGTTGACATATTAAAAAATTAAATAAAATTAAAAAAATATAAAACACATTAAAATAAACTAAAAAAGCATAAAATAATCATTAAACTTAGGTTATAAAATATCTAAATTCATGTAATAGTCATTAAACTTAAGTTACATATTAATTCATAAGTTATAATTACTAATTTATATAAGCAAAGATTCATAAATCTCAAATTTAATAAGAAAAAATAATTTAAAAAAATTCAAATTTTAAATAACTCACTTAACCCACGAGCTAACCCGGCTAAACCCAATTAACCCACGGGTTAAGTAAGTTAAATCAAAATAACTCGAATTTTTGTGAGCTAAATTTTAATCAATCCAACTCACTATTTTAGTGGGTTGAGTCGAGTTTGCTCACGAGATAGAATCATATTGACACTTTTAGTATGGAATCTATACAACTGCTGAGAAGGATGAATCTCATATTCTTGGAACAAACAGAGCCTTTTTCTTTCAAAGAGCTTACATTCTTAAGGATATTTTTACTTAAAGAGGTATTGAACTTGTTGATTTCAAATATAAACTACTTTAAAGAAGAATTAGCTAAGTCTTCCCCTCAATATAAAAATAGCAAGGTTTGTTTGTTAAGATTGAGCTTTTCATTCTAACAATCAATCACACTTACGCTATCAAGCTGATCAATAAATATCTATGTCAACAAAACCACGATTTCTTCTATACATTTTCAAGAGTCTCTCATATTCCTTACTTTTGTCCATGTCACTAGCAAACATCAAACTTAAAATATGATCATCAGAATAGAATTGGTCTGACTGAAAAATGATTTTCTTACAACCTTCCTCCTTCTAACAAGTAGAAACTGTACGCATTTTGTTGATCTAGACCTTGTTTTGAGCAAAGTATCTTATGCATAACTTCCACACAAGAAAATTTATTGGACATCTTCTAATGAATCTAAAAATTGAATTTAAAATAATAAAGACTATAGTTAAATGAAAATACAATGTTAACTGACATATGTACCTCCCATATGAGATGGGTGAAGGATTATATTTTTGTTTTATATATTTATTATATAGTTTATAAATTTATTTTTTTTAATTGTGATACAATAATTAATCTTTATTTTTTCATATGTTAGGGACGAATCTAAACTCATTCACAAGATTGTCGAATATGTTCTGGGAAAATTGGATTATAAGTACCCGTCAAAGGAATTAATTGGCCTTTTTGGTATCAATGAAAACCTTGCACCTATTGAAACATTGTTAAGAGAATTTCAAACCATTGGAATTTGGGGCATGGGTGGCATAGGTAAAACAACCATTGCTAGATGGCTATTTGGCAAATACTTTTCTCAATATGAAGGCTGTCGTTTTTTTGGCAAATGTAAGCGAAAAATCAGGTAAGCATGGACAGGAACTATGTGATTTACGCAATCAACTTCTCTCTAAGCTTTTAGGGGAAGATGATCTCCATATTGGAGCAACCATTGTAGAATCTACTTTTGTTAGTAGTAGGCTTCGTCGTAGAAGAGTTTTCATTGTGCTTGATGATGTGAGTACTTCAAAGCAATTAGAATATCTGGTTGGAGAACTTGAAGGCTTTGGACCAGGTAGTAGAATCATAATTACAACCAGAGGCTGGCATGTGCTAAGCAAACGAGTTGATGCATTACATAAGGTTGAGGAATTGAACTTTGAAGAATCCCTTCAGCTTTTCAGTTTGAATGCCTTCAACCAAAACCATCCTATAACGGGATATGGAAAGTTATCAAAAAGGGCAGTTGATTATGCCAATGGCATTCCATTAGCTTTGAAGGTTTTAGTTTCTTTTCTTCATTCAAAAAATGGAAATGAATGGAAAAGTGCACTGACAAAACTAAAAAGGATTCCTAACGATGAAATTCAAAGTGTGTTAAAATTGAGTTACGATGGATTAAATTATGAAGAGAGGGAAATTTTTCTACACATTGCATGTTTTTTGAAAGGAGAAGATAAAGAACGTGTCATTAGCTTATTAGACAGCTATGGCTTCTATGCAGTTATTGGCTTAAGAACCCTTCAAGATAATGCTCTTATAACTATAGAGAACAATGTTGTATGGATGCATGACTTGATACAAGGAATGGGTTGGGAAATTGTTCGTCAAGAATCCTACAAAGAACTTGGAAGACGCAGTCGATTATGGGATCCTAAGGAAGTCTTTGATGTACTGAAATATAATAGGGTACAAGAAAGGCATACTTATTTTCTTAACAACTCATATGTCCAGGTAGAAAATACAGTTATATATTATAGTGCTACAGTACTACTACTTATTGTCATTCCTTTTTTTTTTTTTGGATCGGGAACAGATGCAGTTGAAGGCATAATTTCAGATATGTCTAAAATTAGAGATCTACACTTGAGTGTTGACACATTTAGAAAGATGACTAATCTAAGATTTCTCAAATTTTATTCACCTTTGGGTGTCAGATATTTTAGTGTTCACTTTCATACAGGTCTCCAGTTATTTTCTGATAAATTAAGATACCTTGAGTGGAAAGGATTCCTTTCAAATTCTTTGCCATTATCTTTTTGTCTGGAGAAGCTTGTTGAGCTTTTAATGCCAAATAGCCATGTTAAGAAACTTTGGGATGGAGTAGCAGGTACATACATATGTATGTCTTAGTTTCTATTCTAATTGAAATTTGAGAATGTTCTCACGCAGTGTCTTTCGTTTAACTATTACAGGATTTGGTGAATTTAAAGACAATAGATCTTCACGAATCCATATGGTTGATGGAGCTCCCGGATTTTTCTATGGCGTCAAATCTTAAACATGTTAATCTATCCTTTTGTGAAGGTTTGAGTCATGTTCATCCATCTATTTTATCTCTCCACATACTTGTTGGTCTGTATCTAACTAGGTGCAAAGAATTGAAGAGTCTTGAAAGTGAGATTCATTTAAGATCTCTTAGATATCTCGACCTTGATGGATGCTCAAGTCTTAAGGAATTTTCAGTGTCGTTAGAAGAAATAATAAAATTGGATTTAAGCGACACAAGAATTGAAATGTTACACTCATCCATTGGACGTCTTAGCAGACTTGAAGTCGGAGGCTTAAAGACTTAAGAATCTTCCAAACGAGATATCTTGCCTGAGAAATCTTGAGGTTCTTAGACTTCACAATTGCATCGGACAATTGATTGACAAACAAAAGCTGCATATCCTTTTTTATGGTTTGCAGTCCTTAGAAATGCTATCTTTGGATCAGTGCAGTGACTTATCTGAACTACCCGACAACATTAGCATCTTATCATCATTACGTTGGTTTTCCCAATGTGGAAGCAATATCGAGTTTTTGCCTGCAAGCATCAAGCAGCTTACAAGGTTGGAATCTCTAAGCTTAAGTGATTGTAAAAGGCTTCGGCCTCTGCCAGAGCTTTCACCATCCATTAAAAATTTAAATGTCAATAAACGCACATCGTTGGAGACAGTAAGGACTTCTAAATTACTGAAAGAAATGAGCAATAGGATTTTGTTCCAAAATTGCGTGAAATTGGATGAACATGCACTATACTCTATTATGGAAGACACCTATTCCTCAATAAAGAAAAATGCATATGAAATTGCATTAGATGGAAATGGAGCTGCACACGTGTTCTATTTTTGTTTGCTAGGAAGTAGAGTTCCAGAGTCGTTCAAATGTACTAGGACAAGAAAGGCTTCCATAACTATTGAACTTGCTCCCCCTTCACATGTATTGGGTTTTGTTTACTGCGTAGTACTTTCTCCATTCACCTCAAATGAAGATGAGCACATTTTGATCAATTTTCAATGCTACTCAGAAGATGGTGAAAAGCTTGGCATAGGCACAGCTCAATGGTATGATGCAGTTCATTCAGAATTGAATTCTGATCATGTTTACTTATGGTATGATCCATTTTGTTGTTATGACATATTGGATGGAATTAAAGAAGGTGTAGGAAATGATCAGTGGACGACTTGCAACTCAAAGGTTTCATTTGAATTCATACTTAGAGCTAAAAAAAATTACCTGGTGATTGGTAAGCCAAGGCCACCTGATCGCTTTATCAGTATCAACGAGTATGGAGTGTGTCCAATACATGCCTCAGAACATTACAATTTCATAAATGGAATGGAATTAGGGTTAGTCAAGGGATATGACCAAAAGATATCAGGAAACGCAGGATGGATTAGAAGCTAGTGAAGTTGGACTTGGAATTCCAAGATCTCATTGGTAGAAACACATTTCATTAAAAATATTTCTTATTTTTATTTTTGGTGTATTTATTTTTTTTTTCTAAAGTCAAATGTTGTCCTAATATTTTTGCCTTTAAATGACAAGCAAGCCATTTCACTTTTGTAACTCTCATCACACACTGAAAGTTCAATGTTGACAATCAATATTTGAGGTTTGCCCATTTCCAGAGTGAAGAAGCCATTATAATAAGGTGCTCAATCCAAATCATAAGATTTATAGATAGGGGTGTTTATTGAGTTGGATTAACTTACGAACGTATAAGTTTTGATCCAACCCAACCCATAATTGACAGGTTGAATTGGGTTCGAAAATTCTCAACATGTGGATTTACAGGTTAGGTTCAAAAATTCTCAACCTGATGAATATGATGAGTTAGGTTATGAAAAAATTTTAACCCACTCAACCCAACCTAATTCAACTAATTTTTTAATATAAAAAAATTATTTTTGAATATTTAGCATATTAAACATAATGTTTCTACTTTTCCCTCTGACAAATTTTACGTGATTTATTGTATTTTACTTTAGAATTTGTATTAGAACTTCTTACGTTTAAGACTAAAGCTTGTTATATTATGTTTAAGACTTGTAACTTATTGAATTTGACTTTTATTTTGTTTGAGATTAAGTTATTTATCATGATATGTGATAAATTTTTAATTTTTTATTAATTTTAATATTTACTTTAACAGGTGAAATTTTTTTTTTTAATGTATGCTAGACTTACTAATTCAACCAAATACAACCCACTCGTATTATTTTAAGGCCTCATGCTTTGTTTTACCCGCAATAATGCCTTCCTAGCTTGTAGGGTCCCTTTTCTTCGTCTGCCCCCATGACTTTGATTTGGAAGCGTTCTTTCAAATGGATTCGTTTAGCTATATGGTACCATCATTTATTATTTATTATTCATCGGTTTCCTATTTGTTCTACTTTTTAGTTGCTTGTGTAGCTACCAAATTACACTTGATCGCAAATTTTGAAAACCACCAAGCTTCAAATTGTGTTATCATTAAAGTTGCAAGACATATGCGCATGTGCAATCCTGGCACTGCCGAAGCTGTATGCCATTGTGATTTATGTCTTGCAATGGTTCCCATGTAAATGCTACCTACCATGCAATGGCTAACACTATTTGTCTATAGCAAGCATCGCTATTCATCTTTTCCATTAGACCGAAGATTACAAAAATTTGGCTATCCTTTTTCCACTTTGCAAGCCGAAGCGACAGAGACTAGTCGCCGTTTTGTTAAGACAATTGACAATTGTAACACCCAATCCGTACACAATAAAATTTGCTTCCAAAATTGTTTCTTTATTTGTAAATATAAAATAATACTCTTTAACTCTTTCATGAATATATAATTTTGATAATTAATTTCTATAAAATCTTAATAAATAGTAAAATGAAGAAAATACCTCAACGTTTTTGGGTTACAATCTATAAACTACTCTAACTCGCTCCTAATTAATAGTTTCAAAAATACCTTAACTTAATAGAGATTTTGGGGAAAAATTATTTCTCACTGTGTGCTTTTATGAGAAATTATTCTCATTTTCTGTGACTATCGGTTATTGTATTTTTAATTCAGATTTTTAATTTTACGAAACTTTAGATGAATTGAGTTGTTCATCACATATTAATCAATTTGTTAGTTTATTACTATGACCGTAACGCACAACCATTACAATATTATGTATATGAAAATATCTTAACCATAGCTACATGATTATAAGGTACGAAGTATATCGGATAAAATCCTTGTATCTTCTAGTGGTCTGCGTAATTTGTTTAACAGAGTTACTACGTGTACACCACAAAAGATGCATAATCTCCTTAACAAACCACTTACTTCTAAACTAACGATACTGATACATATTTAATTTTTACATTCTTTTTGTAATCTATTAAATAATATTTTAGAATTTATTAAAAATTTTAAAAATAATTTAGATTATTCACATAATTTAAATAATATAAGTAATTATCATTTTCTTAAATTTATGATAAATTTTTGAGTAAATCCTTAATTTAGTCATCCAAATATTATATTAACATCACTTTGATCTTTTAAAAAATATTGATATTAATTTAGTCTTTGAAACATGAAAAGAGAAATCAAAATTGTCTTTTTATATGGATAGAAACTAAATTGATGTCATTTCTATTATTAAAAACTAAATTGATGTTAATTTTATATAATTGAGAAACTAAATTGATAATATTTTTTAATAATTAAAAAATTACATTAATGTTAATTTCATAATAGAGCAAAAGGATGTTACATTTCATAATTTAAAGATTAAATTAGTGTCAATATTCTTCAAAAAAATAAAATAATGTCAATATAATATTTAAAAGACTAAATTAAAAATTTAATCTAAACTTTTTTTTCAAAACTTTATTTTTTGAAAGTCAATAACGTGTGAATTTGAAAGTCAATAACAAAATTAATAACGTGTGAATTTTTTGAAAGTCAATAGTATTGAAATAAAAAAATTATTATGACTCAAGCTACGTGGAGAACTCATCCCAAAAAATTAGTTAATATAAATTATAAAACTGATATTAATTACTTTTAATTTAAACAATATGAAATTAATCTTGTTAAATTTTTTAAAAACCTTCTAAGAATTTTTATAATAAACAATCTATAGACAAGTCTGCGTCCTTAAAGAAAATAATTATTATGACTCAAGTTATGTGGAGAGGTGATCCAAAAAAAAAAATTAATTAGTATAAAATTGTAATGCTGATATTACTTTTTTAATTTAAGCTAAATGAAATTAATTTTGTTAAATTTTTTTAAACCTTTTAATTTTTTGTTTTTTTGATAAACAACATATAGTCAAGTCAACAAAAATAAGATACTGCGTTATATCATGTAAAAAATAATTTTAATTTAAAATGAAAAAAACGTGCTATGCTAGTTTTTGTTTCTTATAATAATAATAATAATAATAATAATAATAATAATAATAATAATAATAATAAAAAAATTAAACTTAAATTTAAAAAAATATGAACAAATACTTCTGATTCATATTAAAAAAAATTAAAAAGAATAAAAAAAACGAATAAATCATGATACAATTATTGTCCGAATCTTACACAAGAATTAATATTACACAAAATTTTGATACAAAGAAACATAACAAAATGAGAAACAATGTACAAGAATGATTAGTTGAGGAAGGCGCAGAGCAAGAGTGCAAGACCTCTGATTAACTACAAATTCGATACACGCAATCAAACAACTGGGCAAAACAACAGAGTTGTATCAAGACATGTTAAATATAAAAACGAAAATTGGGTTAGGTTTAGGCCTGTGTCTTTTTTCTCATGAAACAGGGTCCGCATCAGTTTTTTATGATTTGTTTTGGTGAATTCATCATCTTCAACCCAAGGCTGAGATGGCTTTACCCCTTCCCTTCCTCAACACCAAACACTAAACACTAAAAGTTGTAATTTTCATGGGTGGAGTTTCTGGGCAATTGGACATTTGATTAAGAAATTGGGGCTATGAAAGCGATATGGCATTAGCAAAATGGTTCTCCGAATGCTGACGAGGATCTTCCCATATAAAACATCCACACTCTTCACCGTTGGCTGTGGCGATAGCTTTAAGGAAAAAACTTCAAAGCTTGTTAAATATAAAAACGAAAATTGTGTTACTGGTCTGTGTCTTGTTCCTCATGAAATTGTGGTCTGCATCAGATTCTATAAAAAATGTTTTGGGCAAGTGTTGTTTACTGTAGCTGCATACATCTCAAATTTGTGAATGATCATCTTCAATCCAAGGCCTGAGATAGCGTTATTCCTTTACTTATAAACCTTCCTTGTCTCCAGACTCAACACTATTTCTCTTCTGGTTGACAAATAAGTTGTTGGCCAACAAGAACACGGTGCTGTGGTTGACTTCTTCTAGTTCATCAGGGTATGGCAGGTACTGCTGCTTCTTCCTCTTCCACTGCTTCCTCTGCTGCATCTCATCCCAAAAGGTATGATGTTTTTGTTAGCTTCAGAGGTGAGGACACCCGCAGCAACTTCCACAAGCCATCTTCGTGATGCTCTGATTCGAAAGAATATAATAGCATACTTAGATGACAAACTTCACAGAGGAGATGAGATCTCAACAGCACTTTTGAAAGCAATAGAAGAGTCACACATATCACTCATCATCTTCTCAGAGAACTATGCTTCTTCCAAGTGGTGCTTGGATGAGCTCGTCAAGACTCTCCAGTGCAAGGAAGATCAGGGACAGCTTGTGATACCTGTGTTCTACAAGATTGACCCTTCACATGTGCGGAAGCAGAGTGGGAGTTATGAGAAAGCATTTGCAAAACACAAGCGAGATTCCAAGTATGACCAAGACAGGTTGAAAAAGTGGAAAGCAGCTCTGGTTAAAGCAGCCAATTTAGCTGGGTGGGACTCTCAGATATATGGGTAAGTATTCATTGTGTTTTTGAAAGTGAATTTTTCAATTGATATGCTTCAAAATCAACTTGTGTTATACATCTTCTTTTCTTTCTTACTATAGCCAGAATTTCATTTCCTGAACAGCTCTTACCAGGTGCAGTTTACACCATTCAATACTTTGGACATTTTGTAATGCTAAATTTTGCGATTTGTGAATATTGATATAGCCACAAGTCCACAACTTGATTAAAGCTAAAGATTTATATTTACTTGAAGAAATATTCAACTATATGATTTCCCATCTAAACAACTTCAAAAAGTAATTACCTGAAGTCTTTCGTTTAATATTAAAATAGCAAGGTTTGTCTGTTAGATTGATCTGTTCTTTCTTACAATTAATCGACTAGGCTGTCCCAACAAAACCACTATTTCCTCTACACATTTTCATGAGTCTCTAATATTTCTTACTTTTGTCCATGTCTCGATTAAACATCAAACTCAAAATATGATCATCAGTAAAGAATTGATCTTACTGCAAAATACTTCTCAAACAGTCTTCTCCTTCTAACAAGTAGAAACCCTACACATTTTTTTTTGGCCTGGACCCTTTTTTGAGCAAAATAGCTTATGCAAAACTTCCACACAAGAAAATTTGGACTTCTTCTAATGAATCTTAAAAAGTAACTTAAAATAATATAGATTATAGTTACATGAAAATACAATGTTAACTGACATATGCACCTTGCAGATGATATAGATGAAGGATTTTATTTTCATTTTCTATATATATTTTTTAATTATATAGTTTTGTATTTGTTTTTTAAATTGTGATATAATGATTATTCACCTTATGTTTTCTTTTTCATATGTTAGGGACGAATCTAAGCTCATTCACGAGATTGTAAAAGATGTTTTGGGAAAATTAGATTATAAGAACCAGCCAAGGGAATTAAAAGGCCTTTTTGGTATCAATGAAAACCTTGCACCTATTGAATCATTAATAAGAGAATTTCAAATCATTGGAATTTGGGGAATGGGTGGCATAGGTAAAAAACAACTATTGCTGGATGGCTATTTGACAAATACTTTTCTCAATATGAAGGTTCCTGTTTTTTGGCAAATGTAAGGGAAAAATCAGGAAAGCATGGACAGGAACTACATGGTTTACGCAATCAGCTTCTCTCCAAGCTTCTAGGGGAAGATGGTCTCCATATGAGTACAACCAATATAGAATCCACTTTTGTTATGAGCAGGCTACGTCGAAGAAGAGTTTTAATAGTGCTTGATGATGTTAGTACTTCATTGCAGATAGAGTATCTAGTGGGAGAAATTGAATGCTTTGAATCAGGTAGTAGAATCATAATTACTACCAGAGACAAGCATGTGCTAACCAAAGGAGTTGATGTAATACATAAGGTTGAGGAATTGAACTTTCAAGAATCCTCTCAACTTTTCAGTTTGAATGCTTTCAACCGATACCATCCTACAATGGGATATGAAGAGTTATCAAAAAGGGCAGTTGATTATGCAAAAGGCATTCCATTAGCTTTAAAGGTTTTGGGTTCTTTTCTTCATTCAAAAAGTGGAAATGAATGGGAAAGTGCATTGACAAAACTAAAAAGGATTCCCAATGAAGAAATTCAAAGTGTGTTAAGATTGAGTTATGATGGATTAAATTATGAAGAGAGGGAAACATTTTTAGGCATTGCATGTTTTTTGAAGGGAGAGCATAAAGAACGTGTCATTAGCCTCTTAGACAGCTATGGCTTCTATGCAAGTACTGGCTTAAGAACCCTTCAAGATAAAGCTCTTATAAGTATAGAGAACAATTTTGTATGGATGCATGACTTGATACAAGCAATGGGTAGGGAAATTGTTCGTCAAGAGTCCTACAAAGAACCTGGAAGACGCAGTCGATTGTGGGATCCTATGGAAGTCTATGATGTACTAAAATATAATAAGGTAAGAGAAAGACACACTTATTTTCCTAACAACTCTTGTGTCTATTATGAAAATATAAGCTTACAAACTATGATTCTTATTTTTATTTGACAGGGGACTAGTGCAGTTGAAGGCATAATTTTAGATATGTCTCAAATTAGAGATCTACACTTGAGTGTTGACACATTCAGAAAGATGACTAATCTAAGATTTCTCAAAATTTATTCTTCCATGGGTGTCAGATATTCTAGTGTTCACATTCCTACTGGTCTCCAATTATTTTCTAATGAATTAAGATTCCTTAAGTGGAATGGATACCTTTCAAAGTCCCTGCCATTATCTTTTTGTCCGGAGAAGCTTGTTGAGCTTTTATTGCCAAACAGCTACGTTAAGAAACTTTGGGATGGAGTTCAGGTAGATATATACGTATTCTGAGTTTCTATTCTAATTGAAATTTGAGAATATTCCCATGCAATGTCTTTCATTTAACTGTTCCAGGATTTGGTGAATTTAAAGAGAATAAACCTTAGCGGATCCAGATGGTTGATGGAGCTCCCGGATTTCTCTTTGGCATCAAATCTTGAACATGTTGATCTCTTCGATTGTGAAAGTTTGTGTTATCTTCATCCGTCTATTTTATCTCTCCACAAACTTGTTACTTTGAATCTAGGTAAGTGCACAAAATTGAAGAGTCTTAAAAGTGAGATTCATTTCAGATCCCTTAGATTTCTCAACCTTTATAGATGCTCAAGTCTTAAGGAATTTTCCATGTCGTCAGAAAAAATAACACGTTTGGAATTAGATTGCACAAGAATTAAAATGTTGCACTCATCTATTGGACGTCTAAGCAAACTTGATAGTCTTAGACTCAAAGGCTTAAGACTTGAGAATCTTCCAAGTGAGATATATTGCCTGAGAAATCTTAAGAAGCTTAATCTTTTAAAAAATGCACTGGACAAATGGTTCACAGACAAAAGTTGCATATCCTTTTTGATAGCTTACAGTCCTTACAAGTGCTAATGTTAGATAAGTGCAGTGACTTATCTGAGCTACCTGACAACATTAGCATATTATCATCATTACGTCAGTTAAGTCTATGTGGAAGCAATATCGAGTTTTTGCCTGCAAGCATCAAGCAACTTACAGGGCTGAAATTGCTACTCTTAAGTTATTGTAAGAGGCTTCGGTCTCTGCCTGAGCTTCCACCATCCATTACATATTTAAATGTCAACCACTGCACATCGCTGGAGACAGTAAGTACTTTTAGACTATCATTGAAAGGTATGAGCGAAAGGATTTTGGGCCACAATTGCATGAAATTGGATGAACATTCACTATACACTATTATGGAATATGCTCACTTCTCAATCAAGAAAAATGCACGTGAATTTGTATTAAGAGGAAGTAGAGCTGCATACATGTTCTATATTTGTTTGCCAGGAGGTCGAGTTCCAGAGTGGTTCAAATACAATAGGACAACAGAGGCTTCCATTACTATTGAACTTGCTCCACCTTCGAATGTGTTGGGCTTTGTTTTCTGCGTAGTAGTTTCTCCACTGCCTTTGAATGAAGATAGGTACATTTTCACGCAAATTCAATGCTACTCGGAAGATGGTGAAAAGCTTGACAGAGGCTTACTTCCTTGGAATAATGCATTTGAGCCGAAAATGGATTTCGATCACGTTTACCTTTGGTATGATCCAGTTTATTGTTACAACATGTTGGACGGAGTTAAAGAAAGCAGAGGAAATGATCAGTGGACCACTTGCAGCACAAAGATTTCTTTTAAATTCATTGTAATTGCTTGTAAAGACAGAAATATGTGTAAGAAAAGGCCAATTGATCGCTCTATCAGTATCAAAGAGTGTGCAGTCTATCCAATGTATGCCTCAGAACATTACAATTTCATAAATCAAATGGAATTGGAGTCAGAGTTCAGTGACATGATGAAAAGAAGTAAAGAAACTCAGGATGGTTTGGAAGCTAGCGAAGTTGGACTTGGAATTTCAAGATCTCACTAGCAAAGACTCATTTCATTGAAAATGTTTCTTATTTATTTTATTTTAGTAGTATTTATGTACTTTTTTCTAAAGTAAAATGTTGTCCTAATATTTTTGTATTTAAATTACAAGCAAGCCATTTCTTGTATGTAACTCTCTCCACATACAGAAATTTGGTAGAATTATCCAATGACCTTAAAAAAAAAAAGATGAAAATGGCGACAATAAACACACTTTGTTATTCTCAAAGAAGAACTAGGGACAAAGTTCACACCTACGACCTCACCTACAATTGACAAATGCTTATGTATACCCAATATGTATCCATACTGAATATATACTAAATACAAGAGTTACATAAAAGTATCTATACACAGTAACCATTTCGTGACTTGACCTTTGACTACATATGTGGATGGAAAATGTTGTTATACAAGACAACTATATATAATTTTGATAGGTGGAGTTTCTGGGAAGTTGTACACTTGACTGAGAAATTGGGGTTATGAAAGGGATATGGTAGTAGCAAAATGGTTCTCCGAATGTGGATGAGGATCTTCCTATATGAAACATCCACATGTGGCGATAGCTTTAAGGAACAACTTCCAAGCTAAACTTCTCTAAAATTCGTTAAGTTCATATAATGGCTTTACCACGACAATAACACTATGGTGCTGCTCTTCTTCCCCCCCATCACCAGTTGATCCTTGAGAATCCATCAGAGATATGAACAAAATATAATATTTAGGCAAAACCCAAGCCTACTACCTCCATTGTGAGATTTTGAAACACTGTTGTTTTGAATTATATTGACAGTATTTTACACATAACATGAAAACTTTTCCATTTGAGTGCCACACCAATAATTTTTGTTGGTCATTGAACGGGATTAAGAAAAGATTCTAACATTTTTGCAATCTTTTAAGCACAAAATTGAAATAAAGAAAATTTTTGAGACAAAATTGGAACTTGATGAGCAAAAACTATAACTTGGCCATCCATTGCTATGCTATGGGTTACAAGGTTAACTTGTACCACTTGTATCCAGGTTTCTACGAAATGCCACTTTTGTCTGTTGTGTATAAAGGTTCCATAAAATAATCAATAGTGTATTTTTAAGGAATCCTATAAGCTGTTTATGCAGATAGTAGATAACATATTTCAATCGTAAACTCTTTGCTATTATGATCTTTTCCTGCTCTCGAACCCCAAAAATAATTTTTTTTAAAAATAATACAGGCTTGATTTATTCAACGTTGCTTCACAAACAAACACCAATGTTGAGACTATTACACAATGCGTAAGCATTTTGTGTTCACGACAAGCAGCATTCTTTTACAAGAATAATAATCATTTCAAGGGTTATGTTGAATATCAGCATAGAAAGCCTATATAGTCCACTATGCTACATATCGAGTAAATGAATTCATTTTCCAACACACTTAACAAATGGAGATGCTTAAACACTAACTGAAGCAGCCCTGTGGAAACAATAACAGCTCCATGCCTCGTGAAGAAAATGGGAATGAGGTGTCCATTGGACTTAACACCTTTTGTACATTATTATTTTCTTTTTTTTTTCGTAATATCATTTTCTTGTTTAATGATAAAGTTTTCTTTTTGTTCAAAACTTTATTTGTTGAAAGCTAATAACGTGAATTTAGGGCAAAGGCGATTTATGTATCAGTCCCTTTTAAAAAAAAAAAAAAAATTCATCAGTATATACGAGTTACACTACTGGAGAGCTCATCCAAAAGAAATTAGTTAGTATAAAATTGTAACACTAATATTACTTTTTTAATTTAAGGTAAATAAAATTAATTTTGTTAATTTTTTTAAACCTTCAAAAAAAATTTATGATAAACAACCTATAGTCCAGTCAACAAAATTAAGATACCGCCTTATTTCATGTGAAAAATAATTTTAATGTTAAATTAAATAGGTATTATGCTACCTACTATTTATAATAATATCAATAATTTTATATTTATAATAAATTAAATTCTAATTTTAAAAAATACTAAATAACGAAAACAAAATCACATCCGCTAGATAGAATTCTTGGGGAAAGGGATTCTTTAGCCTGAATCACAGGCTCCCTCTTTAACCTTCGTGCATTGATACAGCCTATGCAGAAAGTTTTCAATGGATAAATCATGATACAATTCTTGTCCGAATCTTACACAAGAATTAATATTACACAAATGTTTATATAAAAAATATTAAAAAAAGAAAAATAATGTATAAGAATGATTCGTTGAGGAAAGTGCAGAGCAAGAGTGCAGGACCTCACATTAACTGTAAATTTGATACACGCAATTAAACAACTGGGCTGTCTTTCGAGTTTTTTTCTCATCAAAGAGGATCCGCATCAGTTTTATATAATTTTTTTTGGGTCAATTCCGCATTGTTTACAATACCTGCTGTTTGGTTTAAGGTTTTGACGGGGAGGATTTTTAACATATATATTTTATATAATTAATTTAGAATGAATTAATAAATTATTTTTAGGCATATATTTTTTAAATTGGAAAGGATTAAAGTGTGATTATATTTAATTAATTAGTTGATTGAATTTTCTAATCAAATGGGATCAATTTGAAATATTTGAAGATAGAATTTTAAATTCAAATTAAATTATGAGAAATATTTTGATTGAAGCTATTGATTATTATTAACTGACTAAATGCATTTCCTTTATTATGAGATATGTTTTATTAAGAAAAAGTTTTAAATTATTATATGATCATTTCCTTTGATTGGTTGATTATACTTAATTATGGAAATAACATTTTTGACTCATTATTACTTAATTACAATCTTTATGTGCAGAAGATCAAGTTGAAATTTTAAATGTGTGCTAATATGAAACAATACTAAAAACAAATAAAACGAGCAACTATTTCGAGTAATTACTGAATAAACGAGTAACTACTAGAAACGAAAATAGCAACTACGAGATTTGCACGTGATTCTCGTATAATGACTTAAAGATGTTGTCTCTTGACTGAAATCACTATCTAATGGCTAGCAACATCAAAGGTGGCATATTAGCTATAAAAAGAATAGCTTTTTGAAGAAATCAAAGTGAAAGCTTTTTGGGAAGAAAATTAGAGAAAATGTTAAATACTTGTAGAACTCTTTCTCTTCTATATCTGACAGTTCTATACTTGCTTATCTTATATAGAAAAAGAGAGAGTTGTTTGATTTTCATTGTAACTCATTCATAAAAATATTTGAAAATACTTTTGTTTTATTCAGATCAAGAAAGAGAGCGTCAGTAGTATTCTATGAACATTCTTGAGGTTGGGATACTCTTCTTCGGATTGAAGTGAAAAGAAGTTCGTTGTAATGTCCTTTATATTAAAACATCACTGTTACTTTTCTTCATGTTGAAGTTGAGAAAGATTCATTATGGCGTCCTTAGAAGAAACAATATCATTGTTACTCTGCTTTGAAGTAGAAGTAGAGAAAGATTCTTATAAAGTCCTTATAAACAAAAAAGTTATAGTGAATAAAATCTCAAAGCAGTTATTTGGGGATTGGACGTAGGTCACGATTGTGACTGAACCATAATAAATCCATTGTGCACGTTTTTTATCCCTATCTCTTTTATTTTTCAAACATTCATATTATTTGTGTTATATTAAAATAAATTTTTAAATTATAAATTTTCTATTATTGAATCCAAAAGAACCAATCCACTCTCCCTTGGTTCTTTCACCTACACACATCTAAAATTTGTGTAACTAATCATCTTCAATCTACGAGTGCTCGTAATTAAATCAAACTAATTTAAACTAAAAAAAAAGTCAAAAAATTAAAAATAAAATAAAATCAAAATTAATTAGTTTTGTTTAATTTTTTAATTATACAAACCGATAAACTTAGTTTGATTTTTTATTTTTATTTATAAAATTAAACTCATGTAATTATACAAATATATTTTTATAATTATTTATTTATAAATTATTAAATTTTAATTTTTTATTATTTCTATAGAAATGTTTAAGTTAATTTATTATTTATATTTATTTAATTTTTTTTATTAATATTTTGATTTTAATTTATTGTTAATTGAAGTATGTAAAAAAAAAAAGTCTAGTTGAATATAACTTTTTTTAAAAAGAATATTTAACCAAAAATTGATTGTAGAAAATTAATAATATTATAATCATAGGTTTAGTTCTCCAATTAAAATAAATCTGACTGATTCCCAATATAAAAAAATTAATTAATTTATTTCATATAACCTTTTTATTTTTTTTTTTAAATTAAACCAAACTAAACCACAAATAATCCCACTTCAATCTAAGAGCTGAGATAGCATTACCAAACCTTTCATTCCTCCACACAAAACACTACTCGTCTTCTGCTGTGCTTGAGACCAACAATAGTTCATCCCTCATCTCGGCATGGCAGGTACTATATAATCTTTTTAAAAATTTTAAACCTTTTAAGAATTTTTAAAATAAACAACTTATAGTCAAGCCAACAAAACTAAGATACCGCGTTCCTTCATATAAAAAATAATTTTAATTTTGCATTGTTAATAAATCATATTATTTATATAAAATAATTAATTTGAATATTTTTAAGTGTTGTGCCACTATTATTTATTATAATATCAATAATTTATACCAACAATAAAGTAAATTTAAAATTTTAAAAATATAATAACGAAAATAAAACCACATCAGCTTGATAGAATACGTTGGGAAAGGATTACTTAAGCCTGAATTAAAGGCTCCCTATTTAACCTTTATGCCTTTATACACCCTTCGCAGAAAGTTTTCAATGGATAAATCATGACACAATTCTCGTCCGAATATATAAAGAAATATAAGAAAATGAGTAATAATGTAGAAGAATAATTAGGTTGAGCTGCAGAGCAAGAGTACAAGACCTCAAATCTATTATATATATATATATATATATATATATATATATATATATATATATATTCTGATATATTCGGAAACACAAGTTGTACTTCTACCACGTGAATACTGCTGCTCTTTGTTTATTACCTTGGTTTTTTTCATTTCTCTATTTGAGTCAAATTATTACTTTTTTTATTTTCATTTGTAAAATTTTTTTATCTTTTTCCTTAATATTTATAAATTATAATTATTGCCTTTTCATTTTTTTATTAATAATATTAAATATTTACCAACACATTATTATTTTATATATTCTTTCATTTCTCTACATTATCTTTATACATTCAACATTAAAATATTTCATCTTTACTATCTCAAATTAAATATGAACTATGTATTAATAGTATGACGATAATATCTTAAAATTAATGGTATTATATTTTATTCAAACCAAACTTTTGTAGTAATTCCTAAATGAATACTATTCATGACAAAAATTTTTATTGATATATAATTAGTTGTGTAAATTATATCATTTTACTTTTATTGCATAAAATATCAACTCTCAAAAATTTTTACATTATATCTTTTTATGAACTTAAAGATAAATGATATTCGCTATATAAAAATTGAAATATACTTTCCAATCAAACAAAATCTAACACAATTTTACACGTGGGTCCATATTAGTTAACCATAAATTTGAGACACGCAACTAAACAATTGGGTGAAACAGCACCAAGCTGTACCAAAACCATGTTAAATATAAAAACGAAAATTGTGTTATAATTTTTTTTGGGGTCAATTCCGCGTTGTTTATCATACCTGCGCTTATCTCAAATTTGTATAACTAGTATAATGCTCATGTAATGTACGAAAAAATTTCGAAAGATAAAATAATAATACTTAAAAAAATATATTATTTACAAATTATAATATAATATTTTATAAAGACAAAAAATATCACATTTAATAATATTTAAAGAGATAAATAAATCATTATCCTTTTCATCAATTCTATATAATTCAAAATTACATTTCCGACAAATACTTAATTTAGAAAAATGAATTTCTATTTGAAACTCTTAAAGTAATTTTCTACATATTAAAGATAAAGTCATACTTATATGAATGATTATAACATAAATAAACAACTATTTCATGTCTAAAGTACTATTGTGTTATATGATTCATCTGAATATATATGATTTGATCTAAATTTGTAAACCACTCCTATTCTTTACTCTTGATATTGCTACATAAAGTTAGCCGCAGCTAAATACTGATTTTGATAAGTATAATCTTACATGAAAAAAGTTTCTACCTAACTTTTCTTCATGGTCATAGCAAAAGAAAAAAAATCAATGGAAACTGTCCTTTTAAAAAATACAAAAAAAAAAAGAAACATTTCAATGATTTTACAATTATAATTCAATAATATATGTTTTAAATCATTTATAAGTCTATAGTTTCACCCTTAAAAATATCTGTGAACGGAAAATTCCCTTGCATTTTCTGTCAAAGATTTTCTCCTAAAAACATTTCATTGTACTTTGGGAAAGGGATCCTTAAGCCTGAATTACAGGCTCACTCTTTAACCTTTATGCCTTTATACAACCTTCGCAGAAAGTTTTCAATGATAAATCATAATACAATTCTTGTCTGAGTCTTACACAAGAGTTAATATTACACAAAATTTTGATATAAAGAAATATAAAAAAAAAGAGAAATAATGAACAAGAATGATTGGTTGAGGAAGGTGCAGACCAAGAGTGGGAGACCTCAAATCGACTATAAATTTGGTACTCGGAATCAGACAACTGGGCAAAACAGCACCAAGCTGTACCAAAATCATTTTAGATTTAAAAACGAAAATTGTGTTAGGTTTAGGCTGTCTTTTGAGATTTTTCTCATGAACTAGGGGTCTACATCACTTTTTTATAATTCTTTTTGATCAATTCGGTGTTGTTTACCATACCTGCACACATTTCAAATTTGTATAATTGATCGTCGTCAATCTAAGGGCTGAAATAGCATTATCCCATCTTTTTAGTGTATATTTATATTAATTTATTTTATATTTAAAATAGTTTATAATTAAAATTTTATTAAAAAATTTTAAAAAATATTTTTTTAAAAATATAATCTACTCCAAACACCCCTTATTTTTAAAATAATATATCTATTTTAGATTTTGGTCAATGGTTTCCTCTTCGGAACCACGTTCACGCTAAATTCTCTCTGCAGCTAGCTTTCCATATTATATTCCCGCTCCTGCACCCGGACCATGCATCTCACTCTCCAAACTGAAAATTGCTTTTATTCGTAATGCTAGGCTCACAATGTTTGTATTAAATCACCTTTTTGTTAAGGCTATTATAACACCTAATCCGTACAGAATTAAATTTTCTTCCAAAATTATCTCTTTATATTTAAATATTAAATAATACTCTTCAACTCTTTCATGAAATATAATTTTGGCCACTAATTTTTATAAAATTTTCATAAATAGTAAAGTGAAGAAAATACGTTAATTTTCTTTCTATAATATGAAAACATCTTAAATTTCTTTTTTTTTTATGATAACTACTTAAATTTCTCACTATTAAGCATGAACCAAGTTCTAGAAAATGCCTCTGCTTAATAGAGATTTTGGTGAAAATTTATTTCACACTTGTGCTTTTATGTTACAATATTTGTAATCATGAGATATTGTGTTTTTAAATAAGATTTTTAATTTTACGAAACTTTTAGATGAAATGAGTTGTTTATCACACATTAATCATTTTATCTGTTATTGGTATTGGTGTAATGCACAACTATGTATTACAAATTACAATATTATGTATATAAAATTATCTTAACTTAGCTACATAATTTTAAGGTACGAAGTATATCAAATAAAACCTTGTATCTTCTAGTGGTCCGCATAATTTGTTTAACAAAGTTACTAATATTATGTTTGGATAAGTCATTTCAAAGAAGGAATGTAATCTTTAAGAGCATTTAAAATGATCTCTAATAAAATATTTTGTTTGGATATACAGGAAAGAATTTTTTGAAATTTTCAAGCGTTTTAATCGAATATTTTTAGCTCTAAAATAAGAAATTTGAAATTCCACACATTGAGAGAGAATGTCGAGAGTTCTTTTTTCTCGAGCAATGCCTATAGTTACGCTCCTTCATTTTCTTTTCATTAGTTGCATTTCAACCATGAGTAACAGCTTGTCCAAGCTCTTCACTGAGTGCAAAGTTTTTGTGAACCATTACCAACTAGAATGAGGATGAATCTCCTTAGATGCATATATTTGAAACTATTCACGTGCGTTTTTACTCCTGCAAATTGATTGAGCGAAGAGAAGGTGTACACCACAAAAGATGCAATCTCCTTACAAAACCACTTAATTCAAAAGTAACGGTATCGATGCATATTTAATTTTACATTTTTTTAATCTATTCAATAATATTTTATATTTAATTATAAATTTTTAAAATGATTTGGATTAATTATACACATACTTTAAACAGTACATGTAATTATCTTTTTCTTAAATTTATTATAAACTACCTTCTTTTTTTTTTTTTTTGCAAAACTTTATATTGTGAAAGTCAATAACATGTGAATTTGGAGGAGAGACGATTTGTGTATTAGTCCTTTTTACTTAATTCATTGTTATATATGAGTTACATTATAAAAAAAAAAATTGTTATGACTCAAACTAAGTGAAAAGTTCATCTCAAAAGATTAATTGTTGGTACAAATTGTAACACTAATATTACTTTTCAATTTAAGCTAAATGAAATTAATGTGTTAAATTGCTTAAACCTTTTAAGAATTTTTATGATAAGCTACTTGTAGACAAGTCAACAAAAGTAAGCCGGATTACCTCATATAATATCTTTATTATAACTGTCATGTTACTTTTATTTATTATAATATCAATAACATTTATACCAATAATAAATAAAATTTAAAAATTTTCAGAAAAATAAAGTAACGGATATTTTAAAATCACGTCAGCTTGGCCTACCCCACAAAAGGGAAAATCATCAGCTTTATAGGATACCTGGGGAAAACGTATACTTTTGCCTGAATCACAAGCCTTTTGTTTTTTTAACCCTTATATGCATTCATACAGCCTTTTCAAAAAGTTATATGAAGAAATATAAAACAAAAGATAAATAACGTACAAGGACGATTAGTTGAAGCAGTGCAGAACAAGAGTCCGAGACCTTAGATTAATTACAAATTTGATACACACAATTAAACAACTGGTGAAACAGTACCAAGTTATATGAAAACCATGTCAAATATAAAAACGAAAATTGTGTTATGTTAGACCTGTGTATTTGGATTTAGATTCTCTTTTATAAAAGAATTATTTTATTTGAAGAGATAAATATAAATTTTTTATATATAAAATTTATTATGACGTATTATAAATTTATTAATTATTTTAAAATTTTTTATTTTTATTTGTTTAACAAAATATTTTTTTGTTATTTTAATAACAGAAGAAAATCTAATCTCTATCCTTTTTGTCATGAAATAGGATCCGCGTCAGTTTTTTGTAATACTTTTTCGTCAATTCTGCGTTGTTTACCTTACCTGCACACATCTCAACTTTGTATAGTTGATCATCTTGAATCTAAGGGTTGAGATAGCATTGCCCCTAACACAATTCTAGTCTTCTGTTGTGATTGACCAAGAATAGTTCATCACTCATCTGAGCATGGCAGGAACTGCAGCTTCTTCCTCTTCCACTGCCTCCTCTACTGCATCTCATCCCAAAGCGTATGATGTTTTTGTTAGCTTCAGAGGTGAGGATACCTGTAGCAACTTCACAAGCCATCTTCGTGTTGCTCTGATTCGAAACAACAAAATTATAGATTCCGCAGTGCAAGGAAGATCAGGAACACATTCTGATACCTGTGTTCTACAAGGTTGACCCTTCACATGTGCGGAAGCAGAGTGGGAGGTACTAGAAAGCATTTGCAAAACATGAGCAAGATTCCAAGTATGACCAAGGCAAGTTGAACAAGTGGAAAGCAGCTCTGGTTGAAGCAGCTAATTTAGCTGGGTGCGACTCTGGGCTATATAGGCAAGTATTGACTGTGTTTTTCAACAGAGAAATTTTCAAGTGATATACTTCATAATTAACTTGTATTATACATCATAATTATACATCATCTTTTCTTTCTTTCTATAGCCAGAATTTCATTTCTTGAACTGCTCATACCAGGTACAATTTACACCTTTTTTTTTTGTGAAAACAATTTACACCATTCAATACTTTGTAATGGTCAATTTTTGAGAATTATATTTGATACTTGTGATTTTAAAGTTACATATTATACTATGTCTTTTTCTAGAACCGAATATAGAATATAGATGTGCATTGAACTGAGGAGCACCTGTGGTGGAGCATCCTCAGTCCAACTTTCACTTAACCCTAAGTTAGTGATGATGTAGCTATTTACACACCAAAGTTGCTGTAGCTACAAGTCTACAACTTGATTAAAGCTAAAGATTTATTTCTACTAAATCATCTTTAAGTTAGTTGCAATAGAAGCTATTACATTAATTACTTGTTTTTTCTGTCTCTCTATTTGATTTTTTAAGGATTTTGTACTTTTAATTTTACGCCAAAGATAAAGATTTTATTTAACTGGAATTAAACCACAAACAACACAAGTAGGAGAAAACATCTAAGGGTACAAATATATAAAAGCCAACAACAAATGGAACAACAGAATAGTCATTCAAGTATGCAATCTATACTACTCTTGAGAAGGATGAAGCTCATATTCCTAGAATAAACAGAGCCTTTTTCTTTCAAGGGGATACTCCTAGAGCTCTTTCTAAGAGCTTATATTCTTAAAGATATTTGTACTTCCTTAAAGAGATACTTGAACTAGTTGATTTCAATTATAAACTACTTTCAAATAGAATTAGCTAAAGTCTTCCCTTTAATATAACAATAGCAAGGTTAGTCTATTAATATTGAGCTGTTCATTATTACAATTAATCACATTTAGGCTATCAAGCTGATCAATCAATATCTATACCAACAAAACCATTGTTTCTTCTACACATTTTCATAAGAGTCTCTCATATTCCTTACTTTTGTCCATGTCTCTAGTAAACATCAAACTCAAATATGATCATCAGTAAATGATTGATTTTCACTGCAAAATACTTCTTTGACAGCCTTCTCCTTCTAACAAGTAGAAACTCTACGCATTTTTTTGACCTGGACCTTCTTTTGAGCAAAATATCTTATGCATAACTTCCACACAAGAAAACTTGGACATATTCTAATGAATCTTAAAAAGGAATTTAAAATAATATAGACAATAATGACGTGAAAATACAATGTTAACTGATATGCGCACCTTGCATATGAGATGGATGAAGGATTACATTTTCATTTTCTATATATATTTTTTATCTAGTTTTTGTATTTGTTTTTTAATTGTGATTCAATAATTATTCACTTTATGTTTTTCTTTTTCATATGTCGGACGAATCTGAAATGATTCACGAGATTGTGAAAGATGTTTTGGCAAAATTAATAATAAGTACCCCCAAGGGAATTAAAAGGCCTTTTTGGTATCAATGAAAACCTTGCACCTATTGAATCATTATTAAGAGAATGTCAAACCATTGGAATTTGGGGCATGGGTGGCATAGGTAAAACAACCATTGCTAGATGGCTATTTGACAAATACTTTTCTCAATATGAAGGTTCTTGTTTTTTGGAAAATGTAAGGGAAAAATCAGGAAAGCAAGGACAAGAATTACATGATTTACGCAATCAGCTTCTCTCCAAGCTTCTAGGGGAAGATGATCTCCATATGAGAACAACCACTATAGATTCCACTTTTGCTATGAGTAGGCTTTGTCGAAAAAGAGTTTTCATTGTGCTTGATGATGTGAATACTTTAAAGCAATTAGAATATCTGGTTGGAAAACTTGAATGCTTGGGATCAGGTAGTAGAATCATAATTACTACCAGAGACAAGCATGTGCTATCCAAAGGAGTTGATGGAATGCATAAGGTTGAGAAATTGAACTCTCAAGAATCCTTTCAGCTTTTCAGTTTGAATGCTTTCAACCAAAACCATCCTATAATGGGATATGAAGAGTTATCAGAAAGTGCAGTTTTTTATGCCAAAGGCATTCCATTAGCTTTAAAGGTTTTGGGTTCTTTTCTTCGTTCAAATAGTGGAAATGAATGGAAAAGTGCATTGACAAAACTACAAAAGGATTCCCAACGAAGAAATTCAAAGTGTGTTAAGATTAAGTTACGATGGTTTAAATTATGAAGACAAGCAAAGTTTTCTAGACATTGCATGTTTTTTGAAGGGAGAGCATGAAGAACGTGTCATTAGGCTATTAGACAGCTATGGCTTCTATGCAGGTATTGGCTTAAGAATCCTTCAAGATAATGCACTTGTACCTATAGTGGGCAATGTTGCACAGATGCATGACTTGATACAAGGAATGGGTTGGGAAATTGTTTGTCAAGAATCTATCAAAGAACCTGGAAGACGCAGCCGATTGTGGGATCCTAAGGAAGTCTATGTATATTGAAAAATAATAGGGTAACAGAAAGACACTTATTTTTTTAACAACTGTGTCTATGTAGAAAATTTAGGTATTATAGTACTACTGCTCACTCACTATCGTTCTTATTTTACGTTTGACTAGGGACTGTGCAGTTGAAGGCATAATTTTAGATATATCTCAAATTTGAGATATACGCTTGAGTGTTGACGTATTCAAAACGATGAGTTAGCTAAGATTTCTCAAATTTTATTCGCCCTGGGGTGTCAGATATGCTAGTGTTCACCTTTCTACAGGTCTCCAATTATTTTCTAATGAATTAAAGTGCCATTAGTGGAAGGGATACCTTTCAAAGTCTGTGACATTATCTATTTGTCCGGAGAATCTTGTTGAGCTTTTATTGCCAAACAGCCACATTAAGAAACTTTGGGATGGAGTGCAGGTATGTGTGTGTGTGTGTGTATACATACATACATATATATATATATATATATATCTTAGTTTCTATTTTAATTAAAATTTGAGAATATATTTCCATGTAATGTGTTTCATATAACTGTTAGAGCCAAAGGATTTGGTGAATTTAAAGAGAATAGACCTTAAAGGATCCAGATCGTTGGTGGAGCTCCCAGATTTCTCTATGGCATCAAATCTTGAACATGTTGATCTCTCCTTTTGTGAAAGTTTGTGTCAGGTTCATCCGTCTATTTTATCTCTCCACACGCTTGTTTCTTTGACGTTGTTTTATTGCAAAAAATTGAAGAGTCTTAAAAGTGACGTTCATTTGAGATCTCTAAGTCATCTTGGCCTTGACGGATGCTCAAGTCTTGAGGAATTTTCAGTGTCGTAAAAAAAAAAAGTTTGTTTGCGCTTAGATAGCAGAAGAATTAAAAAGTTGCACTCTATTGGACGTCTAAGCAAGCTTGCTTCTCTCGTTCTCAATTGCTCAAGCATTAAGAATCTTCCAAATGAAATATATTGCTTGAGAAATCTTACGGCCTCGATCTTTTGGAATGCAAAGTGGTTCACAAACAAAATCTGCATATGCTTTTTGATGGCTCACGGTCCTTACGTTCGCTATCTTGACAAGGGTGCAGTAACTTATGTAAGCTACCTGACAACTTTGGCATCTTATCATTGTTATCTCAATTCTATGGGGAAGCAATATCGAGTTTTTGCCTACAAGCATCAAACAACTTACAAGGCTGAAATCTCTAAATTTACGTGGTAGTAAGCGACTTCAGTCTCTGCAGCTTCCACCATCCATTACATATTTAGAAGTCAGTCATTGCACATTGTTGGAGACAGGAAGGACTTTTGGACTAATGAGCGAAAGTATTTTGTTCCAAAATTGCGTGAAATTGGATGAACATTCATTGCACTCTATTATGGAAAACGCCCATTTTTCAAGAAAGAAAAATGCACATGACTCTGTATTTGGACTACGCATGTTCCCAAGAAGTAGAGTTCCAGAATGGTTCAAGTATAATAGGACAACAGAGGCTTCCATAACTATTGAACTCGCTCCACCTTCGGATGTATTGGGTTTTGTTTTCTTCTTAGTATTTTCTCCACTCCCCTTGAATGAAGTTGACTACTTTTTTATCGACCATCAATGCTACTTGGAAGATGGTAAAAGGCTTCACATGGGAGAGTCATATTATGTTGACGGTAAGATGAATTCTGATCATGTTTACCTACGATATCATCCAGTTGATTTTTGCTACACACGGGAGTAAATTAAAGAAAGCAAAGAAAATGGGTATGATCCAATTGATTTTGGCGACACATTGAATGGAGTTAAAGAAAGCAATCTGTGGACCACTTGCAACACAAAGGTTTCGTTTAAATTCATTGTAAAAGCTTATAAACGCAAAACGACAATTGATGGCTTTAACAAAATCAAAGAGTGTGGAGTCTATCCAATGTATGCCTCAGAAGATTACAATTTCATAAATCAAATGGAATTGGATTCAGAGTCAGTTGACATGACGAAAAGATGTCAGGAAACTCAAGATGGTCTTAAGCTAGTGAAGTTGGACTTGGATATTCAAGATCTCACTGGCAGAGACACATTTCATAGAAAATATTTCTTATTTTTATTTTAGGAGTCTTCTTGTACTTTTTTCTGAAGGAAGATGTTGTCCTAACCTAATATTTTTGTATTTAAATTCAGGCAAGCCATTTCTTGTATGTAACTCTCTCCACATACTGAAATTTGGTAGAATTATCCAATGACCTTAAATCGAAAATCCTCAAATTTACCCTTAACCGCCCACTAATGAATAAAAAAAAGATGAAAAATATGTGGATGTAAAATTTTCTTATACAAGACAACTATAATTTTGATAGGTGGAGTTTCAGGAAAGTTGGAGACTTGATTTAGAAATTGGGGGGTATGAAAGGGATATGGTAGTAGCAAAATGGTTCTCCGAATATGGATGAGGATCTTCCCAAATGAAACATCCACATTCTTCGCCATGGACTGTGGCAATAGCTTTAAGGAACAACTTTCGGGCTTAACTTCTTTACAATTCGAAAAGTTCCTATTATGGCTTTACCATGACAATAACAATATGATGCTGCTCTTCGTCCACCAGTGCCAGTTGATCCTTGAGAATCCATCAGAAATATATGCATATCAGATAATATTTAGGCAAAACCGTAGACTACTACATCAATTGCTAGATTTTGAAATACTGTTGTTTTGGATGATATGGACAGTATTTACACATCAGATGAGGCTAATCCAAGTGCCATACTAACAATTTTAAACATTTTTGCAATCTTTAGGACAAAATCGAATTGAGACAGAATTGGAACTTGACGAGCAAAAAGTGTAACTTCGACATCCATTGGTTTGCTATGGGTTACGAGGTTAACTTGTACCTCTTGGATCGAAGTTTTTAGGAAATGCCCCTCTTTGTCTATTGTGTTAAATTTGCGGCAATGCCTATGCATTGTACTTTTAAGCTTTGTTTAGATATTTATAATAAATAAAATGAAATAAAATTGTAATAGGATAAGGTAAAATGAAATGGGATAAAGTAAAATAAAATTCCCATATCATTGTTTAAATATTTAACAATGAAATGAAAAAAAAAATTTATTTCATTATCTGAAAACTGCAACAGAAGCTAATGAAAATAAATAGATTAGTATGACTTGTTAGTTAATTCTATCCTTTACTCCTCAATTTGAGAAGAAACAAAAATGGAGGTATAGAGTGAAATGGAATGGAATCCACTCAATTCCATCCCATTCTATCCTATTTTTAAAAATCCAAACAATGGTACATCTTACCATTCCACTACTTTCCATCTCATACCACCTATCCAAAAAAAGCCTTAAGAAATCCTATGCAGATAGTAAATAACAGAGGTCAATCATAAGCTCTTTTCTACTATGATCATTTTCTGCACTCGTACCCCATAAATAATTTTAAAAAAAAAATTAAACTGGCTTGATTTATTCAGCATTGCTTCACAAACAAACACCAATGTTGAGACTATTACACAATATGTAAGCATTATGTATTCACGACATGCAGCATTCTTTTACAAGAATAATAATCATTTCAATGGTTATGTTGAATATCAGCATAGAAAGCCTATAGTCCACTATACTACATATTGAGTAAATGAATTCATTTTCCAACACACTTAACAAATGGAGATGCTTGAATACTAACTGAAGCAGCCCTGTGAAAACAATAACAGCTCCATGCCTCGTGCAGAAAACGGGAATGAGGTGGACTTAACACCTTTTGTATATGATTTTTCTTTTTTCGTGGAAGCTACGGAAGGAAAGAATACTGCTCGTTTATGCATTTTATTACCAGGTGAAGGGATTTCATAGGCTACGTTGTTCTTTCAAAGTCACCTCCTAACTGCATATGTAACCACTCTGGCGAAGAACCCCTGCTATACTCTCTTGTAGCTTGTGAAGCAAATGGCATGCCAGCTGGATCAAATGTTTGCTGAGCAAACTGGAATAAAAGTCGATGTCTCGTAAGACTGAAGCTTTTTCGACAAGGATGAAAACTGAACTGCAGCAATCATTTTGAATCTTTTTGGTCCCAAATTTTGATTTTCAGCCTACATTTCCTAATTTCTTAACCTTTCATTTACAATACAGAATGTTTCCTACCACTTTTATCATCTATTATCAAATATATTTATGGATCAGTATCATCGAACTAATCAGTCCTAAAAAGCACCCAGCCACCCAGAAACATCTCATTTTTTGAAGAAGGAAGCAACTGCAGATTCCACCAAGAATTTGCAAAGTTCCCAGAAAACAAATGTAGAGATGAAACAATAATCCCATGTATGGTCTACTATTGTGTGCTTCATTGATTTTCCAAATGGGAAGATAAGAAGATATAGCACATTCTCAGTATTAAAACTTCTGTATCGTCTTACTCTTTCTTTATATGATAAATTTTTAGATAATAAAATCCTTTTAGGCTGAAAAAAAGTGAGTTCTTGACACAAATAGCATCTACAAAAGAAAGTTCAACCCTAACAGATAAAATATAACAGCAGGTGCAATTATAATCATGACTCATCAAAAGGAAGAATTTTAAAATAACGGGAACAAAAAACAGCTTTCATGTTAATTAGTTAAATAGAGGTTCAATATGGAAACCTAAGGATGTTGTTTAAGACTTACATCTTTAGGAGGAAATGCTTCAATGCCAGGGTTCAGTCTTGAATTCACTGCTTCAAGTTTCATTGACAAAAACTGAGACACCCAGCAGCATTACAAGGCTCAAAATCAACTCCAAAATATATATAAATTTTAGAAAGATTATAATTGCGCAGATACCAAAATCACAAAAAGAATTGATACCTCAACTTGGCGCTGAAGCGATTGGATATAATTAATTATCTCATCAAGGACCAATGCTTTCCCAATAACCTGAATCAAAGAAAGTATCTCAATTTGTAATTTCCAAGAAAACATACTACATAATAACAGCAATCGTGAGGAATGATTTTCAGTTATGTTATCAATAGGGTCATCTTACTAGAGATGTATGTATACAAGTATCCAAAGATAACTTTGTTCTTTTCTTTTTATGTCATAAGTAACAGTTCTTTTTGTTCCTTTTCCTTTAAATTCTTCATTATTAGTTATGCATACATATGTAATGAGAGCAGAAACAAAGCTCAATAGGTAGTAAAACCATACCTTATTACAACCAGGGACCAAATCCTGAAGAATTTTCATCCTTTCACTAATCTTTTCCCTTCTAGCCTGTCATTGTCCACGAAAGCTCTAATTAGAAAACTAAGTCCCTGACTCTAATTGCAACAGATCCACAAATTCAAGTTTTCCTTAAATTTCCATTAAGATGGTAAAAGTATAATGTCGTTTTCTTTTTTATTTTTTTCTATTGGAAAAGAAAACTATGTCCCATAGATGAGTACCTGCCTCTCAATTGCTGTTATCTTGCTTAAGAATTTGATCTTTACAATTAGATAAATATAAAAAAGAATCTAAAACAAAAACATAACACAACTAAAAGGGTTAGGGAGTAAATTACTCTTTCTGCCAGACTGTGGCTATCGGTAGCTTGACCCCTTCTGGCTCGCACGTGGATGTAATCTTGCTTAGGAGGCTCAGGAGGTGGCTGAGTGCTTTGCTCCGCAGGCTTTCCTGAACTGAGCTCTGTTTCAGCTTTAGCATCATGGTTCTCATTCCTGTTCCCTGATGTTTTAAGCCGTTTTCCATCACCATCACTCTGCCCAAAACCAAATTCAGAATTGGTGACCCTTTCATTAAATTTTAACAAGAGAACTTGGATTTGAACAAAAAACGCTCAAGTGGGTAATGGAAAAAAAGAAAAACACATTTAGCAATCCAAAAATGTAACATGAACTAGGATTAACAACAGAAGCAGATCCATTCTCATTATTTTAATAGCAATTGCACTTTCATTACCAATTTTTGACCAAATAAACTCGCACCCAATCTCATTTTTTATTAGTATAGATTTATTTCCAAATGTTTTTCTTTCTTTTAGAATGAATTTAATATAAACTGAATGAACACAACGAATGAGTGAATACCACGCCATTGCCACCATTGCTGGTGGAGACGCCCTTAGCCGATTCATCCTCGGAATCGTGCCTCTTCCTATTACTGACCCCAGGGCCATGGCTCCCCGCTTTCTGCTCCGAACCGAACGGACCAGTACCCGAAACATCACGGTTCGGACCGGCAGCGAAATCCCCAAACTGCCCCAGACCATGCCCCAACTGCGGCCTCCTCAGCCCCAACCCGCCACCGCCACCGCCACCGCCCTCCCCGAAACCCGCACCGCCATTCATCGCAGTGGGGAACTGCCAGATCTCCGCCAAGTTAAACGGCGCCGTATTCGCACTCCCATTGGCAAAGGTACACTCGTTCATCATCGCTCCCGGATCCATCCCAGCACCGCCAATCCAAACCCGGAGCTCCAACTCAGCTCCACATTCACTACAAAAATCAAGAACCACTTCACACTAACGGAAGAGTGCTATTCAAGCACAGAGAGAGAGAGAGAGAAGGTGAAAGGTCTTAGCTTTCGTGCGTGATCTCCTTGGACAGTGGAGGGTGGTGCGTGCAGTGTTTATATTTCTCTTTCCACCATCACTCGCACTGTTCCACAGACAGAGACCTCGGGAATAGCGAACCTAGTCGCTTCCACGGAGGTTTTCTCGCTCCGCGCTTCCCCGCCGTCTGATCGAACTACCCTGTCAAGTCCGATGAAACATCTGCACCGTTGATTTTTTCCTCCAATCAGATCCCGCCACGTCGGAACCGTCTCATTGCGCTCGGGATCTGAGAGCCGTGGGTCACGTGCCTTGGTTACGAAAAGGGTTTGGAATAATCAATCATTGTTTTCGATTTGAATGTGTGAGAGGTCAATTTGTAGTAAAGTTTTTAATAATGATGGTTGTGTTATGGATTTGATTAGGAATAATTAATATGGTTTTTTGTTTTTTTGGTGTATTTTGGGGGGTCATAGAATAATTGGAACATGAGAAATTTGGATGCATATTAGGAGGCCCACACAAGATAGATATATATATAACGTCGTTCAGAATGGACCTTGGTTTGATATTGACACTAAACTTGTCCACTTACACTGATCCGTTCTGTTTTCTGGGCTCATCTGATTTACTTGTTCAAGTGCGTTGTACCAGAACGTCCCCTTTGCAAACATAGTATAATTCAAGGTCCCATGTCATATTTCCCAAGAAAATATATATTGGATTCAATTTTAATTTTAGTGTAAAATTTTTTTTATATTATCACTAAATTATACGTTATTATGTATTTAATTTTTTAAATAATTATTATTTTAATTAAATTTTTTTAATAATTTAATAACCTATAATTAAATAATAATATAAAACTTTATATTTTTTTTATTTATTTTTATCAGTCGTATAAGAGTATTTTTTTTATTTAAAAATATCTGTCATTTGATAATATTAAAAAAAATTATTTAATTTTTTTAATTTTATTCTTATCATTTAATAAAGAGAAAATTAATGAAGTAAGTGAAATTAAAAAATAAAAAAATATTAATAAAATAAAAATAATAATAATTTAGTTATATTAAACTATATTTTCTCACAATTGATATTGTTAAATAGTTTTTTCTAATTCTTGTGCAGATAAAAGTGAATAGATACAGTATACTAACAGTTAATCAAAATTAATCATACACATATATATTCAATAATGTGAACTTTTAAATGAGTAGCTAATCATTCTTTTAAATAATAACTTTCTTTTTCAGATACTTTTAAATATATTGTTCTTAAGTTTTATATATATATATATATATATATATATATATTGGTGGGTAAGGAGTGACAATAAGTAATAAGGGCGTTTGGTTGAGGGTGATATGGTGAAGAACAGGAGTGGCCCTATTAGACATGAGCATGTGATGAAGAGCATTTTAAAAGGATTTAAACAGCGTTATTCAATTCAGTCTTATAATTAGCTCTACTCCAAAATCAAAACATTATGTTGGTTTGATTGCACTTAAAATTGGTAGAGGAAACCATAAAGGGAAGGGAGCTGTGTTGGGGGAGAGCAAAAAGTTCTGTGTTACAGTTAAAAAGTTCAGACACTTTTAGTGTGTATTTAATATAATGATAAAAATATAGGTAAAAATTTATTTATAAATTTTTCACCCAATATCAAAATGATCATTACATAAAATTTATTTATAAAAAATAAATTTTTCACCCTGTACTAAAATGATTATTAAAGTTATGGTGATTCGTGCCATGGAAATGGGAGTTCCTGATTTGGCAAAGTCGTAGAGTAGACGCATGTATAATATATTATTTGAATTTTCATAAAATATTTCTCACTGAATTAATTTATTGTTTTGCTCACGCAAGTCCCAAGATATATTTGAGTTAAGAGCTTAGACTCTGTAACCCTTTTTCGAAGTTGTTGTAGTGTAAGAATATGTTTGGATATATTTATTTTTTAAAAAGAGTATTTATTTTTTAAAAAAAAAGTAGTTATATATATTTTTATGTATGTTTGAATGTAATTTTTTAAAAAAATAGAAATTAAAAAAGTTAATTTTTTTTAAAAGTTAATATTTTTTAATTTTTAAAAAAATATAAAAAGAAAAATAGTTTTTAATATAACTTTTTAATAAAAATATCTTTTATCTTTATTAAAAATTACATCTCATATCTTCTTTTTTTTTCTCTTCCAGACCTTATTCACATAAACATTTCTGATTATGTGATTTACCTTATAAACAATATAACTTTTAACTTTTGTGTCATAATCTCTCGAATCAAAGTCTAATCTCTATGACTATGAGCTCATTTGAATACACTTTATAAAAAAAAGCACTTTTTTTCAAAAAAAAAAAAACACTTCAACACATTTTAAAGTGTGCTTGGATGTAACTTTTAAAAAAGTAAAAGTTAAAAAAATTAATTTATCTCTTTTTTAGAAGTTAATGATCTCTAATTTCTAAAAAAATGGATGAAAAAATAATTTTTAATATAATTTTATGACAAGAATATCTTTTACATTTATTAAAAATTATATTTCATATCATCTCTTTTTTTTCCTTATAAATCTTATTCACATAAACATTCCTAAATAGTTTTGTGAATTATATTTTAAACAACACAACTTTAAGCTATTGTGCCCTCAAATTATGATCTCAATAACTATACCACTTAACGAAAGTAAAATAGAACATCAGCAACATGTTATTAAGCCTTTGGGTACACAGTTAGACATATTTTTAATTATTACTTTATGTCTCATTTTTCATTACGTTGTTATTATGACATACTTGAAAACCTCATTGTTTCTATTATACTAGTCTATTTAATCATATCTTGCATATCATAACTTATCATATATTGCATTTGAATATCTTTTTCAATAATTTTGTTATAAATAAAGTACTTCTATTCTGTTTAATCTAAACAAATTTAAAAATTTTTTTATTATTTAAAAGTATTTCTTAAATATTATATCCAAATACAAAATTACTTTCTCTTAAAAATAAAGGTATACTAAAATAAGATATATTAAAAAGTACTTTTTTAAAAGCTTATCTAAACGAATCTTATATCACTTTGAGAAAATAAAAGAGATTAATATCAGCAACATGGTGTTAAGCCCTTACGTACATAATTTGACATATTTTGACTACATTATATTTCATTTTTCATGACCTTATTACTATGGTATATTTGAAAAATTTATTATTCCTAAACTATTAGCCCATTTCATTACATCTTACAATTAGAAAAAAATATTTCTGAATATATTTTTCAATAATTTACTATTAAAAAGTATTTTTATTCTCTTTTATCCAAACAAAATTAAAAATCTTTTTATTATTTAAAAGTACCTTTGAAATATTATATCTAAATGTAAAATTACTTTAAAAAAAAAAAAGCTCTAGCCAAAAAAGATATATAAAAAAGTACCTTTTTCATGAGTTTTGCAAAAAAAAGAAGTACCACAAAAAATCATATTTAAAATTTATTTGATGAAAGTGAGATAAAAATTGATATGCAAAATTCACAATTTATTGAAAATTAAAATTATATTGTAGAACTGTTGTAATTATTTGAAATTATGAAAACAAATATTATAAAATTTAGAATTAGAGAAAGATAATATTAGAATTTAAGAGAAGGTAAATCTTTTTTTCACGTAGTTCATATTTTTCATAACTTTAAAAAGCATATCATTATAAGAAGCATAGGAAGAAGGACCACAAAAATACTCTACCAAGCACAAATATGTGATTTTCTGTCAAAAATAACTATAAAATTAAAAGTCATAACATTTTTAAATGAGGCCTTAATCTCGTAAAATATTTAATTTTTTTACTTATGTGAATTATGTGCAGTTATATATATATATATATGTATGTTACAATCACAACTACTGATATTTTATTTGAATTGAACTTGGGTGACTTTATAAACTGTTATTTTCAGTTGGATTCATAATGCAACAATATTTAATAAAGTAGAACTATTGCATAATTTTTCATGCACAATTTTCACGTGCTTAAAACTTCATCAAGAGGGGAAAAAAAAAGCACTTTGGCAGCTGGCAGTAAAAGAAGTTGAAAAAAGAAAAAAAAAATCAACTATTTAGCAAAAAAAGATAAAAATAAGGCTTTATAAAAAAAAAGAGAAATACCTAGCTATTATATTTACACCAACAACGAAAAAGACTGAGCACACTACTCACTTTTGAGAGTCAACATCTGGCTAGCCCTACCCTCTACACACGTTTCTAATCTATCTTCTTCTCCAAGTCTCCTTTAATTTATGTGTTACCCTTCCATCTGATCCAATAGTGGCATGCAGCTTTGGCTGCTAGCACCCTTTCTTTTCTCTTTTTTTTTTTATAAAAAAAGAATCACTTTAAAATTTGAAGTAGAAGCATAATAATTAAAGTCTTATTTTTCAAGTGATGATTTTAAAATTCATACTCTTAAAATTGTGTTGAATTAACCAACTATAATTAACTACTTGTGAGTATTTTTTTTCTTTTTTCTTTTTGTGTTTTGTGTGTTAGTTTGCACTATTGGGGTGACCTAATTTGGCCCCTAGAGTTAATGCACAAGCACCATTTTATCAAAGTGACATTGATTCAGGCACAGGCCACGCCAAACCCTTTGCCATATCTGATATCAAATTCGGTTAGACATGGATAATAGCCAGAAAGGCTATCTCCTTCCCTGCTTTACATAACACTCCAGAAATCATACTCGTGCACTTAACCAGTTTCTGGCACATGTGGGTGACGGTGATTGCAATCTGTTCCACGATTTGTCAAATCCAATGGCCAAAGCTACTCCGCAAGGATCTCATGGCAGGCATTTTGAGCACGTTTCACTGCATTTTTTATGTGCATTTTCTAAAACTGCATGTGCAAAATACACAACTTGTGTGTGGGGGAAGAAATGCATATTTAGCCATGGGGAATCATCACCATGTGTGTAAACGCCCCATGTGCTGATTTACTTCAAATGGGAAAAGGGTCACTGGCCATCGAGTTTGGTTCTGCTAACAGTTTTGTGTCGTTTTAGACCACAATTTTCTTTTTTTTTTCCCAGCCTCGAGGTTGGAAAAGTAGTGCCGCGTTGCCTTTAGCATTGATTCTGATAACAGAGTCTGACAAGTCCAGTAGTTTGAGACGCGTCGCCAATCTAAAGTACCTCGAACAATTTATAGCTGGGAAGCATCTATATTCAGCCCTCAGTGGAAGTTTCTCCGAAATGATCAAGCAAATGGACGAACCAACGTACAAATACACGCCGTGAGAACCATTAGTCATGCTATTCCTTTTTTTTTTCTCCCTCTTTTAATTACTTGGGCTGCGGATTAGTTGGCTCCTCAAGTCGACTTGCCAATAATGACAACTGCATGATTTAATTCGAATTCAAGGTTCCCCGTTGGTAGGAATGACAAATGTATGAATTAAATAAATTTTAAATTAAATTATTAGTAGATAGATAAAAAATAAATTAATAATTAATTTAAATTATTTTAAAAAATTATAAATTTATTTAATCTATTCATAATTTATTTTAATATATAAATATTCAGTTCACATGTTAATTTATTTTAATTGATAAATATCTAATTTATTTATCTTTAATTAAATACATATTGACTATTTTTATGTCTAATTAAATTCATAAATTTAATTGTCATTTCTATTTGTTGGTAAATAATATATAATTTTACTGTAAATTTTTACTGAGAGTGATGATTTGTTCCGGTCTTAAAATGAAAAAAAGACTCCCAAGACCCTAAACTTTTTTCATTAATGAAGTTGGGAGGCTAAAGCAGAACTTGTTGACATAAAAGTTTAACGAGTCTGATCTCATCTAAACGACCAACCTACAATTAGTGGCTGCGTCCTAATCTCTTAAAAATCGCTGTTTAACTAAAAACCAGAGAAACAAAAAGTGTCTGAGTACCACACAATTTGTTTTCTGATTTGCAGTGAACCATAGAGCTTGAGATTTCCGTGATTGATAGAAAGGGAAAGTGATAGAGCAAGGGTGAAAATGCTGTGCCCTTTGTGAGAGTACTGTTAGGCAGAGTGATGTTATCAATGGCATTTAGGCACTTGGAAGGAGGCTGGTGAACTGCCATTGTGCCAGCCACTTGTCGTCTTCAATGACAATGAACAAAGTTTTCTCACCGTTGAGTTCGCTGGCAACTGTACTACAAACTATAACTTGTCGAGCACCTATAGCGAATAGTTAAAAAGGGTGTCTTGTGACTGGATTACAAGGTCCTCATCGGTGATAAAGATAGTTTTAGCTTTAAGCTATAGTGATAGAAAAAGAAAAGAAATAATAATGTTGGGTACATAATATTCATTTACTTTTAGGTATAAATAATTTTTTGATAAACTGTTTCAAGAGAGAGTATAGAGAATTTTATTTCCAAGTCACATGTTACAAGTTTATGCAAAAGTTTACAATAATATTTATGTCGTCTATCAATAAAAATTATTAAAAAAATCAAATCTCTAAGAGTTTGAAGTCCATGTAATTCCATCCTCACAATTGAGCAAACTTTTATTAGCCTTTGCATAGGTAGTTAATACTTGGCATTCGCTATTGGAAAAAAAAATCTATTATAAAATTGTAAATCATAAAGATTATGCAAATAACGTAGATGTGGAAAATAATAATATAAAAATATTATTTTTATACTTTAATGTTACATATTTTTTCATACATTTATTTTAAATGATAACAAGAAAGATAAAAAAATTTAATTTCTGTTTTTTTTTTAATTTTTTTTTACTATAAAAGAGATATGTACAGAGAAAATATAAACTTTAAAATATAAAAGTAACATAGTTGATAATGATATTGTTACCTGAGTTAAGGACACAAACCAGTACCAATAGGGACAGGGTGCCAGCTGCAACCCAATCTTGGTGGAAGGCATGTAACTCAACTCGGGACCTATCTAGCTTAGAGCAGTTTCGGCCTGCTTTAAAATGGTCCATTGCTGAGACTTTTCTTTCACATCACTTGCCCCATCCTCTGGATTGTGGACCCCAAGCCGAATTATCTTCCAGATGGATGTACTGTCTTATAAGTTTATGTGATATGTCAATCAAGTTCTAGATTCTTCAATTATGGTGTTGTTGAAGAAGAACTGCAAAATGCTGAACTCTGATTTGTTAAAAGATGATATGCTCTGCAAAACACAGCTTTGGAGTATTCTGATAGCTATCAAATGATTTGTAATTTGGTAATGAAAGTAATTATGGATAGTTAAAACTCTGATCCTACTTAAGCAATAAATTTCATAAGGTGAATCTGTACGACTTTTTTTTTCGTGGTACTACTTTAAGCAAAGATGTTAAAACTAGATTATCCTGACTGGTCGGACCACAAATTGGATTATGATTTACTTCTATAATCGAATTCATGATTGGACCTTTTTGAATCAATCAAAACCGATAAAAAAATCGAGTATAATCTCTAAATCGGCTAGTTTTTACTGAACCAGCGTAGATATGATTTAAAATTTTTTTTTGACTTTTTTTAACTAAATTTTTTTAAACTAATTATTATTATATTCTGATTGATATTTTATGATTATAAGATTAAAACTTTATTATGTATTTAATTATTAATAATGTGTGTTATGACTTGATAATTTATAAGAAGATATCATTAGTATCTTATTAATTTGATTGTATTTGTTATATATATAAATATATATGTGGCATAATTATGATGTCATCTGATTCGACCGTCTAATCTAACTGGTTGAACTTAAATTGAAAATATCGCCAATTCAGTGTCCAGTCTAACTTTAACAACATTAAATTTAAGTATTAATATAAATTTTTTTTATTCTATACTCCTAAGGAATCCTTTTATTAACTCTATATAAGTAACTAGTAAGTTTTCATCAATCTCTAATTGTTCAAGGCTTAGACCTCTTACGCATATTCAACCCAAACTTGAATTTTGAAATTATTAACACTTGAATTTCATATTAATGTTTAAAAATCCACTTTTGTGCAATAGATTCTTAATATCGCATATCAAATTCAAGGACTTCGGTGATTTTACATGGGGTAGAATTTTGGGCTCACTTCCAAGCCCAAACATTGGATGATAATGGGCTTAGGCTCAGATAATTTGGAAGATGACTCCAGACCTGGGCCATCAGGCCCATAAAATAAACACTACCCAACCGAAACCCAAAAAAAAAAAAGAAATGAGGCCCTCAATAAACGATGATGCACTGCTTGAAAACAAGAAAAAAGAGTTGAAGGGAAATCACCGGAAAAAAAAAATGGAGTTGAAGGGAAAACATACATAGCTTACTTCGGTCAAGGGAAACTTTTATGCATACTCACGAGGTTAATGTATATGATTTGCACTCTTGTTTGATATTAAATAACCCAAGATTTAATGAAAGAAAAATGTATGCCAACTTGCCAAGTCAATGAAAGGAGATAAACTTATATGTAGTATAAATGTATAATAATAATAATATGAGTTATTGTGATGTTGGAGTGGAGAGATTTTTGTGTAAGTACTACACTACATTAGTGAGAATATGACATTTGTGACAGAATAATAATACAGGCTATCAAATCAAATTTATAATATTATATAATAAAATTTTAAAAAAATATGTACCTTTGAGTGTAGTACTGCATATTTGGCACCATAAAAAAATAAATATGAGAATAAATATGAGAATTTGAATAAAAAAAATGAGTATTTAATAAATAAAAAGAATTATATTTCTTTTGAAATGAATATTCTCTCTTTAATGTTTTTACTAAATTAAAAAATAAAATATCTCATTATCATTCCTATTCCCATTTTATTTTTTTTTTCATCATATCAAACGAGTAATACTAATATTTAAAGATTTTCTAGTTGGTGTCAGTGGTAATGAATAGAGGCTATTATTTTTTTTTCCCCTTTTGAGATTATTCTCAATTATGTTTCATGGTTCACGAGATTGATTTGAATTTGGTGAGCATATAAGAGAAGTGTGCCTGCTGAATTTGATCACTGAATCTGAAACAAACACTGGCACATATGGTGGAGGAATCTTTTTTCTTCATAAATCACACACACTGTGTGTACTGCTAGGCCAGACCACTCTCGACAGTCCCTGACTGCTCTTTGGCTCCTCTGAACTTGCCTCTGATTTTTCTCCCACTCGCATTTTCTTAGCTTACCACCATACTAGTTCTGACAATCATGCTCAGATTTTTGTGACTTTTATATAGATTTTTTTTTAAGATAACTTCTGTTCTTCAATTTATTCTATGAATTCTGAGGGTCTCTTATTATTTGCACCTAATCCACATTAATGTATTTGGGCATAAATGAAGCTTTTCTGTGTTTGTTGGGGAGACCCATAAGATTTGAGAATTAGGATTCTAGGTAGTGTTGTGGATATCACAATGGACGCTAATACTTTATAAGGAACAATATGCAGATTGATTTTTTTTTTTATCATCATTATGCACATTGAAATTTACATTTTAATTTTTTAACCAACAATTAAATCAATCAAATTAAATAAAAAGCCATAAAATGATCTTTGTCTTAACTAAATTTGATAACTCAAAAGTCTTCACGTGTGCAAGACAGCACAACCTCACTTCTTGGAGGTGACCCCAAGAATTTTCTGCATAGCCCAATCATCTTCTACCTAGAAGTCATGACATTAACAAAGTACAAGTTTTGACCCCAAAAAAAAAAAAAAAACAAAGTACAAGCAAACATTTTTGGGCCTTGGAATAAAACACTTAAAGTAATTGACCGGTTTACTTTTTAGTCATTATATTATTCTATATATTAATTTTTTTCTCAAATTTTTTAACAAAATGAAAATATTCTATTATGCAATTACCACAATTTCTTTTGGTTATTCAGTTGTAAAAAGTGATTATTCAAATGAAAATCTTTAAAATTTTACGATTAATAAAATGATGTTAAACAAAAAATTTTAAACTTTTTTCTCTCTAATTTACTAAAATTGTACTTATTACATTGAGATCAAAATGTCAGGAGAGCAGCAGCAGAAAAATGTAAACATAAAGATTTTCAGATATTGGTCATATCTCCATATCTATGCTATTATAAAAGTTATTTTCTTATTTGGTGTTTAATTTTTACATTTCTACAAAACTATTAATAATTAATTAAAGAAGAATAAAAAAGAAGTAAAATTGTGAACACAAACACTTTTTTATAATTATATTTTACAATTATAACTACTTTTAAATTAGAGAGTTATCTTTTCTTTTTACATACACTTTCATATAGTTATAATTAATTAATTAATTTATAAAAAGCACATCAAGACACTAGTACTATTATAAAAGGATTCTCTCTTTGGTTTCAAATTTTAAATTTCTCAAAAAAAATTTATTAATAACAAATTGAACACAAATAAAAAAGGATAAAATTATAAATATAAATAATTGTCTTATAATTACAAGTTACAATGACAACTACTTTTAAATATAAAGAATTATATATCTTTTTACTTTTTCACAAAATTATTATTATTTAACTAACTAATTTATAATTAAAATAAAATTATAATTAATTACTTAACAAAATAATTATATAAATAAAAAATAAAAAAAATGTGAATTGAGGGGCACAACAGTGCCCTGTGCCCCTCAATAGTCAATATGCTAATATATGATAAGGGATTTTACTCATTATCTTAACTTCAAATTTGCTAGGAGGAGGTTAGGAAAAAAATAAATTATCATGAATTCGCTTAGTTCGAAATAAATAAGATTTGGACTAATTAACCCGAAGAAGATGCCATTCACAACCACAATAAAAAAAAATTAATGAAAGTAATGAAATATTTTCTTTTTGTCGTTTTCTTCTTTTTACATCATGTGGTACCAAGTCAATTCTAATTTGGCGGGCAAGCAATTTTACGTAAGTTTCCACAAAAAAATAACAAAAAGAAAATTAAGTTCAGTTGGAACTTTAGATCTTCCAAATTGACTTGTAGAAGCGTTTATCCTCATTGGTAGCTTTCAGCTTGATAGTTTGTTGAAGCAGGTGTAAAGCTACTTTGTATCCTGAATCAACAGTAGATAAACTATTCCTCTTCATTTTCCAAATGATTTTAGCCCATCCATCGCCTATGTTAGTATGAATAATTTCCTCTGAAAATTGATCAATTCAAACTTGCTTCTTTAATCTTTGTGATTTGTTTTAGAGTTAGTAACGTAATTTTAAATTGTGGACTGCATTAAATGCAGTCGTTGCAGTTACGTTACACTGCAAATTACATATTGCATTAGCCCGTATAAATTAGTATAAGCAACATTGATGATTTTTGTTATAATAGACTCGAGTTTATGATTAATCTTATACATGCTAATTAATATGTGTATAAATTAAATTTTATAATATATAAATAAATAATTTTAAATTATTTAAAATAAATAAATGTATTACGCTACATATATAGAATCTAGGAATTCCTTTAGTATTCTTTTTTGTTAAATGGGTACTGAATATAGTATAATATTATTTATTTGTTTTTAATTTAATATTTTACTAATAACCAATAACTTATTAATCCGATAAAGTAAAACAACTTATTAGTATTTAAAATTATATACATAAAAGTTACTTTATTTAAAAATGAACCCAAGTTAGACTTCTTTCTGTCCACCCCGATATTGGGATCTCTAGCAAGGCCATGGGTATCATTAACAGTATCTTCCTCTTCTCCTTTGCCCATTTTTTCTACTGCAAGAATACCTTCCAATTTGGTTTAGTTTCCAAGCATATTCACCTCCCTCAATCCTTTTTCTTTTCTTTTTTTTCCATTGTTTTTGAGGATCGTAGCCTCATATTTCATCATCAAGCTTCAAACTTTTTTTTTAGGTGATGATATCGATTCAAACTCCCAATCCGGTTTGAAGGAGATCAACATCATGCATTATTCTTTTCTCAAAATTTGAAATTCAATGCATTTTTGTACTCTAACTATCAAGTCTCAATTACATTACATGTAATAGATATGAAAAAGACTTCATTTTTTTGTTAAGTCATAAAAATATTCAATTCTGATCAAAATTTGTGTGAGAGGAAAAAGTACTTTCTTCTACGTATGCAAAAACACGTATGATTTGGGATTTGAGTTGTTTGATTAATAGAACAAATTTAGAATTGAAATAAGAAATACTAATATATATATATATATATATATATATATATATATATATATATAATTTACTATATAAATAAGTAAATTAATAATAATTAAGAAAAAAATATAAATCAACCTGTCATATTTTTGACACATAGAAAAAGTATTGGTACTCTTGTAAAGATAAAGGATATTAAAAAACCCCCCTAAAATCTATATATTGTGAACTCAAATTGATGGTAATACAACTATTAAATTTTTTGTCAGTAGTTTGGATGCACAATTAGTGCATTGAATCAAATTGTGGGCATTAATTGACCTCACAAAGCATCTGAGATTGAGATGAGCATTTCTAGGAAGTGTTTGGTTGGCTTAATTCTCTGTGTCTCCCACTAAGTATCATATCATATCCTATATACATCATAATTTCAAAAAGCTTGGTATGAAGAATCTCATTTAATAAATTCATTACGCATGGCTTTGCTAGTCATTTCTCTCAAAATCCTTCTTATATTTTTTAATCATTAATAAAATATGAATAAAAATAATAAAAATGGGAATGAAAATATATAACAAGCGAAGTGGTAGAATAGATCGGATTCAAACTATTCGATACAATTATGACATGGACCCTACCGAAGTGACATGGCAGTATAACTTGATAATCCCTAATACCTCGAGCTTTAAGGAATTAAATCCCAATTAAAAGAAAATCTCACTCAATAAGGTCAGTTCCCATAATACAAATTTATAATTGATTATTTAAGGAATTATCCCAATCAATTAGAGATTATATCTAAAAAAGACTAAAGAGTCTGGCCTTTATAAAGGTTACGCCACATATGATTCAATTCATTTACTTGATACCTAATAGTATTCTCTTTAACTTAAGTATCAGAGTGTTATTGTAGGTACTACCTCATTACTTGTTGAAGTGTTCAAGTGACATATTCATACATTTCAAATTGGATTCCAGGTAACATGTCATCCTTAAATCTTGTCCAAAACAAAAGCAAATTTAATTTTTCTCGCAATAATAGGGAAAGTTTTATTCAAAGAATTGTCAAGTAGTTTGGCCATTTCTTTCTCCCATGTGCAGGGGAAGGGGACTATTTTTTCTCTTTTCTCATGAAGCTCTACTAAGCATATATGAGAAATTGTTGTATGCTCCTAAAGCATTATTAGGATTATACTCCATTCAATTATATGTTGGCATTTTATTATAACCTTTCAAAAAATTTGACTTATAATGACAGTTAAAAACTATCGGTAAAAGTTAAAAAACTGTGGACATATCCATAAAACTTATGCCGACTAACACTTCATTCTGTAAGATTTGATTCGCAATACTCACGATTTTTTATCTGTCACTAAAGGTTTTAGTGACAGTACGATTGCCCATCAATAAAACACCTGAAGATTTACTAACGGTTTGTGATATGTCACTATAAGATTTAGTAATAGTAAATAAAACCATCATTAAAACATCCAAACATTTACCCACGGTTGTTATTTTGTCACTATAAACTTTACTGATAAATTTGATATGATATCAAAATTCGTGGATAAAACCTATACCAACAGATATATTGGATGGGTAAAACTCTATTGTAATGGTTATTGTAATTATAGATAATCCGTGGGTAAAATTAGAAATAATTATTTTTAAATTTAATTCTTCCATTTCAAATTATCTATATACAGAAAAATGAATATATTTAAAAAATAAATTAAAATAAAAATTATCCATTCATATTGAAAATAAAATCAAGTCTTACAACCATCTCAATATTACAAAGAAATTAAATTGGTGCATATATAATTGCACACATTGTCTCATTGTACCCAAAAGCAAAAAATTGTCCAAAGTCTGATTGTACCAAAAAACAAAGACATTGTCTAAGCCACCAAGTTTAAACTAATTAGCCTCCTAATTTGCACCTGCAAGTAAAAATAAAATATAAAGATTAGTAGTTTACTCACTATAGAAAATATTAATAATTTAAGTAACTTAATTAATATTAAATATATACTATTTTCATTGTCATCACCGTTGCGTGAACTTGGAGAATTCGAATGGCCTTGGTAATTAGGACTACTAGAAGCATCTCGAGCTTATTCAAAACAATGGAATACAAATTATTACTTGTAGGATTGTCACTCAAGGTATAACCAAAAGCTGAAAGTTGACCAGCCATGTATTCACTATCACTGTCCAAACAGTAAAAGAAAATGTTCAAGTACAATAAAATAGAATAGTCACCATTAAAAATTCATATACAACAAAAAATTGCTACACTTCCATGTTACAGATAGAAATGCACGTCTATGTTAAAGATAGACAATTCAAAATTAGACTTAGTAAATGCACTTCAATGTCCAAACATTGAATGTAAACAGCCAATTGACCCACTTAGTCGTCCCCCGTTCCCACATTGAACCCGTGCCAATAGCCACCAAAATCAATGTAAAATCTTCCCCGTTCTCACATATCCAAAACTGAGACCAACCCAAGCCACCTGCTACCACCATTTCCCAACATCAACACAATGTGAAACACCCCTAGCTTACAATATCAAAACAAAACACATACCTTCTTACACACATGCAGAATCAAGATATAGCCCTATCCCATAGACAGTGAATCAAGTGGGAAGATAATACTAAAGGCAATAAGTGAATCATATATGCAGAAAATAAATGAATCAACGACTGTGAATGGGTCTCACCTATTTGCTGAATTCATGATTACTTGTTCAAGGTAAAATATATACACCAAACAGATCATGGAGAACCAGATCATGAATTTCATTTCTTCAACTATTAAGAGGGAAATATTATATACCTGTCGAGTTGCAGCATGTAAAATGTCATTAACCTCCTCTCCAGAAAATCGGTTTTGAATCAATGTCAAACACATTTCCCAACAAGCTTTCCACAGTCTTAAGTCTATCCTCTACATCTTTATTTGTAGATGAGGAAGCTTTTGTCTTCTTGGAAGCTGGAATCTTTCCCAAACAGCGCACGTCCCCTCTTTTCAGGTCCTTGTACTTTGGAATATATATCATCCTTCCAAGATGTGTGACTTTGTGTGTTTTGGGCCAATTGAGATGTTCCTGCCTCATTCATGTGTTTTCTTAATTCATCCAAAAGCATACACACATATACAAATAAGTAATTCATGACAACTACACTATACGATGGATATAAAAGCTAACTAAAACTACACCAACAATTCAAAAGAAAGAAAAATCTTACTATCACTATAGCGGCTTTCTCATTCACAATTGCCCCATCTTTACGAGTGCAAGTATCAATGTATACTTCATGACGCTCAGGTGACACACCTTTTTCCTTTTTTTTCTAAAATCAAATAAACAAGTTGTTACAAATTTTATAAAAAAAAAAATGATTCAATGATAACTACAAATAGAAACAAACCTGTTCAGCAACCATTTTCGGGAGACTTTTTGTGCCCATACAATGAGTATCTTCAAGCTTAGCACGATTTTCTCTATTAATTTCACTTATTTTCTGTATTTAATACAAGAAATCATTAGAAGAAAGTGAAACCAATGTTAAAATAATCAGATCTTAATGTATAAAAAAGCATGATGACTTACTTGCCTTTCTTCTGAAAACCAATGATGAACCAAATCACGATATTGACTTGGATCAGCCCTTTCATCTGGTACATTAGCTGCAATTTCCGATTCTGTCTTAGTCGAATCAAATCCCATTGATTTTAAAATCATGCTTCCATTGTCCTCACTTGTCATTCAATTCACTTTTCAGCATTCCCCTTGTAACGTGATTGATCGGAGGAACAAATTCAAACTTGCTCTAAACAATAAAAATGTTAAAAACAAACAAAATACCAAAATTTAGTCTTCCTTTGTGTCTAAATCAAGTTAGTAACATACAAATAAAGTGAAAAAGATAACCATAATACCTCTATTATTTTCAACATCTCATTTTTGTTCTCCTTTGGCATATCTTTCCGAGATTTGTAGTTAATTGGAGCATATTGATGCCTCCTAACCAAACCGCCTATGAATCGAGTAAGAGTTGCTACTTCTTCAACAATTGGTCCACCAACTGCATCTAAATTAACTATAATGAAATCACCATCTTCCATGTCCCATACATCTAACATTCGTGTGGGACCTCTAGTCGCTTTAGATACTACATCATGTTAAAAAAAAAGCATCAAATAAAATTAAAACATTACATTTACATAAATAAAGTATGACAAAATATAAATGGTATAAAATTTATACCTTCTTCAACTTCTGTTTCAGATTGAATAGAGTGAGATTTTACAGATTCATGTGCGCCTTCTGTAAAAGTAGGACCAGACCTAGTTTCTTCATCATTACTTGCTTGAACATGCTGGTTTGAGATTATAGGAGGTGGAACAGACTATTTTCTACCTCGTTACTTGCTTGAACATGTTGGTTTGAGTTATGTGAGGCACTACGATGGCCTATATTTAATCTTTTTCGTTTTCCCATTATATATGTTTGAGTTATGTGATTCTAATGTAATCTTCACTAAGTTTTGAGGGATTACTCATCCACCCTCTAGAATCCATTGGACGGAATGATCTGTAACAGGCAAAACAATTTTGGCGTTGAATATAACAATACCATTGAACAAACAAAAGAGGAAGACAAAAAGTAAATAAAAGTTGCTCATAACCAACATATATAACAGCCTATAAGGAAATTTCATAACAACCATAATTAAATATTAAATTATAGATATATAGAATCACAGAACAGTCTCAAACATTAAATTTTTGATTGCTCAAGAGATGAAGCTACTTTATACACAACAACCTAACATAAGTCCTAAAAACAGGAGGAATATAAAAAGCATTATATACTGCACATTTTCAATAGAATACATTTTGAACATGATAATAAAAAACATAAGACATGTCTAATTATGTATCTTGCACTCATTAAAGAGTAGAAAATCAGATCCGTGAGTAAGTACCTGCTGTGGAAAATCCTCCTTCTATACATGACAAGTTCCAAAATGATGTCTAAAACAAATGATTCTCGTTGAAACTTTAGGAACCCCAACTACACCAAATTGAAGGCAATCTGATCAAGGAACAAGCATGGAAATCACATTAAAAGTTTGATAGCCAACTTATAATATGTTTGGTGTTTCAGGATTTAGATAAGATACGCAACTATATGTAAAGAGAAGGCAATGATGCATGCATGTTAATTAGCAGCACCCAATAAATATGCACCCACATTTTTTTTTCTGTCAGCAGAACCTCTTCACATGATGATGAGCTTTGCTTTGCCCAATGCTAGGATAGGAAGCTTAGTACTACAGGCCCCCACTTAAAAGGGTGAAGGATGGAGGAGGAAAAAATTGGATTTTTATGCCACAGGATTTAATTGACTGTTGAAGTTGGTACAACATGCTAAAGCAAACTAAATACTGTCCCTATTAAAGTACTATTTCTATTTAGCTGCCTTGAATAAACAACATGTTATTATTATCTACAAAAGAACAAAGGAAGACATTGAAACTTGCAACACCATTTCTCACTTCGTGGTGAAAAATAAAAATTAGAAGCAAAAATATGGTATAAAATGTGAATGATATTAATGTACAGCCAAGATGAGCTCAAGCCACAAAATCAAATCCACCTAATCCACATATTAATACTTGAAGAATAAGTAAAATGATAATCTCATGAGAGTCTCGGAATCTGTTTCATTAAGGCAAAAAAATAAATAAATAAATAAATAAAGTTTCATTATTTGCGTGACTTTGGGCAGAATGAAGACTGAAGAAGAACTTTTTTTCTTCCCTAAAAATGTGTTATATTAGACATGAGAGCAGTACTTTGACCCAAAAAAAAAAGGGGACATGAGAGCAGTACTTTATTTCCCAAGCTTAAATCTTTACTTCATGTACGCAGTAGTATGCACACAATTTTTTTTTTTTATAACATGAAAGAGCATATCTTTCTAATATATATATATATATATATGGTGGAGGACCCTATCTTTCTAATTCTCACTCTTTAGACTATCAATACAAATCAAAACACCAACCAGAGAATCTTTAATACAATAACTTATGTTTCTAAATTATATAGATAGAGTTACAATAATAACGTATTTCATTGAAATATCATTTTGAAAGGAATTAACAATCATATAGCTGGGCTAAATGAAATATACTATTTTCTAATTTGTTCTTGCTCTAATCTTCCAACTTTTATGTAGATAGAACTATATTGCATGAATTCAATAACGATTGTTGATTCAGTGCACCACCCACTTCAATGTTAGTTGGTTTTGTTGAAATTAATGAAATTTACTTCCTAATGTGTCTCTTTACTTAATTAATAATTATTCTAATCTCCTTTTATGCCAAAGCATATGGACAGGGAAATAGTATGCTTAAGAACACCGATGATGCCTTTAACATTTTGAATTTTGTTACAATAGACTCGAGTTTATAATTGACCTTATACATGTTAATATGTTTAAAAATTAAATTTTATAATATATAAATAAATAATTTTAAATATAAATATATATATATATATATATATATATATATATATATATATATCGTGAACTCAACTTTATAGTAATACAACTATTAAATTTTTTTGTCATTAGCATTAATTTGGATCCAGAGTTAGTGCATTGAATCAACTTGTGGGCATTAAATCACCTTAAAAAGCATCTGAGACCAAGATGAGCATTTCTAGGAAGTGTTTAGTTTGCTTAATTCTCTTTGTAGTATCGTATCATATCCTATATAGTACATCATAATTTCGAAAAAGCTTGGAATGAAGAATCTCATTTAATAAATTGATTACGCATGGCTTTGTTAGTCAATTCTCTCAAAATCCTTCTTATATTTTTTTAATCATTGACAAAATATATGGATGAAAATGATAAAAATGGGAATGAAAATATATAACAAGTAAAGTAGTAGAATAGATAGGATTAAAATAAATTTAATTTTTCTCATAATAATAGGAAAAGTGTCATTCAAAAAATTGTCAAATAGCTTAATCATTTCTTTTTCTCGCATTTGAAGGGAAAAAGGACACGAGAGAAATTATTACATGTTTTTAAAATATTATTAAAATTATATTTTATTTAATTATATCTTAATATTTTAATATTAAATTATTAAAAAATATTTATTTATATTGTATTAATTATTTTTATCTTAAAATATGTATTTTTTAATAAATATTTTTTTTGATAATTTAATGTTAAAATATTTAAATATAATTTAATAAAACATAATTTAATGATGCTCTAAAAATATATACAATAATTTATGATATTTATCCGAAGCAGGCACAGGCACCATCTCTTTTTTTTTTTTTTTGGGTACAATTAAAATGAAAAAGAAACAAAAACTAAGCCCTAAAAACAGGGATATGCATGGCATCTTTCAGAAAAGTCATCTCAAGCTCCTTGGAGCAGTGTTCCAAAATACAAAACTGATAATTGGAATTAGATCCCGATAATCAGTGCATTTGTTTTCTTCACCTTAATATGCATCAGTTTAACTCTCCAATTCTTCTTCAAAAGAACTCTGATATCTTCAATTAAGTTTTCATAAATATGTGAAGAAGAAATAAATTCTCAGTCCTCTTTTTTTGTTCTCAACTATATTTCTCAATTAAGTTTTAATAAATTAATAAAAAAATATTTTTTAATTAATATTAATTTTTTAAATATAAATATTTTTAAAGTGAGTTATTAATATTTAATTAAAAAACAAAATTAAAAGTAAAAAAAAAGAGACATAGGTTTTGAATCCCGTAAAAAACTGAAAACTGAAAATTGTCTTTTTAAAAAACTCAGCGTCGGGAGAACCCATTGTAATTGACGAAAAGGGCAGTAATGTACCATGACAGCTTTGGACTGCCATAAGACATTTTTGTTTTGACCACACTCGATAAGGACATGGATAATGACACTGAGCCCTTTACATCAGAGTGTGAAACGACGTCACATAAACGCCAAAAGGACAGCATCCAGCCACATCCAGGTCCACAAAACTCTGCCACAGTCTTCCACACGTTTGGCTAATCATTTCTTTCCACGTGGCATGTGTCCCACCACGTGGACCCTCACCCTCTCCAACCGGTGGCACCAATTTGATGCCTGACGCTCCCAACAGTAATCAACAACTACCGTGACTTCATATTTTTGGGTTTTTGGTTTTCTGTGAAATTCTGATCCTTTTTTTTTAATGTTTTCTGGGTTATGTTATTTATGGACTACGTTATGATGGGGGCCAAAAAAGAGTTGAAGTCTTTCATGCAACTCCAACGAACAAGCGGTAGCTTGAAGGTCTGTCTTTTTCTTTATTTGCCTTTTCTTTTGCTCCTCTATGTTTCTGTCTCTGTCCTTCCCTCTTTTATCGCAGTGTCTCTATATGACAGAGCTTCCTGGACTAGTGGAGGTGGTGGGAGGGAGGAGGTGAGCGATCTGAGGCAGAGATATTTATGCTATGGGGGCGTGTGTGTCAACGCCGCAGGGGCGTGTGGGAGGGAGGCTGAGCTCCTCTAAGAAGAAGACTCGGAAGAGGAGGAGAGATGGACTCAGAAGAAGAGTGCCTTCTCGGTTGTCCAAGGGATCATTGGACAAGGTTGATATTCCTAGCTTGAATGATCTATCCTTTGCCAACCCCACTTTCCAAGGTTCATTTTTTTCTTTTGTAATTAATTTTGTCTTCTGACTTATATTTCTGTGAATTGATTTTGGGGTGGTGGGAGATTTTAAATGATACAGGCAGTGGAAAGATGTTTGATTTTATTTTCTTTTGGATTGTAGTCTTTTGTGTTTTGTAGTTGGAATCCTTTAATGGGTCTTCTAGTTGAAATGATTTTGTTCATTGTTTTTATGCTTTTGCATAGGAAAGGTTGTAAGTGAAACTGATATTTGCATGTAATGGAATGGTTGTTACCTGTGGAAGACTGATGGAAGTAACTAGCAGAAGTAACGCTAAGTAATTACTTCATGAGTTGTGATCATTGAATGACTAGGATGGAGTAGAGATGTTAATATTGGAATAAATTTGGGGCTTAAGCTCAAAAGTTTGCAGCAATTTTGTTCGATTTTAAGTTATGATGATAGCTGAATAGAATTGAATTGACTGGGACGCTGTAGTAAGATGAGATCTTAAAATTAAAATAAGAGTTAAAACTGAAATATACTGAATTACTTTCATTCACAAACGAAACAATGTCAGCATTTGTGCTTATGTTATGGGAGCAGGCCTAGCCAGGCTTTTGACACATCATACATGAGATTAAACTCATATATTTTCTTTTCTATATGATGAGAGGTGTTGAAATTCAATTTTTGTGCCAAGAATGAACATAATAATAAGCCTTCTGGTGGACAAGTGGTATTGAAATTTGTAGTAATGCTGATGTCTCTGTCACTTTCCTTATTATCATAGTCATCAGGGGTTGGCAGAATCAGAATGTTATGATAGCATGGGTTTTACTGTCTGAAGATGTTTAAAAGTAAATTTGGCAATGAAAACTGAATGCATATGTTGATATCTATTTCTATGGATTTCATTTCAGTTCTTACTTATCTTTATTGAAAAATACAGCAATGTATATTTCAATTCTTTGGCCCTGTAGATCTATTGAATCAGCTGGTCATTGCTTATTTTCTCTTCCTTTCACAGACATCTGCATCAGCTTCTTTATATGTCATTTAGTTGAACTGCAGCTGGTGCATAAAACTTCCTTTCTGAAATCCTAGTTGGCACTTATCATAATCTTCATTGTTGCTCCCATGTTATTGGAATGTTAATTTAATGGCAACAGGAATTACTGAGGAGGCATGGTTTGATTCAGTTGCAGTATTTGACTCTGACTGTGATGATGATTACCACAGTGTTCCTGATGGTATGATTTTGGATATTTTTAAATTAATTTAGATATCTTTTACTCACTACCTCTATGATGGATCAGATATGATATATCTTTGCTAATATATGATTAAAAACAATTGATATATGCAGATGTGGTATCTCTGAATGGGATTGAAGGTGGATCTATATCAAATTTTCCTTCTTTAACAGATGCCAACCATGGAGTTTCAACTGATCAGGTGCAGAAACCAGGGCAGTTGTCAACAGTATATTCTGCACATATCTCTGAGGCTGCCAGAAGTTCAGATGCTCATTTTGTTGGTGTAGATGTCATGGATTCTCAATGTAAACGCGATGGAAGTATAGATGACGTAAATGAACCTGTGTCCCTTGATGAAATTTCCTCAGTGGATGTGAGCTCCAACAAGGATGATGGACTTTTGGACAATTGTGGGATTCTTCCAAACAATTGTTTGCCATGTCTTGCATCTACCACTCCTTCCATTGAAAAAAAAAGATCATCAACATCAAGTTCTAGTCCTCCTAATGCAAGAAAGAAGGCTCCTATGAAACTTTCCTTTAAATGGAGGGAAGGACATGGGAATCCTACTCTACGTGAGTTGAAATTCTTGAAACAGCATTCTTATCATTGTTGTCATTGCCACTTTCATAGACCTGCCATCCACTTGCATGCATGGGACTCTATCATTTGATTTTTTTATCTTAAATTACTAGCTATAATTCACCTTCAAAGTTTATTTAGTAGCTGAAAAAAAAATTACATTTAGTCATATAGGATGTAGAGTTAATTTTGCAATTACAATGCTAAAGTCTAGTGAATTCTAGTTATTTGCTGGAGAATGCATCTTACAGTGCAATAATGAGTAATTATAATGGTCGTAATTCCTTTTTCTGCTGTTTTTCTGGTTTTCAGTTTCCTCAAAGACACTTCTACAAAGACCAGTTGCAGGTTCCCAGGTACCCTTTTGTCCAATCGAGAAGAAAATGCTTGATTGTTGGTCACACATTGACCCAAGCACTTTTAAAGTTCGCGGAGTGAATTATTTTAAGTAAGATTAAGATTCTGTCTGTAATTTGTTTTAAAATTACATCATGTTTAAATAAATGCATTAATAGTGTAAACTACACCGTTAAAATTAGATTTTTACATACATATGCATTGGTAAAATTATGTTTGACTTGGCAATTGTTGTTTTTATGGCAGGGACAAGAAGAAGGACTTTGCTTCGAACTATTCTGCATATTACCCATTTGGTGTAGATGTATTCTTATCTCCACGAAAAGTAGACCATATAGCTCGGTTTGTGGAACTTCCTGTTATTAGTTCTTCAGGGAAACTTCCATCCATACTTGTTGTAAATGTTCAGGTACTCCTAGCTACATTCTAATCCTTAGTTATCTATATACCTTTACCTGATCATGGCACATAGTCAACAGAAAATTCTATAATTCTATTATAGATTTTTTCTACAGATTTTCATGAGAAGAAAAATCTTCTATTGGTTTTTTCACATGCTCTAATCTTTTTGAGGATTTCAGATTCCACTCTACCCTGCCACACTCTTTCAAGGTGAAACTGATGGGGAAGGAATGAGTTTCGTGTTGTACTTTAAACTTTCTGAAAGTTACTCTAAGGAACTTCCACTGCATTTTCAAGAAAACATCAGAGTAAGATGGAGCCTTTATGTGTCAGTTTATTGCTTAATTACAACATGCATCCTGCCAAAAGTACTTCTAATTTTTTGTTTCTTCTCAATTCCTTAATTGTTGTCTATCTGTCTGTTATTCATGTTGCTGACTTGCTGTGTTTTGCCGATGAAATAACATATGTCTATGCGTTTCTACAGAGGTTGATGGATGATGAAGTTGAAAAGGTGAAGGGTTTTCCTGTAGGTACAATTGTACCCTTCCGGGAAAGGTTGAAAATATTGGGCCGTGTTGTCAACCTGGAAGATCTTCATTTGAGTGCAGCAGAACGAAAGCTTATGCAGGCTTACAATGAGAAACCTGTTCTTTCACGTCCCCAACATGAGTTTTACTCAGTAAGTCTCATTGACCTATTGTAATGGTTTCTTTCAATAGATCTATAACTATTCAGCCTGATGATAAGCAATACTTGAAATGACCCCAGAGACCCAGACAGTGCCAAAGCTGAACTGTTTTTGCATGCATTATTATCTGTAATTGTCATTGTGGTGCTTATGTTTCCATATACTCACTGACATAATCTCATACAATACCATCTTTAATATCTCTAGTGAATGCTTTCTGTGTCTTGATGATAAAATGGTCCTGTGATCCTTTCTGTGTCTATATTCATGTCATTCTGTGATTTGTGATGACAATTAGTGCAGGCGGCATATTTCTTCAATGTTGAGAGTTAATCTAGCGGTTAATTCTCGAAAGGATCGTCAAATGGATTAAAAGAAAATGAATGTCACATGTTTTTCTGTGGGCTCCTTCCAGTGGTTGTTTTATAGCATACTTTGGTTGCTTCTTTATGGATTCTTTGTGGTACCTTTATCTTTGGCCAGCAATTTATAGTCATGTCAATTCGTTACAAAAGACACAGGATATCCCACGTGCAGTACTTTACTTTCTAAATCTTCTTTTGAATAAGCTAGCCAACATGATTTTTTTGCAGGGAGAAAATTACTTTGAGATTGATTTGGATATGCATAGATTCAGTTATATCTCCAGGAAAGGGTTTGAAGCATTCCTAGATAGATTAAAGATATGCATTCTAGATGTTGGCCTCACAATTCAGGCAAGTAGTTTCTCTAATGCCGAAAATCAAATGCATATTCTGGTTACTTTCTTTGTTAAATTTATATGTAGCAGCTGACTCTTATGAAGCTCCTACTGATCCTCATCTCATATTTGCATCATAAAACAGGGGAACAAAGCAGAGGAGCTGCCAGAGCAGGTTTTATGTTGTGTTAGATTAAACGGCATTGACTACGTGCATTACCAGCAACTGGGGCTAACTCAGGATACCCTTTAATATAATTGCAAAAACATTTGTCATTTGCTACCTAAGCATCATGATTAATAATGGTCATTGCAAGATGAGTTTCTATGGCCTCTCAGTACGTTGGAAGAGGTCACAAAAACATTGGCTTTGGGCTTTTTGATAGTGGCCTGGCCAGCCTCAAGTCACTGCAGAAGAATTGAAATGAGTGATTTTATCCTACCCATAATAAGGAACCTTACCTCTAAGTGATGGATATGTCCTAAAATTTCAAAGGTACACATTGATTGACATTAGGACCCATTTATGAAACCAAGAAAAAAAATATAAAGCTACATATTTATTTATCAGAAAATTCACTTGAGGGTAAGGTAGCGTGACTCCATTGAAATAAGGAACTATTCACACCTACTTAAATTACTGATAAGGAGGGTCCACGCTCACAATTACTCATGTTTTAAACAAATTTATGCTAGCAAGAAAATAAAAATAAACACAAATTTAAAGGAGTGGATTCTGATAAAAAAAAATTGAATTAAATTAAGTTAAATTAAATTGAAGTCAATTTGAACTTATTATAAAAATTATAATTTAAATTGATTTAAAAATTAATTTTTATGTTTAGAATATTAAAAAACTTGAATTGATTTTATGTTAATAAGATTACATTTTTATTTTCATAATAATATAATTTTTTTATCTCTATTAAAGATAGAATTGTAAATTTATATAAAATTCATAAAATTCACTTAAATCTTTTCATTTTTAAATGAATTTATAAATTAAATTAATTAAAATTCATTTAATTTTTATGAATTTTTAAATCATATTAATTCTTATTTTATAATTTTTTAAACAAAAAATTTGATTTCTAAATAAAATAAAATTTTAAAATTTATCATTTCAAACCTAATTAACATAATTACTTTTTGGTGAGACGACAGGTGATTGTACTACTATCATAAGTGAATTATTCCACTTCACCAGTTCAATCAATGAGTGCACAGTGATTGAAAGCTACTGGTGGAACCGAGGAAACCTCAACTTCACAAAGGAAATATTGATAGCCAAGATAGGCAAATTCTTTCACCATAATTTAAATGATGCTGTTTATGTGGACCCATGAATTTCGAATTAAGGATTTGCAGGAGAGTTGCTTGGTTGAGAAGAACATAAAAGGAAAAATGAATGTCAGGTTTTAAAATATTTTAATGGTCCAAGATTTTCATGAAATTATGAGGAATTTTTTAGATCTTCTAAGCACCTTATATTTTCCATGATTTTGGGGAATATATGATAGTCAAATACGTACTGGTAAATATCTGTTCAATGCTACCTGCATAAAAAAGAAAAAAGAAAAATCCAATCATTGTCTCAACTCTCAAGTTTCTATTCCTAAAGGAAACATGAAGAATGAAGTGAAATCAGGATTCTCTCCTTTTCCTAGTGAAATTAGTGAATGATCAATTCTCTGGTTTTACACCACAGAAAAAGCAAATGTTTCAGAATGATATGTAGCCAGAATAGTTTTGCGTAGCACAACAATTTAATCGAATTTAGGGGATTCCAAGGACATCTGACAATTTTTCAAAGTTTACAAGGACTGAGAGGCTTCCCACATAAACCTTTATTTCCAGAATAAGAACTCTCAGGAAAGTCAATCAGAGGTTTACCCTCTGGAATTTCCCCTTCGAGAAGATTGTTTCATAATTCAATTCCTTCAGCTTTCTCAACTTGAGAAATCCATTGGGTATATTACCAGTAAAATGATTTTCCTGTAGCTTCAGTCTCTCCAAAGAGGTTAAATTTGCCAGTACCTCTGGCAAGTTGGAGCCTAACTCATTGAAGCTCAAATCCAAACTGTGAATAGAATTCAGTCTCCCAATGGAATTTGGTAATCTACCTTTCAGAAGGTTATGAGACAAATTCAGAAACTGAATGTCACATTGCCCTCCTGCACCAATTTCCTCAATTCCACTTGAGAAGTTGTTATCAGAAAGATCAATATAAGATGCAAACCGAATTCTCGAGTTATGGATCCTGTTAGTCTATTTGAGTGAAGATCAAGAACACCCAGATCATGCAAATTTGTAACAGAATCAGGGATGTATGAATCAAGAGAGTTCCTTGAGAGATTTAACAAGTAGAGCTGATTGAGGCTTCCTATCCGTGATGGTATGCTTCCACTGAGAAGGTTCACTGATAAGTCCAGTTCCTGTATTGGACTATGGGTTGACAGGAAAAGGTCTGGAATTTGGCCCTGGATTCCACAACCTGCAAAGTAAATGCGAGAAAGTGATTGCACGTTTGCTAGCCATTCTGGGATGGCACAGAGGTTCAGAGGTTTGAAAGAAAGATCAAGTGTTTGAAGATTTTGAAGGGAAGGCATCTCCTGAGGCAATGGCCCTTCAATCAAATTACTAGAGATGTTCAACATTATGAGCTGAGAAAGTTGGCCAATTGATTTTGGTATTTGGCCAGATAAGAAGTTACCACCGAGATAAAGCTCTGTCAAAGATAGCAAATTGCCAAACTAGATGGCATGGCTCCTTCAAGTTTGTTGTTTGATAATGACACTCTTTGAAGAGATACCAGATAGCCAATATTGGAAGGTATATTGCCAATCATGTGGTTATTATTGAGTCTTAAGAAGCCAAGACAAGGCATTTCACCAGATCTTGATGGAAATGGGATGGTTCCCTCAAGATAGTTGGTGTCCAAGTACAAAACTGAAGTGGCAGTTAAATTGGTTAGGGAAGAAGGTATCATCCCGCTTAGCAAATTGTTAGAAAGATCAAGTTTATCCAGAGCCTGCTCACCAATTCTATTGGGTATATGACCCGTAAGAGCATTGTCATGAACATCCAATTCTACCAAATTTATCAAATTCCCAAGTGAGTCGGGTATTATACCTGAAAATTGATTTGAATAAAGCAGCAGCCTTCTGAGATTTTTTAGGCTTCCAATGCTAGAAGGGATCGACCCAGATAACCTATTTTCGTGCAGTGCAAGTTCTTGGAGGTTTGGCAACTCACCAATGTTTTCTGGTACTGGGTCAGTTAGATTGTTGCCATAAAGGTAGAGCTTTTGAAGCTTTGGCAGGTGCAAACCAATGGTTTGTGGAATAGTTCCACTAAGACCAACTAAACCACCAAGATCAATGATTTCAAGGGAAGTGAGGAGTGTTATGGAAGGAGAAAGCCAACCCGTCATCTGGGTTTGAAACAAATATATATCTGTGGAAATGAACCCTGGGAGATGGATCTCTGTCACTCTAGAGGTTGCATTTTCGCAGACAATGCCTTCCCACTCGCAGCAGCTCTGACCAACCCATTTTGCTAGGCGACCAGATGTGTCCACTTGAATTCCATGCTTGAAACTGATCAAACCTTCCAAGTCATTGGTACTGCACGCTTCCATAATTCTTCTTGTGTCTCCAAATGCTATCACTGTCAACACTGCAACTATCTGTAGCAGCTGATAATCCATGCTTAGCTAGCAAATGGAGGTGGATCTTACGAGCTGCTCTCTTGCACCTGAAAATGCACTTAAGAATGTTGGCTTGGATTTCATTTTGAGAAAAAGTTAACAAGGTACAGATAAGAACAACTAGTACTAATATTGCTCAGAGATCTAACTTTTTCTTTTTGGACCTTTTCCCTTTACATTTGTAATGCTGAAAAGCATATTTATCTGATAGTCATGATGTCCTTAATAATGCTTAGAGTCATATAATTCAAAGACTGGCCCATCTGATTATCTGGATAAGCGGCAGAAATCTCGTCCCTCTACAGGTTTTTGGGAATGGAACCAAACCTTTGCTCCTATATCTGCTCAGGCGATGTAGGAGTTCTCTGTTAAGAAGCTGCAACTGTAACGTAGTAGCTAGAAATCAAACCTCCCTATTTGAAAAATGACAGCTAGCTAACCACATGGTCTCTGGTTTAATCTGATGATGGTGGCAGTCTCGTGGTTGTGCATTGGAAGTTTGTCAACTTTCAGGTTCTTATAACATTCTTCCTCTACGAACTTTCATTCTGAGAATTCAGAAGATTCTTTGCTTATTGCTATTTTTAACCACTTCAAGGACCAATCTCGTCTATAATTTGAAATTCCAAGAGGTATCTTAAATTTGTGAGCCTTATTTACTCCTTCACTGCACAATTCATTATTTTTATACATATTATTGCAATTTAGAGTACCAATGAAGGCAACATCTTTACAAAAGAAATCCACACAGTACGAGGATGCCAATATACAATATCAGATCCTCTTTTGGATCGGGGCAATTTTTTGAGGGGTCTTGTTAGCTTTTCTTTAAACCAAAAAATAAATCCATAGTCTGTTACTTCTTAGAAGACCTTAATAATTTGTATGGCCTTAGTATATTACCAAGTCCTTAATATGTATGGCCTTACTTGGCCACACTATTTTGTTACTGTAAAGCAAGAAAGCTCCTTAATAATTTGTATGGCCTTAATATATTTATAGTCCTACTTTGGGGATTTTCTTATGTTTGGCAATCTCAGCTTCATTGGCATGTCGTTTCTAAGAACTCTTAAAGCTCACTAGGGTCGTGATACACAAAAAATAAAGAAGATACTTTATGATTCCCTTATTCATGAGAAAGAAGTTGGAATTTAAAATAAGGTAAAAGTAATGTCCAGAGATCAAAAATTAATCATGGGGCTATGGTTATATAGGAAGAGTAAATACAAATAGCTATAGAATCCAAAACCCAAAGCCCTGGCAGCAGTTTGAGTTCTACGATTCTCTTGATCTCAATTTTGCTAGGCTGCAAGTATCAACCAAGGTTCACAAGATACCATGGCTGGACTAACATGAGATCTTGATCTCCTGCATCCTTTATGCATACTGGCAATGTATGACACATGCGGGCATGAGAATGAATGCACACAGATCTGATGCAACTCATCAACTCAAGTCTGAAGGGAAACACATTCCTTGAAAAGCAACACCAATAACAGGCACCATATTTTGGTGTGAGAAATCATAGCCATCTGAGTAAGCAAGTAGCAGGATAGATTCTGTATACTTAATTGTTTCTCTTCAATTTTTTCTTTCCCTTCTAATCTCCACAAAATGCCAAGATTGATGAGTGGATGAACTGCAGTTACTCCCTCCCATGAGAATGGATTGATGACATTGATTGGTGCATATACCAAAGCAGTAGGGCTATTAACATCTCGCTTTACATTGCCGAAGGTGGCTTTCCCAGCTGACATAGCTTAAACAAACCATTCATCCCCTCATCCCCTGGCAAGACACTGCCATAACCAAGGTTCTTACGTAGTATGAAGCAGTAGATAACAAAGATGCCTAATTTGATCATAAGTACTTATATGATGCATCTCTAGACACCCAATTTTCCTTTTTCTCTCTGATTTTCCATCAAATATGAACATTTTCCACACATGTTTCATGCCAGATGGATGTACCTGCTGGGATCTAGCCCCGTAACAGCAACAGCATCAATAGCCTACCAATAATGTGTTTAATGGCTTCATGCAGATGACAAGATAATTAACAGCCTTAGGATAAAAATATCATCACAAACTGCATATCCAAATAAAGCCGCACAATATATCCGAATAGGGGGAGTCTGATATAGTGATATTTCTTTTGGTGAGTGATCCTAAGCTCTTGGGTTTTCAATAACTTCTTCACAAACTACCTTTCGAAAATTAAGATTTCTGTTATATTGAAACCTCTCGGATTTTCAAAATAATTTTGTTGAAAACTAACAAGTATTGGGCCTTGTGATAAATGAGCTATGCTCTCAAAGAGAAGATCAGATTTAACAGTGTCAGTGCTTAAGGATTAGTCTCACAACAATAGTTATAAGATTTCCTGGTTAAAGACAAAAAAAAAAAAAAAATCTTTCAATTTAAAAACCATATCAAAATTCAAAAGTTCGATTAGCATAAAATATTACTTTCTTTTCTCAGTATTAATTGCATGCTAATAGACGGATGTGTTTATTGACACTTATTTTTCTATTGTCATGGTTATTTAATTAATTTTTATTTAACATTTCTAAGAGACTCTCTTTTATTTATAGTCAAATATTAGTCTATTATCACTCTTACATTCAAGGACGAAGCTAGAACGAAATAGTGAGGGAGGCTATAATGAACAAAATTTATGTGGGAGAGCTAAATTTAAAAAAAAAAAACTACTTGTTTTATTTTAAAATACAAATAAGAATAAATTTTTTTAAAAATTTAGGAGAACCATAGTCTCTTTTAACTTTCATTACGCGTCACTCCTGCTTATATTTATATACATATTTTAAAAATACTAGAATAACAACTTAAAAATTAAATAAACTAATATTTATCAATAGGTGTTGGCATGTTAGTTTGACAGAAAGAAACTTGAGTACTCTTAAGAATTTAATTTTACACTGAACAAACATATTATGAAAAACCCAAAAAAAATAAACTAGCGTTTGATTAGAAATAAAGAAAAAAGATATTTTAAAATATTAAATAAAAGTTAGTTTAATATACTACAAGAAAATTAACTCTGATGATAAAGTCGTTGTCACTGAAAGTCCACTATGTTATCAATGAAAAAGTGGCGGTAGAATCTCTCAATAGATTTCAATTGGTGCTAACATTAAATGGGCATTGGCAGTCTACTGATGTGGCATACGTAATATTATTAATAAAAAATACAAAAATATATAATTTATTGAATAAAAAATAAATTGATTATGATTAAAAAATAAATTATAAATAAATCTATTATATTATTATAAATGAGAAGGATACCACTATTCTTATAAAAAAAAGAATACTTTAAAAACCTTTTTTTATAATATAACAATACAAAAAATTGAATTTATAACTTTTTATAAATTTTTTTAATATTCTTTTCTACTAACTCATTCCTGATTACTTCACAGTCACACAAGTAAATTTTAAAATAGCATTCAATCTAAGATGAGCATCCAAAAACACTCGTGCATAGTTTTTGATAATTATAAGTATTTTTGGACAAATTAAATAAGTTAAAGTTGTTGTAACAATTTGTTAATGTAATATTAAAATTCTTTTAGTATATCAACATGTATTAAAATTCTCAAAACTGCAAAATGTACTTTACATAATAAAATGTGAAATTAATAATATGAAAAGAATTGAGTTTAAATTTTCATAAAATACAAATACTTGTATAATAAAAACTTGATACTATAAGGACAAAAGCATGTGATATTTATTTAAGTTGTCATCTAAGCCAATCATTTATCTTTTAACTCAACATGACATTAAAATTTGAGAATGTATTTTTTATAAAAAAAGTTAAAAAATTTAAAATGTCACAATGAATGGAATAAAATTAATTGGGAAATGAACTAGTCACATTTCAATAGGTCAAACGATTTTAGAGGGGTTTGGTAGGAAAGAGTTCTAAATTGCTTGAGATGGTTGGAATAAAATTGAATGAGGAATGAACTACTCACAATTTAAATAAGTTAACAAATTTTAGAGTTGTTTGGTAGGAAAGAATTTTACATCCTCTACAATCTTGGATACCCTAGTATAAAATGGTTAGATACAAAAATGATGACAATTTAAGATCTCCATATTTTATACAATGATTAAAAGTTATTTAAAAATTTCACATGACAATTAATATATAAATTCTTATTTAGAGTGCATTTAATTACCTTTTTTTTTCAAAATTTTCAGATTATTGTATGCTTTCAAGGTGATTAAATACTTAAAAAACAAATTTTCCCAAATCTTATATCCTCATTTTTAAAATTTAAATATGATTCAAAACTTCTAATAATTGAGTAGTTTTTGTTACTATATCAAAATGATGGCATTGACACCACTTTTATATTTAAATGAATTTAATTTTAATTTATTATAAATATAAAAGTATCATTCATCATGTATTAATATATTTTGACTATGAATAACAACAAATATTTAAAAATTCAAATTTAATATTTAAAAAGTTAAATTTTTTCGTTTTCATAAAAAAAAAAGGTTAATTTTTTAAGGATTTAGTTTTAATTTATTTTTAGTGTAAAATTTTTTTAATGCTATTATCTAATCATACGTTATCAAGTATTTGACATTTTAGGTAAATATTATCTTAATCAAATTTTTTTAAATAATTTAGTAATTTATGATTGAATGATAATATAAAATTTTTTATATTAATAGTAAATTAAAATTAAACTTTTTAAATTATATACTAAGGAATGTAGATCTTTTCCTATGACAAAATCATCATATTAAAAAGAAATAGATACAAATTATAATATATTAAAACTTACTATGATAGGTTATAAATTTTATTTTTCATATTTAAAATATTTTATGTCTTTTTTTTAATAAAATATTCTTTTATTATTTTATTAATAAAAAATGATCCTAATCCTATACGAACACATAATTAAACAATAACAGCTAATTAAAACGAAACTATATTTAAATTTCAACACACGAACAAAATAGTAGCTATAATGCTCAAATATTTAAATTTCAAACATTATAAAATGAAGAAACACAAAAGAAAAATTTTAAAGCCATAAAATTGACATCTCCAACGGATTGAATAATTCATCACCGGCCCTACCCACCGTGCCTCAAATCAAATCATTCTTCCAACGGTCTTAGCCTTCCCAAATTCCTCAACTCACTCTCAAACTAAACAAAACCAAATCAAATCTTTCTTTCATTTTCTTTTTTTATTTTTATATTTTCTAATACAACTCCAAACCTCTCCTTTTCTTCGATGTAAAGTAATATCTATAATTTATTAAAAAAATATAAATACTTTAATCAAATCAATAAAAAGCCATTTAAAATTCTATTAATTTATTGAAAAGCCAAACTGTATCTCTTGAGAGAGAATAAAAATGTTGACCACCGACCCAGTTGGAGTTGGAGGCCTGATGCAGGAATATGAGGTGTGCAATTTCATGGCCACCTGTCCCCCTTTAGACCTTTACGGCTACCCCAAAAAACGAATTTTGCAGACCATAATTAATTAAATTCTCGTTTTCTTAATTTGCATAATAAGGGTAAAAGATTCTGATTAGGTGAAAAAAGATTTAAATATTTTAAAATGTGAATAATTATCAATGAAAAACTTAAGAAAATATATTCTAATAAATTTATAGGTATAAACAATAAATTTTTCTTTTTTAAATGCAAAATAAACCCATGTGACTAAAATAATAAATTATTGAATTCACAATTTAGTTGTGACAAACTTAGTCACTATCCTACTTATTTTTTAATAATATATTATTTTTAAATTTTTTATAAATACTTACTAATTATAATAATTTACTTTAACCCTAAATTGATCATTATTCTCTCAACTTAAATTTTTATAGAAAAAAATGCAACATCAAGATTTTAATCTCAAAAGAATATATTGTAATGTTAATAATTTTCTCTTACCTTTTATGGCAATATAATATGATAAAAGTTTTCAAATTTGTCTCCAAAACGAAAGCTTTATACAAAGGTACCAGCTTTCTCTGTTTGTGTTTATATTAATGTGATTGGAAGCTTGCCTGGTTTGTGCTGGCTAGCGGCTAGCCCCGGTTGATCCTTTCTAGTTTTGGGTTAAGCTTTCAGAATCATTGAACATACCCATTAAAATCATTGGTTTTTTTGTTCATCTGGGTTGGTAGAGATCACTTCGTTCTACTTGGAGAGAGAAAATATTTTTGATCTTTTGGTACAATGAAGAGGGAGAAGCTAGACCCATTGGTACTGCCCAACAGGCTCAGACTGCTTCAGATTTCGATGGCTGCGATGCTGCTTTATTTGCTCTTCATGAGCTTCGAAATCCCTCTTGCTTTCAGACCTGGGTTTGGGTCAGTGTCCTCCGAAGGCGCTTTTGGGTTCCTCACCGACGCATTGCCCAGGCCTCTGTTGCCAGAGAGTGAACGCCGAAGCACCCATGACAGCAACGGCGCAATTGGGTCCTCGGGCGAAGCTTTTCGAGCCCCACATGGATCACTGTACCGAAAACCCGAGAGGCAGATGCAAGAGTTGCAGAAAGTTTCTCGCTTGAGCTTCAATGAGGGTTTATCTGACGGCAATGACGCTAAAGACGAGTTTTCTGAACTTCACAGGGCTGCGAGGCATGCTTGGGTTGTGGGGAAGAGGCTCTGGGACGAAGTGGAGAGTGGGAAAATCGAGAACATGGCGAAATCCAAGGCTGAGAACTTTTCCGACTCGTGCCCGCACTCGATTTCGCTGTCTGGTTTTGAGCTTCGGGAGCGGAAAGGGGTGATGGTGCTTCCTTGTGGGTTGACGCTGTGGTCGCACGTCACTGTCGTTGGGACGCCCGGGTGGGCTCACTCGGAGCGCGACCCCATGATATCGGTGGTGAAGGATGGGGATGATGCGGTGACGGTGTCGCAGTTTATGATGGAGTTGCAGGGGTTGAAGACAGTGGACAAGGAGGAGCCACCGAGGATACTGCATTTCAATCCGAGGTTGAGAGGGGATTGGAGTGGGAAACCAGTGATTGAGCAGAACACGTGCTACAGGATGCAGTGGGGTTCTCCACTCAGGTGTGAGGGATGGAAATCTCGGGCTGACGAGGAAACTGGTGATTGATTCCAACCATTCTCGTTTTCAATTTAGAAAATGAATGCATGTTGTGTTGTTTTTGATTATCTTTGATTTCCAATTGCATTGAACTGAATGTAGTATATGGGGGTTTGCCAAATACACTGCAAAGATGCATTAGGCGTTCAGTTAGCTGATTCATGATGATAGGAACTAGGAAGTTAATTTTTTACTGCAGTCACTGTAAATAACAGTGAGGGAATTTTCCAAATACGCTACAAAGATGAATTGCCAAATACACTACAAAATGTACACATTCTCTGTTGTCTGTAGTCTGTACTGTGAATTATAAATAATTTTCATTCTCTGGTGAATGTATATATATTGTATGCTTCATTTTTCTCTTTAGCATGTCAGTTCCAAGGGCAAGGGACATTGCTCATCCTTGCTGATTTTCTGGACTTTATGAAGTTGATGGACAGGTGAAATGTGAAAAGTGGATTTGTGATGATGACAGCCGCTCAGAAGAGTCGAAGGCAACATGGTGGTTAAACAGACTGATAGGGCGAAAAAAGAAGGTCACCATAGATTGGCCATATCCTTTTGCAGAGGGAAAAGTATTTGTTCTCACCTTAAGTGCTGGCTTGGAAGGTTACCATGTTAGTGTGGATGGGAGGCATGCGACGTCTTTTCCCTATCGCATGGTGAGTAAACTAATAATATCTCCTTTTATTGTGTGAATCAAGGAATGTGTTAAGTGTTTATGTTATATTCACAGGGCTTTGCTCTTGAGGACGCCACAGGTCTATCCATAAATGGGGACGTTGATGTGCAATCTATATTTGCTGCTTCCTTACCTACATCACATCCTAGTTTTGCTCCACAAATGCACCTTGAATTACTTCCTCAATGGAAAGCTCCGCTGCTTCTACATGAGAATGTGGACCTTTTCATTGGAATCCTTTCTGCTGGCAACCATTTTGCTGAGCGGATGGCGGTAAGAAAGTCCTGGATGCAACATAAGCTAATAAAATCTTCACATGTTGTGGCTCGATTCTTTGTTGCCTTGGTAAGAGTAAATGCATCTTCCCTCCCCCCAATAATGATAAAATCCACATATATATTTTTTGTGTTAAAATTATTTACTATTTTTTCATTTCTCATATAATAGCACGGAAGGAAGGACATAAATGTGGAGATAAAGAAAGAGGCAGATTATTTCGGTGATATTATTGTAGTCCCTTACATGGATCATTATGACCTTGTTGTATTGAAGACCATAGCTATCAGTGAATACGGGGTGAGTTATGGGAAACGAGCGAAATATTGCTTGTTTGTGTTTTATATTTTCTGTTCCCCCCCCCCCCTGGTTGCCTCCTTTTCTTGCTATATTATTAGTTGTTATTGAACATGGTTCTTTGCAGATTCGTTCAGTGGCTGCTAAGTATATAATGAAGTGTGATGATGACACATTTGTCAGAGTGGATTCTATCATCAGTGAGGCAAGAAAAGTTGGAAATGACAGAAGTCTTTACATTGGAAATATGAATTACCACCATAGACCCCTTCGTGATGGCAAATGGGCAGTAACATACGAGGTATAATTTTTCTCTTGGTGTAGCATTTCATTTTTTCTATTTATAACCATATTGCTTAAGATATGAAGTTAGCTTTCTATATTATTGTTATACGGAATATGGCTTAAATTTGTTTTTGCAGTTCATGGTTTCCAATTGTCATGCGATGCAGTATTGGTGGATGTTGAAATTCCATTAATTTTACTGTCCTGTCTTGTATACTCGTCCTTGCTGTGTGCGCTACTACTTTGATCATGGATATTCTTTCTGGATATTATGAATGCTTGGTGCTCAAATATCTTTTTCCTGAAATCCCATGTGGTCAGACTGGTGAAGTCATTTGACGTTTGTTGTCAAGACAAATTTTCTGTCAGTTGAAACATTTGGATTTCTAAGCCAATAGCTAAAGTTCTGCATGTTATGTTTCTGCCTGCTGTGAGATTCTGACTGGATGATTACAGAACATTAAGTATTCTGCACTTAACCGATCAAATTTTCCATTTAGGCACATGACTGTCAGCGTTTCACATAATATGCATGCATTTGAGTGAGCTGAAGTTCCAGACTTTTGGAAGTTCTATGCAATAATATTTATGACTCTCGTTGTCTTGGACTTTTGTGACTCTGAATTTGTCATCTCGTGCTCTCTGCACAGAAAAACTGCTGACTGTTTTATGCTTTTATTTTTCCATTCATAACTTCCAGGAATGGCTGGAGGAAGAGTATCCTACCTATGCTAATGGTCCAGGATACATAGTCTCATCTGACATTGCTCAGTTCATTGTATCCGAGTTCGAGAAGCACAGATTAAAAGTACGTTTGCAAATGATCTTTGCTTGTTCATCCGTCCCTGATTCTGTCTGTCAGTCTCAACCTCTCACTCCCCTTTTGTGTGCTTGTGTGTGTGTGTGGGCACTTACATGGATATGTTTTATTTATGTCTGCTAGTTTGTGCGTATACTTGTGTCTTGACATACTGAACAAAAAGTGTTGGCTGCTGATGACATCATTAACCAATTTCAATGTGGTGCAGTTATTTAAAATGGAGGATGTGAGCATGGGAATGTGGGTAGAGCAGTTCAACAGTTCAAGACCAGTAGAGTATGTGCACAGCTTGAAGTTCTGCCAATTTGGGTGCATTGAAGATTACTACACTGCACATTACCAATCTCCAAGACAAATGACTTGCATGTGGGATGAGTTGCAACAACAGGGAAAACCCCTCTGTTGCAACACGAGATGACATAAAATGAAGTTATAGGCGGTCAGCACCAGAAGGAGAAACTGAGAAGGAAGACGCAGAAAGAGGCAAGTTCTATGGTGCATTGGTCATATATATCTGTAAATATGCACTGGGGACGTTTGTGACCTCCACATATTCATTCATTGTTTAACCTCCTTTTTTTGCCCTTTTTGATCCCCCAAAAAATAGATGGCCTAGGTATATCATATAAAGCTAAAGTCGGATACTACAGCAATCGGTGAAGGAACAAACCATTGGTTTGTAAATTTGTAATGTAGAGCAAAATGGTTCAGGAGGAGCTGAATAAAATGAATTTTTCTGCTTTGACTTCATAAGTTGTTGGTTATGAGAAAATTATCTTGTGAGTAGCCACTTGAACTATACTATATTTAAGATTGGGAATTTGGGAGGTGGAAAGGAAGGAAACAATTTACTTACACTATGTTTAGAATCACAAAAAAAATAGAATTGATTTGATTTGATTTAAGTTAAAGTGATTTAATTTGATTTAAGAATTATTTTTATGCTTGAAATCATTATATAATTAAATCAATTCTTATTCTATAACCTTCTAAACAAAAGATTTTATTTATAAATCAAATCAATTCTTAAATTTTGTGGTACTAAACATACTCTTAATCCTGTGATCTCATCCTTTTCATTATTCTTTTATTGTTCTTTGAATCTTTTCCCTCCATTTTTCTTCTAGCTTCCAAAAATACCTTAAATACCACTCCGACCTTAAAATATAGTGCTAATAGACTGACAAGCAGGCCAAAACTGAATTAGTTATCTATAAAAGTTAGTGATAATTAACTTGAGTACAAACATATTAAAAAAATCATTTATACTTTACAGATAATGCTATGTGAATGTATATTTTTTCGTCCAAACCAAGTAAGCTTCTTTTCTTTCTTTCTTTTTTATTTCCCCCATTAAGCATGTTCTTCCAAACAAAGTTTTTCTCAAATAAATAATTGTGAGAGTGGCTGCTTCGGCACAAGGATCTACGCAATTAAGTGAGTTTAAGTAAATTGATTTATGTTTAAGAATTTTTAACTAAAAAAATAAATTTGTAAGAATAAATATTTGTTTAAATAGTATTCATAAAAAGTTATTTTTAAATATATAATTACTTAAAAAAATATCACTTTTAGATAAAAATAATAATATAATATTAAATTATAAAAATATTTTTATCAATACATGTTCATCTGAGGTTTTTTACTTCAGAAGCAACAAAATATTATTTCTTCATATAAGTATTAAAATCACAGTTAAAATTCAAAATCAATCCTATCTCAAATTTTTGCCAAACATAATTGCAGTGGCTTGTTTGGTACAGCTTTGTACAAAGTACAAACTCACGCACGCTTTTATTTTATTTTTTTTGGGTGCACTCACACATCTTTTTATATTTATTAGAGTAAATTTTTATTTTAATTTTATAAAAATTATGTTAATATTATTTTAATTTTTTAAAAATATTAATATTAATTTAATCTTTAAATTATAAAAGATAATATTATTTTAATTTTTTAAAATAATTAATATTAATTTAATCTCTTAATCATAAAAAAATTATTAATATAATTTTTTAATTATATAAAATTAATATTAATTTAAAATTTTTAATTATAAAAATCATATTAATTTAATTTTTATTTATATATAAAAAAATAATTTTAATATTATATTTTATAATTCAAAAATTAAATTAATATTCTGTTCTTTAAAAGTTCAAACTAACGTCGTGAAAATCCTTGGAGGTTGGGTTTACTTTACTTATTGTTGTTTTTTTTTTGTCAGCATATGCTTGTTATTGTTTGAGGAGCTTATGTGATGCCCGTGTGTTTTGCTCTGTTCAACTTATAGTTTCGGCAGTGCCCTCTTTTTGCTCCATCTTCCCCAAACATGCACTGCACCACGCTGTAACCTTCGAAACTGTGATGAGAGCCGCGCCCACTTTGACGCCACGAATTTGGACACGGACTCGCGGGTCTCCAACTTGAAGAGAAAAAGATAAGAACTTGCTCAAATACCAGCACTGAGGTCTTCACCTGATTCACCCCCTGCTTCCTCTAGATTTGACTCAAACATTGTTTGCATTTTCTGAGTTTTTTTTTTCTGGGGTTTTTCTTCTTCTATTCTAATCCTCACTAGATTTCAAAGTTCCCTTTGAAAAAGAAGGGTTTTGTGTTCAAACTCTCTTATTTTTTGCAGTATTTTTTCTTTTTTTTTTGAGGAAGAGCCTCTTTGTTTTGAATTTGATCCCTCATCATCATGGCAGAGAAGCACCGAATCCACATCATTGTGCAGGGAATTTCGAAATTTCGGTAATGGGTTTTCCTCTTGCACATGAAGAGAGCAGCTATCTCGTCCTCGTTCCATTGTTTTCACACATTTCACTGTCATCGAGTTCTGGGTTTTTCTCGAAGATGTCTGAGTGGAAGGTTCTTTTCTCTGGGTTCAACCAATACCAGACCTTTTCCTGATTATTCCCCAAGAAAGCCCGCCATTAGAGACTCTGAGCTTGTGCATCACATCTCCACCACAATCAAGCTGCGCCGCTCTGAGCCCCTTCGCCGCATTCTCAAACCTTATGAATCCAAGTTCAAGCCTGACCATCTGATTTGGGTTCTTATGGACATCAAGAATGATTATAAACTTGTTTTGGATTTCTTCAACTGGGCACGCCTTCGCAGAGACCCATCATTGGAAGCCCTTTGCATTATAGCTCAGATTGCTGTGGCTGCAAAGGATTTAAAAATGGCACACAGGCTGATTCATGAGTTCTGGGCAAAGCCCCATCTGGATGTTAGTCTTTCATTTGCTCATTTTACTGAGAGGTTGATATACACTTACAAGGACTGGGGTGCAGACCCCCATGTATTTGATATATTCTTCCAGGTCCTTGTTGAAGCTGGGCTGCTTCTAGAAGCTGGGAAACTGTTTGATAAGTTGTTAAATTATGGTCTTCTTGTCTCTGTAGATTCTTGTAATTTGTTTCTAACTAGGCTATCATACAATTTTGATGGGATAAAGATGGCAATCAAGGTATTCAACAAGTATCCAGAAGTGGGTGTTTGTTGGAATACCATGTCATATAATATTATTCTTCATTCTCTTTGTCAATTGGGTAAGGTAAAAGAAGCACATCATCTGCTCATACAAATGGAATTTAGGGGAAATATTCCTGATGTTGTAAGTTATAGCACTATAATTAGTGGATATTGTTCAATTGGACAGCTAGAAAGGGTCTTAAAGCTCATGGAAGAGTTGCAGAGAAAGGGATTGAAACCAAATCAATACACCTACAATAACATAATTGTTCTTCTTTGCAAGACTGGTGAAGTAGTTAAAGCGAAGCAAGTCTTGAGGGAGATGACAAACCAGCGGATTTTTCCTGATAAGGTAGTCTACACAACTCTCATTGGTGGTTTCTGCAAGTCTGGGAATGTTCCTGCTGCATACGAGCTCTTTGATGAAATGAGACAGAAGAAAATAGTTCTTGATTTTGTGACATATACTTCCCTGCTTCATGGGCTTTGTCAAGCTGGAAACATGGTGGAAGCACGTAAATTGTTTAGTGAAATGCTCAGTAAAGGGATGGAACCAGATGAAGTTACTTATACTACCCTCATTGATGGGTATTGCAAGGCAGGGGAAATGAAAGAGGCTTTTTCTCTTCACAACCAGATGGTTCAGAAGGGTCTGACTCCAAACATTGTCACCTATACTGCATTAGTTGATGGCCTGTGTAAACGTGGAGAGCTAGACATAGCAAATGAGCTTCTTCATGAGATGTCTGGAAAGGGCCTTCAACCAAATGTCTGCACTTACAACACAATTGTCAATGGCCTTTGTAAGATAGGAAATATAAAGCAAGGAGTAAAATTGATGGAAGAAATGGAGCTGGCTGGATTTTATCCCGACACTATTACATACACTACACTCATGGACGCTTACTGTAAAATGGGGGAAATGGCCAAGGCTCATGAGCTGCTGCGGATTATGCTTGATAAAGGACTTCAACCTACAATTGTTACATTCAATGTGCTAATGAATGGGTTTTGCATGTCAGGGATGATGGAAGATGGTGAAAGACTAATTAAATGGATGTTGGGGAAGGGTATAACGCCAAATGCCACAACATTTAATTCTCTTATGAAGCAGTACTGCATTAGAAATAACATGCGAGCCACTACTGAGATTTATAAGGGGATGCATGCTCAAGGAGTGATGCCTGACAGTAACACATATAATATTTTGATAAGAGGACATTGTAAAGCCAGAAATATGAAAGAGGCATGGTTTTTGCATAAAGAAATGGTTGAAAAGGGATTTAGTCTCACAGCTACTTCCTATAATGCTCTTATAAAGGGTTTCTGTAAGAGGAAGAAATTTGTGGAGGCTAGGAAGCTATTTGAGGAGATGAGAACGCAAGGCTTGGTTGCAGAAAAAGAGATATATGATATTTTTGTTGATGTGAACTATGAAGAAGGGAACTGGGAAATTGCTCTTGAGCTTTGTGATGAAGCAATAGAGAAATGTCTTCTTGTTAAGAAAACGTAGTTGAATTTTGCCTATGTCAGTATGATGGAATTATCAGGGTCAGTAATTGTTGTTTGTGCCTGCTTCTTCTGCTTGGTGGTTCATTTGAAAGTAACTTGTACATGATAACATCAATTACACTCATCATTGAAAGAGTGAGAATTGACTTCCAGGTATTTTGCAAAAAACTGAAACAGATTATTACACAAGCACACTCAAACACATAGGAAGTAGTAACATCCTCAAATTCAACAGGATACTTAAAGATTTACTGAGGATATAGTATTGGGATTGTGCGAGATGGATGTGCAGTCCCCCCCCCCCCTTCTCTCTCTCTCTCTCTCTCTCTCTCAATATAGGAAACAAATGTAATAGAGTTTTTTTTAATAGAAAGATGTAAATAGAGATCTTAAATACAAGAAACTCTTGCAACCTTCTATTTTTCTAATCGAGTTTTGCCATCCTTTAAAATCTGTTATAGAGTACTGTAATCAATGATGATGGACTTCATGGTTGATATAAGTGCTGAAATTTTAAATTCCTTTAAAGAAATCTTACCCAAATTTCTATCTTTTGTTTACTTGATGAGACATTACAGCTGATGTAAAAAAATTATTAATCTTCAGTAAAAAAATTAAACGGTGACAAATTTGATTAGTTTGCATGCAATTAATTAAAATGAGTTCTAGCTAATCTTAAAGTGCAAGGAATAAATTTAATTGAAAGAAGTTTTAGTTATACTAAGCTGATTCAAAAAATGACAGCAATAGTAACCTGAATTTCGTACAGAAATTTAGTTGTTCTTAAGAATAGTAATAATCAGCAACTGTAAAAATACAAAACTAGACACTTTGGCAGTACTGTAAAGAAGACAGAGAAGTTTATTTTCTTACTTTTCTTTTTGGGTACTATGACGACACAAAGGTCTAAACATAGGACCCCCAAACTGCCCAAAGCCTATGCCACTAGCCCACTTGTAGTAGCTTTCCTTCTTTCTTCTTCACACCTTAAGAAGATTTATGCTTACTCCGGTATGGTTCTCTAAAATTTGTTTACTACCTGAGTACTGATAATTTTTTATCATGGTAGTATAGATACCTTCTTATATCAATCTTGACAGTCTTGCTGGCAATTGGCAAACCTTTTCTTTCTTAGTTCTCTATTGTGATTTGTGTTTCTTAAAGTGCACCCAATGCTTGAAGAACATCAGGACTTTGTGGTTACAGTAATATCATCTCAAGTCTCAACTGCCACTGGAGACATGATTATACTATTTTGAAGGTAGAGGAAAAGTCAAGTATGCCTGTTTCTCCATAATTTTGGATAAAATTTTTTATACATTATTTTCATATGACTTCGAAGTTGGATCATTCTAGTTTGCTATGTTAATATAAGGGACTGCTTTTCAGCTCGGAATAGTGTCAAACCGGTCTACTTTTGACAGTAATTCTAGATGTTTTATGACATTATAGATATAATTTTATATATATATATATGTGTGTGTGTGTGTGCGTGTGTGTGTGCGTGTGTGTGTTATGTCATATCCTGCCGTACCCATATCCTAACTTTTTAGAAATTATCATATCCTGATATCATATCAGTGTCGTGTTCGATACCAGTACCCATGCACCATAGCTGGCAAACCTTTTCTATCTTAGTTCTCTATTGTGATTTATGTTTCTTAAAGTGCACCTGATGCTTGATGAACATCAGGACTTTGTGGTTACAGTAATATTATCTCAAGTCTCAACTGCCTCTGGAGAGATGATTATACTATTTTGAAAGTAGAGGAAAAGTCAAGTATGCCTGTTTCTCCGAAATTTTGGATAAAATTATTTATACATTATTTTCATTTATTTATTGATGACTTCAAAGTTGGATCATTCTATTTTGCTATGTTAATAGAAGGGACTGCTTTTCAGCTCGAAATAGTGTCAAACCTGTCTACTTTTGACAGTGATTGCACCATTGTAACCTCCAAGGTTAAAAAATTAAGACTAGTTAGTCAATTCACCTGCATAAAGTGATGGACTGATAGTGCATGAGAAACGTAGCTAGTTGAAAAGGTGAGACAAGTTGATGGCTTTAGTTACTTTTAGCTGCTGCCATCGCATGTTGCAATTTACTCACTGATCGTCTCAAGAGATGCTGATGTGCTGGTGAAGAAACTCTTCTAATAGGAAAACTGAAGACAATACAATGCATAAAGGTGGTGTTTGGTAAACGGATATCCTCATCTAGGAATTTAAGATTCCCTTATATATTGGATACCTGTTTTAGATGCATCTGTTCGGTGTGTTAGTACAAATTTACAACACTGGCATCCAATTTTTGCAATTGCTTGAATGTCATGTCTGCCATGAAATGTAGAATCTAACATTTCCAGGTAAGGGTGTGACTGTTTTTCACTTTAGTGGCTTTATCTGATTTAGTGATCGATTAGAAAAGCCCACTGAAGATTGAATGCTTTTTTGTTCAATTGGCTAATTCTGGTGCTGGTATTTCTGAAAAGTTTATGATAGGGTTTGCTTGTTTTCGTCACTGCTTTGATGATTTTCTGTATAAATTTGTACTATGTTAGTGAGAAACCCTATACTGCCATATGCATGAGTTTGTGAGATGAAGCTTTGAGTTTTCTACCATTACTTTTCAATTGGGATGAAGACTGAAGACTCTAAATATCAGTTATTCAACTAAGTAATTGAGCTCATCTTCTTTTTCACTTTAGCTTTTTAGTTTGACACTTGCAAATTGGAAAAGGCATGGATGGTAGGTTTTTGAATTCGTGCTTTTGGAATTAATAATGCTCTATAGTAAAAACTTCCAATACCTGGGAACCAAAGGTGGTTAGCTCTATTGAATAGTTCATAAGGTAGAATTGGATGTGCAGATAAGCCTCTAGCAGTTCAGATATGTTGAGCTAATTTGTATTGAACATTGAAAAATGTTTATAGAAGATTCATGCTTCTGAGTGTTGACAAACATCGGAGAACAATGGATCATAGAGCAAATAAGATTTGGATTGAGGCTCTAAGTATAGGCATCCTGACTGCTCAGAGCAGTGAAATTACTTCTGAGGTCAAGCGAGTAGTGGAAAATTTTCTCTGGGACTTTTATATGATATCTTTCGTAACTATATAAAGAGAAAAAAAAAGTTTGCAGAATGTGAGTTGGATTATGGAATGATTGAGACTTTTGTATCATGAAGTTGTCTGTCATTCAATAATTAAGTTGTTACTTTCCTGTATCTTGGCATTCACAGGTTTCTGGAAATATGGTTAGTGGAATGCCCATGAAGTCTTTTCTGTTATTGATTATAGATTAGATCCTCTTCCCTAAATTACGTGGACTTAAAGATTACTTCTAATGATTCTATTAAAGGCAAATATATCTGCGACACTACTAATATGTAAAAGACACAAAAAGCTTATGCACATCTCTCTGTCTCTGATGTGCTAAGATGCCCATCTTATGGATTTAATGTCAAAAGCAAATATTTCGAAGATGTGAGTATAGAAAACTTCAATAATAATTCATCATTTTCTTTAAATTGCCAAATTAATTCCAAAAGCTGTTACATTGTGTTTGATTTTGACATTCAGTAACGCATTGTTCTTTTCTCCAGATAGTGTATGGGATCTTTTACAGTGTTCATACAAAGAATTAGCATGTCAAGCTTCATTCTTTTTAATTTGCTCACTGCAATTCCAAGTTTTAGGAGTGGAAAGCTAAAATGGTTCCAATGTTTTTTGTTACGTCATTAAGGAGACTGTGTTTAGTTTGAACATTGGAGATATATGATAATACATCTCCGTCTGCTTGTCTCCTTCTCCTGACTTAAGAAGTGCCTAAATATTCTCATTTTTGCTGCAGATTAACTTGTAGACCATCCAGCCATTGCAAGTACAAAATCCCCATGCACAATCAACCTTAAATGTCCTGTTGGCTGTGTTTTTCAGATATGCTGCATTGGATTGTTGAAGACTCAATTTTGGACTTGGACACTGAGGGGCTGCAGCTTCTTCTGCACGTAGTTGCCAACCTACTATATTACCGGAGCCCGGAAGGTAGGTACACACTAATTTGCCTTCATGTTCTACTTGTTTGTGGAATCAAACCAGGTAGACACAACATCTGTGTATGTTTTAAATTGTTAGCTTATGGAGTTCAATCCTAATGGCAAGTTGTGGGTTGGGGCAATTTGTTGTTATGTTTGATGTCTTGGACCTCCCTCTTTGATAGCAATGCAGATGATTGTAAAACTTCAAAATTATGGGATTGTTAATTTTTGTTGTTCCAATCACTTCGTTTTCAAGATGCAGAAAATAGTAAATTACATCTACGGCCTGCCTTGAGGAATGGCTTAAGTATTACTTTTGCTTCCCCTCTTGATTCTAGAATTATAATGACCTCCATCAATTTATATTTGAGATCACAATATTCATTTCAAATCTGTCAAGGCCTCTATCTGTAGCTCCACATTCTTATACAACTTTTCTCCTTTGCTCAAATTTCTTCAAACCACAATGTATAGAGTATTGAAATTTTATAGAAATGATGTTTTTTGAATAGAGTATTGAAATTTTATAGAAATGATGTTGTTTCTTTCTTGGAAGATTTGCATCACCAACAAAGTTTACACCTTTTGTTGTTGTGATCGATATATGAAGAACACATTCAGGATGCCTCCTTAGCTAAAGTTTATACCAATACTGCATCCTACTATTGCCAAAATGCCTAATGAAACTGCAGAAGAAGTGAGTCAACATGGGATACTAGCTAGTACCTACCAATTCTCTGGCTCTCAGCCCCTTTTCTAGCTTCAGTTCTTCTCACTCATTGCTGAAAAGAGAATATACACCGAGAAAAATAGAAGGCTATCGCCAGCAACATAATATCTCGTTATCTCCCAAGCATGCTCAAGTCTATGTGTGACCTGATTGGGACTGCACTAAAATTGGGATGATGTTAAATTTGAACAGAATTTAATTTTTTGTATGTATAACTAATAAATTAAAACATATAACTTTAGGAAAAATGCCATTTAGCCCGAATGGAGTGGACACCGGATGTAGCCCGGCTGACATGGCATCATTTCACTGATTGTGTATCTTGTGCACAGAAAAAGAGAGAGCCTCCTCACGTGCGGCACCGCCTTACCTATAGCAACGCATAGTGCGAATAGGAAGAGTTGGGCAAATTCGGACTATGGAAGCCGGACTATATAGCACGTCTCTTAATACAAATATTATTATATTATCACTTAAACATTAAAATCAAGTTATTATCATATGGTTTATTGGCCTTTTGCTCACACTCTATGGTCTCATTCCAAGTGTATTATTCTCTTTTTTTTTTTTTTCTTCTTTTTTATTTGACGATTTTGCTGGGGTCAAATGCAGGCTTCCCACTTATCTTAAGTTTTTGTTTGGTATGTATTTTTTGAGTAGAAAGAAAAGGAAGAAGCTTAAGGATTGTGCTTATTACTTGTTTTGTATCAATTTTAGAAGAGAAAGAAAGAGATTTAGAGTGATAAAATTTTCGTGGGCCTAATTTTTTTACATTCTTCCTTTATTCAAGAGATTGAGAGAAAAAAAAAGAAAAGTCTAAAATTTTATTTTTTTACTTTACTCATATTAAAATTAAATAATGTTATAAATTGTGAAGGGTAATAAAGTAATTGACGTATATTTATTTTCTTTTCCATTTGATGATACCAAATAAAGTAAGTAATAACTTTTTTACTTTTTGTTTTGTTTTGTTTTCTTTTGTATCCATCCTTTTTCTTTCTTCTTTATGATACCAAATAAAGCATGACCTTAGACAATTGGCTTCTTCCAAAATCTTGATTTCTGTTTATCCTTTTTTTTTTTAATTTAAATGTATCTCTCTCTCTCTCCCCCTCTCTTTTTCCAGAATGCAATTCTCTTTCTGGTGTGAATAAAAATATCCAGTGATTGGTAAAGAAGGGGTTCGATTGAGAAAAAAAATCCAATTGTAAGGACTAACAAGCTAGTAAAGGAGCGTGGTCACGAAATGGTTGGGCACTTGTGTGGACAACAATAGTTTAATATCACAAAATTAAGAACCAACATGGGGTAGGATAGAGTTTCCCGAAATCAACAGTTGAATATCACAGGAAAGGAAGTTATTAAGTGAAAATATATGAATAGTTTTATATTTTTAATATATTCTTTTATGTAAGAGCCTTTGAACTTGAAGCGTGGAATATCATGTCATGAATTAAATATTTTAAAATTTTAAATTATTAAATAAAAAAATATAAATAATTTTATATTTTTAACATATTGTACAAAATATTGTCGCTGGTGGAGCAGATAATATGAGATATGATGGACCAGATAATATGAGATATGATACAGTCATACTCATAAAATTTATGATCATGTTTGGGAGATATCACATCGATCTAAAGAGATTCATGTGTTTTCTTAAATGGTTCAAGGCTTTGCCGATTCATGCGTTTCCTCATATGGCTCAGCAAAGTGTTTAGATTGGAATTCTTTATGAGACTCTTGCATTTTCTCCGCTGAGAAAAGCTTTCCAGAATTCATGCCTTTTTCTCCTTATCGTTGATTATCTTTGTCGGTTTTCTCTCTCTTAAAAGTGACCATGAGTGTCTTTAGATTAAATTTTATAAATTTAATTTTAAAAAAACTTAATTTTACAAATTTAGTTTTGATTGTAAGTGAGTTTGGAGTGAAGTAATGAATGTTTAAAAAATTTCATCTGAAAATTAATTTTGATAAAAATAAATATTATTTAGATAATCTTGATCAAAATTACTTTTAAATATATAATTATCAAAAAAAATATAAGTTAAAGTGTAATTAAAAAAGATAAAATAAACTGTAAGGAAAAAATATTAAGATTAAAAATGTCAAAGTTTCTCTAATTAATTTTTATTCTAACATAGAAATAACAAAATCTTACTTCAATCAAAATCGTAATTTCAAATAAGAAGCAATTATGTCTTGTAATTGCTAAACATGATGACACAATTTTTGAGGCTAACTTTTTGCCCTCAAATGGGCTTTTGGGGCACCATAAGCCACCTATCATATGTTTGTGTAGTGAAAATGAGTAACATCTTCGTATATAAAAACTACAATTGCTGAGAGTTGTATATAATAAAAAGGACATACCATTATTACTGTCGGCCTAGATAAATTATACTTATAAAATAATTTAAATAGAGTAAATATTGTTAAGATACTCTTGATTTACAAAAGAAACATTAAAAAAAAAAGTGACTATACGCCTTTCTTCTCAAAAAAAAAAAGTAAATGAATATGGAATGGACTGTTCCACAACCTACTCTCATACTCACTATTCAATGGACCATTGAATATAAGAGCCACCTCATTAATTATATGTAGCCGTTGGACCCTCCTCTTTATGCCTTAATATCAATAAAAATTTTGAAACTTTGAAAGCATAATAAATAGAATAAAAAAATAAACAGTTAAAAGAGATAATATTAGTTTTAAATTAATATCATATTTTTTATGATGTGATTATAGAAATAATTATTAGTTACTTTATTTAAATTATTTTTTTTAAAAAATAGTAGTTGGATTATTTTCTTGTTTTAATTTGTTCCTATTTCATTTTTTATATATAATAATTATATATGTTTAATTTTAAATATATTTACTATTGGTTGCACCGGTTGAATCGATTGAAACATAAATTACCTTCCGATTAATCTGATTTTTAAAATATTATTAGAAAGAAAAAAAAAGTAAATTTATTGTTGTTGTTGTTGTTGTTGTGTATCTCTCTTCTCAAATAGACACTGTCAATCTGACAATCTCGTGAGACATGCATGGAGAGATCAGCGTCGTGTGTCATCGACAGCCACAGAATCCAACAACCTTTCCTCGCCATTTTTCTTGTCTAAAACGGGGTAACCATTATGTGTTTACGTACGGTGGCTGCAGTTGTAATGAAGGTGACCATTGAAAATGGCTCCGGAAAATTAATGGTGGTTGGTACTGCACAACCTCATCTAGCATTCCTTGTTCACCCACCGTGAATCAGGTGAGCATACACCTACACCAACTGATATTTTTGTGGCCATTGCTTCATTCTTCTGGTTCTATTTATAGAGTCATCCACATACCAAGACATAGTTAAGAGAGTTCTGTAACATTAAGTCCAGAAGAGATCAATCATGTCAAAGAGTGAGGTGAAGCTGTTGGGAGCATGGCCAAGTCCTTTTGTGTTGAGGGCCAGGATTGCTCTGAATGTGAAGTCAGTTAAGTACGAGTTCCTGGAGGAGACATTTGGGTCCAAAAGCCAGCTTCTTCTTCAGTCCAACCCTGTGTACAAGAAAATCCCTGTTCTCATTCATGGGGACAAGGCTATTTGCGAGTCCATGATCATTGTTCAGTACGTGGACGATGCCTGGCCCTCTGGTTCCCCCATTCTCCCTTCTGATCCTTATGACCGTGCCATTGCTCGCTTCTGGGCTACCTATGTCGATGACAAGGTATAAATCTTTGCTAATCCCGTGTCATATGTGTTCTCTGCTTGTTATATGTTTAATGTTGGGCTATCTCACTGATACTTGTTTGCTGAATAGTGAATAGTGATTGAAAATTTGAATAAGTCATCATGATTCATCAACCCAAACTAGGACAACTAAGAATGATGTTAAAATAATTTACCATTTGCTACCAATAACAACAGATCTAGGAAAGTTTTTTTTTTTTTTTTTGGTGAGGATGTTTGTAATCAAATCAAATCCAAAAAACCAGATCAAAAAATTAAAATTGAATAAAATTGATTAATTTTAGTTTTATTTAGTCATCTTTTTATGAAAATTGATTAGTTCAATTTGATTTTTGATTTTCATTTTCAAATTCGATGATTAAATTTTAATTTGTTGTTATTTGTACAAAAATGTTTAAATTAATTTGTTAATAATATCTATTTGATGATATTTATATTAATATTTTTGTGCTAATTTATTAGTAATTAAGCCATAAAAAGAAGAAAGTAAAATCTGATATAAATTTCTTTAAGAAAGAAGTGTTTGACAAAAAATTAATTGAACTGAATCAAATTACTAGAAAAATCAATTGATTTGGTTCAGGTGACTTTTTTTTCTTAAAACTAAATCAAATCAAAGCACAAACATTCCTTGTTTTTGGTATAATGAATTAATCCTAAAATATTGTCATATGCAAGATTTGATATTTGAAAATATAAAAAGTGGAATGAATTGTGTGACTTTTGTAATAATTTTGATTGCATTTGATTTTACAAATATAATTTTATTTAGAAATATGTTTAATTAAAATAATTTATGTTTTAAAAAAATTACATTCAAGATATAATTGATTTAAATAAGACGAGGTTTTGATATTAAAATTATATTTAAAAAATAATATAAATTAACACTTAAACAAACAAAATAAAAAATAAACAAAATTTGTTTAAACCTTTAAAAGTTCTACCCATACAAACACACCTTCTAAATCTCTGCTTATCCAATGTCATGTTCTCTGCTTGCTATATGTTGGGCTAGTTTCTGGTGTACTGAATCCAAGAATATTGTCATCTGCAAGAGTTTTATTGATATTTCAAAAATATAAAAAGTGGAACTGATTGTGTCGTTGTGTGACTTTTTGTAGCTGTTTCGGGCCATGAAATCCATGATGGGGGCACAAGGGGATGAGAGGAAGGGGTTGATACAGGAGGTGGGGGAAGGAATGGCGTTGCTGGAGGATGCGTTCAACAAGACCAGCAAAGGCAAGGCCTTCTTCGGCGGTGACCGAATTGGGTACCTGGATATTGCATTTGGGAGCATGTTGGGGTGGCTGAGGGTGACTGAGACTTCCACTGGGGTGAAGTTGCTGGACGAGGGCACCACACCAGGGCTCGCCAAATGGGCACAAAGGTTCTGTGCAGATGGCGCTGTTAAAGATGTTATGCCAGAGACAGGGAAGCTTCTTGAGTTTGCTAAGATGATTAGGGCCAAAATGGCTGCTAACACTCCAAAGTAATGTTTTTTTTTTTTGACAAATTAGTAGGGCATGCAGTGTTGGCCATTGTTGAGGAAAGGTTGCTGAGGTTTTGTTGAATGTTTGTTTTCATCTTCTTGGGAATTAGTAGTGTGATTTGCTTCCCTTTGGGAGCGTAAAAACATGAATAAACAACTTATTTGGTTTATGGCATAATCAACATGGCACCAGTGGTCTAGTGGTAGAATAGTACCCTGCCACGGTACAGACCCGGGTTCGATTCCCGGCTGGTGCATGGTTTCTTCTTTTTTGAAACACGAATCATGATTTTGAGTTTTGACAAGTGCATAGTCAGCCACTTTGCACCAGCTTCTGAAAAGCACATTCTGTTATTACGAATGGGAAAAGAATTTCATTGTGTTTAAAACACTTATTCCTCTACCGTACAACCTTTCTCTTTTGAGATGGTTTTGGAATCAGTGGCAAGAAAAAAAATTGTATAACTAGCTAGCATTGGTGGCCCCAACTTTTGCAACAAAGGCCTGCAATCAGAAATTAAGTTAGTAATGTAAGTTCTGATTACTACTGGACTGTGGCATCTGCACAATAGGCTTATAGGCAGCAAATTCTTGCTTTGCGCTTGGACTTGCTACTCACTAGTTTTAATTCGTTAGAGTTAATATGCTCTTTGAGTATTAAGATCATAGATCATGGATCATCCTTACTTGACCATGCATAGTAGATTATCCTCGCTTGAGGTTTTAATAATAATAATAATAATAATAATCTCTTAAAATTTACTGTTTTCTTTTATCTAAAAGTTTAAGTTTAAGTTGTTAAGTGAAATTTAATAAGTTTTATTTATAAAGAATGTGAGTTGCAAAGATGTATGACTATTTTGTTAGAGGCTGTGATATTATATTGAGAATTAACTACTTAAAAGTTTAAACTAATAAATAGAAGCTCAAGAAGAGTTGTTATAAGTAACATGATTTTATATGATTTTTCGGATTTTTATATTCAGTCAATTGCATCCCGATTTTATTCAAACTCACCTGAATTCTGCACTTAAATTCTTAGCACTGGTCATATGTTTGCCTATAAAATTCTTTTCTGTTTTCTGCATTGGAAGCTAGATACAAAAGAGATGGTTCTGTGTGATTCTCAGGTTTTTATTCCAGTTTCAATTCTAATTCGCATCTAAATTCTGCACTGTTACACACTAAACTGTGCTCACTGTTTTACTAATAACTGGAGAGTGGAGTATTGAAATTCAAATGATCACATCTGTTTCGTGGATCAAATTCTACATACAAAATATTTTCCTTTCTGCCAATTTTCATGATTTAACACTCTGTCGTTTGCTCCTAGAAATTCCAATCAAGTTCAAGATTCTGCAGCTCCAACGTCTTTGGAATTTATTCTTGTTTAAGTAAAATGTTTGATTATTCCATTTCTTGCATGGTTGCATGTGTGGATTCCTGAGAATATGAGATATGTTCTGGTTGACTAACTTTGATTGAAGAATTAGGTGTTTACATAATGAAAATTAATAAAAATTATAATTTAATTTTTAAGAATTATATTTTGTAAAAAAAAATTATAACTTTAATTGAAAAATTTGCTTTCATATTTCTTTCTTGTTAATAATTTTTATTATTTAGTTTGTCTTTAGATCCTAATTTGATATTAACCTTTCCTTTTCGTTTTAGATTAAATATACATATATTCTTCCTTTCTTATAACTTATCTGTTGTATTTTTAGTAAGGATAGTTACACATAAAATTAATATACACATATTTAAAATATTTAAGATTCATTAATTATTAAATTAATTTAATTATTTAATTATAAATAATTAATTTTTTTATTTAAGATAATAAAAAATAATTAATTATATATAATTAAATGATAGAATTAATTTGATGTTAATTTTTTTTTTTTTGTTGTGGAACCATGTGAGGTATTTATATTTTTAAATTATTATTTTTTTGTCTTTTATTTATTGAATCATAACAATGATAATGATAAATTTTGCTCAAATCGTCCATTGAGGGATAAATTTTGTTTGGCCACATTTATTGACATTAATAAGGATAGTACTCATCTCCAATCTCCATGGCGAAGAGCAATGTGAAGCTTGTGGGTAAATGGTCCAGTCCTTATGTGCTGAGGGTGAAGATTGCCCTCAACATCAAATCCCTGGAATATGAAAACTTTGAAGAGACCTTGCAACCCAAAAGCGATCTTCTTCTTCGGTCCAATCCTGTATATGGCAGAGTCCCAGTTCTCATTCACCACGGCAAACCCATCTGCGAGTCTCTGGTCATAGTTGAATACATAGACGAGGCTTGGTCCTCTGGTCCTTCCATCCTCCCCACCGATGTTTATGATCGAGCAATTGCTCGATTCTGGGCTGCTTACATCGATGAAAAGGTAACTTCTTTTTGGAATTTGCTTTGTGGGTTTCTGAGTTTTTCACCGTTTTGGTCGTTTCTGAATTTAGAGTTGATTTTTCATTTTTTATGCAAATGGGGTAGTGGTTTCCTTCCATGAAAAGCATTATAACTGTTGAAGAAGAGGAAGAGAGGAAACCATACTTTGAGCAGATGGAAGAAGTGCTTGTGAGGATGGAGAATGCGTTTGGAGAATGTAGCAAAGGAAAGCCCTTTTTTGCTGGAGATCGGATTGGCTTCCTTGATATTGCTTTTGGGAGCTTCCTGGGTTGGCTTAGCGTCATAGAGCATGTTTATGGACGGCAACTGCTGGGTGAAGCAAAGGCTCCTGCTTTGGTGAAATGGGCTGAGAGATTTGCTGCTGATCCTGCTGTGAAGGGGCTTATACCCGAGACTGACAGGCTTGTAGAGATTTCCAAGTCTCTTCAAATCAAATGGAGAGCTGCTGTTGCCAAGAAATAGAATTTGGGAGTGGGAATTGCTGGTGTAAATGATCTATTGTTGTATGAGGAATTGTGTGTTAGAAATAAAATTCCCTTTGTAGTCTGGGTTTCTCTAGCAATTACCCTAAACTTTCTTCTCTCTTTAGGCCTTTTGGGGTTTCCTGTCATTTGCAATCACAGTTCCATATCAAGTTACCGGTTTGCTTAAATGGGTTTAGTGTCATATAATTGTCCTGTTCAATACCTCCGCCCCTTTAAAGTTTGACAATCTGACAACTTCTTTATGACTAAGAAGGACTATGGGGATCCTAATCCAACAATACCCATAAAGAGAACATTTTCACAGCATTGCCCCAATTCTTTGAATTGCAAGCTCTGAGTAATGGTTAATCTTTTGTATTAAGGTAGGGAATTAGCAATTATTCAAGTTGCAGGAGCTTCCTCCAATAGGAGACATGCTGATAAGAAATTAATAAATCTGAGTTACCTATATTAGCAGACTTACTCACTGCGTAGAGATATTTGTTATGGAACACTTCGAGTCAAGTTAATGCCCTTTCATTGTCTAATGGGTCAGCGAAACTTGGTTACACTCGAATCTCTTTACTTTTATCCCTTCATATCGCAACTCCCCTGTTTTTGACTATAAAGCGCCTTGCTTTGTGTTACAGACAAACCTAGAAGTTCGCAACAAGTGAGAGCTGAGGTTTCATGTCATTTAGCTGACAATTATTGGGATGACTATGCAAGTTCATATTTTAATTACTTCACTTACAGGTATATACAAAAATTTCTTACCTTTTTTTTTTTTTCTTGAGGGTAATGGAAATATTGGTTAAAGCCACTAGTTGAGCCAAACAGCTTCATGAACACGACTAGTACAAATGCAAGACAAACTTCTATGCCCGACTTGCAACAAAAAATAAACTGACCGATGTTCCTAGTTTCCTGCACAGTTCAAGAAGGGCCTTCAAAGTGGGCAACTGTGAGACTGTGTAGGCTTATTAATAGTTAACAAGCCGATAACACCAACATTATTGAGTTCTTTTCTGCCTATCGACTTGATAAACCAATATCTAAATCTTATCCCACTCGCTGGGGTTGGCTGCATAAATCAATGGACGCCATTGGATTCTACAAAAAAAATTCTTTGATAAATTGAAGAAATGAATTTTGCATCTTGTGCTGGTTTGGTTATGGGGAGAGGGAAAGCGGTCATTGTATCCCAATCCAGTTATCTATGAAGGGATAGAAAAAAAAAAGTCAGCCTCGTTCTGTTCAAATCTCCTCATTCTCCTCTTTTATTTTGAGACCAAACCAAAAAATTTGCAATCTTTCAATTATGTAGAAAAAAAAAAAAAATCTATGGTGCCTGCCTATCCTGGTTGATGACTTTTCCACAATTTGTCTTGTTTTTCTTTCACATGACAGTAAAGAGAGAGACAGGAGAGGCTGCTAGCACCATTGTTGACCTTTCTTATTTTTTGGTCTTTTTAGTTTTTTTTTTTTTTTGACTGGAATGCAAGCTTTTTAGTTGTTTGTTGAATAATGCTACTTACACAATAGTTGTGTCAGTAGCCTTACTTATTGGATATTATTGTGACTGCTGAATACCATAAACCTGTATATTATTATTTCAACTTCTACTTTCCCATACATAAAAACCTCATTGCTTGGTAACCCTACAAATATTGCATTGCTGTGTTTGACAACTTAGGCAGTTATAGTCATGGCAAAAAATGACTTGAAGCTTCTCGGTGGCTGGAGCAGTCCATTTGTCATGAGGGTTAAGATTGCCCTTAACATCAAATGTTTAGATTATGAGAACGTTGAAGAGACTTTTAATCCCAAAAGCGATCTGCTTCTTCAGTCCAACCCTGTCTACAAGAAAATCCCAGTTCTCCTTCACGGTGATAAGCCCATCTGTGAATCAGGAATCATAGTTGAGTATATTGATGAGGTTTGGACCTCTGGTCCCTCCATCCTTCCTGTAAATGCTTATGATCAAGCTATTGCTCGATTCTGGGCTGCGTACATCGATGACAAGGTACTTATATTTCTTCTGTGTTTCTGTGCATTATTCTTCCTACTGAACTGTTTCTCAACCTTTTTTTGTGCATTTCAACTGGGGATAGTGGTTTCTGTCCATGAGAAACATTCTAGGTTCTGAAGATGATGAGAAAAAGAAGCCATACTTCGAGCAAATGGAAGAAGTGCTTGTGAGGATGGAAGATGTGTTTGACAAATGCAGTAAAGGAAAGGCCTTTTTTGGTGGGGATCATATTGGATTCATTGATATTGTTTTTTGGGAGCTTCTTGAGCTGGTTGAGCGTCGTAGAGAATATGCATGGGTGGAAGCTGCTTGTTGAAGCAAAGACTCCTGCTTTGGTGAAATGGGCTGGGAGGTTTGCTGCTGATCCTGCTGTGAAGGGGCTGATACCAGATACTGACAAACTTATAGAGTTTGCCAAGGCAGCTCAGCCGCAAAGGTTGCCTGCTTCTGCCAAGTAATGGAATTAAGTGCATGATTGGTTTCGTTCAATTTTTAGGAAAAAATCATTTGTTTTAGAAGTCAGTAAAATTTTAATATAAATTGTTTTAAATACAAAATAAGTTAATAGAAACATAGTTGTGAGATGGAGTTGCTCCTTTCTAACTTTGGGTTGTATGAAAACTTGCATTTGGAAAATAATGTTATATTTTCCCCGAATTTTCTTCTGCTTTTGGGCTGTGATGTTAAAAAGCAATTCAACATCAAACACACTGGTTTGCATGGGTAATTCAAAATCATCAACCGTCCTGCTTAAAGGTAGCACTCAGCACCTACTGGCTTTATCTTGAGGCTTGAATGGCATATCACACCCAATCCAATGTAAAAAATGGACAAGATCCAATCCCCAAATAAAGAAAAAAGTTCCACATGAATTGATTGTATACTGCCCCAGGAATTGTGCACATACCTGCAATCGGAGATAAGCACAGGAAATATTGGGTGCTCTGTTCCTGCCCAAAGGACATCCATATCTAAAATAATGGGTGCTACGTTCCTGCCTAAAGCAAGTTTTGACCATCTGTTACATCAGACAATAAATAAATTACACTTGTAATTACGATTATGATTATAATAATTATAAATAATTATAAAAAAAATATGATTGATATAGTTATAATTACGATTGCATTGTAATTATAGAAACTCTCACAACTATAATATTGTAATTGTAATTATATTATACATTGTATTTTAAAACATTAAGTGATTTAGAAGAATGTCCCAGATTTCTGGTTATGGAGTAGCTTGCAACTCATCGATGTAAGATGGCTCTTTTTTGTATTCGAATTAATTTATTTTATAATCAAAATAATTTATAATTAAAATTTTATATAACAAGCTTTTAAAACAATAATTTTTTTTTATAAAATAAGCTAAAATAAACTATTTCCAAACACATTACTCCATTCACGTTCTGTAAAATTTGAAGTTCTATTGAAATTCTTTCTATGCTACGCTTTATTACAGTATGTTCAATGTTAACATTGAAGTCCTCCACAGCTTGCCAAAGGAAATTTTTTAAAAATCTTTAAATTTTAGCATGGTTGAAAAGGTCAATGCGAATAAGAAGTATAATTGAAACTTTGAAAGGGCAAAAAAAGCCTCATGTATGTAATCTGACGAAAAGCACCTCATGATGCATAGCTGACAAGATCAAGCAGATGGCAAGTTGAGAGCCTTTATTGGCTCCATGCGGTTTTTGTGACTATTATTGTGAATTTATGATGGCATGGTAAGAGTTGACGGTGACTCAGAAATCCAAATTTGTACAACACCTAGATGGTAGCTGGCATCTAGAGTACCTACCACCTAGAGTAGCTAGAGCTTTCCCTCCACTTATTCATTCCTTCCACAAGCAAGTTAATGGGATTGTAATAGTTGGTAAAATTCTTTCTAATCCATGTAGTTAATTTTTTTTTTCCTATGTTCATAAATAATAGTATTCTTTATCTATCAAAATTTAAGTTATTTAATAAGAATGTGTTATCTCCCTTTTAAATTGTACTTCATTAACTTTAACCCATCCCTTTTGTTACCATCCAACATTGAATCATTGACGGAACTTGAAAGGTAATAAAAAATTTGGAATATAATTGAAAAGGAAAAAAAAATTTATGGGTTAACACCAAACGCCTCATGATGCTTAGCACACAAAGCTACAAGCAGATAGCTTTCATGCTATTTGGCCAACATTATCGTATTAAGACAAATGTTATTTTTAAATTATTTTTTCTACATTTTTTTCATACACCTTTTTATTATTATAAAAAAAAAAGATACTTTCATAGTTTTCTTTTCTCTCTCTTTTTACATTTTTTTATAATAAGATGTATAAGGAAAATGAAGAAAAAACGCTGTTTGTGATAAAACGATGGGTATTGGGCTACGAGGATTCAAATTTGTACTCATCATAGATGGCGCAGTCAGCAAAATGTCCCATTTTTTTATTTCAATATTCATTTTCCTTAACGAATCATCCGAGTTGGAGTTTGGAGACTCCGACAAATAATACACCACTTCATGTCCCAGAGTGCTCTTCTGTTCCTATTTTATCCCAAAAACCACAATGAGAATGGTATAGAATAGAGTCATAGAGCGAAGGAGATAGAGAGTGTGTGTGAAAGAAAAATGGAAGGAGGTGTCAAATTGGACAAATGGGGATATGAGGTGAGAACTTCCTCTCAAGCCTGCATTTCAGCCATCAACGCCTACTACCATCAGGTTTGAAATTTGATATGATCTCTGTCTCTTTTGCTGTTTTTCTTCTTCTCTCCGTTGAAAGCTTTCAATTTTCTCAAATGGGGTTTTCTTTGGGATTTGGATTTGAGTCTCTGAAGGTGCTCAGCTATGGCAGAGAGAGGTCTGTGATTCTAGAAGCGCTGTCCCATGACAAAGACTGTGTCTTGGCCAACATCTTAGCAGCCCATTTCCTTTACTCCTCCGATCCTTCTCGAGCTCCCTCTTTTCTTGAGGCTGCTGAGTCCCACCTTGTAATCTTTCATTTGTTTGGCTACAAATTCTACCCCAAAATTTCTTTTTTATGCATAATTAGAATTCAACTGTGACAGGAACATGCTACCTTGTACGAGAAACTAGTGTTCGATGCCATCAGTTATTCAATCTCTAAAGACAGAGATGATGATATCGCTATTGAATTACATTCTAAGGTGAGTGGGCCCTCGTTAATGAATTTTTTTTTCCTTTTACGTTGCTGCTATGTGTTACAATGTTTCTTTGGGGATTATCATCCTTTGCGTCTAGAATTCATTCTCCCTTAGACTCTTGTAAGTAGCTAAGTAGCTAACAACTTCAGAGTAATACGTGAATTGCGATCACTATATTGTGTGGAGAGTTATATTGATACACATTACTGTTGCATAACATTCGATTTGCTAGCAGTTTCTTTACACAAAAATTGCAATGGAGCTCCTGTGGAGTCATTTTTTAAGAGAAAATCTATAAGCCAAAAGGTTCTTGTAGAATGTCAGGTTTTTCGTGCATATTTTGAATATTACGTTTCAAAGATATTAAATGCTTCTATTTTTTCATTTAATACTTTCTTTATTAAGTATTATGAGGATTATTAGGAGGATATAGCATTACTCTTTGAATATGCGATCCTCCATGTTGAATCTCTCTTTGTTCCTCCAGTCATATTTGATTTATTCTTACTAACGACATAATTGGTTCATGCTATATATGCAATGTTAAAAATAATTGGTGGAGGTGATAACTGCTGTGCTGGCTCTTTTGATATCAACTGGCTGACTTATATACTGGAGAATAGGAAACAATGCAAACCCAGAAAGTAAACCCCAGAAGGCATTAGATTATGGTCAAGCCAATTTTGTGTTGGCTTTTATAAAATTGATATTTTGACAGGATGCTTTGATCCTTTGAAGTTTGGTTGTAAATCGTTTGTGTGGAAACTGAATTTTGAACAAGGTTACATGGTCCATTGTATATTGTTTCACTACAAAGCTCTCCCTAAAGTAGCTTCCTTAGTTGTTGGAAGTGTACTGCATGCGGCAGATATTTTTGCTAACTCTTGTTGCCACTTCTCATGTTCTCTTGTTTAATGCAACTTCTTTTTGTTTTGAAGCTTCTAAAAGAGTTCCCAAGAGATCTGGTTTCTCTGAAGAGAGCACAAGTGATGTGTTTCTACATGGGTCGGCCTGATCTTTCTTTATCTCTTGTTCGTCAGGTGCTTTCTAATCAGACAACACTTTTTTAATTTCTGCTATAATTTGTATGCAGAAAAACCAGTTTTTCTTTGGCCATAAAAAAGTACAGTTTTATTAGTAATAAATTCCTGTATCTTCTAGATTGTTTAAAGAAGTTGCAAAAATGTCAGTACTAGAGAACTTTTTATTTTGACCTATATAATGAAGGGCTCCACCAAATTGGAGTGCCTAAAAGTTGAGTGCTAATCAGAATGTATTCCCATTCTTTTTGCTTCCTCCATTTGGGTTGCCTCAAGTAGTTGAGATGGGATTAAAAATCTTTTGCCACCTGAATTCATATTTCCCTTTGCAGTGGGAATATAGAATCACCCCCTATGTTATTCTTAACCCAATTTCTTGAAAGACTTAACATTTTTATAAAGGAAAAAATGTAGGTTTTATTTTTTATTGAACAATTTTGATTATCATCTACATTCCGAAGTTGCTCTACCAAACACCAGAATTAGGAACCTAGTGTTATGCAAAATAGGAATATTACTCTTATCCAATCCTTATCTCTAATTCTTGCCATCCAAACAAGACTTAAATTACTTTATATTATTTGTTAACTGAAGGACAGTTTGAGAACCTTATCCTTTTAAGTATTACAGGTTCTACATCAAAATGAAGGAGAAAATTACATATATGGCATGCTTGCTTTTCCTTTGTTGGAGCTTGGACAAATGAATGATGCTGAGGAAGCTGCTAAAAGGGGATTTGAAATCAATAAGCAAGACATCTGGGCACATCATGCTGTAGGTTAATTTATTTATTAAATATGGGAATATTCATTCTACCTCATGGTTGTACTTTAGATAATGCTCTAATTCAAGCTGTTTAGTAACAACTTAGATTTTGAATAGCCTCCTCACCTGCTTTTCTCACTCACATAGCAGTGAAAGCTTAATGCAGTAGAAGTTGCCCTGTATTTGTTAAAGTGTCAAAATTGTCAAATAAAGGAAAGCAGTAACAGGTTTGGAGAAAGATCAATCAATTAATCATTGATGGGAGGATTTTTTCAAGTTTTTGTATTAGATCTGATGAAGCTATAGTCTATGAACGTATATTACTGTCAGAAATATGTTGTAAGAAGAACTTATCATAAATTATAACTAACTAATTATTGTAATAATCTTATTTTGTTCTGCAGTTATGCCATGTTTTCCAGTATGAGTGCCGTTTTAAGGAAGCTGTGAAGTTCATGGAAGGATGTTCATCTTCATGGAGTTCTTGTTCATCGTTTATGTATGCATTTGATTAATTATGACTAAGGCTTTGTCTCACTTGCTATTAGTCAGCTAAAAAAATTTCCACTTTCAGGTTGACCCACAATTGGTGGCATGTAGCACTTTGTTACTTAGAAGGTAATGCTCCAGGGAAAAGAGTGCTTGAGGTATATGACCATCATATATGGAAGGAGTTAGACAAAACTGATGCTGTGAATGTAGAGGCATGTCATTTCATCAACGTCATCACAACAAATAGTTTCTCATTTTATTGATTCCTTTTATCATGACTTCTAACTCCTGCATATAGGTTTATTTAAATGCCGTGGGTCTGCTTTTGCGGTTGTGTGTACATGGTGAAATGGATATCATTGGAGGTCGTCTTAAGATCCTAGCAGAATGCCTAACTGATCCAGTAAGTAAAGATACACTCTACATGTTATAAGTTATATGAATGAAGGAAATAATGATATGGTAGTATGCATCAATGTACAACTGGAAATGGTAATCCAGTGTAGATTTGATGGTGATAAAAGTTCTGAACTCTGGTATGCTTTGGTTAGTGTTGGTACTTACTGTATATCTAGTGTGAGGATGGTTGTCGTAGCAGAAACTGGAGGCAAGGAAACACTCTTATACAGCTAAACCAGTCTGTCTTAGAAGCTATTATTATAGACACATTCACATAGTCTAAGCTGACCACGCCCTTAATTTAATATACAGTTGCCTGTTTACACAGGATAAATATGTGAGGTATTGAGGCATAGTGTTTGCAACATAGAAAACTGTTTTGAAGTAAGGCTTCTGCAATGTATCTGGTTTCTTCACAGAATACTGAATCACAGGGATGATCCTAGGCTTTTCCCTGCTGTTTGCATTCATACATCCACAGAAGATCAGAGAAATACTAAACACAATCTGTGGACAGTTGAAAATCTTATTTGATGGAGCAGCTACTCCTGGGAGATGGACAGATGGATTAGAGTGTTTTTCCCTGGGAGAATAATGATTTAACATAAGTTCAATAATGGGAATAACTTCAGTTTATATCTCTTATTCCTTTAGGAGAACCTTAATTTATGTATACTTCTATTCTGAACACTACCTTATTTGAAATGAAAGTATTAGTTATCTATTCCGAACTTGCCAAGTATGCCTATGCAGGGAGGTCTGCAGTTGTTTGCAGCTATACTCCCAATTTGTGACAGCAGTAAACAACTTTTAAGAATTTTTTACCTGGTAAATATTGTTATTTAATGTGTCTAAGCACCTCTATTCGTGAGTGATGCAATTTTACATGGATCAATCAATGCCATTGGGTTCTATTAAAAATCAAATTTTCTGTGTCTTTTTAATGGTTTCTCCTAATGTTTTCTCAGGTCTTCCTCTATAACCTTTTAACCAGACTATCTTCCATTTGATTCACTTTTCTCATTGGAGCCTTTATTAGTCTTCTTCTCACTTGACTAAACCACTTTAGGAAAGTTTCCGTCATCTTCTCCTCAATAAGTTCTTGTAAGAGAAAACAAACTCTGTAAAAGTACAACTGCAATTGTCACAAAGATTTTCTTGTGCTACTTTCTTTTCTAGGAATTTCTGGTAAAGGTGTGTTTCTTCTGATTTGTTTCCTGATATAAAGTTTCTGTACTTTCCATGTTTTTGGATGATAATTTTAATATAGCTTCTGTATGCTGATTAAAATATCAGGTCAGAAAATTCTTGCAGTTTAAGCATATGCAATCTAACTGTTTCTTTGTGCAATTTATGGATGTATACAAAATGTTTAGGCAAACTGGTATATAGAGTGGCACCTTGATGTATTGACAGTGTGGGCTTTGGCAAAGATTGGAGAATCTTCTAAAGCAGAAGATCTTCTCAAGGGCTTGAAAGACAGGTGGAAGTGTTATCTCATCTTTTGCAGAAAGTATTTTAGAAACAATATGACATGAATTATAATATCCTGATATCTTACTGCAGGATTTCGAGGATGACTACAAAGAAGCAACAATTAATACAGAGAGGAATGGTGGTATGCCCCAGTTGCTGCTTCCATGAGTACATGAAAATATCTTAAGCTAATATGCCTAGTTGCCTAGTTCACAGCCCAACTTTGCTGCACTTATTTTGACTTGAGCAATTCAGGTTTGTCCCAACCTTAGCCAGGAGTGGAACAGAAAATGTATCATTGAAGAGAGTCAGAGACTCAAGAGGTAGGATATGGGTGGGCAACGATTAGGCTTTCGGCCACCCTCTGTTAATGTGTGGTCCAATAGCCTACCTAAGTAATGTGCGGAAAGTCCAAGTGATAATCTAGACCTTTAAGCAGCCGACTAGTGTTGAGTTATTTAAAAAATAGTCAATTATAACCAATATAATGTCTGTATTGACCATTTAATTACTACATAAAATTTAAAAATTTAATTAAAGCAAGTAAATTTAAATTGTTTCAATATTCAAGAAACAAAATAAAATCCAATCATATATTTTGTTTGCTTGCTTTCTTTTCCCTCTCTTTTTCTGAGTAGGTAAACAATGAATTATGAATTTTTACTGTTTCTTCTTTTCCATTATTCTTGTCTTAAGTCATTCCTTTTTCTCTTTTCATTTGTTAATTGTTTGTTTTGATTAGCAAAGAAGTCCTTATAGAGTTTATATTCTGTTTTGAAAATATATCCCTGTTTACATGCTGGAAAAGTTACAAATATTCTAGTATTTTTAGTGCGGAACTCTTTACACTTTCACATATTTGATTCATTGTTGGAAAAGAGTTGCAAAATGTAAGATATCTTGTACGTGACCTATAGATCAATAGCCCAAAACAGTAGTCAGTCATCCCTATAGTTGGGTGGTTCAAACAGATTATTGCCCATAATCAGTAGCTGATTGAAGCACCTATGCAACTGCGTAGTTGCTAATGCTGATGCTGTTGTTGCTTATAACAACCCTGGTTGGTTACTTTTGCTGTTAACTTTAGAGAGTGATCTCAGAAGCATATGTTCCTTTGCTCATACAGATGAACTATATTCTTCTTTTCCTTATTTAAAATTCATTCCGCCCTTTCTTTGTTTTAACTTAGCTTGCAGAAGCACTTTATGCGTATGGGAGAGGTAATGACAGACATGGACTGGAATTACTTGGTCCAGATTTTGATGCTAATGATTGTAAGGTTGTACTAATCAACCTCTTTTTCTGTATTGTGGCTCCTCTTTGCTTATTTTGGAATTTACAATATCAATTAAACTCTCCTGTGAAGATGATTGGGGCATCTGATGAACAACTCGATGTATTCAATGAAGTTTGGTACGTAATGTTGCTGAACGCTGGAGAAGCGATGAAGGGTAAAATCTAAACTTTTCTCTAATGTTCAAACCTATCAGTCATGACCAACTATGATAATTTAAACACAGCCATTGAAGTTATCGAAAAGCGAATCAAGAAGAGGGAAGGGATCCCATTCTTGTGGCGTCTGCTGGTACATCTCCTTTTGCTTATGGTTTTAGAGAGTAAGGCCTAAGATCTTCAGTAACAGAGTTAATTAAATCTAATTGTTATGGCTTCAAATTTATTTCAGGAGAAAGGACACAAGCTAGCAAAGAGGCCAGAAGCTGGAATTGCAAACGAGAAGGCAAGGGCTTTAGAGAGTGCATATTTCGACTAGAGGAACAATCACAGAATCATACCATAATGGTGTTTATGTTTGGAAGAAATGGTACATATACTTATTGCATTGTACCAATGCAAAAACGAGTATCGTGTAATTGTGAAATAACATTTAAAATAAACATAGCTTTTTGTTAAGGATCATCTCTCTTGAAATGTACTTGTATCTCAGAACTTGTGCCTTGCTTCAGACTTCCAATGCACGCTCCCTGTGAGGCGTGCGGTCTAATTTGGAACTGGTAATAACGGCAAACATGCTGAGAAATCTTTCTTTGTTGACACAAAGCTTAGTGTATGTTTGCTACGGGAGTAAACAAAATCTCATTCATAAAAATTTATCTCTCATTTTTATCCTCTTACCAAACATTTCCTTAGTAGAAGAGCTAGCTGTGACCAATATAGGAAATCCAGCTCACTGTTTTGAAAGTTTTCCAACAGCAACACTTTCTTTGTTACAATTACAACCCCTTTAAAAAACTTGGCCAATTTACCACCAACCAACCTTATTCTACCAAAACAAGTCCGATTACACTTTTACATAGGTGTTATGTTTCATATTTTTGGGGAAAAAAAAAGAAAATTAATGCTATTATTTAAAACAATAAATGAGATGAATGCCCTTTCCATAAGAATTACAAGATATATTTACCTGTGAAGTAGTTACAAGTGAATAGTCTCACTCTTATATCAAAGTCGGTTTAAAGTTTTTGCTATAATTAAGATTAAATTACTTTAGTGTATAGTTTTATGCTAAATTCTAGTTCCTATACCTTAAAAGTAGTTAAACAGGTTCATATAATTTTCAAGCAGTGCAAAATGATTCATACTGTGAAATGCTTTTGCGTCCATCACTAGAAAAATGAAAAACAATTAAGTGGCAAACGGTAATACAACATGACGAATGTTAGTGCATGTTAACATAAATTAAAAATTAAATTTTTTCATTAATGACCATGTGCCAATCACTTCGGTCCAAACATTGTTTTTTGTTATCGTGTCATTAAAAGATATATTATGTTTGTCACATCGTATCTGTTTTTCGCATAATTATTTTTAGTTTACATGTCAATATGTTATCACAAGAATGTAAGGACATCTAAAAACACGAGTCATTTTGTAACGTTTGAAAATTATATAGACCTGTTGAATCAATTTTGAATTTTAAGGCTAAATTGAATTCAACATGAAATTATAGAAACTAAATGAGCGATTTAACCTATAACTAAGGAGTTTAACTTTGATTAACATATATAAAAGAATTTTATAGTATTATCACATTATTAAAAGATTTTGACATTATGTTTATTATATATTTTGTATGAATTAAATTTTATAGACACTAAATGAGTTATTTAAGCTATAACTAAGGAGTTTAACTTTGATTAACATATAAAATAATTTATACTAGGATAAAATATAATTTACACTATTAAAGTTTATCATGATAGTAAATTAGCTTTAAAGTTTTTTTTTTGTCTGACTAACTTATTGAACTTTGGTCTAACTTAAAAACGTTAATTTTTTTATTAAATGAAATAAAAGTTAATATATAATTTCAAGTTACATCAAACTTTAGTGAGATAAAAAAAACTTTAAAAAAATAATTTGATACAGAAATAAACTTTGGAGGTATAAATTATATTTTACAATATAAAATTTTTTAACTAAATAATCACGTAGTGTGTATATGAGTCACATGTTATGTATATAATAGTAACCTCCATTTCATTTAATGATAAAATGAACGTTGACCAAAGTTATATATATTTATTATATATTTTTTTATGAATTAAATTTTGATTAGATATCATTATAAAACTTATATACATTAAATATAAAAATAGAAACCAAATTATGATAAAACATTAGCTGAAGGTTGATCAAATGAGTCAATCCTAACAAATCATGTGATGTAATGTTTTAAAATATTTTAAAACATTGCTGCTTTTTCGGTATATATAGTTTGAACAAATTTTTTCTACATCAAAATTAAATTCATCCTCATATTCAAACTTTTTTTTGCTTTTATAAAAGAATGCACTTTTAAGCAGCGGCCATTCCATTAGACGAACGGCATCGTTTCGGTAAGCGTCTTGTTTATCTTTTTCCGGAAATTGGTAACAGGTGAATCTAAGATCGTTGTTCTTCACTTCTCCTTCACCAATCATCATCCCTGAACCGCTTCATTGGCGAGTGACTGAAGAGGTGAGAGAGTGGAAATCGAATTCGAAACCCTAACAATGGCGTTTGAGATGCCATTCGATCAGATAAGGCAGTTACAGATCTTGCTCCGTAAAGGGGCCAATCTCTCATGGTACGACCCCGACAAGGACGACCATTTAACGCTCCCCAAGCTACCTTCGGTTGCAGAAACCGTAGCACAGCTCGATCCTTCGCCCCCTTACCTTCGCTGTAAGGTTTGCAATGGCAGGCTCCTCCGCGGGTTGCAGTCCTCTATCTGCGTCTTTTGTGGCACGAATCCCCATAAGGACCTCCCTCCTGAACCCCTCAAGTTCAAGGACACCGTTGGGTATCGCTGGTTGCTTGACTCCCTTCACCTTGATGGATCGGTAATTTTGAATCAAATTCGGCTTATTAACTTGTTTGAAAGTGTTTCCCTTAATGCTGGAACTTGTGGGTGGCATTTTGATTTGATATTATCCATTGTTCTTTATTTGTGATGCAAAAAATTCTACATTTTTAAAATTTGTGGTAGTCTAAAGTTTTTTGTTTTTTGTTCTTCTAATTCTGATAGTTTGTTCAATTAACTTATGATTTTTTTTTTTTTCTTTTTTTTGGATATATTCGTGTGTTAACTCTTCACACATTGTTTTGCAGGAGATGGTGGCACCAATGGTGGAAGAAAATGCAGCAAACAGAGGGAGGAGTGGATCAAAAGATGAGATTCCCTTATCTGAACTACTAGATTTGGAAATTAGATGGCAATCTGAGGCCGAGAGACTTCCATCTAGTAATTCAGATGACGCAGCGTTTCAGGGAAAAAGTTCATTAAATTTGGCTGGAGTTGATCTTGATAGTTTTTTCGTTCAGAGGGAATCTGATTCTGATGCGTTTGAGCAGCACTTGACTTCTAGCAGACAAGTAGGTACTGCTTCAGATAATGCTTTCCAAGCTAATGAAAATCTTAGTTTGTTTCAGAATATCCAAGCTTCGGAAGCAGCTACCAGGTCTACAGAAGATCAGAGTGGTGATTCTTTTTCTGGTTGGGAGGCCAACTTTAAGTCTGCTAGTTCTGGGCCGGTTCAAGAAGAGGCCAAGTCATTTGATCATTCCGCATTTGATTTGGATACAGTATCTGGATCCCAGAAAGATTCTGTTGGTGTAAGGAAGAATGATGATTTGAACCCTTCAGCATCCACAGAAAATGATTGGTTTCAGGATGATGGATGGAGAACTGCTAACTCACAGGTACCTAGCCAGAGTGGGAAATCTGACTTGACCATGGATCTTAATGATACAAAAACAGCAGAAAGTGCTGATGGCTCCTCTACTAGAAATTTTGACTGGATGCAAGATGACCAGTGGCAAGGGAGCGATAACAAGACAGCTGATACTGTGGCTACTGATGAAGCTGCTGATTCATTTGATGCATGGAATGAATTTACTGGCTCAGCTAGCGCACAGGATCCTTCTAGTGTTATTTCCAGCTCAAAGATAACTGACCAGACTGGAAAATCTGAAATTACTGCTGATCTTAATGATACAAAAACAGCAGAGGGTGCTAATAGCTCTTCCATTAAGAATGTTGACTGGATGCAAGATGACCTATGGCAAAATAGCAATAACAAGACAACTGATTCCATGGGTTCTAACAAAGTTGATAATTCATTTGATGCATGGAATGATTTCACTGTCTCAGCCAATACACAATATTCTTCCAGTAGTGTTTCCAACTCTGAGATAACTGGCCAGACTGGGAAATCTGAATTGATCAAGGATCCTAATGATACAAAAACAGCAGAAAGTGCTACTGGTTCATCTAGAAATTTTGACTGGATGCAAGATGATCAATGTCAGGGGAGCAATAAGAAGGCAACTGATATTGTGACTACTGATGAAGTTGCTGATTCATTTGATGCTTGGAATGATTTTACTGGCTCAGCCATTGCACAAGATCTTTCCAGTAGTGTTTCCAACTCTGAGATAACTGGCCAGACTGGGAAATCTGAAATTACTGCTGATCTTAATGATATGAAAGCGGCAGAGGGTGCTAATAGTTCTTCAATTAAAACTTTTGACTGGATGCAAGATGACCTATGGCAAGATAGCAGTAACAAAACAGCTAATACCGTGACTACTAATGAAGTTGCTGATTCATTTGATGTTTGGAATGGCTTTCCTAGCTTGGCCACTGCCCAAAATTCTTCCAGCAATGTTTGGAAACAAACTGTAAATCAAGCTTCTTCTGCTGAACAGCCCTCTGAAATGAATTTACTCAGCTCATCAAACAACTCACATGATATGGATTTTGGTGGGTTTTCACAGCATGATTTATTTTTAGGACAGTTTAGTAGTCCACTGAGTTCTCAGGGAGCAACCAATGCACAGTCTGCAGCTTCATCAAACAGGTGCCTTTATACTATGTCGGTTGCATTATTTTACTTTTGAAAAATATTATAAATGAATTCAACCACCTTTTAAGTATGAGACGGACTAGAGTGTATTTCCAAGTTCCAACACCTTTTGGAATTTGAGTTTAATCATTCATTTTACATTAGTTATATGCTTATATTGTAGAAAATTCAATAAAAGGGATATCAATACAGTGGAAGTCCTGTAAGGAAACTGATGCATCTAGGTATTAACCAATTGAATTTGCCAATTGAAAGGTGAGCTAAGGGTATCTGTTGTGAATAAGGGTTCATTTTGGATGGACAAGTCGTATGGGATTCTGACTGATGGCATTATTCTTAACTTTCTTGTTATGGCTCAAAAAGGCTTTGCCTCTTACAAGTGAATGGTAAGGAACAAACTAGAGGCCAGAGGGTGATTCTCTTTTTTATTAAAACTTTAATGTTCAAACTTCAAACTTCTCTATCCTTTATCTTGAAAACTCTGATACTGGAGAACTTGGAATTTCTTCATCCTTTAAACCACTGGGTTACTTTACATCTTATCATTGATGCTCTGCTTAATTGATGTGGTTTTTTGATCCATTCTGCAGACTAACATATTGGTATTTGATTGACATTTTGTAGTCTAAAAATAGAAACCATTTTTATGCCAATCTGTTGCATGTTCAGGGTGGCTGATGTGGATGCAACGAGAGGAAACTCTACAGATTTTTCCACTGCAAAATTAGGGTCAAAAATTGATGATGTAGAGATGTTGATGTCACAGATGCATGACCTCTCCTTTATGCTTGAGAGCAATCTTTCAATTCCCCCAAAGTAAGATAGACCTACTTTATTATCTCATAATTCGTATCCAGTCATTCTTCACATATATTGGGATCAATTTTGTAGTCTGTAACATAGGCCCTTCTTTGTATTTGTATTCATTAATGAGTGGGTGGGGGATATGGCTTTGATCTACTGTTGTAATTCCACTCTTCCTTAAATTAGTGTTTGATTGTAAATCAAGCCTGGTGGCCTTCTCACTTGTGTTGTTTTATAATATGCAACTAGTGTACATTAGCAGGCAGTTTCTGGGGAGATGATTATGATTTTTGGTACCGCAGTAATGCATACAAGGTCTCATCTTAGGGCTTCCTTTGATGTTATGTTGAGGATGTTTCGTAGAGTCTTTAGACAATACTAGCAGCACTGCCAATTACTCTTCATTGAATTCTTCACTTTTTTGTCTTTTATAGGTATTTAGGCCTTCTGAACTTGTGGGAATATCCCACTTAACAGATTCCAAGTACAGAAATCTTTCAGTTGTGGTTGTCTACTTTTTTATGTTTCAATATTAAAAAAATTGAAATTTAAGTAACTACATAACTATCTATTTGATAATTCACATATAATTATTTTTTTGTTTAAATAAAAAAGAGTAAAAAAAGAAAAAAAATTCAATAACTACCCACTTCCTTCATGTTAGGATAAGGTTTATAATTATATAATGGGATGAGAAATTATTATATGTTCCTAGAACAACATGCAGGATCATGCTTTTTCTATTTATATTGTAACATCTCAACATTAAATAATGATGAAATAATTATGGAATTAACTATGGTTAACTTTTTTAATTGCAGTAACACAGAATTAATTATTGTGTAGTTGGTGAGTATGTTGCTACAATTAAATTAATTAACCATGATTGATTTGATAATTATTTTATTATTATTTAATGTTGAGATGTCAAAAAAAAAAAATAGAAAGAGCACGATCCTACGTAGTGCTTTAACAACATGTAATAAATTCTCTAACGGGAAAGACTTAATACCAAAATTAGGTTTTTGCATTATAATTAATAGTATAGATAATAACTACCTAGTTCCTGTATTTCTTCTTGTTGCTTACGTTATGTAATTGGCCGAAGTCCTACATTAATAAAATTAGAGAAGCTTGAGGGATTTCTCATATAAGTCTTTGTGTACTGCAGTAGAATTGTAACCTTTGTAACTGAGTTATGGGATGGTGAGTTTAGTTTGAGGGTTTGCAATTCGAGCTGTTCAAAAGTTATAAAATATATTAACTAGTATTTTTTTTTAGTGGACGTAGGTCAGGGACCCAACCATTTTTATTTTTATTTTTTTTTCTTATGTGCTGGTTGTGAGAGTCAATCTGCCTCCCAATAGCTTCCACATCTGCTGAATTGTCCATCTTGAGGCTAAGTTGAAGATCTCATACATAAATTAGTTCTTTTTCTGCAAATAACAATGCCATGCCCACTCGTGTTATTCAATTCTTACCTGGTTTGATCAAATCAAGTGTTTGAATCACAATAAAGAAATAAACTTTATGAGATCTGGTTCTACGGGGAATTGTTTTTTATTACAAAACTGGGTATAAGTCGTTTTGTTTGGCTGACTGCTTCAATTCATGGAAACTAGATCATGACTATTTCCTCAGCAAAGTCAATTTCTGATGTTAAGTGATATGCACATGGTATAATATCATCACCCCTCGGCTACATCTCCCCCGTATATTTTTTTTATGTTAACATTATGCAAGCAATTGCTCATGTAATTCCAGCTTGCAAGTGGTATGGTAAAGTCTTTTTTAAAGTGATGATTTTAGAATTCGAACTTCTAACATTGTGGGTAAGGTTCACCTGGAGCGTAGTTCACTTCCAACGCCAACCACGTTTGGATACAGCTTCACATATTTAATCTTGAAAAAAGAGTATACATATTCTTTAAATTTTAGGTTATTTGTAAATAGATTTTTAAATTTTAAAATCGTCTTAATTAGTACTTAAATTATAACAGTTAGACAAATCAACATTTCTATCCATTTTTCATTCGTTTCAAATCTTTTATTATTCAATTTAAAATAGATGAAAAATATATAGAATAGTTGATTTGTATAATTATTATAGTTTAGGTACTAATTATGACGATTTTAAAGTTCATGGATCTATTTGTAAATGACTTAATATACTTTTTTCCTTTTAATCTTTAACCTTCTGCTTCATACACTCAAGTTTGAGCGAGCAATGTCATGAAAAAAAATAATGGCCTTACTTCCATCTATTAGCCCCATTTTCCGGAATGCAACGGTGATATGGCATTGAGAAATAAGTCAAGGAAACAAACCAAAATGCAGATTACTTTGCTTATTTACAACATTATGTTAGGGTTTTTCTTTCTGTGAGTCTTGACAAGGTTTCAAACTTGAGCTAAAGTGATATGCACATGGTATATCATCACCCTTGGGCTACAGCTCCCTCATATATTTTTTTATATTTAAATTGTGTAAGTAATTGCTCATGCAATTTCAACTTGGAAGTAGTATGGTAAAGCCTTTCTTAAAGTAATGATTTTAGAATTCAAACTCCTAACATTACAGGTAAGGTTCACCTGGAGCGTAGTCTACTTCCAACGCTAACCATGTTTGGGTACAACTCCCCATATTTAATCTTGGAAAAATAGTATACATATTATTTAAGCTTTAGGTCATTTGCAAATAGACTTCTGAACTTTAAAATCGTCTTAATTAGTATTTAAACTATAACAATTAGACAAATCAACCATTCTATTTATTTTTCATCCGTTTCAAATATTTTTTTATTCAATTTAGAATAGATGAAAAGTAGATAGAATGGTTATTTTGTATAATTATTATAGTTTATGTACTAATTAAGACGATTTTAAAGTTCAGAAATTTATTTGTAAATAACTTAAAGTTTAAAGAGTCTATATACTTTTTTTCCTTTTAATCTTTAACCTTTTGCTTCATACACTCAAGTTTGAGCGAGCAATGTCATGAAAAAAAACTGGCGTTACTTCCATTTATTAGCCCCATTTTCCGAAATGTAACTGTGATACTGCATTGAGAAATAAGTCAAGGAAACAAACCATAATGCAGATTACTTTGCTTATTTACAACATTATGTTAGGGTTTTTCTTCCTGTGAGTCCTGACAAGGTTTCAAACTTCTCATGAACTGCTTGACTTGAGATAGAGCACTTTCTAGCACAGTTCTTAAGAGCAATGATAATGTTTATGGTTAGTGTCTGAAATGATTGTGAGTGCCCTCCACAATTGAAAGAGAAACTTGATTGATCCTTTGTTCCCCACTCATGTTCTACTTCCTTAGCCAAAGCTTTTAATTTGATATAAGGAAGACCTTATTCACACACAAAATTGCTTATTGTTCATCTAACTGAAAAAAACTTAAAAGTTGCAACCATATCAATCCGCACATTCACTGCCAAATTGATGAGGCATAGTTATCCCTGGCAGCCTATTTATATTCTCAGTCAAAGCTTAAAAACAAGCACTAACGTTAGCACCATTCCCTTGGTAAGGAAGAATCAGCCTTTCATTTCTCAACGCACGTATAAAAAATAAGTTTAAATATTTTGGCTAATAAAATTTATATTTAATGAATATTTAGATTAATTTATTTTGTATTTGAAATAACTTATAATCAAAATTTTATTGAAAGAATTTTTTTAAAAAATAATTTTTTTACATTAAACTTTACCAGAACATGCACTTTTATTTTTTGGTCCAGGGAGTGGGGGTTTGAGGATGGAGGGAGGGATTGGGATTATCCTCCATCGATCACAGGGTGCAGTTTTTCAGGATACATTGCCTTGCCACGATGCTACTGGCTTGACTGCACCGAAACATGCACTTAATAGCCAGCATAGTGATTGTTTTCAAGCACCTCATCTACTATTATAGTTTTACAGGCTGTGTTAGGATTGGACTTGCCTGTTTCTAAACATAATTGCAAATGTGTCTGAAGATTGTACAAGCAACAACCTTTGTAAAAAAAGAAAAAGAAAAAAAAACACAAAATTAAAACTTCATTTTGCATGGGAAAAGATTTCAGACCCTAGCTACACTATATTTGTTCCCAGCTTCAGAATGTTTTCCTCTTACCCTACTTCATTCTTCCCTTCAACATGGCGATGTTACCCCTAAATCTCCTAATGCATTGTGTTGGCATTTTGTGAGCACCTTCTAAAGTATTTTTTTTATAGGTTAACTTTGTAATTGTTTATTGTATCATATGTTTCATAGTAACAACTAACAATCGATGCATCCAGTATTAGAATCTATTATTAAAGTAATTTATACTTTGTTTGAATGGAGGGTGAGAGAATGAGAAATTTATTATAAGTCTCTCATTTATTTGAAAGCTTTATAAAAAAAAAAAAAAAGAAAATGAGGATTTTTAAGTAATTTTTAAAAATTCTCTTATATTAATTTTTGTATACATCTTAAAATTTTTTAAATTTAGAGGATTTTAAAAGATTAATCTAAATAAGAGAAGGAAAATTATTTAATTAACTTTCCATTCTCTTTTCTTTTCTTTTCCTTTATTTTCTTTAAATCATTTTCTTTTCCATTCCCTCTAAATTTTCAAACATAGTCTTAAAAAATAATTTAGTGATACTTGGCCCTCCACCAAAGATTGATAGTTAGTTTCAATCTCACTCTTCCTAAGACTAAAAAACAAGAATCCATTATCAATTTTATACATAAACCCCACATATCATTTTATGAAATAATAAAATTCTTTACATTTGTGTCATCGCTTTTGAGTTGGTCGATGGTGATTGCAATACACGTATTAAATACTTGGTTGGATGTGAGACATTATTGTTTGTTGTTCCATGCGCTTCACCTACTCTTCCGATCTTACCATGCACACTAAACATTACTCAAGATTGGCAACACAAAAACGGTCAATAATTTTTTTAATAATATAATTCCTTATCAATTGTGGAAGAGTAACTATATCTCCAATGATCTTAGGGTTGATCTTTAAGATTAACTTGATATTATTGATAGCTTTGTCTACGGTCTGATTGGTCAAATCATAAGCTAGGTCATGGTTTAAGTTTATAATTATATTCATGTTCTGATTAGTTTGGACAATCCAAAATCAGTTGAATTAGTTATTTGTTGTTATTATTATTTTTAAAAAAAGTTCAATATATATTATATTTTATGAATATTTTCGTATATTTTATGTTGTTGCAATTAGAATATTTTTAAACTAAACTATTGATTTGGTGTTTATAGTTTCATTCAAAGTTTAATTTAAAATAATTTAAAAAAATCTTTATAATATTCAAACATTTTAAAATAGTCTCTATAATTTTAACAATGCAAAAGGATTCCTATACTTTCCCACTAAATAGGTATCAAATCAAGCTAATAAAGACAATTTTCATTATTTGAAAACTATGAGGACCTTTATTAAATAGTTTTGAATAAGGACAACATTGAATTTGGAGTAAAATTATAGAAATCAAATGAATAAATTAATCATATTTTTAGAACGTTATCCAATTTAGCCAAACAATTTAAATAGCTGAACCTAAACTTAAAATTTTATCAATTATTGTTAGATCCAATTTAAATAAGTTTGATTTCTTCTTAATTATTATCTTCTCCCTTGTTAAGTCTTTCAAACTTCTAGTGTAATTAAAAAAAATAGTTACGTTATAAAGAAGCACAATTTAATTATTAGATGTTTTATAATTCTATATTCTCATAAGTAATTAAATATAGTAATCTTTTTAATTATTAAACAAAAAAAGTATTAAATATATTTTAAGTTCTTAAGATATTAAATGTTTATATTTTTTTATTTAAATTTTTTTTATTAAGTATTATGAAGATTATTTAAAAAAAAATAGCATTACTATTAAATTTTTTTGTAAAAATAATACCATATCCCCTTAAAACTTAATAAATACAATAACTTAGAGATGTAATGTGTGAATATACTTACATGGATTATATACTCATTTTGGCTGCGTAAACGATAATGACACTTGAGATCCCGTAAGGGATAAGCATATGCTAATCTAGAAAATTACCTCTAATAATTTTATTTTCTCCATAAAAGAATATTATTCAATTAGTCTTTGTGCACTAGAGGATTTCCATAAAAGATGACTATCAAATGAAAATATTATTTTAAGAAAAAAATTGAACCCTTACAATTCAAGAGTTTATCAAAATTTCTTCAATCAGCTGAACCAATTTGTGTTGCCCAAAATTTTTTTTATACATTTTTAAAATAGTATATCAATTACGTGAAAATATGATACACAAAACCCGTAAACCAAAAAAAAAAAGATAATGTACCCTTGGATTAACTATATAATATTATGTAATAAAATTTAAACAGTTATTCTCAAAGTACAGAAATACTTTTTGCGCGTGGACCAACCATTTTGTCCCAGTCCCACTTTGGCCGGCCCCGACTCGCTCTTCTCATTTTCCAGTTAGCACGTTCACACGCGCAAGGCCACAACGTGAGGGAAAAATTCTTGCATGTTATTTTATACTTATTTATTTTATATTTACTTAAATGAAATAAGAAAAATATAAGAACTTCTCGATTACAATCTTGTCATCCAACAGCTTGCACACTCACTTTTACCCATCTTATATTAACAAAAAAAATATATATATATCTTTTTAATATATATTTAAATTAATTTATTTTATGAATAAAATAATTTATAATTAAAATTTTATTAAAAAATTTTAAAAAATAATTTATTTTTAAAATTAATTTGTTACTAAATATACATTTAAATAATTTTTTTAAAAATTCTTTTAATAAAAAAATAAACATTTAATTTTTTTAGAATTTAAAATATATTTAATATTTTATTTATTTAATAATTAAAAAATTACTACTAAACTAATTATATAAGAGAATATAAAATTATTTAAAAAAAAAACACGGGTTGGAAACCAACAAGAAAGTGGTCTATTTTTCTTACATATAAACACGCGTGCCCAACTCCAAATCCAATTCAATTCTCATTTTCGATTTGTTGCTGCTCTGAATGCTCCGAACCAGTTAGGTTATAGCTCCATATTCGATTCGAAAGCTTCAAACTTGGTTCCAATCACAGAAGCAGTGCCGTCTTAATCTGTTGGTCGGTGTATGCAGACAAGTAGTTCCGACAGCTTCAGGACCGGCATGGACTTCTTCCACCGTGCCAAGGCGGTGCGGCTCCGGAGCCGCCACGACAAGTACCTCCTCGCCGACGAGGACGAGGATTCCGTGACCCAAGACCGAAACGGATCCTCCAAGAACGCCCGGTGGGTCGTTGAGTGCGTCCCCGAATACGACTACGTCATCCGCCTCAAGAGCTGCTACGGCAGTACCTCACCGCCTCCAACCAGCCCTTCTTGCTCGGCGTGACGGGTCGCAAGGTGCTTCAGACCCTGCCCAGTAGGCTTGATTCCTCCGTCGAGTGGGAACCCCTCAGAGATGGCGCTCAGCTCAAGCTCAAGACTCGCTATGGGAACTACCTCAGGGCCAATGGAGGCTTGCCCCCTTGGAGGAACTCCGTGACCCACGATATTCCGCACAGAACTGCGACCCAGGATTGGATCTTGTGGGATGTTGATGTTGTGGAGATTCATGTTCAGTCTCCTGGTGAGAAACCCACGCCTCCGCCCGTGCCTCATTCGGATTCCCTGGACTTCGAATCCGGTACCCCATCGGCTGTATCCATCAAATCTGCTAACTTTTCGAGACAGGAGGTGTGAGATTCGTGGAAAAGTTTCGAAATTTTCATCTGGGTAGCTTTGGTTATGATTGAATTTTGCGTTTTATGTGCTGATTTTGTTTGGTTTCGTTTGCAGTCAAGTGATTCGAATGTGGGTTCGCCGCCAAAGATGGAGGGGCGAACTATATACTACCATGTTGCTGAAGATAATGGGGATGTGGATGATGACGGGGTGCAGGGGTATTCTTTGATTTTCAAAGGGAATGGGGTTGAGGAATTGACTCGTAAATTTGAGGAAGAGACAGGGCTTGAGGGAGTTATTGTCTGCACTCGGAGTCCTTTGAATGGAAAGCTGTATCCTCTTCGCTTGCAGCTTCCTCCAAACAATGTGACGATGCAGGTAGTTTTGGTTCTTCCTTCGTCAAAAGGTGAGCTTTTCCCCTTGTCAAATGTCCTTCTTGTGGATGCTGAATCCACTAGTTTACATGCATCATCATACTTCTATTTGTTATGCTACACAACTTGATAAATTGTACTGTTAGCTGAGGGTAAAGAATAGATTTTATGGGGAACTGATAGACCCTTTTGTGCTAACATTGAGGACGAATAATAGCAATCGTTATTCTTGGAGTGTTGCTTTTGCTGTGACATGCCTAAGCTATATCAGTTACCAATGTGGGGTAGAGTAGTGAAAATTTGTTTATCAATTGAAACCTATATATTTTGGCAACCATTTTTTTTTTTTCTAACGTGCAGATTAAATTGTGTGTATATGAAAATTTCTGTGCTGTAAGATGTAGTGAATCCTAAAATGAAAGGGTATCAGATGCTCTCCCTCTATAGTCCGCAATCAAAAGTCTAATGGATGTTGAGCCAAATCATATAAGTATTCAAGTTGAAGAATTAGGGACTATATTGATGATTTGATAATTAACTCTTTTATGAAGCAGAGATTCTGGATGATCTTTTGAATGAAGCTATTGTTCAGCTCTGATAATATGTTGAAGTATTCAAATTAGGGACTGATGATATGTTGCTTTGCTTTCTTCATAGAAAAATCAACAGAGTCTGGAGAAGTTTATTATTTTATCATGGACTTTTGGAGGTGAAATGCCGTAAGCGTCATGCTAGAAGTAATTTGAGGAAAGAATTAATGTAATGGTGTACTAATTCAGCTATGGGTCGTCAAATGTCATAGATGTTAATGCAACAAATAATCAGCAATTTTCTTTTTATATTAACTTTTTGTAGCTGAAAAGTAAGGATGTAGCATGAGCTTTTACATAGCATGTTATGCAAACTTTGTGAAGAAATTTTCACAATCTGATGATACTGGTTCGGTTGCTCGCATTACACATAAGACTTGAATCACTTTTGTTCCCATTTCTTTCTTATTCTTCACCATTTCAGGTTGGGTTTATCTTGGATGCTAGCTTGTTGCCTTGACATTTGCTTTCTGTTTTGGTGTTTCAGTGGCAAAAGACTTCGAGGAACAAGGTTTACTGTGAGAAGCTAGATATTATTGGAGTCTCGGCTTGAATCTATTGAAATGAAAGGCCTATGTACATAGTGATCTAAGCGTGTTCAAATACTAAGTGAAAGCATTAAAGATTATGTTGCAGAGTTCCAACTTGCTATAGTCCATTGCATTTATAAAGCATAATTCATCAAGGTCCAACTGAGGCACCTTAAAGTTGCCATGACAAGGGAAATATCAGCAATAAACAATGACTTCCAATGGCTTGTAGACGATTCTGGTGATAGATTTTTTTGGGCTTCCTAGTTATTAGCTCTAGCTTTAAGTATAGGTTGTTTTCAATGTGGATTCAGGAACTTTGTTGTTTCATTTTTGTAATTTTCTGTTCTTCATGCTATTTTTTAGGCGCAAGACTAGTATAGATATTTTTTGTCGGAAAATTAGAGGCATATCTTTTTTTTATCATACATAAATTTCAGAAAAATTTTATTCTGCTATGTTGTCTGTGTTTGGAATGAAATTATGATATAAGGAAAAAGAGAAAAAAGAAGAAATATTCGCCGTGTGCACCCGGCACCTTCTACCATAGAAGTCATATTCATGCAATGAGCATCATTATCATTGTTGTCTGTTAATGATCCAAAGAACATTCTGTATTTGCTCTGCAAGAAAAAAAAATGAGAAAGAGACCGATCTAAATAATTATTTATGAACAAGGATTAAATCACTTAGTGTGGATATATTAAGTTATAACCTAGTGATCAAATTGAATGATTATTTTGTTCTTCATCGGTTCTTGTCGCCAAATTTTAAAATAAAAAAAAAGTTATTTTAAAAATTATTTTAAAACTTGCTAGATATATCGTCGCTAAAAAAAACATTTGCTAGATATATTAGAAATTATTTTTAATTATGTGTCATTGTAATAGTTAATATGTAATATAATTATTATTATGTGTAAAAAAAAAGAGTAAAATGATATTTCAGACTTTGAAAATATAATTCTTTTACAATTTAGTTTTTTGATTTATATTAAGTATACGATTCAGAATTTAACTTATTTAGATTCATTTTATGTCAATCTTTCAGGGGGGGTAATTAATTTAAAACAATAAAAAGACTAAAGTGAAATAAGTTTTTATAATTAAAAAATTAAATTGTTTATTTACTTAAATTAACGGATAAATTGTGAGTAGAGAATTTTTGAGAGATGAGGATGATACTTGTAAAAAAAAGTGATAAAGAACTAAAATTAAGCTGAATTAAAATATAAGCAAAAGAAAATTTGTTGATCCAAGTGAGGGATTGTTATGCTTTGACATGGATCTCCAAGCAAAGTTGCTTAAAGAGCATTTAAGTTCTCGGAGGCATGAGTTTTCAATCATATGTAGAGGTAATGACTAGCAGACAGAAAATTTTATAATCTTAAAAGGGTTGATTCGTGCAACCAATGTCGCCGTGAATATCGCTGGTTGAGGGGGAAAGCTGATCCAACTGAACTCTGATGCTCGCATGAATCAGGTAATTTAAAATACTAAACCCTGCTAAATCAATCTTGGAATTAGTTAAAACAGTATCATTATATAAAATCAATTAATATTCCGTTGAATCCGTGTCTTAAGATAAATTATTACATATTTTTAAAACACAATGAATACATAATAAAAAAATATTTTTATCGTTAATTTTAAATTATTAATATAAAATATTAAAATTTATATGAATTTTTTTAAAATTAAAGATAAAAATATTTTTTAAAATATACATTTGATTGATACTTTACAAACATATAATAATTTTTGTGTGTGTCTTGGGATGCATGTGTGGTGGGTAGAGGATTATGTTTCACAGTTATCAAGTAGTTGGCCTAAAACATTGTTAATTGATGGCATTTATTCATATCCATTTCAAAGTGACAACTTGTTAGCTGGATGAACTCCGTGAAAGTGAGATGCTTCTTGCGTTTAAATTGGGTAACCTCTACTGAGGAGATTCTCCATAACTAGGCTCTGAATTATTGCATAAAAAAACAAACATGGGAGACCGTGATTGACCTCTAAGCTAATAATTTGCATACTAATCTGCTACGACCCGCTGAAGTTTTGAAAATTTCTGAAAACCTTCATTAGGTTTTAAAGTTAATTGATGGCCATGAAACTGACACCGGCTCTTATTAGAAATTTTTAGACTCTTTCTAGTTATTGAAAGGAAATCAAGAACCAATAAGCAAAAATACTACTGCAACTTCTCAATTTTTATTTACCCTTCTTCCTTAAATAGGTTAAATTTTCTCCCACCTTTTCTTGTACAACAATGAATTCAATATTCTTAGAATGTCATTTAGATACAGTCCCTAATAGACTTTCAGCTATACATGCATCTGATGACCCCTAACCTAATACAAGTGCATCTATCACCAGTAATCCATACAAGAACAGGATCCATTTTTAAAGTGATGGAATCGAGCACGATCTCTAACAATTATCTCCGCATTGTAAATTCTGGAGATTAATTTGGTCACCTTGTGGCAATCATTACACACCCGAAGATTCTTAAATACTCTTATTGGCATGCCTGGTCTTGAGCTTAAGAGGCCAAAGGCTATGGCCAGTCTCTCACTGTGCAACCTCAAAGTACCCTGTTTTCCATCATTGATCTCATCAACCAAAGGTGCCCGAGTAGTTAGGTAAATACCCTCTTGATTCTAGCTTCTCCTCAATTTCATTCAGAAACTTGTATATACCTTTGCTTTGGGGATGAGTGGTGTCCCCAGCAAAAAATTCATGAGTTACACCATCTATCTCTATCAAACTACAGCCAGGCTCTTTAGTCACACCCTTCTCCGTCATTAATTTCCTTAGCAATCCCACATCATTCCACCTGCTAGCTGAGGCATAGACTTTTGACAAAAGCACATAAGCACCACTGCAAACGCTCCCCTCTGACTCAAAGATTTGCTTAGCCATTTCTTCACTTAGCTCAACACTTGCATGTTGCTTGCAACAAGCAGCCAACAGACTCCTCCAGATTACAGCATCGGGTTTCATGGGCATGTCTGAAACCAAGTTCAGAGCCTCTTCGATGCGCCCAGCTCGAGCAAAAAGATCAACAAGACATCCATAATGCTCTAACCGTGGTTCGACATTATACTCCCTAGTCATAATATCAAAATACACAAGCCCCTCGTTAACCATGCCCCCGTGATTACATGCACTCAAGACACCAATAAAAGTGATGGAATTGGGCACAATTCTATCTGTCTTCACCATACGGACATAATAGTCCAATGCTGTCTCAGTCTTGCCATGCATGGCAAAACCTAAGATCATTGAATTCCATGAATTCACATCTCTAAGAGGCATACTGTCAAAGACCTGTTGAGCAATTTCCAAGGATCCACATTTGCAATACATATCCACCAAGCTAGTGTTGACCAAAACATCACCAGCCATATTGGTGTCACACTTTTTCAAAATGTAAGCATGAGCCCACAGACCCAAAGATAGAGCACCCAAACCAGCACAAGCACTAATAACACTCTGCATTGTATAACCATCAGGCTCATGCACCTTCTGCTTCTCACCAAACAGTTTCAGGGCAGCGTCAAACTCTCCAACCCTTGCATAGGAATCAATCATGATATTCCACGAAACCTCACTTCTTTCAAACATCTTATGAAATGTGTTCTTTGCCAAGTCTACACACCCGCAGGTCGCATAAAAATGAATCAAACTGTTACAAATATGAATATCTGATCCAAACCCAAGTTTCAAAAGGTGGGCATGCACCTGTTTCCCTTCACATAGAGAAAATAAATACGCACAAGCCTTAAGAACAAATGGGAATGTGTGGCTATCAGGCACGGCACTATCTTCTTCCATCATCGCTTTGTAAAGCTCCATGGCCTGGGCTTTGCGGTTGGTGCTTCGCGCATAGGCTCGTATGAGAGTGTTCCACATGAACGAATTGGGGTTCTCAAAAAGATCAAAAACCCGAGTAGCGTATTCAAGATCAGCCAGAGACGAGAAATGGAGAATTCGGCTATGGAGAAAGAGGGCTTGAGGATGGTTGCTCATAATGGTGCGTAGCGTTTGAGCGTGAATTTGCTTCAGCTGAGACATACCCATAGATTCATTAAACAAGTGGATGAGGCGAGTGTGGCTGCTATGGCTAATGGGGTGGCCATGGTTGTTGCTGTTGGTGGTTGTGGAGAGAAGCAGAGGAGGTGGGCTTGTTGCCATGGCCAAACCACTATATGTGAGGAATTTTCTTTAGGATAATTGATGCAAAAATACCCATACCGAATTCTTCATCTTCTTGCTTCTCTATGATCCGTAGGATTACTCCATTCTCATTGTTGAGCAGCTTCTGAATCGCAAGGTACCAGCAGAGACTGGTTCGAAGTGTCTAAGAAGAAGTGGATAAGGGAGGAAGAAGGAATATTAAGAGAAAAGATAAAAATGGAAAAATATGTGTTTAAAAATGTATCTGATTAATTTTTATTGAAAATTTTTCCTAAGACATTTTAAATCGGACTAAATTAGAAGTAATAAATAATTGTTTTTATTATTTTTTGAAAATATAAAATTAAAAGTATAGTGACAATTATATAATTATAATAAAAATTATATCAAACAAATATCCTTTTAAAAATAAAAATTAATTTCAAAAAATAAAAATAAAACAGAAAATGGTTTATCAATCCTCTAATGTTCTAAGGTTAAGAATGTCTTTTGCCTTATTATAAAGGGTATGGAGTGCAAATGCCCTTGGCAATCAAATCCATATCATCAAATTAATAATTTACAGAACTCTCATAATATGTAAAAAAAGAATCTCAGAAAATAAGCCATTGACATCTGACAAAGAAACATACGTTAGTAATAACCAAAACACATTCTATTAGCACATAGATAAGTTCTCCCCTTTCTTGCCTAAGTACCACCCTCTTCTAATTAAGCCATCTTACAGAGCTGTTCTGAACAATACTAGTAAGCCACCTTCTCCCACAAGCTCTCCATCCCCATGTCCTACCACTAGGGGCAGATCCAAAAAATTTAACTTATTAGAGTTGAGAGTTAATTTAATTTTTTTGAAAGGGTCAAATACATAATTACATAAAAAAATTTTAAAAAAAAAATTTTGAGAGATGGAGAGCTGTGCTCCCAATAGTTCTCTCTCTCTGGTCTTCGTCTTTACCTATCAATATTATGATTTTAAATTATGATTTGTAATTATAATTGTAGTTATAATATTGTTATTGTAAAAGTGTTTACAATTTTAATGCAACTTCAATTATGGATACATCAACTATATTGTTTTACTATTGTCTATAATTTTTACCATTGTAATGTAATCACACTGCAATTTAAAAGCATGCATACTACCACCCTTCCCCTAACCCCTCAACTGGCTCACCACCAACCCTCTATCTCTCTAATTTGTCTGAGGCAAACAAAGAAAAAAAAAACAATAATAACAAAAAATCAGAGCAGCGTGGAAGGATAAGCTCATCGATCATTTGAAATTAGGGCAATTCCTATGATCTCACTTAATCTCAAGTAGAGGTTGAATGGCTTGTGAAAACCTTGAGGTAACTTTAGATGCTATATCTCATGGCAAGAATTCCTATATACCATGTCAAGCTTTCCCAAGTGGAGGACATAGAAAGTAGAACGTGCATATTATTTTTATTACATTATTTTTATATTATTTTTTTGATAATAAAATAAAAGAAATACACATTTCAATATATATTCTTTTTAATTTTTTCTTTCTAAACAAAAATGTATAGGAGATGATTTAAATAAATCAGCGTGTAAGAAACATTTTCTTAAAAGTATTTTCACCTCAGGTCCTTGGTTTTTGGGTTCTAAACGTTAAACATTACTTCGTCGTGAGGTGGAGTGGACACCAAATTTCGAAGCGTAAGTTGCTAAAATGACCACAACAATCTGGATATCAGGCCAAATATCGTTCTGCTTGCATTTTCCATCCCTCCTATGAGGTTTGAAAAGGATCACTCAGCTTGTTGCCTTCTGGTGCTTCGGCCACAGAACCTAGCTACTCTCGTTTGTGACAATTCTCTGTCTTCTTCCTCCAATATGTATTCGATATTTTTATCTAGATATATAGCTTAGCAATATGTATTCATCTCCTTTGAAGGTAGGTGTTTCAATTTGTTAATCTTGTGCATTGTTCGATTCAATAATGAATTTAAAAAAAAAGAAGCAATTACATGTTCAGAAGAAGACACGTGAATTGCAGTTCATTTCAAGCATGTCACTCTATGGCCATAATCGTAGAAAATGCTCTAGTGTACATTGAGAGGTATAAAATTTGTCTTGTCGTCTACAAATACATCGAGAAAGGGAGAGAGAACCTTGTTCCTATCAAATTAATAATTTACAGAACTCTCATAATATGTAAACAAAAAAAAAATCTCACAAAATAAGCCATTGACATCTGATAAAGAAATTAGTAATAACCAAAACAAATTTTATTAGCACAGATTTGAGTTTTTGCAAAAGAAGCAAGCCTCAGAACATACAAAATAAAAAAAAAGTCTGAATATTATTGAAATCTTACAATTATCTAACCATTAATTTATTGAAAAGGCCCCCTCCATGCATTAGTGAATATATTATACAAATTATTGTTGGCATCACCGAATATATTATACAAATCATTATTGTTGGCATTCGATTCTTGGGCGTGTGGATACATGTCGGGTGGTACGCGAAGCAAACGAAGATGTCTCTCCATTTGAAGCTTTTTGACGTGTTGCATAGTTGTTTTATAGTTTAGGTAATGAGTTGGATGAGGCACACTTCCAAAATATCCCATTTGATGCGATGCAAGTTGTTGATACCTCGCAATTTCTCGATCAAGGTCACCAACAAACACGCGATTCAACTTTTGCAACACATCCTTGGCCATTTCCTCAACAATTTCAGATTCCAACCTATCATATGTACATCAGCAGCATAAAAAAAAGGAACATATGACAATGTATCACAAAACTTACTAGCTAGCTCGTACCTGCATTACCCATATCAAGCACTCAAAAGTCTAAACTAAAAGATTATTCCAACATCAAATCATTCCGAGTATATTAAATGTGCAAACATAATGTTAAGTTTCAATGTAACAGTGGTTACATATGCAAGTTATTAGAAATTCAAAAATTTGATATTCCTTAAGATATTTAATCATATGTGTTTTTAGTTTCAATTATAATTTTTTAATCAACCGTTCATAATTTTTATAATTACAGTGCAACCACATTTGTAACTGTAATCATAATTTAAAATCATAGTATACACTATAAAGTTACCTGTCGATGTTGCAATCCCAACCAGAGTGATTGGCTGCTCTCTCAGAGCATCCCTCCATTTTTGCACCTTGTTTTGGTCTACCCATAAACTGCTGCTCATGTCTAGCAAATGCAGGTGCAAAGCTCCCTGTCTGATTGCGCCACATGGGTTGGATCTATGTCATAGAAAAATGGGGACCACAGTTTGCCCCCTGGTCCTTTTGCAAATCAATTATTTTCTTGATCTCATCCAAACACCACTTTGAAGTAGCAAAATTTTTGGAGAACACGATCACAGAGAGCTTTGCTTCCTCGATTGCCCTAAGAAGCGTCCCTGATATTTCATCCCCCCTCTCAAGATTGTAGTCTATATAGGTCTTGATTTCGACTCTTTTCAAAAGCAGCATGAAGATGACTTACGAAAGTCTTTCGGGTGTCCTCACCTCTAAAACTGAGGAACACCTCGTGCTTTTCTTGAGTATTAATGGAGGAGGATGATGATGATGATGCCATATATGATGTGAGATATAATGAGTTAATTGTTGATTACTAGAGACTGGAGTCTTTGTTGATTAGATTTGGGATGTCTCCAAAACTCCCTTTTTATTGCATCATGCATGCAGCCCTTCATAATAGAAAAAAAGAAAGAGAGGAGTAAGAACATGTTGATACCACCAAAACTATTCACCAAGCGCACAAAGTCTGATATTGGCTGAAGTCAATATATATAATCATGAAGAAGATAAGTCCCATGCCACTACCTATGTTATGTGTGCTTTACTCTATAATTTAATTTACCTTTTAAAATTCGTTTTGCTTCAAAGTGAAAATTTATAGTCTATAAATTTATAGATGCAGACTAAAGTTGATTATACAAGCTAAGGAACACGTACATGGGTGTATTGGAATTAGAGGTAAAGGGAAAAACAGTACCGTAGAATGGCCACACCCTGCAATGTGTCAAGCTATTACTCAGTTGGAGAGTCTCTTCTGAGCATTTTGAAGCTTTATGCATGGTAGATCTTGACGCCAAAGGGAGGGATGGGTAGAATAGTAGAATGGGGTTCTTAAATTTCTTAGTTAATTGAAGGCTTTAAATACAAGAAAACATGTGGTTTGGTTACTTTCCATGTACCTTCCTAGTATACAATTAAGATTATTGGTCCAAATTCTATAAATAAGACAAGTAGAAAGAAACAGCATATATTTCATTTCATAAGTTCGTTTTACATCAACTAAGTCATTGTATTTGTTTTTAATAAATCGGCATAGACAAGGACCATTTTTAAATAAAATTTTCTAAGACCCGGACTTCACAATAACATATGGGGTGTAGCCAATATCAATATATACCCAGCAAAACATGAGGATCTATTTAGTATTAGGGAAAGGAAATAAATAAAACAGGAATAAGAGATTTTTATATTTTGATTTTAGAGATTTTATAATATTTAATTCAATTCATTTATTTTCTTTCTATCGTATCAAAGTGTTACAAGACAGTGAGCTGCCGTTAAAACAAAATAAAAAAAAAAATAAAAAGCAAATCTCACGAAATGGAGTTGTCCGGTAACAGGTTTGGAATTCTCCTCCCTCTGCTATGGCTCCCCTGCTGCTAGCAGACTCCTCGGTTCTACTTTCATTAGATCTTAATGAGCTTTTTTTTTTTTTCCTCTTCTTCTCCAATGTAATAAAAAAAATTTCCGTTCAAAGCTTCACATGTGATATGTGGAATCAATTTTTACAAAATGGATAAATATTAAAATAAAACAATCGTATCTGTTTAAGTATATCAATAATGTAATTTATTTTAAGTCATTATATACTTAAACACAAATAGAAAAAATCAAAGAGGACTGAATCAGTTGCAAAATTGGGTTACATCAACGCAAAAGTTGTGAGTTTAATTCACTTGGTTCAGTTGTGGAGCAACTTATTCATCTCATAATTTTTTTTCACAGAAATACAAATTAAGAAAAACCTACACTATTGATTCTTAAATATTGTTTTAGAAATAATTATTTTAATCTCTCTCATGATTTTTGCCTTTATGGAAGATCAAGGATTGAGCAATGTGCATGTATCTTGTATATATATGAGTGGGAAAACTACTTTAAAATGTCCTCAATTTTAGTTTGATAACTAGTTAAGTATTTCAACTTTAAAACTTACCGTTAAATTTAATAAAAAAATTCTGATAATAGATATTAATTTAGAAAATTTGTTTCATGTCATATATAACCATGTATTTTTATCTATGTTCTCAATTGTTTTAATATGTAAAGTTGGATTTTTTTATTTTTCAACATTTTCTGATCAAGAAAAAGATTGGCGATGTTGAGTTTCTTAATTAATAATAGTAAAAGTTCAGTCTCTTAATTAATTTTTCATATAAAGTTGAAGTCCTCAAATTATACTTCACTTATATAAATAATGTTACACAATTAGAAAATTTTGATAGAATTTCGTTATAATTCACTTAAATATGAGGGTAATTTGTTGGATATGACCAAGTAATAGAAATCACTCATCAATTCAATAGTTAATAAATATGCTAATTCATTTTATCAAAATAACTCTGATATTTAACATTTTTCAAAATATATTACTTGCACTTTGTCCTAGCTTAATATTATGAGAGGAAAAAAAATTAAAGGACAAGGGCTTGACTTTCGAGGTTAGTGCGAGGGAACCTTCTTGGTTTTCTATTTTTTGGTGCCTTGGCAAAAAAAAGATCGTGGAGTTATGATCTCGAATGTGTACTTCTTTTTCTTTTAGGGTTAGTTTGTGAAATTTTTATGAATAAATTTTATATATGATTTTAAATGTAAAACTCATGTACAAAAGTTTTATTCTTATTTTTTTTTCATATCAAATAGATACTTATCCAAAATGTTAACAGGAAAAAACGTGTGATATTCTAATACGAATGAGCTTGAAAATTTCGCTGCCACTATTAAATTTAAAAAAAAAAAATACTCGTTTTATATTTTAAACTAAGTCCATATCCTTAAGATATAGGTTTATAGGAAGCCCTTTTTTTGGCACATGTAGGTGGCCTTTTGTGAACACATTTTTATAAGAGTGATCTAATAAATACATACATAATTTTTTCACCTCATGACATTCAATTAATAATTATCATTCTTTTTAGATCTCAAAATCTCTCTCTTTATCTTTCTCCCTCTCAAAATGCTTATTCTACCAATTAAATAATGTAATATTACCATAACAATGGTACATATTATAGTTAAAATAAATTAAACTTTCATAAATATATTGTATAATAGTTGACATAAATAAATTTGTTATATATTATATTAATGGGACTGCTTCAATGTTATAGAACAGTTTCACATTTTAATTTATTTTTAATTTTTTTGGCTTAATTTTTTGAATGTAAATATTTTTTTTTGATACATGATTTCGGTAATTCTCATTATAATACTATATGACTTTTGTTTTTATAAAATTATGCTTTGCCAAATTGCTGCTGCTCTATCTCTCTAAAATTTATATTTATTTTTATCTACAATTTATTTAAAATATAGATAAATTATATTATTTTTATTTTTGTGAAATTATTTTTTGTGTGTACTTTGTCAAATTACTAGCTATTCTCTCTCTCTTTTAAAAAATACATGTAATGAAACTCTCTCTCTCTCTCTCTCTCTCTCTCTCTATATATATATATATATATATATATATATATAAGAACACAAATGAATATAAATAATTGAATTTAGAGAACCTTGATCCTATCAAAATATCATATATATGTTTTTCCACTATTTTCTTCTAAAATAAATGTCATCAAATTAAATTAATAATTTACAGAACTCTCATAATATGTCAAAAAAAAAAATCTCACAAAATAAGCCACTGACATCTGATAAATAAACGTACGTCGATCAGTAATGGCCAAAACACATTTTAATCGCACATATTTGAGTTTTTGCAAAAGAAGCAAGTCTCAGGAACATATCTATTTTCAAACAGTATAATTATAAACTAAAAGAAGTCGAATATTATTGAAATCCTACAATAATCTAACTATTAATTTATTAAAAAGCCCCCCTCCATGCATTACCGAACATATTATTATACCAATTATTGTTGGCATTACCGAATATATTATAGAAATCATTGTTGGCATCTGAATCTTGGGCTTGTGGATACATGTCGGGTGGTACGCGAAGCAAACGGAGATGTCTCTCCATTTGAAGTGTTTTGATGCGTTGCTCAGTTGCTTTGCAGTTGAAGAAATGAGCTTGATCAGGCACACTTCGAAAATAATCCATTTGATGCTTTGCAAGTTGCTGATACCTCGCAATTTCTCGATCAAGGTCACCAACAAAACACGCGATTCAACTTTTGCAACACATCCATGGCGATTTCCTCAACAATTTCAGATTCCAACCTATCATATGTACATCAGCAGCATAAAAAAAAGGAACATATGACAATGTACCACAAAACTTACTAGCTAGCTCGTACCTGCATTACCCATATCAAGTACTCAAAAATCTAAACTAAAAGATTATTCCAACATCAAATCATTCCGAGTATATTAAATATACAAACATAATGTTTAGTTTCAATGTCACAGTTGTTAGATATGCAAGTTATTAAAAATTCAAAATTTTGATATTCCTTAAGATACTTAATCATATGTGTATTTAGCTTTAATTACCTTTTTTTTTATCAACCGTTCACAATTTTTATAATTGCAATGCAACCATATTTATAACCGTAATCATAATTTAAAATCATAGTATAAACTATAAAGTTACCTCTCGATGTTGCAATCCCAACCAGAGTGATTGGCTGCTTCTCTCAGAGCATCCCTCCATTTTTGCACCTTGTTTGGTTTACCCATAAATTGCTGCTCATGTCTAGCAAATGCAGGTGCAAAGCTCCCTGTCTGATTGCGCACATGGGTTGGATCTATGTCATAGAAAATGGGGACCACAGTTTGCCCCCTGGTCCTTTTGCAATCAATTATTTTCTTGATCTCATCCAAACACCACTTTGAAGTAGCAAAATTTTTGGAGAACACGATCACAGAGAGCTTTGCTTCCTCGATTGCCCTAAGAAGCGTCCCTGATATTTCATCCCCCCTCTCAAGATTGTAGTCTATATAGGTCTTGATTTCGACTCTTTTCAAAGCAGCATGAAGATGACTTACGAAAGTCTTTCGGGTGTCTTCACCTCTAAAACTGAGGAACACCTCGTGCTTTTCTTGAGTATTAATGGAGGAGGATGATGATGATGATGCCATATATGATGTGAGATATAACGAGTTAATTGTTGATTACTAGAGACCCCGGAGTCTTTGTTGATTAGATTTGGGATGTCTCCAAAACTCCCTTTTTATTGCATCATGCATACAGCCCTTTATAATAGAAAAAAAGAAGAGAGGAGTAAGAACATGTTGATACCACCAAAACTGTTCACCAAGCGCACGAAGTCTCATATTGGCTGAAGTCAATATATATAATCATGAAGAAGATAAGTCCCATGCCACTACCTATGTTATGTGTGCTTTACTCTATAATTTAATTTACCTTTTAAAATTCGTTTTGCTTCAAAGTGAAAATTTATAGTCTATAATTTATAGATGCAGACTAAAGTTGATTATACAAGATAAGGAACACGTACATGGGGGTATTGGAATTAGAGGTAAAGGGAAAAGAAGTACCGTAGAACGGCCACACCCTGCAATGTGTCAAGCTATTACTCAGTTGGAGTGGTCTCTTCTGAGCATTTTGAAGCTTTATGCATGGTAGATCTTGTTGCCAAAGGGAGGGATGGGTAGAATGGTAGAATGGGGTTCTTAAATTTCATAGTTAATTGAAGGCTTTAAATAAAAGAAAACATGTGGTTTGGTTACTTTCCATTTACCTTCCTAGTATACAATTAAGATTATTGGTCCAAGTTCTATAAATAAGACAAGTAGAAAGAAACAGCATATATTTCATTTCATAAGTTCATTTCACATCAACGAAGTCATTGTATTTGTTTTAATAAATCACATGGACAAGGACTGTATTATAGTAAAACATTCTAAGACACGGACATTACAATATCGTATGGGGGTGTCAAAATTAACGGAGTTTATATATGGTACTTTGAAAAGTACTAGTATCGTCAATGAATTATTAAGTATTTATTAGTTATTAGTGATCTTATAATATATATTTGAAATTCAGAATATAATTAATTAATAACTAATAAATATTTAATAACTAATATAATGTAATAGTACCTAAAAAATGATTACCGTATTAATTCTCAATATCATATTGTGCCGACAGTGTTAGAATTTAAAAACAAATAAAATATTGTAATTCCCGTTCAAAGCTTTCACATTTGATATATGGAATAAATTCTTATAAAACATAAGAATTAAAATAAGATAATTGTATCTGTTTAAGTGTTTTATTCCATCAATAATATATATATTTTAAATCAAGAAATTATTATTTTCATTTCTCTCATTATTTTTCCGTTTATGCAAGTTGCGAGCCTAGTTCTCGACAAAAGTGAAAAGAAAAAAAAAACTTTTTAGACATGGAACCCTCTTTTGAGGATAGTCTTGTAAACTAGTATGACAATATCAATGTGTCTTGTATGATTTAGTTAGACTCAAAACGTTGTGCATGCATAACTAAATTGAATACATAATAAAAGTATTATTTTCCACAATTACTTTCATTTTATATTGTATGTTCACTTTGTTATCTAATAAGCGTTTCCAACAAATAGAAATATCTCTATAATTTTATTAAAAAATTATTATTATTTAATTTATTTTTTTATAAATCGCCTGGCATACAAGATCTACATAATAATTATTTATATTTTAATAAATTGATTGATCAAAATATTTTTTAGATAAAAGTTATTAAGTATTGTAAATATGTTAACCCTTACACTTCAGTGTCATCAATTAATAAAAAAAAAGAAAAAAAAACAGACACACACACACAAACAATTAAAACAATGCTTATAAAATAATTTTCATTAATGCATTTTCAGTTAACTTGCAAAATGACAAGTCATTAGGAGTAAAAGATTCTGTGTACAGTATCCATCATAAACTTTAAAAGGTCGTAACAGCTAGATTAACAGTAATAGGTGAATAGTCCGTAAGGTCTTAGTTAAAACGACACTAACAACTCTATTTGTAATTGATGAGTTGTTAATAAGTCTTTTATTGAATTCCAATTCTAAAATTGATTGTATTGGTTTATTTACAGTGTCCTTAATTAAAAAAAAAATAGAACATTTTGAAATTTGGTTTTTAATCAATTATTCTATTTTCTATCAGTTTTATTGTTTCATTTAATAATGAAACTATATAACCATTATTTTTGAGTAATCTAAATTAATAGTTTTCTGAATTTTGGAATTTTGCTTATTATTTCTCATTATCAAATTGTTGTTTCTGTATTCATTGAATAATTAACTTCAGAAAGCTATATTTTTCTGAGATGTCACAAATTACCTGTGAGATTGCTTTCCTGAGAATTCAATGATTCAGATTGTTTTCTAAATTGTGTCGCTGAACATTGAGTTTGCATTTTACTTGTGCTTAGAAAGTTGTTTATGATGGTAAAAGAGTATATCAGAAAACGGATAGAATAAGTCTAACTTAAAATGAAAGTTTTTGCAAAATAACTTAAACACAAAATTAGTCCAAAGAGATGTGGCTCGGTAAAACGAACTGAAACTAAAGTAATACTATAACTGCTCAAACACTTAAATTAATTATTAATACCAATGCAAATAAGCAAGCAATCATGTAAGATAATGTAAGAATAGAGTAAGGAAGAGTTTCCACGGAGGATTTTATATTGGTTCTACTTTAATGTGAAACTTGCATCCAGTTCTTAGTCAAATTATTTTTCACTATAATTTATTTGAGTAGTTTTTTATCCTCTTAAGCTCCTCCAAGTTAAATAAAAGTAGTTTTGATCCATTTTAGACTCTTCTAATTAAAAACAAGAAGTTTAGATCTACCATATCTTCTCCAAGTTAGAAACAAGAAGTTACTCCCAGACCTCTGTCTAGTCAGATTTTTTATAGCCACAAAGGGCTTTACAAGATATTATGAAAAATTCTTGTCATAGAGGAGTGGATATATTTTAAATATAAGCTTAGTACGAAAATACAAGATAATTCTCATATAGAAGCACAAAAAAAATCTGAATATTTCGTTTTTGATTCCTCTGAGAATGATGGGTACTTCTAGCACTTGAGCAATTTGAATGTTGCAGAACTGGTCTTGCTTTTTTTGAAAAGCAATTGTCCTTGTTTGACTGAGAACAACCTTTTTCAACTGCATAGCAAAGCAACTCATTCCTTTTTTAGAGTGAGTTAGCATTGTTTTGAAAGTTGCAGAGCATTTTCAAATCGTTGGAAGCGTTATGGAATACTCGTTGATTATTCTTGGAGTGGGGAACACAAAACAGGGATAAACAAAATATTTTGGAATGGCTTCATGAGCTGGCTAATCTTTATTCAGGAAGACGACTCGTATGAGTCTTCCAAAAATTTAAAAGCAGTTGACTGATTTGAACTTCTCCATCGTAAGTATGTTGACATTCTCTTAAGCTGGCTTCTCCATAATGTTCAACTTGAAAAGTGTGCTAAAGAACATTTTCAATTCAATCCATTATCTCTCTTGGTGGAAGAGCTCGTTGTCGAAGACTTTGATTGCTCGTCCTCCATCTCTCCTTCGTCCTTCCATGCAGTTATGTTCTATCTCAGAGTGTTCCATTTTTTTTCTTCTTTTTTCTTTTATTTATGGAAGATTTTAGATATATGAGGATACCCATTTATTTGCAAATCAGAGATGGAAACCGTGGCGGAGATCAGACGAGGCAGGACAGTGGAGCACACCCCATTCTTGCACTGGCCCATTGACATCCCTAGTCAATACATGCTTTACTTTATTTTTTTATATAAAAATTTAGGTTAAGAGAAATGCTTATCCAATTCAAGGTCACGGTCAAGGTTCTGAAAACCGAACCGGTTATTGAACTGGTCGAGATACTGATTCAAGGTTTAATGGTCGAACCGTGGTCGAACCGGAGTATAATTAAATATATATTTATATTTATATATAAATATATATAATATATATATATATATATATATAATTATTATATAGTACTAAAAACAAATAAAAATTATAAAAATATAATATAAATCAATAATAAAATTATTTGAAACATAAAAAAAATAATGTCATAGATAAAAAAAATGTTCCATTTATATAAGTAACACAATAAAAAAATGTCATAAAGTAAACAAATATTACATTCATATAAACAACATAAGTTCAACAATGTTCCATCAAAAGTAATCATAAAAAAATTCACAAATTATACAGGATCATCATAATCAGCATTAAGTTGTTGAATATTTTTCATTAAAAAGATCTTCTTGTTCATATCCACCATCATGATCATCATCAAATGAAGGTTGCATTGTTGCTTGACTTGCTTCAGCCATACCAAACTCAGTATCAATATCTCCGCCTTCTAAGAAAATAAAAGACTTAGTTAGTTAATAGTAATATTATAATACATAATATCAATACTTTTATATAGAACTATAAGAATAAAACATACCAGCATGATAAGAAGGAATAGCATTGTCTTGATAAATTAAATTTTTCAATCTCTTCATTACCAAATTCTGGTTCAGGATCTTCTTCCATCACCCAAAAGTCAACACTGTCAATACTTTCATAATCAATTGGATCATAAGTCCTTTTCTTGCGATGCAACCTAGAACAAATAAACAAAGTATTATAATTATTTTTCAGTTAACTAACCTAAAGTTTTAAACATAATAAATGACACCATTAATATAGAAGTGTTAAATACTTAAATTATTAATATACCTGGATTTAAGACGCAAGTTGTAAGTCACATACACAATATCATTAAGTCTTTGATGTTCTAGCCTATTCCTCCTTTTAGTATGAATTTGTTCAAAAAGACTCCAATTTCGTTCGCATCCTGAGGAAGAAGCTGTTTGACTAAGGATACGATATGCTATCTTTTTCAAACATGGAGTACTGGTGCCAAAAAAATGTCCACCATTCATCTACATAGAAATAAATATAATTCTCAACATCAACCATCAATTATATATTATAAGTTTCAAAATATTAAAACAAATCAGCATATAAAAATAAAATTGCTTACTCGGTTGAAGCTCCTTAGCTGCTGTCAAAGCAGTAGGTCTATCAAAACTTTCCCTGCGCTGCCGATACACCTGTATCTCCTTCATTGCTTTAAGTGGATCATTGCAAAGGCTTTTTATATCAAACAAGTTAAGTAAACCTTGCATAACCCTGTGCTTCTCAATGAATTTCTTATCATAAAAGAAAGCAGGATTTAAAAAGTAAGATGCTGCATGGAGATTCTGATGCAAGTGCTTATCCCATCGAGCCTTAATGATTTCTGTATAAGGCTTGTACAAGTTTTTCCTATTCTTAAACATATGCTTGATAGCATTTTTTGCCCTTTGCATGCCTTCATATACATATCCCAATGAAGGTTTTTCATCAGCATCCACTATTCTCAACAATCTAATTAAAGGACCTACAATCTTCACTGCAGTAAAGCAATCATGCCAAAACTTATTATCCAAGATAATATCACTAACAGCTTTTCCACTAACACTTCTTCCCAACTTGTGTCCAGTAAAGTGCTTGTCTACAACTAAAGCTTGCAAGTCTTCCTTGTGTTCATAAATACTTTTTAAAGTAATAAAAACAGTAGCAAAATGAGTAGCTCCTGGACGAACAACTTCCTTCCAACCTGGCCTTTTTCTAAGCCAAGACAAAAACACCATATGATTGTAAACAAATATAGTTATCTTTGAAGCACGGGATGCAAGGTTAGCTACATGGGGCATGTTGCTAATATCTTTCAAAATGAGATTAATGCAATGGGCAGCACAAGGAGACCAAAAAATATGCTCATACTTATCATGAATAAGTCTCCCAGCTGCCACATAATTGGCTGCATTGTCAGTCACCACATGCACAACATTACTGGGCCCAACCCATTCAATAACATCAACAAGCAAGTTAAATAATGTTGTGGCATTTTTCACCATGTCTGAAGCATCAACAGATTTCAAAAATGATACACCAGCAGGACAATACACCAAAAAATTAATTAGAGTTCGTTGTCTTTGATCAGTCCAACCATCAGCCATAAGTGTACAACCAGTTTCTTTCCATGAACTCCGATAACTATCAACAAGTAGCTGACACTCATTCTTAAGATCTCCCAATAAGTGAACCCTCATTTCATCATAAGATGGACCTTTAAAACCAGGTCCAATAGCAGCAATACCATCCAATGCAGCTTGAAAATAAGGTGATTGAATTGCATTAAATGGAATGCCTGCATCAACCATCCATCTGGCTATTCCTAATTTAGCTTTATGTATGACCTCTTTGCTAGCAAAAACACTTTTTAAACTTGGTTGGGCTCCTGGAGTTGTCCTTGGTGCAAAATAGTTACCAATTGGTTGGGAAGCACTTGCTTTTCGCTTGCCTTTGTCTCCAATATGCTGCATCTTAGTTGGTGGAGGTGAAGGAGTAATCATCTCTTGTTCTTCTTGTTCCTCTGCTTCATCATAATCATCACCAAAGCTCACTTTATCATCTTTATTTTTTTTTACTTGTTCCAAATTTGCTAACATTTGGCACTTAAACATCATGAGGAACTTTTTTGCACAAAGCTATTTGTCCTTATTTTCCTGCAAGATGCTGCTTCATCCTATTAATCCCTCCTCCTTTATAACGTGTCAAACAAAACATACAAGTGTACACTGGCTTCCCATTTTCATGAGCTAAACTAACATATTTCCATCCTGGATCACTTTTTCCACGACTAGAACCTGTGGAGGATTGCTGCTCAACAGTATTACTTTCTCTTTGTCTGATTACTTAGAATTATCCATATCTGAAATAAAGAGGGGATAGGGAAAGAATTACTTACAGATCCATGATAAACTGAAAATATATGCATTTTCAAGGGTCAACTAGACAAACGTTCAAAACTCATGCATGGTAAGCTGGAAAGTTTTCTTGCATATAATTCAACACAAATTACATGGGACACGGCACAGATTAAAACTCATACTGCATAGTATACATGACTGCTGTCAAATCTCAATCTACATGTGGAGCTTATTAAAAGAAGAAAAAGATAAAGAGTGCAGGATAGAGTCACACGGCACAGAGATACCATTCAAATGAAAGGAAATTGATCTGCTGCAATGCACTGCAAACAACGTGAATGTGGATGTGGCTATAAACCATCCTCTCCTAGCTTTGAAATTGGTATTATCCTGCGTGACCCCAATGAGAAGTTCCTGGCTTGTAAATGTTGTAAAAAGGATGGTTTTCTTCACTCCTCTATATCGTGGGGAACTCTTAATTGGCAGTTAAGGAAGGATTGATTTTTGCTATGGAGCTGGGCTTTCAAATGGTTTGGTTGGAAGGGGATTCGCAAAAAGTCATCTAAGCTATTAGATCTGGCCATCAAGACGCTCCTCCAATGGTTCCATTCTTAGAGATGTCAATCTCTTTGCTTCCTGGTTTCATGCCTTTCTTTTTTTTTTTTTAAATTCGTGTGCTGATATTTCTTGGCTTGAAAGCATTGTTCATAAATCACTAATGTTTAAAGCTTAGTTAAGAAAATATAATTAAGCTGACACGTGACCCTGTATGCATCTAAATGGGTATTTAAACAGAAGCATTTTCAGAATCTGATAGATACTGCTTTGTAAATATTAAACAGTGTCACCCACCGCGTGCATCTGTTCAATTAAAAGTGCTGAGTACATGATGAGCATTGGGATCTCACTACTAGCAAGAACTAGCATTTCAACCTTGCAAATCCAGAAATCCTCGAGAGAGAAGATCTAGAACAGCTACTTACTAAAATTTCACATTATAAGAACTTCAGTACAATGCAGTCCCTTAAGTTTCTGCAAACTCATTTAAGAACAGCAAAAACCCTTAGCTAACGCTGAAATTAAAAAAAAAAAATGATTCGCTGCCAGCAGCCCAGCACGCAGAGCAGCCGGCAGCGTCACACACCGACACACGAACAACACGCAGAGGCAGCAGAGCGGTCACAGTGTCACACACAAATAAATGAAATTACAGCAGTAACAGCACGCAGAGCATATCCAGACGGCACAAACAAGAATCAAAACCATCTACAAGATCAAATCGGGCACACAATCAAAACCATCTACAGTAGTACCAGTAACTGCACGCAGAGCGTATGCAGAGGTGTATACCTTGAGGATCTCCGATCTCCGATGGCGATAAGTCACCAAACTCACTCTTTCTCTGCCGTGGGTCACCGGGTGTCGGGATCTGCCGTTCTCTCCTTCGAGTTTCGCTTCCGCAGCTACGCTTCGTTTTCGGACGGGTAACAGACGCGGGCGAGACGCGAGACGCGGGCGAGAAGCGACGAGGGTTTCGGTTTTCATTCAAACCGAAACGACGTCGTCTGATTTTTTTTTTTTTGGAAAATATATGTTAAAACGACGTCGTTTTAACATCGAATGTTCAAAAAAAAAAAAGAACAAAACCGGAAAACCGTGAGAACCGGCGCCGGTTTGACCGGTTTGATACCGGTTGACCGGTTTTTGACCACCCCGGTTCTGGGAGATAAACCGAACCGGTGAGGGAACTGGTTCCCGGTCCGACCGGTCGAACCGGCCGGTCTGGTCCGGTTTTCAAAACACTGGTCACGGTATGTCTATAGGCTCATTAAGTGTTTATAGAAATATTTATAAATAACCTACTGATAAAAAAGTTTAAAAATCAAATTCAAGTCATGACAAATTAAAAGTCAAGTAGAATTAATTAAGATAATTCATCAAAGTTATGTGAATAAGACAAATAGATGGAAACAACATATATTTCATAAGTTCATCTCACATCATCGAAGCCATTGTATTTGTGTTAATAAATCCCATAGATAAGGACCATATTTAAGTAAGTATGTGGGTGTAGTCAATATTATGAGTTTTTTTTTTTTGCTGAATTAGGAGTATTTCCACAAAGGTTTGTAGGCCTAATGGTATAATCCTTTCGATAAGATAAAACTCCTAGCCAACAACACCTCATCCTCATAAATAATATCAAGGGATCAGAGTTGCTATATAATTCTTCAAAAGTACTTATATTCTTAATAAGTTATTAAGTATTTATTAATTGTTGGTTCTCATAATAAGAATTTGAAAATTATAAAGTACAACCAATAACCAATGTATATCTAACAACTAATTAAGATACCGATGTTCTAAAAAAATTCAAAAAAATCCCTCATATCATATCATATCATATCTTGCCAACTTTTAGACAGTGAAGTGTCGTTAGAACTTAAAAACAAATAAGATATTACAATTCCCGTTCAAAGCTTTCACATTTGATATATGAAATAAATTAGTTGTAAATAATGATAATTTAAAATAAGATAATGGTATATGTTTCAGCATTTTATTCTATATCTATATCAATACTATTATAAAGGGATGTGTTAGTGACCTTTTGTGAACTATAGATCTAGAGGTGATATCATTTTCCATAATGATGGGGCCAAATTTATTTGTCTTATTAATTATTAATTATAATATGGAGTGTACTAATGATAAGTTTAAGATCTCGAAAGCTATTGTTTGGAAAGTGGTAGGAAGAGCCAACTAGCCATATCCTTGAATTACGTAATAATGTTTGACTTAGTGTGTGTGTGTGTGTCAATATATATACATATATATATTGAATTAGGATCATCTCTTACTAATATGAGAATGTTTTATCAAAAAGAAAAAGTCACGAAATGTTTTAAATATAAAATGTAAACTTTATAACCTATCATAGTAGATCCTACCATAATATAATTTGTGTCCGTCTTTTTAATAGAATAGTTATGTTATAGGAGAGGATTCAAATCTATATATATTCAGCCTGCCATTATATATCAAGTGATCATCTGGCTATTCATGCTCTTTTTTTTAATGGTAAAAATATTTTTGAGTCAGTTTTCATATCAACTAAGATTAATTCCTTTTCCGAGTGATTTTAAAGTTACATCTTCACATTGACCTACTATATTTACTGGCTATCCTTGTTTGATCACGACATAAGTGATATATCATACTGTAGGGAAAAAACATTGGTGATATATCGGACTATTGCGAAAAAAAATGTGTTATACATGTAGCTTCCAAAACCTAGACGACGTAACAAAATATGGGGAGAAGGAAATACTATAGTAATCAATATATATTTTAGTGTTTGTGTCGTTCAATTATTGAAATTTCTTTGTAGAAGGGGTTAATTAGCTGGTTTTAATTAGTTAGTAAAATTTTTTAGGGTACTAGGTGCCAGGATTTGGCATGGAATCTCTTCACTTTTTCAAGAGCGAAAGACTTCTATTTGAACGAGAGAGTTATGTCCTATTCTGTAAACCATAATATTGCGTAGTGCAATATGTAGTATCTCATGTCGTGCATTATGAGTCATAAATTTTGTTTTAAAGGTATCACAGCGGAAGCAAAAAGAGAGAATAGAAAGAGAGAATATGATCTGTATTGAATAGATTGAATTGTCATAGTACAATGGAATGCTAAGACTATATATACTTTGTCAGTTATATAACAAACTCAGTTCAGGTTAGTTAGCTCTCTGTTACTCTCCTCTACATCCCCCCGCAAACTCAGAGCTGCAAGGCTTTGAACTCTTGAGTTTGTCCTTAAAGTCATGAAATTTAGTATGAGAGACTGCTTTTGTTAGAGTGTCCGCTACTTGCATGTCTGATGGTGTATGAAACACTTACATATGCTTGCTGACCACTTTATCTCTTACAAAATAGAGATCAAGCCCAAATGTTTAGTCCGATTATGGAGAACTGGATTAGCTGCCAGCATAGCCGCACTTACATTATCACAATAGACCTCAGGAGTACTACTGTCAGGCACACGAAGTTCTGTCAGCAATGATTTTATCCAAGTTACTTGTGCTATGGTTGCAGCTAAGCTACGATACTCTGCCTCATTACTCACATGTGTTTTTGATTTGCTAGAGATAAAAGAGATAATTTGTGTTATTAATTTGTTCATATTTAATTTGTGTTTAGGCTTGCGATTTTAATTGAATTGGATATAGCAACTGTATTTGGAATAGGTATCCACAAAGTGTATATAGTATCTCGCACCATCTGTACTAGGAATAGGAGAAGGCTCCCAGATATCTGTATGAACTAACTACAGAGGTTTAGTATATACTGTTGTTGACTTATAGAAAGGAAGCTTATGAGATTTACCAAGACAATATGCTTCACAAAATGAAACAATTTTATTAATAGGAATTGATTATGTATATTACAATCAGTAAGTACACGCTGAATGATCTTTTTGGATGGATGTCCTAATCGAGAATGCCACATATGAAAGGCATTTTCATTATTCACAAGATTAGATATTTGAGATACAAAAACAGAAGTAGAATTGGGGATAACATTGTTTGAGGGAGTAATATGAATGTCTTCAAAACAGTACAACCCTTGTTTAGGTGTGCCTCTCAGGATTACCTCCTTGGTAACCTGTGATTTGACAAGACATTCATTAGAGTGAAATTCAAAAAACTCATTCCTACCTCTAGCAAATTAAGAAACACTATGGAGATTTTTGGAACATGCAGTAAATTAGGCAGTGATAGGGTATAAGGAGAAGAATTTGAAATTAAACTGGAATGTCCAATATGTTTTATACTTAGACCTGTACCATTCCCAACATGGACCTACTCCTGTCCACTGTATGCACTCTTGTTAACCAGGTTATTGATATCATGTGTTACATGATTTGACGCCCCTGAATCAGGGTTCCATGCAGCATCCAGAAGCGTTTTTGGAGTAGCAACCATTGCTTGTGGAGGAGTCTGGTTGTTGATGAAAGACTGCTGCTGCTGTTGAGGAAAGGAGTTTGATAGCTGATTAGGAAAGTGCTGATCAAATCTATGATAACAGTACCACGCCATATGTCCAACATTCCCGTAGACCTGACACTGTGGTTTGTGATAAAATCGTCCTCCTCCTCTACCAAATCTCCCCCTTGTTGAGGGAAATGCCCTGTATCCAACACCTCGAAAGCCTCTTCCTTGTGGTCTTATTAGTATTTTATTAAAAAAAACATGATTAAAGACAGAAAAATGAACATCAACAAAGAAGATTACTAGACATCAGCAAAAAACTTATGGAACCTACGTTTAGAATTCGTTTGAACTTACAATTATAACTTTGGGTCTCCAGGTTTGTTTACAATTTCAAGATGAACCAGTATAATCGATAAGGACCTTAAGAGCACTGCTGTGAATAGTGGATTACCTCACGTTAAAATAATTTATAATTAAAATTTTAATTAATTCTTTTTAAAAAAAGAGATTTTTCTTAATAATTATGCTTTACCAAATATACACAGGTCGACTATAAGTAATTTTTTTAATATAGAAAATGAAATTCTTCAAAACTAGCAAGTGGGAACAAGTTGGTATTGGACGACTTTATACAGTTATCAAAGAATTATACTAAATATCAATATATTTGAATTAAATTATTTTGTATACAAATATTTTTTTCAATTAAATGCTTTATTTGTAATATTCTGATTATAAAATTTTCTAAAAGCAAAATAAATGAATGAAACACATTAGACAAATTTAGCTAAGTCGTCAAAGACTGTTGGATAATCTTCTCGAAGATTGAGTGGTGCATAGTTTTAAATTTTTAATAGCTGTTAAATTAATTCATATCATGATTAATTTTTTTTTGGGTATTTTATTCTGAAGATTTTTTTATCAATTAATTTCATTTCATGAATTTTAAAACTGTAAAATTTACATTCTTAAATTTTAAAAAAATACACAGCACTACTCCTTTGAATATTTACAAATACTTTTCCTGATTATTCTTTAATTCTTACCTAGATAGGTTGACATTTTTCTTAAAGGAGAAAAAAAATACATTGTTTTTATGTAATTTTGGGTGCTTGGCCTTAAACCATTATACTGGTAAAGTTTGTTTTTGTAATTATTAATGAGAAAATTTCTTAAGATTTAACTTGGGAGCTAGAAAATGAATATATATATTTTTACCAAATTTCTTTTGTTATTTCTGACCCATTTTTTTATATAATCAGTCACAGAATTAATTAAAAATTATTTTCAGAAATCATTTCACTATACAAAGGATAATTACATATCCTCTCCACCCTTTTTTACACAAGATATAGTGTTCTCCAATTGGATTCCTTCTATTCAAAAATTATAATTCTCTGCGATTGCAATATTAAAAAATACATATCCAAAATGTTCTCGATATATTTTCTTAGCACCTCACACCCTTAGGATTTACCCACTCTATTTTTCATTCACTCTGTAAGTTGAGTTTATTTTCTGCTATGTGTTCTGAACAAAACAAAGTATATATATATCTTCAAGATTGTGGGGAAAGTTCAAGTACCGCGCTGGGCTGGCCTTTGGTGAACAGTGGAGGTATTATCATTTTCCGTAATGACTGGGTCAAATTTATTTTTATAATTTTAACTAATTAATTGTGTGGGGTAATGATAAGTTTATGATCTCAAACTATTGTCTGAATGTTTATAGGAGGACCCAACCAACCGTATCGTTGAATTCTTTATATATGAAGTGTGATCACTTATGTTCAATCCGTTGTCAGTACAGGTGATTCAAATTATTTGTTCCTTTATAATGTTCCTAATCTTATTTTTCTAATTAAATGTTAATAACTTAGCAAAAAAATATATCTTGATCTCTTAATTAATATTAACTTTTTTTAAATTAAATTTTTTTTACAGAATTTAATTAAAAGGACATAGTTAAAAAGAGAAAAAGGAAACAAAAATATTTAAATCCATCAAAATCCGCCAACATAAGCAAATACTAGCCTTGGATCCATTAGCAAATACTGAAGATGAATGAAATCGCTAAAAAATAGTTGAATGATAGAAAGGGAGTGACCCTTATGGGGATATGATCAAGTTTCTTTGATGAGCCAATGTTAGGTCGTCCCTTAGGCTATTCAATCAGCATTAGCAATGAAGTTGGATTGGGAACATATATTAAAATATTCTCATGCTACCCATAAGCAATCCAGCATCAATGATCCATTATTAGTTTATTACTGAAGCACAAGTAGCACTGCAGCTCCAGGGTGGTCAGGATCCTCCCACCCTTAGAGATTGCAAAGAAGGCACAAAAAAAGAGAGGTGGTGCTAGGAAAATTAAGATGACAATCTCTTACTCCAAGGGTGGGATCTGGGATGATGCTGACCATTCCTCTTTGGTAGTACTTATTGAAAGGTTGACGAAGTAAAACCTTTCTTGCTTAGAAATCAATTACTTTCTGAAGCAATTTACTAGCAAGAATGGGTCTGCAAACAAAGATCTCAGTGAGTGACTTATAATGATTCTTTTGTTTCTTCCAGAACCAAAAAGGGTCAAGATTTTACGCCATATATATAGTAATGCATGATGGATGACTTCACAACCTCCCCCTTTCGTTGACATTGAAATCCGAGTATAGAACAGCAGGCAGCTAGCAAGTTCATTGCATCATGATAGTAAAACAACCATTTCATGTCAATATATATATCATATCGGTATTATTATTATGCATCTGTTCACGCGGCGACAGGTCCTCATCGCATATTTCACTTCACCAACTTGCAATTAACCTAAGAAAATATTTAATCCAATTTTACTTTGGTGACTCGCTTCTCTAACATTGTAGTTCATAGATTCATGGCAATAATGTTTTGGAAAACTGTGGGTGACTCCTGTAAGTGGTCTACGCATCCTGCGGAATGGAATATGCTTTTCATATAAAAATAATAATATAATAATTTATGCTAAGTACAAACTGCGGTTTATTATTATTATTATTATTATTATATTAAGTTTTAGTTTTGGACATACATACATATATATTACATGTCAGATTTAATATTTATTTTTATAGTATTTTTTAAATTAAAGAACCAAAAACAAATAGTATGGCAATTAGAAACAGAAGTAATTGTTATTTTGACATTAGTCACCATGAAAACTTTGAAGTGTTTAATTGAGGCGGTTTGATCGTTTAGCCGCAGTCAAAACTTACCAGCAATTTCAACATACATTTGCTGTTTTAAGTCAACTGCTGACACGATCACAACTAAACAACAGTGTAGTCACGGTTGTTATTGCAAAGAATCCAAGTCGTAGAGAAACACTTTACTCTTGTTGAACACGCAAGGTGAAGAACTCAGGTCGCAGAGGAATGCGCGAGGAAAGAAAAACTGATGCAGAACCCACAATTGCAGTGTACAAGAAGGCGTGAATAAGAAAAAATGGAAACAAAAAAGGTTAAAGGTGAGGGAGGAAGTGATAATGGCATGAGGAAGTGCAAACTACACTTTCTGTGATTGCCAAAGCTTTTCTCCCTTTTAGCTGCTGCCAAAATACAAGTGAAGACGGTAGTTGCAATTGTATAAGCTAATTAATTAATTGCCTTTAATGCATGTTTGGAAGTTGATTAATTTTAAAAAGATTATTTTTTTTTAAAAAATTTTTAAGTAATATTTTGATTATAAATTATTTTAAATACAAAATAAACTAACCTAAACATATACTTAATTCATATTTAGAAATAAGTTTTGTTTAGGAAATAATTTTTTTTTCAAAAGCTCTCAATAAAATTTTAGTTATAAATCATTTGATCACAAAATAAAATAAGATAATTTAAATACACTATTAAACATTGCTATTGATTAAGGTTGGTCATATAAACTGCGGTTAATATATAGCCTAATTTTATTTTTTTGTTGTATAGAGTACTCAATTCCTAATAAATTTATTAAATCTGTGAACTTGTTCTACAATCCAAAGAAGCTTTCAAGTTAAAAGCTTTATCTCTTAATCATTTTGAGGATAAACTTTTTATAAAACAAAACAAACTAATCATCCAAACACACACAAACACACTATATCCCGCGCAGCCCATCCTTTCGTCTAGCTAGCTCCCTCTGAATCTGCTCAAAATGTCGTTGCGTAGCAATAAAATCATTCATGCTTTTTGTAGAAAATGCACGGAGGAGCTTGTCATTTTTATGTTGCAATATACGCTCGTATGTGGCGATGAGGTCCTCCGAAGCGCTTGGATCATTCGTACGCAAGGCCTTCTCCAATTTCAGCTGCGCAAGCTGGTTCAGTGTCTCGATCAGGTCATCCAAGTCATTCATATTACCTGTCCTCAGGGACTTTTCCAATTTCTCCTGTGCCATTTTCTTGTGAATTGCCAAACGTCTTTCTAGGCCACCACCATTTATACAATCCAGCTTTTCCAATATGTCCGCAGCAATTTTCTCAGTAAGTTCACACTCCATCCTGTTCATTTTACGCAAATTAATTGAATAACATGCATCCAAAAAATAAGTCACATGTCATCATGAATAGTAAAATATATTTTTCCTCTCTTACAAATATCTCTTATTAATTTCATCTTTAGTTTATGTCTGGTATGGGATAAAAACGAAATTAATTGTATTCAAAATCATTCATAAAAATTTACTTTTTATTTTTTTCCCACGTATCAAATTAATTCTTAAACATTAATTTTATTGATTTAATCTTTTAAATTTTAAATTCATAACAATTCGTCTTTTTAAAAAATTAAATTAATAAAATAAAAAAAAATAAAATTTATAGGTGACTTTAAATTTTATTAATTAAATCGATAAAATTAATCTCAAAATTAATATATCTTTTAAGAATTAAAAATATATTTTTACCCTATTATTTTTGATATTTTCTCGTCCGTTAAAATTATGCACCTCTTCATCACAAACATGTTAGTTTCTCAAGTTAAAAATAGGCAAATCATTATATAGGAACTAATTGAAGTTGTATAAAAATGTATAAAAGAAATTATCATTCTTTTTATTTTCTTCTACCAAAAACATTATGACATGAGGGAAGGTTAATATTTACCTTGTGGTCAAGCAATCCCACCCAGAGATATTAGCAGCTTCTGCCAAAGCAAGCCTCCACGTTTGGACCTTGTTCTTGTTACTCGCGAAACGTTTTTCATGCTCGGCAAACGCAAGAGCATAGCTACCAGTCTGATTCCGTACCTGGGTTGGATTTATGTGGTAGAAAACGGGCACTATAATTTGCCCATTTTTTCTCTTGCATTCCACAATTTTCTCGAGTTCATCCAAGCACCACCTGGAAGAAGCATAGTTTTCTGAGAAAATAATCACCGAAACCTTTGCTTCCTCGATTGCCGCAAGAAGCGAGGGTGATATCTCGTCCCCCTCTCTGCAGCTCATCGTCAATGTAAGTTCTGATTTTCAGCCTGTTTAATGCAGCATGAAGATGGCCAGTGAAAGTATAGCGGGTGTCCTCACCCCTGAAGTTGAGGAAAACGTCGTGAATTTCTCGAGGAATCTTGGAGGTAGAAGGAGTTTTTAGAAGTTGATGCCATGGGCATTGCAGAATTCAGAAGCAGCTAAAGAATGAGAAAGATCTGAAACTCTGAAGTCCCTCTCTATGCAGCTGAGATGCATAAAAAGGAAAAGAAAAGTGGGGACCCCTGCTACATTAAAGGTTTGAATTTTCTTGGTTACTTCATTTGGCTAAGATGGAATCCTCTTCGTTACTTCCTTGTTCTATATTTGCTGACTGGTGACTCGACTAGGAGGTACACATTTTTGTTTATTTCTAGAAAGGTAACATAGGTCAAACTTTTACGGTGGAGAGTTTAGATTGGCATGACTCCCTTCACGAAGTGCTCTCTCACGGTTGCATTATTGTTATTCCATCTATTATATTTTTATACCTTAATTTTATACATTTTTTCATATATTTGTTTTTTATAGTAAAATAAAAAATAAAAAGTAAAAAAATTAATTTTTTATTATTATTTTAAGAAATGTGTATTAAAGAAATATAAAATTAAAATATAAAAATAATATTTTTGTTTTAGTTGATTTGGTTTGGTGGAAGAAATTGAACCGTGTTACTCATTTTCAAGCCAACTTTCTAAAAAACCGGCTTTTCATTCCTTTTTGGGGGCGGGGTTTTTTCCCACCATGCAGGATTGAATCTTGTGTCTTCTGGGTCAAAAGCCAGAGGGATTAATTTCGACTAGTTTTAAAATTGTAAATTTTAAATTCTTTAATTTTCAAACACACATACATTGCACTCATTTGAATATTTAGAAATATTATTTTCACCCAAAATTTTTTTTTATTTGTGATCACTATTTCACCGAAAACATACATAATTCTTACCTAAATGTATACGCGAAAAAAAAATACAATTTTCAATTTTGTGTGTAATTTTGCAGTCACTTGGTTCAATAAATATAGAAAAAATAAAAAGGGACAATGCCAAGTTGCCACCCCATGCCTTCGCCAATGTGAGACTGCAAAATAGTGAAAATGAGGGAAAACGAAAAGTTTTATTGCTTTTATCGATCCGTACTTGAGTAGGCAAATACAATTGGAATATGAAAGGAAAGATCAAAAACTGACACAAAAGTTTACAATGAAATTAACTTTAATCTAAGGTGAGGGTTAAAGGTGTTTATAATATTATTGATTATATCTTGTCATATTATTAAAAATATTTAATTTTTTAAATAGTATTATAATTAAATTTTTTTAATAATATAATAACACATGTACATATAATATTTTTTATATTAATTGTAAATTAAAATTAAATGATTTTAGATTTGTCATATTTCATTTATTATAAAAAGCTTTCCTTATATATATATATATATATATATATATATATATATATATATATATATATATATATATATATATATATATATATATTCTTGTAACCTCTCAATAGAACACGAATGCAGAAAATACTTTCAACTATTGTACGCCTTTTCTTTATAAGATTTACCTTCGTGTTATCCTCAAAATATAATGCTCCTCATGTGTAATGAATGCATCCGCGTACCAACTTTTTAAAGTTACATAATTTTTTTAAAAAATATTTTTTCCATACAAATAAAAAAAAAACAATTGCAGAGTTTTTTAGAACACAATAACAATAACGGAAAAGTTCAATTGTCTTGAGCAGCACGCTGGAATTTCATGCCCTGTTTCGATGTTGTGGTCTATGTGAAAATTTTTAAGTATACCTTATTTAAGATAATTTTTTTACATTATATTATTAAATATATGTCATATTAATTATATAAGTCACTATTATTTTTTATTATAAAAGATAAAAATGACAATATAATTAATATAGTATATAGTAAATAATACAATATAAAAATATTATTTTACATTGAATATATTTAAAAATCTTGATCTATGTGGCTACTAGAAGATGCACGACTGTGCCATATCATATAAGATTGTTTTTTCTCTGTGCCCTTCACCATTTGATGCTGTTGACTATGAGAGTCTTCGTTAATTGGATCTAAATATCTAATAGTACATCTCCTCTTTAATTTCTGTGGGTTTAAAGCCAATGGGTGTGCATGTTTTAATAGCGTGTGTGAGATTTTCTCAAAGACGCCAGGGGAAGAAAAGAAGGATTGACGGAGTGTAGGTGGCAACCAGTTTTATAACTGTTGAAAGGAGGAATAATCACATAAATCCTTAATTTGTGAGAATAAGTCAGTAAATTATACTACCCTTTGTATTGGATTTTATAATACTTGTGTAATTAATGTACAATAAAAAGAAAATAATACAATGATCCTATTACATAATTTACGTGATTCTATCATAATTCTAATATGATCCTAACATGATCTTAATTGATTCTTTCCATATTCTAATATGATCCTAATTGATTCTTTATATATTCTAACACTCTCCCTCAAGCTGGAGCATATAAATCATATGTATCAAGCTTGTTACAAATATAATTAATTCGATGATCTCTAAGAAACTTTGTAAATATATTTGTTAATTGATCATTTGAATTAACAAAGTTAGTAGTGATGTATCCAGATAAAATCTTTTCTCAGATAAAGTGACAGTCCACTTCTATATATTTGGTCCTTTCATGAAACACTGAATTTGAGGCAATGTGCAAAGTTGATTGATTATCATAAATCAGTTGCATTTGCTTAACATCTCTAAATTTTAACTCTTGAAACAATTGTTTCAGCCATATAAGTTCACATATTGCCAATGTCATAACTCGATATTTTGCTTCTGCACTTAACCTTGCAACAACATCTTGTTTCTTACTTTTCTAATATACCAAGTTACCTCCAATCATCACGTAATAACTTGTGGTAGAACGCCTATCTGAGGGAGAGCCAGCCCAGTCTGTATCTGTAAAACCAATAATTTGGGTATGTCCTTTATCTTCATAGAGAAGGCCTTGACCTGGTGCTCCTTTGATGTACCTGAGTATTCTGATCGCAACATCCCAATGACTATCACAAGGAACTTGTAGAAATTGACTAACTCCACTTACCGCAAAGGAGATGTCTAGTCGAGTGATGGTAAGGTAGTTTAGTTTACCAACAAGTCTTCGATATCTTCCAGGGTCCAACAAGGGCTCCCCCTGTCTTGGTAAAAGCTTGATATTTGGATCCATAGGAATATCTATAGGTCGACAATCTGTCATGCCAGTCTCCTCTAAAATATCAAGAGCATACTTTCTTTGAGATATAGCAACATCAGTAGAGGATTGAGCGACCTCAATACTAAGAAAATATTTAAGGCGACCTAAGTCCTAAGTCTAAAAATGACGAAAGAGGTGTTGTTTTAGTTGATTAATATCGTCTTTATCGTCACCTGTGATGACAATATCATCTACATATACTACTAGAAAGATACTCTAATATTTAGGAGAATGACGGTAGAAAACAGAATGATCTGCCTCACTGTGGATCCAGCCAAATTACTGAATGACTGTACTGAACCGTCTAAACCATGCCTGCGGAGACTGCTTCAACCCATAAATAGAACGTCGTAAGCGACAAACTAATCCGGACTCCCCCTGAGTAACAAAACCAGGAGGTTGCTCCATGTAAATCTCTTCAGCAATTTCACCATATAAGAAGGCATTCTTAATATCAAGTTGGAATAGAGGTCAATGTCGCATAGCAGCCAAGGATAAAAGAAGCCGAACAAAAGCAATCTTGGCAACAAGTGAGAATGTATCACCGTAGTCTAAACTATATATCTGAGTATATCCCTTAGCTACTAGGTGAGCTTTCAAACGGTCAATCTGTTCATCAGGGCTAACTTTCACAGCATACACCCATCGACACCCAACTGTAGACTTACCCTTAGGTAACGGAACTAACTCTCAAGTGTCACTAAAGTATAAGGCTTGCATTTCATCGACCATAGCCTGTCGCCACCCTAGATGGGATAGTGCCTCACTTGTAGTCCTAGGAATGGAAACAGATAACAAGGAGGTGACAAAAAAAAAATATTGAGAGGACAAACGGTAATAGCTTAAAAAGGTATAAATAGGATGAGGATTACGAGTAGAACAAATACCTTTGCGAATGGCAACGAGCGGACTAGTGGGAGGTAGGACCTGGAACGGTAAAGGTGCTAGTTCAGGGTTAGAGTTCACTAGTACCACCATTGAAGTATCTTGAAGTGGAGTAGAAGAAGTGGCCTTGGTACGATGTCTAAGTAAGGGAATGAGAAGAATATCAGACATTGAAGAACGCTCAACGGGAGAAGATGAGAAAAACGGTGACTCTTTAAAGAAGGTGACATTAGCTGAGGTGATATATCGATTACTGTCTGAGTGAAAGCATCTGTATCCTTTCTATAGATGAGAATAGCTGAGAAAGACACACTTAAGGGATTTTGCTTGAAGTTTGCCCTATCCAGAGGTTAGATTATGAACAAAACAAGTGCAACCAAAAACACGAGGTGGAATAGAATAGAATGATTGAGACGGAAACAGAATAGATGAAGGAATTTGATTTTTTAAAATAGAGGAAGGCATGCGATTAATCAAATAACAAACAGTGATAACTGCATCACCCCAAAATTGGAGAGGGACATGATTATGAATAAGTGAAGTTCGTGTTGTTTCAATGAGATGACGATTCTTAAGCTCAGTAACACCATTTTGTTGTGGGGTGTAAGCACAAAACTGGCAGCAGCAATGGTGGACGAAAAAGCTAGAACAGATGCGTCACCAATAGATGTAGCTGGAACAAAGATAGACTAAGTAACTCGAAGTAGCTAAGCAAAGACATCCTCTATAGAGGGAATAGAAGCACTAGTCAACAATTGTTGTGTTGGTGAACAGAGTCGAGTTCAGGAGGCAAACCAGCCAATGTGAGAAGCATGAACAACTTGTCATAGTTGATCTCTTGCGTTGCAATATCAGTAGTGATAGGGAGAAGTTCAGTAAATTTGGTACAAACACTTTGAATATGACCCAAATAGCTGGACATTAATTGATCTTGTTTGTAAATATTAAGCATATCAGAAATAACGCTATAGAATCACCGAATATCATTAGTGTACAGTAATTTGGCTTTAGTCCACACCTCATGATAAGCCTGATACAGTCAAAAAAGAGAAAGAATCTCACGATCAATGTTATTCCAAAAGAGATTACAAAGTTGAGCATCAATTGTCTTCCAAGTGTCTCGATCAGCCGTAGGAATATCATATGCTTTCTTTTTTAGATGATCAGAAAAATCTTTGACCTTTAAACTATAATTCAATTGCCGGAGCCTAATGCAGATAGTTGGAACCATTAAGTGGTTCAGTAGTGATGATTGGAGATCCCGGTATTACAAAACTGAAAATACTTGACTTTCCAGTGAAGGAAAGAGTACCAGAGGTGGACATGATGGGCACAAAACTACAAGAAACCCAGAAAAACAAGAACCTGAATTGAAAGCAGAAGACCCAAAAAATAACGACGCGGTCGCGGAGGTGGGGAAGCCAAACACCCACTGGAAGATCACAAATCACGTGGATAGGACTGGATCTGGCCGAAAAACACATAGAAGTGGTCGGGAGAAACGACAGCTGGAAAGAGGACCAAATGCACTCTCACGCGCTCGGAAAACAGGGACTGGACGGATTCTAGTGACCGGCGCGTGGCGGCGCGTCGGAGCTCCGATGACGGCGTAGCTCCGGGGATGGGAAGAGTTTGGAGAGACGCACGTCACGGTCGGGTCGGTTGCAAGAGAAACACACCTCAAATGTGTAAATTTGAGATGGAAACCATAGGAAGAGAGAGAACTGGCAGGAAGAGAGAGAAAAAAATAGCACCGATGGCAAGGAAGTGAAAAAAAATTTGGATTTCTGTTCCTAGGCTCTAGATACCATGTTAAAAGGAAGAAGGATCACAGAAACTCTTAATTTGTGAGAATGAGTCAGTAAATTGCACTGCCTTCTGTATTGGATTTTATAATACTTGTATAATTAATGTATAATAAAAGAAAAATAATGCAATGATCCTATTACATAATTTACGTAATTATATCATGATCCTAACATGATCCTAATTAATTCTTTTCATATTTTAACATGATCTTAATTAATTCTTTACATATTCTTTACATATTCTAACAATAACATTACAGTGAGTCCATTGTTATTTTGTTCTTATGTGTAAATGATTATAATAACAACAATTCTATATCTTCTTAACAATTATGTATCAAGTTTCAGTTCTTGACATACATATATATTACATATTAGATTTAATATTTATTTTTTATAGTATTTTTTAAATTAAAGAATGAAAAACAAATAGTACTGCAATTAGAAAACAGAAGTAATTGTTATTTTGAAAATAGTCACCATAAAAAAATTTAAGTGTTTAATTGAGGCGGCTTGGTCGTTTAGCCGCAATGAAGACTTGGCAATTTCAACGTAACATTTACTCTTTCAAGTCAATTGCTGACACGATTACAGCTAAACGACAATGTGTTTAGTCACAGTTGTTACTGCAAAGAATCTAGGCTGTAGATAAACACTTTATTCTTGTTGAAGACGCAAAGTAAAAAACGCAAGTCGCAGAGGAATGTACGGGAAAAGAGAACCAATGCAAAACCCACATTTGCAATGAACAAGGTGAGAGAAAGAAAAAAATGGAAAAAAAAGAAGAAGTTACAAGTGGGAGAGGAAGTGAGGATGGCACAAGGAAGTGGAAACTAAGGGTATGTTTAGTTTATTTATTATTTTTAGTTTTAGTTATTTTTATTTATAATTATAAAAATGTTACTGTATTTTTATTACGTTTTTTGTTTTTAAGAATTTTGTAAAAAAAATGATAAAAATAAAAAATTTAAAAACAATAATAAAATAAAAATAATGTAACATTTTTATAATTATTAACTAAAACACATCAAATAAAAATAAACAATAAACAATAAATTAAATACACTCCAAACTTTTTGTGATTGCCGAAGCTTTTCTTAGCTGCTGCAAAAATTCAAGTGAAGAAGATAGTTGCGATTGCATAAGCGAATCAACTGCCTTATTAACTGCCTTTAAACAATGCCTTTAATTAAGGTGGTCATATGAACCGCGGTTGATATAAAGCCTAGTTTTTTATTTTGTAAAAAGTACTCAATTCCTAATAATAAATTTATTAAATTATATGAACTTGTTTTAGAATCAGAAGAAGCTTTCAAGTCAAAAGCTTTATCTCTTAAACATTTTGATCATAAACTCTTTATAAAACAAAACAAACTAATCATTCCAACACACACACACACACACACACACACACACTATATCCCGCGGATCCCATTCTTCCGTCTAGCTAGCTCCCTCTGAATCTGTTCAAAATGATGTCGTGTTTTCTGAACATCCTGCATGTTATCTGTACTAAATGCAAGGTGGAGCTTGTCATCTTTATGTTGCAATATGCGCTCGTGTGTGGCGAAGAGGTCCTCCCAAACGCTTGGATCATTCGTATGCAAGGCCTTCTCCAATTTCAGCTGCGCGAGCTCGTTCAGTGTCTCGATCAGGTCTTCCAAGTCATTCATATCTCCTGTCCTCAAGGACTTATCCAATTTCTCCTGTGCCATTTTCTTGTACATTGCCAAACGTCTCTCTAGCCCACCACCATTTATACAATCCAGCTTTTCCAATATGTCCTCAGCAATTTTCTCTACAAGCTCACATTCCATCCTGTTCATTTTACACAAATTAAGTCACATGTGATCATGAATACCAATATAATTTTTTGGTAATGTGACGCGTGCATTGAAATATTGCACAAACATGTTAGCTTCTTAAGTTAAAAATAGGCCGCATGTCATTATGAATACCAATATTATTTCTAGAAAAATATATATATTTCATTCCTTACAAATATCTTATTTATTAATCTTATTCTTTAGATATTAATTTTATCGATTTAGTTCTTCAACTTTTAAATTCGTAATAATTTCATCTTTTTGAATAACTAAATTAATTAAATTAGAAAGATAAAAAGAATAAAATTTATGAATGACTTACAACTTGAGAGATGAAATAGATAAAATTAATCTGTAAGGGATGAAATTAATAAGTGATGTATTTTTCAAAGATTAAAAATAAGTTTTACTCTATTATTTTTGGAAATGTTACTTGTGGGTTGAAATTATGCACAAACATGTTAATTTCTTAAGTTAAAAATAGGCAAATTTTGATATAGGAATTAATTGAAGTGGTATAAATATGAACAAATGAAATTATCATTCTTTCTATCTTCTACCAAAAAATTCAAGACATGAATGTAGGTTAATATTTACCTTAAGGTCAAGCAATCCCACCCTGAGATACTAGCAGCTTCTGCTAAAGCAAGCCTCCACGTTTGGACCTTGTTCACGTTACCCGCGAAACGTTTTTCGTGCTCAGCAAACGCGAGAGCATAGCTACCAGTCTGATTCCGGACCTGGGTTGGATTTATGTGGTAGAAAACGGGCACTATAATTTGCCCATTTTTTCTCTTACATTCCACAATTTTCTCGAGTTCATCCAAGCACCACCTGGAAGAAGCATAGTTTTCCGAGAAAACAATCACCGAAACCTTTGCTTCCTCGATTGCCTTAAGAAGCGAGGGTGATATCTCGTCCCCTCTCTCCAGCTCATCGTCAATGTAAATTCTGATTTTCAGCCTGTTTAATGCAGCATGAAGATGGCCAGTGAAAGTATAGCGGGTGTCCTCACCCCTGAAGTTGAGGAAAACGTCGTGAATTTCTCGAGGAATCTTGGAGGTTGAAGAAGGAGTTTTAGAAGTTGATGCCATGGGCATTGCAGAATTCAGAAGCAACTAAAGAATGAGAAAGATCTGAAACTCTGAAGTCCCTCTCTATGCAGCTGAGATGCATAAAAGGAAAAGAAAAGTGGGGACCCTGCTACATTAAAGGTTTGAATTTTCTTGGTTACTTCATTTGGTAAGGTGGAATCCTCTTCGTTACTTCCTTGTTCTATATTTGCTGATCGGTGACTCGACTAGGACGTACACATTTTTGTTTATTTCTAGGAAGGTAGGTCAAACTTTTACGGTGGAGAGTTTAGATTGGCATGACTCCCTTCACGAGGTGCTCTCTCACGGTGTTGCATTATTGTTATTCCATCTATTATATTTTTATACCTTAACTTTTATACATTTTTTCATATATTTGTTTTTTATAGTAAAATAAAAAATAAAAAGTAAAAAAATTAATTTTTTATTCATTATTTAAGAAATGTGTATTAAAAAAATATAAAATTAAAATATAAAAATAATATTTTTGTTTTAGTTGATTTGGTTTGGTGGAAGAAATTGAAACCGAGTTACTTCATTTTCAAGCCAACTTTCTAAAAACCGGCTTTTCATTCCTTTTTGGGGGCGGGGTTTTTTCCCACCATGCAGGATTGAATCTTGTGTCTTCTGGGTTAAAAGCCAGAGGGATTAATTTCGACTAGTTTTAAAATTGTAAATTTTAAATTCTTTAATTTTCAAACACATACATTGCCCTCATTTGAATATTTAGAAATATTATTTTCACCCAAAATTTTTTTTTATTTGTGATCACTATTTCACCTGAAACATACTTAATTCTTACCTAAATGTATACGCGAAAAAAAAAATACAATTTTCAATTTTGTGTGTAATTTTGTAGTCACTTACCTAAATGTAATTTTGTGTGAAACTCTCAAGTCCCTCCCTATGCAGCTGAGATGCATAAAAAGAAAAAGAAAAGTTGGGTCCCCTGCTACATTAAAGGTCTGAATTTTTTTGGTTACTTCATATGGCTAAGATGGAATTCTCTTGGTTCTGTCTTTCATGATTGGTGATTCCAATTATGACTTGGGACATATTTTTGTTTATTTCTAGAAAGGCAACATAATTCAAATTTTTACAGTGGAGAGTGGAGATTGACATGACTCACTTCACGAGTTGCTCTCTCACAGTAGCATTTTTATTCCACTTGAGAAATAAGAAAAGTAAACACAAAATTCTCATTTTTCTAGTTTGATTTTGATTTGGCAGAAGAAATAGGAAACCGCGTTATTCATTTTCAAGCCAACATTCTAAAACCAGCTTTTCATTCCTTTTTGGGTGGCGAGGGTGTTTTCACACCATACAAGATAGCAGGTAGAATTTGACTTTACAATTAGACTTTGATCTAACGTGATTGTAAAAGTTATTTACAGTTTTATACTATAATTTAATTATTTATTATCAAATTAAAAATATTTAATTACTTAAATAATTGTTATATATTATAATCATATTCTTTTAATAATATAATAATATATACTTGGACATAACATAAAAAAAATTTACACTAATTATAGGCTAAAATTAAATCTTTTTATATTTCCGAATTTCATTCATTGTATAAAGCTTCACTTTCATAAAAAAAAAACAAATTGTATATTTTTGTATCATTGTATTATATATATGTGTTAAAGAAAGGTGTTCATATTATTTTTACACATATAAGTTTGTGGGCATATAAGGATGTGGTTTAGAATTACCTTCACGTACCCACACAAGAATATGACTTAGTGTGTATTTGGATTAAATTTTACAAACTTAATTTTAGATTAACTTAAATTTACAAACTTAATTTTGGTCAGAAGTGAGTTTGGAGTAAAGTGATTTATGTTTAGAAAACTTTCTCTAAAAATTAATTTTGACAAGATAAATATTATTTAGATAATATTGATCAAAATTATTTTTCAATATATAATTACTAAAAAAGATATGAATTCAAGTATAGTAGAAAAAGATAAAATAAGTTGTACAGAATAAATATCAAGATTAAAAATATTAAAATTTTTTTAACTGGTTTTTGTTCCAATGCAAAAGTAACAAAATCATACTTTTACCAAAACTTTAGTTTTAAATAAAAAGTAATTCTGTTTGAGAGTTGCCAAACATAATGGCACAAATAACGAGGCACTTTTTTTTGCCTTAAACGTGCTTCCGTTTGTTGCTCCAAATAAGTTGTTAGCAATAAGCAAGTTATAATTTTAATAAGATGAGTTTTATCTGTAATGTTAAAAATTTGTATCCCAAACGAAGTTACACATTGTAAAAATCAAAGAATTACCTTCATGTTAGTCTCAAAATATAATGCTCCTCATGTGTATGAATGCATTTGTATGAATGCACCTTATTAAAATTGCATAATCTTTTTCCAATGATACTCTTACCATAAAAAGAAAAAGGTTGCATAGCCTATTTTGAGAATGCAATAACAATAACGAAAAACCTCAATTGTCTTGAGAAGCGTCGCCGAAATTTTAGGCCCTCTTTCGAGGTTGCGGTCTTTGTGAGCTCTAGAAGATAAGAAGATGCATGATTGTGCCATGTGAGACTGCTTCTTCTCTTTGACCTTCGCCATTTGATGCTGTTGTGTTGACTCTATACGAGAGTATTGGTTAATTGGATCTAATAGTCCATCTCTTCCTGTGGGTTTAAAGCCATTGGGTGTGCCGCGTGAAAGATTTTCTCAAGACGCCGTGGAAAGCTCGGCAACCAGTTTTATAACATTTTGGTGGGGTCTATTGTCACTTTGTTCTTATAAAAATTATTATAAGAACAGCTTTGCTGTTCAGCCCTAATAGCTTTTACACAAAACCAGCCCAGGAACCCACCATTGGTGGGATCCACCAAGTCCTATTCTTGTGTTTATCTGGACAGTTTTTTGTTTTTTGCGCAAAATCTATCGGGTTTTTTTTTTAGTATTTTTCTTACAATAAACCATGTTTGTATAAGTGTTGTTATGGTATTTTAGTTTTTTTTTTCTAAGGTATTGATGTTTAAGATGATTTGTGGGACATTATTGGTTGTTGTCTTTTATAATAAAAGCTTGAAATTTAAAAAATAAGTTTAACAATTAATAAATAATTGATAAATTAGTTTGGGTAACGTTAGCCATAAAAAAATATAAATACCGGAGTAATATTGATACTCTTGAAAAAAATTAGCATACCAGAGAAACACCCTGATTCAATAAGGAAAAAAAAAGTTATTTTATGACTTACTGCATTTAGTTATGGATCGTGCTGACCATTTAATGCTCTTTATTAAGTTTTTTAGTATTTAAAAAATAAAGTATTAAGTAATTTTAAATTATCAAGATATTAAATATTTTTATTTTTATTTGATATCTTTTATTTTAAATTACTTAAAAGACACTTAGTAGCAAATTCCTCTAGTTCACGAATGATATACATCAAAGTTGACAGTTTTGCATTCATTGAGAGAGACAGGTCTCCTCTAAAGCTAAGAAACACTTCGTGCTTTTCTTGAGGAGCCCTACGTTTGGAAATTCAAGCCCTACGTTTGGGGAGTCCCTCTTATAGTATGGTTGCTTAAGGGAAGGACTTGTGGTACACTTAAAAGGGATCTGAATAATTCATTAAGCTCTATATAATATATCTGATAATGAAAAAAAAAAAAATTAAGGGAAGAGCCGGTGGGAACCTGATAAGGGTTTGACCTTTAACTATACTATTGTTGGTTACTTCGTTGTTCCTTCCTGAGAGAGAATTGAAGAGGAATTGATTATATATAGATCTATGCAGATCCAGTTGCAGTTAAGACTGAATTTTTTTTTTTCTAGTAATGCCATGAACACAACAATATATACATATAAAATTTAGTTTTATCATCTTTATGAAGTCACATAAATATTTTTCTCTAATTAAATTTGCTCCATACTTTTTTCTATTTGTTTTTTCAGAATTTGTCTATTTTTTTTATAAGAGTATTTTCAAGTTAATTTTCACGTCAATCAGTCTAAAACCTTTTCTCAGTCAATCTTAAGAGTATCATTCTATATTAGCCTAATACATTTAATTAAGAAAATTAATTTTTTTTTTATGCACGACTCGAGATTTGAATTTAAGTAATAAAAAGCATGATTCCTTAACTAATAGGCTAACAATTCTTTGACTAAAAGTGGTTTGTATAATATTTCTGTGTTTGTGCTTCGGAACAGTATATGTAGCACTATAGCAAGATACAAAATGAAAAATATCGTAAGAAAGTTCGCTGTACTTGCAGCTCGCTTACATTTTTGAATCCTATATATTTTTAATCCAATATTTTAATTCAATTAGAAAATATCTGATAATAAATTCCATTTTTATGTTTGAGTTCTTGCAATTAATGGACCCAGAGCTATCAACTTGTTTTTTTGCCGACCATCTTTCTCAGCATTGTCAAGTCGTGACTCGCTTAAGGAAGAATTCATCGGTATCCTTGGTTACATTATAGTTATGAAGTTAGACTAATTTAAATTAGCAATTATTTTAATATTTTTAATTTTCAATCCTACCATATAATATTAGTAAAGTAAAATGTAGCTAACAAAGGTTAATTCAACTAGTAGAGGTGTTCGAATCACATCTTTATATTAATCTTCTGAATTGGTAGTTATTCTTACATCAAAACAACGGAATAGAGAATATAAATTAAATACGCATACTATCTGTAAACTTTATTAAGTTGACCCAACCGGTTAAAAGAATCTGAATAAAACTTTTTATTTTCTTTTATGTGCATTCAAACATGACACTTGCATCCTAATTAATAATTTTAGAGTAATCTATCCTTATTAATTATTATTTCCGAAGAATTGTTAACAAAATTATCTAACTACATATGCTATTTAATTTTGTGCAAGTGGTTTCTTCCTGGGGTAACACTACAGTTACAAGTTGGTCATACGCTGTAATTAATTGAACTGGATTTTCTCGATTGAAATGGGTTTAATGTTCTCAAATGCACCAATCAAATTTAATGGATTTTTGCAATAGAGTTAATTTTAATCTATTATTACTGTAAAAAACTTTACATTATCATTTAATCACGAGTTGTCAAATCATTAAAAAGATTTAATTAATATAATAATTATTTAAAAAGTTAAATATTTAATAATATATAATTAAATGATAATATAAAAAAATTTTAAATTAATTATAGATAAAAATTAAATTCTTTTGACATTCAAATGAATTAAATTATATTTTTGTAATTAGCCTCAAACTTGTCATTTAAAATCCCCCGGGGGGCAAAAGTTATATATATATATAAAAGGAAACTCACATAATATATCTATAATCTCGCACAATAAATTATTGACGTATGATAAAATAATTTAAATAAAAATCAATAATATGTTCTTGATCTTTGATCATATCATATTTTTATAAAAGATCTTATATTAATTAGAATTTGATAATAATTTAACAATAAAATTAAGAATTTAATTTTAATCAATTGTATAAAGTTCTTTTACACTATTATTCAATCACATGTTAATATATAATAGTAAAATGTTTTACTTTTTAGGTAATTATTATTCTAATCAAACTTTTTTTATGATTTAGAAACACATGATTGAATAATAGTGCAAAACTTTTTACACTAACAGCAGATCAAAATTGAACTAATTAATTTATAATAATATTGATATGCTTTGATTTAGTTGTTGATATTCTTTGATTTAGTAAATATCTTGTATAGATAGAATATAAAAGAAATGATTCTCTTAATATCTTGTATAGATAGAATAAGAAATAATTGATTCTCTTACTGTAAATAATCTCGTTAATCCCTAACATCAAGGGATTTATGTTTGTAATCTGTAAATATAAATCCAAAGATTGAGAGATTTTTTCTCAAGCCATTCACAAGTTATTCTTAAGTTGGTACTAGAACTTGTACGATCTTAGGGCTCAAACCCTAAGAATCACGCTATTCCAGTCATTGTCCAGGTTTAATATTTGGTCTCGACACCCTCAACCAGCAAGGTGAAGGCACGAATAGTATCAGAAACCACCGACCGATCATCCTTTCGAGCGCCGTCTCCGAAGGCACCATCATGCGACTTACACACAGTAGAAGCTATCAGCACGTGTAAGTCACGTGTCATCTTCCCGACCTCCGATCGTCTCGCCGTCGGTCCCGTTCAGCTCGTCGACGCCCCCTGGTTCTGTTCTGGAGGTCAGAAGTCCAGTTAAACTATCTCCTGTCCTAGGCTTTCACGTCCAACATCAAACTATCACAAAATCTCACGTTTTTTGTCTTGGTCTTTCACGTTTTCTTCCCCATTCATGGCTTCTGCATCTAATTTGTCTTGTGTCTCCTTTGAATTCTCAAAGAATGACCTTATTTCCTTTCCTTCTCTGACAGCCCCATCATAACGTCGAAAAAACTTAATGGTAAGAACTATTTAGATTGATATGCTGCTGTTGAATTTGGTTTTTAGGTCAGGGACTCTTAGAGCATTTAACCAATAAGGCGGAGGACATTCCTGCTGATGAGAGGAACCAGTGGAAGAAAACTGACTATCAATTGCTATCCTTATTGTGACAGTCCATTGATCCAAAGTTGTTAGTGCATTTTCGTTCCTATAAAACTTGTCATGACGTATGGAGAAAGGCTCGAAGCATCTACTCTAATGATATCCAACGTCTGTACGATTCTATTCATAATCTGGCAACGCTCCACATGACAGATAATGACTTGTCTTCATATATAAACAAAGCACATTCCACAATTGAAGAAATCAAGTTGATACTGGCTAGTGAAAACCTTCAGAAGATATTAGACAAGTTTAACAACATGTATATGATTTTTGTTCTTCACGGTCTTCATAAAGATTTTGAATCTGTTCGAAATCAAATCCTAACAAACTCAAATATTCCTACAGTGGAGGATCTCATTAATCTATTGTTGCGAGTTTCTTCTTCAGATGCAACATCTGGAATTGGTTCCTAAACAGGTTCAGAGTCCTCAGCCTTTGTCTCTGCTGACCGTGGAGGCCGCGGTCGTGGTCGTAGTCATGGTAGAGAGTGATCGTCCTCAATGTTCCTACTATAAATGCTTGGGCCATACTCAAGACCATTGTTATTCCATGCATGGTTTCCCTCATAAATCCGCTAATATGACACAATCTCAGTCACCTGATATTGAGAAAAAGACTGAGTCAGGAACTGACAACTAGAACATACTGTCAAATAATGAGTATAAGGAGTATCAGCTTAAAGCAGCCCAACAAGCTTCATCTTCAACCACTAATCTTCGTCTGTTGGATCCTGAATTTTGGATTCTAGTGCTTCCGATCACATAGCTGATAATCTCTTTTCTCAAAATTATCATCCTTCAAGACACTACACACCACCCTCGCTGATGGTTCTAAGACTATAGCCACTAGTATTGGTCAAGCTACATATATCCTATTTTTATCTTTGAATTATGTTCTATTTATTCATAGCTGTCCCTTTAATTTAATTTTTATTAGTCAACTGACATGCACTCTTAACTGCTCCATAACCTTCATTGCTGATTCTTTTCTCATCCAAGACCGAAGTACGGGATAAACGATTGACACAGAATCTGAATCAAGTGGACTCTATTATCTCCAGCCTTCATCCTCTACCATATATGCTGTCACTAAGTCTCCTAGTCTCCTTCATCGTTGTTTTGGTCATCCGAGTCTAAATAAAATAGAGAAGATGGTTTTCCGTCTCTTGTATTTGCAGTCTTTAGAGTGAGTCATGTCAGCTTGAAAAATATGTTCGTGCATCTTTTCCAAGCAAGATTAATAATCGAGCAAAGTCACCTTTTGATATTGTTCATACTGATGTTTGGGGTCCTAGTCGTGTCAGTTCTATTTTGTAGTAGAGATACTTTGTTACTTTCATTGATGATTTTTCTATATGTACTTAGATATTTTTGATGAAAGATCGTTCAAAGTTATTCATTATTTTTCAAAACTTTTGCAATGAAATTCAAACACAGTTTAAGCACTCTATTCACATATTGCGTAGTGATAATGCAAAAGAATATTTTTCTACTCCTTTCAATTCCGTTATGGCATCTAATAGCATGCTTCATCAGTCAACTTATCCGCCCACTACACAACAAAATGGCATAGCAGAGAAAAAACATCGTCATATTATTGAGACTACTCGAACTCTTTTGTTGCATGCTAATCTACCCTTAAATTTTTTGGGTGATACTGTTTTCACCGCTGGTTATTTAATCAATCTCATGTCATCCTCTATTTTACATAATGAAGTTCCCAACTCTCTTTTGTTTCCGAATGACCATCTTTATACTGTCTCCCCTTGCGCTTTTGGTTCTACCTGTTTTGTACATGATCTTACTCCAGGTCTTGATAAATTGTCTGCTCGTTCTATTAAGTGCATTTTCCTTGGATTATTCTCGGGTTTAAGAAGGCTATCGATGTTACTTTCCTTCCACAAATCGTTTTTACATATCTGCAGATATTACTTTCTTTGAGTACACTACTTACTTCACCTCACTAGTCGAGCCTAACTCCATCTCTCAACTCCTACCAATTTCCTGTCTTAATTTGCTTGTTTTTGATCCTCCAGTTTCACAAGTGCCCGCACCTTCTAGTCCATGGACACATTCTTCACCACACTCGTTTATCACTTTTTAGCGTCGACCTCGTCCTGTGGTTCCAGAGGTTATTCTCACTCCAGACTCAGGCGATTCATCTCTTGCTCCAGTGTCTCCACCTGCCCTTGGCCTATCTAAAGCTTCCGCTAACTTGCCCATCGCTCTTTGTAAAAGTATACGTTCTATTCGTAATCCTCATCCTATTTATAATTTTTTGAGCTATCATCGTTTATCTTCATCCCATTATGCATTTGTTTCTGGCTTGTCGTCTATTTCTATTCTTAAAACTATCCAGGAAGCACTTTCCCATCCAAGATGGCGTCAAGCCATGATTAACAAGATGACAGCTTTGGATTCCAATCATACTTGAACTCTTGTTCCTTCCTTTCCCGAAAAATCTATAGTTGGTTGTCGATGGGTCTTTACTGTCAAGGTGGGCCCTCATGGACAAGTGGACTATTTGAAAGCACGCCTTGTAGCTAAAGGTTATACTCAAATATTCGGCCTTGATTATGAAGACACATTCTCTCCTGTTGCTAAAATGGCCTTTGTTTGCCTATTCTTATCGATGGCTTCCATGAACCATTGGCCTCTCTGTCAATTGGATATCAAGAATGCATTTCTATATGGTAACCTGGAGGAAGAGGTTTATATGGAGCAACCACCTGGGTTTGTTGCTCAGGGGGAGTCGAGTCTTGTTTGCAGGTTACATAAATCTCTATATAGCCTTAAACAGTCTCCATGGGCATGGTTTGAAAGATTTAGTAAAGTCATTCAACAATTTGGCATGGTCCGTAGTGAAGCAGACCACTCTGTGTTCTATAAACATTCATCCTCTAATCAATGAATCTATCTTGTGGTCTATGTAGATGATATTGTCATTACAGGAGATGATCATGATGGCATCAGGGGCCTAAAACAACACCTGTTTCAACACTTCCAAACTAAGGACTTTGGCCGATTGCAGTACTTCCTCGAGATTGAAGTAGTCCAATCAAAAACAGGCATTTTTATCTCTCAAAGGAAGTATGCTCTTGATATTTTAGAAGAGACTGGAATGCTAGATTGTAAACCAATTGATACTTCTATGGATCCTAATGTTAAACTTCAACCAGATCAAGGGAAGCCTTATTCAGACCTAGGAAGGTATTAAAAACTGGTAGGAAAATTAAATTATCTTACCATGACTAGACCAAATATATCTTTTGCAGTTAGTGTTATGAGTCAATTTCTTAATTCTCTCTGTGACAATTATTGGGATGCAATAGTTTAAATTTTGAGATATATTAAAAGTTCTCTTGGGAAAGGGTTAATTTATGAGAATAGAGGTCATTCAGACATTGTTGCATATACAGATGCAGATTGGGCAGGATCTCTTAGTGATAGACAGTCGACTTCTGGGTATTGTGTTCTTATTGGAGGCAACCTCATCTCGTAAAAAAGTAAAAAACAAAATGTAATTGCTAAATCAAGTACAGAAGTAGAATGTTGAGTCATGACACTCACTACGTGTGAACCAATGTTCTGAAAACCAGACCGGACCGACCGGTTCAACCGGTCGAACCGGGAACCGGTCCCTCTCCGGTTCGAGCTGTTTCTCAAAACCGAAGAAGTCAAAAACCGGTAAACCGGTACCAAATCGGGTGAACCGGTCAAACCGGTACCGGTCCGTACGGTTACTGGTTCTGATTTTACAAAAAAAAAAATGCCCAACGGCGTCGGTGCTGCGCTGCATCGCTCGCTGGAAGCCGGGAACAACTGTGTGCGAGTTCCTACCGGCGAATCAGCCCCCTCCGCGTCAACCATCGCCGTCGATAACTCTGATTTCGATGACTCCACTGCTTTCGTGATCCGAGCTCACAACCGGATCGGCCTCCTTCAGGTCATCACCAAGGTTTTCAACGACCTCGGCCTCAGCATAGACAAGGCTACCGTTAAATTTGAGGGCGACTTCTTTATCAAGAAGTTCTTCGTCGCCGATTCCAATGGGAACAAGATCGAGGACTCGGAGAGCTTGGAGAGGATCAAGCGAGCTTTGGAGGAGGCGATTAGCACCGATGATGGGTCGGTTTCAGCGGCGACTGGCGAAGCCTACGGCGAGCAGAGGAGCAGAGGAGCAGAGAGCAGAACAAAGGAGCAGAGGAGTTAAATTTTCTTGTTCTGTCCTTCGAGGAGTTGGCAGTCGAAGATGGATGGGTGATATGTAAACCAAAATGGAGAGGGAAAAGGGGAGGGCCAGAGAAAGAAAGCCTGAAAGCGTGTAAAGTACTAAAGTTTGCTAGGCTCATTCCCCAACATCTCACTGTGCCACTTTTGACTTCAATGCAAAAGCCAGCCAAGATTGTGGACCACCATCTCGGCCGGTTTTTCAGGCCTTGCCCTTTTACACTGGTGATTGGTGAGGTCTAGATTGGTGGAGAAGGGCAAAAACAGAGAAGGCATTTTAGCTTAATGGACAGGTTTTTGAAATTCCTATCAGTCTAAAAGCCTCAGTACAAGGCTTCATTTTTTTCGAGTCTGGATTGGAGGAGAAATGAATATATAAATAATTATATATATATATATTTATATTTATATATAAATATATATTTAATTATATTCCGGTTCGACCACGGTTCGATCATTAAACCTTGAATCAGTATCTCGACCGGTTCAATGACCGGTTCGGTTTTCAAAACTTTGGTGTGAACTTATATGGTTCAAACAACTGATTCAAGAATTAAAGTTTTGCAAAATAGGACCCATGAAACTCATTTGTGATAATCAAGCATCTATGTACATTGCCTCAAATCTAGTCTTGCATGATCGAACTAAACACTTAAAAATTGATTGCCATTTCATTCGTAAAAAGATCTCCGAAGAAATAACTACGTCATTTGTGAATTCTCGTGATCAACTAGCTGATATCATCACTAAGTCTCTCTTCAGGGCCCGAGAGTAATATATATATATGTACAAACTTGATACATATAATATATATGCACCAGCTTGAGGGGACGTGTTGATATTCTTTGATTTAGTTAATAATTAGTAGATATCTTATATAGATGGAATAAAAAATAGCTGATACTCTTGATATCTTGTATAGATAGAATAAGAAATAGATGATTCTCTCACTGTAAATAATCTCGTCAATCCCTAACATTAAGGGATTTATGTCTGTAATCTGTAAATATAAATTCATAAATTGAGAGATTTTTCCTTAACTCATTCACAAATCATTCTCAAGTAATAACACTTGTACTGCAAGTTTGCAACTAAAAATATTTATTATTATTAGCATTTTCCATATGTGAAAGCATGTCAGGTGTCAAACGAAGTAAACGGATGCTTCTCTCCATTTTAAGATCTCTGATGCGTTGTACCGTTGCTTCATGATTTCTGAGATTTTCTACAGTAATTGTGCTCTGATAATATTCATACTGAAGCTCTGCAAGTTGCTCGTATTTTGTGATTTGCTGATCTAGGTCACCGACATACACACGATTCAGCTTTTGCAGCACATCCATGGCAATCTCCTCAGCAATTTCAGATTCAGTTCTGTACTTACACAAACATCATGAAAAAAGGGGACTTATAAAGATTTCAATTTCTCACAAATCCATATCAAATTCTCATCAATCCAAACTGTTAAGTAATGTGCTACTAGAATTATGTTGAGTGGTTTCACTTTCCTAGAAAATTAAGAGTCATTCATATAATCTAAGAGATATAATCTAAGAGTTATTTGCGTAATCTAGAAGTTACTTGAGTTGTCTAAGAGTCACTCTTATTGACAATAAATATACGTACTTGTGCTGGAATATGTAAGTGAGAAAACAGAGACTGAATGAAAAAATAAAAATTAAAATTATGCAGTAGTTTTGACCCACCGAATACTATCATATTTTGAGTCTCTTAAACATATACTGCCTCTAGAATACCACCAACATAGTGGTATCAGAGCTGCAGATCCTTGCAGCAAAAAAAAGTAAAGAAATTGAAGAAGAAAAGAAGGTGGATGGTGAAGAGTCATGGCTTCTAACAGCAGTGCGTCAGTAGCCAGTAGCACAATCTATAGCAATGTCCAAGTTCCTTTATTTGAAGGAGAAAATTATGATTTTGGGCAGTAAAAATGGAGACTTTGTTCACCTCTTTGGATGTCCTTGATTTTGTTAAGAAAGGGTATGAAGAACCAGCCGCTTCTGCAGAAGCTCCAGTAGAACAACGTGAAGAATTGAAGAAAATCATAGATGCTGGAGTTCTTGGAATGATTCAAAAAGGAGTCTTACTAGCCATCTTTCTGAGGATTATGAGAGCAAAGAAATCCAAGGAAGCATGGGAAGTTCTACAACAAGAATTTGAAGGAGATTCCTAGGTGAGAGTTGTCAAACTCCAATCTCTTAAGAGAGATTTTGAGAATGAAAAGATGTAGAACGAAAGTTTGAATTGAGTATCATAATAGATTGTCTGAATTGGTGGATCAAATGAAGTCACATGAAGATACAATCAACGGCCATAAAGTTGTTGATAAAATTCTGATTAGCTTGACTGAGAAATTTGATCCTATGGTGGCTGTCATTGAAAAAACAAAGGATTTGTCAACCATGATTGTTCAAGCGTTAATGGGTTCATTGAGATCCTATGAGCAAAGGTTGTTATGGCGCTCCGAAAAATTTGTTAAGAGTGCGTTTCAATCTAGGCTCACCATTGACCCCAAGAATACAAAGAGCAAATCTTCAACCCAAAATAGAGGTGAGTCTTCTAAAGGTGGCAGATTTGGACGAGGCAGAGGAGGAGGAAGATTCTCACGTGGAAGAGAAAGAGGCAACTATAGTGGACGTGGCAGTGATGCAGGAACCAATAAATGGTGTGGAATTTGTGAGAAGAATAGTCATGAAGAGAAAGTTTGCTGGAATAAAGGCACTTGGGCAATTGCAAGAGGTTTGGCCATGTACAAAAAGATTGTCGCTTTGGCAATCAACAACAGGCTGCATTTACAGAAGAAGAGAAGGATGATGGGAACTTATTTTTTGCTTGTCATAAGGCTGTTAAGGAGCAAGGAAATGTGTGGTATTTGGACAGCGGCTGCAGCAATTACATGACAGGAGATAAAGAAGCTTTTCTTGACATGGATTCATCATTCAACTCAAAGGTGAAATTGGGCAATGGAGAACATGTTGAAGTTAAAGGCAAAGGCAGCATTGGAGTTGCAACAAAACAAGGAACTAAGGTAATTCAAGATACTCTTTATGTGCCAGCTTTAGATGAGAATTTGCTGAGTATTGGACAGCTTTTGGAGCATGATTATTCTCTTCATTTTGACAACCGGAGCGTAGAATTTTTTTATTCCAAAGGGAAGATTGTTGCCGTGGTTAAAATGACAAATAATAGAAGTTTCCCACTTTCTTTCAAGTATGGGAAGAATGTTTGCTTGATGGCTAAAGAAGGAAGTGACTCTTGTTTATGGCATAAGAGACTTGGGCACTTGAATTATAAGAGTATCAAGTTGCTTTCTCAAAAGAAGATGATGTACGGGCTGCCAACCATTGAAGAAAAATCTAGTATATGTAAAGGATGTATGCCAGGTAAACATCACCGTCAACCATTTCCAAAGGAAGGTGCTTGGAGAGCCAAAAGAAGTATTGGAACTGGTTTACACCAATGTGTGTGGTCCAATGAACACTTTGTCTTATGCTAAAAATAGGTACTTTATTTTATTCATTGATGATTTTACCCGCATGACATGGGTGTAATTTATGAGACAAAAATCTGAAGTTTTTACAATTTTTAAGAAGTTTAAAGCACTTGTGAGAAACAAAGCGGCAAGTTTATAAAGATCCTGAGAAGTGACGGGGAAGGAGTATAACTCCAATGAATTTGATAAATTTTGGGAAGATGAAGGCGTGGAAAGGCAGCTAACTATCGGATATACACCACAACAAAATGGTGTGTTCGAAAGGAAGAATCAAACTGTGATGGAGATGGCCAAGTCCATGCTATTCGAGAAAGGGATGCCAAAGATATTTTGGCCTGAGACTGTTAACACAGCAGTGTATTTGCTGAATAGAAGTCCAACTAGAGCTATTTGGAATATGACTCCATTTGAAGCTTGGAGTGGAAGAACGCCTTTGGTGAACCACTTTAGAATAAAAGTGTATTTTTCTTGGCTATAGTCCCATGTCAAAGGGGTATAGGCTTTATAACTTGAAGACTAAGAAGGTGATCATTAGCCGAGATGTTGTATTTGATGAAAAGGCTTCTTGGAATTGGCAAGAAGAGAAGATTGAGGTGAAAACAGTCCCAGTCACAATTTTAGAGCAAAATCCAACAGGTAATAATGAGCATTCAGCCCTCTCTATACCAAGTTCTCCATCTTCATGTACTCCATCTACACCAAGCTCTAGCTCTTCATCCCCAAGCTCTACCCCAAAGAAAATAAGGAGTTTGAGTGATGTTTATGCTAGATGCAACTATTGTGTTGTTGAAACAGAAAATTTTGAAGAAGCAGTCAAGAAGGATGCTTGGAGGAAAGCTATACAAGAAGAAATTGATGCAATCGAAAAGAACGAGACATGGCAACTAGTTGATAAGCCAAGTGACAAAGAAGCTATAGGTGTGAAATGGGTGTACAAGGTGAAGCATAATCCGGATGGTTCAGTTCAAAGAAACAAAGCAAGATGGGTGGTGAAAGGTTATGCACAGCAGCCAGGTATTGACTACAGTGAGACTTTTGCTCCAGTAGCTCATTTAGACACCATTAGAGTTATTATTGCATTGGCAGCACAAAAAGGTTGGAATCTTTACCAACTTGATGTGAAATCAGCATTTTTAAATGGAGAATTGAAAGAAGTGTATGCGCAGCAACATCAAGGCTTTGTGATTAAAGGCCAAGAGAAAAAAGTGTATAGATTGAAGAAAGCCCTTTATGGGCTGAAACAAGCTCCTAGAGCATGGTACAGTGAGATTGACAGCTATTTCCTTGAGCAAGGTTTTGAAAGAAGTAAAAGTGAGTCCACTTTGTATATCAAGCATGAAGGAAAGGATGATATTCTACTTGGTGCACTTTATGTTGATGATTTGGTGTATACGGGTAATAACAAAAGAATGATTGAAAGTTTTAAAATGGAGATGATGAAAAAAAATGAAATGAGTGATCTTGGGCTGTTGCATCATTTTCTTAGTATTGAAGTATATCAAGATCAGCATGGAGTTTTTATTTGTCAAAAAAAAAAAGCTAAAAATGTTCTGAAGAAGTTTGGCATGTTTGGTTGCAAACCGGTTGATAATCCATTGGTGGTGAATGAAAAATTCAGAAAAGAAGATGGTGGAAGATTGGTAGATGCAAGCATCTATAGAAGCTTGATTGGAAGTTTGTTTTATCTCACAGCTACAAGACCTGATTTAATGTTTGCTGCAAGTTTACTCTCGAGATTCATGAGTAAACCTAGTCATCTACATCTTGGAGCAGTTAAAAGAGTGCTAAGGTATGTTATGGGAACCATGGAGTATGGAATTATATTTGAGAAAAATTCAAAATTGATATTAAAAGGCTACAGTGAAAGTGATTGGGCTGGAAGTGTTGATGATATGAAGAGTACTTCGGGTTATGTGTTTTCTCTTCGTTCAGGTGTGATTTCTTGGTGTTCAAAGAAGCAAGAAACAGTGGCGCAATCTTCTGTAGAGGCAGAGTACATAGCAGCAGGTCTGGCAACTCAACAAGCACTTTGGTTGATAAGAATTATGGAAGATATTGGAGAGAAGCAAAAGGAAGGTGTTCTACTTCATTGTGACAACAAATCAGCCATAGCAATAGCAAAAAATCCAGTTTATCATAGCCGGACCAGACATATTAACATAAAGCATCATTTCATCCGAGAAGTTATTGAAGAAGGAGAGGTGCTGCTGAAGTTTTGCAGTTCACAAGAGCAACTAGCTGATATTTTCACCAAAGCACTACCAAGAGGAAGATTCCAGCAACTTCGAGAAGCACTTGGAGTTCTGGAACAGCACATTAGGGGGGAGTATGTTTAGTTATGTGCTACTATAATTATGTTGAGTGGTTTCCCTTTCCTAGAAAATTAAGAGTCATTCATATAATCTAAGAGATATAATCTAGAAGTCATTTGTGTAATCTAGAAGTCACTTGAGTTGTCTAAGAGTCACTCTTGTTGACAATAAATATATGTACTTGTGCTGGAATATGTAAGTGAGTAAACAGAGATTGAATGAAAAAAAAAAAAAAAAAAGAATTATGCAGTAGTTTTGACCCACTGAATACTATCATATTTTGAGTGTCTTAAACATATACTACCTCTAGAATACCACCAACACAAACAAATTAAAAAGATCATTTCAACATATAACCTACTGAAAGCAATCTTAAAAAATAAAAATTTTAGGTGAACGTCCTTATAACTATCATTTTCTGTAACTTAGATGATATCTCTAAAAATAATCTCAATAACTTTCACCAAAAGTAAAATTCTCAATGATATGGCACCTGCTCCTAAATTGTAGACTTGCCAAAATCTTTCACTTGTGTATTTTGTATGTGACTGAATTAATGATGGTAAAAAATTTATGAATAAGTTTTATATAAAAAATTATATGCTAAATTCATTCATTAACTATTCACCACTATTTTTACCCCGTATCAAACTGAGCTTGTAAATTTTCCAATGATAAATGGTGCTAAACTGGTTAACCAAATAAACTGCATTAATTTCGTTTTATAGTTTAAGTGTGAATTGGCCTTTGCAAGTGAGAGAGAATAGAAGTACTAAACTGCAAGTTTTAATGGTATAGAGTTACCTGTTGTTGGAGCAATCCCACCCAGAGTGATTGGCTGCTTCTGTCAAAGCATTCCTCCATTTTTGCAGCTTGTTCATCTTACCCTCAAAATGCTTCTCGTATATAGCAAATGCATCTGCATAACTTCCCGTCTGATTCCTTACATGGGAAGGATCTATATCATAGAAAACAGGGACTATGATTTGCCCTTTGGTCTTTCTGCATTCAAGTATCTTCATGAGCTCATCCAAACACCATTTTGAAGTTGCATAGTTTTTGGAGAAAACAATCACAGAGAGCTTCGCGTCCTCTATGGCCCTGAGAAGCGTTGTTGATATTTCATCTCCCCTTTGAAGATTGTGTCTATGTAGGTTCTGATATCCAACCTTCTCAAAGCAGTGTTGAGATGGCTTGTGAAGGTCTTGCGGGTGTCCTCACCTCTAAAGCTGAGGAACACCTCGTGCGTCGCTTGAGGAGTAGTGGAGGAGGATGAATGTGCCATATGGTATGAACTAGCTAGCTGTTGAGTATGACACTCGTTCGTTAATTGGATATGGCAATTCAAACTCTTCCTGTGATTTTAGAACTGTGAAGAACTCCCCCTTTATAGCATCATGCAGCTCTGTAACCCATGAAAGAATGAAAAGAGAGGAGTGAGAATTAGGGGTGACAAATGAATGAATAAAATAGAGCTTTAATTGAATCATTAGTAGATGGATAAAAAATAAATTAATAATATATTTTGAATCCATTAAAAAATAAGATAATTACATTGACCTCTTCTAAGATTTGTATTTATTACGTACACTTTAACACTCTTCTTATTTAAAAAAGTATATTTATATTTTTTTTATGTATTATTTTTACTCCCTTCATCTTTCTTTATTTGAGAAATATACGTTTGTCTTTCCTACTTTGTGTATGATTTTTACATTATTATCTCTTGTAAATAACAAAACAAAGAAGATAAGTGTCATTTCACAAACAAAAAGAGTGTTAGCGTAATGGGCACTAATATCAGGGGAGGTCAGTATAATTACATTATAAAAAATTATTAAAATTATATAATTCATTCATGACCTATTTTAATGAATGCATATTGAAATTCATCAATTAATCTATTTATCGGATGGATATTTAATTCATTTATTCTCAACTAGATATATTTAAACTCTTTATACGTCTAAATATATTATATTTTAAAATCATATAAATATCTTTTGAATATCCAATAAATATTTTTGTTGAGTTAACCATCTATTAAATACAACTATCTATTAAATACAACTAAGCTAATCTATCCAATTTGCAGGGGCAGAGTTAGAACATAAAACTTATTAATGTTTGGGGGACCATGCTTAAAATCAATTTTAGAAAAAAAAGATTTTAAAAATTTTACACGCAAAATATAAGTTTTCAATAAATTTTGGCCCTCCTTGCAATACAAGAAGCACTGCTATTGTTAATTAATTAAATTTATTATTATAATTAGATTGATTAAATTAAATTTTAATATGAATAGATTGGATGAATCATATATTAACAAATTTAATTATAAGCTGTAACGAGAATCATAAGAGTTTGAATTTCAGGATTGCTTCCTTCTATCTATGTATGTACCTTCCCGGAACTGAATTGAGAATAACATAAAATAAGGTCTATACAGATCAGATGAATTAGCAGGACACACAAAGTCAATTGTATGTGTGAAGAGAATAGAAGAGTTTCCAAGCAAATACAAATATCATATATTTTAATACAACGTGGAAAAGACTGAAGAAATTAAATTCCATTTTTTATATTTGAGGCTTGACATAATTATTGGAGTGAGGGGATCCATTTCCTGTAGCTGTCAAGTTTGACTTAGACGAAAATTTTTTTTTAAAAAAATCTTTTTCTTCATTAGAATGTCACTAAAATTGCTTCTTTTCGAGTGTGACTAAACAACTTCCATCATATAATGGAATGAAGTAAAAATTCACATAGAAAGAAAAGTCAATGAACCTAAAATGGAATAAGGTTATTTCAGTTTTTTTATCTCTTTTTTCTTTTCGCATTTTATTTCAGTTTCAATGAACTGCTCTGGCTAATTAATTAAATTTATTATTATAATTAAATAAATTAAATTAAATTAAATTTTAATATAAATAGATTGAATGAATCATATATTAATAAATTTAATTATAAGCTGCAACGAGAATCATAAGAGTTTGAATTTCAGGATTGCTTCCTTCTATCTATGTACCTTCCCGGAACTGAATTCAGAATAACATAAAATAAGGTCTATACAGATCGGATGAATTAGCAGGACACACAAAGTCATTTGTATGTGTGAAGAGAATAGAAGAGTTTCCAAACAAATACAAATATAATATATTTTAATACAACATGGAAAAGACTGCAGAAATTAAATTCCATTTTTTATATTTGAGGCTTGACATTATTATTGGAGTGAGGGGATCCATTTCATGTAGCTGTCAAGTTTGACTTAGACGAAATTATTCTTAAAAAAAAAAAAAACTTTTTCTTCAATAGAATGTCACTAAAATTGCTTCTTTTCGAGTGTGACTAAACAACTCCCGTTATAGAATGGAATGGAGTAAGTAAAATTCTACATAGAAAGAAAAGTCAATGAACCTAAAATGGAATAAGGTTATTTCAGTTTGTTTTATCTCTTTTTCCTTTTCACTTTTTATGATATGTTTGAATGAGAAATTAAAAAAAAATAAAAGAAAGAAAATATTTATAAACTTCTCTCTTGTTTTAAAGTTTTAAAAAGGAAAAAGAAGGAAATGATGATTCTAAAGTTATCTTTTAAAATTCTTTTTTAATAATTCTCATTAACATTTTAAAGTTCTTCTAATTTAGAAAAATTTAAAAATTTTAAAATATTTAAATAAGATAATGATAATTTATTAATTAATTTTTTATTTTTTTTATTTTTTTTCTTTTCCTTTATTATTTTTTTAAATATCTTTTCTTTTCATCCCTCTCAAACCCAAACATAACTTTAAAGTGTTATCCTGTTTCCTTTTAGGCTATTTTTTTTCTCCTTTTTTTGATATATTTTCTTCCTTTTGTAATATTGCCACGAATGTGTTCTTAAGTGATAGAGAAATGCCAGTTGTACAATTTCAAAATTTTTATATTTATAAATCAGCATAATTTTCTATAGCTAATTTTATTTCATTTCTGGCAACATATCATTTAAACCTTTTTTCTTTTAAATTTAAATAAATGGTGCCAAATTGAGTTGGTTCAACTGATTGAAAAAATTTGAATAAGACTTTTTAAATAGGACTCCTCATGTGCAACAATATTTTTTTTCAGTATACATGTGCATCTATATTTTTTTAGCATACATATCTAAGCAATCAACTTGATTTTTTAATGTAAAGAGTAACGGGACCTCAATATTTGTGTATTTTTGGGGTAATGACTTAGTTAATGGTAACAATTAGATGTATTTTAGATTGGATCATCAATGGATGTATAAAAATATACCAATAATTTATTTAAGATTTATTAAAAAATTATTAAAACTACACAATGCATTCATAATTTATTTTAATAGATGATATTCGATCCATCATCCATAATCTATTTTAATGTCTAAATTCATTATGTTTTCAAAACCATATATATATATATATATATTAAATTTAATAAATATTTTGATTGATTTATCAACTATCTATTAACTAAAACTAATTCAATCTATCTAAATTCATTAAATCTATTATTATAATAAACTAAATTGCATTAAATTTAAATATCAATAAATTAAATAAGTCATAAATTAATAAATCTAATTGCCACCCCAGTCTACCCAGCATCTTTCTCAGCATTGTTCATCTATACACATGGTCACATTATAGTTGCAAAGTAAGACATTTTAAAAATAGCAATTATTTTAATATTTTTAATATTCGATTCCACCATATACTAGTCAAAGTAAAACATTAGCTAACATAAATTAATTCAACTAGTGGGGTGCAGGCAAGTGACTCAATAATAAAGCTTTAAGTCTTATTACAACCTTACTTGGGATCGATTTCAGAATAGAATGAATCCCACTCCTTCCCCCTCCCCCAGACAGGAAAAAATTAATTCAACGAGTAGAGGTGTTCGAATCACATCTTTATTAATCTTCCGAATTGATAGTCATCCTTACATCAAAACAACAGAACATAGAGTTGTATAAGTTAAATATGCATATTGTAAAAATAAGTTGACTCAACTAGTTTTGAACAAATCTAGATAAAACTTTCATTTTCTATATACATTCAAACATGACACTTGCACCTTAATTAGTAGTCTTAAAGTAACATATCTTTACTTTAGGGGCGGCGCCTCTTATTAACTCTCCCCAAATTTTTTTAAAATTTTTCATTTCAAATGTAAAATCTTCTGTAATTTTTTTATTGGAAAATTTTTCTAAGCATGGTCCACAAACAATGAATTTTTTTCATCAAACTTCGCCCCTGCTTACTATTATTTTTTATAAATAAAATAAAATAAAATAAATATTCACACTGTATACATAGAAAATCTCTCCCTCAATGATGTGTTTTCCAACCATAGCCAAGAAAAATAGTTGTTATCCAATCATTACTCATCAAAATTTATAGGTCTTCAATCAATTTGTTTTTCTTTGTGTGACTTACCTTTTTGAACAAATTAAAGCGGTGGTGCCTGTACACTTCCTATAAATTAACGACATAATTTCAAGTTTTTTCTTTGGAATCAAAAGTTTCAAATTTATACTTTTCGCTTTTTAGTTTATGGTCTCTGATGTTCTTATGTAAGACTTATAATTGGCTAAAAGATTTCGTTTCAAAATTTGTAAAAGATCGACTCTGGGTTTCCCTTTGTTTTTATTATCTGGTTATATTTCCCTGGAATTGTTAACAAAATTATCTATCTTCATTTGCTTGAATATTTTCTTTTTTTTTTTATTTTGTGCAAGTAGTTTCTTCCTAGGTTAATACTAAAGTTACAGTTTGGTCATACACTATATATAATTGAACTTGATTTTCTCTATTGAAATTTGAAATGGGTTCAATGTTGTTTTGTGTGGTGCCAAATATGTCATTGAAATTACTCATGAGAGTTATGTCTCAAGATTTCACAATTTTAAAATTAGAGGACATATTAGATCACTTTTTGTCGATTTTGAAAATCTTTCGGTCATATTCTTCAATAATATCAAACTTTACGAATTTCTGCTATTTAAATGACTTAAATTATGTTTGTTTCGTTAACCTCAAACATGTCATTGAAACTCCCCCCACAAGGCCCATATTTCAATTTTCCACGATTTCATCTTGCTTCTTTTGATCATTTGCTGCAATTGTACTTGATTTTTTTCCTATTCAAATTACTTAGATTGTGTGTGTGTGTGTGTATATATGAAACTGGCATAATATATCTACAATCTCGCAAAATAAATAATATAAATAAAAATCAACAATTTATGTGATAGCACGGTATGTACTTGATCCTTGATCATCTTATATTTTAAAATTAAAAAAATATTGTATTAATTAAAATTTCATAATTATTTGACAACTAATCAATAATAAAACTCATGTATTACAACTAAAAATAATAATTATTATTAGCATGTGAATTTTCCTGATGTGAAAGCATGTCAGGTGTCAAGCGAAGCAAACGGATGCTCCTTTCCATTTTAAGTTCTGTGATGCGTTGCACCGTTGCTTGGTGGTTTGTGCTCTTGTCCACAGAGGGTATGCTCACGAAATATTGAAGCTGAAGCTGTGCAAGTTGCTCGCACTTCGCGATTTGCTGATCTAGGTCTCCAACATACACACGATTCAGCTTTTGCAGCACATCCATGGCAATTTCCTCAACAGTTTCAGATTCCGTTCTGTACTTGCACCAACATCATGAACAAAAGGGCACATATAAAGATCTTAATTTCTCACAAATCCATCTCAAATTCTCAAAAATCCAAACATATTTAAAAGATCATTTTCAACGTCTATTCTAACCTAGTAAAAGCAATCTCCAAAAAAAAAAAGAAAAAAAAAAGTTTAGGTGAAAGAAATGTACAGCAACAATATTATATTAAAATAAGGGTCAACGTCCTCATAACTGTCATTTTCACTAACTTAGATGATATGTCTAAAAATTAATCTCAATAACTTTCACCAAAAGTAAAATTCTCAACGATGGCACCCGCTGCCAAATTTGTAGAGTTGCCAATATCTTTCACAAAACTTGATTCTAAAATTTAGTTAAGTTTCCATGATAAACGGTGCTAAACTGGTCAACAATCAACCAAATTAATAAACTGCATTTTCTTTTGTAGTCGCAGGTATGTTTGGACAGAGGATTAGACGAAAAATTAATAAAAAAAAAATTTATTATAAGTTTTTTTTTTGAAAGTTTTAGAAAAAGAAAAAAAAATTGTAATTTTTAAGTAATTATTAAAAGCCTTCTCTCGTTTTTAATAAACATTTTAAAGTTCTCATGCTTTGGATAAGGGAATCTTATTAGTTTATCTCCTTTTTTTTTATTCTTTATTTAAAAGTTTTATAAAAAAAAAACAAAGAAATAAAAATTAAGTAATTCTTTAAAATCATTCTTTATTAATATTTATGAATATTTTAAAAAAAATTTAATTTAAAAAATTTAAAATATCTAAATAAAAAAATAAAAATTTATTAATTAACCTTCCACATTTTTGTTTTTTATTTTTTTAAATTTTATTCTTTTTTATCTACTCTAAACTCCCAAATATAGTCTTGTATTAAGTGCAGAGAAGAGGAGTACTAAACTGCATTTCCTTTCGTAGTTTTAGTGCGAATTGGCCGTTGCAAGTGATCGAGAATAGGAGTGCTATACTGCAAGTTTTAATGGTATAGAGTTACCTGTTGTTGGCGCAATCCCACCCAGAGTGATTGGCTGCTTCTGTCAAAGCATTCCTCCATTTTTTCAGCTTGTTCATCTTACCCTGAAAATGCTTCTCGTGCTTAGCAAATGCATCTGCATAACTTCCCGTCTGGTTCCTTACATGGGAAGGATCTGTATCATAGAAAACAGGCACTACGATTTGCCCTTTGGTCCTTCTACACTCAAGTATCTTCATGAGCTCGTCCAAACACCATTTGGAAGTTGCATAGTTTTTGGAGAAAATAATCACAGAGAGCTTCGCTTCCTCTATGGCCCTAAGAAGCGTTGCTGATATTTCATCTCCCCTTTGAAGATTGTTGTCTATGTAGGTTCTGATATCCAACCTTCTCAAAGCACTGTTGAGATGGCTCGTGAAGGTCTTGCGGGTGTCCTCACCTCTGAAGCTGAGGAACACCTCGTGCATCACCTGAGGAGTACTGGAGGAGGATGAACCTGCCATGTGATATTAGCTAGCTAGCTTTTGAGTATGGCACTCTTTCCTTAACTGGATATGGCAATTTCAAACTCTTCCTGTGATTTTAGAACTCTGAAAAACCCTCCTTTTATAGCATCATGCAGCCCCGTAACCAGTGAAAGAAAGAAAAGAGAGGAGTGAGAATCATAAGAGTTTGAATTTCAGGGTTGCTTCCTTCCTTCATTCCTTCTATGTACCTACTCGGAATTGAACTGAGAATAACATAAAATAAGGCCCATACAGATCAGAAGAATTAGCAGGACACAAAAAGTCAAGATTTTATGTGTGAAGAGAATAGAGAGTTTCAAACAAATACGAACATCCCATATTTTAAATTGTAATACAACGTGAAAATTTGACGCAGAAAATAAATTCCATTTTTATATTTGAGTCTTGACGTAATTATTGATCCATTTCACGTACCTGTCAAGCTTGACTCAGACGAAAAAAAAAAAATTCTTTTTCTTCATTAGAATGCGCTGAAATTGCTTCTTTTCAAGTATGAATAAACAATTACGGCATTAGAATGGAATGGAGTAAAAACAATGTCAGTGGAAAAGTCAATGAACCTTAAATGGAATAAGGTTATTTCAGTTTCTTTTTATCTCAGTTTCCTTCTTGCGTTTTGAAGTGTTATCCCGTTTCCTTTTAGGCCATCTTCTATTCTTCTCCTGTTTTTTTAATATTTGTTTTTTTTCCTTTTATAATATTGCTACGGCGAATGTGTTCTTAAGTCTTAACAGAGAAATGCGAGTTGTACAATTTTAAATTTTTATATATTCAAATCAGCATAATATTCTATATCTGATTTTACTTTATTTTAGCCATCATATCACTTAAACATTTTTTTTCTTTTCAATTTAAATAAATGGTGCCAAAATAACTGAGTTGGATCAACTATTCAAGGAATTTGAATAAGACTTTACATTCTCATATAGAAGAGTTCGAACACACAAAGACTAGTTGAGTAGCTTCATTTTAAAAATTAAAAATTCTTGAAAGTAATTTTATGAGTGAGTCTCTACTTATTCATATGCGATCTTGAGTACGCCACTAACATCTTGAATAGTAGTTCTAAAGTAACCTTTTCTTACCATCATTTTGTCTAAAAATAATAATAAATAAATGGTGTTACTCTTACATTTGCATGTGTACATAAATGAGTTTACACATTGTTTCATCTAAGTTTTTTTTAAGGAATTAGCATATGTTAATTAGGACATGGGAGATAGAATTGAGTCTGATTTTCTATCTTTAATGGAGAGTCAAATTAGTAATTACCACCTTTTTTATCACTCGAATGGCTGTTTCATCTAAGTTTAATAATACTTTGTAATTATATTAAATTTGATTGATAATTTGACACGTGCAGATTACCACCTCATTTAAGATTATATATATATATATATATATATATATATATATAATATATATATATATATATATATATAATACAAAATTTGAGAAATGAGAGAGAGCAGACCTGTTCCTCCCCCTTTTGATCCTATTTGACAAAAAATTAAAAATCTCCATATTTATTTACCATTTATGAAACACCCTTCTTAACATAAGATGGTATGTGTAACATCACTAAATACAATGGCAAATCAAAACCTAAAAAAAAAAAAATCACATCATCCACTTTTAGATTATGCGATACTAATTTTTTTCAGCAATTATTTATGGCGCGATCATTATATTCGTGCAATTAGTATGTGATAATTTACCAACCATTAAATTTTGTCAAACAATTGCTAGATTTTCTGAAAAAACAATCACATAATCACAAGTTTATCCTTTTTGCTGCCTAGAGATAACTTTAAACTGATAAAGTGAAACATAAATTCTTGGTTTTCAATTTGAAAATTCATGAAGACAACATTGTTGAAAATTAGAATGAATACCAAAACCAAACTCTGATAAAACTAGGATAATTAAGATTTTTTTTTTATATTTTTACATTTTATTGTCTATACTCTACAATAACAAATCTTATACATTTATTTAAAATAATGTCATATAGTGATTGATCAACTGAACTTTATATGTTTCTCAGCAGTTTCAGTTTCACACATCTAACCTGTCAGTTGCGCTTACATACTTCTATCAGGAATTGTGACACTGAAAAAAATTTGAGTTATCATTCCAAATTAGTTAACACACAGGCATCATATCTCATGGTTCATGAGAACGAACAATACAGCTTTAGGTCACAAATTAGGGTTCAGTTGGATTGTTATTCAGCATATATTGACGCAATCATGGAAGCAAACCATAGATGGCAGATTACAAGTACTTTGTGGGTTGCAAATATTTTTTCTTCAGAAATTCCATTCTATTAAACTGGCCAAAAACCGTACATGTGAATGAAGCTTTCAGACATCCTGGAAGGGCTTCATGTGGCGAAGATGACTGGGACATGAGGGTACCACAGTCTATAGCATTTTCAACCATCTCTTGGTTATTGTTTACAAATGGATTAAGTCACCATATAGCATGCTGGACCAATAATGCTCTTTGGAAAGATGTCCATGGAAAGAAATAAGTACTCGTTGAGATGCTTGCTCCCAGTCTAAACTCAACCGGCATAAGATACAACTTCAATAATAGGTAGATAGAGGGAAAAATGAACAATAGAGAAAACAAAAATTCACAATCCATATGTTTTCTTCTCCACCTCAAAAAAATGGTTCCCAACAACTGTCTGCCTTCCCACATCTCTAAAGTCTTCTTATAACAGGTGTTTCTTGTAGTCTGTCTCTTCTGTGTCTTCAACTCAGAACGGGGGCAGGTGGGATATCAAGAGTGATTCCTGCTTGGATTTGACCCCAACCGATAAGACGCCAATGCTTCTCAACACGTCGGCTAAGTGCAATCTTCTCACCTTTGCTAGTGCACACGGGGGAAGTAAGTTGCAACTTTGCCAAATCGTTTTTCACGGCAACAACTCTGGCCCCTGTTGACATTGATCCTATGTTCAACATTAGCATCTCTCCTTTAGCCAGCTTAGATACCTTTCCCTGTCTCTCAGAGCCTTTTGTCCGGACACCTAGAAGACGTCGAAGCAAGAAAAAAAGTTCACCTGCAAGATCGGAAAGTACAAAATTCAGCCCTAAACCATGCTTTTTCAGTACAATGTGAGAACTTAGTTTCATCTTTCACCACAAATCAAAATACAAAACTTGTCATGCAACAGCGTTAGACACATATGACATATCCAATTAGTACAAAATGTTTAGAGCAGTCCACATCTTGACCACCCACCCAATCCCACCATAGATATATTAAAAAAAATAACCGCTTTATCCCCACTCCTCTCATTAATTTCAAAACTCAGCAAGTAGATTCACAACCCAAATTTCAAGGCATGCTAAGCTAACCTGATAAACCATTAGACATAGCCACCTACCTCAAGTTCAACAAAAACCTCAGGCAGTGATCCAACCTCCCCAAGAACTTGCCCAACCAACCTGTCAGCACGTGTCAAAGTGGGATCCATTGTCGTCCCGACACCAATTAAGCCTCCGGGCACAGCAAACTGAAGCTCATTTTGTTCAGCATACAATGAAACTATCCTAGAGTATATGGGTGTGCATCTAATATTCCCACTCTCGTCTTTAACAACTATCCCAGGTCGAACTTCGATGAATTGGTTTACCTTCAAAACACCCTGCAAAAAACAAATTGTCGGATGTGATTAACAAAAACGTTTAAATATACCTGATCCCAGACTCAGTCCAGGATTGTCGGGCCCATCGCTTCTCATCAACCTTGAAAAACATCACAAACTCACTGTTTAGAGATAAAAACACAACACAAATCATATATCTCTTTATTCTGGTTTGGATATAGAACAGCATGCAGAGTCTTTCAAGGTCTTTTAAAAATTGCATGAACAAAAAGTTTCATATAAAAAAACAGAGAGATGCCAATAAATCAGCAGGCCACTTGTTTCTCACTCATTGAGCATCCGTTTAGTTAGCACATGGCACAAACCCTTTGTATTATTTGCAAAAGTTTTTGCACATAGAGAATCTACTTTAAAATTCTAGGGTAGACTAAACATTTTAAAAATATGAATTATACATGTTAAGGCAGACAAGCATAATATTGAGTTACTGATCTAAAGACTTACCCTCAGAATGCTTCCACCAGCTACGCCTCCTTTTATTTCATCAACCTCAAACCCAGGTTTATTGACATCAAATGACCGAATTACAATCATATTAGGCGGAGAAACAAAGTTCCTTTCAGGGATTGGGATCTTTTTGACAATATACTCGCACACAACATCGATATTATACTTTAATTGTGCTGAAATAGGTACTACTGGTGCACCATCAGCAACAGTTCCCTGGTAAGCCACCAAAAAACAGGGAGAATAGAATGTAAGTTACTGAAAAGGGACTCACTTTTGTAGCAAAAGCCTCATCAAAGAAAACTTACCTGTATAAACTTCTGTATTGCTTCATGCTGATTGATTGCCACATTTTCTTGAATCAAGTCAACCTTATTCTGAAGGATTATTATGTGCTGTAGACGCATAATTTCCACAGCAGCTAAATGCTCAGAGGTCTTGTGGTTGTGGGCAGCTCTCATTAGCAGCTATAAGTAGCAAAGCTCCATCCATGAATTGCTGCTCCATTAAGCATTGTAGCCATGAGAATATCATGGCCCTACAGAAATTGGAAAAGTAAAAATAAAAATCATATAGATGTAAAAGCAAACATACTAAAGATATATTTAATGAATTTGCATTGATTGGTGACCTGTAACCAACTTCCATATAATAAAAGTGATGGGAACCAGCAAACAGAGCACTAGTTGTATTCAATGAAGCTTGCAGAAACTCCTATTCTGCTACTGATATTCAGTGAACACCAGCTTTAGAGTAAGAGTTCTGGTACAAGAGTGCAGAAAACACACTGAAAACAAAGGAAATACTCAGAAAACACAAAAGAAAAGCCAGAGACACTGCAAGCACTTTGAGGGGCTTGCTTCCTCCCAATTCCCAGACAAGACTCACAATCTGCCTACCCCTCTCCTCTCCTCTCCTCTCCTTTTATTCTGTTCCCGCTAGTTGAATTCCCTCCCTGACCCACCTGCCACATCACTAGGTGGTTACATTGTGAACCCATGTCACTCTCAGCTCTCACCTCTCCTACGTGACCCCAAGTAATTAATTCCCTGCTGTCTTGCGTAACAAAAAGACACCACTAGAAATATGAAAATCCTATGCCAAGGGGAAAAGAGTAAAAGCCCAAAAAAAAAAAAAAACCAACAAACATATCTTCCTGGGATTAAAACAAATGGGAGAGATAATATGCTACGGAGAGAAAGAAAAATACTTTTTAAGGAATAAAATATGCAAAACCAACAGGCATAAATATGGAAGTCAACACCTATATTATATCCTAAATCTAATGAAATTATGGCAAAAAAAAACAGCCCATATAACAAATGACAGTTCAAGACTTACTGGGCAATCCACAAAAGAAACATGCCTCAGCAATTTCATCCTGCAGTTTTCAAACCCTGGCACATCACATGCATAGGACTATCTTCCTTTCCACTTCCATATGCCCTGAAGAAGAACTTTGATCACATCACTGAAAGATTGAAATAACCTGCTAACATAATGGCATTTATAAAATAAATACCCACTTGTAGCACATAGGCCTAGGACACCCGTTCATCTTCACACTTATATATATCTTAGCATTTGCATAGCCAAGCTTGATTGTAATGTTACGCTCCAACTCATTTTTAAAACGGACAGTCTGCACGTTCAGGGGAAACCAGAGGTTAACAGTTTATAATTAATAATATCCAAAGCTCAAGAAAAATGTACAATGAGGGTTATGTTGTCAAATAACTTTGTAAACAATACGAGCAGAAAACACTTTTTTGGGGGGGGTAACACAAAAAACTATAGTTAATCAAGTAACCTAACTAGACAATTTATCTATGACAAACTAAAATCCACTTGTTCAAACTAAACTAAGCCAGTTCATAATTTCCAGATTGCAACTAGATTTCACAAGCTTCATGTAACCACTAGTGCTTAGATTAGAAGGTAAATATTAATTCTTAGCAACAACCTTCATGACAATCAGTAAATATTCTCTCCCAATTTGAAACAAATCACCTATCTTTAGGTAGTTCCATTATAAAAGGCCTAAAAAACGAAATCAATTTAAGCAACCAGAAAAATTACTGTTAATTGAAGGCGTGCAAATATGACAAGAGGATCATAATATTGATTTCTCATAGTAACTGTCATTAATTAATACTAAGGATAGCTTCAGCCAGGCCAATAACTTGGCAGGTACTCATTCCATCCATTGATTTTCAAGTTCAGCAGCATGCCTTCATTTTTTTTGTTGCCCTTTCTTTTGTTCCAAGGATGTCTTAAACTATTCACCAGCAAGATGAGACAGAGTATTGTAATGCTGGCACTCATGATTTAAAATCTTTCCAGAAGCCATTGAAGACTAAACATTATGGCCAAAAAAAGCATATATTATAGTGTGGAACCAATGACAACAGATGCCACAAGGAATTAGATATATACAATATAAATTTAGAAACACCATCCTTGTCCCAACACAGCCCACAAAATTAGAGAGATAGTAAAGATAAAGGAATACCTGAACACCTGATATTGCTTTCACAACTGTTGACTTGCCATGTGCCACATGACCTATGGTGCCTGCCAGGATACAATTCATCAACTGTTAACAGTCATCAATTGGAAAAGAAGCATTTATACAAGTAGTTCTTTCTGAAGTGAGAAATTTATTTCAAGTTCAAATATGGTTGTAATAAATTGGACAATAAATGTAAATCAAATAAATTTCACAGAAGAATATTACCAATGTTAATGGTAGCCTGCCGAGATATGACTTCAGGAGAAAGTGGATGCAATTTTGTTACATCCAGTTTACTCAGGTCTTGTTCCATCAAACCCTTTCGCGACATTTTGGCTGCTTCCAATGGAAACTTTAATGAGTTATGAAATTATTTTATGACTTGGCAATTCACAATGTTTGATGCTAAACTATCTGCATGCAAACATCACAGGACAAGAAACCAGTATCAGTATCTACAAAAGAAAAATTGTACAAATCTACATTTGCGAGTATATGATACAAACCCTATTTCTCTTACCATATGACAAGCCATCATCAGGTAAAAGATTTATGCTTAATGTCAACTTATTATTTTCTTAAAATTAGAAAATTAATTATTCCAGAATGGCCAAAAAAAAAAAATTGATTTATTATTCTGCATGTTATTCTATCCTCTTAATGTTTCCTATCTAATGAAAAAGTGCAGAGAAACCACTTCAAACTTGGGGCTTTACGTCCATACTCATTCCCCCACCTAAAAAGAAACAAGAAGTTTTGATAACTCCCTCCCTTTGCACAATTTTCTCAACTTCACAGTCTATTGTGCTTGAAATTTTATCACTATGTATTATCTACTGTTTCTCTGACGGAAGATAACATACACTTTATATTCCAGCTCGTATTACCTGTCTTACTTAGACTTTTCTAGAAATTAAACAATCCAAGCAAGAAAAGAAAGTACATTAATGAGTTTGAGCTTGAGCCATAGCTTAAAAAGTGCCACCACAGGAAGCTGCACACACTGATAGAAAGATAACATAATATGTACAAATTGATTCATAAGAATCTTTTGACCAAATGACATGGCAACTACTCATAGTACCACCCTTTTCAGTTTCGCATTCATCCACACCTCTGTACTTGGCACATAGACCCTACTGTTAACAAAATGCTCCTGCTACCGAAACCCTTGTCCCACTAGCCCACACCTAGTTGCTTATGGATATAACATGCCAATTAGAAACAGTTTGTTACATAACCACTTCTACTTGTAGCATCATTCTGAGTAGAATAAAAAGGAGTTGAGACAACAAAACAGTCAAGAAAATGAACAACAGGGATGCATGTAGCATCATTCTGAGTTTAAAAAAAAAAAAAAAGCAGTTTAAGACAACAACAAAATTCGAGAAAATGATAAACAGGGATAGCATCTATTTTCCAGCCAGCCTTTCAAAATTGAAAAGTATAAAAAAAAATAAAAAAAAAGTGGGTGAAAACATGAACTGAAGCAATAACTGTATCTTCCCAAGGCTTTTCATTTAGGACAAGGTAAAGGAATCAAATGCAGAGAAGAAATTAAACCAATCTAAGGTAGGGAGGAAAAAGCCAAATCCAGCTCAGGCAAAAGATGACAATTGCTAAAATTTGCAAGGAAATTACAATGTACCATGCTCCTTTCAAGAAAAAACCGAAATTGAAAGTAAATTGGGCATTTGGCAATTCATGTTCTTCACAAACTAATAATTACTGCATCCCACCCCAGAGATTAGGGCTGTTTGCTGCTGCTCCTAAAAGATTGATTCTTTTAAATGCATGCCATAATGTGTAAATGAATCAAATCACAAACACCAACTAGACCGAATAACTAATAACAATTAGAAACCACCCCCCTCCAAAAAAAAAAAAAAAACAGAGCATCCCCAAATGCTATCAAATCTTACGCAAACCCAACCAAAATAAATTACCAAGAACTAGAAAAAAAAAAAAAACAAATTGATTGTTCAACTATTACATTTATACAGGAAAGGGAAAGAGGGACAGATTGAGGGTATTGGGATAATCCTATCCGGAGAGAGAGAAACAGAGATGAAACCTGGAAGAAGCTGGAGTTGCAATACTATTAAGTACAGTCGTCGTTAGCGTCGGCGGCGGCGATGAGGGACACCTGCGATGGCGTAGTTGCTGGAGGCAGATGCTGGTAGCTGGAGAGCGGCGGAGATGGAAGAAGGAGTGGGGAGAGTGTACGAGTGAGACTGCGTGCGGCTGATGCCAAGGGGAAGAGAAACCCTAATTCAGGGAAATGGAAAGAAAATAAATTGCCTTGTTACTAAAAGGGAAAAGAGAAACAAAAACAAAAACAAAACATCAGATATAAATTTGTAAATTTTTATGTGAAATGATTCCAGATAATGTGAAAAAAAAATGTACTCAACTCACCAAAAAATTAATAAAGTTCTGAAATTATAATATTAAGTAAATCTCAAAAGTATGTAAGATATATGTCTAATAAGTAGATTTATATGATTTACTTCTGGTATAAAATTATTTTATATTATCTTTTTCATTAAAAAGATTTAATTATTATAATAAACATTTACAAAGTTAAATTATTATAATGATATAAGTTAATATGTAATTAGATAATAATATAAAATATTTTATTTTAAAATTAAATTAAATTTAAACTTATTTATTTATATAAAAATAATAATGTTAGAATATTAAGAATTTTGTTACTATAATAACTTTTATTGATTGAGTTTATACTAATGATAATATACTAGTTCTTGATCTATTTTTTTTTTTCGGTTCTAAAGAGGCTCATATCAATGTTACGATAAGTATTAATGTTTTAAATTTTAAGACATCTCATATCAATCCAATTCTAACATGCCATTTGTTCAAAGTTACACTACTCTTCCATAAGAATTTTTTTAAAATGTAATATATATATATATATATATATATATATATATATATATATATCTTTAATTATTATTTAATTTATTTTCAAGTGAAAAGAAATATTTTATTAATTAAGAAAACCATAAGTACATAAAAACACATAAAAAAATTAGAAATAAACTAGCCTAGAGACACCAATTTAATCAGTAAATAAATATAATATTTGAATTAACTTATTTTATCATTAAAAATTATTTTTCAATGAAAATGTTCTTCTTAAAAATTTTGATTATATATTTTTTAAAACAAAAAAAAAGTAATTCAAACGCACTTGCTATTGTCCTTACCCGCATTCTCACATATTTCCATATTGCTCTAATAATGTTATAACATGATCAGCTTTCAATTTCTTAAAGGAATCAATTTTTTGGGCTAGACTTTCTTACAAGAAGTATTTGGTGGTCAACAAAAGGAACAACAAGTGATCCTTTTTTTTTGGAAGGATCAACTCTCTTACCCTAATTAACCAATTATCAAATTAAATTAATTACTTGATTAATTTTTTTTTACATGAAGGGTTTCTCGAGCTAGTTTTTCTATTAATCGAGACTAATTAATTTCCATTCCAAGATAATTTTAAGAGCACATTCTCATATACACTCCATACATTTTGGGAAATTGATTTTCTAAGAGGGTGGGGGGTGTTACACACCCCTTAAATCCAGTTGCATGCAGTTTATCACTCTATGGTGTTGTGGATGCCACGCTCGCCTATAAAACTAAAAAGACTGCTTTTGTTATAACCAGTGTTCTGAAAATCGGGTCGGCCAGTTCAACAGGACCGGACCGGCCAGTTTAACCGGTCAGATCGGGAACCGGTCACTTCACCGGTTTGGGCGAGCTCCCAAAATCGGTAAGGTCAAAAATCAATCAAAAACTGGTGAACCGGCTCCAAACCGGCTGAACCGGTCAACCCAGCATCAGTCGGTACGGTTGACGGTGGCGTTCGGTGCCTGAATGGTGAAGTTGTTGTAGTTGGAGATCATAGCCGAAATTGACGAGGGAGGAGAGGAGGGAGTTTAGAGTTGACGCTTGGTTGCTGTTCACTTTGTTCTTCACTTGTTGCATTAGAGGTTTTCGCGGAGATCCCTAGCATCCTCGTCGTGGATCTCGCTTCGACTTTCAATTTTCTGACCCACGCGAACGAGTTCGGATATGGGTTTGTTCTTCTACGGAGATCCGTACTCGCTACAAAGGGAGAAGCATTCTCAGTAGAAAAAGAGAAATAGAAATCACGAAGGAAGAGAGAGAGAGTCGGTGAGAGAAAGGAGGTGGAGAGAAAATCAGGGGGATTTGGTGGAGAAATCATAGGGAGAGTAACTAATTCGCAAGAGAGCTAGGGAGAGAGAGGTGAAAGAAGCATTTCTGGGTTATGCTTTTAGCTCTCGAATTCACCTTGAACATTGGCTATACGGGGAGGAAAAAAAAAAGCAATTTTTTCTTTGTACGGTGAGATCCACAAGGGAAAAGCAAAATTCATGTGACAATGGAAGCCAAGCCTCTTCGAATTGTTCCCTCTTCAAACGACACCTCCGATTTCTCTTCCACTCTTTTCTATTTTGCACCTTTTTAGTGTTACTTATTTATTCTTCTTCTTACGCTTTTGTGGTTTGTGTGTCTTTCTGGAGAGGAAGGAGGTGGACCCCAGAAGAAAATTGACGGGGGACAGAGGATGAAGGGTGTTGTTGAAGGGGATAGGCCTCTGGTCAAGGAAGAGTCCTCCTCGTGCGTTGATAATTGAATTTTATCACACTTAATTGTTACATTTGATTAATGATTTTTAAGACTGTTTAGTGTGTAATTAATGATTTTTGGTCTAAATTGGACTTTGGGGTTTTAATTGGATTTAATTTATTTTCGTGCTAATTTTTCAGATTTACATATTTCCAGTATTTTGATCATAACTTTTGTTCTAGGTATCCGATTAACCTCATTCTTATTTTGTTTTGCAGATAACTCAAAGAGCTACAATTGGTATTAGAGGCTTGAAGGCCAAATTTGGACAAAAGGTAGTCAAAATTGGAGCCAAATTCAGTCACAGAATTCTGGAGCTATGTTAGTTAATTAGGCGTAACTTTGTAATTAGGAGCCCAAATTACCTGGGACCAAAGCCATTAGTTATGTTTTAATTTGGGCTGGTTTTGGAGCCCCTGACCTGGTTTAGTTTTAGGTTAAAAACAATAGATTAGGGAAGCACGACAGCAGCTTTGATATTTGTGAAATTTTAGATCAAGAACACCTCTCTTCTTTTCTCTCTTATGTTCATCTTGTTCTTTTTTTCTTTCTTTTTTCGTTTTCTGTTTGTGCACAGCCATGGTAGGCTAACTTTTCAATCAATCAACCTATGAGTTGAGGATTCTGTTGTTGAATCCAGAGGACCCGTGCTCTCCATGAACTGAATCCATTTCTCTTCCCCTTTACTCGAATTGAGCAACACGATTGTGTACGTTGAATCTGAGCATATGAGGTTTGTCCATGATTTTTGTATTTTGATCATCCAGGGAAGGGATTAAATGTTAGATTTAATATTTAGGTTGATTCACCCAAGGGATTTAAAATCAAAATAGGTTGAAGTGAACATTGTACGATGGCATGAGTGAACGCGCCAAGTGCTTGATTAAATGCTAGGTGATTGTCTAGTAGAGAGGGTTCCTATATGAATGCAGGGATTCTGATTTGTTTAAGGTCAATCACGAAATTCAGTAATTCTTTGTCCAGTGACAGATGTCCTTGAAACCTCAATTCTGGGTTGTTGATTACTTTTAATTTGTTAATTTCGTTTTTATCTCTTGTCTTAATTTCAATCGTATTTAAAACCCCCCATGTGTGTTGTTCTGTTTTCAATTGAGTGATTTAGTCCTATGCAAAAATCCTTGGGAGACGATTCAGGTTGTCTTATATTACAAATTTCTTTATAAGCCTGGTTAATTTAAGTGAGTTCGACAGATCATGTCATGCGTTGAGCTTGATCTCGGGGTTGGTGCTTGCTCTACAGCAGAAGCTGCAAACCCTGTGATCGCAGCACGCCACAAGTGATGTACTGTATTTTTATAATTTTTATTTATTTTATTAATATATAAATAATTATCTATAAATATATATATATATATATATGTTTAATTATATTCCGGTTCGATCATGGTTCGACCACGGTTCGACCATTAAACCTTAAATCAGTACTTCAACCGGTTTGGTTTTCAAAACCTTGGTTATAACTTATGCATGTCTAGGTTGGGTGAAATCAGATTCAAGTGGGGCATTTTACTGCCCAAAAAGAATGAAAATATGAAATGCAATATGAATGAGAATGAGATATTCTTATTGGAGTACTTATTTCATTTCTATTCTTACTTCTACTCTCATTTTCATTTCATTTCATTTTCTCCGTCATACCAAATGTGTAGAGGCCTATTGTGCAATTAATGGGTTTTAGGTTTGTGGTTTCCAGCAATCTTGGCACCTGTTCTTTTAAGGCTGAGTGTTGGGTTATGTCTGAAAATGGCGTGGGTAAGAGGTTTTTGAAGGATTATTAGTGTTGAATCAGATTTGTTGGTGCAAGCTAATGCTTTAAGACATGGTCACAATTCTTATATTACAACTGCCAATTTATTGGGTCGTTTATATAAATCCTTTGCTTGCAAGAAGATGGCAAGTTTGGATTTGTCTTCAAAAAGGCCAATCATTATGCTGCGATTGGTTGGTGAATGACAGCTTGAATCAAGAACTTTCTTTGAAGAAGTTTCTACAACATTTCTCATGTGCTTTCGACTACTCTGTAGAAAACTATAACTTTTTCTTTAGGAAGAATTTATGAGTGTGTTCCTTCCATAGTAGTACTATATAAGAGCCACGTAAAAAGAAGAGGTGAAAAGAGAAAACGTTGACAAAGGAAAGATAGTACAGTTAAGTATGGAAAAAAATTTGAGGAGATAATTATTTTATATTTACAACAATTTGATTGTGCAAATGGACTTCAGAAGGGGGGTTGAATCAAGTCCTATCCAAAATGAAACTTTCTGCAGCACTTAAAATAGCAAGATTAAAAACACAGATGAGACTACTTATATACTAACATAAGCAGGCTAATCTCTAATAGGTTCAAATTTTAAAATGTGATATCTTACACACACAGAGTTTAAAACACATGCAGTAGATGAATAATACATAGTTAAACAAGATACGGTAAAAGACAAGAGATATAAGAGTTTGTACAAGTCATTTATACTACTTCAGCTCTCAAAAAATGGAACCTACGTCCAGTCCCCAGTACAACTAAGATTTTTCACTATTTTCGAGTGTTATTCTTCAACCTTAGCCTCTCCAAGTTAGAACACAAGTAGTTTTTTTCAATCATAACCTCTCCAAGCTAAAACAAGTAGTCTATAACCTTTCCAAACTCTCAAATCAAACAGCCACATAGGGCTTTCACAAATACAGTGATAAACAACTTTGTTGCAGCATGGATATTCAAGTTTTAGTACAATACAGTGAATGTTCTGCAATGGAAGCACTAGAACTCAACTATTTTCTAGTCATTCACATATTCTCTTCTTCTTATGATTTTGAAATGACTTGGGAATATAAAGAACAACTCCAGTTGATCGTTGAGACTCCCAAATTCCTTTTTCAAAAAGTTTCTGCCATCTTTTTCAGCTTTTGCAGTTGTGGAAGGCTTTTTCTTGCTTTGTCTTCAAGTTGTTCCTATTTGTACAGTAAATATCCGTTTGCATTAATTCTGAGATCTCTCACAATCACTTCTGACAGCTTTTAACAGTTTTCATGCAGAGTATATGCATGCAGTGCAAAAAAGTAGTTTCATGAGCAGACTAATCTTCAGTTCATAAGCAAGTTTATCCTTCGTATTCCAGAAACTTGACTAGCAGGCTCATCTTCAATTCATGAGACAGCTAATCCTTCACAGCATCAACTGAAATCTTCATGTTTTCAAGAGCAAATTGATTTTCTTGATAAGCAGGCTCCAAGCTGGTCTCTTTTAATATTTTAGAAAGAATTTTTTTGTGATGTACAACTATCTTCTTCTTTTTCAATTTATGTCCAAAGACTTTGTACATGAGACAGCTTCATATGCTTGTTAATTTGCTCACATTTGTGACTTCCATGAGATATTCATGTGATCTTTTGATAAATATATAATATAGTCCTTTAACCAAGATCAAGCATGAGTAAACAGTGTAAAATGATCAAAGGTAATATTTGTAATCATCACCAAATCAATGCCAAAATAAACCTTGGGCTAACAATCTCCCCCTTGATGATGACAAACATATTTTAACTTAAGAATGCAAATTTTCAAAAGATGTATTATAGCTAAACACAATGTATCAGAGGAAAAGAAATATCATAACTAATGTTTAGAGCAAATTGGTTATGGATAAAAATTGAATAAGAAAGGAAAATAGCAAAAATAGAAGTACTCCCCCTGAGATTAATATCTTTCCCTGTCTAAAAGATTAAAGGAATGAAATACCTGGGAGCTTCTTTTCAAAATACCACCTTTGCACTTTCCTTCATTTTGCTCTAATGCTCTTTCATAGTCCTTGTTCTCCCATTGAGTCACAGATTTGTATTCTTGTTGTTTCATGTTCTTCCTTTTTGAATCTTTTTGCATTCTTGTTGCATTCTTGTTCTCCCCCTTTTGGCATCACTCAAGGTGGGAAACACAGATACATACCAAGGACGATAACAGAGAAATAATATAATGTAAAGATAGAAATGCTAAAAATTATATTCGACCAAAGGTTCACACACATCCAAAAAGGATATTGTCCAAGTATGCTTCCGCAAAGTGTAGCCAAAAGATAAACAGTAGCAGAACATAAAGTTAGAGCAAAAATGTCAATGTAAGTCATCAAAAAGATATAAAAAAAGTATGCTCTAAATTGTGCAGAACTAGTATGCTCTAAGATGGAATAAGCATTCTAATCAGGTTAATCAAAATTAGAACTAGATGAAAGAATGAAGAAAGAAGTAGGTGGTGGCTTCTTCTTAGGAGGTTCTTTGGGCCAGGCTCTTTTCTTAGCTTTAGGCCTAAGTTTAGTGTCATAGGCATTAGTCCACCAATGTTCAAAATCATTAAACTAAGTCTTCATCCCTTCAAGTTAACTGTGGAACCTTTGAAAGGTATTCATGGCATTGTTGGACCTGATCTTCTAAGCACGTTCAATCCTCTTTTGCCTAATAGCCAGCTCATCAAGAGTATCCAGAATCTTCTGCAGAATAACAGGATTAGTAGACTGATTTGTAGTACCAGTAGGCTGATCTTTGACAGTAGAAGCTTTCTTCTTAGCATGTTTCTTTTTGGCTTCAAAATAAAGAATGATGTCCTTGAGTATGCTAAGAGGAACATCAGTAGCCTCTTCAACCACCTTTTCTTTACCCTTGCTCTTTGAAGAACCTACATTTTCCTCTTTGCCCTTCTTCCTCCAATTTCCAGCTTCATCTAATTCAATTCCAGATAGTGAAATATATTTACCACTGATAGTACTTTTCACTGTTTCATGAGCTTCACCTTTAAGATCAACACCAAAATGCTTAAAGAAACAAGTGAGTAGTATATCATAAGGTAAGCTTACTGGCTTCTTTTTATAAGCACACTCAGCCATATAATGCATCATAATATAAAACACAGAGGTACTTTCATCACAAAATGATACAGAATAAGAGTTTCCATCATGTTGACTAGATGGTAGCTCTCATTCTTTGGAAGAATTACCTTAGAAACCAACTTGTGAAGGAATGTGTTCATAGAGCCAAGTGCAGCATGTGTAGGCTTCCCTTTTTCAAGTTTTGACAGATGAGGGCATACAGTCTTGACAGCATTCTCAAATGACACTTCAGAGTCACTATTCCACTTATTGAAGCAATAAATTTTCACACCAATGGGTTTTACACCAAGAACAGTTTCAATGGTCTTCAAATCAATAATGATGTCCTTCCCTTTAACATAGGAATACAGAGCCATATCCCTTTGCTCTAAGTTACAGTAAAATAACTTCACCAATTGTGGGTACACTACTTCGTCAACATCGAAAATGGGCAACCAGTTTTGAATACCAAAAATTTCTTCAATATTCATTACCTTTTCCTTAAGAGAGGGAATGTTCACTTTAGTATTCTGGGCTCTAACCCTCAAATTAAAGGTATCAGTAAATCTTTCAAAAGCTTGAAAGGTTTAAAAAGAGAATCATAAAAAAATATCCTTTGCCTTCTTTTTCTTCCTTTTCTTCTTTTCAATTCTACCTTTCCTCACTAATAACTTTTCTTTCTTTTTCTTTTCCTTAGACTTTTTTTCTTTTTCTTACTCCTTTGTTTCTTTTCTTTCTTAGAAACCCTAGCTTCCTTCTCAATTTCATTAAGAGAAGTAGAACCAGAGGATGGAGTGAGAGAGGGATACCTTATGTTTTCTTCAGAGGAACCTCTCAAATCTTCAATCTCCACATCTGGGTCCTCGAAATCATTTGCTGGAGTGATTGAACTCCCAGATTCAGTAGCTAAGACATCCTCCTCATCGCCAGAGCTAATAGGTTGCTTCGTTTTTCCATGCTCTATTTCTGGTTCAGCGCCTTTATTGTGCGAATCAGCCACATTTTCATTCAAATTAGGTTGTTCCCTTTTGGGTTGAGACGATTCTTGCTCGTGATGAGACACCTCTTCCTCAGAATCAAGCTGAACAGGGATTGAATCCCTTTCCACCTGCTGTTTCATAATGGTTCTCATTATTTGCAGACGCTCGGAGCTCCTCATAAAAGGGGTTTTCGCGCCTCTAGTCTTCACCATTCTCAAAGATGATTTTCAAAATGAAATGAAAACTAAAATGAAAGAATGTTGGTCTAGGGCTTTTGTAACTCCTTAGGAAACTGCTTCTGAATAGTGGGTTACTTGCAGAGATGAAGTTACAATCGTAGGAACGAGAAAGAGAGAGAAAAAGCAAAAATGTTGGACGAAACATAAGAAACCTCCAAAAAATGGGAAGAAGTGGAAGGTCAAAGGGTTTTCCTTAGAAATGGACAAAAAGAATTAACTCCTGTGTCAGTTACTTTTCAAAAAGTAATAATATTAAATTTTTGAAGTTGGGGGTTATGCTACAGTAGTGTTATGAGCACACTTATTAAGCATTATGAACAGGCTTATGTGAGCCTAATTATTTAATGCTCATAAAGCATCCTTATGGGTTACATGAGCTTTCTCATTTATATCAGTAAAATCACTTTTACTGCAGAATTCTTCATTTTGTAAAAATTGACATAGAAATTAACACAAATTATCCTAAAACTGATCTTTCATGTTCTGATATAAGAGAATTACTTTAAAAAATAATTCTGTCATCATTTTAGCATGCTTATTCAATGCAATGAGTATGCTAACATGTAAGTTTGAGTAGCAAAATTTTTCAAAACAGCTTCAAATCATTTCAAACTATTCCAGAATTCAAAATGACATCAAAGTATACATGTTTAAGCACACAGACACAGATTATGCAGGAAATGATAGTAATTATGTAGAAAATTTGATTTTTGAACTGTAAAACATGCAAAAATGTATCAAATAATGCAACAAACATAATTAACACTTGCTAACCATACATCTGAGTTATAAAACTCCAAGATAACATATTAAGCTAGGTCCATAGTACTAGACATCCCAATTTCCTTTCTTAAAGTACAAAATCTCTCTTCTTGAAGAGGTTTTCTAAATATATCTGCCAGTCGTTCTTGAGAATTCACAAATGAGATTTCAATATTCCCCTTCCCTTTTGAACATGATCACGGATAAAGTGATATCTAATTTTTATTTGCTTTGTTATTGAATGTCAAATTGAATTTTTAATCAAATTTATAGCACTAGTGTTATCACAATATAATGGAATATGATAAAAAAGCAAACCATAATTAACTAATTGATGTTTCATCCAAATCAAAGTTGAGAACAACAACTAGATGCAGACATATACTCAACCTCAACTATAGAGAGTGCCAAAGAACTTTGCTTCTTGCTAGTCCATGAGACAAGTGAATTACTAATGAATTGGCAATATCCACTAGTATTCCTTCTATTAACTTTATCTCCTGCAAAGTCAGCTTCACAATAACCATAAAGCTCAAAATGATTAGTGTTAGGATACCATAATCCATAAGATGAAGTTCCAAGCAAATATCTAAAAATCCTCTTGACTGCTATTAAGTGGGATTCTTTAGGATTTGATTGGAATCTTGCACATAAGCAAACACTAAACATAATATCGAGTCTAGAGGAGGTTAAATATAACAATGAACCAATCATACCTCTATACCTTTTCTCATCTACGTCCTTACCATTCTCATCTTTGTCCAATTTAGTTGATGGATGCACGGGCGTAGCCATAGACTTTGCCTTATCCAATCCATATTTCTTTAAAAGCTCTCTAGTGTATTTCTTTTGATTGATAAAGATTCCTTTTTCAAATTGCTTCACTTGAAGTCAAAGGAAAAATGTTAATTCACCCATCATGCTCATATCAAATTCACTAGTCAAAAGGCTTGAAAATTCCTTACACAAACTTTCCTTAGTGGATCCAAAGATAATATCATCAACATAGATTTGTACTATTAAAATATCATGCTCAAAAGATTTTGTGAAAAGTTTTGTATCTACCTTTCCTCTTTCAAAACCATTTTCAATTAGAAAGGTGCTTAGTCTTTCATACCAAGCTCTAGGAGCTTGTTTCAAACCATAAAGAGCTTTAGAAAGCTTAAGCATATTATTTGGAAAGGATTTGTTTTCGAAACCAGGGGACTGTCTTACAAAAACTTTCTCATTAATAAAACCATTTAGAAAAGTACTTTTCACATCCATTTGATAAAGTTTAAAACCTTTATGAGATGTATATGCAAGTAACATACGTATAGCTTCAATTCTTGCCATGGGTGCATATGTCTCATCAAAATCAATGCCTTCTTGTTGATTGTAACCTTGGGCTACAAGTCTAGCTTTGTTTTTCACAACTTTTCCATTCTCATTAAGCTTGTTTCTATTGACTCATCTTGTTTCAATGATAGTGCAATCATTTAGTTGTAGAACAAGACTCCATACTTTGTTCTTCTCAAACTGTTACAGCTATTCTTCTATAGCTTTACTCCAGGCATCATCATTTAAGGCTTCATCAATAGACTTTGGTTTAACTTGAGGCATAAGAACCAAGTTGCTGTTGCTTTTGAATGATGATCTTGTCTTAACTCCTTGAGTTAGATCTCCAATAATGAATTCTTGAGGGTAAGAAGATAAAAATCTCCATTCCCTTAGCAAACTTTGATTTGTGCCTCTAGATGAGCTTTCTGGTGGAATAGAATGAGCAGACTGATCTCTGTCAGGAACTGAGTTTTCTTTGGTTTGGACTGTGGTCTGTCTCTGCTTGAGGCTAGTCATCTCTTCATTTTCCTGTGCCGAAACAGGCTTATTCACAATGAACTTGTTATATTCATCAAAGGTTACATGCATGGTTTCTTCCGTAGTTTGAGTTCTTTTGTTGAAAACTCTATATGCTTTGCTTGTTAAAGAGTAACCAAGGAAGAAACCAGCATCGATCTTTGAGTCAAACTTATCAAGATTATCTTTGTTATTGAGAATAAAACACTTGCAACCAAATACATGAAAATAGCTCAAGTTTGGTTTTCTTTCCATTCAAAGCTCATAAGAGATTTTCTTAAGTAAGGGCCTTATCAAAATACGATTTTGAGTATAACATGCTATATTTACAGCTTCAGCCAAAAAGTATTTTGCTAAATCATTTTCACATAGCATAGCTCTAGCAATTTCTTGTAAAGAACGATTCTTTCTTTCCACTACCTCATTTTGTTAAGGTGTCCTTGGGCAAAAAAAGCTGAGTTATGTCATTTTCTTTACAAAAAGTTTCAAATCTTTCATTTTCAAATTCACCTCCATGATCACTTCTTATGGAAGCAACACATGATCCTTTTTTATTTTGAATTCTTTTGCAAAACTTTTCAAAAGATTTAAAATCATCACTCTTATGAGCTAAGAATAGAACCCAACAAAATCTTGAGTAACCATCAATAATAACTAAGCCATACTTTTTGCCACCAAAGCTTAAAGTCTTAGTTGGACCAAACAAGTCAATGTGTAGAAGTTGTAAAGATCTAGTAGTTGTCACAACATTCTTAAGTTTAAAAGAGGATTTGGTTTGCTTTCGTTGTTGACAAGCTTCACAAATAAAGTCTTTTTCAAATTTGATCTTTGGCAAACCTCTAGTCAAATCCTTTTTCAAAAGCTTAGAGATAAGGTGCATACTAGCATGTCATAATCTCCTATGCCACAACCATTTTTCATCATTTAAAGAAAAAAAACATTTCACATTTTGATTGTTTAGGTCCTCTAATTTAACAATATAAATATTGTCCTTTCTTTGACTAACAAAAAGTATGTTATTATTAGACTTGTCATGTATGATGTATTGTGATGATCTAAAAATAACTTGATAACTTTTGTCACATAATTGACTTATACTAAGCAAATTATGCTTTAAGCCTTCTACTAGATATACATCATCAATGGCAGTTGAAGAATTCTTACCAATCTTACTAATACCAATGATTTTGCCTTTACTATTGTCACATTTCCTCTATCTTTGGGTGTAAGAGTGATAAACTTTGATGTATCTCTGATCATGTGTCTTGAATAACCACTATCAAGGAACCATTCTTTTATCTTGTTCCTTGACTTTAAGCATACCTACAATAGAGTTCAAGTAGGTTTAGGTACCCAAACTGCTTTGGGTCCTTTGAGGTTAGTTTCCTTGAACCTAGGTACATATGTCCCTTTTGGAACCCATATCATCTTCCCATGAGCAGTTTGTTTCCTTCAATGAGCACACTCATGAGACATATGTCCCTTATGTCTACAGTGGTAACAAGTAGTATAAGGAGAAGCAGAATTTTTAACTTTAACAAAGAAGTTTTGTAATACTTAGCACTTTTAGATGCATCATATCCCAAACTAACTTTGTTAAAAACACATCTTTGCTTTCCTAACAAAATGTCCAAGTTTTCTTTCCCTTGAACAAATTTTGAAAGTTCATTTGTTAAGCTCTCTACCTTCTTGTGTAACTTTTCATTTTTAACTTTCAAGTCACGAGAAGAAGATTATGCCATATTTTTCAAAGATTCATTTTTTTCTTTCAAAAGCTTATTTTCTTTAACCAATAAATCATTTTCTTTCTTAAGAGAGGTATACTTGGAAAGAATAGTTTTTGATCCAATCAATAACTCATCAAAAGCTTCAAGTAACTCATCATAAGAAAGATTAGATTTGGTTACCTCATCTCCTCATTAGCTATGAGACAAACATTTGCAATTTTGTCCTCATCTTCATCATCACTCTCGGATGAGTCACTTTCCAGGTCTTCCCAAGTGGCTATCATGGATTTCTTTCTTCTAGGCTTCTTGGAGTCCTTCATGAAAAAAGGACAATCTGTCCTAACATGTCCTGCCTTCTTGCATTTATAACATATGATGCTAGGCTTGCCACTGAATTCTCTTTTGTTGAAGTCTTTCTTGAAGTTAGGAAGTTTCTTGGACTTTTCTCTTTTTTTCCACATCTTGTAGATCTTCTTAGAGATAAATGTCAAGTCATCATTGTCATTGATTCTTCTGCATCTTGAGCCTTTAAGGCAATGCTTTTCTTTTTCTTTAAGTTAGCATGCTTACGCCTGAGATAAGTAGTCTCATAAGGTATAAGATTACCTCTGAGCTAATCATAGGATAGCGTGCTTATGTCTCTGCCTTCTTAGATGGCTGAGATTTTGGATAGCCAAGGTTTAGTGAGACTTCTAAGAACTTTTCTCACTAGCTTTTCATCGGTGTAGGATTTGCCAAGAGCATCAAGGTTATTTACAATAACTGAAAGTCTCTCAAACATTTCATCGATCCTTTCACCTTCCTTCATCTTGAAAAGCTCATATTCATGGATAAGCATGTCGGCTTGGTTTGTCTAACTTGCTTGGTTCCTTCATGCGTGATTTTAAGTTTATCCCACATTTCTTTAGTGGATTTGCACCTTGAGATCTTGTGATATTCTTCAAAACTTGTAGCATAGTGCATCATGTTGATTGATCTTGTATTAAGCTTTATTTTCTTGATGTCCTCTGCATCCCATTCCTCTTCTATCTTAGGAACTTCTCTTCCACCTTTAATTTTCTTTGGAACTTCGGGATCATTAACAATGATCTTCCATATTTGATAGTCCATTAATTGAATAAAGATTCTCATCCTTTCTTTCCAATATGGATAGTTTTCTCCATTGAAGAATGGAGGTCTGTTCATGGACTATCCTTTAGAGAGGTTGTAGGAGACAACATGAGACATTTTGTATAACCTTGGATCTTCTCACAGCGGTCAAGCTTGACACGAGGTCAAACTCTGATACCAATTGATGGTGCCAATGGACTTGAGAAGGGGGGTTGAATCAAGTCCTGTCCAAAATAACACTTTCTGCAGTACTTAAAATAGTAAGATCAAAAACACAGATGAGACTGCTTATATACTAACATAAGCAGGCTAATCTCTAACAGGTTCAAATTTCAAAATGCGATATCTTGCACACACATAGTTTAAAACACATGCAGCAGATGAATAACACACAAGCAAGCAAGATAATATAAAAGACAAAGGATAGAAGAGCTTGCACAAGCCATTTATACTGGTTAGGCTCCCAAACAATAGAACCCACATCCAGTCCCCAGCACAGCTGAGATTTTTCATTATTTTTGAATGTTATTTCTTCAACCCTAGCTTGTCCAAGTTAGAACAAGTAGTCTAAAGCCTCTCTAAGCTCTCAAATCAAACAACCACACAGAGCTTTCACAAATACAGTGATAAACAACTCTGTTGTTCAAGTTTTAGCACAATATAGTGAATGTTTTGTAATGGAAGCACTAGAACTTAATTATTCTCTAGTCATTCACGTATTCCCTTCTTCTTAGGGTTTTGAAATGTGTTGGGAATATAAAGAACAGCACCAGTTGACCATTGTGAACTCCCAAGCTCTTTTTTCAAAAAGTTTCTGCCATCTTTTTCAGCTTTTGCAGTTATTAAAGGCTTTTTCTTGCTTTGTCTCCAAGTTGTTCCCATTTGTACAGTAAATATATGTTGGCATTAATTCTAGGATCTCTCACAACCCCTTCTGACATCTTTTAACAGTTTTTGTACAGAACAAACGCGTGCATTGTAAAAAAGTAACTTTATGAGCAGACTCGTCTTCAGTTCATGAGCAAGCTCATCCTTCGTATTCTAAAAGCTTGACTGATGGATGCTAGCAGGCTCATCTTCAATTCATGATATGGCTGATCCTTCACATCAGCAACTGAAATTTTCATGTCTTCAAGAAGGAATTTATTTTCTTGATAAGCAGGCTCTAAATTGGTCTCTTTTAATATTTTAGAAAGAATTTCTTTGTGATGTATAACAATCTTCTTCTTCTTAAATTTATGTCCAAAGACTTTGTACATGAGACAGCTTTATATGCTTGTTAATTTGCTCACATTTGTGACTTCTATGAGATATTCATGTGATTGTTTGATAAATCTATAATATAGTCCTTTAGCCAAGATTAAGCACGAGTAAACAGTGTAAAATGATCAAAGATAATGCTTGTAATCATCACCAAATCAATGCCAAAATAAACCTTGGGCTAACACAATTGTAGTTATAAATGGAAAGATTTTATAAGTGCTTGTTTGGTTAAGAATTTTTGCACTCCAAACAGATTTTTCACACTATCCAAGACACTTTCATCTAAATCAGGGTGGGATAAATGGTAATTGAACGAGTTCATTGAAGATCTACCTTGACCCTAACTTGGAACACCCTTATGCAAACCCAAGTTTTTTATATAAATAAAAAAGTGTTTGAACTACTACAAAATCTTAAACAAAGAGAATTGGAGGATGGTATCATATAGACAACAAGAAGATTGTGTTTTTTCTGAACACTACCCTAAAGTAAAATATGAACTATGGGCAGAACCTTGGGCTTGAATATGTTTTATTCACAGGGGCTCCAGCATAATATGATGGATCCAAATTTAGTTATCTTTAAAATAAAAAAGCCAAACGAGGAATTAGTAGTAGTGTCTAGCCAACCTCTTGTCGTCTCTTTTAGGAGATACTAACCACCAGATTATGGCTCCTTTGTGTTTTGGAAGGAAACTCTTGCAAGTTGAAAGAAGCATCGTGGTTGGTGACGGTGGTGCTCTCTTTCTTGTCACTCCAGCTATTGGCTACCACCACCATCGACTCCACCACTTTATGTTCTCATTTTAATATTATCATTACTTTGATCATCAATTATGTAACCTAACGAATTATAAGTAACATGTTTGTCATAACAGATCTCTAGTAAATTTGATTTGAGATCATATTATAAACTCAATAAATACTTTTAAATGCTAAATAGATTTCAAACAATTCTCCAAAAGATCATGCAAAATCCTGTTTCCTAAATGAAAAAAAATTTGAGAAATAACTTAAATTCAACATAAAAGTAATTTTTGCAAGTACAAAACTAAATTTGTTCATAATTTATAAAAACAAAAATATTTAAACAACTTTCAAATATATATATATATATATATATATATATATATATATCTTAATTGAAAGATTGACCTTAGAATTAGAACTGTTTTAATTAAAAAAAAAAATAAAAAAAAAGAAATGCTTATGAATTTTGATCTCTTGCATATATATAGGGATTTCAAAAAATTTTCTGGTTATGAATATGAATATCTGTCCATTATCTATTGGACCTTGTTGAACATCTGAGCTCCACAAGCTGTCATTGCAGCACCCACTCTCCTCTCGAGACAACAAATTGCCATATCAATTTGTATCTCTCAGAATCCAACAGCCTTAAATTCTGATATCTCTTCACTCGCTCGCTCACTCACTCTGTTCATTCTTTCTCTTCCCTGCAATCTCTTCTTGTGCGTGATTTCTGCTGCTTTTGCGCGTTCATTGGTTCTTCTTTCCCTTCACGCCTGGCTGGGAGTAGAGTCGGTGTTAGACTCACCCTTTTACCGCCCCGCATAGAGAGTGAAAGCTTTCCAAAGCCATAGCAGAAGAGAAAGTGTCTCCAACCCATAAAGCATTGATTTTTACAGAGAATTCAGCTGAATTTGGAGAAGATGGGGGCAGGGGACTACTACAAGGTACTCAAGGTGACCCGTAGTGCCACCGATGAGGAGCTGAAGAAGGCATACAAGAGATTGGCCATGAAATGGCACCCAGATAAGAACCATCAACACCCAGTTAAGAAAGAAGAAGCTGAGGCCAGGTTCAAGCAGATTTCTGAGGCCTACTATGTTCTCAGCGACCCAAAGAAGCGCCAGATCTATGATTTCTATGGCCACTACCCCCTTAACTCTTTTCGGGTGAACAAAGAAAGTGCTGATAGGGAAATTGGGTATCAGAGGGACGAGAAAGCAGGGGTGGTTGAGAGCAAATTGGCGTGTACCCTTGAGGAGCTTTACAAAGGTTGCAGAAGGAAGTTGAAGATCTCAAGGACTGTTCTTGATGAATTTGGGTGATCGCTAATCTCCCTTTTACCATTCATGCCTTAATCCATGCATTACCGGTATAAATCAGAGTTTTTTCTTTTTTTCTTTTTTGTTAATTTTAGTTCTGGGCTTATGAATGGAGGATGTGTTAGGTTGTAAATTTGTTTTTACATTACCCTCATAAGATAAATTTGCTTAGAAGGTGCCTTTGAAATTCGATGATTCCATTTAACATCGTATGTTTGTGTTGAATATAAGCTGCGGATGTTACCCAACAACACCAATAACCACCAATTCTCAGAGAGCATTTTAATTGAAATATTACTGATACTGATAGTCTGAAACTAATACTACTTATTTTCTCACATGTCTAACTGTAGACAAAACAAAATTTGCTGCTAAAATGGTATTACACTACGCTTGCATTGTTACCCAAACTTTTGGCTCTTGAATCTTTTCCTTACAGAAAAGGACCCTTGGTTCAATTGCAAAGAAATTTTATTGTATCTTATATTGTAAATACTTGGTTAGTTTACATTTTACTTGACCCTGTGGTCTTCCCTTGGCGATAATCTTGTTTCACTTATTATCATTATTATTATTATTATTTTCTTTTTATTTGGCTACTTCATGTTTTCTTTTTTGGCCCTAGGCTTGATCACGCACACTTGTGCAGGCATGCATTTGTTTGTAGATACATGTGCACCCACATGTGGAGAAAGGGTGGTCCTGTGTTAATTGTTTTTGGTATTTGTGTTGACCCTCCCGATGTTTCTGTGGAACAATAATACAATTTTTAAGTTGTATAAAATATGTTTGATTGGTTTATAATAATATTGAGTTTCAGGTTTGTTTACTGGTGAACTTGTCTATTTGAATCAAAATTGGATCAAAATAAAAGTAGGAGCTCAATATACCCTCTTTTTATTCCTCTTTTCTTTTCTCATTTCAATTTGTTTAGAAATATATGATCTTGGGTTCACAAACTGTCCTCTTTTGGTTTTTGCAGTGAGATGAAGTCTGTGGAAGAAATCTTGAAGATAGATGTTAAACCTGGTTGGAAGAAGGGCACAAAAATAACTTTTCCTGGGAAAGGCAACCAAGAACCAGGAACCTCTCCAACTGATCTAATTTTTGTGGTGGACGAGCAACCACATGCTTTGTTCAAGAGGGTTGGGAATGATTTGGTAGTCACACAGAAAATATTACTTCTAGAGGCTCTAATAGGAAAGACTATTCACTTGACAACCTTGGATGGAAGAGACCTCACAGTTCAAGTGACAGATATTGTGAAACCAGGCTATGAGTTGGTGGTCCCAAATGAAGGGATGCCAATTTCGAAGGAACCTGGTAAGAAAGGAAAGTTAAGAATCAAGTTTGATGTTATGTTTCCGTCAAGGCTTAGCACACAGCAGAAGTATGACCTGAAAAGGATTCTGAGCAATGCTGATAACTAATTCAATCATTTTAGTCTAATGGCTGTAACTCTCCATTAACACTGATTGACATGACAGGTCAGATTGCACTGTGAATATTTGATTCCACTCTTAGATATGAAAATTGTGGATAATACAGATAAACCAAGCATAGTTGCTACCTTAATTATCTGCATTCTGCAGAGCTTTGGAAACTAGTGTTTTCTGCTGCAAAAAGGGGTTTGGATTTTGTTTTATCTATATTATTATACATTGTTAGTATTTTAACTCTAGTTCTAGAAGAAGGGAAAATAAAAAAGGAAAAGAAAAGGAATTCTGATCATCTGTGCATTGACAGGCTTCAGTTAAATAGAGGCTTCTTGTTTATTTATGATATGCTTAGTATGAATTATGAAATTGACTTGTATGGAGATATTTCCAGACTTCCCTGTAACCTACCGTGTATCAATGTCCTTGCCTTTTGTCCCATGATCTCTCTTTCTATTTTTGCCTTTTATTTTACAAAAAAAAATTTTATTCAACTTATACTTTCAGTAGTTTTTTATTCTTGTTTTTTATAGAGAGAACTATGTTGGTTGCCCAATAATATTGCTAGTTGTTGAAGATCTTGATGAGCAGAGTCGAATATCACTAAAGAATCCAATGGATGTTAGATTTGATATATATAAAGGGTCAGATGACATCAAAAATGTTATTCTTATGCCCTAATCCTTCACCTCCCCCATACACCTATCCTGAATGATAATAAGAAAGAGAGAAACTTAATTTCTTTTCACTTTTTCCTTTATTCTCTTCTTTCTTACCATAAAAGGTAGGTGTATGGATATTGTTTTAGGATTGATATGTAGAAATAACTTAGTTGGATGACATATATGTCTACATATAAATTGTAATGGTAAACAATGACAACAAAACTTTTGGGGTGAAAACAATGGCACCAATTTATTTAGCTTTCTGTTAATTTCTGGTCTTTTATTGTTCCCTTGTAATGGTCAAGGTAGAAGAATATGCTGCAGGGCCTTGCTGATTTTATTGCAGTGCATGATCACACATTTATTTTCTGTGTTCCTCAATCAACCTTTGTAAGTCCTCCTTTTTTACTCCCACCACTTTATCAGCCACTATGCCTTTCTTAATCAGTAAGAAAGTTGGCATTGTCTGCACCTGGTATTCTTGAGACACCTCCTGTTTCCATTTATATACAGTGATTCCAAATCAGTTCCCAAGTGCTGGAAATCATTTGTTACTGTAAAATAATTATGTGTACTTTCTACAACCTGGAACAAATGAGTTATAGTGAAAGGGAATGAGTGATATACCATTAACTCATCCACATCTATCTTGATGAACTCAACGTCTGTGTATTTTGCAGCAAACTCTTGGATGACTGGGTCCATGAGTTTGCAAGGTCCACACCATGAAGCTGTGAAATCAATCGCCATCTATAGCAAAGAAAAATTATCTCAGGAAAACCAAACAATTTGCCAGTTGATAATGATACTGATGAAAGGTATAGCTAGTAGCTACCAAACATACCAGCTTGTCAGTTGCTTTGAAGGCATCAAAGTGAGCATTCCATTCAGCAGTGGAATGGAAGGTAAGGATGCGGGATGGCTCTGAATATCTATCAGAATACACCAAACCAAATAGGTTGGCTCCCATGTTGGTTCCTTCTTCTGGGGAATGATAACCCAAAATTGATTTATGAGCCCCTATGAATCAGAAACAAGTAGCCAGAGTCTTGGTTTGTTAACTGGTTTGGATGATGACAAACTGGTTGGAAAGCCCTATATATAGAACTAAGAAAGTGGTAGGAAACTATTATATGATTTCTTTTGAAACGTATCAGATGCTTCTAAGTGGCAAGCTGTAAAATGGACCCTCGAAGCTAACATTAGACACATTTGAGAGCATAAATACCTGCTAACAATAGCTGGTTCCAACGTCATTCACATTAGTTTAAAGGTCGTTTCTCGTCCTATGACGTTAATGTGAAAGAAATATTTACTCAGTGTATACATAATCTCCCACTTTTAAGTACGATGAGTTTTTCCTTCTTTTAGACAAGAGCATAACCATGCCTACAATAAGCTTTTCAAAATGTGCAGCAGTATCTTACAGATGATTGGCTAAAGCGAGAAAATTTAAGGGAAATGGACTGAGATTGAAATCCATGGGAAACATTGGAGGGAGAATGACTGAGCTGAAAAACCAAGTCCACATGTTGGATTTGCAGAAAAATGGTGAATGATTGAATATGTTGGCCACGTTGATTATTCTTCAAAATTTCTCTCAAAATTGGACTTGGAGTAAGAGATTAATTAGCTCAATAATATAGTTCATATAAAGTTATATTTACTTAATCTATCAATTAAAAATTTCATTAATAATGTTCTTACGGTTTATAATATAAAATTATTTTGATATCACTTTTAATAATTAAAAGATTAAATTGATGTTGCTTATATATTAAAAAACTAAAATAAGAATTTACTCAAATGATAATAAAGAACAGCTTTTGTTATGCTATGAACTTTGTATCATCGAATGAGTTCGTGATCTTTTTTGTAAACCGAACCTGTGAGCTGTTGCACAACTGGATTAGGTTCAAATGGGCATCTACTTTATGAACAACGGTCTCAGCTTCACGAAATTGGGAGAAGAACACTGAGCAAAAGAGGAAGACAATAACATAACAAAACAAGTACAAAAAGAAACTATATGGGTCCCAAATCCTTCAAACTCCGCAACTGCGCCAAACAAAAAGAATCACGCACCAAATTCTGTTACCAACTTACCATATATATATTATGTAGAATAAAATGTCACTGTCAATTTATATATATATAATATAGCCTGCAATGCTTAGCTCACCCAAGCCAAAGGTGTTAGTGAGAGTTAAATTTCTTTCCCTCATTTTCCAGCCGAAAAAACTCAGTTTATGCTGTCTACCGCCAAAAAAAATTGCACTCACTACATTTAAAAAAATTTCCAATTAAGGAGCCTATTATGTGGAGTGTGTTTAAAATTATTAAAAAAATGGAATTTAATTTAATTTAATTTGAATTGATTTGATTTGATTTAGAAATCTTTATATTTAAAACTTGTTATGAAAAATATGATTTGAATTAATTTATAAATTAATTTTCATATTTAGAACATATACCCACAAGGGTAGGACTTAGTGGTGCGCAAGATAAAGCTTTAATAAGACGGTCTTTACTTGTAATATTAAAGAGTCGAATCTTACTAAAAAATATTTTATAAAAAGTGATAGTCTTAATATTTCGAGTGATATTACATCTCGTAATAACAAAAAAAAAAGTAGAATTCATTTATTTTTATAATTTCTTTATTATCACTTTGAATAGATAAAATGACTATGTTACTAAAGACAAAATTAATTATTAATTTAAATAATTAAAACTAAAATAAAATGAAATATATCCAATTCAATCATATTTGAGTGAGTTTTTAAATGTAAACGATTAAAATTATAAGGATTTCAAAATTAAATCATTTCTTATTTTATAAATTTTCAAATAATTAACAAACTTTATTTATAAATCAAATTAATTCCTAAAATTTGTAATTCTAAACACATTCTAAGTTTTTTATTATTTCAAAAATATTTATCATCGTCCCATAATTTTTTTTGTCAACTATTAAAATTTAAAAGTTTATTTTTCCCTTAAAGTTGATGATCTAATTAAATACTAGAGGAACAAAAGACAAATACATGCAAAGGAACGAAAATGTTACTAATTATTTGTGCACTTGCTTTATGTTATATTAGTTTTCACACCATTTTCTTTTTATAGAAATTAGTTCCTTTTTAAAACTTACATATCTGTGAAGCACTCATTTCGTTGTGTAGATATTAAAAGTAATGTAAAAATATATGCAAATATCGTTATTCAAAAGGTAAACCAAATATATTATTAAATGAACTAAGCCAATGTGGATCATACCTTTAAGATTGTGTAAAAAAATAATAATAATCTCAAGTTTAAGTAAGTTGACCCAAAAATACCTTTGCAACTTACCTTACAGCGAGATAAGAAAACCAAAGACACTGAAACTTTATTTCCTCATACAAATACTGTATAAATAGCAGTTCAACATGGGGGCCATGCCCAAGTAATGTTTTAAACAAGTGCAGCACCTCGTTCTTATTCAATAATTAGAGGAGATATCTTAATTGTTAGAAATATAAAATTATTTATATATCTTCACTTAATAGTTTAAATTTTTATAATAGTTAATTCATGATATAATATTAGAACTTTTATAATTAAGTAATCACGAATTTGATCATTGTCCCTCATTTTTTATAATTAAATTGAATTTCAATACAAAGTAAAGCATGTGAGGACATATATTCTTTATAGTCTCATTTCCAATTGGGAGAGAACTTTGAGAAAAGAAAAGAATAAAGACAGATGAGGTCAAAAGAGAAAACAAAAAGGAAACAATGTTCCTAAGATTCCCTTATGTTGACGATGTTATTGCAAAAGCTTCCTAATTGCGCCAGCCTTCCAAAACCATTTACAGAAGGAATTGCCATCGCATCGTATATGATCTGTAAAGATGTATTTTTTTCCCCATGTACAACGAATTCTGTACCATGATGACTTTGAAAGGATAAGAATTTCATTGGCAGCAATGTTAAAGCAGTAGAAGATGCAGTAAAGTAATCTTAAGACCATACACCGTAATTAGAATAAATCTCAGTTTCAGAATGCTGTTTGTGGGATGTCATTATCTGATTTCGTGTGTGTGTGTATATATATATATATTGGATTGTATGAAGTGAGAGTATTTTTTATTATGAGAAGTAAGATAAGTGAATTTCAACTATTAAACTATATATGAATTATTATGATTAGATCTTATTTAAAGGTCATATGACCACTTAAAAAAATCACATGGCTTTATATTTTAATCTTAACTATTCATGCAAGATCTAATGGTCGAAATTTATTCCTTTTACTTTCATAGTCAAATATGTTCCCTATATATATGATGAATGTTTGTGTGTATGTGTGAAAGTTTTCATCTTTACATCATTATAAGATTAAAACTCTTAATATCTAACCATTCATTTTTTATCTAATGGTTTAAAACTACTTAATTTAATTATGAAAGAGAATAATGAAATTTTCTTTTAATACTAGAATATATATTCAATGAGAAAGATAATTTAATTTTGTTTATTAAATTAAAAGATATTTATTTTTTATTTAAACTTATTTTTAATTCTTAAAAAATATATCATTTATCAATTTTATCCTTTAGATATTAGTTTCATCGATTTAGTCTCTCAAATTTTAAATTCACAATATTTTCATCCTTTTGAGAGACTGAATTGATAAAATTAAAAAAAACAAAAAGATGAATTTTGTGAATAACTTAAAACTTAAAAGATTAAATTGATAAAATTAATCTATAAAGAACAAGATTGATAAATAATATATCTTTTAAAAATTAAAAATATGTTTTACTCTTTGTTTTTATTTATAAAATGATACAAATTACATACCTTTTATTGAAAAACTTATAAAGTATTCCATTAAATACTAAAAATTTATAATTTAGTAAATAATATTTTAATAGTATAATCATATTATATTCTTTAATAAATTTAAATAAATGGCATAAAATATTAATAATTTATTATTTATTTGAAATAATATTTAAAAATTTAATATTATTTTTAAAATATTTTAAGAAAATATTCTAGGTAAATAATATTTTAGCTAACTATAGTGCTAAGATTCTGATTGGGAATTACTTTTATGTACTACTGTTATAAAATTTAAATAATTAACTAATACTATTACTAATAAAATAATGAAAGGAATCTTTCGTTAAATGATTAAATAATATTATTAATATTATATTATTTAATTATTATTTAATAATCTACTAATAGATTAATAATCTAATGATTTAATAAATTTTTAATGATATTTTATACATTTTTATTAAAATATGTAATTTTTATTACTTTATAAAAAAATGCTTTTTTATTTTTAATATTTTTAATTTTTAAATTTAATGAAATAGAAAAGATTTTCTTTTGTTCATTTAATATAATTTTTTTATTATCTATTCATTAACAATATATTTTGTTAATCTCTTTTTTCATTAAATCACGAATTTGATACAAAATAATCATGAAACTGATCTTTTAGGTCGGAAGTGATTGTTAGGTGTGTGTGTGTGTGTGTGTGTGTGTATAATATGAGTATGGTGATTGACTGATTTCATTTCAGTTCTTTAATTGAAAAGATTCTTATTAATTTAGGTTTTGGGATACCGTTAAAGTTAGAGGTCAACCTTGTCTGGAGAATATATCCGAAATTTACTATGGAGCAACATGAGATCTATTCTATACGTTCCAAAGCAGCTTAACTTTCTTTTCTTTTTCAATAATCTTTTGTAAATCGTTTTACCATTGCTTTTGCTTCAACAACGTAACTGGGTGTCATTGGCCAATAATATAGCTTGTTCCAGAAGATCTCAATGCATATATAGGTGTCAAATATATCTACACTAACATAATTTGACAGTATTTTTATATCTTTTGTTTTATAAGATACAAATTTATTAAAATTTTAACCTTCTTTCGTTTCTTATTCTCTTCAAAAGTAATATATATAATATATATATATATATATATAATATATATATATATATGTATATTTTGTCTCTCTTACGTGTGACAGTTAACTTGAGGTTTACCAACACCCCTAAATAACCTCAATATAGGCGCCTGTGACGATAAAAATCTTATGGGATCAGAGTTCCGAAGCTAGTTGTAGTTAAAGTGGTTAAATTCAGTTAGTGTCAGTCTTACTTTCTGTTAATATCAGTTACTCCACGTGTTTTGCACATGATGCAAAAAGGAAAAAAAATAAAATCTATTTTTTTATTTTTCACGAATAATTTTTTTATCAATTTCGTTTACCGAAATTAATTTTATTAATTTAATATCTTAAACTTCAAATTTTTTAAGAATCTCCCCGTCCTTCTATTTATTTGATTACATAAAAATGTATTCTTAAAATTCATGGAGGGATTGACGGGTAGAAATAACCAAAGTTCTGAAAATTGAATCGGTCATTGAACCGGTCGAGGTACTGATTCAAGGTTCAATGGTCGAACCACCGTGGTAGAACAGAAAATATAATTAAATATATATTTATATTTATATATAAATATAAATATATTATATATATATATAAGATTATTTATATACTGATAACATAAGTAAAAAAATATAAATCAATAATAAAATTATTTAAAACATAAAAAATGATACCATAAAATAAAAAAATATTTTATTCATATAAGTAATACAACAAATATTCTAAATGACTTTTACACATTGTCTAAGATTTTTCCTTAACAGCTGTAAGCTATACATACAAAATTCAATTATTGGATGGGATCTTCAATCATGAGAGTTGTTTACCTCAATTTCAAAACTTGTTAATTTTGATAACTTATATCAGTTTTCACAAATTTTGTGCCTAATACGTGTTCACAGAATCACAATGTGACCTCACTTTCACTTTCGTTTTATATAACGTCTCTGACGACTGGCGAACACACAATCTCACACACACACACATTGAGCAGAAATGAGTAACAGATGCAAGGATTAATAAAGTCTCTACCTAGAAACAACAAAATTGTAAGGCTTCAACCTGGAGGTGCGGTGCGGAGACGGAGTAGCGGACGCTGTTGTGCGGACTGCGGAGGCGGAGCGGACAGTGCTGGCTGGCTGGGGTGAGCAACAAGGGACGGAGGCGGCTGCTGTGCACGACTCGGGACAGAGGCCGGGAGGCGACTACGGTGCATTCGTTCTACTGAGTGCAGAGGCAGACCGGGCCGAAGGGGGTTGCGGAACGGAGCCGCCTGCGGCTGCGATGCATACGTTCCACAAGGAGGGAGGCAGACTGGGGCCGAGGGTTTTCAACCCCCTCCGGAAACGACGTGCGGCGAGGCATCCCGTTTCTCCTTTCTGCGAGGAGGAGGGAGACGGTCCGAAACGACGCCGTTTATGTTTTTTTTTTTTGTAAAATTAAGAGCAAAACGATGTCGTTTTGCTTAAAGAAATTTAAAAAAAAAAGTTTACAACCGATAACCTTACGGACCGGTACCGGTTTGACCAGTTCAGCCAGTTTGAAATCGGTTCACCGATTTTTGACCTCACCGGTTTTGGGGAGCCGTCCGAACCGGTGAGGGGACCGGTTCCCGGTCCGATCGATTGAACCGGCCGGTCCGGTCCAATTTTCACAACATTGAAAATAACACAGCTCTAATCTCAAAACACCAAAAGTTAATTGTTGTTATGTTTTTATTAAGTTTTCCACAACAAAGTGTTGAGTACTAGCTACTTCTACAGTGCATTCGATAAACTTGCCGTTGCTGGGGACATATGTTTGTGTTGGCACTCTTCGTATCACTACTTTCAACACCATGCACACAGAAATTAATATTTTAAAGCAACCAAAAAAAATAATATTTTAAAAAATTAAACTCTTAATTTAATCTTTTAAAAAAATATTAATATTAATTTAATCTTTTAATTATATAAAATTAATATTAATTTAATTTTTTAATTATAAAAATTATATTAATTTAGTTTTTTATTTATATATAAAAAAATAATTTTTAATATTATATTTTATAATTTAAAAATTAAATTGATGATAATTTTTAAAATATCAAACAGAGGCCTGATTTAATTTTTGGAGGACCATTGAGAGTTACTCTGTGTGGAATAGTTGCCCTGAAATAGACAGATTCGATTTGATGGAGGAATTGTATACGTATATTTCCATCCCGAAATCATCGATGTGTTATTGAAAGACTAACATTTTCAAGTTGGGGAGCTGCAAAACAGGAAGGAGAAGGGGGTGAGTGACTCTTTAATAATTTTGTTATTCTTATACTTACTTTTTATACTAAATTTTTACACCTTTTCAATGTATATTCTCTCTTGTTTTTTTTTTTTTCAATGTAAAAGGTGTATGACTTGAGTGTAAAAAAAATATAAGAATAACAAAATTTAGCTCTTAATTACTCTCTCAATCACTTTAAGTTATGTTGATACTAATTAAACGTCGAATGATGAAGAGTCCGTCACCTACCTCCTCTTTTTTTTTTTAATTTTGCAAGTCTTTAACTATATATATGTGTGTGTGAATCTTGACCACAATAAATTATTTTTCTCACTTATTATGTTCCATATATATATATATATATATATATATATATAATTTAAAAAAATATCAATTAACATATCGTATTATCTTTTCTTTGTTAATTGTGTGAAACAACAGCCAGCATGTAGAGATTATATATATATATATTATACTTTGTCCTAGGATTCGAAAAATTTTAAAAAGGACTAATTAAAATCTAATAATCCAACATAAAGGGATTTTTTAAAGGGATTAAAATAATAGTTTCAACTTCGTGAAATAGCATGCATGGATACTGAACTGAACACATATCATGACGATTTACATGTACTACACTGTCATGCTCAAGGCAAACATGGACACGTACACCAAGATAGTGTGTATGTATATATATATATATATAGCAGAGTCATGCTGATTTTATTGTTGCAGTGCAAAATCAGCATACAGACACGCACTCATTTCCTGTGTTTCTCAATCAGCTTCTGCAACTCCTCCTTTCTTGCTCCCACCACTGTGTCAACAACTTTGCCTTTCTTAATCAGTATGAATGTTGGCATTGCTTGCACCTGGAATTCCTGGGTCACCTCCTGCGTTCCCAGTTGTACACACAAGTGTCAAAATGTTTCTGTTAAACAAAATGTTGCATATAACTAAAGATCAAGGTTTTATGAAAGGAATCATGTACCGTTAGCTCATCCACATCAATCTTAATGAACTCGACCTCTGTGTATTTCTCAGCAAACTCTTTGATGATTGGTTCCATGTATTTGCAGGGTCCACACCATGTAGCAGTGAAGTCGATCACCATCTTTAGCGAGAAGAAAAGGGTTAATTATACCACGAACAGAACTTTAGCAGTTGATATAATGACATATACTGATAGAGAAGTTGTAGCTTAATTAATACCAAAACTTACCAGCTTGTTTGTTTCTTTGGAGGCATCAAAGTGAGCCTTCCATTTATCAGTAGAATGAAAGATGAGGATGCGGGATGACTCTGCTGGTGACCTTTTAGTCTTAAAATTATCCAAATTGGAAAAGATGGCTCCCATAATGTTGCTTCTTTCTGGGGGCTGAGAAACCTAAACTTGGTCTGAGGCTGTGTGGGAACTTTGTTATAATGAGAACGGTTGAGCTTTGGCTGTTTCTTTTAACTTGGTTTGGACTAGCATTTGGTTGCAAAGCCTTATATAGATAGAGGAACAAGGTGTAATGGGAACAGCATATTATCAATTTCTTATGAGCATCAGATTCTTGCAAGTGACAAGGTGTTAAACAGACCCCTAAAGCTAATTTTTGTCAGATTTTGGAGCGTAATTACCTGCTCATAACAAAACAGACTTCATTAGCATTAGTCTAATTATAGTTTGCACATACGTAGAAAAATGTCAAATATCAATCTTCCATTTTCAGTACTGTTTTTTTTTCCCCTCCCTTTTCGGGATGAAGTATAATCTCCAATAGATAAAATAAGGTTTTAAATACATACTTTTCTGTTTTTACCAGGTATTCTTGCATACCGAGGCTTTCCGTTCCCGCAAAGTGTTTTTTGTCAGAATTTAAATTCTTTGATATTATAGGTAAAGCTCATGCCAAGGGTTGCAGCTTACATATATACACAAACTTTAATATTATGATTATCAAAAGTGAGCTAATTAATTGTGGGCCACAAAAAATAATAAAAATAGTGATCCAGAGGACAATAAAGAACGGTGTTTAACTCGAGCACTTTTAGTGTAGCATATGCGCGTTTCTCACCCAAATTAGACGAGCCCGTAAAAATCAAATCAGTATGGGGCAGGCATCTTCTTTTACAAATAAAATGTACGTCTCATTCCATACCAGAGAAAAATGAAATCGTGAAAAATAAGAAGGCAAAAAAAGAAAGAAAGAAGAACTACATGTAAGTATAGAAAGGGGAAGAAAAAATGGTGCCAAAACGGCCCCAGTGATATATTAATTAATGTATACCTTCTGTCACCAAATATTTCTGCCAATTATAGAATAAAATGCCTCCGTCAATTGGTTGTGGTTAAAGAGATATTTTATACAAACGTTGTTGACGTAGGAAAAGTAAATTGTGTTTAAAATGAATCTTACTTGTAATGTAAGTTGTTCAAATCTTGAGGTCACCATTTTGAAGATGACTTTATCATACTACTTCAGACTCCGAGTTGCGTGCATAATTTTATCCACTGAAAAAAAAAACTATAAAGATATATTGTTCTTTTTACCTAAAATTCAATACGTGCTGTTCCTTAAGACCATAATTTGGAACTTGAGAATTTGAACAAGTTAGAAACAATTCAAGATGCATTAGACAAATCTCAAGACACAAAAATATTATTAACCTTTCCGACCTAAGAGTGCACGTTGTTTCTGCAAGATTAATGTTATTGTAACATTTTTCAAGTGAACACATGAGCAGAGAAAGCAAAACAAAAGAAGAAGATTAAAAAAGAAAAAAGAAAAAAAAGCTTGTATTTGACATTCTGCGTGAAAAAAGGATTCTACTTTTGTTAGTGGAGTTCTGGATCCTATTATTAGGTGGCATCTCATTCCAGTGTTAATCTGATAGTGATAACTTCAATTCTAAGGCTACAAAACACCTCCTGTTAATACGAAAAAACCAGCTTTCTAAAATGGTGGTGCATATTTTTTTACTTTACTTGCATAATTCATATGTCGGCAACTTACTTTAGATAAAGTATATATATCTGTGGTGCTGTTTCTAGAGCTAGTGGGCACCAATAACATCTTTGTGCAAAATAACTTTTTTATGTTAAAAATAAAGATGTGCCAGTTTTTTATTGGTTTGGTCTATATAATTTGTGTAAACTAAGTCTACACGAGAATTTCTCTTACTTGTGTATCACCACTTGGATAGGATTCGATCCAAAGATCAAACGATTTTTGAAGAGATTTATTGTTGACCTAATTTATTATAATTAAGGTTGAAAAGTTTTGCTTAGCTTCTTAGTTTGACATAATTACAATATATGTTTTGTACAAACATATGTAGCTTCTTAGCTTCATACGTGAGGTTGAATGTTATTACATCATCTTATGTTTTGATAGTTTATAAATCATTTTTAGTATGCATAAGTTTCAATTGCAAGGAAGTGCCTTTTGTATGGAAAATAATTAATTGTAAGAATTTGATTATAATTAAGATTTTAACAACAATTATTTTCAAATGACCCTAAGGTTTGTGTATACTATAATTATCTCCCCAATTATTTTAAAAACATACACTAATCTTCTTTGTCGTTATTTTCACTTGTACGAATGGGTATATAGATATTTTTCAACAAATGATATTTAGGGTTAATAATATTTTACTTATAACTTAAATAAAACTATTTTTATGTGAAGAAAAACTACACATATACAGGGATTTTATTGAAGCATCTGCAAAACTTTTGCACTTGCAACAATCGAACTTAGAGATGGTTTCCTTATGAGCACCTCGAAAAAGAGAGAGATGAATCAGTCAATTAAGCTAGCTATGCTTTTGCCTTTTACACCTTTAATTTTGTTATGAACTAATTATTTTAAAAGGTTAATTGTGAAGAATAGGGACGATAAGAATTGAACCATTGATCACTTAGTAATAGTGACTCTGATATCATATCATGACGAACTATCTCAAAAGCTTAAATTATTAGATAAAACTACATAAATTGTTTTTATATCTACCAAATTTTATTATTACTTCAAGTAGTTTGGATTTATTATTATATTTCTCTATGTTTTAAAGAGTTATGATGTATAATTAATAGGGTTAAAATTTAATTATATATTTTAGTTATATTTTATTTTTTTTATAAAAATATATCAAATTTTTTAAACTAATTATTCATTTTAGTACAAATTATCATTAATTTCTATGTGCAGTATCTCCAAAATGTTGCAAGACACCAAAAAAAACAAAAAAACGCTAGTAACGTAAGCTAGATCATAAATAGTAGAATCATCAACAAGCATGATCAAGAAATTACACTCATGAGTTTGACTCCACGTCAATAAGCTTAAGTAAAAATTATACTTGTAGGCCTGATACTACATCTTAACATAAAACCTTAAAACATTAGGTCTATAAGTCTTTTCAATTATATATATGGTCTTCATTTAGTCTATTTTTATTCTATATAAAATTTCTTTCAATCACACTTCAATTTCTAACATGATTATCAACAAAAAGTTATGAAATAAATCATTTATGAAAAACAATGTAAATTGAAACTTTTACAATCCAAATAATGCCAACAAAAATTAGAGATAATTCATATTTTAAAAAGAAAACCTTTGAGAAATAATTCATTTTATAATTTTTATAAAAAAAAATAAAAAATAAAAATAAAAAACAAAAGATTGAAAAATGATAGCTATCCTGTTGAAGGGACATACATCCTCTTGTTTCTACTCTCCCTATAACCAAACTAATTTGATACAAATTTAAATTTGGCCAAAAAAAAAATTAAACCTTTATACATATCAAAACAATTTTAAAAAGTCATTGCATAATCATGTGTATGCATAAAGAGTCTAAGTAAAAAGACATGTGCCAAGTCCAATTTTTGAATGACTTGAAAAATATACATGTAATATTGGCGCAAGTCTGTCTAAATTGTAATCCTATCTCTACTCGAAAGTATTTATAATCTAGTTTTTATATTTGATTACAATTCAAAATTTGAGTAAAATTGAACCCAACCCAATGAAAAAGCTTAGGTTAGGCCAAATCTTTATACCAAATTAAGCTATAAATACCCCTACTTTCAACTAAAGCTCCATAATAATTGTTGCTAAAACAAAGTTATTGTCCTAAAATCTAATATAAGTATTTATGTATATTAGGTGACCAAATGTTCATACGTCACAACTCACAAGCATTTCCTATTAGAAGAAAAAAAAAGAGTAGTAAATAAGTTTATTATCATCAAAGGTGTTTATAGTGGGTCTGTTTCGATGTTTAACCCGAAACTAAATTATAACGCGTGATTTATAAATTTTAAAAATCAAAACTAAATTATGATTCTTTCTTTGGTTGTTTCAAATCACGATTTGTTGATTTTTCAAATCATTCTAATACTTTATGAAAATTTAGCTTAATACATTGAAAAAGTATTATTCAATGCACAATAAAATAAAAGCATATCAATTACAATAATAATAGAGATTATAATACTTTACCAAAGCTTATACATAATCGAATATCAAACTTACCTTGTCCAATAGTTGTAGTAAATAAATAATCAAATAATCAAATGCAATATAAAATGAAAATGACAAGTACAAACTGTTTAATTTGACTTCCAAAACTTGAATTAAAAATTAAAAAAAAAAAAGCAAACCATCAATTTGATTCGGTTTTTGGATCGCACTATCAGCATCAAGGGTAATTAGCAACAACAACAAAAAAAATTGCAGCAAAAAATCTGGTCCGCTTCCTAAAATCCCTGTATATTTTCAAAAGGAACCCATGATAATGTGAGTCAAAAAGGTGTATTCGAGAATAAATCAGATACAATTAGATAAACAAAGCAAATATATTAATCAAAGAATTAGATGCTTGATTAGAAAAGGCTTATTGACATATCAATTTTAACTGATTCAAGTTTCGGGCATCTTTCTAGTGTGTTGGCTACGGTTATTTGTAAGGGGGCTAAATTAATTAGCTTCTACAGAAGTTTTAGTAATGAGATGAACGTTTTAACTTTCTATAGATAGAATAAGGGTAGAACAATGTTTATTATATCATAAACAATTATCACTCTCACTCTAAGGAAATCCGAACTCCCACTTTGTCTCTTTTTGCTTTCCTTTATTGAGGTCCTTAGACAAGGTGGCAATACCAAAAAAAAAAAATGAGAATAAATTCTATCCTAATTTATTTTTTTTCCCCTTTTTTGGGGTTACTGAGCTTCCTACAATGTTTTCTCCGACAAAATTAAACCTTGACATTGTAAATATTGTTCCGCTATGACTTCAGCATGCTCAACACTGAGCCACAACCTTGCAAATTTCCATCGTAATAAATGTTTCAAACACGTATACTTCTTTGTGATTAATCCCCGTTGGGGTTAGTGATGCAGCAGCTTCCCTCAAAATTTTGTCCAACAAAATTAACCGTCGACATTGTAAATAAAGTTAGTTCCGCTATGACTTTAGAATGCTTACCGCTGAGCCACAACCTCATAAATTTCCATCGTAATATATGTTTCAACCACGCTTTGAGTCTTCAAATACAACAACACAGTTTCTAACATGTTTCATTAACCTTAACGATGACTATATGTCTACCTGTCATCTATTGATCAACCACCCCTAGAGTCATACCCAAAGACCGAGGCTGAAAATTTCATTTTCAAACCCGATTCATGAAGGTATGTATATACTGAATCCATGGCATGTTAAAACGAAAATGGCACTACAATATGTGATGGCTCGAGTAGAATCATAAACCCCTCTGTAGTATGCAGGAATAGTTTTTCTAATGAAGCACTGCTGTTGAAATTTGTGCAGCTAAATTAAGCTGATGCAGACCAATTTGATGCTAACGCAGAAAGTCTAAGAGCAAGATTGCAGAACATCAAATGTCCATAAATAGTTTCTTCCTGTAAGATTTTCGGACAAAGGTCCACTATCTACCGGACTACAAAATGGTGGAGTCTGGATGTTGAATGTCAACAAAATTGTTCAAAATATGTTTCATGCCAGGCGAATTGAAAGTTCACCACCTACTACAACAGTAGCAACCACTATGAACGCCTAATGATTAATCATGACTCCACCCCCACATCACCTGCAAAATGATTAACATGACCACCAGAACCATGGTTGTTGTAAGAGTGGCCACCACCTCTGCCGCCTCTTCCTCTATTGTTATAATAGTTGTTCCTTGGATAATAATTTCCAGGCTGATCATAGTATTGGTTGCGGCCATTTTGGTAGCCGCCTCCTCTACCACCACCCCGACCTCCACGCCCATTTGAATAACCCCTTCGACCACCTCCACCTCCACGACCACCTCTTTGGTTCTGATAACCCCTCCTGGGGTAATACTGTTGCTCATTCACCTCCACATCTTTGTGGTTGCACTCTACATCCTCCTGTGGCTTGGTATGTTCTTGTTGAAAGGACACCACCTCGACTGCATTTTCTGCTTCTACTTCATCCTGCAAAGGAAATTCTTCAGCGTCAGATCAAGTCACAAGTTCTATGTCAACAAGATATCTAGTCAAAATTATACGCACCTTCTGAAGCTCCCCCTCAGGATCAGACTGATCATCTCCAGACCAATGTCCTTGAAAATTTGCTGTTCCTTCATCCTACAAAATGTATATGGAACTCGAAAGCTAAAATTATAAAGCATTAGATATTAATTTGACGTGCATGGTCGAAGATATTGAAACTTGGCGAACTTCACCGAAAGGGAGAACTCGAAGGTTAGGCAGTTCATCTATAGATATTTCTCAAAGAAAGGATAAAAAAATTATTTTAATGCTTATGTGACGGGAATGGAAAATCTTTAAGCTACCAATTACATAGGACTGCTTAGAAAGAATCATTGTACAGTAAAACGTACATAACTTCTTAAAGGAGATGAATCTACTCGTACAAACAAAAAGAAAGAGTTCAAAGAAAAAGGTAAATTCAACTATAATACTAAACCAAGAAACCAGATTTGGAACTTTAAAAAATTAGTACAGGAAGAGAAGCTGAATTACTGTTTATCATAAGTGATGAAACTCAAGTTATATAAGCAATAGCCATTTTCAAATGGAGGCAAAAGGGTAGAGCAGCTACTAGCAAAACACAATAACTTAATAATAATAATAACAAACAAAAGATAGTAAAATAATGAAGTATATGCACACCCTAAATGCATGATGTTGGTTTCGAACAAACTAAGAACCTAACCTTTGCCACATAACTTATATGATCCGTTTTACATTAAAAAAAGAAAGCATGCTTTTGAGAGTAAAAAGAGCATCTGCAGGATTTGGATGCTTGCCCTCATTCTAGAATAACTTTTTGAGAAAGAATAAAAAAAATCTCAGTAGAGAGAATAGTTTATTTTTTAATACCCCAAATATATAATCCAAAAGGAAATTTGATCAATATGGCAATCAATTTCATCTCAAACATCCATATTATAATGAAAAAACTTAGCTAGGAAAAACCAATATTTGAAAAATAAATTAGAATTTAAACATTCTGCTGCCCTCAACCAATTATCTGTATTAGTGTTCTTCTGATTTACCACCGCAAACATCCTACCATGCTTAGAAAATATGAATCATGTTGCCAATAACAATAAGGAAAAGAATAACACATGGTGGAGGATAGGGGAATGAAGCCATGAAGTGGATGATTCTATCAAAAGCCAAAAAGGAGAGACTATTCCAATAGGGTCCATCTCATCAGTCTCAGACTCTCAGCAAATAAGCAGTATCTCAGAAGTACAATATGGACTAGAGCTATGGGTGCAAATAAGCTAAGCTATTCAGAAGCTACTAAGGCAAGGCTTGCTAACAGCTTGCTCATTTAATTGGGAAAAAAAAAAGTATAAATATTTGATTATTTTAATGAGCCAACGCTAAGCTTTAAATGCTTGCCATTAAGTTCCTATAAGCATCTTGGCTAACACTTTTTAATATATTTTCATCCATGTTATAATTAACAGAACACACTACTTTAATGAGTTTAAGTACAACATCTTTGTTTGTCATTCATTTTCATCCCCTCACTCCTCAGTCTTCCCTCATTATTCTCATCTTATGTTTGCTTTCATTTAGATAATGTTTTTAATAAAACTTTTATTTGAATAATGTATTATAGTTTGTCATTGGAGATTGAATTATATTGAGTTTGAGTATATTTGTTTGCATGAACTCTGAATTTTATGGAATATGGTTGCTGTAAATTATGTTGTGGCTGCCTGGAGCTATTACATGCAGCCCATGGCAGCTACTGCACCAAACTTGCTGCAAGCAACCATGTTTTATTTATGGCACTACTTTAAGTTTCTAGTTCGACCTTATTGTTTTCCCTATACTTCTTCATTAACATAGTCATATGGTTGTGATTATAGTGTAGACATAAATTCTTGTGCAAGCCAAGCAAAGCCAAGGCCCCTATTCTAACACAAGTCAAGCTAAAACTTCAAACTTGGCCTAATTAATTGTGCAACTCAAGCTTGAACAACCGCTTTATTAAAAAAAAGAAGCAGCAGCTGAAACACTAGGTGCTCACTGCTCACCTCCTTTGGCTCACCTCAATTACACCCTCAAATGGAGTCTGGAGCTCAAGATCATGGCTCTGAAAAGCCTATAAGTAATTTTCTATAGTATATACATGAGGACTGTGACACATACTTTTTGGAATCCACAACACCCTATAATGTTCTAGTCTCTAGTTATCAACTTCAAACCATAAAAAACGAAACAAAATCCAATACAAATTAAAAAAAGATTTTCAGAAGATTAAATGAACAAATGTCAAACAAGTAAGAACAACTGATATATGCATTGTAGTTAACATATAGTTTAACAAGCAAAAACAAATGAAAAACTAAGATTAAAACAAAAATTGATACAGTCGCCGAACAAATATTGTTTACAGGTTATCATTCTTATGATAGTGAAAACCACAACTTCATTGGAATCGAAACCCACTCATAGCATGGTCTACCTATCCTCTTTAAATAATAAAATCTTGAGGATGCCAATCCTTCCAGTTTATAACTTAAATATTTATAAGTTTATATGTGTCATCTCATGGTATGAGTTACAGAGGAAAGAAAACATGCTACAAACACAGACAGACAACAGAAGTACCACTGTATTATTACATATAATTTTCAATTCCCGAAAGATGAATTGAATAAATTAACAATGACAAGAAAATCTGAACCAATCTTGTTACTAATCCTCTTGGAACACTCCTGTAGAAACTTCCTTTATTTATTTGTCTACATATTTCAGCATTGTGGTAAACTCTCCTCATCAAACTTTCAAACACAAACATCCAAGAAAAAGGTTTGTTAATTCTAGAAATAATAATTGATAAATTAGATCTTTTAGAATGTTCACTGATATATGGGTGTGTGTAAAATAAGGAATATACACAAGCAAGAAATTCAGTTTCCCAAGCAACTATATCTGCTGTTAGAACTTTATATTATGAAAGATTAAGAAGGAATATACATATAAAGGAAACAAATGCTTATCCTCCATTATCAGGAAAACTCATCTCTGAACAGGGGAGCATTTAACTCTCAGCCGCCTACCTGAGCAGGGGGATGGAACCCTCCCGGTTACACAACCAAGGATCGGATTCCCTCTTCAGCCCTATGTCCATCATCCTTTTGGAGAACCTGTGGGGGGCCGCGGGGGGGTTGGTTTAGCACTCCATATGCCATTAGCAACACTGTTTTAGTATGGGTTTGTGGGTTGCTATACACAAAGGAGACATATACTTGGCCACTAGTGGGCAGTAGAACAAGTGAAGCACCTGCTGTAAGAGTTGTGGGACAGACTTAGAGCCCCTTAGTTGCTGAGTCAGAGAGTTGGGCCTTGTTGAGGATGCTCAACCTCTGGACTCAGCCTACAACTAGCTTTCCAACTGAAGCAATGAATGACTCCTTCCTCCTTGGTGTTAGGGATGTCGGTGTTGGTGATTTGGGACTTTCACTTCACAATTATCTGAGGTTTCAGGAACATTTCCGAGATTGGGATTTTCTCTTCTCTTATCTCTCTCTCTCTCTATCTTTTTCTCATCCATTTTCTGACCATTAATGTATTTATAGGGAGGAGGCTAAGTACTACATTTACCATGTCAACCCCTCTTCTCGGGAACACCTCATGCCAAGCATTAAATGATGGACAAGTAAAGAATCCTGCATTAGGGGTGGGTGTACCACCTCAGGCTGGAGCTCCATTGGTGCGTGCTTTCAGGAACAAGGGGCTGTGTTTGGGAGGTTGTGGGCCTAAGTTGACACGTCCTAAAATAGTCAAAGGTTAGGGTTGACTGTGCCAGTGCGCAAAGAGATGGTAGGTGAAGGTTATAGTGACTGGTCAAGTGAAAAGTCAAAGGGTGATGTCACTTTCATTCATTGCTTCTGCTAGAGAGAAGTTCAAAACTTACAGTGGGGGCCCCTCGCCTAAGGTCATGAGCCTTCGGGGGCTTTCCTCACTAAGAAGCCTACCAAGCCACACAAGGACATAGTTCCCAGTATGAAGATTGTGAGGCCTCCTTTGCAAAGCTTGGAGCAGTGTCTTGCACTCTGTGCTTCATAGTTGCTTATTTGTATTAAGTCTCTAGAGAAATGACAACCTCTGAAGTTTTCGTTACTTGCAAGGGCGTTTTGAGGTCAAAAACTTTGGAATCTGATGCAAGCTCCCTTCGATATTGATAATGCTTCTTCTAGGTATTCAACGCCAATTCATGAGGGCAGTCCCTAGCCATCCGTTTCCTCCGCCACCATCTTCTAGAGAAGAGTTCTATCATTTTGGCCCCAAATTTGAGGCTAGGATGGATCTTGAGCTGCGATTAACGTCTGCTCCTGTTCATCCATCTAGCTCGAGTTTGGCTCATGCTTCTTCATAGTAGTAGGCTTCTCTAACAAAACATTTTGTGGAGTCCAATCAATTTCACTACCAAAACCAATGCTACCAGTGGGTGATCTAACTAGGTTACTGACTTGTCTGCAAGTGACGCAGGTTAGTTTCAATTCTGGAGACCATAGGTATCAAGGATGCCATACGGGCTTCTTTTGCTCTAGGTATCACCAAGAAGCATGAGGACATGTGCACTCTAGTCCAGCGCTGAGTCATTTGACCCACACGTTTATGGCTGCTTGGGGGGGTTACCCTTGAGGACGTACACAACACATTCTTAAGTTTCCTATTTTTGGTTCTAAAGATGTGTTGTATATCCTCTTGAGTGATTCCATGGTGGAGGGAGCTTGCACCAAATTCCAAAGTTTGTGGACCTTGGAACATCCTCGCAAGCCATTGACGAGGAAGAAGAATCCTCCTCCGTTACAACAAGCTTGTTGTTGTTGGTCTTTCCCATGGTGGAATCGTAGTTAATTGGTGTCAAGGGTAAGCTTGAGCAAGGAGACAATAGAAGAAAGAGGAATGCATATGGCAGATGCAGGGGTAGTGAGTAATAGAAGAAATTTTTGAAGCCAAGGTCGGGGCATTATAGAAAAAGGAAGAGAGCAAACAGGTTCAAATTTGTGGGGTCTCCCACTATGAGAAGAACGATTAGAAGATTTGACGCACCAAAGACAGAGGAATGATGAGAGGCACGTCCCAATGTGGTTGACTTCAGCAAGATAGGAATGCATGGGAAGTTGAAATATAAGCTTTCCATTGCAAGAATGGGTAGTCTTTAAAGCTGCATGTTTAAGCGCATCATGCCTATCAATGATGCAAGTGCCCTCCCATTGTCCATAGGCAAGGGGCTTGTGTGTGTGTGTGTGTGTGTGTGTCTAAATATAATCGATGATGCAAGTTCCCTCACATCATCCATAGGCAAGGGCTGAATTCAAATTTCAGAGAGGACTAATGTGTGTGTATGTGTCTATACATAATTGACAATGCAAGTGCCCTCCCATCATAGGCAAGGGCTAAAATCAAAATTCAGATATTAGAAAACTGTACACAATAAGATCATCATTTATTTCACCCCAACCTTATATATGCAGATATGCAGCTAAAGGAAAAAAATGAAACAGAAAATATTCTTCTCCCATCGCTCTCCTCCTACTTGTAATATCATAAACAAGAATTATCTTTGATTAAAATTGTTATTACTTATTGCTCTCAAACCACAATTATTCCACCAAACAAAGCAATGTGGATAGCAATTACCTCATTATGAAAGCAGTTCAAAAGATTTACTATAGAGCAGCAAACAACGAATAAAACAAGACTGTACTATGGGATTCATACCATTCATTCAAAACAGCTAAGCTAATTCACAAGTGACTAATGCTAAAGAGTACTATGTATTGAACATGTAAACAGTAACTCATCCAAAAGATAAGATTTCAAAACTACTGGTCCGGCGGACCGGCAGGTATACCTTCTCCCGAGACTCAGACGAATCCTCCACTTCGACTGGAACTGAGGCAGGCACGACAGAGCCGTGCACTGGAACCTGGAAAGAAGCATAATTTCCAGCAGCAGCTGCAGCAACTTCAACTGGAATTTTCATCTCGGGCGTGGTGGTGAAGTATTCTGAAGACATAATCTTATTCAACCTCTCCCTCAAACCCGCATCTGCAAACAAGCTCAGAGTCAACATGACAAGTCCAAATTGACAGAGATGAAGAAACCAGCAAACAAAGAAGAAAAAGAAATCAACCAAATTTGGAGAAAACAAAAATTACATGTAACTGCAGAATTTTGCTCAATGGGTTGGTTAGCCTTCGCAAGCCATAGCTGTGCCTGCTCTACGCAGCGCTGCAACGCATTCTTGTGGGACAAACTCGAATCCGCAGGCCGCGAGATCAACAGGCCACCCAGCGCAGAAATCAAATCCAAATCCTTCTCTCCAAGCAGATCGGTGGCGTCGTCGGTGACATAGTCGTAGGTTAAGCAGCAGCCTCGCTCGTGGGTCCTCGTAAGCATCGTGGAAGTGAAATCGCTCTGTGACTTCACGTCGAACAAGGACCCAAAATAGAGGAGATTGAGAAGATCCTCGACCACGGCGTGGTTCGAGTCCGAGTCATCCTTGTCAGGCTCGGGTTCGGGAACCTTCGGGCGGTGCGGTTCGTCGAGGGAGGCTTGGCGGTTTTGAAGGGCGAGATTGAGCTCTTCCTGGACGGCGGAGGAAAGGGGCTGGCGAAGCTTCTCGAGCTCCTCAATGAGTGCGGTGACGGCGGGTTTGGAGCGGAGGACCTCCTCTTGCTCTTTGTTGATGGGCTTGCCCTGAGAAATGGACTCCTCCATCTGGAGGATGCGGTTGGATTTCTTGCGGAGGGCGCGGAGGCGCTTGTTGATGAGGCTGAGGACGGGTCCGTCGGCAAGGTCAGAGGCTGCGGTGGCCGCCATTAGCAACCGCCCACTACTCCTTTCGCGGCTGTTTTGGGATAATCCGCAACGCACCGCGAGGTGCCTAGGCTGCGGAAGCAGAAGAGGAGAGGAGAGGAGCGAACCTCGCCTGAGGGCGGTGGGCGGCGGAGGAAGGCGGAGCGGCGACAGAGAAGGGAATGGGTATGGAAATGTGCTATGTGCTGCTTGGGGATACAGTCTGAGTATGTGTAGTGCACTGTAGTGTAGTGTCGTTTTTGTGTTATATATTAAATATGTGCATAAAATAATAACAAAATTATACTTTCATCTTTAAAATATATTTTACTTGCAATTTATTCAATGATTTAAAACTGATATATGATTTACTTCACAAAAGTCTGATTTATAGATAAATAAGCTTCCATTTTAGTAGAATAAATTTTATATATAATGTTAGAAGTTTAAATAATATGTAGATAATATATTATGTACAAAGAAAGCTTTAATATTACAAAGAAAAACAATTTTTAAATTATTCAAAAGATTAATTTTATACTTAAAAAGCATGATATTTCGTTACAATTTAAAAAAATTTAATGTATGAGTTAATTAATTTTTAAATTAATTAAATTTATTTTACATTATTTTTTATTAAAACCAATAAAATAAATAAAATTTTAATTTTAATTTAGTATTTTTTAAATATATCAGAAGGACTAAGAAATCTTAAGTAACAACGCTTCTAAAGAAATATCATTAATATAAAATATTTTATATTATTATTTAATTATAAATTATTAAAATTATTAAAAAAATTTAATTAAAATTATAATTCTAAATTATTAAATATTAAATAACATATAATTAGATGATAATATAAAAATATTATATATTAAAAATAAATTAAATTTAAATTTAATAAATAATATTAAATGAGTTTAAATAACTTAAAAAATAAATATACATTAATTTAAATGAACAATTAAATTATGAATGAAGTATGTTTTTAAATATTATAATATTAGTTTATTTAAAATAAATAATTTTTTTGTCAACATTTAAAATAAATAAATAAACAATCTGTTTTGCGTTTTTACCAAAGGCAAAGGTCACTCCTCTAGATTTTGTGATGCGGCGTGTGATTTCTGGATTTTGCATCAACCCAACTCGGTGTGGGCAAGAGACGTTGATTTCTGCTACCGTCTTTGGACTTACTGAAATCAATCATCTGTTAATAAGTTTATTATATTGAAAAAGACAATAGTATGTCCACTTTCAACCCCAAAAAGCCTTGTTAGATCAGAGAGACTTTATTTAAATTTAAATAAAATAAAGCCTAAGGATAAGATAACTGGGAAGGTTTTATATATATTTTTTCTTTTGGTCGAATTATTTTTAAATATTTTTTTATAAAAAGATTCAAGTTGAAATAAAGACTTATTTAAGTTTAAATTAGGATATACTTATGAATTTATTGAGCACTTACAATACAAAAATTTTTAATTTGTTAAATATATCTTAATAAAGGCATTCATAGTTATTAAATTTCTCATCCGACAAAATGAGGACAAAGTAATAGTTATATTAAGACAAGGTATTCATGATTTGATACCATGCTTAGTCATGAACCAAATCAACCTTCAAAGTTCTCCAAAATTTAGAAACCAAAAAAATCATTGAAAACACATGAAATGGACCAAACAAAAGTAGAAGTCTTGGTTTGGTTAGTATAATGCTACAAGTGCATATGACATACAAAATTTTTGTATATCAAGAAAGACATAAATTTCATTAATAAATTTTTTAAAGTTGTGGATATTTTGTTGAAAATCGCGAATGAAAATCACGGCTTTTTTTTTTAAGTGATGATTTCCATGGCATTCACGATTTTCCGTGAATCAAGAAAGATATGAATCTCATTCATGTTTTTCTTGAATTAATGAATGGAAATCACAAATAGAAATCAAAATTTTCTTAAAGTCGTGATTTTCATGACAGTATCAAGAAAGACATGAATCCCATTCACAAAGTTGTGGACGAGAATCATGACTCCTCTAAAGTTGCAGATGAAAATCACGACTTCCTCAGTTGTAACTCCCATTGATAACTTCTTAGAGTTTAATATGTATAAAAAATAAAATTTCACTGGAAATTTTATACAATTTTAAATTAGAATTTTTTAGTTGCACCTAAACACTATATTTTATTTTCTCTTCATTTACAACTATGTAGTCAAAATATCTGTGCTTGGCCGCATCAAATACTCTAAGCACGGGTTAAAAAGCATTTAATACCTTTTTTTTAAATAAATTATCTTAATTACTTAAAAAAATATTAAATACATCTATTTTTCATTTAATGCTTTCTATGTCTAAATCCTTGGTCAATTAATGCACTCATTATTAAATTCTTTATTTTAAATTCGTCCTCAGATACGACAACTTATATAAATTTTTTTTAGTTTAAAATTCTAAACAAACCTACAATAATGAGTAGAACTCAGAAAGCACCATATAGAAGGATACCAACAGTGTATACCAAAATAAAAATAAGTATATCAACAGTGAAAAGTGATATTAAGCGTCTCTCTCCGACTTATGATAGGTAAAAGAAAGGGTTTCTGTCAACGATATTAATAGTTTATGCATGTCATTACTGATTACTTCTAATCAATAACATTAACAAATAAAAACATTGTTCGCGCCAAGTCAAAATAGGACTGCAAAAGCCAGTGTTGCAAACGTTAGTGGGCGAGATAATTTGTCACTGCAGAACTGCTGAAGCTGCTGTTTGTTAACATTGATTCATGCACTCAAGATAGTGTCATAGATTAATTGCACTTGGCTTGCTTCATGGGTCAACATCTTCAGGAAAGGTGGCTTCACCAGCGTAAATATATTGCATTTCCTCCTTCCATGTCTGCACAAACACCAAGAATCATAATCAAGAAGGAGTAAATATAAACGAAACTGCATCTATATATGGTTTGTCCCAATTCTACCACCTCATATCGGAAAGAGATCCTCGAATTCGGAACATTTGTCTTATGAATATCATTTCCTTCTGAACCTCTCAAGAAATATTTATCCCCAAGCCAGTGTAACTGTGAAAGGTAAAAAAATATAAGATCATAATGTGAACAGAAAATCAAGACGTTCATAAATCAAGAAAGAAGCAAGTAAACAAGATTTTAGAGAAGCCTATGTGAAAACATGAGAATGATCACTAACTGCTATACCAAAAGACCTAACGCCTAATAAATTGTTCCCGTTGCTCTTTTAGACATGCTCACACCAACAAACTTAATTCAAGTTGTTCTGCTGTGTAGATGCTTACAAGTTGAAGCATGTGCACAGCCTTCATAGCTTGAGTGGTGGATCACATACCAGTATTAAAGTTATAAACAACATAAAAGTCACAGACCTCTCAAATTCAAATTATTTAAGCAAAATGAAAAAAAGAAGAAAACATGCATATCTGGTTTCAAATTAAGCACATCAATTAACAATACAAAATTTGCGGGTATATAGTACAAGTGCAGATGAGCAAAAGCATAAAAGTCCTATGTCGTCATCTCATTTACCTTGGCTTGATGTGAAAATCCAGATTGGTAGACAGAATTTCTAGCTATCTCACACAGGTCACAGGCAGAGAGCTTCCATACCTGCAAGTGCACGTATTTATGTAAGACATATGATCCCTAGAAATGACAAACAGAAGATTTAACCATTTCTATCAGGCCAAGGAAACAAAGGGGGTTGGGGGTGGAGGGAAGGCTTCATTTAGCAAAAAGCAAACCTTCGGCTGCAACACTATATTCTTCTAGCAGTGGCTCTTTTGTCAAATGAATTTGCAAAGGATCATCAGTTGAGAGAGACACATTCAGACCTCGCTGGAAGAACATGGGCAACGGATTGCGATGATAGTCCAAGAAAAGGGAATTGTTGCTAAGTGGTGACATAGCTAATCCAACCTTAAGAGATAAGAGAATGGTATTAATATACTACCACAAATTAGCAGGATCTAGAGAGAATGGTTTAAACTTTAAATGAATAACTATATTGACCAAATGCATATTCATGAGGGGCTAACCTGTGCGAGGTAAAATAAATATTGCAAAACAGGAGTTTTCCGTAGATTAATCCCATGGGAAATGTTATGGCATAGGAGGAAAGCAGCAGCCAAATGATCATTATCGCCAGCCTGCAGAAGTAAATTATAAGTTATAACCATCCCAATGAACATAAAGAATCAAACCACACTGCTGTTGTTATTCCAAAAACAACCTCTCCACAATGAGGCCGCAACTTTATTGTGGTCATTCCTTTAGATTCACGCAGCTGAAACCGACAGAAAGCAAGACATTAATATTGGTGATAGCCAGAAATTCCTTTTGTGAATCTATTCTTGCCCCATCTTTTCCTTTTCCTTTTTATTTTTGCTGCTGTGCTCAAAGGCCAGAACTCCAAAAAAATAATAATAAGGCAATGATTAACTGTTGAAGGCTTAGGACTCTATAAAAAGAGAAATAACATAAACCTTGTTCAGCGTGTACAAGTTTGCATAGCAGCAATAAAGGTAATAAGAGTATGCTGGATTGAATTCATTAGTCCACTCAGCTGGAGTGGGCATGTGCTTAGTTGGACGCCTTTCTGGTTTACTTTCATCATCTACAAGATCAAATCCCACCACCTGTATTCAAAAGAAGCTCAATTTATATATTGCAATTGCACCTAATACATTAACAAAAGAAAGCAAACAATATCCAAAATAAACAACATAATTGAACAGAATTGAGAAATAAAAATTGATCCTTCATCTGAGTTATCAGTAATAGTTAGAGTTTACACATACAGAGAATACTAGAAATAACGTTGCTGAGGAAAGTAAAAATTTTAGTGTGAATGGGTCTCAGATCTCTACTCCATCATCTACTACTGAGAAAATCTTGCAATTAGGAACTGTGATACCCAAAAAAAAAAAACTTCGTACATTACATGCACCACTCTATTACTATAAAGCACCAGCGGACAGATCGTATTAATTTTAAAAGGAGCTAGGAACAGCAGAAAATCAGCTTGATTTGAAATGTATGGGGTTGGTTCCATGATAATTTAAATTAAATAACAGGAATTTGCAACATGAATGAAAGAGCAGTTTGCAAAATACAAAACATCCAACAGAAACTCGACAAAATTTTAGCTTCAGAATTATTGAGTATACCTTTCAACTAGCTGCACAGGCACATTCAAATCTGATGCAATTAAGGTAGACATTCTTTAGTAGCAACACAGTAGCGATGAGCAAATTTACATATAGTGGAATGGACAAAGGGTCACCCAACAGTTGTCCCATGTACCATTGTCACAACAAAACATAGTTACACCATGAAATAGTCACTGTTGTAAAAATGTTACATATTGAAAATAATGTAACCTTATGACTAAATACATACAAGCACGCAAAAGTAGGGGGGCTTATGCACGCACAAGGATACAGATTAACTAACCTGCATCAAGAACAAATGTAATTGAGGATGAGAATTTGGATCTACTGTGACTTCAAATAGAGGAATAAACACATTATCCAAAATATTTTGAAAGGAGGTAACAATTCCCATATTCTTGTACACATTGTATAGCCGTGGTAACTGTGCCAATGAAATTTCAGAAAAAAGATCATAGTCAATGAACAGAATAATAATTCCAAATTTTAAAGAAGACTCAAGGGAAAGCACCACACGAAATTCTAAATATAATATAATAAACAAGGGCTATTATATCGAATCAAACAAAGCATACAGGAAATTGCTATGAATGGTGATTCTCCTACATGATCCAATTTAAACTCTGTTAGAAACTGGACCAGAGAAGTAAATGATACTGAAGAATTAAACTGTATCTCCTCTGCTGGAGCTGATATCAAGGTGATATCAGAGCCAATGGGGTCTCGATCGAACAGAATTACAGAAAAGAAATCAAGTACAAGATAACCCAGGCTTTTGAGAGGCCTGGTTCTCTCCCACCACTCTGCCTAACTCACTCCTTTCTTGTTCCTTTCCTCCCCCCTCCCCCCCAAAAAAAACTACTATATGTATTTCTCTACAAGTATAACAGAATTTCCCTCCTAGTTCCCCCCTTCACACTATCCTTGCTACTAGGGCAGCCACGTAGGCCTAAGTGCTCACAGTCACATTTCCTCCCTGGTCTTTATGGGTCTTCGATCCTCTGCCCTTCTTTCTCAAATACACCTCATTAATAGGTGGTTTCCTGACAAACTCCAACTTTATTTGCTTGTAGAAAGAATTGCATTATATGTTCTATGCAAGGATATGTATCATTTGCGTGCTACATTACTTGCCTGCATGTAGTTCCAAAGTCACAAAGAATAGTAAGTGACTTCCTTTTTGCATTTTTAGTTTGGGAGGTGGGGGGTGTTAGTTGTTAACCTTAAAGTTAATCCCACTTAACACCCTATGCCAGGCAAAAAGGAATATAATAAATAGGCTCGTCATGGATGACAAATGAACTTACAGCTGCATGCAAGGCAAAAAAGCTGATCCTAAATAGTCCACATAAAATAAGGGTAAACATTGAATACAAGGTCTATTTGTTAAGCTTTCTTAACATATTATCAAAATAAGGAATCACCATAAAAATCTAAAACTTCATAAACTATAATTCAATAAAGAGAATGCATGTCCATTGTATTGCAGAAAGGAAATGCATGTACAGCTGCAAAAGGTGAATTTCTGAACTACTTAAGAAGAGAAAGAGTCTTAATCCTATAAGCTCCTCTCTCACACAAAGACACGAGAAAGAAGGGGGGGGGGGGTTGAGAAAATCATGAGTGCAATCAGGTGATGATGCTGTTGACAACAAGCAGCATTTTTCTAATTGCAACAATCACTGTACTCATTAAATTAAAGTAACATAAAAGGACTTGAAGTGGAAGATCCATCCGAAAAGGACAGAAAAACATTATATGCCAAGAAAGAATAGATGAGAGAAGCATGAAGACAACAACAACAATAATGTTTGCAATAATGATATGGTGTTGCTGATGCTATTAAACACCATCCATCCCAGCAGGCTTACAGTAAATTTCTTGAGGTTATTTTGTTTGGTAAACTTTCTTGAGAAGGAATAAACACTCATGAGTTAGTCCTATATTCTAGTTTGCAGAAGAAATTGAAAAAGTTTACTTTTCGTATCATGAATAATGTAGCACGCATTAGACACCTCAATAATGTTAGAAGGGATGTTGATCAATTTTCCAAGGGCACTTGTTATGATTCTTTCTTAACGCTGCACCATTGCCCACAGCAATTTCAGGATGAAAATTGAAATGGTCCTAAAACTTAAAATAAGGAACACTCACTCAAGTAGTAAAATCCTTTATGAATTAACTAGGCAATGGGAGTTTAGTGTCATAATTGAAATGAATTTCACCACAAACTTATAAGCAGTCAGCGTAAACCAATCTTAGAGAAAGCATGAAACCACTAGGACAGTCAGATCAAACACTTGGAAGACACAAACAAAAGTGGACAGACTTTATCATTAAGGCCATGATGGATCAGACCTGGGGCCCAATTGTTGTCCATCAGACCATGCATAGAAAATAAATTGCTGCAAGAATAGAAGCCTGAAGAACAAACTACCTGGATAAGCCATACAGCATTCTTACTATAAAGAGCATTGTTAACAAACCAACTTGCCAGCTGATCCCATTCACTCTGTTTTCTTCCATAAACAGAGATCCTGTACTCAGCCACCTGAAAATTTTACATATACATATAAATGCATTAAGATTATGAACGATCAACAGGGAAAAATCTTATATCACGTGGACAAGTAACCTGATATTTGCTTGCTTCAAGATCTGACAAAACTTGCTTTGTTACTTCTGCCAGAAACCTTCCTGTGTATTTGGGTGGTATTAAACTAATATGAATTCAAAGGCATGACTAACACTTCTAATATTCATTTGGAGTTCCTAAACTTTATACAAGTAAACAATAGGTGCCATTCTCATTTTCAAACCAACCTTGGATAAGATTATCTTGCTTTAAGAATATCTCTCTGAGTCTGCTCTGTCCACAAGGATTATACTTTAGGTTGAATTTGTCAAATCTGTGGAATGTGCTCTTATCTGCATGAACGTCCAACAAATCAACATTCAGATCATACCTGCATTGTAAATGCCACTAATTAGGCAACATGCAAATGTGCAAGCACATAAGGCATCATTTTCCAAGTAACTGGATGAACAAATCAATAGAACAACAATGCATACCCTGTCAAATCCAAGCTCTCAAACACCTCTTTTAGTGTCATATACTTTCCATCTCTAAATATAACAACCTGCCAACATAGGTTAATACTAATAGTGAAATTAAGAACTAGCTATCTGAAAAATAGAAGAGAAAAAGGATGGGTAATACAGACAACAACATTATGGTCTCACAAAAAATTAAATAGAACCCCAAAGTAGTTTTTCACCTCATCTGGTTCTTTTTTTAATTTTGACTTGATGAAGCGGAGGAGATGCTTCTGATTCATGCAAGCAGAATGATGAATATGAGTATCAACTTTTCGGATATTGTAAAAATCTCGGTGTGATGCACTCTTCTGGGCCAGAAACTCCCTATCTGCTTTTAGTAACAGATGAAGGCGGAATTTCTGTATAATGATCAGATGCATGTTATAACCAAATGCCACAACACAAAGAAACCATATATGCAGAAGTTTGTGAAAACATACTTCCTCGAGGAATCGTAGCCTATGGTAGCATGCAGAGCGAACATTCCCAATAGACATAACTTTAAGAATGTAATGCATATCAGTAAAAAATGTTGTTGAGCTTGCAACAGGGAAGAGCTCTTCAGTGTCTGTGCACAGTTTCAGAAAAAGCTCAGTTCTTTCATACTTAACTAACTAAATACTAAAAAGAAAAGAAAAGAATTAAGATAGCAGAAAAATAATTATTGAATCAGTATACCATATTGTGTACCACTTTCAGTGCTTACCATTTTTGCTTGCATAAACATGTATGACTCCATCTTCCATCCTAAAGTGGTGCTGCATGTAACACCAAAAATTCAGCTATATCAATATCAAACAAACACCTCAGAACAAAATTGACTGTTCATAACTCATACAAATTTCACATCTAGCACAAAAATTATAAGACAGATCCATTATGGACAAACAACAAACTTACTGCTGTTGCTTCAATTGGTTCAAAGTGAAACGGATCAGAGTTTTTTACCACAGGTTCCGCCTTCCATGGAACAACATTTTCCTTGTAAACATATTTCTTACGCAAATCTAAGCATTCTCGAATCATCTTGCATACTTCCTCTTCTTCTATGTTTGTTGACTCTGAGCGTATTTTGTAAAGAAGAAAAAGATGCATTCAATCACTGGCTCTTTCAATCTTTCTTCATATTATACAAGTAAACAAATGAAAAAAAAAACAAAAGAAGCATAATTACATTCTTTGATCTAGTTAAAAAAAATGGTTTACCTAGAGATTGGGAGTAAACAAAGTTAAAAGCAGATAACCAAAAGAGGACAGAAATATGTAACATAATATGCAAGGATAATACCAAAATTATTTAACACGAAAGAATATAGAAGCAATAAGGAGACAGATTATGATAGGAATGTGAAAATACCATGTCCTGTGTTTCTTGCAGGCAAGGCAGTATTGACAAAAGCAAGGTCATTCCCTACTAAGTGTGCTGAAGTTGAATCTGTCATTCCATCACCTTGCATATCTGAACCAGCTTGTGCTTCTTTTGAAATCTCTCCATACATCTGATTTTTTGCACAGTTTGCATCATCAACCTGCAATAACATCATGAACAATATAAAAAGACTGATATAGAAATGAATGTAAAATGAAATACCAAAAGCAAACAAGGCTAAGGAAGGATTAAGGAAAAAGATTGATGATGATGCACCAGTACTATCTACTTTTTAAATTAACAAATCAGAAAAGCAGCCTCTCAAATTTATAGCCTATGAATTGTCAACCATCAAAAGATTATGTTGACAATTCACAAATCATAAGCAATAACTCTAGACCTCAAGTTAAACAAAGATTGCGTTTGGATTCAATTTTAAAAAACCACTTTTTGAGGAAAAACAAAAGTACTTCTACAGTTCTACACGTTTTCAAGTGTGTCTGAATGCAACTTTAAAAAATGTAAAAGTTAAGAAAAAAAGAAAATGGCCCAGTTATCACTTTCTTTACATGCTAATGATCCGTAACTTCTGAAAAAAGTAGGAGAAATGATTTTCAATATAATTTTCTAACAAAAATATTCCTTACCTTTTGTTATTTAAAAATACTTTTCAAATATTGTATTCAAATGCAAAATTACTTTTTTTTACTAAAAAAAAAACTATACTGAAAAAGATCTATAAAAAAGTACTTGGCTTATCCAAACGTGCCCAAAATCCCCTTCCTTAAATACTAATATAACGGTAAATAAATATTCATAAATTTATTATTATTGAAAGCATGAAAGCATGTTTGTGAACTTCTCTCCTGAGTCCTGATAATAGAAGGAAAAAGAAAATAATCAACAACAGGCCATGGTTTAGTTGATAAAGTTCTAAACAGCATTCAGTATCCCAAAATAAGAAAATAAATTCTCACGTAATTATTTGAAGAATCTCTGGTCCCAGGGTAGAAAGGAATGCGATTGTCATCTGCAAGGCGTGGTCCTTCCTCATCAGAATCTTCAGCACTTTCAAAGGTACTACGGCCTGGTGATCTCGGGGTCATAATTCTACCGATAGATGCTATTCTTTTATAGGAACATGAAATCTGAGGATTCTCTCCTACACAAACCAAAAACAAACTAAATTCAAAATGATTTCTACTTCACAAAAATCATAGCCCCAACATCGCATTAAGGAACATTTCTATTGTGATGGTTACAAATTTAATTGAAATTGAAACCAGAAAGATACACAAGTTTAAGCAAGAATTCAAATTCATACCATCGCTGGGACCCATTCGAAGAGAAGGAAGCCCTAAGGGAACGAATTTAAGATTATCGAGCAACGAGGCACGACCCTGGGCTGCATAACCTCCAGAGTGCCCAAATTTGGGGTCCTCCTCAAACCAATCAGTTCTAGAAGCCACATTCGGCAACGACGACGAAATTCTATAGCCCCGAAGCACGTTCTCGTCCACAGACCTCGACAAGCTTCCGGGGTAATTTCTCAGACCGGTATCCATTTCTCCGCCGTCACGGCCAAGCCCTCTCCGATCTTCATCGCCGTCTTCATCATCATCGTCGTCGTCGACGTAGGGCCCTTCATGCTCGAGTTCCGCAGATGTACGAGGCGGCGCGCGGCGGATCTCGGCGATGCGGTGGAGGACCTGGTCGACGGTGCGCCTGTGGATGTAGAAAGCGGAGATGGCCATGAAAGAGGCACCGAGTAAGGCAGCCATTGCGAGGTGCAGAGACGCGGGGAGCGGCATGGAAGATGAGGGATCCATAGGAGGAAGAAGAGATTGATGGGTCTCGATGGTGCGTTTGAATTGGATTCAACGTTCAAGTTTCAAGTTTCAACTCAAACTCACTCCTCTTGTGACTCGCTCACACTCACTCACAGCGAAGACTAAAAGGAGGCAAGAACCGAAGAAGAGCAGGCTGGTTTTGCTTTGCTGCACCGCCCTCTGCACCCAACCTCGTGAAATGGGACCAGCCAAAAAGCACACGTGACTAGTTATAATTTGAGTAAATACCCGTTTTAGTTCAAACATTTGGGTGACACTAGTAAGTAGCCCGTGCAGCTTAATGTTCTAATTTTATTAAATTACTTTCATGCTAAAATGAAATATCAGCAATAAGCAATTAAAATTTAATCACTGCATTATGCTATAATTATCTTTATTAGAAGTTGAACTAATTTTAAAATATATAATAGAGCAATTGAGACAATTAAAGAATTTAAATTTTGATTAGAATCCAACTGTACAAGGGCCAAAATGACAAGTTTGTCTAAATCGCCACCCCCCCCCCCCCAGTTGAAGTGGTCAGGAACTTTTAGCATGCTAGTTCAATTGGGAATAGGAGATTTCATATTCAGCCCTATTGATTATTTCCAATTTGCGCCGAACCAGTTTCAAGCTAAGTTCCAAGCGTTTTCTCTTCCATAAATACTTTATTTTTATGTAATTGAAAACAAAGCAAGCCATCAGATTTTCACTGTATCAGCACGAAAGACAAGACTTACCACCAGATTTGTTATTATATAATCTGACAGGATTTGTTACCTTATGGAATACCACTACTCGGAGCTTTTGCAGTGCACTGCTTGTAAATCTCTTTTTTGTGGCACCATTTTTACTTCTGCTAATTGAATGGAAATCTCATAAAGAGAGCTGTTGCATAATTCATTGTCAGTGGTCAAACACCTTACATATCAGTTCAATTATGAAATGAGAGTTCTCGAATTATGAAGGGCTACCAGCTAACCCAGTTTTTTTTTTTTTTGGAGTTTCTAATGCTAATCAATATATCAAACACCTTTAACTAACATACTGAAAATCTCAAACAACACAGACACATTTTACATGGTCAAAATGCCAAATCTCGCAAAAAAGACATCAAACTTACCAAATACCATAGTATCTCCAATTAAAATTCGGAAAATATTGTCCCAACACAGCTTCCTTGCAGTAACAAAGCTGACAAAGGCACAATGAAGAGTGATTATATATTGAAAATCCCAAACAACACAAACTCCAAAGTATTAAGTTAAGATCCAGTCCAATCTACAGAGTTGATAAATAAAACAAATTTCCAATTTTTTCTCTTGCTATTTATATATTTTGAAACCCCTCTCTTCCCTTGTATTCATTGTTGCATCTAGGGGTGGAGACCAGCCAAATCATCTATACATCCAGGTACCTATTCTGAAAAATCATGCACTTTCCATTGTTGTCAATTATCGTTTTCTTTCTTCACCATCCTATGCAGATCAAGCCGTGTATATTATAAATGTAAAACATCAACTTTCTTCCAGAAATCATTTGAAAGCTATTAGAGATAGAGCGAGGTTTTGTAAAGAACAATCCACTTGAGAATATATATATATATATATATATATTACACTCTTTATGTTCTTTCTTAAACTTTATAATATTATGATATAAGACAAATAATTTATTTTTTGGTACAAGACAAATAATGTATTTGGGAAGAGATATAATAATAAGAAAAATGTATTTTACACTACCAAATAATGTGCATGTACAAAAATTTGTGTCATGCACAAAACTAAGCTTAAGTTGAGTTTTTAATTAGAGTTTTAGTAAGTTTAATATAATTGAAATTCTATTATATACATAAATATATAAATGCTATGAGTACATAAATGAATAAACAATATACCTCAAACAATAAAGCACTATGGATTTAGGATTTGATCTGCAATGACCAAAGTGTTAACCTCTTGTTTCTGCACTGCATTGCATATCACATTATTGGCACCTCCAATCCTAACTACTTTCTCGATATTGATTTGCAAAAACCCGAATTCATAGTAAGCCATGGGGCTATGCCTATATTGGATTTGGAGTTGTTCAAGTTCATGCAAATGGGAAAAGCAATAAATATAATCCTTTAACAAGAGAGCCATGTGCAGCAAGTTCTTTCTGTACTCATACTGCTTCAACTTAAAAAACCATTTGCAACTTCTTCACAGTCTCACAAAGATTTTTCATATTTCCAAGAATTCCTGTTTAGAAGCAATCCAACATAAAAGTGAAATCCATCTAAAAACTAAAAAATTATATTAACTTAGTTCCTCAATTAAAAATTTCATTAATGATATATAAAATACTATTTTGATTTATTTTTTATAATTAAAGGAGTAAATTAATATCTACTTTCTTTAAAATTGATATCATATATATTTTTAAAGAATTAAAATAAATATTTACTCTTATCATTTTCTAGTTGATCGGGCCCGTAATTTTTCTCAGACCAAATGATCAACAACAAGGCCATAAACTACCTATTCGGCCCAAATGAACATTTTAAAATTAACTGGGCTCAAGTTGGACAGGCCTGGTCCGACCAATATCTTTTGTTGGACTGATTAGTTTATTGAAATGATGTTGACCAAAAAAACAAGTTCATTGAAATGATGCAGACAAAAACAAATTTGAAATGAAGATTTTATTTTTAACTTGTTAATTTTTTAATAATAAAACTTTGTTATGAATTATCTTGAAAATAAATTTAGAACTTTGTTTCCAATTAAAATTAGTTTAACGTACCATGCAATGATTATGTAAAAGAAAAATAAAGGAAATAACAATACAATATTTTATAAAAAAAAGTGTTCACCTATCATTTATTCACAACAATTTCTTTTTTGGTACAATGGCGGAAGATAGGTTTTAACATATGTTCTCGTACAAATTATTTAAATCTTTCATAGTGTACTTCTAGTTGCTTTTATTCACAAATATTTTTACTGTATTATTTGGTTGCGTTGTATTGTTTGACTGGTTTATTATATTAGGATGGTATAACTTGTTTGGAATGAAAAAATAATAATTATTTTTTTACTGAATTTTATCAAATAAAGGGATATATTATTAATATAAAAAAAATTTAGAACAAATGTATAAAAAACAATAATCTGTAATATGATTAATACATATCATTGTTACTACAAATACTTACAAAAGTTGAAATAGATCCAACTCAACTACTCTAAGAAAATTATAAATACTTGTGCAACAGTTCAACTCTAGTTCACGTTTCTCAAATTCATATATCTGAGATACTAAAATTTATTTGATGCATCTATTTCTTTTATGCTCAAAGTGTTTGGTGCATGAAAATGGAAGATATGTGACTGAAGACTCATTCTAAAATTGAACAAAATAAAAATGGAGGAATGTATTCTTTCATACGTATTCTATTATTGAAGACTCTGTTATCAATGGACTCTAATTTCTGATGACCACCCAAAAGAAAACTTGAGTAAAAATTTGGTTTTAGTGGATTCATGTCAAGACATTTGAGTGTTCTTCTCTTGATACCCAATCAAATTTATATAATACCGAACCGTCCTTACAATAGATTGCTCATGAGCATAGGAGGTGCTAGTCGATAGATCCATCAATTTATGAACATTCTACTATGAACATCGCAGTGATAGTTGAGAGTAGAATTAGAATAGACATTTAATCAGATTTTATAAAGGTAGCAAGGGAAAAAAATAGTGTTATACTATCAAATTCTCTTTAAATAATACGCCAAATACAATCTAAATTAATTCTAAGTTAAAAATGCTGTGAGAAAACCCAATAACACTGAAAATTACATTTAACATAAGTAAATTAATCCTTCATCAATCAATAAAATCACACGATTAATCACTTAATGAGAAAGAAACAATAATCCTTTGATACCTTGAATATATTATTATTATTATTAGTATTTTGATAGGCACTGTGATATAAATCACATTAAAAAGAATAGTCTTATCTATCACACTATCATGCCTTTTAATATGTATTTTTTAAAAAAAAATTGTATATATAATTATTTCATAAATCAATTAATTATAATTTTATTACAATTAAAATTATTTAAATAAAAATAATTTTATAAAAATATAAAATATATTTGAAGTGACAAAATAAAATTAATCAGTTAAATGAATTATAACAGTGCATGTAAAAAAAGATAACTCTTTATATTTGAAAGCAATTGTAATTGTGAAATATAGTTATAAAAAATATTTATATTTATAATTTTATTTTTTTTATTTATATTTAATTAATCATTAATGATTTTTTTAGGAAAGTAAAAATTGGAGATCAAATAGAGGAATTTCCTTTATATATAGTATAGATTATTATTATTATTATTATTATAAAGGAGATTTTCTCTTTTGGCATTTAAAATTTTTACTTCTAAAAAAATATTAATAATTAATTGAATGCAAATAAAAAAGAATAAAATTGTAAATACAAATTTTTTTATAATTATATTCATAATTATAATTACTTTTAGACTAAATTATTATTTTGATCCTCTAAATATTCACTTAATATCAATTTGATTTTTAAAAAAATTTTAACATTAATTTAATTCTTCAAAAATATATAATATCAAATTAGTCCTCTAAAAATTTAAAGTGACATCAATATGTTCTTTTTGAATGACCATTTTTTAAGACTATCTTGATGTCACTTTAAATCTTTAGATAACTAATTTGATGTCACATATCTTTAAAAAATTATTTTGATATCACTTTAAATTTTTAAATAACTAATTTAATGTCACATATATTTAAATAATTAAATTAATATCAAGTAAATTATTAAAAAATAAAAACAATAATTTAGTCTGAAAAAAAGAGATCGGAACCGACATAATTGAGGCAAATAGTTTTAATTATATTTGGCTGTACCAACTTGGAAATTTTTTATTAAGTTACAATTTTTACTGTGTTTTCTTTTTTTTTATTTTTGTAAAAATAAAAATTAGAAAGAAGGGAGACTATTGCATTTTAAGATAATGACATGTGACACTGATTGCTTATTAATGAAAGATTCTAATAGAAATTAAACCTAAAATTTTTTAAAAATATGCTCAATTCTAACAATTAAGTATATAATTCATAGTTGCTAATTAAGTTCTTATGATCAATCATTATTTAGAACAACTGGCCTTTATAGCTATACACTAAACAGTTAATTATGTAGAGTTTTATTATTTTGAACATTATAATAGTGTTTTTATTATCCTTCTGATCATCAGGGCACAAATTTAAAACGAAACTGCTTTTTATTTTTACTATTTAAATTTAAAGGAAAAATAATATTTAAATTTTTTTAAATTTTGAGTCATTTACAAATTGCTGTTATAAACTTTAACATTATCCTAATTAATATTCAAATTATAAGAATTATTCAAATTGACTCTTCCATTCATTTTTTATTAAGCTACTTAACGAAAATATAGTTATGTGCATATAATTTTTAACGACGTAATACTATAATCTTTATTACATCTAAACAAACCCAAATTTTCTATGTTAAATCTATATTTTATTCATTTTATATATTTATTTAATCATATGATTTTAAGAAATTAAAAGAAAAATACGTTTTATTTGAAAAAAAAGACAAATGGATATTAATTAGGACGAGTATTTAACCCTATAAAAAAATTAATTTGAGTGACACAAATATTTAAATATCTGAAAAGATTAATTTAGATAATTCTTATAATTTGAGTATTATTTAGGATAATTTTAAAATTTATAGTAATGAATTGTAAATGAATCAAAGTTTATGGAGTGTGAATACTCTTTTCCCAAATTTAAACTTTGAACTAACATTTAAGAGATATAATTCTTGAAAATGCGTTAAGTAATGGGAGATATGACCTAAAAATTGTTTAAGGAAATGCTTAACCTCAGATAAAGCGAAACCTGACTCAAAAACACTCTTGCCGTAAACCAAAAGAAGAAAGCCTCTGCTTCTTGCTTTACAATAGCTGATCTCAATCTAAACCTATTCATTTATTTATTTCAAAATCTAAATTAATTTTAGGGTAAATCATTGCACTCCGTTGGTCACTTTTCTGATCTCGACTTGCCTACCAAAAGACACAGCACACTGTATACATATCCTCTATTACCTTATTAGACCAAAAGTTTCAACCCAATCATCTCCTCTCACAACTCACATGCATTCCATTTAAGTTCTAACACGAACCTAAATGGTCCAGCACTACTCCTAAATTTTTCACCATATATATCTAAACCTCTTTCTATCCTAGTGCTAGTTGCATGCGTAGCTATTCAAGTCCAAGCTTCTCTCTTCACGTATCACGGTTGTGGAGATTTGGTACGTCTGAAAGAGATTGCAAATAATTGTGAGGCACGAGTTTGAAGTTTGAAGTTTGAAGTTTGAATGATCCCTTTCCCACTCCTCTCCCATATGCATCTGTGCACCACCACCACCCCCACAACAATTACCACAGCGATGGTTTGTCCCTATGTGTGATATGTGTTTGTCTTCCGCTCCAAGATTCATGATCCTGCCCGAATAGTCACATCAAGAAGAAAGTGGACACATCTTGTGGGATAACGTTGATTGCTAGATTCTTCTGCTTTCTGGGATTTGCTCAAGCTGTCACTGGCTACATGGTTGTATGTTTTTAACTTTGAACTCTGGGTCAAGAATTCCCTTTCAAACATTTAAAATGGAATCTTTTCGTCATTGGCCAGTGCAAGGAAAAGTCACGAGCAGCAGTTTTCAGATCATCACGTGACACAGTAATTCCCACTCTTGATTTAGTGGCCAAAAATCTGAGTCAACGTGTACTAATAAGCATGATTTGGATGTTTAGGTTGATCGGCATATCAGTCCAATTAGCCATGAATGACCTGACCTTAATCTTTTGGTTGGATCAAAAAAAATGACGATATAATTTTTTTCGTTACGAGAAGAAAACTAATACATAGTATTACATATCATTTAATTATGTAACGATATATTTTTTATTTTAAGTGACTATATATTTTTTTCTTTCGTTTTTTTATACAATTAAATAAAAAAAATATTTTTTCCATTTTTTTATGTCATTTTCTTTTTTTTATTTTCTTTCTTTTATTTTCTATTTATCATTTTCTTTTTCAATCCAAGCAAAGGGTACGTACATGCGTAATATATAGATCGTTAGGACTTTGAAAATCAAGGACAACAAATTGTAGCAAAGTGTAATTAGCAAATTGAAGTTTTAAATTGTTTTTCATGTATTATTTTTTAGGTTAAAATAATTTTTTAATTTATATAGTTTACATGTGTTTTAAATTTAGTGTTTGATCTTTTTTTTCTTCGTAATATTCTGAACATTATCAAATTTGTCTTTATTACCAGCTAATGTTATAACTCCGTCAATTTGTATCTGATGTAACAAACAAATGATTAGATCTTTGTCTATGCTATTGTCCCTATCAATAGCATCTCATTAATATAAAGATTAAATTAAAAATAATAAAAAATTGTAGGGACAATAATTAAAGACAAACGAGCACTAGAAGAAATAAATATATAATATGCTGTAAAATATTCCTTCAACTGACAATGAGGAATAGCCTGCCCTCTAAACATTCATTTTTTACATGAGACACAAACTTTATTATATGCTTCTTCTTTTTAAAAAACTTTTGACCTACACGCACATCTTAAATATAATATGACACACTTCCATCTCAAAGTTTAATTTCTTTGTCATTAATTACCAAAAAAAAAAATTCTTTGTCATTAATTTTCTTTTTCAATTCTCACCATATAATTTCCACACAAACTCTCACATATCTAATTAAGAACTTCTTCCCCCAAAGTTGGCTCTTCCTGAAAATAAAAATGAGAGGTGGTTTTCTTTCTTTGCTCTGATAAACACAAGCATCTAAAAAGATTAGAGACAGCAAATGGACCACATATAACACAATTCAAGTATTCTAGAATTCACTATTGCATGGACAAACACAGAAAGCCAAACAAAAAAGTAGAGAGAAAGTGGGAGAAAACCCATGGCATGAAACATATATAATATTGAGGCTTGCATATGCGCACTTACACTCACAAATAGGAAGCCCTCCCAACACAGCCATATCCATTATCCATACATTACCAAGATAAGATAAGCATATATATATATAGCTTCCATTCGTTGTCCTACCAAAACCATGTGCATCCTCCTCAGCTCAGCAACAACTGTTACACTCTAGCTTGCATTGGCCACGCTTTTTTCTTGGGGGTATTGAGCTGCGCTTTTTAGACACATTGCAGAGGAATTCTCCTAAAGGTGAAATCATGTTGCACTTGTGTAGCAATGATGACCTAATTAAAAGGGCATGCTTCGCTATATTTCTCATTCCAAAGGTATGCAAGCACCTAAATTTTGCAATACATGAACATTGCATGAATAAAATTTAACTGCACATCTATCATATATATACATGATTTTTTTGCTTTTCTCTATATATGTGTGTGTGTTTTTTTTTTAACATTTCATGGATAACATTTTTTGTCAGTATATATTCATGGGTATCGGTATCTTTTTTATGTGTCATTATATAATAGGTTTATTTATAATTTACTTTTTAATCATAATCAATTTACTTATTTATCCAAAAAATTATATATATTTTTTAGTATTTCTTACTAAAAATACTATGCCACATCAATAGGGATACCAATATCCATTTAATAAAGAAGGTATCAAAGGAATCTCCTTTTATAACATTATTAATACTGCCAAAAGAATATTCTATTTATTATGTTCCGAGATATAAGGAGTAAAGTATACTTGAAACACCTTAACTTTTATCGTCCAACCAATTTAGGACCTCATTTTTTTATTTTCTAATCAAAGACCTCAAGAATTTTCCGGTCACCGAAAAAGCTTATGTAGCAAATTAAAATTACATGTCACTAATATGTATATTTTTTTAATGACATGTCACCAAGTTAACATTAAAAGATCAATGAAATCATTGTTTTGGAGCCAAAATTAAACTTTTCCCTCCATAACCATATCAATTTAATCAATTAAAGGGTTTTGATTAGTAAAAAATATCAGAAGACCCTATCACGTAAAATAAACTGAAGATGTTGAGAAAAAGATAAAGCAAGGGTTGCACGTTTCGAAGAGAATATGGAGAAACTAACATTAAAGTAAATCTTCATATAAATCTCTTCATTCTTAGTCTTTGTTTTTTCTGCTTTATTTATTCATCCTTAATAAAACCTTTATTTTCTTATCTTTTATCTCATATTACACAGAAAATAAAACATTAAAAGACTTAGAATATATTGAAAAAAAAAACACTCACAATTAATTTAGATTACGTCTATCGTACCCACCCCTCTATTATTGTCATATTGTGGTAATTGTTGTAAACACAAATGCCACTCACCCCTACGTCATGCTAATATAAATGGATTATTTGAGAATTGAGGATGAGGATTAGATTTGTATTTGGAGACTTCTTTTGACATGTATTCTATGTGTTTGATGATATTATATCAAGCAAAGTTCACTCTTAATTATATGATAAATAACATTATATGTGAAATTTTAATTTCACAAATTTTTCTTAAAAATAATTTGCAAGTTACAGTGTAATAGTATTATTGTTATTATTATAATTGGCATTCGTAATGATAATTGGTATAGACAAAATGATTTAATTTTTATTCAAATTATAAAATTACCTATAGAATACAAAATTTATTTGAATTGAAAAAAATATTTTTTTAATATTTAAAACACATAATTATATATTAGTTTAATTAACATTGCCAACATCTAGTTGGCATTTTCTAGTGCCAAGTAGATGCCGAAAAATGAATTGAACATATTGAAATCCTTAATTAGATCTTTTAGAAGTTAAGACCCTTAAATCAACTTGCATGTAAAGTTAAGGTCCTTTCACAATATTTTTCTTTAAAAGGTTATATAATCAGAATTTTTTTGTTAAAATTTTTGACGGAATGATTTGATATACTTGTTAACTGTTGGATAAGTGAGAGGGTCTCTACTATCTCATTTCATCTAATAACTACTCTTAATTTTAATTGAATTCTGTTAAAAATTCTGACTGATTTTTTTAACTGTATAGCATTATTCAAATTTTTTCTCTAAAACAGCATATAGTAAAGAATAGAGAGAGTAATGTTTTCAAGTTCAATTAATGAATTGCTATTTTTTACTATTATAAGGAAGGTCATCATACCTAATAAGGGAAATGAAATATGTAAAAATCTGAGTTAAACATCAAGATTAATTGAAGTTCATTTAGGATCAAATCCTTTTTTTTTTTTTTATAAATAGTAGAGAAAAAGCCCAACCTAAACAATTACAAGACAATCATAGGAGACATGACTAAAGTCAGCTATAAAAACTGGGGAGATAAACAAAGGCATGGAACTAAAAAAGTGAAATTCTAGAGGTGAGTCATGCTTGACGAAGATATCTGCATACGCATTGCCTTCACAAAACACATGTTGGAGAACAAAATCAATAATAAGTTAAATTTCAAGTTTTAAATTGTATTTAGTATTTAAATTATTAACGAGAGATTCTAATGACATGAGCTCTCCTTTAATTTGAAGGTAATCTCTTTTTTTTTTTTGGCTTTTCAAGAGTATCCTCCTCTTATTGTTGAGAGACTAATCTTTCGTGATACTATCAGGCATCAAAGCAAAGACTCCATTCAAGGATGTTTGCTCCATTCAAAATCAAAATTCTACTATTAAAGTCTATTTTTAAGGAATCTAAATCTTTTCTATTCACACCGACGCTCGTTGGCAAAGATAATCTCATTATTAATTAAAGAAAAATACTAAATTTTATTAAATAATTGATTTAATAATATGTTCAATTAACTATTCAAAAAATATTAAATTCTTTTTAAAATTTTTAATATATTAAATGTTTATATTTTTTATTTAATTTTTTTATTATTTAATTAAAAAAATTATTAAAAAATTTAGCAGATTTCTAGAAATGAATGAGTAATCCCCATTATATCATAACCCAAATTCCAAAGAAAAGTAAAGAGAAAAAAAAGAGGCTCTTTTCAATTTATTTAAAATCTTCATACATATATAGCTGTATTGTACTAGTCTAATTCTGCTTAGGCTTTGTGTGAAGCTAGCTCCACATCTTGAACTTTAACTTGGAGGTCTACACTTCCCTTGTACTGATATCTTCTAGCAACATATACAAAACAAATCAAGTTGAGGACACCTGTCCCTGCTATAAGGTAGTAAAAGTAATCTACCCTGCCAGCATTTATATCATTTGTCAACCAATCCGGATGGCTATGAGTTCCAGTGGTATGATGAACTGCGGTGACAATTATGCTGCTCACATAATTAGCCCCCCCAAATGAACATGAAAACAAGGAGTTACCAATGCTCTTCATGTGCTCGGGAAATTGCCTGTTGAAGAACTCAATTTGTCCTATAATATTGAACGCCTCACAGAAACCCATTAGGATTAACTGTGGGGCTAGCCACATGACTGACATGGGAGCAATTCCCAGTGGATTTGGGTTTGAATTTGCTGAATCCCTTCTCACTTTTTCAACCCAGCCAGCCACAGCCATGGAAAGAATGGAGAACACCATGCCAATTCCAATTCTCACAAGGAGAGTGATGCCCCCTTCATGTTTGGTCATTTTCCTCAGTACTGGCACTAGGACTCGGTCGTAGAATGGAACCCACAAACCTATGGTAATCAGTGATATGACTCCAAGTGAACCAGCTGGGATTTGGAATTTGGGTCCAATGTGCCTGTCCATTTTCATGGCTTGTGATACAGTAAATGTTCCCTGTTGTACCATGGAAGTGAGGCTAAGGATACCAGCAAGCCCAGACAGGGAAAATTCTCACTAAGCATTTAACCTCTTCTACTTGCTGGATGCTGGCAAGTCTCCACTGATTTACTCTGCTCCCATCTGGGTTTAGCTCCCCCTCCATTATTAAAGCAGCTTTGTTTAAGGACCTAATAAAATATAATGAAATCAGCTTATGTACTAAGAATTAGAACATAGTAAGCTTTCAATTTTTACAAGTTGGCATTAGTCCATAAAAATTACTTGCAAAAAGTATACTAATTCCGCAGGTTCAAACTTGGGTATAGTAAAATAATCCAAGTTCTAGAAGCTGTTTGTGTAGATCTTTCATGATTTTCTTGGCACCAACTCTAATTATTGGTCAATGATATAGTTGAATAGAAAGTACCCACATCAAGAAAAGTCTTGCTCTCTCGGATACTCCATAGAAAATTTAGAATAAAACGCCAGTGACAGAGATATCTCACCTGAATTGATGGGTCAAAGGGAGCTTCGAGAAAACAGTAGTCCCAGTCAGTGGGGGATCGTAGAAAATTCCCATCTAGCTTCTCCTCACTTGGAAGCCTGACTTTTCGCTTTCTATAGGCAGCCACTAGAACCTGTGCAATACCAGAAAAAACGCTCCCTTCTGCCTTCACATGCACGTAAACCCTTGTTCCAACAAAGAACATGATTATGGAGCAGAACATGCACGCAGTTGGTATACCAAAGCCTATCTTCCAGCTAATAGAGTCTTGGACATAGATCACCAATGTTTGAGTGACCAACAATACCAATGTAAATGTGGTGTAGTACCAGTTAAAGAAGCTATTGATCCCTTTCTTTCCTTCATCGGTAGTTGGATCAAATTGGTCAACACCAAATGGTATACTGCATGGCCTTACACCAGCAGAGCCTATGGTTAAAAAGCCGAGTCCCATAAGCAGAACACCCATATTAGATTTGGTAGCTCTAACACATTGACCCAATGTTTGTTGCTGAGGACTACAAGGTGGAGGGTGCAACTCTGGTAACCAGGCTGTTAAAGTCACCACGATCATCCCCTGTTTAGCAATTGTTCAACAGAAAACCCAATTAAAAAGAACATCCGTATTATTTCTACACTTCAATTATGTAGCTCTCTTCGTACTCTTAATTTTATGATAAAAAAGAAAGAAAAAAATTTAAAAAAAATTAAATTTATCTCCTTCTTTATTACTATTTAGAATAAATATATAAGAAGATGTCTAGATTAAAGTTTAAGAATAATATTTTTGTAAAAAAAATATAGATATGTATGAAAATATCCAAGAATATGCAGTGAGAGCGTAAGACTCTGTTAAGTTTCAGTCTTTTCAAGTCCATTATCTCTTTAGACCATAAAATTATGAGGGTATTCCTGTCTTTAAACTAACTTTGGTCGTATTTGGACGAAAGCAGGAAAAAAAAAAGATACATTTGACTTATTGACTCAGCAATGCATAATGTCATGTGGATCCACACTGATGTGAACTTATATACCCTTCTCAGCGAGGCAGTGCCACCAGGAGAGCAAAACTTAATTCTCCAATTAACCACTTTGAACATTAATATTTTTTTTCTTTGTTAACACTAACAAATAAAGTGACCATTTTATGTATTAAATTATTAATTAACATGGCAATTACTTCAAAATAATAAAAAAAATAAGTTAAATAAAATGTTTATCACTCAAATGATTGATCACATTAATTTACATAACGTAATTCAAAAAACATAAATATAATTCAAATTTCAAAACCGTCACTTATAAAAAGGGGTTTTAAACATTATGCTCTCACTCAAAATAATGAAAACTTATTTTCACTCTATTTTTATATATAAAATAAATAAAATATAAAAAGATACATGAACACAACAGCTCCGGGTGTGGTTTCTCTGTGGCTGCAAATTGGCAACCATCTTCTCCTCCATAGTCTCAAAATCCACACAAAAAGTAAGTGACAATAATGAAGTAATTCCCACAGATGACAGATTGTTCTTCTAAAAATCTGACCCATAAAAATTTGACAGAGGGAGAGGGAGAGATAACTCTGTACCAGAAGAGAAGCAAAGGAAGCAAAAGCTATAGTCCGGAAGCGACCCACGTAGGCATCAGAAATGAAAGCACCAACTAAGGGGGCAAAGTTGGTAAACCCATACCATATGTTGAGAATGTTTGAAGCATTAACTTGGTCCAAGTGAAACTCTCTTGTCAAATACACCATAAAGTTAGCAAACAACCCAAACACAGCCAGCCTCTCAAACGTTTCATTCCCTGTAAAAGTTAACCCAAACCCAAGTTAAAAAAAAAAAAGAGAATTATTTATATTTAATTGACCTCTACTTGTAAGAGAAAAACATGATTCTGCAGAGAAGAAAAAGTAGAATCAGAAACAGAGACAGAGACCTAAAATATAAGGCATGGCCCTCCATCCTCCAGGCTGCTTCTGTGGGGTTGCAGTTGCAGCTGAATCTGAATCTGAAGAATCTTTACCAAGCCTTTCATGGATTGGTTCATTTTCTGCTTGTGAACCTGAAGAAATGCAACTTCTGCAGCACAGAAAAGACCAAGAAGAAGCAGACCCAGATTGCTTACTCCCCTTATCCTCTGCAGCCAACATTTTCTCACAATTACTTGTTTGTCTCCCTAGTAAATAAACCAGAGCACTCTCCACTATATAACTTTATTTGGCATCAATATCTCTCTGCACTCCACACAAGGCATAAGGCAATATATAAGCGCTAGGCTTTGGTGGGTTTGTTTTGACTATAGACCCTTAATTATTTATATGAAGTACGAACACAAAACAGACAATGATTCAATGGCGAAGGATTGGTTCTTGGGCACCGTAACATACATGGCCATGAATTTTCGAATACATCCAAACAAATGAAAGAGGCTTTGGAAGTGTGTGCTGCGTTTTTAGCCTATAGCTACCGACTCATGCACGAGCCTTGGGTTTATGTACAGAGGATTGCGTGCAGCGTTTGGCATGGTCAGTGGAAGAGTGGGGACCCTGCACCAATCTTCAGTTCCTTTCCTATAATTGTATGATCATCAAAATCTTGTGGCACCAACTTTCTCTAACAAAATAACAACCATTAGATTAGATCATCCAAGCAACCTTCTTGCTTGTATGTATGTATACATGACAACACAAGCTCATTACAAGTGAAATTGAAATGAAAGATTAAAAGAAAAAGAGAAAAATTTGCATTAAATTAATAACCCAAGAACCCTCCATTTTGGTCGCATTCACCACTTGCCAAAAAAATGAAAGGGGAATTAAAAAAAAATTACTCTTTTGAATAGCATTATTTTATTTATAATATCAGTTTTTTGTATTAAAATTTTACACTGGATATTGAATTTTTGTGCAGAAGTTATATGGTAAGAAATTGATTGATATCTAATGCATTATTTTGTGGGACAGATTGGATTTAACTCTTCTGAAATGAAAGGCTTATTTTAAATAGTAAAATAAAGAGTATTAATCGTTAATGAAAAAATTAACGATTGAGATCATGATAAAATACATGCACATATATAATAAAATATGAGGTTATTAAAATCTACTTTGATTTTTTCATCAATAGTTAAGATTCTTTACTTTTAAAAAAAAAACTTCACTTTAGATGAATCAAATCCGGTGAGATTAATGGCACTCAGGGCTTAAATATCTATTGGCATTTCTCATTAATTATTCATAATTGAGTTTTAAAAACTGTCCTCAATTATATAATTTCTTTTATTAAAGTCAATCCTTAATTAATTATATTTTTATTTATCTATTCATATTTATTTTTATTAAAATTAAATTTTAATTAATTATTATTTGTCTATTCATATTTAATTGAGGATAAAAATAAATTTAATTATAACTAAAAATAGCTAATGAGGACTGTACATAGATAATTGGAAGCAAAACTGTATGGTGAGTGGAGTCAATCATATGTGTGTTTGAATTAGTTTATTTTATACTCAAAGGAAAATAATTCATGCACATCTATTTGTGTACACCATCCTTTACACCTTTCTCTTTAGGAAGAAAAAGTTAAAGAGAATATATGTTAAAAAGTACGTTTATCTGTTTTATTATTCAAAATAGAAGTGGTGTAAGATGTGTAGATGACATTATTGATAATCAAAATCTTAGGAAAAGAATTTTATAAAAAAGTGATTTTTTTTCTAAAAATAATCAGTTAACAAAGCTAGCACCTTTTGCTGAAAGTGTCAATAACATTGCTCTATGTTTTATAATAGATAAGCATACTTTTCAATAATCACACATGCTCTTATGACTTTAAGAATTGATTTGATAAAAAAAAATGTTAGCATATGAATCAAATTTCAAACACTAAAATAATTTGATTTTAAAATTTGATAAAAAAAAAATGGTTTCTTAAAAACTATTTATAACAATTCTTGAAATTAAATACATTTGAAGACATTTTCATAAAAAAAATATCATTCTCCTATGATTTTTTTAAGAGTAAACTCCCAATTTATTCATTTAAAAATTAGATCAACATCACTTTGATCTTCTAAAAAATATTGACATCAATTTGATTCTTGAATTATGGAAGATGACATCAAAATCGTCCTTCTATATATAGATAAGGAATAAATTGATATAATTTCTATTGTTGAAAGACTAAATTGATGCTAGTTTTATATAATTGAGAAACTAAATTGATAATATTTTTTAATAATTAAGAAACTAAATTAGTGTCAATTTATTTAGAAGATCAAAATAATGTTACTTTTCATAATTTAATGACTAAATTGATATTGATATTTTTTTAAAGAATCAGAATGATGTCTACCAATTTTTGAAAGATCAAATTGAGAATTTACTCAAGATAAAATCTTATCGAAATTTTTTAACTAATTATGAGTACCAAGTTCTTAATTAGTAAAAATCAGAAATTAAATATATATTTAAATTAATTTATTTTATGATCAAAATAACTTATAATTAAAATTTTATTAAAAAATTAATCTCTTCCAAACGTGCACCAACCCTTTCTTATTAATGTTCACGCACTTCCCAAACGCACGCACCAACTAGTTTCAAAGTCACGGATTATAATTGATGCGTATTGACTTACCTAACCTGCACTTACCCAAATCAAATGGGTTAACAGCTATCTATAGGGTGTTTATAAAGTAGGTAAATAATTTTATATCCTTTTAAATAATTAATTTAATAATTTTTTAATAATTAAATAAAAATATCAAACACATTTTAAATTTTTAAAATATTAAATATTTTTATTTTTATTTAATATTTTTTGTTAAGTTTTAAGAAAATTATTTAAAAGGATATAATATTACTTAAATAAAAATAATTTTATTATGTGTTTAAATTAATTTATTTGTATTTAAAATAGTTTATAATTAAAATCTTATTGAGAGAATTTAAAAAAAATATTTTTTTAAATTAATGAAAAGCAAATATGCATTTAAAGTATTGCTATATCATCTTAAATAATTCTATTGATAATTTTCTTAGCACTTAATAAAGATATTATTAAATAAAATAATAAAAGTATTTAATATCTTAAAAACTTAAAATATATTTAATACTTTTTCATTTAATTAGTAATGAAGAAGATTATTATGAATAATTCTATATCTTCTTAAATAATTAATCTAATTATTTTCTTAATTATTAAATAAAAATATTAAATGAATTGTAATTAATTAAAATATTAAAATCCTTTTATTTTTATCATTTAATATTATTTTGTAACATTACTCATAAACTAATGTTAAGTGCTAATACTGTGTTTGAAGTAGAAGTTAGGAAGGAAAAATGAGAGAATAAAAAAATTTATCATAAGCTTCTCTTTTATTTGAAAATTTTATCAAAGAATGGGAAGAAAATGAGGATATTTAAGTAATTTTTCAAAATCTTTTCTTATTAATTTTTGTGAATATTTTAAAATTTTATCAAGTTGCCATATACACAAGCCTATAATCAATATCTATATATTGTTTAAAGGCTAAAATGTTAGTATAGCGAAAGTGAGATATGAGGATTGCGATTTGATTTATGAAAGTCATGTTTCATAAAAAAAGTCATACTATTATCATTCATAACCCAAGAAAATTAGACGAATGAGATGATTCAAATGGGTTAAACTTTATATAGATACTCCTAATTAAAAAAAAAAAAGGCCAACTTACATTGCCAACTAAAGTTTAAAACGAAAAATAAATTGAAAGACAAGTGACTTAATAAATAGAGTAAGATCTATTTTCAGTCATTGAAAGATACATTATTTATCAATTTTATCCTTTAAAGATTAATTTTATCGATTTATAATATCTCAAATTTTAAAATCACAATAATTTGATCCTATTAAAGAACTAAATTGATAAAATTAAAATGAACAAAAGATAAAATTTAAGTGATTTAAAACTTAAAAAATTAAATCGATAAAATTAATTTTTAAAAAAATTAATAAATAATATATTTTTTAAAAATTAAAAATAAATTTTACTTAAAAATATTCATCTGGCTATGTAGAAAGCAAGAGTAATATAAGCATAGAACTATTTAACAACCACTTCCAAAAAATAGTAATAAAAAATAGGGCCGGGAAGAACAAAAATTAGACTATAATTAAATATTAATTAAAAACTCTAATTTATATACTAACTTTTGTGCCTAAAACTTTCTTTTGTTAATTGAAAGAAGAAAACTTATACTATTCCTATAGCCATATTATCTTTTTTTTTAAAACTAAGAATATCTCGATAAGATTCAATTCATTTGAATTGTTTCATAAGCTTAATCTCTCTAAGTCGAGAATAATAATAGTATAACCTTCTTCATAGCCATATCATTTCTTTGCTGAGATTCCTTAAACTCAAATAACATATGGTACAATAATTAATTTGTTGAAATTTTGTGTGGTGGTAAAATAGACAAGAGCACTTTAGTATAGCTCAATTATTTATATATAATCTTATTTTAAAAAAATAATTTATATGGCGTGATTAAAATCACATTATACATACTGTATCTTTTTTAAATATAAATTTTCTTTTATGTATCATAATCTTCCTATTCTTTTCCATTAAGCATATAATTTCTCTTGATCATAAAAAATGTGTAATATCATCTAAAATTTTTCATCTGTTTGAAGTTTGAACTGATTTTTTATATGAGAAACGATACTTACACATATTTTTCCCTCACATTCTTTATATATGACTTACGTGAAAGAATGATATTGAGAAAAAAAAAGAGAAAAAAGAAAACAAAATAATGATAATTGATTGAATATGAAAAATATAAATAAATATAAATAAATATTTGGGTATAACTTTACTCTTATATATTAAATAATCGCATCTATTAATTTGTTGTTTGGTTGGATTTCGATTGGAATTAAGAAAATGAATATACGTATAGAACTTTATTATATAAACATAAATAAAATGGATATAAATAAATATAAATAAATAAAAAAGAAAATGAATATAAATAAATATTTATGTATAACTTTACTCTTATATATTAAATAAAAGGTCACTCTTGCACATCTATTAATTTGTTGTTTGGTTGGATTTCGGTTGGAATTAAGAAAGTGAATATACGTATAGAACTTTATATATTAAATGGAAGGTCATTCTTCTTCGCACATTTATTGGTTTGTTGTTTCGTAAGATTAGCATTCACGGATAAGCTTAAATTGATAATTGAAAATATATTAAAAAAAATTTTATATTTTTAATATGTCTTTTAAGAATTCTTCAAGTCTAAAACATAAATAATATATAAAGTCTATTTTATTTTAAGCTAAATTATAACCTAATTATTAATGAAAGTTGACTCCTCTAATTAATTTTTTACTCACATTTTGTTATAGTTTAGATTCAATTATTAAATTTATTTATTAGTGAGTCATCTATAAATATCTTTATAAATACTTAATAAATCTAAAAACATGCCTTGAATATGGACAAAAATGAGCCTTCTCTTTAAAAACTCTCCTTTCATATCATAAACTAATTATTTCATGATTAAGTTGATAAGTAATTTTAAATCTGTCACCAAGACTACATGTAAATTAGAATTGTATTAATTAAACCGTGGGGGCTGTAGAGAAGACTACATGTGTCAGCGCTAGGACAAAAATGGCTCCACCCCCATTAGCTATTCTATCTAGACTTTTCGCTTTTGTTTCTATTGCAGCCTCGCGTTTGGCATGTGCTTCGTCATGTATGCTTGCTTGATTCTCTGTCTCTCTCAATAATCTTCTTCTTCTTCTTTCATTTCCTGTCTTGAGCCAGAAGAAGCTCGCAGGCTACCATAGTACCACCCTAGAGATCAATCCAAATATCGTTGCCTGCATCCATCACATCATAATAATCGAGATGTTTTTGTTTTTATTATAATATATAGGTTCAATCATTTTTTTTTCATCATTCTTTTCCTTCTCTTTCTCAAATTTATAACACTTTTTCTGTAACTCAAAAATAAAAATAAAAACAAAAAGTACACTCGGTGCTGTCCCAATGACATACTTGCAACGTTTCTCTCTCTGAATCTAACGATGCACACAAATTTACAATTATTTAAATGTATTTTTAAGATAAGGCAGTGGCTGTTCAAAGTTTTTTTGTCCTACGGTTCTCTCCCTCCGTCCTAAACCAATCATGTGTATAGATGGAGGCAGTGTTAATTAGAACGTGGCTCAATCACAAATAAGTTATAATTTTAATAATTAAGACGAATTTTACTAACAATATAAATATTTGAATTTTAATTAAAAAATATTTAAAAAAAGAGATAATTTTAATATTCTGAACAAAACTACATTTCATAAAAAAAAAATTACAAAATTAAGTAAGAATTTAACAAAATTCATTAATGGATATTAGATAAATTAAGAATTTAACAAAATTCATTAATGGATATTAGATAAATTAATAATATATATAAACTCATTTTATTAAATATTTTATTAAAACAATTATGATTATCTAGCACTTTTGTGTAAAAGCATACAAAATAACCAACTTGTAATAAAATCATCATTACATGATTCCATCAATATATTCTTGTCTTGTGTGTAGTCTTTGTAATCAAATGCATTGCATTTTCTCAATAACTAAGTTTCCTCATAAATCATACTCACGTGAGTTCATAATATCCTTGGAATGAATAAATGATCTTCGCTTTGCTTAAAGTGCACAAACATACACTGCAGTCTACAATAACTTGTCTCCCTCAATTAAGGTGAGGGGATCTTCAGTGAATATGAGAAGATAGAGTTGGTAACAATCATTCTGTCATTTTCTGAACCCATGATTTTGGACATGTACAAAATAAGGATAAAATAAAACAAATTTACGCTTAACTTGTGTGGTTTTTTCTTTCAGATTCTGTTGAAGGTTTTTAACATAATGCATTTAATACATGTATAAATTATTATTTATAGTATTTTTTAAACTATGTTTTCTTTATTCATATTTTTAAATTACGAATTAAACTTATTGGTTCATGCGCTAGTGTTATATTTTATAATTTTTTATGATAAGAATATTTTCTATTTAATTTTTATATTAATTAAAATTAAGTTTCTCTTTGAATCATCTTCGTGACGCCACTCTTTATTAATTATGTGAGTAATGTTACATTTACATTCATTCAAAATATTAAAATACCAAAACTTTTTTTTTCTTATCATAATTGATTGTTTGTGAATATTTTTTATAAATGTCACATCATAATAATTTAAAAATATAATTAATAAATTTACCTCCAATTCAGAATTTTTGTATGGTTAAATTGTTTTTCAAACAATAGCATATTTGATGTTAAAACTATATCAAAACAAATTAAAGATTCACTTTAATAATTTTGTTTTATTTAATTTTAATTTATTGTTAATATAAAAAAAATTTACATTATAATTTAATTTTATGTTATTTATTATTTTATATTTTAAGTAATTATTATTTTTATTAATCTTTTTTAGTGATTTGATAACTCATAATTAAATGATAATATAAAAAATTTTATATTAATAGTGAATCAAAATTAAAATTTTTTTTTGGATAAGGCATATTCACTTTAATAGTTTAGGAGGTATGCCAGTGCTCTTTGCTTTAATTATTTAGATTTAAATTTGAGAAAGATTTAATTTCATTTGATATAAAAACTATCTCAAAATTACTTTTATTATTAAAAAATTTTATATGTCAAAAGATTTTGACTTAGCCATTTAAAGATGAGTTTAATTTTGATATACTATTAATATAAAAATTTTTATATTATCATTAAATTATAAATTATTATATTATTAAAAAAATTTGACTAAAATAAAAATTATTTAAAAAGTTAAATATTAAAAAAAATATAATTATATAATAATATAAATAAATTTTGTACTGACAATACTTCAAAATTAAATTCTTCAACGATTCTTTCTTTCATTTTTATATGATATTTAATTGAATATATTGCTTAAAGAAAATGCTTTACCAAAACTATATTTTTTACATTTAATTTTGACATTTTCCTTTTATGTCAAAAAGAAAGGGAAATAATTTTAATTTTAATTTTTTTTTATTTTTTTAGAGAATAAATAAAAAATAGAGTAAATTATTATTTTGTTTCTCTAAAAATTTACTTGACATCAGTTTGATCTTTTAAAAATATTTGACATTAATTTGATCCTTTAAAGATATATGACATCAAATTAGTCCTTCAAAGATTTAAAGTGACATCAAAATTGTCCTCTAAACTGATTCTTCAAAAAGATTACTTTGATGTCATTTTAAATATTTTGAAAACTAATTTGATATTATATATTTTTTAAGAATTATTTTAATATTACTTTAAATTTTTAGATAACTAATTTGATATCACATATTTTTAAAGGATTAAATTAATATTAAATAAAATTTTAAATTATTAAAATAATAATTTAATCTAAAAAATAATATAAAAATATTTAAAAATAGTATTGTTGACTGCTTATTTTAATTGTGCCAGCCGCTACAAGTTAACGATAGGAACGTAGACAGTCTGATAATAATAATATAATAATACCATACTACTTTTTTGACGGAAAATTTTTATATGCATATATGTTACCATCTATTAAAAGAATCTAGCTCCATTATAATTCATCTCAACAATCACTGAATAAAAACAAATTTTAATCACTAGATTCTCATAAATGACTAAATATAGTAATTATATTTATTAATTTATGACTTATTCAATTTATTTATATTTAAATATAATATAATTTATTTAATTATAAAAATTAATAGATTAGATTGATTAAATTAGTTTTAATTAATAGATAGTAAAAGGATTAACTAAAATATATTTGAACATAGATAGAGTTTAAATGTATTTAGTTAAAGATAAATGGATTGAATATCGATTTATTAAGATAAATTAATAGATAAATTTGATAATTTTAATAAATTTTAAATAAATTATTAATTTTTTTAATTTATTTATTAATAATTCAATATAAAATTCGTCTAATTTATCTACTTATCACTCCTAGAAATGATCCATTAAAGCTCGCGACATTGAAAAGGAAACAAATCCTTGACACTTCCGATACAACATTGCAACTGGAAGTCAATGCGATTGGTTCCACGTATTCTTAAAAATTTTGAATTTAAATTCTGTCAAAATTCTTAATTAATAGGTAATTTATAAGTATTATAGTGAGTATTAGTTAAAGTTTGTGATATGTCATAACCTTCAAATGAAATAGCTCCTTCTCTCCATAAACTTTTGACTCATTGAAAAATAAAAACATTATGGCTAAAAAAATGGGTCTATCCAGTCTTGCATGAATTTAATTAGTGTTAACTATGCTTAAAATTATTATTTTAATAAATTTAAAAAAAAACAGAAAATTAAAGTGCAAAACACTATGCTTAAAAAATTTGTAAAATCAGAGAGTAAGTATTATCTAAATCATGTTTGCCCTCCCAGAAACATTGTTTGACCTTTTTTTTTTGTGTGAACAGTTGTATACTTAATATTAGTTCATAATTGTGGCTATATATATTCCAAAATTTTACTTAATGAACATGTGAAATTTAGCCCAAAACAACATTTCCCCTCCATCATTTTATTTTAGCCCTCCACTTAATTAACTTTACTAAAATCGTATACTATGTATTTAGCAACTCAAATTTTGAGTAATGCTACTACTTTAAATTTCAAATTATATAAATGAAACAAGCCTTAAACTAATAAATTGGTCTTTTCAAGTTATATATATAAGTCCAAGTCAACTTCATAAAATTGAAGGTTGCAAAATTAATTAACTCTATAGTAACAAGTACAACCTATGATAGGATATAGGGGACATTACCTTAAATTTTGATGGACCATATCCGAATATAGTGGATCACACCATAAGGTGATGCATTGGATCTAAGCTAATTTATAAATTATTATTATTATTTATTTGATATATATATATATATATATATATATATATATATAAAAGATTAAATTCTCAATTTGGTTCTTTAAAGATTGTGTCAACATTACTTTAGTTCTCTAAAATATATCAACATCAATTTAGTTTTGAAATTATAAAATGTGATATTATTTTAGTCTTTAAAAAAAAATTGACATTAATTTAGTCTTTCAATTATACAAAATTAACATTAACTTAGTCTTTCAATTATATTATATAAATTTAGTTCCTATACGTATACAGAAGGATGATTTTAATGTCACTTTATATAATTTAAGGACTAAATTAATATCAATATTTTTTAAAGGATCAAAATAATGTCAACATAATTTTTAAATGATTAAATTAAAAGTTTACTCTTTTATCTTCAATGTAGGACAACAGAAAAAAAACAAGTAAGAAATCTTTATCTAATACGAAGATAAAAGAAAGAACTGTTAATACTAAAAAATAAACTACAGGCAATAACGTATTGATAAAAACATTGAAATAATAATTTCGTATAAACTGGACAATAAAGTGAAATACGAAGTCAAGTATAAATTCTCCAGCCACTATATATTTTATGTTACAACCAATAAAAATCCAAACCTTGTCTTTTTTGGCTTAATTATTCTTTTGGTGGCTGTGATCTTAGCTTTGGCCTATGATACAAATCAAGTTGTACCTATTACTAGATTAGTCCAAGAATTGAAGATATCTAAATCATAAATTCTTTATCCCCAAAGTCAGATTAACCAAACTGGTCAACCTTTTGTAACATTAAACTTTCAATTTTAGTGGTTTTATTCTTATACTCATTTGTGAATAGTCTTCTTCAAAGGAAAACACATAGTAGAGAACTAAGTAGTTCAATTTAAAAGTTTCAAACTTCACTGATAAGAAGTACTTTGGGATATTGTAGACAAAAATGGGGTATCCTGTTCTGGGACCCAATTTCGATGAACTAGTTTAAAGAAAAAGAAGGAGAATCTTGTGTTGTGCAACCCACTCAAGAAACATTTTCTGCCATTCTGATACAAAAATGTTGCTGTTATATTTGATTTTTATATTCAACTCAGAAAAAAATAATTATTATATATATTTTTCATACATCTATCCTTTAGGATAAAAAGGAAGAGAGAAATTTACTTTACTTTCACTTTTTAGTTTTTTTCTCTTCTTTTCTATATATAAAGGATAAGTGTAAAGAAAAAAATGTAAAAGTATAGGATTATAGTATGCTTGGGTTGGCATATAAAAAAGTTAAAAGCATGCTTGCAACTATCAAAAACAAATTTAGAGAGATGATTTATTATTTGACAAAATTTATTTTGGTTTGTTGTTCACCATGATTTTTTCTTAAATCATGGTTTGAGTTAAAGTAACTTTTTGTTATTTGTGCATTGTAGCAAAAGTTAGTTGAATTTTTTTTGATATTTTTAACTTTGATCTTGTATATAGTCTATATCTTGTCTTTTCTTATTGCATCTTAATTCATAACCTTTTTAATAATTATACATTGAAAAGTGATTTTAATTAATATTTATCTAAATAATATTTATTTTATCTCAATCAATTTTCAAATAAAATTTTTTAAACATAAATTGCTTCCCTTAAAACTCACTTATGACGAAAATAAGTTTACAAAATCTAATCATAACACAAACTAACATTGCTGATTCTGATATACTAATTAAGCTAAGGACAAATTTTTATTACACTAATTATAACTATCTATGTTTGGCACACACAAAAGAAAAAAATTTCATCAAATCCTCTTAAAACGTTATCAGAGTATCTGTTACGACCACTTTTCTTTTCAACTACATGTGTAATGTGCCTGCTAAAGAAATGTTATTGTATGCTGGTTTTCTCTGCTTTCACAATGATCTTGTAACTATAGCGACGAGCACAGAGCATGAAGCAGCAAAAATTCAGCACTCCAAGTCCCGCAACGAGGAAGTAGAAGTACTCCAATCTGCCCTTGTTAATATCATCGTCTAGCCAGTCAGGTTGGCCATGCCCTCCTGTGAAATGGTGCACAATGTTCACCAACAAGCTGCTCAGGTTACTTGCAGCTGCTGTTTGGAGGCAGAGCAGAGAATTCGCTATGCTTTTCATGTTGTCAGGGGACTCCTCGTTGAAAAACTCAGTGTGTCCAACAACGGAGAACACGTTACAAATGGCCACAAGCATGCACTGAGGAGCTAGCCACATTATGGACATGGGTGCAGCCCCATCATCAGAACCTCCTCCTGAAATGGCCAAGGCCCTTCTCCTGCTCTCCACCAGCCCTGAAACCACTACTGTCAGAATTGCAGAAGCATGTCCCAGCCCAATCCTTTGGAGCACTGTGAACCCTCCTTTTTGCTTGGTGATTTTTACCAGTGCTGGAGAAAGGACCTGACCATAGAGTGGGAGGAACACACCTATTGCCAGCAGTGTAATCACACTTGCTGAGCCAGCAGGCATCTCAAAGTTGGGTCCCAGGTGCCTATCCATTTTCAAGGCTTGTGATATTGGAAATGTTGCTTGTAGCACTATGGGAATGAAGAGTATGAAGCTGGTTATCCATATGGGCATGATTTTAATCAAGCATTTGAACTCTTCTACTTGTTGGACACTGCATAGTCTCCATGGATGTCTGCTTGACCCATCAGCGTTCAATTCATTCCCCACCATAACAGCAGCTTTGTTTAAGCACCTGATTAAGGAAACAAAAGAAAAATCAATCTTAAACATGACCAAGTGCAGGTTGACCAAGATTTCTTTCTTTTTTTCTTTTCTTTTTCCTAGTAGAGAACTAGAGATAATATTTACCTAAACTCCTCTGTAAGAGGCAGCTTTACTTCTGCATCATTTTCGAGCGGAGGTTCATAAAAAGCTTCCTGTGTGTCCTCAGCAGCAGGCAGATGAAGGTGGCGCTTGTGTTTAGCTGCAACTAGAACTTGAGCTATGCCAGAAAATATGCTTCCCTCTGGCTTGCAATAGGCATAAACTTTAGTGCCAGAGACAAATAGGATAATTGCAAGAAGCATAAACATGCTGGGCAAGCCAAAACCAATGGTCCAGCTGATAGAGTCCTGGATATAAACCAGCAGTGTTTGGTTGATCAGCATGACCACTGTCTGTGTGGTGTAGTAGATATTGTAGAAGGTGACGGTTCCTTGACTTCCTTCATCAGTGGTCAAATCAAATTGGTCAATGGCGAAGGGGATGCTGCATGGCCTGATTCCACCAGTGCCTATGGCTAACCAGAACAGACCCAAAATTAAGACACCCAGTTGCAAATTAGTATGGCCAGTGCACACACCAAGCTGCTGCTGCTGAAGCGGGCATGGTGAAGGATGAAATTGTGGCACCCAGGCAGTTAGGGTTAGTATCACCATTCCCTAATGGTCAATTTCAGGAAAATAAAGGTTATAATCCAAATTAGTAAATATTCAGCAGTAATTCTCTAAGTTTGAACGGAATTGAGAAAAAAAAATTGTATGTATTACTGATTACTATACATATGCTATTAATTCTTCAGCAACAGTTTGTTCACATCAAAGTAAGAAAAGGATATCTTACCAAAAAAAAAAATGAAGTAAGAAAAAAGCTAAGAAAAAGAATAATGTTATTTCCATATCACTCTCTCTCCACCTCTCTCTTACGTGGCTATCTTTCTTATTATAGGAAAAAAAAAAGAGAAAGAGAGATAAAATTGAAAGTCTCTCTCTTTTTTTTCTTTTTTTTTTCTATAATAAGAAGGTGTAGAAGGAAAGTATAGAAAAAATGATGTAAGAATAACATTTCTAATAAAAAAAACACACATGTACAAACCCAAAATATTAAAGATTTTATAGCATGCAGTGATATTTACACAAGGGGCTTATCACCTAAATTTTATAACATGCAGTGATATTTGATTTTTGCATGTGATATCACATGAAAATAAAAATTTAAAATACAGAAATAGTGCCATTTGAACAGTTTGCTAGCTGAAAAACGATTAAATAATGAGCTAACTTTTATATTTCCAAAATCAACTAATATATTTCAAGACACCTGTGTAATTATATTATTTCCAACCTAAAAATATGATGTGTTTTATGCAAAGTCAAGAGTTATATACTTACGAAATGCGTTTCAAACTGTATTTAATGTGTTTTATCTATATTTTAAAATTAAAAAAAGACATTGTATTCGTTTATAGTATTATATCTGATGAACATAGGTTCTAATCCAAAAAAAGAAAAATAACCCCTAAATGAAATTAACACGTACCGCAAGGCTACCGAAGGATGCTATGGCAATTGTCAGATATTTTCCCAAATAAGCATCAGCAACAAAGGCACCAACGAGTGGCACAACATTGGAGGCTGCTACCCAAGTGTTCAAAATGTTTGCAGCAACCACCTGATCCATGTTGTACTCTCTCATAAAATACACCATCAAGTTTGCTTGCATTCCAAACGTTGCCAACCTCTCAACTGTGTCATTTCCTGCAGCACAGTTCAAGTTAGTAATCAGCATCTTCAGCTTAATTGATAGAACTGTCAAAAAGTGTCAGACTTCAAAAATTAAGGCAACAAACCCAAAAGTGGTTGGCGCAATAAAAGTAAATTGCACCGCAGTCGAACCTTACATATAATGTTAGAAGTGTAAAGAGTTCAAATTTTGGAGTTGTCTCCAAATTACATAAACAATTGTTTGCATAATTTTAGTTAATAAAAAAAGAATTAAGGCAACAATAGTTTCAAATGTTTTTTAGATACAGACCTATAATATAAGGCATTGCCTTCCATCCAGGCTTCCTTGGGTGTGTCTCTGGTTCTGATTCAACAAGGCTTTCTTCATCTAGCAATTTCTTTTGCAGGGGTGACATTGAACTGAACAGAGTTGAGCACAGTGGTTTTTTCTTGTTTATCATATGCTCAATGAGTTCTTTTATGCTTGGGTGAAAAGCTTTGGACCTTTTCCATGAATTTCACCCATTTTATATAGGTGTAAACGAAGAAACATGCATGCAAACCAAAAAAATCTGAAGAATCTAAGTTTTTCTGAAAGGGGATGGTTCACATGAAAAGTTAATTTAGGAAGCTTTTCTTTGAGTAGATTTTCCAAGTGACATTGCCTTTAGTGGGAGAAATTTAATACTATATAAATAGATTACTTTTTGGATTTGGATAAGAACAAGTGGATAACTTTTGTTCTTACAAATTTATAATTTGTTATCTATATCCTTTAAACACACTACTTTATTTTCGAAAATAAACCTTCCACTTTAGAATATATATCTTTTAATGACTACATTTAGTATGTAATAATTATACTAACATACGAGGAAGATTTGGCTATCCAAAAAGCATCAAATTCTAATAAGCTTTTTAATATGCATTGATTTGTCTAGTGGATATGTGATAAGCTTGCTTTTGATCTGAAAATAGTATTACTTAAGGCCACGTGATCTTTCAAACTTGGAAAATATCTATTCTATATATATATATTTATTTTGATGCACCCTGTGTACACTTCAGATTAATTAAGAAAGCTGTAAATACAACGGAGATTTATACCAACTGTTATTCACTAAGTGATATGGAATATTGCCTTGGATTCTGCTAATTAATTGAGATTTCCACCCCACCAAATCCCACACTTCCCTCTACACCTTTGATTTAACATAATTTTATCCACGTTCACCTCCTAGTCTCCCTCAATTTGCCACATTAGAAAGTGAAAAGTAGGTGTAGCAATAACATTTCTCTAATTAATTTGAATGCGAAGAGAATATTTGACTGATCAAATTCGGTGGTTTGTTCAGTGCATATTTTTAGTGGCGTCAAGTAAATAAGTGCTCCTTAATTTATGTCATCTTTTTTTTTTCCCGCACATATTTATATATCATTCGAAAGTTACAAAACAATCTTCAATATTTATCACACATTCATATAATAGAAAGTGGTAAAACTTCTATATTTCATGTTTTGAGACTTATTTAGATGATTCTCCTAAACATCCAAATCGATGGAGGGGTGATATTATCTAGAGAGGAATTTAGTCTCCGATCGAAAAATCGATTCGAAAATTCTCTTATCATTAAAAAATAAAAACTATCTAGATACATATAATTCAAAATTTATCTTTATAGAATCTCGAAATTAAGATTTTACAATGGATTATCTTAGTTTAGTTTTAACTTTTTGTTCGATATTAAGACCTACGATTTTTTTTTTTTGGCCAGCAGATTCTTCATATATTGGCTTGCATAAAGATTCTATACAGTATCAAATATTAACCTTTTTTTTTTTAAATTTTACTGCAACAATTAGATTTAGGATAATTAACCAAACAAATTAAATTTTCTCCATTTTTTGTTAGAAAATTTCCTCCATTTTTGTCTTTACTAGTTTAGGAGTGCTTGTATATATTTATGTAATAAATTTTTATACTTTTTAGTATTTGTTACGCCATGCCATCCTACAATATTTTAAATTGTATAATATAATGTTGAATTTAATACCTCTAAAGTGAAGGGTTTCACTTTTAAAAGGAAAAATAAAGAGTTATAATCATTAATGAAAAAATCAATGAAGTTGATTTTAATAACTCTTAATTTATGATACATATGAATACATTTTATAATGATTTTAACTGTTGATTTTCTCATCAACTTACTCTAACTTCTTACTTTTCTTTTTTATAAAATGAATCCCCTATCTTAGAGAAGCCTGCATTTGTTGTTGTACATATAAAATTGAATAGGATTAAAATTTGACGTTTCATTAAAAAAACTGAATTAATCCTAAATTTTTTATTTTGAATTACAGTGCAAGTTACATTTAACTCCTTTGAGATTTGATAATCTTACACTAATCTTACTTATGACTGTAAATATTTTCTAACTTGTACGGAACTGTACAAAATGGAGGACTGTATATATTTGAAAAAAGAAATATAAACAGATATTTGTTTGGTGAAAATTCAAAGTATGGAAGGTTACTATAATTTATGAAATTATAAAGAAGATCAATATAGTTTCATCAAATAAAATACTTAAACAACAAAAAAAAAATTTAATTTGAATTTCACTACAAAATAAAATGAACCTGTGCATTATCTATATTTTAAGCCTAAAGAATTCTTGCGTAAATGGTGTGTTAAAGATATAAAATCATTCATATACTTTTATCGAACAGCTTAAACTTTTAAGATGATTGATTTATAACATTAGTTACATTTCTTAAATCTATATGTATCATGCATTGTGCGAGTAGTTCACCATTCCATTGAAGACATAATACATGACATATAAAATGAGATTTGGATTCTCTCTCATAAAAACAAGACACGAGAAGAGAGTTGTGTTTATGAAAAAGAAAGACAAGTAATACTTTTAAATAAAGTTAGTGGACTTCATAGACTTTAAAAAATCGCCACTTTACAGAATTGCAGTCAAAATTGTACACAAGTACTATTCAATTTTTTTTTAAAAAAATAACATGAACTTAGTTAGGTGTATATCATATATAGTTGCGAGTGTCTTTTAATCGTTTTTAGCTATAAAAAAAAATTTAATATTTTTTAGAGGTAAGATATAAAAACGACAGTCTCTTATTTTCTTTTGGTTTGAATGATAAAGGTATTTTTAGGCCATCTTTCACGTCAAAGTCCCTCCCTAGCTGATTTGAAGGGTACACCCTCGTATTATTTGATGCATTTAAATAAATTAACTCTTCTAAAAGCTGGCTTAGTGACTTAATTGAAGTAGGCAAAGTAGAGAGAACACCTCCTTAATTACTAAGCCAATTCCCTTGGGTTAGAAAATAGAAAGTCTCTTAAAACGACAATTTTATATAACAAAATGACAAAACATAAATTGGATTTTAATTTGACGTTCCAATATGCGCAAAGAAAAATCGTGAGCTTCAGGTAGAGCACCTCATCTTTTGACATGGTAATGTGTCTTACTTGAATGATTTGGTAAATGTTTATTTATTATTATTTTTTATAATAGATGCTTAAAGTTTAAAAGGTACAAGCAAAAGTTAATAAATATTTAACAATTAATTGGAACACTAAATATACCTTAAAAAAATGATGAGTATAGAAATAATCTCTTATTGCTCGTATTACATCTAATTAGAACGGTTAAAGCGAAGTGACTCGACTTATCTTGACTAAACTTGTGGTTTAGGCCAAAAAGCCCACTTGTTAAATGGGCTACCAAATCCTTCATCTCAACTCATTTTACGTGGATTAAGGCAACCTATTAATTATTAAAAATTAAATTTAAATTAATTTAAAATATATAATTTATAAATTTCATAAATTCACAATTTTCTTAACTTTTATACATGAAAATTAATAATAATTATTAAACATTTTGTTTCAATTCATAATAGAATGTACCACTATCTATCACAAAAGCATTGGGTCAAATGATAAACGGACAAGTTTATAACTTAATAATTACAAGTTGGATTCCTATCTTAACCACTTGTTTCCTAACGTATTATATTACTATGATTAATAAATGTGTGCGTGCTCTAACCTGTTCAACCCATGGGTCAATAGGCTAGAGCTAAAAAGCCAACGCTTCAAATGGCTTGTCAAAATGACATCCGAAGCTCACTTAACATGCAGGGCCAAATGGACTAACCACAGACTTTGAAATATTTTGACCACTCTACATTCAATGGCTAAGACAAAGTTAATGGATATCTTTTGAGAACATGTAAAATGGTGCTAGGCTTGGATAGAAAGAATAAGGCCAATGACCTTATAACTCAACTAGGGTTAGCCTTAGTGTTTAAGATTGAAGCGTAATGATATCGGAGGTTTGATGTTTAACGAGGCCACCTATATCTTCTTTTACTACTCAAGGGCTTGCAACTTCTATTTAGAAAGCGAAAAACGCGATAGGGAGAATAAGCAATTAACCATTACGAATTTATGATGAACCTCACTTGGAGGCACTGGGGGCAAGATGTGCTAGTTTATTAGTGAATGAGCGCAGAGAACCCACACACTTAATTACACAACTAACTTCCACATACTAGTGTAACTCTCCCATTTGATTTTAGGAAGTGGAAGAGTAACCTCGAAAACTACTCAAACTTGTATAAGTCTCCTGAGGTAGAATCAATGACTTCTTTTTCTTTAGTAATTTTGTGAGTGCTAAGTATTTTTATAAGTATACTAAAAAATATATTAATTTGAGCATTCGAACACTTAGCACAAATATCAGAAATAGCTTTACTTTGCTTTATCTTACCTCTATCTTCTCCTTACAACTTATTCTCTGCCTTTCTTAACTTGTACACTACCTCTGCAGCCAATCTCAGCGACTCACGAAGAAACAGTCATATGAATAACATTACTCTACTGTTTACAGCACTTTCTTTTGACAAAATTAATTTCAAATCTCCTCTAAATTACTCGTTTTCAAGTTTATAGATTAGTTGTAGAAGTAACTTTGCATTTTAGAGTATTAGTATAATAATAAAAAGTTAGGCTTTGTAATTGCCTTGTGATGCGAGGTAGGGAAGGAATCACATCTGACATCAAAGGAGAATATGCAAATAGAGTTTAAATCCTTTTTCTTACGGCATATCACTACACCAACAAGGTAATTTTAATTTTTTTTTAAACTAAGAGTATGTCGGTTCAGATCATTTGAATCACATCATAAATTTAATTATAACAATCTCAATCTTTTTGGTTTTTTTTTTATTTTTTCTTTTCTATTGCCCAACAGTGCAATTACCATCTCTATAGCAGCCCCCAAAAAGCACACAATAAAACGAAAGTGAGTTTTTTTTTTAATAAATATTTTCTCATCTTGCAAAATCACGTGCTTCGTGATTTTGTCCAACACCTTTTTCTTTGGCATGAACGAAGAAAATAGGAGTGTTCATATTTGAATTAGTTTGATTATAAGAACAAAAAATATCATTTGAATCAAATTAATTAATTTTATTAAATTAAAAATTGATCGATTTTGTTTTAAATAAAGAATTGAATCGATTAACCTGATCCAATTGATTTTTGAAAAAGTTCTTTATTTTTCAAATAATTTATATTAAACTTTATTTTTTTTCTTTTTATGACCTAATTAACATAAAATTAACTTAAAAGTTTTTATATAAACATAATCAAATAGATTTTAACAATAAATTGACTTAAATATTTTTATACAAATAACAACAAATAAAAATCTAATCATTTATAAATATGTAAATTATAAAAATATAAATATAAGTATATGAGTTCGATTTAGTTTGGTTTAATTTAATTTTAAAAATAAAAATTCAAAAATTAAAAATAAATTTTTTTATTAAATTAAAGTATAGAATTAATAAATAACTGTTTAATTTTGATTGGGTGTAATTTTTTTATATTAATATCTAATCACACATTGTAGTATTATAAAATAATTTAATTTTTTAAATAGTTATTATTATAATTAAATTTTTTATAATAATAAAATTATTCTAATAAAATATTAATAAATATAAAATATTAAAATATTGACTTGAATTGGAAAGCCAGTGTAGTACTATTTGTTGGTTGGTGAAATTGTGCTTGAAGTAAATTGACGAACGTGTATTGCTGTAAAACAGAGAAGAATAATTTTACATCCTTCTTCTCCTGATTTATTTTTTAATCATTCTTTCAATTATTGAAGAATAATTTTATATCTTTTTAACTCATCATTTTAATAATTTTTTTAATTATTAAATAAAATAAATGTTAAATATTTTTATATTTTTAAGTATTAAATATTTTATTTTTATTTAATATTTATTTTATTAAATATTAAGAAGAATATAAAAAAAATTTAAAAAGATATAGCAAAACTTAAAAAAAAAAAAAAGAATTGAGGTGGCGTGGGTCCTGTAAAAGAAAAGAAAGAAGAAATGAACGAGTGTGATGCGTGACAATGTGAGTGGGAGTGCAATCAATGCTGAGCATGCACAAATGTGAAGATGAAATAGAGGTGTGGTATGCATAAAAACAATGACTTTTGAAGAGGGGTAAACTTTCTTAGGTTTAGGATTTGGAATAAATATAGTAAAGATTATGATAAATTATGCAATACAAGAGATTAATAATTTTAATAGACATTATTCTATAATTTTATTTGATGATAAATTTAAATTTTTATGTGTGAATATAGATATGTTAACCGAAATTATATTAAAATATTTATGAGATTTATTGTGCTTTACGTAAGAAGGGATTGATTTCCTAACGAAAACAATTGTTTATTTATTTTTATATAAATAAACAAAATCAAACATGCGTTAATAATTCAAACACGCATTCTTTTCTTTTCTTTCCCCGCTCACTCTCTATCTCCAACAAACTGTGCTCAAACAAGAAAGTGAGTACATAGCGAACGCAGTGCTATGCTTTTGAAGTGGTATTGTTCGTTGCTTGGTTCACTCTCTCACACTATCCTTCAGTATCGTGGTGCTCCCTATAACGCCCTCGCTTTCAGGTTAATTGTTCGACGAAATGCTTGAACCATGCGTTCCCTCAGTGCTTCCTCCCTCCACCTGCTTTTCTCTCACTACTCCTTCGCGGCTTTGAGCTCTTCTCTCTTTCCCTCCGCTTTCTTCGTAGTCGACTCCGGGAGGCGGAGGAGGGTGCAGCGGTTCGCGGCCCTGAATCTTGTTGCGGTCAAGGAGACTGGTTCGCTGCTGGGGTGCTCGGATTCTTTCAAGAGAGGGAATTGCTGCAAGGGTTTGTATTGGGGTTGTTCTGGGTTCCTGAGGCGCTGTAAAGATTGGCATGGTGAAGGAGATTTCTCTCTGGAGGCGGAGATTTTGGAGTTCATGAGGAATTCTGGCAACCCAGAGGCATTCCCGACCAAGAAAGAGTTGGTCGATTCTGGGAGGATGGATTTGGTGGACGCCATTATCAAGAAAGGAGGTTGGCTTGCGTTTGGGTGGGATTTGGGTGAAGGGGCACAAGAAAGATTCGGAGAAATGGATGTCAAGGATGTTAAAGATGGGAGCAGTGAAATTGACGGTAATGAAATTCGGGGTTCTGGGGCTGCTTCTTCTTCTTCTTCAGCTAACTATTCTCAACCAACTATGTCGACTGGTACATCAGTGTGAGAATTCCATAAAAATACACTTGTCCACATCTTTCATTTTCAATGATATGTTCGTGTGTTTGTATATTTTAAATTTCTCTTACATTAAAACGTTTGTGCCCTGAGCTATAGGGAGTGGTTTAAGGGCCTTAAGAAGGGTTTGGAAGCTATTAATTTTGAATATTTGCGTACACCTTTAATCCTGCAAGAAATGTGCTAATATGTTATTTTTGTTTCTTGGACACTAGAGGAAAAAGAGAGAAGTTATCCCCTGCACTCCAAAACGTTATACGTTTCCACAATGTCATTCCTCTTCTTTGCCTTGTTGCTATCATCGAATGGATAAATTAGATATAATTTCACTTCGTATCTCAAGTGTTATCTACTTTCTAACAGAGAAATAGAAGCTGAGGAGTCTGGGATTGTGGGTATATTGAGTCGACTGGAGAAAGGGAGAAGTAATTCTTTAGGACTTGGGTTCAGAGATAAAGAAGATAGTATTTCACTCAGAAATAATGAAGATAAAGACAAATGGCATCATAGAACCACGACAGATGTGGTAAGTATATTTTATTCCGTTCAAATACTTTTGGTGGTTCCTTAGATTCTACAATATTACATCATATGCCAAAGTAAAAAAAAAAATCATTTGTTGATGTTGGAGTTCTGGAATATATATATATATATATTACTACCTATTAGTTAATGCTAGTGTAATTAAGCTGTACTTTTTCTGTTCAACAAACATGTCAATGAGCTGTTTTACTATTCAAATTCTGGTTGACTGCAATTATGTGTTGCGCCATGGCTGTTTATTAACTTATAATTTGATGCCTCTAAATCCACTATTAAAATTTTAAAATATTGGATGTTGTAAAGGGAGTAGCTGACTTAGAAAAAAGTAGCAGACCATCCTTACTAAGCCCAGCCAGCAGTCCTCCTAGTGGTTTCCAGAGCAAACTTGATCAGAACAGATCTCTTTTAGGTAGTGATGGTCTACGAAACTCACCTGAGCCAGAGATGAGGGGCAGTTGGATTATTCAGAGCACTGGTTTTTCAGATGCAGATTTTGAAGGTAAACTATTATTTTTAGGTTGTGTCTTTCTTAAATTATGGCCAGGGTCAACTTATATCTTTGTAATTATGACATACAGATGCTGAAACTGGGAAAGGAGGTGTGAGTAATGTTTCAGGAAATGATATCCTCGAAATAAGAGAGTTTGTTTCTGAAAGTATAAATAGGGAAGAAAGATTAGGTTCTCTTGATGGGAAGGCAAATTACAATGACATACAGAGCTGCATCCAGCAGCTGGAGTCAGAGCTATCCTCTGTACTTCACTCGCTGAGGTCTAGCGCTGATAAAGAGGCAGTACAGATGGTGAGTATAATAATGCAATGAGCTAATAATGGGACTTACCTGTGAATTAGCCCAACAAAAAGAAAGAAAATAAATACAAGAAGAGTGTCACAATTGCCTATTGTCTTTAATTATTAATTTTCACTGTGGGTGATTTTTGGGGGCAATGGGCAGGGAGGGGTTGGGGGAGGCTTAAACTGCTACTGCAGTTAGTTTAGCTCGTTGACATAAAAGAATTTTTTTACAGAAAGTGAGTTCTACTTTTCCGGTGATGACATTGACACGTGATAAAAAAGATAAGGTTTGTAGCTTAGGTACCCCTGCATTTTCAACCATTGGATTCTATATCCAAATTTATCTTACAGTCGTCCAATGGCCAATAACACTGCCAATGGGGGACGGGTACCAAACCTTTAGGGGTACTGTAGAATTCCTCATATTAGGAAAAATAAGGAGAGTAGAATTTCCTGCCACTTCTATTTTGGAGGGGGGAGCAACAGAAAACCAAGGGCAATCATCAAAGGATACAATTTGCTTATCAATTGCATTTCATATTACCATATGTCAAATGATACACACCAAACAATGTGAATTTACTAAAACTATGCACGATTAACAGTTAAGCTCATGCCAGATCATGAGCCTATCTAATATTGGTGATGCAAGAAGCTTAATCTCCTTCCCTTTTTTGCTAATTTGGAATCCTTTCAGTTTTTTTGGCCGTCTCTCTCTCTTAAATCATAAAACACAGTATATCTGTGTGTGTGCACCAACTAGTATAAGTGTAGAGTCTCAGAGGCTCTCTGAGTTGATAAACTGAAAAGAATTCAATATATTATATTTTAAAACACTAAAAATTTTGCATGAAATTTATCAGGTGCAGCTACTGCGGATGAAGTTTTGTTTACTGCAAGGAAGCTAAAAGAATAGTCCTTTTCAAATAGAATAGTTTTTCGATTAGAGTTGACATGAATATGAAGGTCTCTCCTCAGGATCTTAAACTAATCCTGACTTGCCTGCTTATATTCTTCAATAGGGCCAGAAGAGCTCTTCTGATGATCTATCGAAGCTTTCCAATGATTGGGAGTTCCAGGAAAATGAGATCATAAATGCTCAACACAGATTGCATTCAATACGTGCTGAGTTGGCAGTATTAGAAGAAAACATGGAACTGGCAATAATGTATCCCCAGATTCCAATCAATTAATGTCATGTTTATATAGTTACCGTAATATTGACAATACGAATTCTTCTATTCTCTCAGGGATTCACGCAAGATAGTGGAAGAGAAGCAGAAGAGGATAAATAATGTTCATAGAGCTTTGCAACTTCTAAAGACCACTTATGTGGTTTGGCCTAATACAGGTTCAGAAGTGCTTTTAGCAGGATCATTTGATGGTTGGTCCACCCAGGTCTGACTCTTTCTGAGAACTTTTTCACTTAAGAGTTTAATAGATATTAATCTATTATGCAGTACCATTTGTATAAGTGCATGTTTGATAACAGATTAATTTTAGGAAAAAAATTAGTTTTTTCAAAAAGTCTCTCAGTAAGATTTTGATTATAAGCTGATTTTGACCACAAAATAGATTAAACCAAACACACACTAAATAGATGCATTAAAACTATTCATGATGCCACCCTTCTTGACATGGGTTTCATCATTCTCACCATAAGAAAATATGTACTGTAAAATCAGGTCTTTTTCACTTCTCAATGATTGTCTTTTGAGGAGATCCTTACCTTCCTTGCATAGAACTATAGGTTAGAATACTATGTCAGCACGCCTGGATGTCATGCCCAATAATGTATTGGGCAAGCAGATAAACCACTCTCAAGATGTGTACACATGTGACACGACCGTGCTTAAATATTCATAGATAAAATGATTCAGGATAAACCACTATCTATTCCCTAAATTGTCTGCCTGTGTTATTTGTCAAGGATTCATAGATTAGTTGCAAGCGCTTGATGAAATTAGATTGCTTGTCTTTTCGTCAATGTATTCTCCAAAATCAATTCTGGCTTGTCTGTGGTTTGTGGAATGATGTGATACTAACTTTGGTATAGCCAAATATTTCTATATATAAAATGTTTTTCAGATACTTAGTACGACATACATATTTATATGATATTTAACAGATAGTACTAAATTGCAGAGAAAGATGGAGAAGTCAAGTGCTGGCATCTTTTCTTTGTGCCTGCAGTTGTATCCTGGAAAATACGAGGTAAGTTGTATTTAATTTATCTACTAACGATTCCCCGAGCTATGTGTATGTATCTATATAGGAAAAGTTGTGTAAAAAAGTGGTGTAATGAGTTATGTGTATAAATAACACTACTTTTTCTTAAAACCAGTTGCTTTTCTGTTGCAGATCAAGTTCATTGTTGATGGTGAATGGAAAATTGATCCGTTACGCCCTTTTGTTCGCAATAATAGGCACGAGAATAATCTCCTCATTGTTCATGATTGATGTAACAATAAGCGTGAGATAATATCATTAGAAGACAGAGGAGATGACATACATTCGGTTAGTCCCCCAATTTTTATTTTTATTTTTCTCTACGGAATATCCATCGAGTAGCTCATTGATTCTTCTACTAGGATATCAGTCCCTGTGACACTTCTAGATACCAATTGACGTAGATATATTGACATGGTACAATCTAACCTGATTCAATATTTTTAGAATGTTCATACAATTGTGTTAGAGATGCCAACGCCTTATCAAATCATACGAGTTTATGTGGGAATAATTGTAAAGAACAATTCTATATCTTCTTAACCTATTATTTTAATAATTTTTAATTACAAAATGAAGTAGATGTGAAATGGTTTGATTAAGCATAGTTTTACAGTTCTACTAGTTCAAGTATTCGTGTTTTGAAACTATGCTTGATCTTATTCTTTTCTTTACATGTTTCTCCAATTGGTTCCTTTCACCTGCTCTTGGAAGATATGACACTATTATGATAAACTAGTCAAATATGTGTAGTTAATTTTTTTTTTTGAATAAATATTTTTATAATGTTAGATTAGTTTACTGCAAATCATATTTCTTGCCATTCCTTCCGCCCAAAGTGGGAGTTTTCGAAATATTATTAAGTCATTTGGTCATTGACTATAGCCATTCAAATCCATCCAATTTATTCTCCGAATTTTCTTCACAACGTTGAGTTAAAATAGAATTACATTTATGAAATGGAAGTCTTCCTAAAGTGAGCTGCAAAAAGATAAAAACAAAACAAACACACAAAATGCTACAATTTTTGGTGTTGAAAATGCTGCATTTTAACGCATCACCTGAGTCTTCTCATAAAAATTAAATAAACAAAAAAAAAGTCCTTTACAAGTTCAATTCTGTGCAGCTCTGCCGCTTCCTTTTTCCCACCAAAACCTCCAGTTGCCAACCCTCTTCTCCCTTCTCTCTTAGCTTCAGTTTTACAATTTTCAGAACTTTCCTGGGGCAAGGTCCACCTCTTGTCTCTTGAAGGTGGGAATAAGCTAAACAGCACCAGAGTCAGAGAAGACCAAGATAAACTATGCACCAAAATCAAGAAGTTCAACTTAGCTGTCAACGTTCATAGGTAATGCCACCTAAGTGCTGGTTGGCATGATAATGATCAAATTCAGATCATGATGCAGTAAATCCTCATCCAAGCTTGATTAAAAAGATATCAGGATTCAGGTGGCTTTGTTGTAAGCACAGTCGACATTATTCCCATGCCTGTACATGTCAAGCATAAACTAAAACAATGACATGTAGGATGAATTGAAATGGTTCATCAAGTGCCATCTCAAAAATGTGTTGCTATCATAGGAAAGCAAGAACACAAGTGAACCAGCAGGATAATAATCCTCCAACTCCATGACAGACCATCAAAAAGCAACACGAACTCACAGGACAGAAAGGCAGAAAGACCTAATTTTATGTTGCAAGTTAAGCTTTAAGAAGCAATTACCTGCGGCCATTCCAAAAACCCCATTGGAAATAGACAACCATGCATGGTGGTTAAGCAAAAGCTTTATGGACCATGTATAACGCATTAATCTGCTCCCTTGTTCTCAATTAACTTGCCAGCACACAAGAAAATTTTTACAATGGACTGCAGCAACAAAAGTCTTTTACAAATGTTGCCTATTGAACTAATATAATCTTCCTCAAAGTATTGCTGAATGCTGAATGCTGAATGCTGAATGCAATCGTAATAGAGGAAAAGTTTGTATTTACACACACATGCATCAATATTAAACACCCAAACCGACCTTCGAGACCAAATTACACATGTTTCCGATGTCAGCAGTATGCATTGAGGCAATGCCATAGAGTTAATCAAATTGAAAGCAAAAAAGAAAAAAGAAAAGAAAAAGGTTTACTGCTAACTTTTGAAGCAAAAATTAGGTGAGCAATCATTGAAGGACATCTTACATCTGCAAATCCAAAGAATTGACACGACAACATAAGGTAAAACCAAATATTACCAGCATTACGTTAATGATGGAGACATTAAACATCATGACCAGAAACTTAATTACATAACTAGCTTCCCCAAGTTGCTTCCTAGTAAGCTCATATGTCGAGCAGCTTCCTCCTGAACATTCTTTAAAAAAATTATAATTTAAGAGTTCTAAATCTAAAATTCAAATCATTGTTACAAAATAAGATAACCCTTTGAAAATGCTGATTTTCAGAATCACAGGATATCATCATAAGCAACAATTTCTCTGCCCCTGAAAGGCACTTCTAGTACCGAACTACCGAGCTATCGTCACTAGTTTTCGTTTCACTATAGCTGAGGCAAGTTTATTACCTCTCCCATGTCTACTCAAAGGTACCTCAGCCCGCAGAAGTTTTGACATAGACCCTTTGTCCTTGTTATTACTAATTCCTTCCCTCCACATGGCTAGAGGGTCAGTTGCCCACAATACCTGCACCTGTGAGATACCACTAATCTCTTTCAAATTCCCCAGAGAAAGTAATCGAATGAAGCAATTAACATCTTTACTGTCTCAACTTCAAGCTTGAAACTTTACTCAAATTCCAAAACTCAAGTTGAAATTTTTTTTAATTTTAACAACGAAAAATCACTCTTGCACGACTTAGAGGAAAATTATATACATGGGCAGAGGAAAAAAAAAAAAGAGGAGAATTGAAAGAAAAATCGATTTTTGGAAGAACATGTCGATGATTCCAAAATGGAGAGGGGTGATACTGATTAAAAATTAAAAAAAAAATTATTTGAAGATTGAAAGCATTGAAACGAAAAATGAAGTACCTTTTTCGAGTGAATTGTGATTCCGAACGATGGGGCGAGGCCAACAGCGATGGCGCCATCGGCGGATTCCTTGCTCCGATGGGTAATGTAGCCAACCGCACGCGGTCGATGCGGATGCGGAAGATGGGGCCGTAGATCTCGAACTGGGACTTGAGATAGAGGACGGAGCAGTCAAAAGGGAGGCTCATGATGACCACAGCGGACGGCGGCACTGGCCTCGTTGTGTGCCTCTCTCCGCCATCGTCGGCGGTGGGTGACGGAGCAGGGTGGGGCGGAGGGCGACGCCTCTTGGCGACGGAGGTTGGGGCGTGGCGGGAAGCGTACGGTTTGTCTCGCTTGCGACTCATTATCGACGACCCGGGCGAGAGATTCCGGCCATTTTAACTGAGCGTGTCACTTTTGAAAAATATTTCTCAAAGTGTGTCACTCTTTTTTTATTTATCCAACTGTGATTCTTTTTATTTTTTCTATTTTTTATAAATTTATGATTGATGAGTCGTTTAAGTTTTGAACGACTCAGTTTTATTTTTAAATTTTTTACATTATTTTATGATATTAAAATTTTTTAATATTATTTTATTTGTTTTCTTTTTTAATAAATTTAGACTCAAGAAAGGTACTTAAAAAATTTTTTTGATTGGTTTTTCAGCTTTATTGAAAAAAATTAAACCTTCAACTGCAAAATGTAACTTTAAGAAAAAGAAAATTAAAAATAAAAAATTCGTAAAATATTAACAAAATAAAAATAGTTCGAATATTATGAGAATATTTTTAATTTATATTTAAAAAATAAAATATTTAATGTAAAAATATTATTTATATATTATTTTTATTATATTATTTTTTAATAATAAAATAAAAAATACATATGTTAAGATATTTTTTTAATTTTTTCTTCTCAAATAAAATAATATAAGTGATGATGAAAATAAATTAATGTGTAAGAAATATTTTTTTTTGAATATTTTATGTTTAATTTTTGCATGTAATTTTTTATTTTAATTTTTTTAATATTAAAACTGCTTTTTGTGATTGAATGAGCTAATAAAATTTTTTGTTATTTTATGAAAAATGAGTATTCATATAATGTTTGACACATTTAAACTATTCATAAAATTAAATTTTTTGATTGAAACTAATAATAATATGATCCTATCATAAATTGAACCACTGTTTTTATATCTAAAAAGATAATTTATTTTTATTATATTAATACTTCAAAAATTTTTTGTTTTTATTTTTTTTTTCTTAAAGTTATGTTTTGCAGTTGAAGGTTTAATTTTTTTTAATAAAGCTGTAATACTCAGTCGAAGAACCAATCAAAAATTTTTTTAAGTACTTTACTTGAGTTATTCACACAGTAAATGACTCCCATCTATAACTATCTTTTTTCAAAATATATTATTTTTTATTCTAAATTTATTAAAAAAGAATCAAATAAAATAATATTAAAAAATTTTAATATCATAAAATAATGTAAAAAATTTAAAAATAAAACTGAGTCGTCCAAATGAATTATAAATTTAAAAAAATAAAAAAAGTATCACAGTTGGGTAAATTAAAAAAAAGTGGCACACTTTAAGAAATATTTATCAAAAGTGGCACACTCAGCTAAAATCGCGGAGAGATTGCAATGTGATAACTAATACTAATATACTATAATGTCAAAAGTGAAAACTCATACAATTTCAGATTATGGTATTTGTTCAATCTATACAAAAATTAATTTATTCAGTATCATTTTGACAAAATCTGTTTGATAGAATTCATATTTAAAAATATTACGATACAAAAATTAAAAAAATTAAAACAATTATCACTTTTTAATGCTCATGTGTCAAGGTATTTGGTACAATCAGGTATATCATATTTATGCAACAAAATTTTCAGATGCGAGAAGAAAATTCTTATGCCTGTTAATTTTTATAACATAAAGTGATTGAAAATTAATTTAGATTTAGATTTTTTTTAGTGTTTTTTTGAAACCATTAAAATTAAAATTATATTGAATTTAATTGAGTTGAAATAAATTGAATGAATCAAAAATTAATTATCATATTTAAAATTTATTATAAAAATTATAATCTGAAAATTTTAAAATTAAATTTTATGCTTAGAATATATTAAAAATAAATTGAATTTATTTTATTTCAATAAATTTATTTTTTAGCTTTTACTTATAATAATATGATATCTCTATTATGGGTTAAAGGGCAAGATAGAATGAGGGCTCTCAAAGCTCAAAGAAACTTCACAAGAAAAGAAACAACTAAAGGGGAAGCTTGACTTTGTCGACTTTGACTCTCAGGTCTTTTAGGTCAAGAAGAGTTATTTATCTTTGATGAAGAGAGGCTTCTTGCAGCTTTTTGCATGATTTGGTTTTTCCTTGTACTTCTGGCAATGGCATTTGGGTGAGTCCATAAAAGCCCAAGTGAGTTAAAGGCCCCAGCCCAGATTATTGGGCTTCATTATTGTTAGCACAAGAGTGACATCTTTTAAGAAAATCTTGTTTGATGGATTCACTTTAAATATGTATTAATTTTTAATTTTTTTAAGTTTTAAAATATATATATATATATATATATATATATATATATATATATCACGAAAAATAATAATTAATAAATATTTGATAAATTATCTAAAATATCAAATATAATTTTTTTAAAAAAAGGACTACAACAAGAAGCTCAATGAAACAGTGGAGAGGAGAGTGGTTGCTGTCAACTTGTGAGGGCCATGCATCATCCATTGCCCTCAAATCCCACACCGGACCACACAAGGTTCCCAATTTACCACCGCTTCTCGGCGCATCAACACGTGGGCAGCACGTGGCCACGGACCCAGAAAAAGGAAACGGGCACCTGTGTCCTCCAAAAGCAATGTCCCCTTTCAAGGACAGATTCTCTTTTTTTTTTTTTTCTTTTTAGTAAACAAGATACATATAATGTTAAATTAGTCTTCCAAATTCTGGAAACATGCCACATCCAAATAGTCCAATAAAATGATCCTATTGTTTCGGTTCATTAAAATTTTAAAAAAAGACATTATTGGATAAATTAAGATTAATTCAATTGATAGTAACGATTATGATTTTTGCTAGCGCATTTTATACATAGACAATATATAATTATTATTTTAAGTTTTTATTAAAATTTATGACATTTCATGAGATGTCTTCCATTGCTTACACTCTTCTATACCAAAAAAAAGACATTATTAAATATCAAATCATTAAAATTAATATAAATGGTTATAACAAAGTAAATTTAAATTTTTGAATTTGATTTATAATTTTTTATGAAAAAATTAAAGAAATAAATTTAATAACTTTATAATTTATTATACATATATATATATATTTTATCATGATCTTAATTATTAATTTTTTTATCAAAAATTATAACCCTTCACTTTTTTAAAAAAATAAAATTTTCATTTGAAAAGAGTTAAATTATAGATTCTTACCTTCCTTCCACCAATTTCATTGAATAGGGCTAATCATAAAATAAAAAAAATACTTAACAATTAAATACTTTAAAATAAAATTTGGAGCTTAGCAACTCCGAAACATAATGTTACATAATGTTCATCTGAAGGCATCCAAATTTTTTTAAACATTAATATTTTGATTAATTATTAAATATTTACTGTTTATTAATTTTTATAATAAATATTCAAAGAGTTGCTGAGTTATTTTCTTATGTACATGTTCCTATCAGCTATCACTATCTTATCTAGAGGAGGAGAGGACCCTGGTGCTTGTCCATTGGGCCCGCCTTCACCTTTAAGCCAACACCACGCGATTTCCACCAATTACCCCGACAAGGATCATCATATCGACACGTGGATGGTGCAGGTTGCCGGGACACGTGGCGATCGAATAATATGGGTCTCAGGAAAATAAGGTTAAGGTGGTGCGCAGAGAGAGAAATATCTTCGCGCAACATTTGAAAGCGAAACGACACGGGTCATTCTCGCGGGTTTGTTTTATGCCTTTTCCTGCTCCTGTTCGTTGGATTAGGTCAATTTATAAATTTATAAATTTTAATTTAATTTAATTTATAATTAATGAATTATATAAAATTTATAAATTAAATTAAATTTTAAAAATTTTAAATTTAATAATGATAGATTGAATTAAGAGTTAAAAAAATTTTAATCTATTCAATTTAATTGAATTTATTTTTTAAAAAAATAAAAATTTTTGTTATTTTTTATATTTAGTATATTAAACTTAATATTTATTTTTTTTTTTTAAATCTTATGTGATTTATTGTATTCAACTTTTGATATTTATATTAGTTCTTTTTATATCTAAAATTAAAACTTGTTATATTATTTTTATGACTTGTAATTTATTGTATTTGACTTTTAGTTTATTTAAAACTTTGTATATCATATTTTATTGAGACTTATTAAGTTATTTATTATGACGTGTAATAAATTTTTAATTTTATATTAATTTTGATATTTAATTTAGTAAGTAAAAAATTTTTTAATATATGTCAGACCTGCGAATTTAACCCAACCCAATATTCTAATGTGTGAGTTGGGTTAGTTCGGATTTTCAAAAAAAATTTTTAAATCCAATATAACCCTACTCACTGTTTTAATGAATGAGTTAAGTGTAAAAATATTTTAAATCTAACTAAACCGTATCCATACACGCCCCTACCTGCTCCTCCCATACCCTTTTTTGTTTTTTCTTTTTAGTTTTACAAAATACGAAACCTACTTTCTTTCTTTTTCCTTCTTTTCTTTGTTTGTTATTGTGACAATGAACAGAGACTGGTCTAGGGGAAATTACCAAGAAAGTTTTGTTTAGAAATTAGCATCACATGATGAACTTCCCTTTTGGACCTAGTGGAATCATGATGGGTGGATGCTAATGACTTTTGAAGAAGCTTGGTTAGATATCTTTTTTTGGATTAGACATTATTGGGATTATTTAACACTTTTAAGCTAGCTTTTATTGTATGTATATATCTTCTAGCTTATCTGATAATGAAAGTAATAATTAACTGTAAGAATAGTTCTGTTTCAACATTAGCAGTAGTGATTTCTTTTCAAATTTGATAAAACACTTGTCTTCCATTACTTTTATGTATTTTTTTAATAGATATTGTCATATTGATTTTAATTGGATTGTTAAGGGCATGAGGTGGAGATGAAAGAAAAAAAGTGAAAGTGACAATAAAGAGATGTGAAGCTTTAAGAGCTGAAACGAAAGTGGTTCATGTTAATTCTTGTGTTTTTTTTAAAAACGCTTTTTTTTTTTCAGTACGCTAGTGTTTCATGTCAATTCTTATATGCTTAATAGTGTTTTAAAAGAATATTTAACTTATATATATGCTTCTGAATGTTAATTATCATTTGTAACAATCATCTAAAAAACCACATGCTAATTCGTTGAAGTTTTGTAAATAAAATAGTTAGTTGATATATTTTTTAAGGAGGGTAAATATTTTTATATGGATAAAGATTTTATAAATATAAAAATTCACACTCAATTTTGTATTATTACATTTATTCTGAAATTTTTATAGTGTCCTATCAAAACTTTTTTCACATACAAGTTGATAATTATGCATATTTATTTATTTATTTTGTTGTATTTCTAAGTGTTCATATAGCAATATTATCAGTTTCAAGGTGGATGTTTTTTTAAATAATGCTAAGTAAACACAAATTAATTATGTAGACAAATGAATACAAATTTTGTGTAGCTAGCGTTCATAAATTTTATGTGAACTTTTATTAAAAAAAATTGATATAATTTTATGCAAATTTAACTATACAAAATATATTAGGGGCTTTTTGTGTTTTCCCTCTAATATCATCACTCTAATTTCTTCCGTGGAACTTCTTAGCATCTTTCATTCTCTTTATCAATTGATTTGACGTATGATTATCTATTCATGTTGTTGTCTACTCCACATGATAGGATCATTATCACTCCTGTCCTTTTAAATAGTAAGATATCCATTTCCTTGTTATAATGAATTTCAACACATAATTAACTTTTTTTAGGCAACAAAAGAGTAAATTTTTTTATTATTTTAAATTAAAAGCACAAAGATTAAAATTATTTACAAATAATGATTTTAAAATTTAGACTTTATTCCTGTTTTTAAAATCACGAGTGATGCACTAATCGTTGTAATTAATTATTTGCGAATTACATGTGATTTTCTAAAACCAAAGAAGTGAGCCTTCGATTGGCACCGGGTGACAAAAAGGAGCAATTAGTGTACTAATGAATCTCCATAAAAAACATGATGTGAAATTGGATGGAGACGCTGATATAAAGTAACGAGAGTAAACATGGAACAATAATGTATAATTATAGAAAAGGGATGGCGGCTTAACTTGGCACATTATTGATTTTGCTTAATTTTTATATGAAAATAAGTTAAATTTTTTTTTAGAATATTTTAATTATAAAATTTTTTAAATATAAAATAATATAATCCAGGCATACACGTTTATTCTGATTTAGCTTATTACATCTCTACTAACAATGGAAGAATGAGAATTTGGATTAACAATAAAGGTTCACTAATCTCATAAATGTGGATAAAGATGAGATGATGGGTCGAATCTATATTAGAGATTCTCGTCAATTAATTCTTGGCCACCTTGAGAGTGTAACATAGGCTTTAAGATTGAACCCTTAAAATGGATTTAAAAAAATTACAAACAAAGGACAAGAAGAATTAATTTGAGATGAGGAATAACTTATCAAAATATGTGTGTATAAAATTAAAACTAATGGTTAATAGACTCTTACTTAGTAGAGGTTTTCCACGGATGAAGACTCCTACGTAGAGGACCTTCGCATGCTGTCAACTACAACATATCTTTTTATTTTAGCCGAAGAAAAAAAGTATGTGATGACCTACTATGTGTATCTAATTTCTATGCATACCATGATATAATAAAGATGTGCAACTAATAATTTTATAATTAATGAGTTTTTTTTTTCTTGGTACATAATTTTTCGATGAGTTTTACTCTTCCTTAATTACTTTTCTCCTAAGGTATGTGGGGATAGAGGAATTTGAAAGGAAAAAAAAAGAGATAACTAGTTTTTTATTTTTAAATTATAAGAATTATAAAATATTTATAAAAATAAAAAAGAAAGAATTTTAAAGTTACATGATAATTTCCCATCTTACTCTTTCATTTTATAGAAAAATTTAAATAGAGAAAATATTTACTCAAAATAAAAAATTTAGAGTGTGTTTGATCTATTTTTTTGTTTTTATTTTTAGTTAATATATTTTTACTTATAATTATAAAAATGTCACCTTATTTTTATTTTATTTTTTTTAAAGAAAATAGTGAAAATAAATATTTTCTGTTTTTACTATTTCTTTTATAAAATTTTAAAAATAAAAAAGAAAATAAAAATAAGATGACATTTTTATAATTATTAATAAAAATATATCAATTGAAGATAAAAACAAACAATAAACCAAACACTCTCTTATTCTCGTTTCCTCCTGCTTTCAAATTCTTCCCATGCAAACGTAATTCTTGGAAGTTTAATTATGTATTTTCATTACTAATGTTTTGTCCTTTCTTATTGGCTCAATCACAAAAATGTACACAAACTCTCTTTAAAAGCTGGTCAACCATACTTTCGTTTTTTTTTTTTTTAAATTATGAATTTTTTTAAAAAGATCTTTCATAAAAAAGGTAAAGGATGTTTTATATTTAGATGTAATATTTTAGAAGTATTTGTTTTAGTTTAAACAACTTTTTTATATTATAAAAAATATTTTTTTTAGAAATACAAAAATCTAACTTATGTGAATTTTTTTTTAGTGTTTCAGTCTTTTTTTTTTATAAAAAAACTCATCTAAACATTTTAAAAAAATGGCAAAAATACTTTTTTTGAAAAAAAAATTTTTTATCAAAAAAAGTACATTTCAACGATCTTTCGAATTTATCAAAATATATATATATATATATATATATATATATATATATATATATGTTCGAACGTGCCTTATGCTCATTTGAGATTGAAAAGTCTCAAGCCCGTAACACTTTTGGTGAGCTTTATGATTGGGCCATAACCTTCTAGTGGTCCTCTCGTACAAATTACAGTATGTATGGTTACTGTTATATGACTGTCCTACTCGTACAGAAATTAAGTATTTAGTATGAGTATGCGTTAAGTATATATTGGTGTATACTAGGTATACTACTTTTTTCTTAAAAAAAATTTCATTTATTGATGAGATTGCAGTAATAAACTTCGTTCTTCGTTCTTTTATATATGAAGACAGCAAAGTATGATTAAATTTGAGAATTTTAAAATTTGAAAATACAGAGTAAAATTGAGTTTAGGTACGTTTTGCTTACTTGCTGTATTTTATAGAGTTTTTTTGAAACCTTTGAATTAGAATGTTATAAAAATTATTTATATGTTTAATTTAATTACTTAGTTTTTTTTAATATATTTATTATATGTTTTTATATAATATATCTTTCTTAAACACTTTGCCGCACTCCATATCAATACCTGTATTGATACAGGTGCACGTATCCGTATTCACTCAACCTAATTTACAATATATGGTAATGTACATATCTACCTTCCCAACGTTGATATCCTAACTAACTTAAAGATGTGTTTTATTTAGGATGAATTTATTTGTTTAATATCTTTCTTAGTATAACATATCAGTCCGTGACACTTATAATTAGTACAATTCCTTTATATTTGATGTGATTTTAAGAAACTATAGAATATATTTGAATTAAAGAATAAAAAAAAAGAAGAAAGATTTATTTTAAAATTTTAAATTTAAAATATTTAAAATAAATTTTCTTCTTTGCTCTTTTTTTATTTTTCTTAATTCAAACATAATTTTAAAGAAATAAAGTTACGTAATTGCGATAAGTTATAACTTTTATTCGAATGATAAATACTTAACCTAACAATTTAAGTCCCCGACACGAGAAAGGGAAAAAGGAGAAAGACGCAAAAGAGTTGAACTTAGCATCCCATTCACCAAAATCAAATGCCAAATACAGCACCGTTCCTCCGATGAGGACCACAAAACTTTTGACCTTAGCTGTACAAGGCTGCGAAGGAAGCAATGGCATTTGACAAAATGGATACAAGTAAGAGCATGACATTGTTGACTGCTCTATTCTAACTTCTGCACTACTCCAATTCTCTAACTTACATTTGAGTCTTCAAAGATCTGTCGTACCAAAGAACCCAAAAAAAAAAAAAAAGAAAAGAAAAGCCCCTTTCATCACTAGATTCTAAGCATGGAAATCCTCATTACACTGGAGTCTTCTTATTCCTAATCTCAAATTTATTTTTCCACGTGAATTATGTCAAACACACAAGCCATTCCTGAAAGGTGCCTCAACTTATAATTTGTCAATGAATGATGCAACCCATTGAGTAAAATATTGATGCAGATAATATTTTAAAGGGAGAGACACTTTACCATGGGCGAACCATAGTGCAACAGCAGACATATTCTACAACGAGACAAAAATTTTCAGCAAGAAAGTAAAAGCATGGGGGGGGGGGGTTTAATACCTGGAATGGATTTGAAATATTTTAATGCTTGAATTAGACTAAGCTGTCAACATCCTGAGTGAGCTAAGAGGGGGCTAAAATGTCCTCCAGAATCCAATTTGTTCAAGCGAACCACACCAGAACCTTGACTTCTGTAGCAGGGTTCAGTATTTCACCATCTTTTTCACGACTTTTTCTTTGCTTTCTTCGTTGGGTTTCAACGTTAGATTCGTTCACATACTCAGTCCCTAAGATATGTTCAATTTCATTCGTGGGGATGCAATTTCTTACGGGACAAGTATCAAGCAGTTGGTGTTCAATTAACTTTCACGAGCTTCAATGGGTATCAGTCTCACTTTCTGTTCATCATCCAAGTTTGTCTCCAAGGCGTACAACTTATGGCAACATTTTCCATGTGAATTGTAAACCCTGTCAGATGGGGTATGCCCAGTTGCTTAAAACTTGATTAGTCCACTCTTCTGTCCCGTCAGAGAGAGAAATTAGTTAAAAAGTAAAATCTATTGTAGCCTAGGCTTAAAAATTTTTAGCTGGGTGATAGCAGGACTTCAATCTATGAATGTGCCTTGTTCATGCGTGCACTTATCTCCACAACGATTAGGCTAAGAGCCAACCCATAGGATTAAAGGTATTACTGAAGAGTATGGTGTGACAGATTTTGATGCCTTAAGTATAATAGTGGAGGAGTAAACTTTAATAATGTAGCTATCAGATACAACATGTGGCTTGATATATTATTAATTCTTTTTTTTTTTTACAAATTCCTATTCTATTAAACACATCCATATTAGAAATTTTTATTGAGTTAATTTTGTTGGATCCGGAGAGCCCAAAACATAAGGAAGACTTAAGTTTGATATCACGTCTTAATCTAAAATATTAAGATAATAGATTTACAGTTTTTTTACTTATATGATACTCACTCACTCCATATTTTTTCTTATTCATCCACATATTACTCATACATGAATCCTCACAACAAATTTTTGGGTCCACCCTCGACCTACTATTGGAATGGGTTATATACTTATGTCATATTTGCTACATAAGAACGATGAGTTTATTTCATGTCCATTTCACGGAATAAAACATTTTAATGTTTGTTTGTAAAAAAATCATTAAATGATGATTTTATTTCATGCCTCATTTTATAAAACTAAAAATAGAGTATAGAATTCATTCATTCCTAAAAAGATAGGATTGGAATTTCATGATACATGAAATGGAATTAAAATAATTTATTTCTAATATACTCTTAAAAATTTTATATAATTACACTTGTTATTTTTTTTATAATAAAATATTATCCGTCTTGATTTTTTTAATTTATGGTATAATTTTTTTATAGTCAAATTTATGTATATGATTACTTATTAACCTTGATGGTATTTTAGTTTATCATTATAATTTTTAGTTTCGACGTAAATGTTCTGTCTTTAATTTTAAAACTTATTTATATACAAAAATAAATATAAAATATTTACTTGATGTGATAATATTATTCTTTTAAAAGATGATAATATTTATTATAATTAAATTATTAAAAAAATTTAAATTAAACATTATTACTAATGTTTAGAAGATTTTTTTTTATAAAGAGTATTTATATTTTTTATATTAACTTTGATTCTATTTTACAGTAATTTTATGTTACCAAACAATAAAATTACTTGAAAAGTCATTACATTTTAATAGTTTATTAAATTGTGAAACAAGAATGACCATTTCATTTCATCTATTTTTATTCAATTCCAATTTTATAGAATTATTAATTTCGTGTACCAAACCTTACATTATATACTTCTCACTGACAATTTAAGTGTCCTTTTTCTGAGAGTCCAGCATCTCGTCTTTTCCTTTATACACCAGAAAAAAACACATCCTAAATATCTCGAACGTCATCAGCCAGGAAGCATATCAAAGCCTCTAATCTAGTAAATTAAGCCATAGAAGGAAGTTAAATTGAATAAAATGCAACTATGACCTCTGAGGAGTAATGAACCATGATAAAAGAGTTCCCAAATACAAGAGTAAAAGTATATAAAACAATGGCAAGGCTCTGAAGATTCCAGGCAGAGAGACTGTTTTTCCACATCCGAGAGAAAAACAACGGTTTGTCTACGGCACCCCACCTAAAATTTTGTGATACCAATAATATCAGAACTGGTTTTGAATTTGAGCTAGAAACTCGCACCTTTTTACTGCTAATAACACCCCAGACATTAAATTTTTAAATCCCAATTTTTAAACTTGGGCCACGGTCAAGATGAATTTTTCTTTTTCTTTTTTCTTCTTAATAATAATAGCATAATGTAATTCCGTTTCATTATTCTTTAGTAGAAGTAGTACAATTTTTATTGCTTCTAGTACAGGGTTACAACTGCGAACTTCAACATTGCACAAGTAGTTGTAATGACTCAGTAAAGCCAAAAACAGAAGGTTTGATCTTCAACTGGGAACCCAAAACTGCAAGAATTTGCTGGTGGGTCATCATAACATCCATCTTCAACCTTTGGTAAGCATGGCAGGGTTAAAAGGTTTTCGCTCGGGTTATCCTCTTCATCTTGTGAGAAATCTGACTGGTCTGGCTCGAAAGCATGGGAGGAATCTGCAGGCTCCACGAATGAGGAATGGTTTCCATCAGTGTAATGTGGGCTATCCGAATCAAGCACATCACTTTTGGCTGAATTGGCATCTTCCTGTTTGCAGATGACCATAGCAGGAAGTGGCACTTTGGACCCATTTTCAGAAGCCGCATTTGAGATCAAATCCAGATGATGCTCTTTATCCTGTGAATTGGCAGCATCACAGGACTTGTCATCTAAATTCTCTTTCTCTTTCTCTCTGGGAATCAATCTGTTCTTGAGAGAATTAACCTGTGGCAAGGAAATTGCACCCATTCAATCATTAACCCATTAGTGGGAAAAAAAAATTGGACTTTAAAAATAGCTCATAGCAGCAGAAAGCAAAAAAGTTTAGCACAGAGAGAGAGATAGTGTATGTAATATGTATGTTACTGTTACTGTTACTGTTACCTCTTCTTTTAACTTCTCGTTCTCTTGAAGAAGATTGTCATAATCACCTTTGAGTCTGTCATAGCTAGCTTTCAATGTGCCATGGTCTTTTTCTAGCTGTTTGGTTTTGAACCTTGCCCTTCGGTTTTGGAACCATATAGCCACTTGCCTTGGCTGCAAGCCAAGCTCCTTTGCGAGCTGTGCCTTCCTTTCGGGCTCAAGCTTGTTTTCTACCTCAAAGCTCCTTTCTAGGAAATGAACTTGTTCGCTTGTGAGCCTCCTTTTCTTTCCTTGCTGATGGAAGCACGCGTCGTAATCGTCATCACCGTTCTCTTCCTTGTCATGCGGTTGGAAGAAGAGCCTATCTGTGACTCTGCTGCCACTAACATTCTCAAAATTAACCAGGGATTTTGAACCTGAAGCCAAGGCACCAACACCAAGTAGTAACCTTGTCAGAATTCAAACATGTGCAAGTTCAATGAAAAAAAAAAAGAGAAGAGAAATTCTTTTTCTAGATTATTCATGTTAAAGCTTAATCATCAAAAGGGAACCAGAGTCCAGAAAAAGCTGAGGAATTTGCACAAAAACAAATTTTGGCTCTTTCTTTTTTTCTCTTTCTCTGTTCTGCAGAAAATTTCACGACCAAAAGCACGGGGGCCATAGGCAGAGCAGAGGCAAGGCATGGAGAAGCTTCAAACAGGAAGGAGCAAATCACCTTGAAAAGAAGGGTCAGAGCTGCGAACCCAGAGAGACTCAAGAACCTCAGAGGAGCAAGGAAGCCTTTCGTTTTGGAGTAGAACTGTCATGTTTGAGCCCCCATAACCATAGAGTTTCCCACCCGCCATAGCCTTATACAAACTTTTTGATGGTTGGTATATTACATATATTAAGGGCTGTGGAGTCTTGGGAGAATTTGAATCAAAGGGTCATGTTCATACCCATAACAAGTAAAAGAGGGAACAGCCTATTTGATCTTAAAATTTGTGACGAAAGAAGCAGGTGATGAGGAATAGTGTAATGTGGGAACTGTGAGAGTGAGGAGAGATCATATCCATCATTCAGAGGAAGTGCAAGAAATTAAGATGTTGTCAGAAGTGAATAAATTACAGGGCAGAGAGAGGGTGTGGTGGTATTCTTCCCGAGTTTGGAATGAGACAGAAGGTGTGGTCAGAGAGACAGGCAGAAAGAGTGAGAGTTTCTTCTTTCTTCGGCGAAACGAGAGGGGAGGGGAGGGGAGGGGAGGGGAGAGGAGAGAGGCTGATGAGAGTTGGAAAATTGGTTTGAGAAGAGAAATAAAGGGCAAAGGGAGATTCTTCTGGTTGGTGGTGGGGAACTTTGATGGTGTTATATGGAGAGCCTTGGTCTGGTGAAGGGACAGGTGATGAACCAAGAAGCTTAGACAATGGTGCTCCCAAGTTACTGTTTCGCCCTCACCCTTCCATTGGTGTCTTTTCTCATTTTGTGTGTGTAAAGTGGAGGTAAATCAATTTTAGAAGATGTTTGGAAAAGATTAATTTTGTTGAAAAATAATTTTTTAATGATAAAAGTAGTTTTTTTTTTATAATAAATTTGGTTAAATTATTTAAAATAAATTATAATATTTAACTATTTTGGATACATTAAATTTTTTTTAAAAGCTTAATTTTGATCATTTTGATTATAATCATTATGATTATTTGGTAGTTGACTTCAATATAATTTTTTTACATTTAATTTATAGAAATCATTTCATATGATTTTTAGTAATTTATTATATAAAAATGATTATTGTTATATAATTCAAACAAAATATATTATCTTAAAATTGTTGTTTGATTCATATATTTAAACATAAAATTGATTTTATTATAATTAATTTTAAGAAAATCAATTATACATATAATTAATTATTAATATAATCTTTTTTTACAGTTGATCTAAATACACAACTTATAGAATTTGGACTTGAGATTAAATAATTCATAAATAGACATATGATATGTTTAGATAGAAGAGTTTATAGAAAAGAAAAAAAATAATTTTTTTTTTACTTTTGATTAAAATTTCCATTGATTTTTGAATTTTTTAAAATAAAAGAGTAAAAGTTATAATGTAACCTTTCAATTTTTTTTATAAATATTTTATAATTTTATTAATTTAAAAATAAAAATTATTCCTCCTTCCTTCCATCCTTTCTTTCTTTCTAAACTTATCCATTTAAATATACTTTTTGTCACTTTCATGAGCTAAGGCGTGTCGACTATTTTTTTAACATACTTTTTGTCACTTGCTTGAAATAAGGCTTTTGAACTATTTTTTTTTTCCCTCTTGAAGCAATCCTATAGAAAAGGTTGAAAAAAGAAAAAAAAGAGAGAAATTTTACGGCGATGTTTTATATGAATTCAGATTACCGTAAATTAATAAGTGTTCAAGTTTTAGATTCTTTTGTTTTTATTTTGTATTTTTTGCAATGTCATAAAATTTTAATATGAATATTTTTTAATTGTAAAAAGATTCACATTTGTTTAGAAATTTATTTTACACTTTTTATGTGAGAACGGGTCGCTTAAAGCCTTAAATAATAATGGTAATTGACAAAAGATGAAAATATATCACTAAGGCATATTTTGAAAATGACACTAAATTAAAAAGTAAGATAGATGAAAAAATTAGAATAAAAATAAAAAAAAAGTGTAAGCATTCAATGCCCCCAACAAATTGGAAAATTCAAATAAACAATGAACGAATTAGAAATCAATTATGAAAGTTATTATTGTATTATCATATATATATATATATATAAAAGATATGCTTTTTCTCAGAGATAGTATTTACATTTACTTTCTTATAATTAACAGAAAATATTTACTATGAATGATCACCTTGTTTCCCTTTTTTCGTTACCAAATGAAGACATTATAAAATTCACATATCTAGCCTGTTTGTTTTTCATCACTACTTTCAATGTTTGTAACACTAGTTTAGTAAAATGATATTTTGATGCTGAAAAGAGAATTGTACTGAAAATGCTCATTTGAAATGGAAAATGCAAAACAAACAAGTCAACTAGACTCCTAGAGCCTTTTTTTAAGTGGTAATAACCCACACATTAAGGAATGAGGCATTTTTATACACTGCATTGAATATATGCACATACATTTCTGTCACCTCCCACAAGAGCTTGTCGTTTCCCAATTTTATCAGTGTTTGAAGGATGCAGCTTGCAGCATGGGTATCAAACAGCTGACGAATGATGGATGAAGTCTGAATTCCAGGGGCAGCTACCTTGGACGTTAGTTCAAAATCAAGAGTTGCGAGACTAATTGATCCTTGTATATATTGAGGAGAGAATTATTTGCCAAATGCCAAATGCCAACTGCCTGTGACCTCACCTTATTTCCAGAATTTGTCTTCCACATGTAAGACTGCACCAAGCGCAAGAGCAATGTGGACTTTCGGGTTAGAACATTAGCTAGAAACGAGGTTGATAAAATCGGATCGATCAGTAAATTGGTAAAATTTTTAGTTTAAGTTAAACTGATTCAATCATGTAAATCATTTAGTTGAATCAAATGATATCATAAAAATAATTTACTTGCAATAATATAAAATTTATGAAAAAAATCATAAACGGTAAAAATATTGAATTTTTTTCAAATAAAAAATTAATGACCAATTAATTGAAATAATTTTGTTTGTTCAGTTTTGATTTATCTAAACTGATCTAATTATAAATTTAATTATGAAACTAAACTATAACAGTTAAGTATTCAATTCATAGTCGAATTAGTCAGACCATATGGTCTAATTCAGTTTTACCAAGAGTGGGTTTGAGAAAAGTAATTGTCTTTTAATGTAAGTGATGAAAGAAAGAACCATTAAAGGTTGGAGTAGTCTCCATATCATTGCTAGATGCAAGGCCATCAAATCCTTGAAGCCTAATTCCCCTCTTCCTTCGGCTTGCATAATTTTTCCCATCTCTTGCCCAATGAATTTTTTCCTCTCCCTTGTAGGAATCCCACCAAAATCTCTGCATATAGACTTCTACATCTTTCTTCACAAACAATATGAGAACAAAAATTTAAGAGGTGGTTAGGTTATTTTATCATAATTAGTGAATGTCTAAAAGAGGGATCATTTACATAAACTGAACCTAAAACCTTTCTTTGTCAATGCAACTTAATCCTACTAATTGAGCCAACGATATATATCAGATAGCTTAAAGCAAGCCATTGCTTAAGTAGCAATTACATAAAGCAACATATTTCAGTAGTACATCTTCACCAGCAAAAGAAAGCATTTTTCCTCTCTAGTTTACAATTCTCTCGTGGACCTTTTGTTTGATCACAACAAAATTCACCCTCTTCGACATACTGACAATAGAACAAACACCAAGATATTTGTCCTGTGCTCCAATGTTACGTATGCTAATTAAGCTTTGTAGCCTAAGTCTGCTTGATTTGATTAGGAGAATTTTTACTAAAGAAAACAACAGATTTGTCCAAAGCAAACTTGGAGAAGTTGCATCAAATTATTGACTTCAGTCTCTGCAAAAAATAATGAAGTCATACGCAAACAGAAGATACGAACGTATACTCTATTTTCATTCCATATAATTTGTTTTGACATCCACATTTCCTATGAAGATTGGAGAAGCCCTCAGAACAAAGACTAAAGAGAAAGTGTGATAGTGGGTCACCTTGTCTGATCGTCATTTGTGGTTGAATGGATCCAAAAGAATTCATTTATTTATATTACGTAACTCACTATTGAAATGCATTGTTGAATCAATTTTGATTAGAAGCCAATTATCTCCATTGTCCGCAGCAAGAAAGGTCACTCTACTCTGTCATATGCCTTACTCACATCCAGATTCATCACTTCCATTTCATATGTGTTCCCTCTTCCTCTTTTTTAGATACATGGTGCGTCAACTCATGTGCCACTAAGTGCTTATTATCAGATGTGAGCTTTCAATGAAAGCATTCTGGTAGGGGCTGATATAATTTTACCCATGATAGGCAATTTCTTGTAAAAAGCAGTTAACATTATCAAAACTAGCTAGGCAGCAGAATAACATTATCAAAAAAACTCCTATATATTGCAAATACTGAAAGCTCCTAGATTTTCAAGTTCATTTCCTCTATGATGTTTAATTAATTTCCTGTAAACCATCTATATCACCAAGCCCATTGCGGCCTGTGAAGGTGAGGTTGAACTGAACAGATTTTGGAAAAACTCAATGGCCTCTTATGCAACATTTGGTCTACCTTCCACCCATTGCCCATCGGCATTAACTGTTCTTTTGACACATATAAAGTTATAATGCCTCAACCAAATAACCTGAGCATGAAAGAAAGTTGTGTTCCGGTCACCTTCTCAAAGCCATTTGTTACTTGACTTCTGCTTCAAGAAAATTTGTTCTCCATCTCACAAGCCTGATCTGAAGTTTTTCTTTCACTTCTTTAACTGCCCTTCCATCATAGTTTCTAACTATCTTATTCCAACTTATCAAGTACTATTTCTTCTTTTAGCCGTTCAATTTCAGTTAATTTTTGCATTCAACAATATCTGTCTGCACTCTATTAATTTAATTTGCTTCATACTCTGATGTTATCCTCTTATTGATTCGCACTAATTTCTATGGCTTCATTCTAATTCCACAAGGTATATATAATATGCCACATGAATAATTTTTTGTTTTTCCCAACACCGCCACCTGTGTTCCGAGCCCCATTAATTTTTGCAGGTGTTTGATGTTTCTACCATGCATGTAATCATCATGCAGTAGCCATTATTGGTGGTGACTAATAAAGAACCTATCAAGCCTTTCTTGAATGTTGTTCTCTTCGCTTCACCTATATTATTCCATGTAAAAGGATGGCCCTAGCATGTATGCCAATTGCCAAGTCTAGCAGCTCATTATTGTCAATGAAAGTGGCCCCAAAAACTGCCACACCGAAATTCTCATCTTGTCTCTCAACTCTCAATTTTGATGCCCTAGCTAGCTTCCTCCTAGTGACTGTTTGAGCATGGAAAAAAGCTAGTATTCTCTTGTCTCCAAATCTCACTCATTGTCTCCATATTCTCAAGTTGCCTTTGAAGCTGGCGCTCTAGATTACACAAAATTGAATTCTTCCAAATCAAAACCTTTTTGAGACTTCACGAATACCGTTCACGGTATTCATGGCCTTTATAAGCCCCAAATCCATCCATTCTTTTTCTTTTTAAATCTTCCATGACTAACCAGTGGCTATGAATCTCAGCACTCAAAGAAGTGAGATAATTCCAAAACAGCAGCAATCTTTGAGAGGGAATGAGACTAGTGTAATTTATGCGAAACCTCTTAGCAACAGCAACCATAATTTCCTTTGGTGATTGGGAAAGTAATGCCCTGATCCTGTGTTTCAATAACATCAAAGTTGAATCATGACATGTTTGCCAGCTGCACCCAAATTCTTCCTGCATGGAATCAGAGTTTCTGTATCAACAAACTGAATATTGGTTCAATAATAACAAAAATAGAAGGATGGTACCTTGTAACAATATCTCTAATATGCCGCATATTTACCATGTGAATTTGGAACACCACGAATATTCCACGAGATTAAACTGAATTGTACATTCAGCACTAGGAACCACTATATTCACAGTCAACTTTGCATGGACACATCCATGTTATGATCGATGAGGCCCTCTTCTGTCCTAGTTGTGTCTGTAGGGGGTGTGATAATCTTTTCAGCTGTACAGTCCCTAGGGTTATGTGCATAGGTGCCACATTTCACGCACCAGCCATGAAGGCTCTCATGTATACGAATGATACTTCATCCAAAAAGTACCCAACGATTGCGCATGTGAATTTAGGAGGTTCCTCCTTTCTTCATGAAGCTTCCATTTAGGAGACTTATGTGGTCTGACAATATTACACTAAACTAGTAAGAAAAACATGATCACAACACTAAACTAGTAAAAACTAACACATGACACAACATATGAAGACATGCCATTAGATAAAATTTATAATATTGTTTAATAAAATTTGAATAAGATCTGAACACTTTTGAGTTATTTCTAACTTCCTCACAATGGAGCAAGCCAGAGATACTGAATATCACACACAAGTGAGAAAGAGATCGGACCTAGCTAGCTATCTTTATATAGTAAAACTTTAATAGGCATAGGCTCTCCATCAAAGAGTCATCGTTACAGTAAAAAATCAGAATGGTATCTTGTTGTTATTATAAAATTATAACAGTTTAAGAATAGTTTTTAGTCAAAGTAATATGACAGCAGCCAAATCATAGGCTAGCTCATGCTACCTATTCGTTTCATACATTTCATTTATTGCATCTTACGTTTTATTTTTTCAATTTCTGCAAACAGTTCTTTGTAGTTATGTAACGCTTATACTACCGATTTTTTATTCTTACTAGGTGTATTCCAAAGTGTAACAGCTCGTGTAAAAGCTGGTATAATTTGTATCTTATGTAATAGCTCGGTGCTGTACCTTTTCATAAAGTATTTTTCGACAAGATTCAAATTTTAACATTGCAAGTAAAACAGGTCTTAAATTTATCTAAAACTCAAATTATATAAGCAGCCCATTTTTCATAAATAATTACATCCTACGTCAGAAAATTTTCCTACAAAGTGAACCTCTTCTATGTACGGTTCAGTATTGATTCATCATTTCCTTTACACGATCTGTCGTTCTTTTTCTTTACAGAAGCTACAGAGAAAACTAGCCGTGAAATAGAAATATCAAGAATAATTGTACAGCACGAAGCTGGAGTACATTTTCTTTAATTCTCTTTCTGGGAGAATAATCGCTGTTGGAGTGTTTTGTCTTCATACAGAGTACGTAGGACCCAAAAATTACTAGTTTCTGCTTATGACAGATTCCTAAGATTAGATGGCGTTGGAGTTGGCATGCATGTGATCAACAAGTGGCAGAGATTTGCACGTGATCTGTTTCTGTTCCATTCGTTTCCAAAACCGCAGGTATTTGATGCTTCTGCATCACTATAGAACATCCATGTCGAAGCAATCAAATTCACTAGTGAACTGAAAATGAACACACGCATACATGGACCTGTCATTGTTAAATAAACTGCCAAGACACAGATATACCGGGATCATTTTATATCGAGTTCACTTGGCTCTGTCGACTGGTTTTATGTTTAAAGCAGAATAAAGTATACCGCATATGAACAAAGCAAAACCTTTACAATCTGGATTTGAGCACTGGTAGGTTCATGTATGGTGGTTGTAAAAGCTTCGCACATGCTTCTTTCATTGTGAAAATGACCCGTTAACTGGACTCTCTCTATCGTACTTGCCTTGAATAGGGAATTGTGAAGAAGAGCAAATAGATTTAACCCAAAAACTTTAAACTGTTAAAGGTGATAAATTTTATCTGGAACGTATTCCAATTATTTGATAGCTGTTTGTGCTTAAAGTTAATCCACGCTTAAACTGTTTGTGTTAAAAGTAATTTATGCTTGAAACATCGAGAAGGTAATAGACGTGCTAATGATTGAACTTTTGTGACGTCCTTTCATAACAATACTAAATATTAAAGATTTAAAAAGTTTGAAAGAGAATTTCTGAAAAGTTAAAGTAAATAAGAAAGTTAGATTTTGAAAGAAACGACGAAATTAAGTTATATAATTAGTAAATAATTAATCATTTATCTTATTCAATTAACTATTTATTATTAATTATTTTCTTTAAATTTAATATGTTAGCTAGGGTTGAAGTATAAGGTAAACACTCAAGAATAAATATTTTTATCTTTGACAGTTAAAAATCATCATCTGAGATAATATAGGTAGGGTGTTAGATTGAAAAACCGAAAGTTTTTAATGACTATATATATGCATTGTTTTATATAGAGAAATATAAGAATATGGCATGGTACATTGGCACTTAAGCAAGACATGGCCTATGTGAACCTTTTCAACTGATTCGAGGCACAATTTTTTGGCCTGTTGCCTGCCACATGCCTTGCTAGCTAGTTGTAATTGTAATTGTAATTCCTCTTTTAAGTCTCGACACCCAAATCTTTGCAATATCATCTTTTCTTTTCTTTGTACCATTTTTCAGCATTCACGAGTGGGGTTCATAGTAGTTAACTCCTGCGTGTGTTACATCAATTATGGAATATAGTTGTAGTTGACCGTTTATTATGTAATTGACTTAAGTCTCATATTGAATAAGTTTATGAAAAGTTATTTGTATAAATAAACCTTTACTTATTGGGATAAGGTATAACTTGAGAGAACCTAAACATTTGAAACAGATTGTAATTGGACTATTGGGTGATCAATATTTATGAGGTAATTTATACTTTTCTTCATGCAAAAGTTATAATTTAATATTTTATTAGTAAAATATTTTTATTTCTTTTAAAAGTCCTGGGCGTAAATCAAAAAAATTGAATCACGTTAAATATTTGTATTTTTATAATCTTTTATTTTCTTTTTTCTTACACGCTTTGTGTGGTTCTTTTAAGTGTCTAACAACTATTGCATGTGAATGACCATTTGGTCACTACTCGCTTGGGCAAGTGATGCACACAACTTTGGCCTTTCTCTGAAAGAGCTCACTATATTAGAAGTCACTTGTGAAATTAGTAAAGGGAATATAATGAGGTCACTGTCTATTGTCCGCATTCTATGAACTTGGAAATTTTAAATTACTCTGTTTCTTTTTCATATGTCAAATAGCCTGATAGAATCTTTTGGTTGTTGCTAGAGGTGCAGGAAAGGTATTGCAGTTTCTGAGCTGCTACTACCAAGTGATTCATGAGCAGTCATGAGTTAATTTTGGGTTTAGAGAAATTATATGATATTTTTATATAACTAGTAACAATGTTACTTAAAACAGGTAGAACCAATTTGACTCCTCCATACATACACCCGATAAATTGCCGGGCACAAGCACAAGTTGGCTTATTGCCTTCCTCAAATAAAAGAAATCTGAAAAAGAATATAATATGAGCTACCTATGGGGCAACTCCAGTATAGGAATTGGACTAATCCAGTAATCCTATCCATGAAAATGGTGCAAGAATAATTTCCCAATAAACAATAAGAAAGGTGTAAAAGATGGGCCTTACCCATCTCCTGATTAAGAACAGAGTCCAGACTTTAGGTTGGGCCTCAACTTTTATATTCAAACAAGCACTACCTTAGCAATTTTGCATCTTTCAATATTTATATAAACAATTTCTACTACCAATATGTTTCTTAAATCAATATTGTTATGAACACTCATGAGCTAACATGAAAAAGAAAAAGAAAAACCAACTCCAAAAAAAATGCATGTTTTTCCCTTTTCCTAGTGCTAGTGCTACTTGCATCTGTGAATTATGAGCTAACATGAACTCTTTGACAACAATTGCAAAGCACCCCACCATTTCGCTGGTAAAATCAGGCACCACTCTCAAAGGGCTCAAGCAAATACACGCCCAGTTGCTTGTTAAGGGCATCCTCAACCACCCTCACTACCATGGCCAATTCGTTGCCACCATAGCCCTTGACAACGCAAGCAATCTTGATTATTCCAATCAGGTCCTCCACCAATGTGACAACCCCAACCTCTTCACCTTCAACTCCATGATCAGGGCCTACTCCAAGAGCTCCACTCCTCGCAAAAGTTTTCACTTTTACAACCAAATTCTCCGCTCCACCAACAATCTCTCCCCTGACAATTACACCTTCAATTTCTTGGTTGGCGCGTGTGCGCAGCTTTTGGTGCGCGAGACGGGTTTGTCTGTTCATGGCGCACTCATAAAGTATGGGTTTGAGCATGACCCACATGTGCAAAGTGGGTTGATTTTTATGTATGCTGAATTGGGTTGCCTCAGTTCATGCCATGGAGTGTTTGAAGGGATTGCTGAGCCAGATTTGGTTTGCCAGACGGCTATGGTGAATGCTTGTGCCAAATGTGGCGAAATTGACTTGGCAAGGCAGATGTTCGACGTAATGCCTCAGAGAGATCTTATTGCATGGAATGCCATGATTGCAGGGTATGCCCAATGTGGGCGATCAAGGGAGGCCTTAAATTTGTTCCATTTGATGCAAATAGAGGGTGTCAAACTAAATGAGGTGTCCATGGTTTTAGTCTTGTCTGCGTGCACCCACTTGGGGGCATTGGATCAAGGAAGATGGGCTCATGCATATGTGGAGAGAAACAAGCTCAGGATGACGGTGACACTAGGAACGGCACTCATTGACATGTATGCAAAATGTGGGAACATTGACAAGGCCATGGAAGTTTTTTGGGGAATGAAGGAAAAGAATGTTTACACTTGGAGCAGTGCCATTGGTGGCTTAGCCATGAATGGGCTTGGCGAGAAGTGTCTAGATCTCTTTTCCCTTATGAAACAAGATGGTGTTCAGCCGAACGAAGTTACCTTCATTTCGGTCTTAAGAGGGTGCACTGTGGTTGGACTGGTGGAGGAAGGTCGAAAGCATTTTTACTCAATGAAGAATTTGTATGGGATTGACCCTCAACTTGAGCATTATGGCTTAATGGTTGATTTATATGGTCGAGCAGGGCGTCTTGAGGAAGCGTTAAACTTCATCAAAAGCATGCCGATGAAACCTCATGTTGGTGCCTGGAGCGCTTTCCTTCATGCTTGTAGAATGTATAAAAACAGGGAACTGGGTGAGCTTGCTCTAAAAAAGATAGTGGAACTGGAGGCTAAGAATGATGGTGCTTATGTCCTTTTATCAAACATATATGCTGATTACAAGAATTGGGAAAGAGTTAGTAGTTTGCGGCAGGCCATGAAGGCTAAAGGTGTGAAGAAGCTGCCTGGTTGTAGTGTCATAGAGATTGATGGTGAAGTTCACGAATTCATTGTTGGGGACAAGCCTCACCCTAGATATGATGAGATTGAATTGAAGCTAGAAGAGATCTCCAGGTGTCTGAGATTAGCAGGGTATGTGGCTAACACTAACCCTGTGCTCTTTGATATAGAAGACGAGGAGAAGGAGGATGCCTTGGGTAAACATAGTGAGAAGTTAGCCATTGCCTTTGGGTTAATTAGTTTGAAAGAAGGTGTTCCCATTAGGGTTGTTAAGAACCTGAGGATTTGTTGGGACTGCCATGATGTAGCAAAACTGATAACCAAAATTTTTAAGAGAGAAATTATTGTCAGAGACAGAAACAGGTTTCATCATTTTAAGGACGGTGAATGCTCTTGTAACGGTTATTGGTAAAGGAATCAATGAAAACTATTGATTTTGTTTTTAAATATCCTATCTTTTGTTGATTAACGTTTAGGGAGAGAAGAGATTACTCTATTTTAACATTAGGGTATGCCACAAACGAGAATTTACAATACCAATAAAGAATGCCGGCAAGATAGTTAGATCTCACAAGTTCAATCAAACCTCGTTGGCCTAAAATATCATATCTAAGATGTAACGAAACTGATTTGATTTTCACTTTTGTGCATATGAAGTCTATAAAATCTTAGAAGAGACACTTGGTGTCCTTTTTTTATTTGATTTGGAGGGCCAATCTTATTTTGCTTGTCATTTGTGTTGGAATAAACTCGTCTAGTCTCGCACGAGTTGTCCATCAACATACAAATCTCTACTTGCAAATAAAGAACAGGCCATTTCTCCATTTATGCATGTAAAATTTGAGACTAAGCTCTTATGATTGGAAATCCCAAGTCACATCATGACATGTTAGATGCCAACGCAACAGTAGTTCCTGTCAATTGAAAAGTAAACGTCTTGTAACCCCAGAAAAAATGCACACCTATGGTCCCCTTTCTCTCAAGTGCTTGGCTTTCCTTCGTGAAATCTTTTTGAAGGTGACAAAAGATTATGATAATCTACTTTCCCTAACCTCATGTCTTTTGTTCTTCTGTCCCCATTCAGTCATTATAGTTTACAGGATGCGAATGAAGAAGAAATATGATTCGTGAAAAGTGGTGTTTGAACTTACAGAAAAGCTTTTATTAGCATTGTGATGTTATAGTAGATCTGTTAATTCAATAGATGTTGATTCTATGGTGCAAGAGTTTATTAATATCGTGAGCTTAAATCTATTAAGAGATACAAAAACATTACACACCTTTTCTCCCATTGATTTGTAAGACAATCTTCCTAATAGATGACAGAAAATAGTGTATAGTATTGCTTTTCCTGTGGGTATAAAGTTACAGCATAAGCATTACTGTAAAGATAAAAGCTTCGACTCCAGCACTTGTGAAAATTTACTTTTTCTTAGTGGGAAAAGCTTGTCGGTGAAATCCGTTGTGTGTTAAAAGATCTGGGTGTCAACCTTAGATTGAAATGGGCCAGAATATACCATGCATATAGCTAGCAAGAAGTGAGTTAAGTAATAAGTGAACAGATTTGTAACTTAATAATTGTAAGTTTGATCATTGTCTCGATCACTTGTTTGCTTTCTAAATTGGAATACTATTCTCTCAACCTAAATCTTTATGCACCCAAAAAAAAGAGAAAAGGAATTCACCATGCATGTGCTGCACCCATGTAAATAATAAGATGGTACTGATACACCATAAGTTTTGCCTAAATCTAATGTTATACAATAGCCTTTGCTTGCATTCTCTAATTTGATGGGGCAATAGGTTGGGCATAAGACCCAAAGCAAAATAGTATCCAAACCACGTACGTTTTTAATTCTTGTAAGATGTATTTCATGAAAACGGTTTTACTATTATCACTTTTACTCTTAGAAAATTAAGCTTGTAGAATAGTTCAAATGATCCAAATCTTATAAAAATATTCTTGATTCATACAAAAAAAAAAAACCAAAGTACATAGTAATCCATGCCTAGGTCCAGTCTAGTGTTCAAATTATGGAGTACAATGCATTCTATGAGAAACCGATGCAAAGGCTTTCGAGTTCCACCGACTCTGAGAAACTTCATAGGATTAAGAACATCAAAACTTATAAAGACGTAATTAATCTTGTTTGTTTTCTTTTTTTTTTCTTTTTAATAAATCTTTTCTGTCTATATCACTATTCATACATCTCAATTATACATATGATCAATTATGGGATGTGAGATTACATATTTGGTGAATCTTACCTTTGTTTTTCAACATCATATGGATATAGAGGTTGAAGACATTTTATATATATATATAGGATGGAGATTTACTTATTAGGTATAAGTTTTATTATACTTACACCGCTTAATAATTTTTTATGAACATTAAATTTTATAAATCTAACCGTTGCGTTAAAAGTTCATATAAAGTATATTTATTTTACAAAATTTTATACAATTTAAAAATTAAGTAATACTTCATCGCATCATTTTACTTTAACATATAATGTATTTTTTAAAATATTAATAAATATTAACTATTATATTACATACCTATAAATATCTAATTTATTTTAAATTTGGTATGCATAATTATCATGATAATATCACATGATTCAACGGTTAGATTAGTTTAATTCATATTATATAAAAAATTATTAAGTGGTGTAAGTAGATCTCTACCCATACACACACAGACACACACATGCACACACTTATTCCAATAGTAAGTTTTCTATACTTACACCCATGAATAACTTTTTCTAAACGTTAAATTTTACTAATTTAACTATTCAATCATGTGTTATTATCATGATAATCATACATATCAAATTTAAGATAAATGACATATGCATAAATATTTAATATAATAGTTAACATTTGCTTACATTTGAAAAACGTATTATACGTTAACAAATAATAGTTATATGAAATATCATTTCATTTTAAAATTTTATGGATTTGATTAACTCATGAGAATTTCTATTTTAATGATGAAATTGGTAAATTTTATTTTTTTAAAAAAATTTATTTGCATAAGTAAGTAAGCCAATATTTATTTTTAGAATAAGTAGATCCCTACTCATATGTGTGTGTGTGTGTGTGTGTGTGTGTGTGTGTGTGTGTGTGTGTGTGTGTGTGTGTGTGTGTGTGTGTGTGTGTGTGTGTGTGTGGGAAGAGATCAATTTACACAAGTGTAAGCATTTTATTCTTACACCAACATCTAACCTTTAATCTTGTTTTAATCTAATGATAGAAAATTATATAATTTAATAAATTGAAAAAGATAATAAAAACCTAAATTAAATAAAAGAAGAAAATAATGAATCTATATTTAATGAAGATAAATAATTTTATTTTATTTATTAAAATGTATTGATTTTATAAATAATAATTATATTTTAGTAAATAGTTTTTATATAATCTCTTTATAAAATTATTAATATGTCAGATTTTATTAATTTATAATTAAATATTTATTTTGTAAAATTCAAATTTTTTCATATTTATCTACTATTTAATAATTCTATCAAATTTTTAATTATTTATAAAATCTATTTTGAAAATTTATTTTTTCTAGAATTGTAATATAGAGAAATCTATACATTATTCATATTTAATTTTTATGTACGTATAAGAATATTATAATTTAAGTTTTTCTATTGTTTAATCTATTTTATTATTATTATAAATTCTAATAAATTACGTATAAGAATTAGTATAGTATTATTTTTTAATTTTAATTTTTTTGATTACAAAATCGGGCCAAGCCCTTTTAGTTCTATTATTATTATTATTGAAATATAAAATATTTAAAACATAAAAATTTCTACAAAATATTAGTAAATCATTAATATTCTATTAAAAAATTAAATAATAATTTTCTGAAAGTGATGTAATGTTTTTTATTTTATAAAAATAATGTCATTCATTAAAATTAATTTTTATGTTTTCATTAAACATAAAAATTTCACTATTACAGCTTTTCATTTAATTTAAATTTTTATTATCTTTCTTCATTAAATTTGGTAATCTTTTACCATTAAATTAAAACAAAATTAAGAATTAGATGTTGGTGTAAGAATTTTTTTTTTGGTTATTTTTCATCACTATCATTATCGGATTATACGGTCTCTTTTCAGTTTCTGTTATTACAATAGCTCCAAATCTATATATTTATTTTGAAAAAATTAAATGACACCATCTTTATGCATATTATTACAGCTTTAGAATATTTGTTTGAAGTTCTTTGAGACGAACATGGTAGAATTTTTATGGAAAAATCTGCATAGTCATTTGTTGTGCAGTCTAAATTTTAACAAAAATTATAATGAAAAAAAACTAAGCCAACAATGCCACCCCTCTCTCCCACGTTCAGATGAAATTTTCTTTGTTTTTTTTTTTATTTAAAATAAAATGAGGACGACCTTTATGTGCAACAGTATTCTTCGATCTTCCTAAGTTAGAAAATAAGATTTTAAATATGAAATATTTAATATAAAAAGGTTCCTGTCAGCTGACATGATATCCCTATGAAATAATTAAATATACGTGTTGTTGAATATAATATGCAGTTATTTTCTGTTGAAGAATAAATGAAATAGATTTATATTGCCAAAAACGTCAATAATCTTAGGAATCGTTGTTGTTTCATCGCTGAGATATTTTTACAGTACATATTTCAAAAACAATGAGTAGAACCAGGGAAGGCAATACCTGCATAATTTTTTTTTCTTTTGATAAACTAGAGTATTACTATAGGATTTATTTATTTAAACTATTTTATAAATTTAATTTTTTTGAGAGAAATATAATAATAATATGACCCTCTTTATGAAATACGACTTTCACAAATTAAATTACAGTTCTCATTCATAAAAACATAATAGCTGCATAGCTTGCTTATTGGAAAGGTCACTATATAATATAATGTAACCTAATAAAGACAATAACTATGGTTTCTAAGCAATCTGATTAATATATGAAACCACCAATTAATTTTCTGTGAAGTCAAACAATGTTGTCACTTAAAGATAGGGCCAAAACATGCCAGATGTTATCTGCAGGTTAGGATTAAGCTTTGACTAGTATAGCATTTTTGTAAACTCATTTGTTCATTTATTTATTCAAAATTGTAGTAAGATCTATTTGCTGAATGTGACAAATATGGTACACCATTCAGAGAACAAGGGGAAAAAAAACACAGATAGAGAATAAGAAACAAGAAGATTCTTCAAACTAGAGGCAAACAAAAATATCATATTCCTTTCACACTTGAAATTTGTATATAATCGTAAACAATAATGTATGAATTCCTATAAGGTTCCGATGAAGAATTTCTATAAAACACAGCTCAACTGCAACTCATGGGAAATTTTTTAATTCCTATATACTAGCGTATTGAAAAAGTAGCTAGGTACTTAAGTGACATGATAGAACACATAGCACAATCATGAATATCGAGTTTTTTTTTTTAATCCTGTCATAGTATTGACAAAATAGGTACTCTTCTCTTTTATTTTTTAGAAAAGAACAAATACGTTATTTTTAAAATATTGTTGATCAATTGGATCCTTAGGAGATAGTTATACCTTTGTCAAAAGATGGCTTCTAATTAAGCTACACTTTTTATTAATTTTTTGAGCGTATGTTATACCCTTTTTTGTTTTTTCAATCATAAGTCGTCGTTAGAATAGAAGAATTTATCTTTTTTTATAATTGTTTATATTAACTTTATGTCACGTTTAGGTATATGGGGGTAAAATTAAGTGTAGATTTGACATTAGTCAAAAGTGAATAAAAAAACACATTTCTTTAAGTATTGTGAAAGGATTATAAATTATTTTCCGAGTTCCAACTCATTGCTTACAGTTTAAACATATTAATTATTTGGTCTCCAATGAATACATTTGAATTTTTTTGGCAATTAAGAGTTAAGGGAAAAGATAGATTATTTCCTTCTAAGGCAACTCAATGAAGGGATATATCACTAAGAATCATATCTAAATTTTGAGTCAACGCAGTTCAATCTTAGCAAAAAAAAAAAAAAAGTCATGACGAATACATTCGGATTTGGCATTCTTAGAGGTTTGAAAGTTTAAAAAATTCCATAACTAAAAGCAGATGGGAGTACTTATGCAGAGCGATAGCAATTTCAGTATTTTTAATTAAAAATTATAGAGTAAAATATATTTTTTATTTTTTAAAATTAATTTTATTGATTTAATCTATTAAATTTTAAATTCATAATAATTTTATTTTTTTGAGAGAATAAATTAATAAAATAAAATGAAATAAAATGATAAAATTTGTGTGTGACTTAAAACTTGAGAAATTAAATAAATAAAATTAATCTTTAAAGAATAAAATTGATAAATAATACATCTTTTAAGAATTAAAAATATGTTTTACTCAAAGTAATATATAAAAACAAATTGTAGAAAAACAAAAGGAGATAATAAGTATTTAAAACTATTAAATGGGGAGAGTTTTACCTAATTACTACCCCCAATCCGAATAATTAGTTCCACAGCTATCCTTGTCAAAGACTAAAAATTTACTTGTGAATTTTTATAATTAAATCTATTAATATAATAACTTTGTATGAATTTAAAAATAAATCTAATAACATTAAAACAAAAAAAAAGAGGGTACGTATTGCAATAAAGGATAAGATCATATATATTAAAGGACATAAATTGTCATACACAATCCATATATGCCTTTGTAGCATGCCTCTATTTCTCTATACATTCACAAATTAGAGGACATAAGTTGTTATACACAATCTATATATACACCTTACATGTTTGGGGTAACTCTTTTAAAAAATATTGATTATATATTTTTTTAACGACAAAATAAATTAATCAAAAACACATGTTATGACTAATATATAGGGACAAGTTGATCAAATGCTCTTTGATGATGCATGTTGAAGATTGGCTGGTAGTAGCTGCCATATAACTATTTGGTATAGATTTTTCTTTTTCTTTTTCTTTTTCCTTTTTTTTTTTTACAATTATACCTTTAAACTAAACGTACGCTATAAGATAGTAGAGGTAGATAATGGATTCAGAAATTTGACGGAGATTAAAAAATGAAAAAAAAAAATAGCAAAACAATAATAATATGATTTTACCCAGAGAACGCAGCATAGTATCCCTTTCCTTTCATTCTTTCCTTTCTTTCTTTTCTAGAGGTACACTCTTGATTTGCATGATGAAAAAGCCAATCACCATCTGGTCGAGATCTTCAATTGCAAGCATCAACATTGGTTGAGACCCAATTTAATTAAATGGAAGTTAAAACAGATGAATCTTTCTGAATTATTCCTATTCTGTGAAGAATAATAATGACCAGAGAAAGAAGGGGGAGCGGCAGATAAATACACGGATAAGCAAGTCTGCTGAAGATAACATGATCAGATTCCAGTCTTCAGAGATGCCATTTTCTTTCTGTGCCACAAAATAAGAATTTTTGAGTGGCCCTTGCAATTTGTAATTAATGCTACACGCGATTAGAAAAATAGTCAGAATTTTTTTAACAAAATTCAGCTAGATTTCCGGATAATAATTGGATATAATGAAATAGTAGAAACGACTTATTTATTTAAAAATTAACAAACATATCAAATAATTCTGTTAAAAATTCTCACAACAAAATCTTGGCTATATAACATTTGTTTTATTATCTGTCTGTTTATCTTTACAGCAGTAGTGTGTCGGTGTTCTCTCTTTTTTCTCTGTTCAGTAAGCTCTTCACTTCTTCTAAACCTCTGATTTCGCATCTCTTCACCACATTTCCTATAATGGATTGTGTGATCTTTCCTGTGGAATCTGTTGTTGTCATATTATTAAGGAAATACTCTGCAGTTGCTTTCACAAGCCACTTTGTTTGGTGGTGGTATAGACCTCTGAAACTGAAAGAGTTGTGTCTTGTTGGAGCCACTAATTGCCCTGCCAAAGTATATATATGATGTCATCTGCAATATTTTTAGGCTTCTATATACGTCGTAGGCAACTCAGTTTGTGGGCATCATGGGTTGATGCCCACGTATATATATATATATATATATATGCCCACTTCTATATATATATATATATATATATATATATATATATATAAATATATATATATATATCTATACATATATACATATACATATATATATAATATATATATATATGTGTATATATATATATATACATATACATATATTATATATATATATATATATATATATATATATATATGTATATATATATATATATATATAGGGAGAGGAAGTTCAATATGTATTTTTTTGCTTGGTTTGAGATGCACTGTGTCAACAATAAAATAGAAAATCTTTATGTAAAAGACAATATAATTTCTGTAACAAATAAAACATCAACATCTTAGGAAACTATTAATAACGAAACAAAAGAAGCCACTTACCCTCCATTAGAAACAATTAAAATTCCTACTAAAGAAGGAATAGAAGTAGAAGTTAGTCCATTAAAAATAATTCCTAAAAACTCTACAAATAAACTAATAGAGAAACAAGATATTCAAAAGGATCATCAACAATTAAACTATACAAATCAAACATTAAACACTATGTCACAACATTTGCAAAGAATAGAAAACCAAAATATTAAAGAACCAATAAACCATAATCAAAGTAAATATCAAAATCTGGACCCAACTAGACCAATATATAAAATAATTAATGTCCCAAAAGCGAATTAAATAATGTAAAACTAGGAAACAAAACAGACAACGCTTTAGAAGATATTAAGAGAAAATTAAAAAACCTGTCCTTAGGAAGCACATCAAAAATTAATACTTTAACAAAAATAAATGAACTAGAACAATATTTATTAGAAGAACAAGAATTAAATATTAAAAAATTACATTTTGGAAATCCCCTTCCTATTACAAGAAATTATTATAGAAGACCAACATTTCCAGACGTACAATTTAAAGAAAGAATAAACTTTGTAGACAGTTCATACTCAGGAAAATCTATAGTAGAATGGAATATAGATGGAGCTAGTGATCAACAAATATTAGACACCATACAACAAATGACTATGGCCTCAACAACCTTCAAAACCAGAGAAAATTCAGATAAGAAAACAGCAACCTTATTAATAACAAGATTTACCGGACAATTAAAAGGATGGTGGGACAACATCCTGCAACCCATAGAAAGAGAATCTATAATAAATGCAATAAAACAAGAATCTGATGGAAGAGTTCAAGATGATGCCATAACAACTTTATTATATACTATTGCAAAACACTTCATAGGAGATCCTATAAAACTTCAAGCTAGAGCAGGAGACCAATTAACTAATCTTCAATGTCCCTCCATGACTGATTATGGATGGTATAAAGATATGTTTCTATCAAAACTCTGTTTAAGACAAGATGGAACAGCAGACTATTGGAAAGAACGATTTTTAGCCGGTCTTCCCAAAGTATTTGCTGAAAAAGTAAAATCTTATATAGCTCAACAGTTTAATGGATCAATACCCTATAATTCTTTAACTTTTGGACAAATCTCTAGTTATGTAATAGAAACCGAATTACAAATATGCACATATTATAAATTACAAAGTCAACTTAGAAAAGAATCAAAAGAAAGCCTAAGAGAATTAGGAACATTCTGTCAACAGTTTGAAATAGAAAGAATAAAAGTCTCGTCCAAAAAGAAATAAGCCAAAAGCAAGAACTTTTTTAAAATTTTATCAAAAACCTAAAACTGCAAAAAAATCTCAACCTCCTAACATTAAAATAAAGAAAAACCCCAAACTATCAAGAAACAAAGTAAATATGCTATAAATGTGGACAATTCAGACATTACAAAAAAGACTGTAAAGTAAAACAAAAAATTAAACAGTTAAAACTAGGAGAACAATTAGAAACCGGATTAATTAGTATTTTAATAAATGACCAGGACTTATCTTCATCAGATTCAGAATCTGAACAAGAACTAACTACAATTAATAATATTTTAGAGAACTTCTGATAATGAATCAATAGGTAACAATGAAGAATGTTTAAGTCCAGAATTATGTAATTGTTCAAAATGTATAAAATCTATAAATGTACTAACAAGAGATCAAGCCACAGCTCTCATTTCAATAATAGATAAGATGCAAGAATCCGAATTAAAACAAGAATTCCTTCAACAATTAAAAACCTTATTAAATGAAGAAGATAACAGAAAAAATTATGTAGAGAAGAATAGAAATAAAAATATATTAAATAGGTTCAAACCCACAAAAGAAAATTCTGTTACTCTACTAGAGACTTACAACAAGAAGTAAAAACTCTAAAACAAGAAATACAAGAATTAAAACAAAAAGATTTAGAATTAGAATTTAAGTTTTTAACTTTACAAGGAAATCAAATTATTTCTTCATAAAATGAGAAAAAATTAAGATAAATAGAAGAATCCTCTTCAGAACAATATTCTTATATCAATTTAATAAGTCAAATATTAGTTCATAAATGGTGGTGTTCTATAGAACTAGTAATTAATGAAGAAAGGTTTCATTTAATAGCCTTAATAGACTCTGGAGCAGATATGAACTGTATTAGAGAGGGATTAATACGTACAAAATATTACGAGAAAACTAAAGAATCGTTAAGTAGTGCAAATAGATCAAAATTAATTATTACTTATAAAGAATCGTTTGAGGAGCATTATCACGGGTGGTGTTTAGATAAAATTCTCTTTAAAATAATAACTTTAAGATTTAAACTTTTAGCATTACCAATAAAATTCACTTATAATTGCAATCCTGAGGGGCACTTAATTTGTTACAAAGATTTTCAGGAATACACATATGATTGAGATTAGATGAAATGATTACACATGAGAAAGAGGTAAATTATACTAATGGAAAATCAAAAATTCAAAAGGTTTCATTATTATGCATTTAAAGTGTTTGGCGTATTGACAAAAACCAGTGACCAGTGGAGGCGGCGGTGACTCCGGGCTTTGTCACAAGGCCGGTGAGAGATCACATGCAAGGAAAATATCTCAAAGCGATAACTTAACCATCAACGCCCATGTAATCCTTTGGACCCACAGAACCCCACATCAATTTCTATCTTGCACATAACTATATATAACTGATCATAGTGATTAGACAAGAAGAAAGATATGTACTGGTAGTATTAATAAACAAATTATTAGAGGAATTAGACTTGGTGTTCATGACCCGTGAATGAGATGGGTATTGGGTAAGGTAAACCCTGTGGTCCGTGCTGTGTATAGTGTTATACGGGGGAATGTGATATACATGACTTCAGAAAGGCAGAAGAATCGGAAATAGAAAACGGAGAAAAAAAAACCAAACATTGCTTGGTTCTTTTATGTTTCTTACAAGCTATATTTTCATATTTTTTGAGTATGAGATTAATTTTCATTTGAGTTATTGATGCAGTTTTTTTTTTTTATAAAGTATTCTCTAGACAAGATTCAGATTTTAAATAAAGCTTGTTTTAGTTGGATTTACAAAATCACACCCTTCTAAGTACATAGTTGACTTTCTTTCCTTATTTTTTATGCTGCTTGTGCGCTTGAAATTTGAAATATCACGCTAAGCATCGATTCCTAGCGTTGACAAACATACACAAAACAGCACTCTCGCTTAGTTAATGATCAGATTCATATTATTAACAGCAAGAAAAGAGAGATATATAGATTATAGTTCATTGATTATACAAAAATTATCATTGGAATTTGGATTAGAAGTGCTCAAAACTAGGGCTTCATTGGATCATACAAAGCTGTGGAAACATGTGTGGGTCTCTCTCTTTAGGTCAACCTCATCAAAGGTCCTTTTTTGTAAACACAGCTCTTTATAGTATCTGTATCGGTTGCTTTCTTTATGGTATAATTATTGCCATGCGTTATATATAACTCATAGCTTCTTCCATGTGCTATTTTTCAGAAATAATGTTCTATTTCTCTTTCTCTCTCTTTGGTTCCATGGCTAAGCTGTGAACACGTTGTATCCTCAGCTCAACCTCAACGAGCCAATCCCACCAGAGTTGCTGAGAGCGAGCCACACTGATTTGTCTTTGAAGCATATGCAAATAAAAAAAAAAAAAGAAACTAAAAGAGAAACGAAATTGATTGACCCTGAAATGTACCTAACCTTATAATGTACCTTTATCAACGACCAATTATTTCATTTCCCCTTTCTATGCATATTTCTATAAAACAAATGTATTCAGGCATTTCTCAGTGTCAAAGTCAAGAAAAAAAAAAAAAAAAAAAAAAGCATTCATGTCAATATCAAACTTGTTCATTGATGGCTTCCACGTTACACTTACTGGGTGAGAAAGAAAAATAGAAAAACCATAATCTTCCTCCGCAACTTGGCCATTAATCTTTTATTGTTTTCCCCTTATATAGTACTCAGTCTTGGAAGATTTTATGTGTTTATTTATTTATTTTTCACTTATAGATAGTAATGCAGCCATTTGTGTCTCTAAGAGTGGATTACTAATAGTGAAATTTGTAAATAGTTTATAGCAGATTATACTATTATAGTTTAAAACTTTCTTAATTAACATTATGAAAAAGAAAGTAATGCAATCAATCAGTCATTTTTACTGTCAAAGATATCATTAATTGTGAAATAGACAGGTATTGCAGTGTTGCTTCTAACATATCCTTATCCTTTTTTTCTTTTAAATAACGATGGCATGAAAGTTTAAATAGATAATTGTTTATATGTAAATTACACAAACCTCACGTTACTGACTCCTTAATAACTTTATCCTTCATCTTCTTAAGTCAATGCTAACAGACGACACGCAGAAGCAAAAGATAAAAACAAAACACGTTTAACTTGGATGCAAGGTACACAGTTCTTTGAAATTCATTGAGGAGGAAAAATGTCTTCATCCATTACAACGACTACTGTGGGACATCAATTCCCTTCGGTACGTAGCTTATTAAATATGTGGAAGGATACGTAAAATGAATACCAAATATCACAAAAGTTCTACATTTCTAATATTCTATGTATTTCTTTTAGTTATTTTCTACTGCTATACAAAGCAAAGAAATTTTTCAGATATGGAAGTATATTACATTGATGAGGTGTCTGTTTAATATAATGAAAAAGAAAAATGAATGGAATATGAATGAGAATTAGATATTCTCATTTCTTTATTTAGTAGAAAAATCATATAGGAAATGATCATTCTCTAAAAAATGTCATTCCTTTCATTTCTAAAATACTCATTTCATTCTCATTATCAATACCATTATCACTCACATTCCCATTCCCATTCCATTCATTTCCTTTTCATAATACTAAACGTGCACTAAAGGCACTCGTGTAAAGATTTATTTTTTGTGAAAAAAATTTAAGTTAAGAGAAAGGCACCCAAATTCAAGATTAGAACAGGCTCCCAATCTCAACGTAACGAGCACAAGTGACCAAGGTAGGAATTGAACTTACAACTATCAAGTTACAAACCTACCTACTTACTACTTGACTCACCCCTTAGTGTGGCAGTACTCGTGCTAGGATGACAGTGTATCAAGTGCCCTAGTTAATATTTTTTGTTTAATTAATAATACATGTATACTATGTTAAAAATATAAAATTATTTATGTGTCTTTACCAAAAAGTTTAAGCTTATGGGATAGTTGATTTATGACATGATATCAGAGCCTATACGATCAAGTGGTCAGAAGTTCGATCCTTACCGCTTCCATTATTCACAATTAAGTTAAATTTCAACATGAAATTTTGAAATATAAAATCATTCATGTATCTTAATCTAATAACTTAAGCTTTTAGGATAATTAGTTTTAAAAAGTAGAAAATAAAACAAATAAAATTATAAAATTATATATATATATATATATATATATATATACATATACATACATACATACTAATTTTGGCAGATATTCTCACAACCTTTGGATCAGTCCTACGTTTGATCCTTTCAGACTATTTATATCCCTTCCGCCAAACAAGATATGTGGCAACATGCAATTGGCAACCAGTTATAAGTTACAACACATGCATGTATACATATAGCTATCAATAACTTTCGAAGATCTAAAAAAACCCGTGTTGTTTCTGCTAATCTCTCATGCTTGTCTCTATTGTGGTGGAGGCTTAATGGCTTGTATTATTTTCAGTTTTTCACACAATGTGGTGGTTTGGCTGGTTGGCTTTGTCAAAAGAGGTAAGGTAGGGTTAGAATATCATATTTCTGCTTTATTAGAGTAAAAGGGTTTCCAAAACACTATAACATTCGGATTAGAAGGATTTTGTTCTCCATAATATATAATAGAATAATGTTATATCTTCTTAAAATTTCTTTTTAATAATTCTCTTAATGTTTTTTTTTTTGACATGATAATTCTCTTAATATTTAATAAAGTAAATATTAAATAAAAAAAAGTAAAATATTTAATATCTTAAAAAATAAAAAACATTTGCTAATTACTTTATTTACTAATTAAAAATATTATTAAGAGAAGGAATTAAGAGAATATAGAATTATTCTATATAATATCTATTGCATTTCATCAATACTCGTCATGTGTTAATATATATGGAATTTTCATTGGTTGACTAAAGCACCCAAATAATTAATACAAAATGAGCTTGAATTAATCATATAATTGGACCACAAACTTGACCATATGTATTCAAGTTCATTGTAAAGAGAGAGGGTTGAACTAGTTCTTTGAATAATATGATTATCTGTCTTTTCAGGTAGCTGTTGAAGATAACTTAAGGGAAAATTATAAGGCGTCTATGCCGGGAGCTTTTTTAAGTCATCCAATCAAATTCTAGGCAAAGAAGCAAGTTACTTTGAACATAGATTATAGAGGTTAGAAGCAAAAACAGGACATTGTTTCATTGACAACCTATGAAAGGAAAAGCCAAATTTTGAATAAATTGATTTGATTTTGAAATAGGATTCAATTTTAATCTACTGTTAATGTAAAGAATTTTTTTTATACTATCAATCAATCACTTGTTATATAGTTTTTGACTTTTTAAGTAATTATTTTGACAATCTATAACTAAATAATAGTATAAGATTTTTTATATTGACAGTAAATCAAAATTAAATTTTTTTAAAAAATATATATATATATATATAGACACACACACAAATTTTAGGCAAAGAGGCAAGTAACTTTGAACGTAGATTATAGAGGTTAAAAGCAAAAAGCAGGTCATTGTTTCATTGACAACTCATGAAAGGAAAAACCAAAGTTTGAATAAATTGGTTAGAGTTTGAATATTTATTGGCATCGTATTCCTCTACTTCTGTTTTAGTTTCATTGGCATTGCATGATGTGCAAGTAAGAATTTGTCGTAATCCTCACCTTAAAAGCTGTTTTAGTTTCCTTGTTCACTATTTTAATATCTTTCTTTTTCTGTTATAATACCAGTTTTATCATTAAAAAGCTTTGTGATTAATAATCTCTTCCTTTATCATGTTCCTTAGCCCTCACCGAACTTCATCATAATTAAATTATCATATTTTACTATAAAATAAATACTTTAAGCACTCTTAGGGTATTACAACAAGCCCTCTACATAACTTTCTAATAAATTTAATTAGTTTTCTTTAAAATAGCATCATGCTAAATAATTAATTAAATGGAATTATGTAAAGAATTAAAAAACTGTTTTGATGAATCTCCAAATTCACTTCAGGCTCAAATTGCTTCATGATGTTGCTAGATTAGACATGACGAGTGAGTTTTTTTTTTTTTTTAATCCTAAAAGCAAAATATAGATGACAGACTGAATCAAGAAGAGAGGGCTAGCAAGTATATATGCATTATTAGTTTAATGATTTCAAATTCCCAAAGCATGCATAGGACAGAGGCAACTGAAATTTAGGTTGTTATTGGGAGAAACCTTTGCCTTCTTTGGAATGAATGATGACATTATGGCTCCATGGTCGTGTCACAAGCAGACTAGCAGTGCAAGTCGGAGTGGGAGATGGTTAGGTAATAGGTATATGTCCTAAAAAGGCAAAATTTTGACTCTCTTACCGCCCTCCATACGTCACCTTGATCCTAAGAATAAAACTCACATTCTTTCTTAACAAATTCTGGAACCTCCACAACCTCATTCAACCTAAATTCTCAAACTTTGCTGTTCTATTTGCCTAATCATATCTTGCTAAGATTAATTATACCAATAAAATAATGCATCAATACTCTTAATCTACTAAAATGCCCACATTATAATATATGATGCATGCGTGTACATGCATGTGCTGCACGGTTGTCTTGAAATAAAGTGTGTCATTTTTTTATAAACAAAAATTTAAATTAAAAAAAAAAATTCGCTCTAATTTAGAGTCAGAACAAATATGTGAATTTATTAAGTGTTTATAGAAGTATTCATAAATAATTTAATAATAAAAAAATTTAAAAATAAACTCAACTGATAATAAATCATTAATGAAAAGCCGATCACGTGACCTAATACTCATTGGCTTAAAGTGTGTCATTTAACCCATACTATCAGTTTCCGGAATTAGTTATATTAATTAATTAATGGAATTTATAATAACATTCAATATTTGGGTCTATATGGTCAAACAAAGCAACCCTAGTCGATCGTATGTTGCATTGTCGCCCTCCGTTAGATTTTAGTGATAGGATTTGATGTTGATGCTCCTCTCTCTCTCTCTCTCTCTCTCTCTCTCTCTCTCTCTCTCTCTCTCTCTCTCTCTCTCTCTCTCTCTCTCTCTCTCTCTCTCTCTCATTTATTTTTTCAGTTTTGACATTTACTAGTAATTCTCACTTTAGGGGAAAGGTAGACCAATTTCTATTAATAAACACGAAATTATTTAAAACAGAAAATAAGGAATCTACTTCTTGCTCTTATATAACTTTGCGTAAACATTTTTGGTTCAGTACCTAATCAAATAATGTCAGAAGTATAAATTAATTGATATTTCCTTTTTTTTTCTTTTAAAGATATTTTTACACCAAAGCAAGCTTTGATAATTAATTGTGATATATTAGCCTATAAGAATAAGCTTACAACCTTTTCTCATGTAAGGAATATTTCAAGTACTAATAAAGGAACAACTTTGGGATATTTTATCCTGTTTTATTTTTTAGGAACATTTTTAAAAAAGAAAAGACAAAAAAAAAAATTCTTATACAGTATTTGTGAATCATTGCATTGAAAAAGATAAATTTCTACACAAAAAGAACTTGTGTTTCTGGTTTTCTGCCAATATGAATCAGTTATACATAAATAATTAACCAAAAATAAAGAAAAATCTTTGTGTCTACGACTTGGTTATATGCATAGATATAAGTTTTTCTTATATACATAGCTAGATAACTTGTGGACAAGTACTTATATCATATTTTACCAAAATTGTTACGTCATATTATATTGGTTAATTCCAAAAATTAATTAGAAAATGCTTATATATACCCAAATTGAAGAACAATTTAAAATTAGGGTGGAATATATTGGGGGAAATTGCAAGATATTCATTTATATTATTTATAAAATTGAACACTATATATTCCAACCTGATTCTTCCCATCCACCATATACTACTCCCCCAATTATATGGCTTAAATAAATTATTTTAACACTGCATATATACCAATCACAATAATATTTGAGTTGAAAGAAGATTATTTTACCCACATTTTTAATTATTTCATATATTAATTATTTAGTGCAAAACAAAATTAAATCCCCTAAAAATCTCTCATATTATTACGTGCATGAGGTGCATGTGAAGCTCACTTCTCACAAATTGGTTTTAGGCCTAGATTTACATAGACCATAGGATAATTAATATTATTAAATTAAAAAAGATTCATGTGACAAACATGCTTATAATTTTGTAAATGAATTCCAATTGTACTCAATGAGCAACTTGAGAAATTAAAATGCAGTATATATAATTTATTCTTAAAATTTCTGTAGATATGGAAAAACACAAATTATATTGTTAAGTAAGATCATTTTCTACCATCGGTTCATAATATTATTATTATTATTATCTGTATTGTGAGGAGAGAGAGAGAGAGAGAGAGGGAGAGGTTGGGGGGGGGGGGGGGCGGTGGGGTAAGCGTGTGAAAAGAAGATTAAAGTCGAGTTATTAGTGGTGAGTGTAGACCATTCGGCCCGCAAGTTGGAGTGTTGGACCCTTCCTGGCTCCTCGCCCACACTCTTTAAATCTCCCACAAGTCGTCTCTGCCTTTTATTCCCTAACCCCTCTCACTCTCACACATCCAAACCCAAAAAGAGAAGGAAGAGGCATGGTGGGTTCCGTTCCCTCCCCCTCTCTCTCTTGCACTCTTCCTCCCCCCCCCCCCCCCTTCTCTCTCTCTCTCTAATGTGTAACTAATCATGCAGGAACTAGAACAACAGCAGGTAACCAGGTGGGAAGGCTATGTGGACTGGAGGAACAGGCCTGCTCTCAGAGCCCGCCATGGAGGCATGCTTGCAGCATCCTTCGTCCTGGGTCTGTCCCAAATTTCTCTTTTTGGCTCAAAAGTTTTCGTAGATATTAGTATTGAAGTTCAATTGGGACTGGGTTTCAGCCACCCCAAGTGCTCTGTTTTTTATCTCTATGATTCTATTTATGTGAATTGAAGTGATACATACATATATAGTTACTGATATGCATATATCTGGCACTGATTTTGAGAGGCTGTGTTTTGGTGCATGCAGTGGCGGAGATATTGGAGAATCTGGCGTTTTTGGCCAATGCGAGCAATTTGGTGCTGTACCTGAGGCAGCACATGCACATGTCCCCTTCGAAATCTGCCAACGATGTCACCAATTTCATGGGCACTGCCTTCCTCCTTGCCCTCCTCGGTGGTTTCTTGTCCGATGCCTTTTTCACCACTTATCACATCTACATGATAAGCGCAGTTATTGAGTTCCTGGTTTGCACCACACTCTTCCCTCTCTCTCTCCCTGTGATCACATGTCTCTCTCTCTCTCTCTCTCTCTCTCACACACACACACACACAAACTCTTCACACTTGACAATCTGCTTTTCCTTTGCCAAGTTAGCCAGATACTGCTATAGCTTTTTCACTTGTTCTTTTTTTACCCTTTCCCATGTTGTTGTTTGCTAGCTAGGAAGGGTGAGAGAGAGACAGGGTTTAATTTTAGTTTAGTATATTGGGTATCTTAAAGAACAAGTTGTCTTGTTGCAAAAGCATGATGTCTAAACCAGAGAATCAGTTGCAACTTGGAAGGTGGGGTTGCATCAAATTCCTAGTGCAAACAAATCCCTATCACATAATTGAAAAACATGAATGATATAAAAAGAAGAAAAATGATAAAAAGATGTCTTATCCTTCCCTTTGATTCTCTTTCCTTTTGCTACATTCGCTTCCCCGCTTGATCTTAGAAAACCCCATGAATTGCATGAAGAGCGACACCCACTGAGATACCAGTCTAAGTCGAGAACATTTTTTTCTTTAGGCACAACATGGAAACTGAAAAGGTAAAAAAGTTGAGCGGGAGCTTTTTTTTTCTCTCTTTCACATTTTAACCCAAACAAATTGAAAAGAAACAAAGATCAGTACAATCCTATCTTTGAAGTACTCCCAAATATGAGACCTGTTACTAGTGGTGGCCACGAAAGACAAAAGAGTAGAAAAGAGAAAAAGTGCTGCGTGATGCACAAATAACATTTCTATAATTTTGTGGTCAGCGTCTAACAAAATCATTCCAATGGAGGAAGGCCTTTAACACTTGCTTAATGGAGCAGATGAGACAAAATAATAATGTTGGTGGGGGAATTTTTCTTCTTCTTCTTTATATATATATATATATATATATATATGGTGGTGTCATAAAAAAGTCAGACGGAGAAATTAATTAAAAAGGAGGGGGGGCCACCACCGATTACATTCATGCATCGTATTAAATTTCCTCGTGAGTGCCTAGAACCCCTTTGTTTTTGTGCCAGTACCGGGACAAACTGAAAAAAAATATTATTTTTATATTTTAATTATAATTTTTCTTTTCGTATATTTATTTTGAATAATAAAAGAAAAAAAGAAAAAAATTATACATAAAAAATAAGTATATAAAGAATTACGCCAAGTTTGTATTTTTAACTTAGAAATCAACATCTTTTGTCGTTTTTGCTTCTCAAACTTCGCCCCAGCTTCTACGCCATCACATGCTGCTGCCATAAGTAACTGAGAAATGCCTATTTTCTTTTATCCTCGCCTCACATGCATTTTTTTTTCCTTATTAATAATATTAATACATAATAATCACTTTTTATTTTTTTATTTTTTTCTTCATAAAATCACATAGTAATTCGTGATCGTAAGCTACCTCTTTGTAGTCAACTGATGAAGACGAAATAACAGTTGGGCATCACTTTAATGTCATTCCACTTTTATCATAATTTAATAAGTAGTCAATAATTATATGTAAATAGATACATTACTCTAAGTAATTGATTAAATAAATTTCTTATTGGTATGCCACATGTCAAAGCTTAGCTTATATGCTACGTCTACCCTTAGCGTGTGGTCCCTGTGATCGTGATCTTATGATAAATTGGGTGTAGTAATCAGCTACAGCCAGCCATATAAAGTGGCAAAAAAACTCCTGGTTTAAAAACTTCTTGCTCTTTTCTTCTTCTGGTATCTATTCTAGAAGGTTTAACGAGCATATATGGCAGGTTCGAAAGATTTGGCAAAGAAGTTTCATGAAGCTTGTGTGGTTGTCGTTTAAATAGCGCATATTGTAAAATGGCCCTGTAAGCTGTCACCACGCTAGGACTACTGTATCTGTACGTGGGACATGTACCCCACTTAAAACGCCAACAACTCACAGTGACGTTTCATGACTAGCAGTTACTTAACAGTGGAGTATGAGAAGTCCTTTTCTGTTCTACTGTCCAGGGGCGAGGGTGGGGATCAACATGTGCCTTATGGCCTAGGGCTCACTTGCGTGGTCACATTTTTATCTGCAGAACCTGACCTTTCTTTATTAATCTGGTCACATTCTAATTTTAGGAGTGTTAGACACCAGACACACTGTAATCTTATTATGTGATGTGATCTGTCATTGGTGCACTTTCATTTTCTGAACAAAAACAAGAGGGAAATATTAAAATATAAGGAGGAGAAAAAGATGGGTATGTGTCAGTCACTGATGCAATTAAGACAATAATAATCCGAATTGGTACCCAGTTGATATTTTGTTGCAGTTTTTAGTTCTGCATCAGATTGGACCCATGGCTTAGCACAAACTGAAGCAGCTGACACATTCTTGTTCTGCTTTATTTTGTTGCATAAATGTGCCGTGGCTAAGGGTTTTGGAACTTTGTGCAGGGCCTGATTCTACTCACTATACAAGCTCGTGTGCCTTCACTACAGCCACCGGAATGTGGCCAAGCCACCCCATGCCAGGAAGTTAATGGTGGAAAAGCAGCAATGCTGTTCGCTGGACTCTATCTGGTGGCTCTTGGGGTTGGAGGAATTAAGGGGTCACTGCCAGCACATGGTGCTGAGCAATTTGATGAGACTACCGCATCTGGAAGGAAGCAGAGATCAACCTTCTTCAACTACTTTGTCTTCTGCCTATCATGTGGTGCCCTTATTGCAGTTACTTTTGTAGTGTGGGTTGAAGACAACAAAGGGTGGGAATGGGGTTTGGCAATCTCTACCATTAGCATCTTTTTATCTATCCCAGTGTTCTTGGCAGGCTCTGCTACTTATAGGAACAAGATCCCTTCTGGAAGTCCACTTACAACCATTTTGAAGGTACTAAGAGCACCTGCTCCCAGCCTGGATTATGTCCTTAGTTCTAAGTTAACCTTCTTTTTCCCCTTTATGTTCATAACTCTCTTATCACTCTTTGACTGATGTAGTAAGTACTGTATGGGCTTCCTATTTTGACTGAGCAGGTTCTGGTTGCTGCTTCACTTAATAGCTGCATTTACAGAAATTCTAGCAGTGCTGTCATGAATATGGCTTCAAGCCCTTCTAATCCACACCCAGGCAGAAACGAAGCAGAGGAAGAAACTGCAAAAGCAAGCAAGGAAACTGAAGCTCCAACAAATTCTCTCAAATTTCTCAATAGTGCAGTTGAAAACAAGCCAATCTATTCATCATTAGAATGCACTGTAGAGCAAGTAGAAGATGTCAAGATAGTATTGAAAGTACTACCCATATTTGCTTGCACCATCATGCTTAACTGCTGCCTAGCTCAGCTGTCCACATTCTCTGTTGAACAAGCTGCTACCATGAACACCAAGCTCGGTTCCTTAAAGGTGCCACCAGCCTCCTTACCAGTTTTTCCAGTGATCTTTATCATGATCCTAGCACCAATTTATGACCATATCATCATCCCATTTGCTCGGAAAGCGACCAAAACAGAGATGGGCATCACTCATCTCCAAAGAATCGGAATTGGATTAGTCCTCTCTATAGTTGCAATGGCAGTGGCAGCCATTGTTGAAATAAAGAGGAAAAGGGTGGCCACTCACTCAGGCCTACTAGATGATGCTACCAAACCACTACCTATCACATTCTTTTGGATTGCTTTTCAGTACTTATCCCTTGGGTCAGCTGATCTTTTCACCTTGGCGGGGTTGTTGGAATTTTTCTTCACGGAAGCACCAATAAGGATGAGATCCTTGGCCACATCTCTTTCCTGGGCCTCTTTGGCTATGGGGTACTACCTAAGTTCAGTGATTGTATCAATAGTGAATAGTGTCACTGGTAACTCCACCCACAGACCATGGCTATCTGGTGCCAACCTTAACCATTATCACCTAGAGAGGTTCTACTGGCTTATTTGTGTGCTAAGTGGGTTGAACTTCCTACATTACCTGTTTTGGGCTATTAGGTACCAGTATAGAAGGACAGGAACAGTGAACGAAGCAAACTAGGGGAAATTTTTCAAATGGTCTATGAGCACTTGAGCTTACAAGGCCATTGATCAAAATATTGTCAAGCCATTATTCGGCTGTAATTGTATATACTTGCCTGCAACCGGGTGGATCAGCATTTCCCCACAATAAAAACAGAATAGGAATATCTATACTAGAAAAGAAAGAACAGAGGGAAAACGAAACAAAGAGGGTACGGTACATCATCAAGTGTAATCAATCTTCCTCTTTTATTTATTAATTAGTAGTTAATAATGAGAGCCAATGGTTTATTTTCATCTTGTGGTCATTAGGCCATTTATTAATTTGTCATACTGTGATGGCACATAATTCCATCTTTGTCATTGGACTGTGCACACAAAGTGAATAGAAATTAAGTTACATCAAGAGTTATATTATTATTACTTTTGATTTGAAAAGATTAGACACAATTCAAATAAGTTGAATTTAGTTAAACCAAAGCTGCGGTAAACGAGAAACATAACCAAAACCAAGGCAACAAAACAAAATTTAGGTGATTATTTTTATACGTGGATATGACTTCAGGTGGGGATGTAGCTCAGATGGTAGAGCGCTCGCTTAGCATGCGAGAGGTACGCGGATCGATACCCCGCATCTCCAATTCCTCATTTGACGAAGTTTTAATTTTCCTTTTATCTAAGGAGGAGTGGCTAGTGTCGCAGCTTTATACTTTCTGTTTTTCATTACCAAAAACAAACTTTATATTTTTTGTTACATTTTAGCACTGTTTTCTTTTGTTAAATGTAATTCTACTCATAACTTTTTGTACATACAAAAACTCATTCATGTCTGCCTCATTAACACACATATCATTTGTTAGCTTTATCATTAAATTTGTGCAAACATTAACACTTTCTTACACTAATCTTAATGTAATTTAATGATTTTCCTTGTCAAAAAAGAAATGTAATTTAATGACTTTTTTTTTTGTGCAAATGGAGGAGAAAACAAGAATAAAAAGAAAAGAAAGTTAACAAATTCAAACAACACCTGCAGACCAACAAGTGTTAAGCATGGTAATAAGCAAGTTGTTCTTTAGGAGAGGATCAAAGTTCAAACTCTCAAGAAAACACTTGTTGAAAAGATATCTTAGTCGCAACAGTACTCGAGAATTTAGTCTTATAATAATACTTATGAGGATACCTTAATCAAAGACTACGTTATCTACTTGCATATGCATGTGGATTTGAGGAGGAGGATGGTCCACCAGATGATACTAACTGCTGAGCTCCTTTCTTTGCTAGTGTAGCAGCCACTGAGTTCAGTGAGTAGTTGTCTTCACGTATGGCGTGGTAAATGGCAATGTCAACAAAATATTGCTTTGGTCTGATAATATCCTCAACATTACCATTGGGATGCCACAAGAGAACTTCAGTCTCACACCGATGCCTACAGTAGAGTTCATCCCTATAATCAGCTTATCAAGACCAATGGAAAGGGAAAATCGAATAGCCAAAAGCTCCAACTCCATATAGGTGCACCATCCCACAAAGCAAGAGAAGACAAATCTATTATTTGTCAATCCACCTATTTAAAGAAATTGTCAAATATATATTTTAATGTAACTAAATTCTTATTAAATACAAAGCTCGGGTGATTAAAGTAGATGAGAATTTGGTCGAGAATGTTAAGTTTAAGATGAGAATTTGGTAGAAGATATAAATTTAAGTCCTAGAAATAACTCTTTAATATACTAAATATTATGTTTGGGTATGGGTAGTCAATGGAACTATAAAGATGAGGTGAATTTAGGTACAAATCTTAAATTTTCTTGCTACATCAAGAAAAAGAAGTAAAAATTCTTCCGAGTCCATATGTGGAAATAGAACACATTTATAGACTTTAAAGGCAGAATGTTTTTTTACAATTGACAATATGGATATCACTAATCAATTTTTCACTTTTCTACCATCTCAGTAATCACCAATTGAGATTGAGAACTTCCAGAAAATGGATCATATTCTTGGGGAGTAGGGCATATTATTTGGGAAACCACATATCAACAGCGATGAATCCACCGTGAGTTATCCTATGACTTTGAAGATCCTGCAGTCACAGCTAAACTCCTCACTGCAACCTTGACTGCACCAACCACGCTAAGCTGCCTCATCTCAGGGCTCAAACCCTGTCTCTCCTGGTTTTTATGCTCTTCTTATATTTGAACACCCACAAAGTATGCTATCTGAACGAACAGAAAATTCAGCAATGGTGTGTAACAAACATAATTGGTTATCTGTCACTAATTTTACCAATAAATTTCACCATAAAAAATAAAAATAAACGTACAAAAACAAGTTGGTCTTCATTTTTTTAGTCTTTGATAAGGGATAGCAATGAGACTAACCCTTCGGGCCAGAGGTAGTGATTAGGTAAAGCCCTTCCCAAAGTGGCGAATCCAACATTCGAACCCTTGACATTGCAGATAAAGTTCGCCTGGGTCGCAGTGGAAGTGGACTGCAACCAATCACTTTTGGGTCAAACAAGTTGGTCTTCATTTGAATCATTTTGCAGGGTGATTGCCAGTTTAGCTTGTACTGAAGTAGAACTAGGTAATAACTCATCAAGTTCAAGGCACATAAATGTGAAGGATTATCAAATGAAATATACACTACTGAAACCCATAAATGCTGCTGAAGACATCTCTTCCCAACATGCATGTAAAGGATTCGTGACTAACTTAAATCAGTAATTACACTTGGTAACATACTAGCATGAACTACATTCATATGAAACATATTAAGCCAATTAACCTATGACAACTGGTAACTCAAACCACACAGCCTGAGTAGCAAGTCATCCTCTTCTGAGAGGTGGTCGGGTTGGAATGAGGCAACACCATAAGGAAAAGTTGATGGAACTGTCATCTATAACCACAGAGAGAGAAAGGGAGTGGGGAAGAATCCAGGCATCAATCCAGTAAAAGATCAAAATGTTCATTTATAAAATTGAGACTAAGTATTAAATATTGCAATGGAACATGTAAATTCTCCTAAATAAGTAATGAAGACTGAATTCTGATAAATATTTATTTAGCCATCATCTGTTATTTTAGCTACTTCTCTTCATCACAACACTTCAGCAATCAAACGGCATCTATAAACTAATAAACTAGTAAAAGACATGTATCTGGTCATACACCATAAAAAATTACGCCACAAACACCTTCACACAATTTCCATTTTGCCAGTCTAGAATAAATAGAAACTTCTTCACAGATCTGTTTACTGTCTTAAAAAGATCGGGGGAAAGGGAGCGAATTAAATTACAAAAAATGGTAAACAAACAAATGGAACCAGTTTTGTTACTATGAGACCTGTTTCTTTCATAACAAAGTGTAATATGCCACTAAGATTTCTGCTGCAAAAACAAAAAGGAATATGCCTAACCTGTCATTCGGTGACCTTATATTTTTCAAGTATAATGAATGAATGAATAACCAAATAAGGAAAACAAAACGGTTATTACTGCAGTGATATGATGTGAAAGCATACAACATTAACTATGAACTTTAGCTTCCTCAGCCCTTTAACCAGTAAATCATTGTCAAGACCAACAAACGCACAAAAAACATATGAGAAAATCCAGATTTTGTAATTATAAAGCAGATATCTCAACAAACAAAATGACAAATTTACATAACTGAAAATATAGTTATATATTAGCATCTGATTGATTAAAATAATAATAATAAACTTGGAACTGTCAAAGCAGCCCACAACAATAGTAGTGACCTAATTGCCATAAACAGAAAATCATAGCCCTTCATGTTTAGCCCTTCATGTTTGATTATGTTAATATTCTCTCAGCCCAATCAGACTGAAGAAAAACAAATTACAGACAGAACAGAACATGAGGAATGGAGACATTTAAAATTTATGTTCAGCTCACTAATAGCTCATGTGTAAGAATACCTTGCCAGAAGCATCACGAACAGGTGATATGTGAAGAAGATTCCAAAATGAGCTCTTATCCTTCCTGTTAAGGTTGCAGTAAATTGATTCATCACATCCAATGAATAAAGTTTGCAGCTTTGGAAGCATAGGAGAAAGTGAAGGAAAATATTAACCTGTAATTCAAAATACGTACTGTGTATGATTGTTCAGTTTTAATGCTTGCCCTTATCTGTAAGCAAAGAAGAAAAATATATGACCACATGGTCCATAAAAAATCCATTCCAGTTATTCTAGTTGCCAAACTACACTACGAATGTTGCAGAATTATAATGAGAAGAGTGTATTACCAGATATAAAGTTGAGGTATCAGTATCCATTCCACTTAAAAATCTACAATTGCGCCCCAACACTTCATCCCTTGCATAACCTATCCAAAAAACAGGGTAGTTAAAAAGATAAACTAAAGTTTCAAGCACATCTGAGATGCCAGAATAGTTGATGTAATGATAACAAGGCATTTATTAATATGTTGAAGGTAAACGTTTTCTAACCTGTCAACTTCAAGAAGGCATCACTGGCGTACACAACAGGCGTGTCAGGTAAGTGGGGATTAGTTCTGCAAGGAAACACAACATCCAACAGACAACATATAAACAATCAGGAGTCTGCATAAAGCACAAAACTTATGGTGAAGTAAGAAAACTAGACTTCTCAAATAACTTACAATACAAAGCTTTGTTTGATTCTACCAAGAGAAATAATCAAGGATGAGCTCAGAAGGCCCACATCAGGTATGCTGCATCTCTTTCTACACACCAATCAGCCTGTTGACTAGCTATAGTGGGTTAGCACAGAAAAGATGTTGTCCATGGTAGTCACAGGCTCCTCTTCTCAACATCACTTGCCTCACACGGCTCTTACCTATCTACTTCTGCATGTTAAGAAGCATATGAATCAGTAAATACTGAGTAGAACTGAAGGAATGGATGACTGGGCAGCCCAAGATGGGCCAAGCCTAGCCCCATGCATGCATGCAATATATATATATTGTCTGCAAAACCAAAAGATAAAAATAGTATTGGTTGAGAAAACATTCCGAAATCAGTCTCTCTCTCTTGCTCTCTGATTCCCTCCACGTATTTGGGACTCAAACTCTGTTTCTAGGCATTCAATCTGTGGATTCACGGGTATGTTCTCTTGTAATATACTTCACATGATCAGTATATCTATTTTGATCCATATATGGGACCATTTGCAAGAAATGATGATTATACAAATTATAATCAACATTGGTATCAGAGCATAGGGTTATAGATATCTGAACATTGTTTTCGTGGTTGAAATATGATGAAAATGCATGTGTTTTGGTAAATTCTGTGATTTTTTTGGATTTCTGGAAACTGTTCATTAACGTGTTCATAATGCCTTGTTCGTCCAAATTTTCTGTCCAATATGTTGCGAATTATTACGAAATAATTATATGAATAAAAACTAGACATTTCAAGCTTTCCATTGATATATAATTTGCATTATTTGGATGAGAAACGAGAGAGATATAAGCCTTCAAACATGTCGGGTTCACCATTTTTTCCAGAAATGAAACCGACTTTGATTTCCCCATAAAATGGTGTTTTAAGCGTTTTTTTTAATTACGTTTTATGCAATAAAACAATTTGGAATTTAGTAAACAAGAGATCTGGGCACAAAAATCATCAATTTTGGTTCAGGAGGGGCCCCAAAAACGTGAAAAATAGCTTTGTTGGTTTAGTAACGGGTCAAACTGGTCGAAAAACGGATCGACGCGATCCGTCTGGAGGAAGAAGACGACCCAAACGACAAGTCGTTTTGATTCCACATTAAACGACACATCGTTTCACTTATAAACGACACGTCGTTTTTACAACAGTAATAACTGCCGTCAACCGCCACGCCACATGTCAACATCACAATTCGACACGTGTCACGCATCGCGCACTGACACGTGGCATCATGGCAGCGCCGTGTCAGCGTTGACGTGGCGCGTGTAGTTCACGCGCCACATTTTGGCTGCGCGTGATACACATGCGGCCCGTGCGGTCACCTCTAGTTAGACGGCGCGTGGAAGCGCGTGGGACGCGTTCTGGGGGAACATGGCGCGTGAAGGTGCGTGGAACCTCATTTTGAGACACAGTTTTCACTGTTGGACTCTAAAATAAATTTCTAATTTTTTTATGATTTTTATATTTTTTTTTCTAGGATCAGAAATATTTATTTTTGAATTTATTTTAGTTAAAATTCTTTAGAAAAGGAGAAAATTTTTTGAAATTTTTTTCTCTCACGATTTTTGTGTAATAAATTATGAATTAATTAGGCCTTTCTAATGAGATAATTACATCTTCAATTTGAAGAAATTCTTATTTCTCTATGTGATACAGAAAAACTTGTTAACTGTTTGCTTAAATCCATCGATAACTCCTTGTTCTTTCATTGTATCAGTTACAATAGTTATGTTTAGAAGAACTCCCATAAGGAGGGAAGTAAGAAAACTTGCGAAAAGGAAAAGAAAAATTGAATGAATATCGATGGAAAGATGATGTTAACATGATGGATCATGTTAAAACTGTTAACAAGATGATGCAAAAGGTTATAAACAGCGGTTATACCTTATCTCAATATGAAAGGATGATGGTATTAAGGAACACTCTTACTGAACAATGGCAAAAGGAGATTGATAACCTTTGGGAACCAGAAGAAAAAAATAGACCTTTCGTATATTATAAGGAGCTAGTTGTAACTTTTATGAAAACTTATATTAAGAAGGGATCTAAGAGAAGTTTAGTATTATCCATGAATCCCACGTTGCGTAGATCTTCGAAATCCGTTAAGTTTTTCCCTTGGTTAGAAACAATGACTGTCAAGCTACCTAAAGACTTTTATCAGTCTATTCTTAAGAAAAGAACATGGATTAGGTGATAAAGATAAATATGTTCTATCTGCACGTTATCTTTGGATTACTTCATGTATCTATCTTAAGTAGATTAGTATTATTGAACATGCTCTATTTGTTATCTGTTTCTATATTATGGATACATTAATATATATGTTTTGATTTATGCTAAATACATATGTGTTATCCATATTTATTTGAGTGGAGAATCTTAAAGTTTTAGTAATTTTATAAGATTATCATTTTAAATCAATTATATTAATATTAATTTCAAATTAGATCTTCGAAGTTTGATTGGGAACAAAGTGAACTTTTGGCTTCGAAATCTGATGAGGAATTTTTATTAATGCAATTGATAATTGGATATGATATTGCATAAATGTTGGGCATTAATTATGTACATGTATATGTAAAATTAATTTGTCAAATACAATGGCTTCCGCATCAAAGAACATTGTTGCTGAGTTGAATAAGGGTGAGAAACTCAATGGCGACAATTATGAAATCTGGAAATTAAAAATCCAATATGTGCTTGAAGAACAAGAGGTTCTTGAGACACTGAATCAGGTTATGCCAGAACCTTAAGATGGAACCACTGTACAGCACAGGCGTGACAAAGATGCATATGTTGCATGGAAGAAGAAAAAACTCTCTGGCTCGCATTACGTTGCTGAGCAAGCATGGAGAATGATATTATGCGAGAGTTTGTACGTTTTGACAACGCCGGGAATATGTGGACGGCATTGGCTGCTAGGTTTGGTAGCACTTCAGTTACGAGACTGAGACAGCTCACCGTGAAATTTGATTCATATAAGAAGCCACATGCCCAGACAATGAAACAACATCTGAGGCATATGGCAAATATGATAAGTGAGCTGCGAGATGCTGGTCACGTCCTCACTGATGGGCAACAAGTGCAAGCGGTGATTCGTTCTTTACCAAACAGCTGGGAACACATGAAAATCCACCTCACCCACAATGACAACATCAAGACATTTGAGGATGCTATGCGTCATATTGAGTTGGAAGAGGACAGCTTACAGGCGGCTAAACCTGAAAGTGATATCTACTTTGCAGGTTCTAGCTCACAAGGAGCTTCGAACTCCAAGCGCAAGCATCATGGTGGTGGCTCTCAGAAGAGGAAAGGCAAGGGTCCATCTTCGTCTGGCAAAAAGCCAAGGAATAACCAACTTGGGAAAGGAAGGCGTCCTTTCAAGAAAAATATGTCAAAAGTGAAATGCTACAATTGTGGCAAGAAGGGTCACTTCGCTCGCAATTGTCGCGAGCCAAAGAAGGTAAACACCCTTAATCCACTTGAGAATAATGTGTTTGTCTCAAGTTCTGTTTTCTTATCCGAATCACATCCTTTGTGGACTGTAGACTCAGGAGCCACCGACCATGTAGTAAAGGATAGAAATGCCTTCGTGGAATTCCGGCGTATTCCACATGGAGCAAAGTGGATCTATGTAGGAAAACAACACGCGAGTAGTTGTCAAAGGATTGGCACATGTCAATTAAATATGCGCAACGGGCGCACCCTATTCCTACATGATGTCCTCTATGCACCTGACATACGATGAAATTTAGTTTCTGTAATAGTATTGATTAGACTTGGTTTTTCAATAAACTTCCATTCAAATGGTGTAAATGTGTTCTTAGGAACAACATTTTACGGCTCAAGATATTTTTTAAATGGTTTCATTGTATTAGATTATGACTTATATTTCTGCGAATGTTTGTTATTCCCTAGTTACATCTTCTAGTACTTACAATGTTGATGTTAATTTATGACATGCTAGACTTGGTCATATTGGCCAACATAAAATGAGTAGACTGGCCAAGGAAGGCTTATTGGGTAATATCGAAAGAGTCGATTTACCTACGTGTGAGCATTACCTAATAGGGAAAACATCTAGAAAAACCATTTGGAAAAATGAATTAGAGCTGAAATTCCTTTTGTAATTAGTCCATTCAGATATCTGTGGTCCAATGAATGTGAGAGCAAAGCATGGGACTGTATATTTCATCACATTTATAGATGATTATACTCGATTCAGCCATGTCTATTTGATAACTCATAAATCAGAGGCATTAAGTTACTTCAAAAGATATATGAGTTTGGCTGAAAATCAATTAAACAAGAAAATTAAGGCATTAAAGACTGATCGAGGTCGTGAATATTTATCTGCTCAATTCAGAGAACTATGTGATGAAAAAAGGGATAGATAGACAATTAACTATTCCTTATACTCCTCAACAAAATGGTGTTGCGGAGAGACGGAACAGAACCCTGCTTGAGATGGTTAGGTCAATGATGGCACATGCAAATTTGTCAATCTTTTTTTGGGGAGAGATGCATTGTTAACTGCTGCCTATGTACTTAACCGAGTTCCTTCAAAATCAGTAACTACCACACCATATGAGTTATGGACAGGCAGACGGCCAAACTTGAAATTTCTAAAACCTTGGGGGTGCGCTGCCTATACTCATGTTCCTTCGCACAACTATGAAAAATTTGGTGCACGAGGTATGAAGAGTATTTTCATATGATACTCTGAACACTCTAAAGGATACGTGTTTATAGGTGAGCAGGAAAGTGGGAGTAAAACTGAATTTGAATCGAGGGATGTCGCATTCATGGAAACAGAGTTTCCTAAATGGGGTGAAATTGGTGAAAACCAATTCCTCTTTGAAACACTGGATCAAAGTACTGGCAATACCTCAACTATACACGTTGAGATACCATCACATCCAAGTGGGAGCAATGTGAGAAGTGGGGAATTAAATACGAACCAGTCTCAATTGCAACCACTTGATAAGCCATTTGATCCGAGTGGGAGCACCAATGAGCATAACGAAGCTCAAGATGAACAACTTTTAATACGACGATCAAATCGTAAAAGCGTTCCCCGAAAACATTTTGACATAGAAGGGGAGGCTTTCATAGTTGCTCCACTAGATGAGGAAGAGCCAAAGAACATAGAAGAAGTTCTATCATGCCCTGCAAAGGAAAAATGGATGAAAGCAATGGAAGAAGAGATGGAGTCTATGAGATTAAACCAAGTTTGGGAATTGGTTGATCTCCCAGAAGGATGCAAAAGTCATTGGGAACAAATGGGTCCTCAAAATAAAGCGAAATGCTGATAGATCAATTGAAAAATATAAAGCTCGCCTAGTAGCAAAGGGGTATACTCAACAGGAAGGAATTGACTATGAAGAAACATTTTCTCCTGTAGTGAGATTTACCTCGATTCGCCTTATCTTAACTATAGTTGCAAGTATGGATCTTGAATTACATCAAATGGATGTAAAGACTGCATTTCTAAATGGAGAATTAGAAGAAGAAATTTATATGAAACAACCAGTTGGTTTCATAATAAAAGGTCAAGAACAAAAGGTATGTCGACTTTTAAGATCGATATATGGCCTTAAGCAGTCTTCAAGACAGTGGTATATACGCTTTCACGAAGCAGTAATAAAATATAATTTTGTCAAAATTGACGAAGATTATTACGTATATATTAAAAGATCCAAAGATCAGTTTGTGATCTTATTATTATATGTTGATGATATACTAATAGCTGGGAGCAGTAAGGAGTTCGTTAACACTGTCAAAAATTGGTTAAATACCAATTTTGAAATGAAAGATATGGGTGAAGCAGTATATATCCTTGGAGTTAAGATTTCAAGAGATTGTTCAAGAAAACTTTTATCTCTTTCACAAGAAACATATATAAACAAAATACTTGAACGTTTCAACATGAGAGACTGCAAACTCATTGATACTCCTATTGCAAAAGGCATAGGCTTGAGCAGAAGGCTGTGTCCTCAGACTCCACAAGAGCAAAAGCAAATGGAACGTGTTCCATATGCAAGTGCCGTTGGAAGTTTAATGTACGTTATGATGTGTACAAGGTCTTATATTTGTTTTGCTGTTGGAATGGTAAGTAGATACCAATCCAATCCGGGACAAGCACATTGGACAGCTGTGAAGAGAATACTTAGATATCTAAAAGGTACTGCAAATTACACATTGAGCTATCAAGGAAATTATCTGCGCCTAGAAGGCTATACTGATGCTGACTGGGGAGGAGATTTAGATGAGAGAAAATCTACCTATGGATTTGTGTTCTTACTAAATAATGGTGCTATGTGGAGTAGTAAGAAACAAACATGTATAGCCTTATCAACAATGGAAGCTGAATTTGTGACACTTTCAGCAGCAGTACAAGAGGGTGTATGGCTTAGAAGATTCTTTGATCATTTAGGTGTAACTAAGAATGCTGCAAGCTCAGTATTGGTTAATTGTGATAGCCAAGCAGCAATAGCTTACACCAAAGATCCTAAATTTCATTGTAAGACCAAATACATAGATACTAAGTATAATTACGTGAAGGACCTGGTAGCACAAAAAGAAGTTAATGTGCAATACATATCTACGCAAAGGATGGTAGCAGATCCTATGACGAAACCTATTCCTAGAGACGTATTCAATAACCATGTAAAAAACTCTAGGATTGCGTAGAACTTGATGTACTATATTATTTCCCAATTTAATGCCCACATTTGTTGAACATTTATGTATATACATATATATTTAATGTTATGTACATTATCTTTATTAAAAAGTATGCCGGACAGATCTTAAATTGGCCTACTCACAAGAGTAATCGCCTCTATTTTCTGTGTGTAAAATAGAGATGAGACTATTTCAAGCTAAATTATCTAAGTGATAATTAAGAGCTTAGGCTTAAAATATGATGGTCGCCTTAACTAAATGTTAAGATGAGGATATATTATTTGTTATATCTGAAAGTGAAAATAACCCACAATTTTACTTTATCTGTCTTATGCCAGATGAGAGTTCTGTTGATTTATAACAGAGTAGATTTGTGAAATCAGGTTAGACATTAGAAATGTCTAAACCACCATCTGTACAGTATTTAAATATGAAGGCATACACTCCATGGGAAAGGAGAAAAAATACTGTAATACGTATTTCATGCTACGTATGCATTATACATGCGACAAAAGAGATGGCGAAATTAATGATCTTATTATTTAAGCCGTGTGAGACTCTGAGGTTAAGAACACCTCATTATAGTACCCTTAAGACTCTTACCTTGTTTTCAAGATTGTGTTTGATGTTTGCTATCTTAAGATGTTGCCAATGGTTATGAACGATTCGATCGGATGGAACATTCTTAGAAAAGCGAATTAAACACAGATTAAGAGATCTAAGTAAAGAGGAAGATCAATTTGAGATATCTGTCACATTGACTTGTATTCACTGGTCGACCAATTATGACTATATTATGGTTAGTCATAGTTGTGAATACAATGAATAAACAAAGTTTAAAATGTGACTAATTGATCTAGGGTACCGCATACATGATCTACTCAAAGTCCCATTGTGAGCTGCTATATACTCCTAACAGATATATAGCAACGAGCTCTATGAGTATGCTGGTCGCACGGATTGTTTACCTGTATGAACTGCAAAGTAGAGAACTTGACCCATCATGTGCGAGTGGGAGATGAAGGAATGGATGACTGGGCCGCCCAAGATGGGCCAAGCCCAGCCCCATACATGCATGCAATATATATATATTGTCTACAAAACCAAAAGATAAAAATAGTGTTGGTTGAGAAAACATTCCGAAATCAGTCTCTCTCTCTTGCTCTCTGATTCTCTCCACGTATTTGGGACTCAAACTCTGTTTCTAGGCATTCATTCTATGGATTCATGAGTATATTCTCTTGTAATATACTTCAGATGATCAATATATCTATTTTGATCCATATATAAGACCATTTGCAAGAAATGATGATTATATGAGTTATAATCAATAAGAATCCCAACAATGACGACAATTACTCAGCAAAACAGGCTGTTTAGACCAAGAGAGCCTATAGAAACTGAGAAAGATAATGAAATTTGATTAACATCACACAAAGCCAAAGGCTACCAAACTTGAGTAATAAGAAAGAAGCACCAAACGATGCATGAAGCATTTAATATTTGAAGATCCGAGTCAAACAAAGAACTTTTTTTCAATTCAATGCGGTCTACTTGGCCAATCCTAAACTGCGAACCGAAAGACAAACCTCTAACGTCATGTTCCAACACTTTATCGAAGGACAAAACACGGCCAAGTTCCAACAAAGGATCCGAGCACACTTCCTTCTGACAAGATCCAAACGCAAAACCCTGCACCTCAGATGCATCCTCGCACAAACTAACTCCGCTTCTCCTAAACCCACATCTCAAACGCCTCCGTTTTCTCGATACAGGCACTTGAACTGCCACGAAGTGAACCACCCTGCCATCCTTCTTGCTGAAAACAGGGCTCATGTGAAACAACATCCAAAAGGGTCTCCCATCTTTACGATAATTCAGCAAATTGATCTGAATGGCTTTCTCTTCCCGTATCGCCTCTCGAATTTCCATCACCGATCTTCTGTAAGTCCCGGGCCCTTGGATAACCCCGCCATTCTTGCCAACCACCTCGCCTTTTGAATACCCCGACATCTTCCAGAACCAGCAGCTCGCAAACACGATTGGGTGGCCGGGGATAGAAGGGTCGGTGATGGTGAAGTTATCGGGCAATTCATCGAGCGCCTCGCGAACGTAGTGAGAGTAACGGTCATCAAATGATTGGTCTATCAGACCCAACTGTGACTCCAACTCCATCCTCTTTGCTACTATCTACTTCTTCTACGGAACCTTCGCTCTTCCTCGTTGCTCGGGTTACTCCCAATCCATATGGCACGTTGAGCGCTTCGTGCTTCTTCCAAAAATGCTAACTTTTTGAAGAACCCACTCAGCTTCCGCCAGAACCAACCACAAAACAGAGAAGGTGCAAATGGGCAAAGCGTGGAATTCGAAGAAAAAAAAAAGGCAAACCCTCGCGAGCTGATCACAGGAGAAGAACAATGTCACCGCCAAGCAAAGAATGAAGCTCGCAGATTTAGCTCCATGTGTCTGAAGAACACCAACATTGGGAAACACTGAAAGAGGTGCATCTCTTGTAGAAGTAGAGTGAAGAGCAAGGCTGGGGTGTTTGAGCTTGGCGACGAAAATGGGAAAATATCTATTGCAAATTGTGGTGGTAATGGAGGAATTGCCAGAAAAAATGGACACCCATCCATCGCTTTTCGTTCGAGAAGTATATGGCAGCGAAAGAGAAAAGGGGAATAATGAAGATGATGGACAACACAGAGTGACTGCGACAAAAAAAAAACAGGAAGAAGAACCTCAACGCTGAAGAATGAATGCCCAGCTGTTCGGAGTCACAAAAAATTGCAAGATTTTTATTGACTTTCTTTTTTTATTTTAATCTTATCTTTTAGGCATCTAAACTGACCAACTGATTCGAAGTGTATTATTAACTAACTAAACTTTAACTATTAAGTACCAACTAATAACTTAAGAGGGATTTGTCTCTTGAGGAAATTTACTGTAATAATGATTAATTATTAATAAGAAAATTAAGAAAGTAAATTATAATAATTTTATAATTTATTATATATATAATTTTATAATTTATTATATATGTACACGTATTTTATCATCATTTTAATTATTATTTTTTTATCAATAATTAATACTCCTTATTTTATCTTCTAAAAAGTTTACTTTTTTTTAAATAAACAGAGTCAAAGACCCAAAAACAAACAACTAAGAAGTTACATAGCAATCAAAAGTTACACCAGTAACATGAGCTAATCATAGCTAAACCGAGAAAGAAAGAGATTGATGAAAAGTGTAAAGACCTAACTACAAAGTATGCCAATGTTTTACTAGCAAGTTTGTAGAAGAATTACATTTTTTGAAGATATGCTTCCACTTGATATACTAACCTTATCAATAGTAAATGCTTGAATAACTTGGATTAAAAAATATGATAGGTGAATCTTGTGATAACATGTGAAAATAAGACACAGGACACATTACACATTACGAGTCGATTTTAATGATAACTTGATTCAACCATTAGGGGGCTCACTTTAAAAAAGTTAAGTTTAACTTGAAATATAATTAATTAACACCAAAATGTATTAGGTGCGGTGGTAAGCCAAGCTGCACATCTTTTGAGATGATTAAAGTTCTAACCCTATGTTAAGATACTTTGGTCAAAGGAAAAAAATTAATTAATGATTAATTTAATTTAAATAAAATTATTATTATTAGATTATTTTTAAATTAATTAAAGGAGGCTAATATAATTATTGATTGACTAATTAAAAACTAATATAAATATGGATTAGAATATTTTCTTGTTAGTAAAATAATAAGAGAGTGTCTTGTTAGAAAGAAAAAAACAAAGTATTTAAAATATAAAAAGTAAGATTTATAATCTATCATGGTAGGTCTTAATATATTATAATTTATATCTATCTCTTATTAATATGATGATCCTGTCACAAGAAATGATCTAAATTCTATAAATATAATTAAATGTTGACCACAAAAAAATAGCATTAAATAAATTAATTAGTGAATTAGAGATTGAATTTGTAAAAATCAATTATTAATAATCATTAAAATTCACTTCAACTCGGATACTGGAACGTTATTATTTATGTTGTTACTAGTTTACTTTTTTTATTTTTGGCCATTTAGTGTATGATAAAGTGCTGAAATTCTTTTTTTATTTGCTAAATGTTTCTGTGTTTAAAAATGACCAGAGGTGAAAGCGAAGCGAAACCCGAATAAACAAGCAAGCACCTCATTCGCCTGTCCTATATCTTAGCCAGGCAAGCCGCAACCACATGTTGGCCTAATTTTGATTTTAAATATTGGACGCATTGGTTGGCCAAGATGGGATGTACTATACCTGATTTTTTTTTTTTAAGCTATGCTCATTTTTTCTTGTCATGAGACTAATCTTTTTTTTATATTGAGACCGTGATTAATCACGTTATTAATTTTGGGTGGGCGTTTGTTTCACAGCTTTTAAAGATTTAAATGAGTTTTGTTCATTTTTCTTATCTTATTTATTTTAAAATTTATATTATTTCTCAAATATAACTTTGACTTCAAAATTTTGTTTAATTTAAAATAATTATTTTTTTGTTTTTGACTTTAAATTAATTTTTTTTAAATGTAAATTATTTTATCTAAATTTATTTTAAATTAAAATTAAAATTACAAAATTAAATTCATTTAAAATTAAATCAAATAAATTTTAATCTAGAACACATATTAAATAAAGTCGGCTTATTAAAACTCTAATTTACTTATTAGTCAAACACACCCTTGTAATATAGCTGATTTCCAATAAAGCATTAACAGCAATAATAACTCAAAAGGCTTAAAAGCCACAAGTCCTTGAGATCAGTCACTATTATATTGGCCATCAGCTCAAATAGCAACCTCATTAATAAAAATTCTTGTATATTCTTAACCTAAGTTTTTTTTATTTTATGGTATTAGATGTTAAATAAGTATGTCAAACATGATATCATATATTTATTTATCTTACACCTATACATCTACTTATATAAAATAAAAAAAATACTTATTTTAAGTGTATATTTAATAAGAGAGTCATCTACTCATTTTTACTCTTCTACAAAGTATATAAATATTTCTCTTTCATTAAAATCAAATTGGTCCGTGGCATATCAGTCGCCGACACTGACCAAAGGGTGCAATTGCAAATGAGTTTCAAGATCGTCAAGTCTCCGTGGCATAAAGACAAGAAAGGAAAAGTAAACACACCGAGGGACTGATTAAGATGACGAGTTGGAGTTCGGAGTGCGGTGGGTGAGGAAGGGGACAGTGTTAACAATTATAGAGTTCACCAATTACCGTCGCTTGTGGGCGTTTAGAATAGAAGCGAGCTTGTCTGCGGGTTGCGCGCTATGAACTTGGGGATGCACTGCCCATCGCCGCATCTCAGCGTGTGGCTCGCATTGTTGGATCACCGCGTTCAGGTTGTAGTGGGACGTGGATGGCTGGGTGGGGTAGGATTGGGATCACCAAGTTCAAGATGCACAAACCCTTCTATCACTCCCACTCATACTTATAATTAAATCCAAATTCAAAGGTGGATTTAGATTTAAAACAAAAATTTATTTTTAATTTGAATAAAAGTATACTTTTTTATCACTTAACCTTACTGTAAGTTTTATTTTTGTCTCGCAAGTATATTCTGTTTTAATTTCATCTTAAATATCTTTAAAAGTCATTAAATTCATCGTAATCACTAACATCGTTAAAAGTTTAATGGAATTTGCTGACATGACGTCCTATATGGACATAACTGTACAATTGGCACATCCAATTGTGAATTTTTTCTTGGAATTTGGTTAATTGGGATGAATTTTGGAGCTTTTCGAAATATTTAAGATAAAAATAAAATAATATAAATGTCGGATGAAAATGAAACTCAAAGTAAAGTTAATAGATGACCCTTTGAATTAAATAATCATTAAGTAAAGCCTTAATTTGAATTAAATAGTTAAGATTTGATATTAACATTTGACTTGACTTAGAAATAGAGTAAAGTTTTTCTTTCTATAATTTAATAGTTAAGAAAATATGATGAATTTAATTTTAATTTATTGTCAATGTAAAATTTTTTTACACTATTATCCAATCATATGTTACCTAGTTTTTTACTTTTAAAGTAATTGTTATCTTAATCAAATTTTTTTAATAATTTAAATATTCATAATTACATGATAGTATAAAATTTTTTACAGATATTATATCAAAAATCTTAGTTAGACGTGTTAATTATACATTTGTGTCTACATAAGATATCTCATCAACAAATTCAATTAAATTTTTAACGATATTAGTAGTTGAGACAGATTTGATGACTTTTAAAAAGATTTGAAACGAAAATGAAATAAAATATAGTTGTAAAACGAAAATAAAATATAATTATAAAACAAAAATGAAACATAGAATAAAGTTAAAGGACAAAAATTATATTTTTGCCTTTAGTTTATTGTTAGTTAATTATGTGTTGATAAAGCATCATTAGAAAAAAATTAATTTTTTAAGTGTATGTTTGAATGAGCATTGACATCACTAAAATAAACTTTTAAAGGCTTAAATAAGCTTTTGTCTAATTTTTGTCACGTTTGTTTTAGAGTTTGCATAATTTATGAAATGTGATTTTTAATTTCAAAAACATATTTAGTTTGAAGCCAATATCTCTTACTTTTTGCTTTGAATATGATTTTTTTAAAAATAAAAATCATTTCACTTAAACTCCATTCTAATTAAAATCAAGTTCATTAAAAATTAAGTTAACAAAATATAATTTAAACACATGCTAATTTATCATAGTCAAACTCTTCAAATGATATAAAGCATTATTTTGGTTCTTTAGATATGTATTTACTTTGATTCCTCAAAATTATTTTCTTTCATTTGATTCCTCATAAATATATTTACTTTTCTTTTAATTTTTCAAAATTATTTTTTCATTCTAGTCTCCCATATATTTATTAACTTTTATTTTAGTCACTCATAAATGTACTCACTTTCACTTTGATCCACCAATTCCACTTAGTTACCTATGCAAATGGGCAGAAAGACCTAAATGAAAATGAGTTCATTTGTGAGAGACCAAAATAAATTAAAAAAAGTCTGAATAATTAAAATGAAAATGAAAATAAAAATAGAAGATAATAACTCTAAATAATCAAACTAATAATAAATAGATATGTGAAAAATCAAAATCTTGTTTTACTTATAAATAAGTGATAGTGTACGAAAATAGATAAAAATTAAATTCTTATAATAATAGAAACTAGGTTAAGCCTTGCAGTGTGTCCTATTCTTGGCACGAGGCGTTGTGCTTAGGATTTGCGCGTAGAGTAACCAAATCCTAAAAATGCACACAATAGGTCAACTCCTTTGAGTTGTTTGATATTTTATTTGAGACTAAATTACTGTGTTAGTCTTCAAAAAATTTTATTAATTTTATATTAATTCTTAAAATATTTTAATTTTATTTGAGATCTCTGACAAATCATATCATTTAAATTAGTTTTAAAAAATTTAAAAAAATAAGTCATATTAGTCTTTTAATAAAGATTAATTTGAATGACAGAATTAATTATTGAAGATCACGATTAAATTTAAATTTTTTTAGAAATTAATGTGAAATAGATAAAATCTTTCGGGAACTAATTTGATAATTTTGTCTTTATTTGAAGATACAATAATCTAATATTCTTCATTTTCAACTAAAAAATTATAACTCATGCAAATAAGTAAAGAATAAAACGAATGTACTAAAATAATTTTGGTTCCTCAGGTCACTTCATTAAACTAAAAGAAAATATTAACAACTCGAATTATATTTTAATGGAAAAAGAACATTAAAATTTTTTAAACTTTAAATTATTTACAAATCACTAATATAAAATTTAAAATTATCTTAATTAATACTTAAATTATAAAAATTACTTAAATTGATCCTCTCATCCACTATCCGTTAAGCTATTATATGATCATGTGATTGACACATGTAATTTTTAATAACATAGTACCATAATTTCTATTATATTTGAATAAGTATGAACCTTTCATTTTAAAAATTATAGTAAAATAATTCCTATCACTGCATATTAATATAAAATGAAAGATTCATATTTATTTAAATTTAAAAGAAATTATAGTATTATATTATTAAAAATTAAATGTGCTAATCTCATAATCATATTTTTGTTAAGTGATTTAATGAATAATAAATGAAAAAATTAATTTCTATAACTCTTATAATTTGAGTATTGATTAAAATGATTTTAAATAATAATTTACCAATAACCCAAAATTTAAAGATTTTTAACATTTTTTTTCGTATTTTAATAGATCCGATAAAATTTAGATTGACCGATCCGATCCCAAAAAAGTAATAATTGGTCCGAATCAGTTCGAAGGTGTTAGAAATGGACCAGCCCATTTAGTTAGAAAAAGGTCTAGTCCGACCCATTCGACGCCCCCATAAAACGGTGCGTTTAGTTCGCGTGTTAAGAAATTGGATTGTACTGTGCGTTTTGCACCGCACCAGAATCAGATCGAGAAACAAGAAGTAACAAGGAGAGAGGCCTCAGTGCAGAGCGCTCTCCCTCTCTCCGACTCAGCTCGCTAGTCGCAGCTTCAACGTTGGATCTCCTCCTTAGCCCTCTTTGCTCTCTCACTCTCTTCTCCCAAAGCTCTTCTTGCTCGATCCTTCATCAGGTAACCTTCAAATCCCAAAGAGATTCTCTTCTTCGCGCATCGATCGCTGCCTGCTCCGGCAACTGCCCCATTTCTCACTTGCTTCCATTTTTCTGCGCGCAATTCTCAATTCGATATTCATTTTCTGTTCTTCGATTATAATTCTCTTCCTTTTTATTCCGATTTCATTTTTCTCAATCGCAGATGCGGTAGGATTTTTTTTTTTTTTACGTTGATTGTGCTTAGTTCAAGTGAAATCAGTTGTGGTGATGGAATCGGCGTTCATACTTCATAGGTTGCCGTGTTAGATTTTGGTGCAAATGGAGCTAACAGTGCCTTGCCCTAGCTTGCTCATGAGTTTCCATGTTCACTGAGATGGATTGTTCCAATGCTTTGGTTCAATCTCTCGTTGCCTACTGCGTGCTGGTGCTTGTGATTGTCTAAGCTCTGACAAATTATAGACTGGTTGTTGAATTTGATTTGTTTGATTTTGTTTAACTAATTTATTTGTTTTTACTTCATGTTGTGGTAGCCGATGTCCTTATTGCTCTTCCCCCCCCCCCCCCCCCCTTTTTGCTGGGTACATTGTCCTCATTGCTCTTATATCATGAGTTACTAGGTAATGAGTGAAGAACTATATTCATTTTCTTAAATTAAGCAATTTCTTGCATACTTCAAGTGGGCGATTAACTAGCGCAAAAACCCATAAACCCTGGGACATATAATATGTTGTATATTTGTATTTCTGTCTATTTAATATTTCTCATTGGATTTCCTGTCATTTTGAATTTTTTTGGTTGCATTATAGAATTTAACCCAAAATGATATGATATCATCCTCCTATTTGTTAGTCCGCAGCTCATTAATCTATTAGATTCATACTTTTGAGAATTCCCATTCAAATTTGCAGATTTTGGTGGAATAATGAATTTTTTGATGCGGTCTACTGCAAATGTATATACAGAACGGTCATCGATTCCAGAACCTTACACAGATGCACATCATAGGTCTGCATCTGGATCATCTTTGGAGTCTCTTATGTCTGAGGATCCATATACACGATATTCCACAATTGAACAGTATGAAGGAGAGATTGACGGAGTTGGAGGTGAAAATGGCATCATGACTGGTCGAAATTCAAAAAATGACGTACCAATTCTAGCTAAGCACTTGGATGTTTCTGAAGAAGAAGGATGGATTACCATTCCATACAGTATGTCTTCAACAATAATCCAACTTGTCTATTCTTCTTTATTCTTGGCATGCCAACTGAGATTTGAATATAATTACAAAATCTTGATTCAGGTCCAAGCCTAAAAATTGTGGTCCCTTGAAATGATATGGTTCAAATTGCTGTAACATTTCTTTCTATTAAAAAGATTTCTGTAACATGTCTTTACTGATGAATATATGTTCTACATAGCTCTCCTGTTATTTATTTCTTGATTTATATTTCTCCCTTTTGGAGAGAGAGAAACACTCATCGTAATTGGAAATTCTGTTAGCAAGAAATGATAGGAACAGATTCTCTTGCGTATTATTAGATGCAGGTCTATAGATACATATATTTTAAATTGCAATATAGTGATTGCAAAGGGTTGCAAGTGCTCTAGAGAGGATATCAGCTTGGCATTGTGATCTGAACAAAGATTTATATTTGAGCCTGAGAAGATTGTCACTATTTTCTGCTGCTCATCAATGTTGAAATCGCTTTGCCTGACTCCTGCATTGGTTCTTAAATCATTAGCCAGTTCTAAGTGGAGTGGGATTTTCACTTGTGCCCTTATCATCTTTCTTCATTGAAATATTCTTTTCTTCTTAAGGATTTCTGCCATTTAGGAATAAAAACAATGTTATATTGCATTTGAGATAAAACTTTGTACATGTTACTCTTGATGCTTCTTCAATCCAATGCCTCTATTGTTTAAAATTTGAAACCCAATATATGTATTTATTTAATTTTTTTTATTACTGCTAGAAAATAAACCTTAATAAATACTTTTTTGTGAAGTTCAGCATAAAGTGAAAGAAAGATTGTAGTTGGCTTTTCCCCTCCTTTTGCACAGTGTAGATGGTGCAAGCACTTGAGTGGAGGGGAATTTATACCTGAATGAGGTAGCTGTTGAGTTTTCCGAATTCCAATAGTAATCATTATGGAAAGTAGGATTGTCCCATTTGTCTCTTCTCCTCTTGGTCTAGAATCAATGTGTCAATTTTGTTGGCTATGTCCATAACATAGTTACCACACAAGTAAAATTATAATCGTAGCATGGTTTTTGTTAGCATTCAGCTTAAAGTGGCAGAGTTAAAAGAACAGTTTCTTTTAAGTCTTTCCTTTTATATGTGATGTTATGGGTGAGATTGCTCTGCATATGTAACATGATACATCTAATTCTCAATTTTCTTTTTATAGAGGAACTTCCTGAAAACTGGAACCATTCGCCAGATATACAGTCACTGCGCTCTCTTGATCGTTCCTTTCTTTTTCCTGGTAAGATTTGTTCATTCTTTAAATATATGAATCTCAGTTTTGGCATGCATGATTTTGTCTGTTGACTACCATGGAAAGTTGACTGGACCTCATTTATACCTGTAATTCAGGTGAACAAGTTCAGATACTGGCATGCTTGTCTGCTTGTAAGCAGGATACGGAGATTATTACTCCATTTAAAGTAGCTGCAGTGATGAGTAAGAATGGCATTGGTCACAGCCCTGAGAAAGAAAACGGAAACATTGAAAACAGAAATAATTCTGTGTCTAGAGAAGGGGAACTGAGTCCCAGTGGTTCAGAGCAGAAGGGTGAAAACCTGGCAAAAGCAAAGACTGATCACCCAGCAGATGTTTCTGCTGGTGAATCCCTTCTTAGGATGGAGGTTCACAAAAGACAAACTGAGTTGTTATTGCAAAAATGTAAGAATTCTCACTTCTTTGTGAGGATTTCTGAGTTTGATGAGCCACTTTGGTCCAAAAGAGGTTCTTCAGAAAATTCTTCCCACTCCTCTGAAATAAATGGTCAAAAAGCCTCAACAATCGGAATTAAAGAGACTGCAAAAATTACGTCTTCTATTAGTGCAGTTATTGATAGAGGGAATTTTGATGCAACTATTTCTGGTGGAGTGGCCAGAAATTCTGTCAAGTGTTGCGCTCTGCCTAATGGAGACATAGTGGTATGTGCCATTAAAATTCAGAAACTATGATCATGCATTTTCTTGATCTAAAATTGGTATGGAGAGACAAGGATGTTTTGTTTGTATGGATCCTAATTCCTAAAGTTCCACTGTCAAATGAAGCACTCTTTTCCATTTAAATTAGGGACTGAGCCATATAAGTTCTCCACTTCTTCCCCTTTGATCGCTTAAATTCCCCCTTTCCCCAACAAACACACAGAAGCAACTTGACCTTTTTTTATTCTTTGAGCTCTGGTCTAATTAGTATTAAGTATGGCCTACATTATTAGCTGCGGAAGCAATAGGTAATTCCTCAATTATAATTTCAACAACTATCTATATTGTTCTGTCTATCTTGGCCAAGTCAGTAGTTCAGTTGCAATCCATGACATCATTTGTGATGGGAATTCCCGCAATTCTGCTCGTAAGTAAACATCACAGTGGAGTACTATTTTCTTTGTATGTCTGTATTTATTTAAGCACCACGTTCTAGTGGGCTGCATCAATTGTATGTCTTGGAACTCAGTTTCTGTTATAGAAGAGCCAATCCAAGTTTTAGAGTCAAGCACCATCTCTATTCGTAAACTATACTATCACCATGTTTCTTAGTTTTGAAGATAATTCCACAGAAATGGCCAGTTTTTCAGTTGAAACACCAAACTTGTTCTGTCAACATTTTAACCAATGGATCCTTTTCCTGTCTTTTTTAGTTTTTTTTTTTTCTTCTGGTGAAAGAACTCTGTTTTCTTTTCTTTTCTTTTTTTTAGAATTACTAGTTTTTTTTTTTTATGTGTTACTATTCTGTTAATATCATGTAATTTCTTTATTCTTTTTGTACATCCATATTATGGAGGAAATAATGAAGATATAATGTTGAACTTAATTGTTTGTAGGGAATATTTTGTGCAGATACAGATCTGGATCATCTTGCATGATAGGATTATTTGATGAGATAAACATAGTGGTCTTATGCAGGGGCCTCACAATTTTTTTTTTACTTCTGTTAATCTTTTCATAAAAATGTATAAAGTCTTACTGCATCTATTGTGTGAGTTTATTGTGTGCTCAGCTTTGATTCATCTTATGACTGCATTATTAACATTTACAATCTTTATATTTCTCTGGAGAATTTAGAGCATAAGATTTCTTTCTGATACTTGGTCTCTTGGGAAGTATACTGACTTATGTAATATTATCATTATTGAGCTTTCTTGAACATATCTTTTATCATTGGGAATTCATTGCGTCAGTCTGGTCTTTTACTTGCTAGCACCTTGGTCTCTTCTTTTCATCATATGTTAAATTTTAAATTTCTTTTAGTGGCATTTGCCTTGCCTCTGTAATGCCTCAGAAGAGCTTTGTGAATGAAATGTTGCTGTAAAACCCCAGTGGATCAAGAAATGCTTTTTATATAACTTGATCTTGATGTGATTTTAGTCTTCAATATGCAAAATCCTCCGATTTATGCCTGGGTAATACTCAGATTACTGATCTGATTCTGTTTTCTTGTTTGGAAGGATCCAGGTTCTTTTACAGGTGAATGTTGGTGTTAATTTTCTTAGAGACCCTTGTATAGAAATTCTTCAATATGAAAAGTATCAGGAGAAAATACAGTCTTCTGAGAATCAGGACAATTCAGTTTATAACAATCAGGATCCATGTGGAGAACTGTTAAAATGGATACTTCCATTAGATAACACTCTTACCCCTCCTTCTCGTCCACTATCTCCTCCTCATTTAACGTCAAATTCAGGAATTGGTAGCACCTCTCAGAGATCCACTTTTTCAGCATCATCTGGCTCTCAGTTATTCTCCTTTGGTCATTTTAGAAGTTATTCTATGTCATCATTACCCCAAAGTACGAGCGCACCTGCTACTCCTGCTAAAGCAGCTAGTTCTAAGCCAAGCTTTGACATTGATGATTGGGATCAAATCTCATCTCAGAAGTTTTTAAGGAAAAAAACTGGGGTTGAAGAACTTTTATCTTTTCGAGGTGTCTCATTGGAGCGAGAAAGATTTTCTGTTTGTTGTGGATTAGAGGGCATCTATACACCAGGAAGAAGGTGGAGAAGGAAACTTGAAAATAATACAACCTGTAGAGATTCATTCTTTTGCTGCTGACTGCAATTCAGAGGATCTTCTGTGTGTTCAGATAAAGGTTTGAATTATGATGTCATTGGAGCAAATTATTTGACAAATTTCCTTTTTTTCCTATTGTATATTATACTATCATGCTTTTTTTGGGCTCTTTACACTGTTTATTGTCTTCATGCTCTACTTTTTTTAATATTTCTTAAGTTGTTTTCCAGAATGTTTCTCCTGCACATGCTCCAGATATTGTGATATTTATAGATGCCATAACAATTGTTTTCGAGGAGGCGACAAAAAGTGGATCACCATCAACATTACCAATTGCATGTATTGAAGCTGGAAATGACCATTCTTTACCAAATCTAGCCCTCAGGTTGTTATTGTTAATAAATATCTTAATGTTGTTTCTATTCTTATGTGATATCATGCTGCATACCCCTGTTATTCAGTTGCATGTGCTTGTGCTGTGGAACCCCCAACCCTGCAAAAGAGGGGGGAAAAATTGTTTCGTGATGGCATGTAAGCTATACATATGTGTGAGTTCAATATGCACTTGAGAAAACCAAAATTAGGAAAGGGGGGCAGGGGGCGGGGTTAAGAATTGAGAGTAAGGGGAAAGGGGAAGGAAGAGTTGCAAATGCAAAATTTCATTGTAACCTTTGAATTTTATTTTTTTTAAAAAAAGAGAATCCTTTGAGATCTCAGTATTTTTTATTTCAAAAATAAGAACATGTAATGCACAATTATAACTGAATTCACTAAATTTGTTTTCTTATTTGACCAACCGATTGATGAATAGTTGAAGCATGTAGAAATGACATATCAGAAAGCAAAGGCAACGAAGAGGATAACATTGTAAAATCTTAAAATGTTTATAAATTAAAAAAAAAATTTAGCTTCCCTTCCCCTGCCCCCCTCCTGCAAATTTGGGGAAATGCTTTTTTTTAACTGTTGGACAGGTAAGGGAGGAGATTGAATCCCCACCAATTGATTTCCCCTCTTTCAATAAATCTTCCAAACTAAGTATCGGTGTTCCTTCCCCTTGCATCCTCCTCCATTCCCTCCGTCCAAACATAGCCTAAGTAAGAATGCTAAAGCAACTTTATTCTGTTGTTAATATGGCAGGGTTTTGGTTTGAAAGACATAGGTTTAGGGTTATGGGTTGCAAGAGGAATCTACTTAGTAAATGTTGATGAACTGTGGTTTGAAAAGATTGAGAAATTTTTTTGAAAAACTGAGGGACATCAGATAATATAATTGATGATTTTTCTGGCTAGTAACAGGTATCTGGCTTTGAGGCTGAGTTTGAGGAGTGGGGCCAGTTTTTTTATAATAAAAAGAGGAAGAATGTAGGTGTGATTTTGAACAATACCTGTGGTAAAAGGATTTTCTTTCTTTTGATAAAAAATGATATTAGTGACAGAGGAGGATAAGAGATAATTGATCAAGTTGACCAAAATAAAAAAGAAATAATTTACTGCTATGAATTTGAATAGTGCATACTGCTTATTAGCCATTAGAACTGGAGATGGAACCAGAGAAGCTGAAGAGTTTGACTTCTGGAAGCTACAGCATCAAATTAGACACTTAACTAGAGAAATTAAGGATTATGGTGCACATAATAGGTCATGCATTTTATTAGAATGCTTTTTCCCATTTATCTAATGTGATTAGCTTGTGCTTTACAAAACTGATATGGTACTCTGACTCTCTATCATAAAAGTTGTAACATCGTTGTTCAGATTGGTTTACTTACTATTCCTACTGTGCCATATGTATATAAGCTTTTATATGAACAAGTGGATTAACATTATTTAGATTTAAATGGAACAGGATCAACCAGATCTCAATAACTTAGGCCTAGTGTGTATAGTGCTGATGGGTTTAGGCAAGAATCTATACTTTGTTTGTGCAGCCTATAATGTACATGAGAATATATATAATGTTAGTTGATTTTAAGTAAATTGTAAATTATTTTTCTTGATGTTGAAAAGAAGTATATACCATGTTGCATTTGTGAGTTACTTGTTAATAATGAAGTGTATGATTAGGCATATCCAAAAAGTACCTTGGAGAATACTGTATTTATCTTTGATTTTAAACCCAAAAAAACTAATCAGCTCATAGATGGTGAAGGCATTGTGTGTTTCTCAATTGCATGAATTTGTATTTCTGTGTGTTTAAATCAATCTGATTAGCTGGCAGGAAAATAAGGGAATAGAACTAAATATGGTCAGTGAAATTCAGAATTTGGTTTATGTAGTTAGCTCTAATCTTCTTCATCTTATTAGAAGTTTCTAATTACAGGAGAGGTGAAGAGCATTCTTTTATCCTTAAACCAGCAACTTCTATGTGGAACAATCTCAAGGTTCATGATGAAAGAAGTTCTCAATCGTCAAAGTTGCAACTTGGAAACTCAGCATCAAAATTAAGTCTTGACAGAAGGAAGATTTCTGTAATTGATGATCAGTATGCAGTAATGGTGTCATGTCGATGCAATTATACAGGTAGGCTTTTTGTCCCCCTTGGTTGTTGTGTTATCTAATGAATGTTAAGGTGTTAATTAGTTTTTTTTCATGATCTAGCATCAAGATTGTTCTTTAAGCAACCAACCAGTTGGCAACCACGTACCTCAAGGGATATTATGATCTCTGTTGCATCTGAGATGTCAGGAGAGTCTCCTGCACCTCATGAAAGAAATTCTCAACTTCCTGTGCAGGTCAATATATGTTTTAACAATTGACTATCTCGAGCTGTGGCTTTGCATGGGAGCTCATATTTAGTTTGCTTTGATTATTTTCCTACAGAAATTACTATTAGCTTAACATAGTTGCTTCAATTTTATCAGGTCCTTACTCTTCAAGCTTCAAATTTGACATCTGAAGATCTAACTCTGACAGTGCTTGCTCCAGCCTCATTTACTTCACCCCCTTCAGTGGTCTCTCTGAATTCACCCACTAGTCCAATGAGTCCTTTTATTGGTTTCGCAGAGTGTTTAGGAAGGGTAAATGGTGAAAGACATATTGGTGCCACCAAGGGACACAGCTTCGCTTCTCTTGTAAAAGAAAATGAGAAACCAAGTGATGATAGCGGACCTCGGGCAGTTTCTACGAGTGATGATGTCATTCCTTGTTCTGGCCTGAGTTGTACACATCTGTGGCTGCAGAGTAGAGTTCCACTTGGGTAATATATCTGGTCTTATTTTTTATTTCTGTAAATTTTGTTTAAATTGACACTGATTAATTTAAAACCATGTATGGGTCACATCAGATGTATCCCGTCTCAATCGATGGCCACCATCAAGCTTGAACTACTTCCATTGACTGATGGCATAATTACCCTGGACTCTTTGCAAATTGATGTCAAAGAAAAAGGTATGGATCACCGTACTTTTTGACTATGCTTTTTCTTCTATAGAAATATTTGGTCAATACTCATTCATGCGGAAGATGAACTGCTGCCTAAAGATTTGTTACTTCTATTATTGTCATATTTGTTCTGAATTTTGGTGAATGACTCATGAGCGTAACAACAAAGTTGCAACTTAAACACTGCAATTTTTAGTCATGCATTTAAGGGTCTTGTGTTGGTTTCCCTAAGCTGTGACATTTTTGTGCCAAGTGCTCGTTTGGGTCCATTTTATATTATTAGTTCAGTTGTTTTGCCTGTGGAACTAATCATTTATTTCCACAATGATCGCGTTACGTATTTGCATGGGAAAAGCATATTCTTACATTTGTACCACTGACAAGCATATACTAAGAAGTTTGGTTTATTTTGTGCATTCTATTTCATTCCTCATCAGAAATAGTTTTTCTGCCCTGCAAATAGTCTAGTGCCAATCTTGATGCAAAATGCTAATTTATCATATAGCTCAGGTTCTCAGGGGTTTACATTCTGGTCTAACAGGTGTTACCTATATCCCTGAGTGCTCACTAAAGATAAATGCAACTTCCAGCATTTCCAAGGGGATTATTTAGAGTGGCCCTTTGGCTGGTTGCATTTCGTTATACATTTTATCCGGGGCAGGAGAAGCAAATATGGATGATTTGTTTACCTGGATTTTAGAATTGCTCTTGCGACTTGCTTTCGATGGCGCAAAAGGTATACGTCTTCCGTTAGTGTAGCATTGTGATGGAGTTGGCATGTCAATTTGTTTTAGAAATAGAGCTTCACTTTTGTATTGTAAACCACGAGCTTAAAATATATTATTGTTACATACCCCTTTTAAGGGGAAGAATGTAATCTTCATAGATAACTCTATTTTTTGTGAAGATATACGTTTCTGACTCTTCAGAGTGAAAGCATGGAATCACCTATCGATCTATAGCAATGGACATCTGCAATTTGGTGCACTTTCAATTTGATCATTAAACTGTGTAATTCTTGTGTTCATGAAATGCTACTTACATATATTTTTTTTCTTTTTACAAATTAATACACAAATTGTTGAAGTGACTGTATCTAACTTCAAGTTATTCAACTCCAGCTTTTTTATTGTCGTAAGTCACAGAATCTGTCGTTGCATATGTTGCGAAGGATAGATTGTGTAAATAATATTATTACTCAATGTATTCAGTTCTCCAGTCTTGTGATCCCATAGCTGCCTTTTATGGGGTTGGGAAGGCATACTTCCTTCCATCTTACTTCTTCTGTGCTCTTCTAACTCTTACCCTAACATGGACAATTAAAAAATAAACAAACTTAAATAATTGTCTGTGTTATTGAGGAGAATTAAAAATGCCTGACCAATAGACCTGTACACCATGAAAGCATGCACGAACTACAGAGAAGATGACTAAAGAATAATAGTAACACAACTCTTTAGTCTTTAGCCATCATTAATAATTTAAAATTATTTATTTGTATGTATTTAAAAATTTAATTTATATAAATATATGGCCTCATAAACTGATTTATATCATGTGCATAATAGCTCTATGAAATCAAGTATCTATTCTAACAGTTTAAAATGATTAATTTTACCAGTCAATTAACACAATCCAATTGAAATTCATGCTCAATAATTATAAAAAGAAATGGCCAGTGCTTTAGTGCTTTAAAAAAAATTAAAATATTTGCTTTTTGCTGACATTAATTTCAAACTCCTTTCTCAATCTCACCAAATCTATCCAAAGAATAGACATCTTAGTAGCAAAGAATGCTTTGGCAATTGTTCTTCTTAATGAGCATGGAATAATATAATCGATTTTAGGTGAATTATTCAGTCAGGCTCTATATAATATAATATATTGTACCGTCTTAATTTGTGATTAGTACATTTATGAAGTAATCAAAATTCCACAAAAATAAATAAATTAAGTAATCCAAAGGCAGAGGTGGAATATATTATGTACTTATTAACATGTTCATGGGTTGGGTCGGTAGGTGAGTTCAACCCATTTATAGATAAAATAAAGAAAAAAATATATTGTGGCCCACCTTAAAATCTGACATACATAGAAACATAAACATAGCAGAAAAATCAATAATTAACGTAATGATTAGTAACTCATTTTAAATCAAAATATCAAGCTACAGCTTCCTAAGGGAACGATTAGTTTATGATTATAATGAGTGAGATGCAGGGAAGGGAATGTTGATGATACTTATAACATGCGTGCTGATCCTTAAAGTCAAGTGTAATCCCTTGTATCAGCAAGCAATCTCTTAATCAATCTTAGTTGTCAGCTGTCATTTATATTCTCATTTATTTCTATTTTTATGACTGTATTTGCTTCCCAGTTACAACTAAAAGTTTTAATTTTTTTTAATTAAAGGTATTTTTAATTAATTTTTATATTAAATGAGATTAAATCTTTTTTTATATTATTTTAATAATGCACCTTCTATACCTATGATATATTTGAATAGATTAATTCTTTTAAATATTAGTTTAAGGTTTAATATTGAATCATCAAGACAGGAAACTCACATTTTTAACTATTGAGAGACATTCTTTAAATATTATTCCAATAAAAGTTAGACGTAGTTATAAATAAGTTATGCTTTTAAGAAGAGGAATAAAATTCGATCTTCGTAGTAAGTATTGCGAGGAGAATATATACTATAGTTGTTCCACTAGCATATGAGAATGAGAGTAGTTTTTCTTCTTTATTGATTTTAAGTTTTTGCGATATTGATTTTGCATATAAGGATGCTTTTAGTTGTAAGGTAATTCTACACCTTGACTTTAATTATTAATTTATATATCTGCAAATTAAGGTTAAATATTATATTCTTATAAATATTTGTTGGAAGGATCTTTAAATTATATCATATATTTAAAAAAAATCTTTAAATATTAAAATGTGAAACCAATGACTAGTTTTGCCCTCTACTTGGATGACTAAAATAACATGGGAGAATGGGCGAAAGCTGAAAAATTAAAATAGTGGATGCCACAAAACAAATAGTGGATGAAAGGAGGAAAAGAAGGAAAAAAGAGTGTGGAATTTTCCTTCTTTTTGGCGAATCAAAAGTTTATCCTAATTAAGTGGACTAATAATAGTGGGAAAGTTTTGTCTATTTCTCTTCCCTTTTGTTTTATTGTGTCTTTCAAAGGCAAAATTTTCCCTCCTCCACAGCCCCAATAATACTAATAATAATAACTTTACACTTTTGTTTTGTAGCAATAGTTTTTTTTATTTTATAAGAGATTGTAGCAATAGTTCAAATTAGATTGAGAGTGGCAATTTTATTTAGGAAAAATTAATTTGTTTTATGCAGAACAAGTGCTGGTGATGTTAAGATTTGCATTAAGCTTATTAAGCTATCTTAGGACTTCCTTTTATTCCTTTGATCCAATAACTTTTTTTTATTTAGTAAGTAAATGGTTATGAGAATAAAGATAATTAATTTAGATGAAAATACACTATAACTAGTATCTTTGGAGTTTCTTACAATTGGTTGATTGACTAATTTTTAATTTATTATGCATAAAAATGTTGAATAATATGGACTAGTTATGGGAATAGAAGTAATAAGAAATTAATAGAAAAATTAAATTTAACAAGCATTGCAAATGCAGCATAGTTTTCAAATACAAATAGAATCACAAGAATTATAGAGTAGCATAAGTCATACTTTTAAGAATGTGATTTTCTAACATATATTCCTACCAAGATATATATACTGCTAATTAATTGGATGCTAATGTTTGTGTATGCCTGTTAAATACGTGTCACGATTTTCTTTATATATGTCTCTACTTGATTTATAATTATTAACTTTATGAAAACTTTTCATTACTAATTAATTATTAATGACTTTTTACCAATCAATCATTTTAAAATTCACTAGTCTTGATCTTTAAATTGAAGTGTGATTCATCAAGATTTCAATTTAGAATAAATAAGATCTTATAAATCAAGGGGCTTAAATCATGATTTTGTTCTTTTTCTTTTGGTTATGCCTAAATGGTTAAAATAGTTATCAATAATGCAAAATTATCACGCCGACAAATTTTGAAAATTACTTGTTTCTTGTTTTCTCTTTCATTTTTTTAAAATTCTTGCAGAAACTGATATTTTTTAAGTGGAATAAAATAACAATAAAATTTCTATTTTTAAATGGAAGGAAAATAATAAATAAGTATGAAGAATTAAATAGAAACGGTTGAGAGAAATAGGAATGCTGATTATTAAGAAAATACATGAAAATCATGAACTTAAAAAGTATGGAAAATATTTTAAAAATTAAATGTAGAACATGTATTTCTTAGATGATTAAGTAATATCATTATCATTAAAATATCACAGAGGAACTTAAAGAAAATATATAAAGAAGAATAAAATAAAAGTGAAGAGAAAATATAAGGTATATTTATTTGAAATATTTATTTAGTTATGTCAATTATTCAATTACACTTATAATCTCATATATTTTGTGAATTTATTTTTTATGACTTTCTATTAATTTATAAATTAAATATAAAATAAACAAATAATTTTAACTTTAAGTATATATTTAAATTAACTTATTGTCTGATCAAAATAATTTATAATTAAAATTTTATGAATAATTTTTTAAAAAAATAGTGATTTTTTAAAAATGAATATGTTACTAAACATACTCTAAAAATTCAGAATTATAAATAAAAAAATACCTAAGATCTTGATAATAATAGAGATTATGCACAATACTGGTATGATTATGCTTTCCCATAAATTTTTTTTGACATTAGAATAAGATACAATCACAAAAATAATTAAGAAAATATAATTTTTTGTACATTAATTAAAAAAATGATTGTATTTAGAAAGAAAAGAAAATTCGTCATTAACAATTGAATATTCATGGGGTATGGCATATGGACTGGGATATGCCAAAGCCACCGCTGAGAAGTGAGAATGAGATCAACCTGACGCCCTCCCGCCGCCCAAGGAAGACACGTCACCATCTTCGGTGGGTCCCACTCTTCCTTTCTCTCTCCTGCCCGAACATCCCGCCCTAGTTTTACCTTTTCTTCATTATACGGTCACGTCTTTTCTGAATCCATTAATTATGGATCTGTTTTAAAATTAAATTTATAATTAAGTTAATTTAAATCAATAAAATTTAATTAAATAATTTATTATTAATTAAAATTATAATTTTTTTTATATTTTTTAAACTCTATATAAACACACACACATATATATATATATATATATATATATATATATATAAATAATAAATTAATTTTTTTTATTTTTTTAAAATATAAATATTATTATATTAATTTTTTAAAATTTTTTATCATTAATTTATTTTTAATTTTATAAAGTTATATTATTTTATTTTTTTAAAAAATTAATCTTAATTTAATTTTTTAATAATAAAAAATATTATTAACTTAATTTTTTAATTATATAAAATTATTATCTATTTAATTTTTTAAATTATGTTAATATAGTCTTTATTCGTATAAAAAAAATAATTTTAATATTATTTTTTAAATTTTAATATTAAATTAATAATAAAATTATTTAAAAAATTAAAATAATAATATTTATATATTTAGTAGATATAAAAAAGAGATTTGTTTTATGGATATATTATATATGTATACATGCATATTTTCGTGAAACAAGAATATTTTTGTGATCTAGTAATAAATAAGTGAAAGTTTTAAGATAAATTTTATTTATAATATTAATAGTTTAAATTCTTTTAAAAATTAATTTTTTTAAAAATTATTTTATAAAAAATGACAATATTAATATTTTAAGAGAAAAATAATTTTTCATTCAAAAATATAAAAATATCACACATAAACTCAAAAAACGCTCCCTCAAATGTTCAAAGAAGATTACAAAAAACTAAAAGTCTAAAAACCATCGTATGTATATTTAAATTAATCTATTTAATACTTAAAATAACTTATAAATAAAATTAAAATCAAACGTGCATTTGAGCGGATAATGGTTCTATCCAATTTAACCACGTTCGGTCAACCCCTCCTTCGGGCAACACGGGCAGCTCATTCGATTAAAGAACACATTTTTTCCTTTTTTAATAAAAAATAAAAGAAAGAGAGAGAATCCATAATTTGCAGAGTTTATATTATATATCTGGTATTTTATTTCCCCTAATTTTTTCTGTTTCCATTCTAGCACTCTGTTGTACTGGTCAGCTTGGTTGCACAGGAGAACCCCCATCTCTGAGGTTTCTGTATCTTTGAGCATAGCTTTCTGAGTTGAGCTCAGGTGCTGTGTTCTTTCTGGGTAAAGGGCTGGCATTACTCTCTTCACTTTGCACAAGCTGATCGATCTAGGGTTCAAGGAATTTTTTTTTTTTTTTTGGATTTTGATGTACTTCATGTGATCTGCCCCTTTTTCCTTTTCAGTTTAAATTGCTGGGTTTTATGGGTTGCCTGGTTTTGTGGGGTTTTGACTAGTAAAGCTGTGATTTTTAGGTTTTATGTGGGAATTTGTCATCTGGGTCTGGGGTTGTAGCTGATTTGCTGGTTGTGGTGGGGGCAGGTAGGGCCTTGGGGGGGTGGGTGGAGGGTGGGTGTTTGGAATTCGGGGCGGTTTTGATGATATCTGGGTTTGATTCTTTAAGGCTTGCCAGAGATGGGGTTGGGTGCTGAGAATGGTAAGGTGGTGGAGTCTTGGGATGTGTGTAAATCAAAGGGAAGGAAGAAGAAGAAGAAAGAGGATGGGGTAGTGGAAGAGGAAGAGACTGGGTGTTGGATTAGGCTGAGGTTCATTGGGAGCTGCATTTCTTCAAGATCCAAGGTTGATAGCTCAGTTAGCGGCACCAGCACTCATTATGGTAACCTCTATTTCCTTGGAAGTATTATTGTTCTTATGATGTGGTTGGAGGTTCCACCTTCACAAGTTTTTTGTGACATGTTTTCATTGTACACATATATTGTTCAGAGTGGCCTGATTTTTGCCTTTTAGTTGTGTGTTTTAGCGTTTGGTCCGCACGAAAATTCTCCCTTGGGCACCTATTATAAGTTTACTGATTTGTCTGCAATCCAAGGGAAAATTACCATGCGAAAGTGGAAATGATCATCAGCAAATGATATGTAGAAAACAAGGATGTCTGATTACTTGTACTGTGGCTGCCTTTCACTGTGCTGCATCAAAACAAAGTTGAACATGTAGAGGTTTACTTGCTAAAAAGAAAACAATTGAGTTTCTCATAGTTCCTGCTTACTTAATCCCAAAGATATGCTAATACTAATACATATGTAAGCTTCGTTGCTAGAATGCTGCTTTTATCCATGAGTGGTATTCCAATTTTACAGAGTGAGAAGCCAGTAAAATTTTGGATTGTAGACTGGCTAGGAAATAAATGTCACACTTGTGACTTTACTTAAATTAAGTAATGTCAGACAAAGTTGAGTAAATATTGGTAAGGAAATTAGTCCCCATTCTTGTTTGGAAATAATTGAATTTCAAAAATAGGCTGAAAGGGTAAATTACTTTACATGCAACCATTAACTGTAGATTTTGCGTATTTACTAACGAGATTGATTGATCAAACCATCAACCGATTGCTCTATTGTCATTTTAGCTGAGGATGGTAATTAGCAACTTAGGTTGCACAAGTAACTATGCTAAAATTATGAAGAATTAAGGTGATAGTGGTGGCATGCTGTTTGTTTCATTGCAGAAGGAACAATGTTTTATTTAAGATTTTGCAAAAACTTTGAAGGGGCAATCTGGTACAATTCTATTGCATCATCCCCCTCCTCAAAGCATCATTTGCTGGGAGTTCTTTAACCTCATTGAGTTGGGGATGAGTTCATAAATTAGGCAATTGCATTTATGACTTAGTAAATTTATGATAATCAAGTTCTATCACCCTACATGCATGTGTGCCATGCATGCCAAAAGACAACTTTTTATTTGGATAAATTTTTATTGGCTTTCTGCATTTCCTTTTTCTTAATTTATCACATTACTCTTGAAGTGCTACCTATTTCCCCATCTTGTCTAAGCCTAATGATACTGCATGATGTTATCACTATTGCTTGTTCTAATTTTATTTTTCCTCTTTTTGCTGGTTTTGGCTTCTCATTAGCTGAAAGTAAATCAACTAATGATACAAGTAGAGACCAACCAATAGCTCCAGTAGTCTCTTCTACAACCACTAGTAATGCAGAAAGCAATTCATCCACTTCCAAACTTGAAGAGGAGCTTAAAGTTGCTTCCAGGCTGCGAAAATTCTCTTTCAATGATCTTAAGTTGGCAACAAGAAATTTCCGACCTGAGAGTCTTCTTGGTGAAGGTGGGTTTGGTTGTGTATTCAAAGGATGGATCGAAGAAAATGGAACTGCTCCAGTGAAACCTGGAACAGGGCTTACTGTTGCTGTAAAAACCCTCAATCATGATGGGCTACAGGGTCATAAAGAATGGCTGGTTTGTAATTTTACTTATATATTTTCTCTATGAGTTCTGTTATATTTTTTTAGTATTTTTAAAAAATGCGTCTTTTTCCTTTAAGTATTATCTGCTGAATTCTATCTTCTTTTTTTTCTCCAGTTTTAATTTCTTGTTTGGCTTATGTTACAGGCTGAAGTAAATTTTCTTGGTGATCTAGTTCATCCAAACCTTGTTAAACTTATAGGTTATTGCATTGAAGATGATCAAAGGTTGCTAGTGTATGAGTTCATGCCTCGGGGAAGCCTGGAAAACCACTTGTTTAGGAGTATGTTACTGTTTTCTGAAAAATTGGTTTCTCATTTTCTTTACCAAAAGTAGTTGGATCATTACTGCACCTTGTAATTTTGCTAACAACAAATGTAGAATCCTGCTGTATGTCTCTTGTGAAGCATGGTTCCCTCCCAATACAAAAGCCAAATAAGAAAATGTTTTGGCCTTCTGATATGAAAAAATCTATTGTTACAAAAAATTAAACTTCAGGGGTGGGGGAGATGTACTTCTGTTTTATATCATGTAGTTTACTCTAGTGATCTGCCTAGTTACGAATAATGTTTAGAAATAATCTATTGCCTTATAATCATGTTTCCATCAATAGCCATACTGTTTCTACTGAGTATCTCACTTGGTTTTTTGTTGGGTTTAGCAGCTTTCTCTAACATGGGTGGAGTATAGACTGGAACTTAAACTTTTGCTTTATACTGTGTTTGGATTATATCCTTGTTTGATGTTCTCATGTAGAAATTATATCATATGTAGGATCCCTGCCTCTTCCGTGGTCTATTAGGATGAAAATTGCACTGGGAGCTGCAAAGGGTCTTGCTTTTCTTCATGAGGAAGCCGAAAGACCAGTAATATATAGGGATTTTAAAACTTCTAATATACTATTAGATGCAGTAAGTGCCAAAATTTCCAATAAGATTACTTTTTTTTCCCTTTTGGTCAACCTTTCTAATATCATACCAATTCAGGATTACAATGCCAAGCTCTCAGACTTTGGACTTGCCAAAGACGGTCCAGAGGGTGATAAAACCCATGTGTCTACACGAGTGATGGGAACCTATGGTTATGCAGCACCAGAATATGTCATGACGGGTAAGTTTAGTTGGATATGCCAAGTCCTAGTCTGCAAGTTTTAGTTGTTGTTTATCAGTAAAGTAATATATGCCTGCTCTTGGGTATGTCCATCTTACTATGTTGTTGGACATTTTTTTATCTATGAAGTCATTTATTCTGATCCTGATGATCATCGCACTCTAAAAATTTCTAAACAAAAGTATTTGGAACGTAATTCCTTGTGGCACCGTATTTCATCTTGGCACAATGATCTTGACCATTATTGGGTGATATTAATTGTTCTCCTAAGGCACATTTAAGATTAGGATCATAATTTACTTTAAGAGTTGTCCATAGTTTCCCTGTCTGTGATGACCAATTGTGTTGATAGGTTTAATAATTGCAGTTGTTGCATTCTCATAATGTAAATAACTTGAAAACTTGCAGTTCTATTATAAACTGCTGATAATCTTCAATTATATTTGTTCCAATTTTTTTTAAATGTAATCTAACATCTGTCTTATCTAATCCCTTGTATAATCAGATTTATATATTTTTTGTTGCAGGACATCTTACATCAAGAAGTGACGTATATAGTTTCGGGGTGGTACTACTTGAGATGTTGACCGGTAGACGATCTATGGACAAAAACCGACCCAATGGTGAACATAACCTCGTGGAATGGGCTCGACCACATCTAGGAGAGAGGAGAAGGTTCTACAGGTTGATAGACCCTCGCCTGGAAGGTCACTTTTCCATAAAAGGAGCTCAGAAAGCTGCCAATCTGGCTGCTCACTGCCTTAGTAGAGATCCAAAAGCCAGACCCCTAATGAGTGAAGTTGTGGAGGCTTTAAAGCCTCTGCCAAACCTTAAGGACATGGCAAGCTCATCCTACTATTTCCAGACAATGCAAGCTGACCGCTTTGGAGCTAGCCCAAACACTAGAAATGGGCGAACACAAGGGGCATTGCTCACCCGGAACGGGCAGCAGCAGAGGAGCCTTTCAATACCAAATGGTACTCATGCATCCCCATATCACCATCAGTATCCCCAACAATCACCAAAACCCAATGGCAAGGCATAGAGTTGGTGGATTTTCTATTTCTTTCTCACCCTCCCTCTTCATCATTTCTTATTTTCTCCGTATAGATCATGTGCCTTCTGTCAAACCATTTGTTCATGGACAACTTTGAGAGGAAAAGAAGCATGCTGCTTTATGATGTATGTTATGAGTGTTGACCCCGCCTTAGCAGGGAAGAATGTAAGGGCTGGTGAAGCTTATTGAGCAACTGTCTTATGTCAAATTGTCAACCAATATGTTTCTTCAGGCTTTTTTTTTTTTGGAAATATTGAAGATTATTAACTCCTCCACCTTATTTTATTTTTCCATTTGCCCCCGGAATTGTCACTCTTGATTTCTATAGGTTTTACTTGTGCTATCAAACACTGCGGCTACTTAAATTAATCAGAGGCTTTTGTTTATGGAAAGATGAGAAAGAAGCTCTTGTGCATTAATTTATGTCAGTTGTTTGTTCCTATATGATCCAGCAATATATAGTTAAAAAAGCAAACTTGGTAGTTTGAACCTCTCATTCTCATCAAAACTTTTAATGTAGGACAATAGTGCGTATGAGGATCAAGAGTAAGATAATATTTTTTATGTCTCATTTAATAATTGAAGTAAAATTGATGAAATCATTCTTTGACGTGGTAAGCTATTGTCATCATCCAAGTGGTTAATGTGCGTGCGTTATCAAATTCCCATTTTTTGTATAAAAATTTTAGGCACGTGTCACGTTTCAATTTAGTTTAAATGAAATGAAATGGCATGAAAGAAGCTTCAAGGCTATGGAGCAATGGGAAAGTATGTTATCTTTATTTCTTTTGTCTATTGATTTATTCTCTATCTTGTCACCAGTCAAATTTATCAAACTGAATTTGGAATATGAAGGTTAATTTTCAACCTTTTATTTTTTTACTTCTTTAGAGTTAATGGTTCTAACTTCTAATCCTCCGTAATCTAAATGCCCTCCTAATAGTGGGTTTCTATTGGAATTTCAACCTTTGATATTGTTAAAGTCTTAAGTACTTAATTTAAGTTTATTTATCACTTGATCCACAACTTAATAATAAATGTCTCGCAAATCTAATTGGTGAAAAGATAGAAAATAAACAAAAGAGATAAAAAGAGAATATCAATTCTATTGCTCTCAATATATGTGTGTGTCATCCGTTGTAAGAAATTACACAATTACTTCTTTTAATAGCTTTTTATAGGAATATAGTTTCTTTCCAATTTAATTATTGAATAGAACTATTTATCGTATTGATAATTTATGTTAATTTTTTTTATAATGGTAAATTTTGTGATAAAGTCCTCTAATAAAAAGTTATTCAATAGTATAAAAATTAATCTTGATTTACACTAATGTTACTTATGTCTAAAAGATAAAAATCAATTGATACTTGAGTAAAACTTGATACACTTGCAATCCTCCATGACTTATAAAAAAATAATCTTGACTAATCTAACCATTAAATATAACTAACTATTATTTATATGTCTTCATTTTAGAAATGTATACAAGAATAAGTTGTGATCAAATAGTTGACATTTCTAATTTATTTTAAAAGTACTTTATTTTAAGATTTTTTGATAGAGCACAAAATTATCTTAGATTAACGTGTGAACTTTTTAAGACTATGATGTGCATGATACAAACTTTCAACTCAATGTGTATTAAAGTAAGTACACATAACATTGATAGAGAGAATATCGTACAAAGACTTATACAAACAAATTAGAAACAAATGGTCTAATATAAAGAACTTCACTCTCCGGCCTCACAAAAATACCTTAACAATTTTCTAATTTTTTTAATGACCTAATTAGATCCTATTTTTACAATTATCTAACTACTAACTAAATACTAATCAATTAACTAAGTACACTAACTATTAAAGTATACTACTATTACAATTCCAATTTTATATAGATATATATATATATATATATATAAAATCTAAACAAGGTGACAACTTCCTTTCTTTTTCATCAAAAGATGTCGCATGAAACCGTGTAAGGTAAGAGACGATCTTGTATACCCACATTTAACTTTCTTTAATAAAATAAATTATCTAAGTTTAATTATAATTTATTGTCAAATAAAATTTATTATATCATTTAAAAAATTTAATTCTTTAAGTAGTTCAAAACTTTTTTAATAATAGTGACACAGAAATTTAAACTTATGACTTCCTACATACTATTCAAATCCTTTATCATTAACCCACTCTGAATAACTTTTTGATTTATTTTTATAATTTTTTTTTCCATGGCCATTCATTTATATGTATGTTCAGAAATCTTTGGCCATATGACCAATACAAGACACAATTATTCCTTCTTGTGATCTTATCTCTCTCAAAAGTAGGCAGAAAACCAAAGAGCAACAAGAATTCTGCTCCTTCACGTTGCCAGCCTAGCATTCTGATAACATTCTAATTCCTTTTTATCTTTCGGTAATTTTTTGGTTTAAACTAGATTTAGCCCTGGTTGAAAAATAACGACAGAATTTGAGGAACAAAATACCTGATCCTTAGAATAGGCGTTATTTTGAGGTCCTCTTACCTAGATAGAGCATTCTATGAGGTCAAAAGCCAACCTCTTTTAAGAAATTATTCAACCCACTTTTAAGATGCATTATATACATAAACTGGAAGAGCAGGAACTCCAAAACTTGGAAGCCATAGTCAGGTAATAAAATGTCAAATACTTTCCCTGTAAGTGTATATTTGGAATGGGAGTAAAAATAAGAGTGAAATTTTCAGGGACAAGTTTTATATAAAATTTAGTATACGGAAGTTATCCATAAAATTTTCACCCTCATACCAAACTGACACTAAGGGTAAATGTGCACATCATCATGCTAAGAACTGGGAGGAGCCTCTTATGAGCTTATTCTGCTCAACTGCTCCTTGGATGTGCTTTCAAATATCTTGTCTGCACTTCCAACTTCAAAACCGTCCCTCCTATGGAACTCTTTGACCTGTTCAATTAGTTTAAAAAACGAGTGTGAGCAAGTGAACACTAGCAGGTCATTCAAATTCTATATATATAATCCACAAATTCATCCTTAACCAAGAGTTTGGTCACACGATCTATATTAGCCATCGAACACCCAACAAAAAAAATTTATAGTGAAAATTTAAAACATGATATTGAAAAGAAAGAATGTTTCAGCTGCATACCTGTGTGTCAGGTAAATTTCTATATTGAGGCAGTACCAGACGCTCAGCAAATTCAATGTATGAGCATGGGACGGATTCCCTTATACCATCAGAAAATTGGAAAGAAACTGAGTCTGCTACAGTTGAACTTTGCAGGAGAAGACCATCGGAGCTCACTGGTAGTGGAAGAAATATTTAAGTCATTCATATGATCCTTGATAGCAATGAGATATAACTTGCAGTGATCATCTTATGTTGAGTGCCCTGGTTTTGACGATGATAATTTGCCTGAAGTTTGGCTTAAGTGTTTTTAAATGAGCATGTAATAATCATGTAGCTTATCTTAGTTGGTAAAATATCTTATAACCTTTTCTTTGTGTTTACTGATTTAATTGATGACAACTGGGTTTTGAATTGGGATTTATTGCTATAATAATTGACTTCATTAAATAGGCACATGTTTAATGAAAAGATAAAATCAAGGGATATGATACTTATCTTTAGCCAAGAGATTGATTTTAGGTTGTTAACAAGTGTTGGACGCCATTTGACACATTTGGAGGATGATTTGAACTACAAAAGGCCAAGTTTGTGGAGTTGATTCACTCGGTCAGACCAGAGAAAAAGAGCACCTACTTCAAATTGAACAAGAATCATGCCTAAAGCTTGAAAAGCAACAAGAATTAAGGAGCTGGAGTCACTCCAATGCCCAGCAAAATTTTAGGGACTCCAAGACACTATAAAAGGGTGATTCTCTAGTGCAGAATAAGAGAACAAGCAAAGTAAAACTCATGCTGCATAAGCTATTTAATTTCTTTCATTTTCTGAGCTTGAGAGTTGTGTGATTGTTGTAGCTCAATTATAAAAGCTTTTGAAAGAAAAATAGACGTTCTCTTGTCCTAGCAAAAGAAACAGAGTGAGGGAATTCATTCTAGAAACTTTCTTTAGCTAGGTTACTCTACTTCAGGTATTAAAGTGGAGGAAAGTTCTGTGGGTGTGAGGAAGGTTATTGTGATGTCCTAGAAGTAAAAGCATTATTGTTTGAAGTTCACTAATGAAAAATATTCTCAAGTGGTTGATTGAGGACTAGATGTAGGTTACTCATTATTGCTGAATCAAGGTACGGCTCTGTTTTCAAGCTTCTATTTCTCTGAAACTCTTTACTTTATATTTACTTGATCATATTGCTTGCTTGCATTACATTGCTATATTAGTTGGTTGAGGTTGACTAATGTAAGTTTAAATTTCAAACGTCTGTCATTGTTAACCATAGAACCAATTCACCCCCTTTTGGTTCTATTAACTATCAAGATAATTATGCATTCTATTCTTAATCTAGGAAATCATGGCAGTATTCAGCTCATAAGTTTGGAAAGGATGCTCCAAATACTAATGATACGCTTCTTTAAATTCAAATTACTATGGCCTTTGAGCCTAAAGAGAGCTCCACAAAGTTGGTTTACTTTACTTTAGAATTGTCACGTAAAAAGGGCTAAACAGATGAAAATAACCAAATGCAATAATAAAGGCAGAATAATCAATTTCGGTAAGAATTAATAAGATTGTATTATTTTCACTCCAATCCTCATTGTTTTACCTCTGCTAGGAATGGCCTAAATCAGCAAAAAAAACTAGCATGCTATGTACATGAATGCTTTTGTTTAGGTTAAGAAAATCCAGAAACCCTTGTACTTTTGCAGAAAAATAAATCAGGAATACAAACGTTTCAGAACTCCTCCTTCAGAATTCAACCTGAATCCCTTCTCCTCAATGAACTGATTTAGATTTTTGATATGTCTCAGATGAGATTTCAGCCGATGAGTGGAAATAGTAACATGGTTCAGCGCATGCCCATTGACTAAGGTCCAGGCAGCATACTCACTTTCACTATATATCAACAAACCATAAGTAAGCCAGATGCAAGGGGAGAGTAAAGATTTTACTCAAGTATATATCTCAAGGCATGCATATGTTAATACCTTGCCAATTGTTGGAATTCAGAATACGAGGGCTTTTCCCATGTTAAAAGTCCCAGAGAACTTGCAAGAGCTGCATACTTGTTTCCATTATTGGATGATTCGGTGTATTTTCTAATTATTTCCTGTATGTAAAATGCAACTTGCTTTAAGTACAATCTGGCTTTTGGAAATTGAAGTCACAAAGCTGAGAGATAAGTATATTCATTGGTGCCATGAAACCATGTGTATCACTTTAATTATGAAGTACAGAAAGAAGATATCATGTCATATACCATATCACAACATAGGTATACTGCATCTCAGTTATCTTGAAATATATTGAAGTGCCATGCGTAAACTACTAAATAATCAAACCACTCTTTGTTTCATAAATTACTGTAATCACACTACAAATATCCACACAAAATACCTTATGACTTTAGATTGCCTTAAATTACAACCAGACTTCGGTAGGAGCAATAGGTAACCAGTTAGGAAATGGTCTCACCTTTCCTCATACCATGCAAAATGGGTCAGATTAAACAATAACAAAGAAGCTCAAGCCACATAACTATAGACTATAAAGCTTCAACCCAATTCCAGGAAATACTTCACAAGCAAGTGTATTAACACCAAATGAAACCCAAATTTTATGACTTGGAATGGTGAGCAAGTACATGCCATTGGTTTCCGAGTGTAAATTATGAGAAAGGAGATGATAATAATTAAGAAATGCAAATCTCAAACCCTTTACAATTGAAAAGAATTCAGAGTTTTATCAGCATACCATTGAGTGCATCAGGACATCAAAAACTAATGGGCTGCTCAACTTGCCCCAGAAAAAACAAGCAATAGCATAGCTACTAACATGACAAAAGGTGTTCAATATTCATACAACATATGATTACTTCCTTTTGAAACCAGCAGAAAATGAGAGGGAGGAAATCCAGAGTCCATCATAATCATCAAGTCTTATGCATAGATGCAAAATGGACAATAATTGAAAAACTTATCTTACAAACACACCTGAGTTAGTGGACTCATCTGATCTACCAGTAGCTATGTTATAAATATTCTTGGCAAAGGCCCATTCATGCCACTGCCACTACCACCAAGTAAATCAGTAGGAGGAGAAAACCACAATGCTTTCAACTTCTTGGCTGGAAACCTCAACTCCCCGCGGGGTGTATAGCCATAATCCAGAAAATAACTAGCCATGGAGTCAATTCCATAACCACTCACATGTAATGAATTGCACAATACACAATAAATAAGTCAATCGAGAACAGTTGAGCTACAGAGAAAGCTGTGTTTGTGCAAGTAAAGCCAGATAAGCACCCCAAACGTCCTGAATGCAAGATGGTCATAGCAAATTTGGTTGTTCTCAACAGATTGAACAAGCTCCAAGACTGCTTTTGCTGTAGCCTGTAGGATTTCTACTCAAGTACACAGATTGCACGCTTTCCAACACCCTTCTGAAAAAATTTTCACCTCCCTGCATGCAGAGAAATTGTGTTGGGAAAATTTAAATATTACTATGACAGCAGTCATCATGATCATCAGTATTAGCATTCTGGGTATCCATCGGTGATACAATTAAGCATCAAATTTCAAAATTTAGACCAAAGCGCAAATAATAACTATTCTTATTTGTCTGAGGAAAAAAGCGTCAAAACAATCCATCAAGAAAACAATTTCTCTTTTTTCCCTTCTTTTTAGCTAAATATTTTTTTGGTAGCTAAATTGGTGATAAGAATAGCTATTGATCATGGCACTAATAGCATGTCTGGAATCCTAGGGAAAGAGATATAACTATTTTATATTGAAATAAAATAAGCAGAGAAAGAACTGAAATGGAACCTGAGTGGACGATTTTTGGGATCCATGTTCTGATGTTGAACTACAAGACACGCAGAGATTTCATTGTTGCACATTATTTGAGACGATATTTGGAGGATTCTTCATGGACACAATAGAATTCTGGGATTTGTAGGAGCCAAGGCCGTGAGAGAAACATGGTGCTGGTGGCAGTGACACGGGCCCAGTGGTGCCTCGGATAAACATGGTAGTGGAGATCATGGTTGGCTCCGCCAGAGATTGAACGTTGAAGTTCCCCACTCCACTTGCACGCCTTTTCCTTGTAACACCTCAACACGAAACTTGCGTGGCATCCTATTCCTAACCCTTCTCTATGTTTGGAACTATATCATAGTTTTTTTCTTTTTGCTTTAAAAAGTAGTTTTAACTTTCAACTAATAATGTAATAAAACAGTTTTTACATCCAATGCAAAATAACAATTGACTTATAGCTTAAGAAGGTGTGTCCTCAGTTTTATTTGTTTTGAAAAAATTTTTTTGTAAAAAGCAAAACTTTTTTTTAGTTTGTTTAAAAACATTAGTTTTTAAAAAATTAATTAAATGATATAAAAATGATTTTTAAATTCAATAAAATATAAAAAAATTTCATGTTTAACATTTTATCTGCATTTCTTATTATTCTTTTATGAAATTTTTATTAATTAAAGTGGTTCAGTTTGGTGAGTCAAGATTAATCAAAGTAAATATAATAAGTAGTTAATTGAATAATTTTTTTTATGCATTCGAAAAAAAGTGGGAACAAATGGGACATGTCACATGCAGTTTTTGTACTTTTACATAAATTAAACCTATAATTTTAGTACTAATATTACTTTTTAGATCAAACACTTGAGCGGCCAAAAGTTATAATTTTTAGTTAAGAAAACATATCTTTTTATTTAAATTCATTACAAGTGTCATAGTTTAATATAATTTAAATTCTCACTTAAATCTAATCAAAAGAGGTACTCACACACTCCATCAATATGTCCATTGGAGAATAGACACAACAATATATGCCTCTAGGGCAACAATTCATCCAAACATGTCTCACAAAATAGAGAATAGCATTTTTTGGTAGATAAGTTAAGAAACAATAAAAAAAAAGAAATATTCCTTATACACTAATTATTCAAACTTAATCGTACACTTTAGAAAAAAAAAGTTAAAAAAAGTATATAATAAAATATGTATTTATTTTTCTATTACTAAAAAAATAATATAATAAAAATAATATATAAATAATATTATTAATTAAAAAAATATTAAAAATACAAAGTCGTATTGAAAAAGTAGATAGAGACACAACAGGATGACACACTCCACCCATCAGCAAATCCCACTTATTTGTCTGCTCAGCAACTTTACAGGCAATGCAATAAAAAGTTATAAGATTTTTTCTTTTTAGAAGAAGTCATAAGTTATAACCTTAAAATTGAGAATTAAGACACTAATAACTAGGGTAATTTTATATTTAATTTTCTTTTTATAGTGAATCATTTATTCATTTTATTTTATGAATATAATATATTATAATATTATAATAATTACATTACCGGTGAAGCGCGCTTCCGGTGACAACCCCATTATGTTCCTCTCAGGACAATCGAAGCCAGAAACAGAAAAACGGCTTTTTCTCTCATTTCCTTCTCTCTCTAGCTTTCGGGGTTCTTGAGGTGAGAGAAAAATCTCCTCTTTGCTGCGTTTTCTACCACTTTCTCGGTTCCATTTGCTATGTTTTTATCTCTTTCTGAATTGTTTTGTTTGGATTTGGATCCTGTAGCACTGCATCATTATCTGTGAGCTTTGACTTGCGATTTGGGTTCGCATTTGATCAAAACCCGATTTCGGTTGATTCAAATGAGTCTTTTTCTTAGCTGTAACCTGTTGCTAGCAAATTCATTTCCCATAATTTACTTCGGGAATTACTTAATGTTCAGTGCGGTATGGTTCTTGCTTTGATTTCTCTCCTGTTAATTTTTGATTCAGTTTGCGTTCAGGGTGATTTTTATTATCGTTTTCTCTCTACTGCGTCACATGAGGTGGGTTTGTTTATTTTGAGGGTTTCTATTTTGGTAATTGCTTTATAACAATTGATTTAATTGAATGGGATTTGTTAATTGTTTTTTAAAATCTCAACCCAAAAAAAGTTGTTGCATGTGATGTATAGCTATGAGAGCGGTGTTTTTAATTTTAATAATTACAATTAGAAGGAAAGTCAGTGATATCTTTAGACTTCATCTGTCAGTATCTTGTTTTATTTTGAATATTGAATAGATTTTTTTTTAGCAAAAAGCAGCGGTGTCCTATAATATGTCTTTGTGGTGAATTGGATGGCTTTTTCTAATCTTTTAGACAAGTTCTTCACATATAGGCATCCCCATAGAACTGAATGACTTTTCTGAATACTCCCACTGCATCTGCATGTTTCCTATTAAACAATTTGGAAAAACCATTGATTGCAACAGCTAAGTGTATAGAAGATTAAGCTTGATTCGCTAATTAGCATGGTTATATCATCATATTATCTGTGTGTGTGTGTGTTGTGTGTCTGTTTATGTTTGTGTGCTCATGCATTCTGTTGGATTTTCTTGCTATTTTTGGTCAGGTTCCTAAAGATGGGACTAGTACTGGGTTGTCTTCAAGTGGACCAGTCAACAGTAGCTATCAAAGAAGTTTTTGGGAAGTATGATGATGTGCTCGAACCTGGTTGCCACTTTGTGCCCTGGTGTTTTGGCAGTCAAGTAGCTGGTTACCTTTCTTTGCGTGTGCAGCAGCTAGATGTTCGATGTGAAACTAAAACAAAGGTTTGTTCTAAAAAGCATGTTTAAGATTTTTCTGTCAAGCTTATTATCTCTTTGAGATCTGTCTAACAATATGGTTATCAGTATTAGCATTAGTGTATGTTCATTACCTATGTATGCTAATTTTTACCACTAATTAATGCACTTATTTTTCCTGATTTACTCTGCTTATCTGATCTTGATATATCACATCCCATCAGGACAACGTTTTTGTCACTGTGGTTGCATCTATCCAATATCGAGCACTGGCAGACAAGGCAGTGGATGCCTTTTACAAACTTAGCAATACCAGAGAACAGATTCAAGCCTATGTCTTTGATGGTCTGCATCTGTGGCCTAAACTCTTAAAAGAAGTAGGGTTCTATGTATGTATCTTCAGGATGAAACTGATAAATTCCTATTGCTATTTCAGTTATCAGGGCATGTGTTCCAAAGATGGAACTAGATTCCTCTTTTGAACAGAAGAATGAAATTGCAAAAGCTGTTGAGGAAGAACTTGAAAAGGTAATTCCTTTTTCTGTTTTTCTGTTTTTCTGTTTTGAGAACTAAGATAGGAGCTGGACGTCCATAATGTTTGGGTTTTACTTGCTGTGCATATCAAGGCGATGTCTGCTTATGGGTATGAGATAGTTCAGACTCTTATTGTGGATATTGAACCAGATGTGCATGTGAAGAGAGCCATGAATGAGATAAATGCTGGTATGCTTTCTACATCCGCATATGTTTTTGGTTGAGCTCATATTACTCTTTTTTCTTTTTGAGACATGTAAATAGAAGAAATATTCATTTAGAGTAAATTCCAAGTCTTGAGAATCCTTTTTCAGACGTGCAAAATGCTTTTTGAGGTTCCTTGTAGTCATCATTGACTAACAGTGATTTATAATTATTGAGAGGAAGAAGGATCATAAAAACCTTTAATTTGTGTAAATGAGTCAGTGAAATTACACTGTCCTCTCTTATAATACTTGTGTAATTAATGTACAATAAAAAGGAATTAATGCAATGATCCTATTATATAATCTACATGATTCTAACATGATTCTAATTAATTCTTTACAAATTCTACACTCCCCCTCAAGCTGGAGCATATAAATCATGTGCACCAAGCTTGTTATAAATATAACTAATTCGAGGACCTCGAAGAGACTTTATGAATACATCTGCTAATTGATCATTTGAATTGACAAAGTTAGTGATGATGCATCCAGACAAAATCTTTTTTCGGATAAACTGGCAGTCCACTTCTATATGTTTTGATCCTTTCATGAAAACACTGGATTAGGGTAATGTGCAGAGCTGCTTGATTATCACAAATCAGTTGCATTTGCTTAACATCTCCAAATTTTAACTCTTGAGGCAATTGTTTCAGCCATATAAGTTCGCACTTTGCCAATGCCATAGCTCGATATTCTGCTTCTGCACTTGACCTTGCAACAACATCTTGTTTCTTACTTTTCCAAGATACCAAATTGCCTACAATTATCACGCAATAACCTGTGGTGGAACGCGTATCTGAAGGAGAGCCAGCCTAGTCTGCATCTGTAAAACTAATGAACTCCATGGACTTAATACCAAGTTAACCATGGACTCCCTTTCTAATGTCCCTATACCTATATTAACAGATTATGCTAAAACTTTAATTTTTCTGGAACTGGCTTGCCGAAGTCCTGATTAAGTGAATATCTCCCTCTAAGTTAGTGAATAATTTTTAAGTACCGTAGCCTGATTAGCTTAAAATAAAATTTATAAGTTGAGACTTGAGAAGAAAATTGTATCAGTATCTATATCCCCTCAAATGCACAGGCTTTGTTGCAGTTGAGAAACATTTTTAGCTAAAGATTTATCTTGTTTCGAGCAAAAACTTATTTAACGCTCGACTTTTTCTTCTTTTTTTCTTTACCTGTGCTTTAACCATTGCAAATAGCTGCAAGATTGAGGGTGGCTGCAAAATGAGAAAGCTGAAGCAGAGAAGATTCTGCAGATCAAGAAGGCAGAAGGAGATGCAGAATCAAAGTATCTAGCAGGGCTTGGAATAGCCCGTCAGCGCCAAGCCATAGTAGATGGGCTGAGGGACAGTGTGCTAGCCTTCTCAGAGAATGTTCCTGGGACAACATCAAAGGATGTTATGGACATGGTTCTGGTGACCCAATATTTCGACACATTGAAGGAGATTGGTGCATCCTCAAAATCCAATTCTGTTTTCATTCCACACGGACCTGGTTCTGTAAAAGATATTGCTTCACAAATTAGAGAAGGTCTTCTTCAAGGAAATGCGGCTTAATCTTGAAGTCTGACATATCATATCATTAGGGGTTTAGCTTCTCAAGTTTATGGATTTTTGTATTTATTTTGTCTACTACTTTTAACTAGTTTGGTATGTTGATATGCCTTCCCATATCCAGTGTCTTTCTCTCCATCTCTTAATCTTGAGTTGTGAATATAGTCAAATATGGTATGGGAATTTATTTTGGAATAGAAATAATGGTGGGTGAAATTACTTCATTTGTGGTTTGTGCTTTTGCTTGTATTGATGTTATGATAGAGTTGACCTTGGCTTTGTCTGCTATCAGAATTAGTGATGAGCTTAAGTCTTGCGAGTGGAGACAGTCCATTCAAAGTAGTTGAGGAGTTTGCCCTACGAAAAACTCAGATTACGTTGGACAGGATATTTCCTTATTATAGCATTGGCCTGCCTGGTTAAGCGGCAATCCCTTTTCATCAAGGTATGTACATGAACATCACTTGATCCCAAATTTTTACTCTTAGCTGTTAGTTAAAATAGCTAGCAACCATTGCAAGAAACGGGTTCTTGGATTCCAGTCATGCTGGATCAGAGCAGTTGCCCTGATATAGTTGTTCACACGAGCTTTCACCAATGTTAAGGGGTCAAGTGCATGCTGTGTGCCCATTGTAAGTAAATTTTCTTTGCTAGAAAATCTATGAGAAAGCTCCACCCCAACAGAAGTGTTCTAGTCAGCGGGTTTACAATGTGGTAACAGGAGGCATTAAGGGTGTACCTTTATGATTTCTACATTTATCACCAAAAAAACACACAAATCAGTCGGGGGAAAACCTTCAAAAATTGGGAGTCATAGATAACTATATAGCCTTCAGATTACTTAACAGAGAGAGAGAGATGCAATCAGGTCAGAATGAATGAAGTTCAGCCCTGCATTGTATTCGGTAAATTTGCCAGAAGCAGTATCAAATGTAACATCCGTCGCAACAGAGACAACATTATTTCCAACCTGACCACAGAAGTTGACAGTGGGATTTGCTGTCAATCCAATGCTAGTGCTGATTCCAGCCTACTCATGCTGGTGCTGGAGTTCCACGTTTTAAACACCATAGAGAGAGAATGAATCTCATCATTCAGGATAACTTTTAAGTGTTATTATGGGTTTTAGGCCACACATGTTAACAAAACCCTTTAACTTATGATTGTAACATTAATTCCAGTGATTTCTTTTAATTTATCTAATGTAATTCTTAGATTTTTAATTGTAGAGCCAACTATCTTTTTCCTTGGATCTATATCTGTGATATGTAACAATTTAACCCCAATTTGAGCCATTTTATTTATTATTTTTTATTAAAATTAGGGCATCAATGACATGTATGTGATTCTAGAAGGGTTAGGCATTACTTCCCAACATTTCTTTTTACCTCAAAGGAGACTACTCAATCAACGAGAGAACACTCCCTGAGGAAGAATGACCAACCACCAAGTGGCACTGCTAGTTCAAGGAGAGATTTAAACCCTTACACAGAAAATGCAACAGTCTTATTGAAATCTTTTCGAACAGTTGAGTCAATTCACATAGACCATTTGAGCTATTTTATTGTTAGCATATTTGTTGTGTTGAGAATTAGTGTCACTGGATAACCATTTCTATTAGACAATCCTCTTCCATAATAATGGTATTTGGAATCTGAGCATCCCTTATAAGTGAATTGACTATTGTATACGCAAGCCTCGTACAAGTTATCTCAGGATGAACCTGCACCTGGACTCAAGACAAGTTTTAGTTTTATTTTTCCAGATCAGAAATCTACCAGGTACTAACCATTTTATTTTGTCATTTGTCATAGTATCTCGTAAATTATATTAAAAAAATAACAAGGAATGATCATTTCACCTTCTTTTAATGAAATTATCATTTTTTTCTTTGGAGCCAAGGTTATTCCATGAATGATTATTCTCGTATGATTTAGATTTTCTCTTGTAACACAACCATTCTATTAGAGATAAATACACAAATTTTATTGTGCTAGGATATACCATAATAAATTACAAAATTCACTAGTTATTAAAATTTTTTGTATATTTTTCTCTTTGTTGTTTTACTAATAGAAAAAAATCCGGATTCATTCCTATATAGTAGATATATGAATGTATTCACCATTAGAATGAGAATAAAATTATTGTTGTAATTGGTATTATAAGAAATGTAATGGTAGTTACAGTATTGTCAATTCGGGCCAAGTCAGCTCACTTCAGGCTATTGGTTTATGGACTGGGCCATCCAAAAATAAGTGCAAACTAACATTTGTTCTGCCAAGGCTTATGTAAACTGTGAGCTAATTGGATCAACCCATTAACCCAAACTTTTATAAAAAAATTTTTTTATGAAATTTATTTATTTTTTTACAATATTTTTTAAAATAATTAAAATTAATTCTATTAAGTATTTATATATTATTTAATCAATTCTTTTTTTTAAAATATATAATTCTATTATTATATAACATAAATATTATAATTAACAACTAATATAAAATCATAACATATCAATTAGCACTAGGTAACACTTTGATAAAAACCAGTTTTTATAACATTAGAAAAAAGATCTTTTAAATACATGCATACAGCATAAATATTCGTTTGATAAATTTATAAAAACATTAATTATTTATCTTAAATTATTTTGATTATTTTCTCACTTCATAAAAATGACACAACTTGTTATTTTTCAAACTCTTACCTTGTATTTCATAAAACTAATTTTGGAAACACTCAAATTTTCAATTCATTTAAATCTTGTATTAAACTTGGTTACAGTAATAGCAATTTAATAATTAATTATTTATAAATCATTTTCAAGCATTTCATAATTTATAAATCTTACCTTAATGGATTATTAGACTACTTAGTGCAATTTTAGTTTTGATTAATTTAAAAAAAAATAAAAAAACTCTCACTAAAATTTTGATTATAAACCATTTTATGTATGAATTAATTTATTTTATATTTAAAACAATTTATAATCAAAATCTTACTAAGAGAATTTTTTAAAAAAAGTAATTTTTAATTAAAATTAACCAAAATCAAACATGCAAGAAATCCCAAGAGTCAAAAACTACTATCTGATTATTTACTAGGCATCCAAGTAAAAACTTCCATATACATCCAACAACAATTTGATTGCTGAACTATCAACTTTCATGCTCAAAATTTTACTCAAAGGTGTATCAATCAATGAAGTTCGGGTGGATTTGCTGAACAATGACAAATATAAGATTTGTTTGTGCTCATTATTTTTTACACCCCAACCCACCAAGATATGAAGAAATCAGCAGCTCCTAAATAAAGGACCAAAGGTTCAATGGGAAAGTGAAACCCTACCACTAAACTTATTGCCCTCACAGAGAGGCGCGGCCTAACTCACAAAATCACCAAGTCTAAGGCTTCAGGGCCAAAGCAAGACCAACCTTTGCACTCTTTTCAATGGCGCCAGTGTCCACCTCACCGATAAGAGAGAAGCGGGTTCTTGGATTCCAGTCATGCTGGATCAAAGCACTTGCCCTGCCATAGCTGTTCACACGAGCTTTCACCAAGGTTATGGGGTCAAGTGCATGCTGCGTGCCGATTGTAAGTATATTTTCGTTGCTAGAAAAGCTATGAGAAAGCTCCGCCCCAACAGCAGTGTTAGTCAGCGGGCTTACAATGTGGTAATATGAGGCGTTAAGGGTGTCACCTTTATCATTTCTACATTTATCAACAAAAACACACAAATTAATCAGGGGAACAATTCAACTTGTATAAGAATATCAGATAAGCCTCTCTAAAATTGGTAGGCATAGATAACTATATAGCCTTCAGATAATTACTTACAGTGTGAGAGATGCAATCAGGTCAGAATGAGTGAAGTTCAGCCCTGCATTGTATTTGGTAAAGTTGCCAGAGGCAGTATCATAAGAAAGATCTGTTCCAACAGAGACAACATTATTTCCAACCACACCAGAGAAGTTAACAACGGGATTTGCTGTCAATCCAATGCTAGTGCTGATTCCAGCATACTCATGCTGGTACTGGAGTTCCACCTTTTAAAAACAGAGAGATAATGAATGTCATCATTTAGGATAACTTGAAGTGTTACTATAGAGTCATAGACAATAAGTTAATACAAGAAAACCTAAGGTAATTTACAAGAAAGGAGAAAGGAAAATGCTTAGTACCTTGCCAGATTTCTGATCTGGAAAAATAAAGCTAAAAATTGTCTTAAGTCCTGGTGCAGGTTCATCCACAGTAATGGTTGTAAGTAGCTGAAAAGTATTCAGTCAGACAAAAGAAATGTAGCATAGCATGAGCTCTAACTGATCATCAGATATTTTGTTGTATGAGACTTATACAATAGTCAATTCAATTATATGGATCCTCAGATTCCTAATACCAATATTATGGAAGAGGGTTGTCTAATGGAAATGGTTATCCACAGACACACAAAATAATTATCAACACAACAAATATGCTATTGCTAACAATAAAATAGCTCATGTTGGGGTTAATCAGTTTTAATAGTTATATATTGCAGATGAGAGACCCAAGAAAAAAAATTTTGCTGCTTTTACAATTAAAAATCCAATAATTACATTAGATAAATTAAAAGAAATCATTGGAATTAATGTTACAATTCTATGAGAAAAATTAACAGCTCTCCACTTTGCATTCTTCTAAAACTTAATCACAAGACCATGTGGCTTCAGGTTGAAAGAAATAAAATATGGGTAACAGATAGAGCAGCTCCGCAAAATGGTTGAGTGTTCTAAGTAAAATTATCCCAGCAAGAAATTTCAACTCACATTTGAGTTAGTGTCCACTTTTACATCAGTTGTGATGTTCTTGTTCTTCAGCTTAGTGCTAACATCGGCCAAAAACACGTCACCCTTCTTGACTCCAGTTGAAGTGATTTCCTGAAAATAGAAACCCATTGAAACTGTCGGAACACTGAAACCTCAGCTCTTCTGATAAACCAGAATTCAAGCTAACTAACTAGTGAAACGAAAAAACTTGAAGTAGTTTCTTCAATCATTTTCAAATGCACATCAACCATCGCAAATAATCAGCAAATATCTCAACAGAGCAGTCAGCAGAGCTTCCAAGTCCAACATTTATAATGCTCATTTAGATTAGGTTTCCACCATTTTAAGAAAAAAATTAAAAAAACAAACGAAGAAAAGGTAGCCTCCAAAGTTCTCTTCCGCTTTCTCGGACACCAAAGATGCAATAAAATTTAGAAATTGAAGAAAATCACAAGCAACATTTCTTAATGAACAAAATAATATTCACATCACCAATTTTCAACAGAAATTCTGCTTCAAGAGCAAATATTCTTGTTAAAATGGAAAGAAAAAATACGGCAAGGACTCACCACTCCGGTGGAAGTGTAAGTGGTGATGGTGAACTTGTGGTCGTTCTGATAATCCTTGAACAGAAGGTCTGGATTGCGATTTGCGTCGTGAATAAGAAATTCATGGACGTAAAAATACGTAATAAAAAATACGAAAATTAAAGGAAAATCAAGTGAGCTGAATGTTAAAACTAAAGAAAGAAAAGACAAAAGAGCAATAAATCGGTGACCTCGAGCTCTCTTGCCGATATCGGAGTAGAGACCTGGACCTTTCACCATGATTTTCCCCGGAAAATTGAAGCGGAAAATGCGAAAAAAAAACGTACGAAAAGAGGAGAATGAGGGAAAATCTGTGAAAGTGTTGGGGGAACAGTGGTGAAGGAGAAACCCTAATATTGGGGTGATTCTGCGAGACTGAGAGGATGAACTGCAGCCGTTGGATCTGGTCTTGGATGGGAAGATGCTTTTCTAGCCGTTGATTTAGAACCGAGGAACGGGAAATGAAGTGTGGCCTCGAGAATCGGGACAAGGAAGTTGGGCATATTCTTCCTTTGGGATTCTCTTTCTATTTTTTTCGTTTCTTTTTTGAGAAAATAATACGTGTGGACATTTTAATTTAAGAAATGTTTTTTCATGTAATGTTTTATAAATAAATTTAATTTTAATTTTTTTAATAATTTTTTATATTATTATTTATTTAACATATCTTTAAAAAATATTATTATAATTAAATTTTTAAATAATATATTATCGTAATATAATTAGATGATAATATAAAATTTTTTATATTAATTTAAATTAAAATTAAACTCATCCAAATGTGAATTTAAGTGTTACTATTTAAGTTTTTTTTCATTAAACTTTATTTAGAACAATGTTTCCTATATGAAGATTTTTCGCATACCTCATATTTCTCTTTAAATTATTAAATAACAACTAAATTATGCACAAATTTTTTTAAAAGTTTAAATTTTTCAAAATTTTTAACATAATTTGTTTAAACAATGGTTTTTTTAATAATTCATGCACAAAATATTAATAGATTATTATAATAAAGATATTGTTAACGTGTACTCATAAGTTAAAAAATTACAAATATTAAATATTAAATAAAAATTAAAAGCATTTAATGTTTTAAAATTTTAAAACAAATTTAATATATTTTTCTTTAAATAAGGATGATTTCATTAGAATAATAAATAATATTAACATGTGTCTTAAGGCATGAGTTAACAAAATCTTTATAATAATATTAGATAATTTTTATATTTATTTTTTAAAATTACTCTAGCACACTACTTTTATTTTATCCATAACTTAATGAGTTGATAAGCATTTGTTAATTACTACTTTTACTTAAGAAACGCTCAAACATTTATTATGAAAATTAAGAATCAATAAATATTTTAAAACTTATAAATAATATTAGTCCTTATTAAAATACGAGATCGTAGCAATACTCTTTTTTTTTTAATTGATTTTTTTTTTGCTCTTTATCTATTTTTTTTTTCGAGTCATAGTTTTTTTTTATTGTGAGGTGGGGAAGAAGCATAACCCAAGTAACATTCTCAAACCTTAATCATGGGTCAATAGTTAGGCCCAACAGCAATGAAGCCATGGGGTGATAACATCCATTAATACACTGTTAATAGACACAACCCAGCTTGTACAACTTCAAGTGGTAGGACAATATTGGTGAGATGCAAAGAACACACAAAAAACACATGCGTGATATAATATTGCTATTATTAATATATTAGGTAATTTTACATATGTTTCATCCAAAAATATCTTATCTTAAAAATTTCAAAACATGTGGGTTTCTTTCAAAAACTAAACTTGGAGAGACAAGCGATGACCCGTCAACAAATTTGCATCAACAAATAATAATGAAGTCAGATAGTTGATGGAAAAGTAAAGCACGATAAAGTTGGGATGGGGTTGCAGAATTTCATGCAAAATCCACAAACTATTGATTTAACCCAATGGTCATATTTTTGTGATGCACAATAGCCTTGGCCCTTATTTATATTCACTATTTCATACAACTATGCAAGTCTCATATTCACTCTAAGTTGAGGTAATTCCATTCAAACTTTTTTATGCATTTTTTTTTTACTGTTAAACTCTTATAAATTCACCTCTTAAGTTGTAATAGGTTGGCACGTGATTGGCAATGTAAGAGTGGTGTCTTCACAATTATTCTTTTAAACTTCAACTGTGGTACTTTTATGAAAAATTGTGAATGAAACAACTGCATAAGTAACATTATTTGCTAATATAATTTGCACATTTACAACAATTCTTTTTAGCTACTTTCACATTAATCTTCTAATGGAAAGAGTAACTATTTATTTAGATTTTATAATCAACAAATTTTTTACAACTTACAAATTAGAAGGATAATAAAGAGTTTATAAGGAGAATTATAAATTAAAATTCCTAACAAAAATATTTTTAGTTTGTGAACAATTAATTGATAAATTAGTCCAGATATGATTAACAAAAGATCCACTATTTCATCATTCTTTATCACTCTTAATTACTACTAAGTTAAAATTACTTTTTTTTTAACACTCGAACCTGAAAAAGAAATAGTTGACATATATAAGCAGGTCAAAACATATAATAACCAAAAGAAAATTCATGTATCATCCTATGAAAAGTTGGAATACTGATTTTTTTTTTTAAGGAATGGTATTGTCTGCTGAACGTTTCTATGCTATGTTTTGTTTCAAGGAAAGAAAATTTTAAAAGTTTAAGATATCTCTCTTGATTGGAGAAAGGAAAAAGTGAAAGGAAGAAAAAAAATCCCAATATAAAATTTCAAATTTCTTCTCAGAAGTTTTCCTTTTTTTCTGTCATCCAAACATAATCTTAGAGTTACGAGGGCAAACAGGGGCAATGAAGAAAACCAAATGCCATTTTTGACCCACCCTTGAGCTGCCACATTGTCACTGATTAACATAATCTTTTTAAATATCCAAACCAATAATGTTATTTGTACATCATTTTTATTACACTATGTTTACACTTTTGTTATAATAAAACAAAAAAACATACACATTGCAACACACACACTTCCTCTATTTTTTTCTTCCTAAACAGGGTGGTGTAAAGTTTTGTGTAAATGTTTTGGTGGGTATCAAACATTTTTGTATCTAAACAAGTACTTCATCAACCAACAGGGTTACTAGTTGCTGATTTGCGGTGGCGCACTCATACTACACACTCATCATCACAACTTTGATGAGAAAATAATTAATTATATGTTTAAATTAACTTATTTTATTATCATAATAACTTAAAATCAAAATCTTCATAAATTTTTTTTTAAAAAACAAAATATTTTTTTTAAAAAAAGCATTTTTTTTTCTTTAAAAAAAGCTACTCCCAAACATGCACTAGGTTAATTGTTTGCCCATAACAAGTTGAAGTTTACAAGATACACAAATTACATTGGTTGAAACTCGAAGCAATAATAGGTCATACAATCAAAGTCACTCAAGTGGTAACAACATATATTGGGGGTTATAATCTGTACTATATATTAAATTTGGCTACAATGAGAGCCTTTCAGATAGTCATTTAGAGCAATTTCTCAGCTCAATCGACTGACTTGTCGAATCTCCACCCATTAATAGAACAAGAGCAAACTTTAATATACAGGATAAATTCCCATTAATAGAACAAGAGCAAGTATAAATTCTCATGCATGAATTTAGACATGATTTAACATGTTTCCCCCAAAATCAAATGTTCTAACATATTGTCATACCATTTCATTTCATTACTTAAGCCTATCAAAATAAAATTTGTAAATTCAATTTACATAATGCTAATTAAAAAAAAAACATAAAAATGCCAATGCCCGTACAACGCGGGCTAAACGAACTAGTATATAATAATGTTACTCCCCTTGCTTTGTCATGATTGATATCTAACAATAAACTTGGACTTTTGGATATTTCCAATGCAACTGATATAACCTCCCAGGTTCTTACTGAGTGTTAACACACTTCAAGTAAATTCAGTTTGATTTTGATGTCATGCAATCTATTGTAACTCATATGATGAAAAGCTGAAACCTGATCTTCCATCGTTTGTGGATTTCAACTCTAGCTTCTGAAAAGGGCTGCAAACGGTCCATGAATATTAGTCAAAAACTTTCTGAAGGTGGAACAGAATGAATAGTGATAACAGTAACAAAAAAATTGCAGAATGATCTGATAAGCACATGCTTAGGATATAAATAACAAACAGAATGACTGATAAGGATACTGAAGTGCAGGCAGAAGAACTGAGACCCCAAAATGAACCAATAAGAAAAGGAAGAGAAGAGCACCTGCTGTTGGGATCGTAATAGAACCCACTGATAGAGCCATCAATGCAAGAGAAACAAACATAGTAAAAGCCAGCTATAGTTAACCCACAGTCTGTTCCAACATTCACAAAGTACTGCTCCTTCCATCTGTGCAACAAAGAATTTAACGAAATTGGCAAAGTTTTTATTTCAAATACAGTAAATTCTTTCAACATTTTCATTTTCTAAATAGTGAAAATCAAGTTACCATGAATATGTAAGGATAGTTGCTTAGGTCCAAAGACTTGCCACCATCTACCTCTACTTGGCCCTGTAAATATTGACGTTAATTAAAATAGTGCATATGATGCATTTTACACCACATGATAGCAAAATTTAGGTCATTACCATGAGAGGGGAAAAAGATGGAAACTTAGTCCAGTGCCTTATATCATCATCTGGTCTGAAAATAATAGAAAAGACAGAAATACAAAACAAACAAAAGTTCATCAAGACATAAGGATATCTGCATGTAGATTCATGAAGCAATATAGCACCATCCACACTAGAAGTGTGACATCATCAGTATTATTCAAATTAAGATCCATGCACAATTTAAGAGTTATTTCACAATAACATACGTTGCTTCCCATTTGCCAGTGAAGAAAGTATAATTCTTAGTATCAACAATCTCCCCTTCCCAGAATGTTACTACCTGATATAAATCATCAAAGACAAAGTAAATGCCATAGTGATTTTTCTTTCTATCTGAACCTCAGAGAGTATACAACCAGAGCATATAGGGCAAAATCTCTCGAAAACTTCTTTGATTAGGTTGAAGAATATACTTGTTCTGCATGACAACACCATTTAGGAATAGTTTGAAGCAGGAAAAGTACATGGATAAAGTAGTCTCAATTGAATTTTACATCATAAGTCAAGTCCTACTGGACATATTATACACTGTAATGAAACCAAATATGCTATTTCCTGGAGGTTTATAAGATGACCAGATAAGGAATAAAAGCATAGATAGCAAACTAATTTCTAGCACGATTGTATTGGTCACTTCTACATAGGAATGGCAAATGGATGGATTGAATGGATTCTGAAACTGGATTATAATACATGGATTAAAAAATAAATCATTAATCGATTTAAGATTTGTTAAAAAATTATTAAGAAAATCTAATCCATCTATTATCAATTTAATGGATGGATATCCAATCCATCTATTAATTCATTTTAATGGATAGATATCCAAGCCATCAAATGAATTTATAATTAATTATATTTTTATTTTATAAAATTCCTTGAATTATTAAAAGAAATAATTTAGAAATTAAATTGATGACAACTCAATATTCAAAATATAAAATTTTAAAAAACATTGGAGATAATAGGAGAGGGTGAATTTGACTTTCAATTCAAATGGAGATAGATAAAGAGAACGGGGCATTGTTTAGTGATAAATTAAAAGGGTGGGCATGGGTTGGAAAATGTTTTCTCCTTAGCCCGATCTACTCATGTGTGGATAGAGATGGGTTGAACCCGTGAGTTGAACAAACAAAAAGAAATGAGGATCTGTTCCCATGAAGTGAAATGACAGAAGGACATCGTTCCACTTAAGGAGTATTTTTTTGGTTCCTATAAGTGGAACGACGTCATTCCACTTATGGGAATGTTTGATGCATCAAAATGGCGTTCCCATAAGTGGAATGATGTCATTCCACTTATTGGAAACCAAAAGAAACCCATAAGTGGAATGATATCGTCTATTTATGGAGCAGAAAAAAATAAAGGCATTGTTTCACGCAAAAAAAATTAGAAAAAGATAGATGAGTGGTCATTTTTGTGCAGGTTAATTACCGACTCATCCCAACTCACAAACGATGGGTTAGGTCAGATCTGCGTGTTAGGTTGGTTCAGAAATCACCCAACGCGTATGGAATGGGTCATTTTGCGGGTTTGTAGGTTGATCCAACCTGCCAAGTGCTGATCCCCCTAATAAATTAGTATTAAGCGCTGCAAATGCTATAGTTCTTCTTTCTCTTTGATCACAAAAGCTCTCAAAAGCACATTTAAAGCTAGGAGTATTTGCAGTTTGGATTGGTTTGGTTTTGAAAGGAAAAGTCATCTAAACCAAACCAATCGGTTTTCCTGTATTGAGAACCGATCAGTTTTGTTCTAAATGGGGAACCGAACAGAACCAAACTGTCCTTAATCGGTTTGGTTCAGTTCAGTCCAATGGGTTATTGAAAAAGCACTATTTTTTTTCAAATAATTCATGTCGAACTTTATTTTTTTCTTTTAATGACCCAATTAACATAAATATCTATATGTTATCAAATAGATATTGATAACAAATTAACTCGAACATTTCCATAAGAATAACAACAAATAAAAATCTAATCATCGATATATATATATATATATATATATATATATATATATATATATATATATATATATGAGTTCAGTTGGGTTTTGTTTGGTTCAATTTTAAAAATAAAATCCAAAAACTGAACGAATTGGTTTGCATACAAAGAGAACCAAACAAAACCAAAATCAATCGGTTTTTTCATTGGTTTGGTTCGTTTGTTTTGGTTTTTTCATTGGTTTGGTTCGTTTATGAACACCCTTATTTAAAGCCAATCATTGATTCAGTGAAGCCTTTGGAAATGGAACCAAGAAAAAGAATGGTTGAGAGAGAGAGTGAGTAAGTATAACGTACGCCGGTGGCAGAGCGAGTGGTGGCACCGGCGTGGAATCAGATGACCACGGTTGGCTTGATAATCATCACTGTTGGTGTTCACTTTTTTCATTAGAGTGTGAGACCCACATCTACAATGTTCAAGGTAGAGGATGAAGTGCTCCTTGGTTTGGCTTCATTTGGTGATGATCAGGTATGGCAGCAAATTTTATCCACCAGCACACCTGTCTCATTTTGAATGGTGCCTTCAAGAAGATTATACCCTTCTAAACTAATCATTTAGGTAAAAATGGGAAATAAATTCAAAATGGTTGGTGCACAATAAATTCTCATTTGGTCCACATGAATGGGTTTGTTATGGGTGGAGATCCACTGGATACAATCCAGTAACCATCCAGCAAATAACCTTGATCCATTAATCGAGTCCATTAAAAATTTTATAATAATTGGATGGATTGGATGGATGATTATATTGCCACCCCTACTGCTGCAATATAAAATGAGAAAAGTGATTGTTAATCATGCAAGTTAACTAGAAATATGAAGAGAATTACTATGTAAAATATATGAGTATGACAAGTTTGCCAACAGTAGATTAACAGCAATCTAAAAATTCAAAAGGTCAGTTGGCTAGTATAGTACTTAACAAACATTACTTCATGCCACCAAATGGAAGTTGAACAAATACCACGAATGCATGTCTGTGAACAGTTTGGTAAATAAACAGAGAAAACAAATAAGTTATTCTGATAAAATTTATTATAGATTAATGCTCTCCTATATCTATAGATTCCCAATTTTGGCAAACAGTAACTAACACAAGAAATAGTTCAAATTGAACTAGAACAAGAATATAAACATGTATATTTTCTAATGGAGCAAACCATCCACAAAGATAGTAGTAGTCTTGACTCTTGATTTCTTTTCTGTTTTCATTTTTTAGGAAAGAAGAGCAATAAAGAAATTGCTTACTGGTGTGTCTGCCATAGGAACATTAAGAGCTTCCATGGTCCCACATAGATACCCATGCTCAAGGTCACATCCTTGTATACGGACATTTACTCTCCATGCTTCATCCTTTTGTAGGCTAGAAAAATTCTGGGTGCCAGAGAAGGCCTGTGAAATATAAACACCTTGAGTATGTAATCGCAGTAAGACATACTAGATGGCTGAAAGATGTGAAATCTAATTCAGTGGTGTCTAAAAGTTGTTGTTTTCTCTAGGACACTATTGCTAGACACTATCCATTAATAAGACTGGCTAATAGCAGCCTCTCTCCAATTTTCTAGTCCCAAATCCTTAAGTACAAACAAAGAAGAATAGAAACAAAATCTTTTAGCAGTACTTCTAGATTATAATTTAATCAGTACCTCTTGAACATAGCTGTTAGAGGACTAACGTAATTAATGAGAGGAATCAATAAATTTCTAGTAGAACAAATTAAGTTTGTAAATATCATAGCAAAAGTACTCTGTGGTATCCTAAGACACACTGCATCCATATGAAATGCATATTTTCCCCTTATGCACTGAGATCATTGTTCTTCATGGCATTCAGAAATATGAAACTTCTACGTTGTAGTTCATCACTAATGCAAGAAATAGAATAACCAAAGCTAATTATTGAAATTTGAAGCTTGAAACAAGTGTGCTTAATTCATAGCTATTAAGCATCATAAAACTGGAATCCATGCAAATGCTGACTTCTTACTAAGAAATCGATGACACAAAAGCATTTCATATCACATACTCTATCTCTCATGCCGTTTAAAAGGTTGAAAGGAAACCAACAGAAGAAATTTCCTGCTCACTAAATGTTGCAAAACTTGGTAAAGATAAAGACAGGAAGATGAAGTGAAAATGAACTTTTAAAAGGAAGGTACTGTCATTTCACTCCAATCCACTCTATCACTTCCTTTTCTCACCTATCCCTAGCAAGGGCTCAATTTCTTGAAATGAATTTATATGTTCAAGCAAAGAACCATAAACTCAATCTGCTGTATGGTAGTAGCCTTAGTAATTTTCTTTCTCACTAACAGATGAAATACATTTTTCTTACATAACATGCATAAAGATCTACAATCGCCACTGAGACACTATAATCCCATAGACGTGCTCAATCACATTTGTTAAATTAATGGCGTACGCATATAAATTCCCATCATCAAAGGCTAGTGCCTAGTCCTAATTGCTAATTTGAACCTAATGATCACTTTGATCAAACCCGGGCATACATTTTTGTATTCAATGTATCTAAAAGAAGAATTAAATTCTTTATATTCCAAGAATTGGACATGGAACAAAAAGGAACAAACTTGAAGAAAATGAACAGGGAAATGCAGTAAACCTTAAACAAGGAACCCAACTACCAAAGCAGCCCAGAATTTGCAAACCTTAAACAGTAAACATTAAAAAAAGATGAAGAAAAGAAAAGGAGATATACCTGCCCAACGCCAAGAAGTGTACAAGCTTGGAATGAAGTCCGCCCAGAATTTGCGCCTACGCAAACAATCAAACAAGAAACGAAAAACTTTGTGGGATAATAATCTTCCAAAAATTAAAAAAATATATAGAGAGAGAAAAAAACAAGAAAAATTTAGAAATCCCCCACTGAAAAAAAAAAAGAAAGGAAAAGAAAAAAGAGAAAAGCAGAGAAAGAGAGGGTGCATTTTCGATAATTGCAATACCCGAAACCTGAGAAGGATGTAGAGCTTTCCAATACTCTCACAGGCATAGTCTTAAACTGACCCAATTTTCCCAGAATTTGATGGTAGCCTCGAGTATTTGAGAAATTGCTGCGGACAGCCCAACAGCGGAAGGATCCCTGAAAGGTGCAACTTCGACGGGGAAGATATTCACTGTGTCGCAGAGCCATATACTCCTACCAACCCAGTTAAGTGCCAAGGCCAAAAGGCCACTCCCACCTTCAGTTTTGTTTTTATTTTTATTTATTTTTATTTTTACATGAAAACTTTTTAGGTGGGGATTTACTAGAACACAGCTCACTATTGTCTTGTTTTTATTAGGCAACTTTTGTCAACGGGTCCGGGCTTGATCTGATTTCTCTCAACATCCTCCCAGTTTCCTAGGTCCGTTTTGCTGATGTAAGAGTTGTCTTTCGCCTTGTAAGGGATAGAAAATTCACGGTTGCTAATTGAGTTAAAATGTATTTGAATTAAATTTTATAAATTTAATTTTATATATAAAATTTTTTATAATTTTGATTTTGGTAAAGTCAATTTAAATAAAGTAATTTTATAAACTTTAAATGAAATAAGCTTTTAAGATTATAATCATATTTAAAAATAATATAAATATTAAAATAAATAAGATAAAATATAATTTACACTTATAAAGTTTATTCCATAATTAAATTATCTCTACAAAATTATTTTTGTTTCACTAAATTTTTTTAAACTTTAGTCTAACTTAAAAATATTAATTTTTTTTGTTAAATAAAATAGAGGTTAACATCTAATTTTAAGTTATAGTAAACTTTAAAAGGGTTTAGTATGATAAAAAAAATTTTAGGGAATAATTTGATATTAGAATAAATTTCAGAGATATAAATTATATTTTATCTTATAAAATTTTTTAACTAAATAGTTATGTAGTATGCACGTAAGGGTGACCTCCCTTTGATTTAACAACAAAATTAACGTTTTTAAGTTAAACTAAAATTTAGGAGATTTAATGAGATAAAAAAAATTTATAAGAGTAATTTGATATTGAAATAAACTTTAAGGTTATAAATTATATTTTAGTCAAATAAATAAGATAAAAAATGAACAAAAATTAATTTAAACTTCCAAAAACCTATTTAGGCTATGAAAATGCTCACCAAAACATGTCATTATACTACTTATTTGTTAGAGCCACGACTAGCCACAACTCACTCACAACTACAACTGTATTTGAGTTCATTTAAATTCATATTGTAGCCAAGTCTAGGGATGGTGTTATATCTAATTATATCTGTTCCTGCAAATTTAAAAATTTGTTGAGAGCAATTGACCTGTTCTTTCAACAAGGGTACTATTATGCTCGTCTATTAGTATTAGTTCAGAGTATTTATATATGTTTGCAAATTCATTTTATGTTACTTTTCTTGCACAAGTATGTGATACTCCTTTAAAAGAATCCCTCAAGTTTTCACATTGATTTTCTATGATTTTGCTAAAGACTTGTGGCTTGTTTCTTCTGCTTAAGATATACAAGCTCAAACAACAAATCTATTGTAATTAATGAGACAAAATAGTGCAATGAAAGAGGCAGCTTTCATATCTATTACACTGTTATCGCTAAGCCTGAACATAGTACTCGACTACTTTTGAGACACCAAACTTTGCTTCTTTAATCTATTTCATTTAGAATATAATGCAAAATCAAATAGCAAACACACTAATTAGGAGTAAGATAAAATTAACTATAACGAAACAACATGCCCCTTTCATGTGCCTTGTTGAAATCAACGACCTTCAGAAAAAAGTGATTCAGCAATTGAAGAGGTATAGGAGAATGGTCTATCCATAGAAGATGGATAGGACAATGGAAAGTCCTGAAATTTTTCATGGTGACCAAACATTAAGCCAGTGGAAGATAAGTTAAGCAAAGACAAATCTGGCAAAGGCACATCCCTCTCCAAGTACTGCATAACTTGGCGCATGCTTGGCCTAGCCAAAGGCTCTGAATGTGAGCACAGCAGACCAAGTTTCAACACCAGCTCCACCTCCTCTGCCCAATAATTTGTTCCCAAGTTTGGATCCTTTGCCTTAAGAATCTCACCTTTGCTCCAGCAATCATACACCCAATCAACCAAAATTGCACTCTCACTTTCCCCTCCTTGCTCTATGGGCCTCCTTCCACAAGCAACTTCTAGCAGAAATGCACCAAAAGCAAACACATCAGAGCTTGTAGTGGCCCTGCCAGTTCGAGTATGCGCCGGGGCAAGATATCCAAGAGTTCCAACCACATGGGTAGTTTGAAGATCACTTCCATGATCATACAACCTTGCAAGGCTAAAGTCCCCTAATCTACCATTCAATTTTGCATCCAATAGAACATTGCTAGCCTTTATGTCTATGTGGACCACAACTTGCTCCCATTCTTCGTGTAGATAGAATAGACTTAAAGCAACCCCTTTGGTGATTCGAAATCTCTGGCTCCAATTCAGGGTCACTCTGGGTTGGTTATAGAGATACTTATCTAGGCTTCCATTTGGCATGTAGTCATAGACTAAAAGCAGCTCACCTTTGCGTCTGCAATAGCCTAGAAGGGGAACCAAATTTCTATGGTGAAGACAACCTATGCTAATGATTTTTGCCACAAATTCCCTCGTTCCTTGTCTGGATTCATGGGAGACCCTCTTTACTACAACCTCAATTTTGGAAATTGGCATTATTCCTTTGTAGACTCTACCAAATCCACCACTGCCCAGAAGCTCATTTTCCCTGAACCCCTTTGTGGCAAAGTAAAGATCTTTGTACTTGAATCTATGAGGACCATAGTCCTGCTCCCAATCTTCAAGCAACTTAGCAAACTTCTTTTTCCTTTTGATGACATAAACCACTGCCAAAGTTACCATGAGAACCAAACTGAGTGAAATCAGAAGCAATCCTACTGTCAAAATCTTATACTGTTCTTTATCACCTAGTCGCGGCAGCTTGGGGAGTTCAGAGATTACAAGTTGTTGAGCCTGACCATTGACCCTAAAGCTCCAACCCATAACATAATGGGAAGTTAGGACTGATCTAGTAGAGGATGAGTATCCAACATACATGCTATTATTCAAAATTGAAGAAAGATCTTTGGTCAATGATAACAAAGGAATTTCTGGTTTGTCAATGTTGATTGGAGCTAAAGTAACATTAATCTGTTTCTTTACCCCCATCATATTCTACTCATACCTGCATTGGGTGGCCACTGATAAGGCTCAAATTCTTGAACCCACCACTATAATATCCTGTAGGAGCTGATTCAGCTGACTTCAAGTCATCAATATCAATTCCAACATGGTTGTCATTGATATCAGCAAACTCGTTGCTCTGGATGGTGTCAAGTTCCAGGCCAAAGACATGGTTGCTGGCGTTGCCATTGTTGGTCTCATTGAAGAGGCCAAGGTACTGGCTTAGCAGAGCACCTGGAAGTCCTCTTGTTAGAGAAACCACAAAAACTATCCCATGATCACTCAGAGTGGGATACTCAGATCTAATAGCAAACACAAAATTGGTAGAGAAAGAAGACACGCTGCCATTAAAGGAGTCCTTGAAAACTATAGGGTTGGGGTAGAAAGCATGACCTTTTTGTTGCTTGGTGTCATTGGTGAGTCTGAGTAAGCCATTATAGGTGAACTCAGCAATACCATCAAGGTACAAATTGGCTAGTTGGAACCCATTATAGATGAAACTGGTATCTTCACTGGCTACCAATTTCACCATCAAAAACACCACCGATACAAGCTTGAGAGACATGGCTAAACTATGCCTCTTTTGGCCAATATTTCTTCTTTCTTTGATTCTCTCTTAAACCCCAAAAGGCCAAAATGTGAAAGCATGAATTTGAACTTTCATTTGGGGCCTACGCGGAAATATCCTGGCACATTGGCTGTAAAGAACCCAAACTTCCTCATAGGTTCATACTAGCCTCTCCAGGTGTTATTTAAGGAAGTGACAAATCAAGAGTTGTGACTTTTTTTTTTTTTGTGGGAGGTACAAATTCAAGAGTTGTGATTACTAAACAAAGTAGCAACAGCAAAATTATTTAAAGCGAAAAATCATAAAATTAGTTTACATTTAATTAAGTTTTTGGTTCTAAAATGAAAAAAATTGTGAAATAATATTTTGTGTATACTTAATGATATGATATCTAATGTGAATACAAAGGCACAATGAACACTACGTAGTTAATCAACACAGTTATCATTACATAACTAATAATTCTATTAATTGATGAGTGGAACGAAGTTAGTGGGTTTAAAAAAGATTTAGGATAAAAATGAAATAAAATATAATTATGGGATAAAAGTAAAACATAGAGGAAAATTATGGAATGAAAAGTATATTCTTTCTTATTTTTATTTTCTGATTACTTTAGTTCTTTTTTTTTAATTTATTCATTTTAATATCTCAATTTATTAATTGCATCTAATATTATTTTTATGAAGAACTTTTATTTAAATTATTTTGTTAATTAAATTGTCACGTGTCATGTTAGAGTTTTTTTTAAAAGTTAAGACTACATCATTAATAACTGTTTGAAAATGTCTTTATTTAACAAAACAATTTAGATAAAAGATTAATTCAAAGATAACATTTGATGTAATTAATAAATTAAGAGATCAAAATAAATAAGTTAAAAAAAATTGAAGGATAAATATGAAACAAAAATATAAAAATAAAAATACAATAAAATCATTCTTTTATTAAAGATACATTGAAACTGGTCAATATATGCCACTTGTATCATTTTCAATCATATAATTTAAACCATTTTCTATGTCATTTTCAATTAGACAATTAACCATTTTCTATTGCTATAATCAATATTTCTAGTGCCGTAGCTCTATGGAGAACTGGATATTGGATGGGAATTTGAGGTTTTAAGGTCATGTCAAAGTGTGCAACTACGGTCAAATAATATATGCTTGAGTGGGGGAATAGGTGCCCCTCTCTTTGTCGAGTGATGTGGTTCTTTCAACATTTTTCCAGAAAAAAGAACACAAAAGAGAAAAAAAAGAGAAAAGAAAAGTAAGAAACAGGAATAAAACTTACTTGCTTACACTTACTCCTTGCATTCATTTCTTGTTTTTGCTTTGCAAAAGAAAAAACCCTAGCATGCTAGCATGCAATTGGTGCTTTATAACGTCTTCCTCCTCCAAACAAGAGAGAATCTTAAATGTATTTATTATAAGATAATTTTTTATACTTATTATTGAATATTTATTACATTTATTTTTAATGTTAATCATTATTTGTAATATAAATAATTGATGACAATGATAGTTTACTATACCGTGACATACATTTAATGATATAATTAAAATAATTAGAGTAAATCTCATTTTTTTTTAGTTTTTAAAAGATATAAGTATTCTTACTTTAGTCATTTAAAAATTTTTGACATTAATTTAATTTTTTAATAATTTAAAAATTTCAGGCACTCAATTATATAAAAATGATATCAATTTAATCTCACAATCGTATAAATTATATCAAGTTAGTCCTTGAAAAATAATTTTGATTTTACTTCTTATTATTGAGGAACTCAATTGATGTCAAAATTTTTTAAAACACCAAAATAATAATACTTATATGTTTAAAGGATTAAAAATGATATTTACTTAGAAAATTATATTCACTAATAAACTATACATAAACATTTTTCTAATAATAGTATACTATACATAAATTTTTTTCTAATAAGAGTATTAAGGCTTGCATTTTTTTTTTTGGTCAGCAAGTATTAAGACTTGTGAAACAAATAAAGTTGGCGCTCCCTTTCAGATTTGGGTTTTGCTAAACGACATAAAGTTGGTCCAATCACATTAGAATTCTTGTGTGTTTTATTCCTTTTGTGAATTTGAAATGAAATATGGAAAGTATAGTTTATGAAGATACATTGGATTTTACTTTTGGTAAAATTTGATAGGTGTTCCTTATATCACAAAAATAAAGTTTATCTCCTATTATTAAACATTTCTTTTCAAATGAAAGGGAAAAAAAAAAGAATGAATAAAAATTAAATTTATAAAATCAAGACGACTAGTGTTTCGTGAGTTATGAATTTATTTTTTATTCAAGTGCCAACTATGATTTGAGCTTACCATTGTACTAATGAATGACACATATTATAGATCATACATAATATAATTTGAAAACATATTTTAAAAAAATATACTTCTATTCAATAAGAAAAATTTATTTTCTCACTTTCAGCTACAATATATATAAATTGATATATCTATTTATTAAAATAAGTTTTGTAAAATGAAATTATAGTTAATATGATCTATTTTAAGTTTTTAAATAGATAGAAAATATTTTATTACTCACATGGTAAAAAAATTAGGAGACAAAAGACAATGTAAGAAAAACACGTGAACCTTTCTTAGAAAATAAAAAACAAATGAGTAAGAATAATACTAAAGAAGACCGAACATATTAAAATAATCAGACTAACAGACAAAATGTGTGTTTGGATTACCTTATTTTATAGTCAAAATAGTTTATAATTAAAATCTTTTTGAGAGAGCTTTTAAAAAAATGATTTTTTTAATTTATTGCTAAACATGCTATAAACATTGTCAACGTCATATTAATTAAATTAAAATATTTACTTCAAAAAGAAATTAAATTAAAATATTAATATAATTTTTTCTATGTGACGTTTAATGTCATTATAGTTTTTTTTTTATTAAAAGTGCAAGCAAAAGATAAATAATCTAATTAAGGGTTGAATCTCCAATATTATTATCAAATCTTAAGTCTATTTTGTATCATTTGTTTTTTTCCAAAATTTTCAAAACCTAATCCATATCCCAAAAAGAATCTTATCTATACTATTACATAGATATTCTCCTCTTTAGTCTCAAATTTTTAATTTATCAAAAAATTATTTATAACTAATTGAATACAAATAAAAAAGGAAAAAATTTATAAATAAAAATATTTTTTAATAATTATATTTTACAGATATAATTAATTTTAAACACATAGAGTTATCTATTTATTTTTTTACAAAATTATTTTTATTTAACTAATTAATTTATAATTATAATAAAATTGTAATTAATTAATTTATAAAATAATTATATAAATAAAAAAATAAATTAAGGGGTACGTCAGTGTCACTTAATATGCTAGTTAATAATAATTCTCTCTTAAAAAATTGTCTTATTAAAAATTCCTTTTTGGAGTAAAATCAACAGAAAATGAAGAGAAAAAGAATAGATGAAATAACAATTTACCTTTTCTTTATTTGAATGTCATATATATGACTGGAATATGAATGAAGAAAGAACTTAAAATCTTATTAATTCATAGGTAAATTTTGTTGAAATGGTACTTTGAAAAACTAAAATTTGTAATATATAAAATACGCTATATTGCCACATAGTTTTTTTTTTTCTTAGTAAACATTAATTGTTGAAGAATTTAAATCTAAGGGTTTTAAATGTAAGATTTGGCTCATTTAAAGTGAGAGATTTATTTTAAGAAGTAAAGTCTTGAGTATTAACTATGAATAAAAAAATTAAGAAAGTATATTTTAATAATCTCATAATTTATTATATATGTACATATATTTTATCATAATTTCTACTGTTAATTTTCTTATCAATAATTAATAGTCTTTACTTTACCCTATAAAATAAATCCCTAACTTTAAAAGAGTTAAATCCTTTAATGTAATGATTAAACATACTTCAAAGTTAGAAAAAATTTAACAGAATTTGGTCAGATTCACTTTAATTCATTGGTGATTGTTGAATAAACAAAATAGTAAAAACCACTTATTAATTTAATAGTTAATAAATATGCCAACTCATTTTGTTAAATATTCTATCAGAATAATTCTAATTATGTAACATTTTTCTCATTGATTGTCTTATCTTAATATTTAGATTTTAATCTTGAATCAACATTTAAAGAATTAATTTTTTTGTTCCAAATACAACAGGTAATTTGCAAACTAAAAATATAAAAGGCGAATTTAAGTTAACTAATATCATTTTCATTTCTCTCTTATTGTTTTATGTTTCCCAAACAAAGTAAATGTAATTTTTATCTCGAATTCTTATTCCCTAAAACTATTTTCTCTTCTTTTGCCTTTGATTCTTAGTACCGAAGTAACATTGCTTCCTCTACTTTCACAGTTTCACTTTCACCCCTTCGAACAAAGTAAAGCTAGTTTGGTTTTGAACTTCTGCATTTCCTTTACACACTAGTTGCTTGTAATTGAACTTTCTATTCCATTCTGAGCTCTTTTTTCTTTACCCCATTCTGAATTCTGAATCTGGAAACATAAAAGCCTCTCAGTTGAATATTATATATATGGCCAGGGATAGTGGTGATTTAAGTATGTGTTTAGTTTAATTTTTGAAAACCTTAAAATTATTGTTGGAGTAAAGTTTATCTTTTGTAACTTTTGTTAAGATTATAGTTTAAAAATTCTAGAAACTAATCCAAATCCACTTTAAATATATGTTTGGTATGTGAGTAAAAATAAAAGTAAACTTTTTATAGATGAAATTTGTATACAATTTTGTATACGAATCTAATATATAAAAATCTCACTTATGTTTTTAACCAGGTACCAAACTACCCATAAGAATTCAGATGCATTTTTTTTTTAACTTTTATCTATAAAGGGTCTTTTTTACCAACGGAAGTAAGAAACTAAGTGTGTGCTTGGGTTAGATTTGTAAATTTAATTTTGGATAAACTTAATTTTGTAAACTTAATTTTGGTTAGCAATGAGTTTTGAGTGAAGTAATATATGTTTGAAAAATTTTATCTGAAAATTAATTTTGACAAAATAAATGTTATTTAGATAGTATTGATCAAAATTACTTCTAAATATATAATTACAAAAAATGATATAAGTTAAAGTATAATAGAAAAAGACAAAATAAACTATAAAAAAGAAATATCAAGGTTAAAAATATCAAAATTTTTTCTAATTAACTTGTGCTCCAACGCGAAAGTAACAAAATCTTGCTTCAACAAAAACCTTAATTTAAAGTAAAAAGTAATTTTATTTTGTAATTATTAAATATTATGGCACAACTTTTGAGGCATGATTTTTTCCCTCAAACGAATTTCTAGGGCAGCAAACACGCATTAAGTAAAGAGTTAATACAAAATTACTTCCTAGACTAGAAGGTAGTGTTGGTGTTTCTAGTGTCTACAGAGTTAAAGAAATTATTGGAGGAAAAGTAGATGAATAAGATTGATGTGTTATTAAATTTATTTTAAATTTTTAATTTATAAAGTATTTGATACTTTCATTTTTTTTCTTTTTTTACATTCATTCATAATTTAATGACTTTATATTACACAAGAAATCAATGAAGCACTATTCCTTTTTCGTATGAGAAACTTGTGTCACTAGACTCACTACCAATTTGACCACTTTCACAAGAAAAAGGGTTAAGTTTTTTCTAAAAAAAGAAAAAAGAAAAAGCCAAAATGGTACAACATCATCAAGAAGTAATGTATCCAATCTAGCCAAACGAATGAAAAGGTAAGCATGTGCTGAGTCCTGTATTTTTGTAAAGCGAAAATTTTAAAATCACATTTTTCAATTCTCATGAGTTACTTTTTTTTTTTTTGGGGCATAATTCTCATGAGTTACTTATGCTCAATGTGACTCTTCATCATCGACATAGGTCCTATATCCTGAGGGCTCTGCTAGGGTTTCTCTTTGGGTATAGCGTGTCCTATATTCTAAGTAAAATGTGTGTCTCATCGCCATTTTAAGGCAGCTTTGATTATCTTGATTCTCTGACATCTCCCACGATGGAAGGGAATGAATGCAACCAGACCATACAAAGGGTGGGGGAAATGAAGGAGGAGGATGACGATAGGGGGAAGCAAGGAGGAAAGGAGGGAATGACATCGGGGGAAGATGATTTTCTTATCTACGATGAGAATGACGTAGCTGATGGGGTGGAAGATAGCACAAATAACCTCATAGGAAAGCTTGTCACATCCAAATCGGTTAATAAAATGGGACTTCAAGTGGCATTAGGAAACATATGGCAGAACCCTAAGGACTTTCGTGTGGATGAGATTGAGGAGAACCTTTATCAACTTTTCTTTAAAGATCATTTGGCAATGAAACGTATCCTATGGGGTAGCCCATGGATCCACTGCAATAGCTGGCTGGTGCTGCAGCAATGGAACAAGGAGCAAGACCCACGCAGAATGCTTTTTAACCAAGCAGTTGTTTGGATCCAATTTTAGGGTCTCCCTACACCAAGAGTATGGGGAGGAAGCTGGGGATGACAATGGGACAGGTTATTAGTTCAGATCTTTTCTTAATCCAGGAAGCACAGGGAATGGTAGTGAAGGCCCAAGTCAAAATAGACTTCCACAAACCACTGAAGGGAGGGATCAATACGAGGAGAACGAAGGATGGTGCGTACTGGGTTGATTTCAAATACGAAAAGCTCATTTACTTTTGTTATTATTGTCGAAAGATTGGACATGAAGAGCGCTACTGTGAATCATCAATGAAAGATGAAAAGGAGGGAAAGAACAACTCAAAAAAAACTGTGGCCATGGCTAAAAGCAAACCAATCTGGTCATAGAGTCACAGAGGAAAAATCCAACCCCATGCACATGGGACAATCCACTAACCCAGACCAGTATCGAAGGGATGAGCTCAATGCTCGAAATACTGAATTACTGATGAAAAAATTGGCTCAACTGAGGGTGGCAGAGAAGAATAATAGTGGTGAAATGATGGAAATAGGCACGCAAAACAACAATATGGGACCTAGCAACATTCAAAAAGAGAGGGATAAATGGGAGAAAAACAGCAAAGAGGATGACCCATTAGTGTTGAGGGAGGTTAAGATAAGGAAAAAGGATAGTGGGGACCTTATAGTGAGGACACAAGAAGGCATTGGATTATATAAGACAGAAACCCTCTGTATAAAAAACTCCCTTTCTCCAACTATTTACAAATTTGATGAAAATTAAATAGCCTCTATCCTAGAAACTGATAAAAAAACGCTAACTGAACCCTTGCAGATAGACACATTGAAGGACATTTCTAACAATCAAAAGGAAGCTGTCAGCATTAGCAGTATTGGAAGCACTGAAGGAAAAAAAAATAGAAAAGAATCATAGGTAGCGGGGGAGTGGAGAACAATCTACCCAGCCAGGGAAACCAGATGTAAGGAAAAGAAAACTAAATGAGGCAGATTGGATAAAAGTGGAACCTACAGAAGTGGAAAGCGCACGAAGAAAGCTCACAGATTCTTGTCTATTGGCGGTGGCTAAGTAATCAATAAGTCTCCTTAGCTGGAACTGTCGTGGGCTTGGGAACCCACGGGCAGTTAGAGCTTTCAAGAAGCTCATTCGAAATAAAGATCTCAGTCTTGTGTTCCTAATGGAAACAAGGAAGAAGGCCTCAGAAATGAATAATTTTAGATATATTAGTGGACTGAACAATGTGGTAGCAATCGATTATGCTGGTATGGGGAGGGAAAGAGTAGGCGATTTAGTAGTGTTATAGAAAGATGATCTGTAGATAAATATCACTTCCATGTCCCTAAATCATGTTGACATGATCCTAGGCAATTCCAATTCAGAAACTATGTGAAGGGCTACAGGTTTCTATGAATTCTCGAAAGCAAACAAAAAGTATCTCAGCTGGAGCCTACTCCAATCTTTAGGGAGGTCCCAAGACTTGCCCTAGTTATGTTTTGGAGATTTTAACCAAGTTCTGTCCTAGGAGGAAAAGTTTGGAGGAAGCCAAGTTCTGTATTCACAAACGGAATGCTTTAGAAACATGGTGCAGCAACTAGGCCTTCACGATTTGGGCTTTTAGGGTCAAAAGTATACCTGGACAAATGGGAAAAATGAAGATAATGTGATTTTGGAAAGGCTAGATAGATTTCTTACATCAGAAAGCTCGAAAGGACTATTCCCAAATGCCTGTGTCATAAACTTCTCTTGGGTAAATTCTAACCACTGTCCTATCATTATCAACTTGAAAAACTCTATCTTAAATAGGAAAAAGCATAAGCATATTTTTAGGTTTGAAGAGATGTGGTTGAGGGAGAATCAGTGTGAGATGATCATTCAATCTTCCTGGAATCAATCCTGGCTCCTGTTTCAGGAGAAAATCAGGTTATGTAGTTCCAGATTAGAATCTGGGGGTACTGATGGTTTCAAAAATATATCAAAAAAGATAGCTCAGAAGCAGAAAGAGTTGACAAAGTGTAATGAAGCTAACCCAATGCAAGAAATGTTGCAAAGAATCAATGAAATTGAAAAGGAGCTTGAAACGTTGCTACATGATGAAGAGGTGTGGTGGGCTCAGAGACCACGTGCAACCTGGCTAGCCCATGATGACCGTAATACAAAATTTTCCCACAGAAAAGTTTCACAAAGAAGGAAAAGAAACTGGGTGGACAACATTTTAGATGACGGTGGAAGAAGAGTGGAAGAGGAAAATGACATTGCAGAGGTTATCACGCAGTTATTTGAAAAGTTATTCTCAAGGGAAGAGACTAGCAGGCAAAATGAAATAGCTGATATGGTCAGGGGTCGTATCACTGATGGGCAGGTGGAAATACTAAGGCCGGAGTTCACTAGAGAAGAAGTTGTGACAGCTCTAAAGCAAATGTGCCCACTAAAAGCACCGGGGCTTGATGGTATGCCAGCATTATTCTACCACAAAATGTGGCCCATTGTAAGAGAGGATGCTGTTAACACAGTGCTTAATATTCTGAACAGAGGTGCAGAACCCAGCCCCCTCAACCACACATTTCTCTGCCTTGTTCCAAAGATTAAAAAGCCAAGACATGCAAAGGATTTCAGGCCTATTTCCCTCTGCAACGTAATTTCCAAACTGGTTACAAAGACCATAGCAAATCAGCTAAAGCTGGTTCTGCCCTCCATCATAGGGGAGTATCAAAGCGCCTTTGTTCTGGGGGGACTCATTATGGATAACGCCCTCATAGCATTTAACATTTTTTCACTTCATGTGAAAAAAGAAAATGGGTAAGAAAGGCTTTGTGGGAATGAAACTTGACATGGCAAAGGCCTACGATAGAGTGGAATGGTCTTTCCTATAGGTTGTGACGCAAAAAATGGGCTTCCCTCAACATTGGGTAGAGCTTGTCCAAAGGTGTGTATGTACAACTACCTTCTCGGTGCTGCTGAATGGAATCCCTAAGAGGACTTTTAAACTAGAGAGGGGTTAAGACAGGGGGATCCTCTCTCCCCCTATCTGTTCATTATATGCATTGAATTCTTGTCAGAGCTACTTCTAAAAGAACAAAGTAGGGGCAGACTCCACGGAATAAAGATAGCTAGGAGGGCACCCGAGATATCACATCTTTGCTTTGCAGATAACAATATTGTATTTGCTAGAGCCACCCAAGAGGAAATTAGCTATGTGAAGGAAATTCTCCAAGCTTACCAAGAAGCTTTAGGCCAAAGAATAAATTTTGACAAATCTGAGCTCTCTTTTAGCCGAAATGTATTAACTCTTAGACAAATAAAAATCCAAAGAAGCATGAATATAAAGGCTATTAAGAGCTGCTCAAAATACCTTGGCCTTCCTACTTTTGTGGGGAGATCAAAAGAGCAAGTGTTCGAGTTTGTTCAAGAAAGGGTTTGGAAAAACTAATAGGTTAGAAAGAGAAATTCCTATCTAGAGCAGGCAAAGAAGTACTGATCAAAGCAGTTGCACAGTCCATTCCAACATACATCATGGGTTGTTTCCTCCTACCAAAATCCCTGTGCAATCACATTGAATATATAATCCATAACTTTTGGTAGCGAAGCAAGAATGATGAGAGGAAAATACACTGGATCAAATGGACAAAGCTTTATGAGCCAAAGACGGAAGGAGGATTGAGTTTCAGATAGTTTAAAGCTTTTAACTAAGCTCTGCTTGCCAAACAAAGTTGGAGAATACTAAAGCAACCAGATACTCTGATGGCTAGAGTCATGAAAGCAAAGTACTTTCCTTGGAGAGACATCCTAAAAGCAAAATTTGGCTTTACACCTAGTTACACTTGGAAGAGCATCCTTTCGGCAAGCTGAATTATCCAAAAAAGGGGTCTGTGGAGAGTGAGAAATGGTAGATCAATCAAGATTTGGGGAGGCAACTAGCTCCCCTAACAGCCAGGTTTCAAGATCTGGAACCCATGCATTCTCTTGGATCAGGAGGCAACAGTCTCTAAGCTAATTGACCATTACAACAGGACCTGGGATCCTAACATCATAGACAACGTCTTTATCCTATTTGAAGCGGCCCAGATTAGAGAGATCATCCTCTCCAGAAGCGAAAGGGAAGACACCTTCTACTGGCAGGGGACAAAGGATGGGAAATTTAGAGTAAAATCAGCCTACCACCTAGCCAGGAAACAGCCCAATGCGGAGCCTGGACCTAGTGAAAGGGGCAGAAAGGATGAAATCAATTGGAATTGGAAACTTAACATAACCCGCAGAGCTCTAAACTTCACCTGGAGGGTGATCCATAGTGCTATCCCCACCCGAAAGCTACTGGCAAACCGTGGGGTCCCCTTGCATAGTTCTGTGCCCCAGATGTTGTCAAAAGGAGGAGACTATTACTCACGCACTGAGAGACTACCCCTGGACCATAAAAGTCTGGTTCATGTGGCCACTGGGACTCAGAGTGGAAAGATCCGAAAACCAATCTTTCTTGGAGTGGTTCTTAAAGATTTGGAATGCTACTTGCAATGAAATGAAAGAACTTTTTTGCATCATACTCCATGGTATTTGGCTCAACCGCAACCTGCTATGCTTCCTGAACAAAGAGAGATCTTAAGAACACCTAGTTAACAAGGCAATGGAAATTTGGACAGAAACAAGTGAGATCAGAAAGGACACCAAAAAAGGCTACGCCTTAACTCACGGGCAAGATATATTAGAACCCCTTGGATGACAACCACCTAACCTAGGGAGATTCAAGCTCAACTTTGATGCATCTTGTAAGGAAAATGGTCAATGTGGTGCAGGAGCTGTGGTCTGAGACTCCGATAGTGTTGTACTTGCTATAGCAACTTGGTTACTCCCCAACTAACTAAACCCAAGCCAGCAGAAGCCTATGCAGTCTAACTGGCTTTGTACTTTGCTCGCAACCTATGTTTTTTCAATTTGGATGTAGAAGGTGATAGCCTAGAAGTCATAAGAGCCTTTCTTCAAACTAGGCAACCTGACACCTACTTTGGGATCATTATGGAGGATTGCATGGCTGTGTCAAAGTATTTTAGATCGATTGCTTATTATCATATTAAGAGAGGTAGGAACAGGGTAGCGAATGAGCTTGCTATTATCGCTTTAGTAGGGCAAGATTGTATTTCGGCTGAAGAGGCACAAGAGCCCATTTGTAATTTGGCTTCACTAGATCTTCTGAGTCTGTTCTAATGAAAGCATACTTTCTATGTCCAAAAAAAAAATATGACTCTTCATATTCAAATTTAATGGGTCAGAACCCATACACAGTTAATTTAATGAAATTCTTGATAAACTCTTTTCATAAAAAGAAAAGGAACTGCTCCCATACTCAAATATTATGACATAGTTTCTTAGTGTTATTGAATTTTTTATATTAACTGTGTAAAAATAGTTCAAGAATATTAGTTCAAGTGACTTTATATTTTGAGAAATTCTTATATAATTTTGAATTAAATATTTTTTCTCTCCATGCATGCAAGTGAATGCAAACAAATAAGCATGTGATATCAGATTTAATATTATCTTTATATATCTATCTTGCATCTGTTTGTAAAAATTAAAAAAAAAGATTTAACATTATCTTTCTATATCTATCTTGCATCCACTTGTAAAAATTAAAAAAAAATATTATCCTAAGAGCATATAAGAATTGCTCTTATATATTTTTAAGGGACAATTTGATCTTGAATTTGAATTTTATTAAAATTATTCTATTTTTACTTTAATTTAATTTTCACTGTCAACATCAAAGTCCTTAAACCTTTTCATAACAAAAAAAAATTGCTATTACCAATGAAACGAACTTCAAGTGTTCTCCGTCAAACTCAAATATGAAAGACATTAGTAATTTATTTTTTCAATCTAAGGAGATGATTCTCAATTCAATTTCATACTTTGTTGCTAATACACATTAATCTATTAACAGATATTTGTTTGAGTAGAAAGGGTTCGAATTATCTTAATGATCGACTTCAGTACTAGAGACTCAATTTCACATAAAATAAATATTATTGAAAGTGGTCTCTGTTTCGGTGCTTGATCATATCTTAAAAGATTAATCTCTCGTTCAGTAAAAGAGAAGATATTATAAAAAATTAAAAAACACACTAATCTAACTATTGTTTATAACCTTTTTGCTTTTAGCCCAAACACACGTTCGGTAGCATTGGGAGTGCTCGTTCCCCAAAAGCTGACAAAAGAGATTATTATTCTCATCATTCGTTAGCGATGAAGATGATTTAAACAAAATACATATTTAGTTGGTAAATCAAATCTATGATAACAAACACATTAATAAACTATGCAAGAAATTGTAATGAGTAACTTTGGATAAAATAATATATAATTTTTTCTTAGAAAATTTAATCAATAATTTTATCTATGTAAATAATGTTATTTATATAACTTTCATCATAAAAAAAATATTTGTTGCATATCACTTTTCCTCTATATCACAATTATTGTAAAGGTATTAATTCGTAAATAAAAAGTTACATAATTTTATATTTTAATTATAATCACATATATATGATTAAATAATTAATATTTATTTATTTTACTCTCACAAAAATTATTAATTTTTTTGTTTCTAAAAGTTGAAGACATGAGAGACTGTTTTATTCAAAGGTCAGGATATACAAAAAATTTCAGTGAGAATTTATAATAATATTTATAAAAGCTAGCCATCTTATTTGATATAATATGTGCAAAACACCTAAAATCATTAGTCTTACATGTTAACTAGATATAATTACGTATATATTGCATCTAATAAGCAATGTAATGTTTGCTTAAACGATTAAATATAGCATAAATGAATTGTGTAAATATTAATTGTCAAATCATACAAGCGTTATCAATATTAGAATATAAAATTGTGACTATTAAATAATTAATTTTAAATATTAGTCATTTATATAAAATTTAATAATTATAATTTATTTCTTTTGCATTTGTGATAAATTATTTTTCTTATTTGATACGTTACTGCAATGTTGTTATAATTGAAATGGATAATGAATCAACTATATTTCTAGTTTAAATTCAACTGGTTAAATTGAGTCATCTAACTATATAATGTCATAAAAACAATTCACATATAATAACATAAAATATGAAAAAAAAGATTAGATTAATAATAATTGTTTTAATTGGCTAATTCAACTAATTTTTAACTAATTTTGGTTGGTTCAAATTAATATGACCATCAATATAATTATGAGACGGAATGATAATCAATTAAATATTTACTTTCCTTTTTGTCCTCTAATCTTTACTCTTTTTTCATTGTTTCTTTCTTAATTGTTAACACTCAACGAAAAAATCAATTGCCCATAAATATAGAATGTGTTCAGAAGATAAGAAGAAGAGTGTACATAGTGAGCGATGCCGATTAAACCCTTGATTGAAAAGTGACTGTTGGACTTCAGGTGACAATAAAGGAAGAGCCAAAAAGGAAGAAAAGAAAATTAGGAAAAAGAGGGATAGCTAGAGTTAAGTAAAGAAAAAATTGTTAAGAGAAGGAGTACGATAATTGTGAAGAAAGGGAAGGAGTAGATGTTGTAATTTATAGAAATCAGTAAATATATTTTTGTAAAAGAAAAAGAAACAGCCTCCCAGTTTTTTTTTTTTTTTTTGTGATCAGGCTTTTATCATAAGCACCAATAGGAGAGGCTTGTAAAGACAAAAAAAAACAAAAATCCTTTTAAACTGTTTTTTCTTTGACTTCTGCCCTTTATAAAAAGTTCATCCAAACATTTAATAAAATTTTAGAACTGCTTTTTTCTATTAAATAAAATATTTTTTTTTAAAAAAAAAATAATCCAAAAACTACTTTCAATGTCATAAAAATAATCTAGATATAATAATATAAAATATAAAAAAAATAATTTTAAATTAATATTAGTTGTTTTAATTGATTAATTCAATTAATTTTTAACTAATTTTAATCGATTTAAATTATTATGATTATTAATATAATTATGAGATTGAATAATAATAAATTAAGTATTTATTTTTTTTTATACTCTAATTTTTATTATTATTATTATTATTTTTTTATTAACTACTAATACTCAACTAAAAAGTTATTAGTTACAGTAAAAATAAACTGTGAATTACAAGCAAAATTTACTTATAATGGAGTTCAAATGCTCAAAAAGTTAGTTTCACGTCTGAAGAGAATGAGTAGGAGAATTGTGAAGAAAAGAAAGGAGCATAAGTTGTAATTTACAGAAATCAGTAAGGATGTTTTTGTAAAAAAAAAAAAACAGCTTTCCAGTTATTTTTTGGCTTTCCCCCTCATTTCCTGATCAGGCCTTCATCATAAGCGCCAATAGGGGAGGCTTGTAAAGAAAAAAAAAAATCCTTTTGAACTTTTTTTTTTGGCTTCTGCTGTTTATAAAAAGTTTATCCAAACATTTTATAAAATTTTAGAAGCGCTTTTTCTATTAAATAAAAATACTTTAAAAAAAAAAGAAATCATCCAAAACCACCCTCAATCAATCGAACTGTTCCATCCTATGTATCTCTGTGTGTTAAAATTTTAGAATAATATTACATAAATTATCCTTTTAAATCAACACTTTGTTTTATATTTTATACATTTTTTTGTTACTATATTTTATATATTTTTAAAATAAATAATACAGTGTTAATTATATAATACAGAACTTTACTCCAAAAAGAAGGAAAGTGAAAAGAAATCTCGTCCATCCCGAGAGGAAAATTATTAAAATGATATTTTTCTTTATGAAATACTTTACATAAAAAAAAAACATGTTTCGTCCACTCTCACAAGTTGCTGCGTGCTAAACTGGCTTTCTGCTTCCTTCTCGACTTCTCCTTCGCAGTTCCTCGCAAAAATCAACTACCATGTCCACCGTTTGCTTGGACCCACTCTTCCACCTCTGCCACTGCCGCAGAGAAGCTCCCATGCACCGTTCCAAATCAAAGCCATTCACCCCTTTCTTTCTCACTTCCGCTTCCAAGCTCTCCCTCTCCAACAGTGCCCCTTGGAGCTTCTGCAACTTCCGGCCACCCCTTAGGCCTCTGGCTCTAAAAGTTGCTGCTTCTGCAACAGACACAGATACCCTTGAGTCCCATCAATCCACCGATGTCTTCTTCAACAGGACTATCCCAATCAACCGAACTGAAATGGTCTGAGCTTTGCCTTCCCTTTTTTTTTTTTCATTGTTTAGGTTCCTGAGAAAGTGCTGGGAAAACCCAAAATTAGAAAGTTTTGATTTTTGTAATCTCAGGAAAATGTTTGGTTTCAGAGGAAACATATTGAAAAAGTTGAATGGTATCAGAATTTTGTTTTGTACTCTTTCTTTTTGAAAATTAACAAGGGGAAAAAGTTTGGATCGGTTCAATCAATTTGATTTTCTTTTAATTTTTATTTTTTGGGCCATCGGGTTTTCTTTTATTTACCTCTATTTTCTGAGCAATCAAACAGAATGGTATAATAATACTATAATAGTATCAATTAAGTTTGATGTTTGCACTTTTATAAAGGAAATCACCAGTACATGAAAGACGAAAAAAATATTTTCTTTACCTTTTTTGTATTGTCTTGTCAATAAGTAAACATATTTTGGTGTTTGGCATTGATGGGATTGTTGTCTTAATTGAAATGGAATCTGCAGGTGGAAGGAAAGATCTTTGTAAGATTAGATCAGGGGAAGGATTTGAGAAATTGGGAGCTTACGGTGGGTTGCAGTCTACCCGGAAAATGGATTCTTCACTGGGGAGTTTCCTATGCGGATGATGTAGGAAGGTAACAGCATGTTAAACAAGATGTTTGAATTTTTATTTCTAATTGTGAGATACCTCGTTATTGTACTTTATGTCTCATCATTGTAAGAGCTAAGTCTTAAGGTAAATGACCCAAAAAAGTTATATGATTATGATGTAAGCTTGATTCTGCAGTGAATGGGATCAACCTCCTCGTGATATGATACCTCCTGGATCTATTCCTATAAAGGTAGACAATGGCTTCATGACTTCTCATGATCTCACATATGGCACACGTTCATTATTGCCATGCAGAAAGTTTGAGTATGACATGAAAATTTCAGGACTATGCAATAGAGACACCTTTGAAGAAATTATTGTCATCTGCTGAAGGAGATACATTTCATGAAGTCAGGATTGATCTTAAACCCAACAGTGAAATTTCGGCAATTAATTTTGTTCTCAAGGTTGTTTTGTTTTTAACAATTAGCAGTTGAGATGTTAGTTCTTAGTATTAGATATGTGATTGATTTAAGAACCTTTGGACTGAACATTTTTTTTCCCTTTCATTATTTCTTTGTGCTTCCCACTTTGGGCGGTCCTGTTGATGCAGGATGAGGAAACCGGATCTTGGTATCAACACAAAGGCAGAGATTTCAAGGTTCCTCTGGTCAACTACCTTAAGGAGGATGCTAATATAATTGGATCTGAAAGGGGCTTTAGTTTATGGCCAGGTTTTTTAAATCATTATGCATTGTGCTTTATTTGCTTCTTCAATAAAGTCTATTTTTGTCTCTCATGACTTTTGTTCTTTTAGAGAGTGTTAAATAAATCATAATCCTGTGATACAACCCAGGATTCTAGCTGTGTCCTGTTTGTGTATATTACCTTGAAGTTTTGTAAATGAGAAACATTTTCTTAAGATGCGTGTAGGTAATGAGCGATAGAGTGAACAGCCATTAAATATTGCAGCAAAGAAAAGAGAAAGAAGAAGAAAATGTATTGTGGTTTGATAGGTATCTCAATTCCGTGGTAAGAAAATGTATTGTGGTTTGATAGGTATCTCAATTCCGTGGTATCTCTTTTTTAATATAGGGAAAAGTACCAACATGGTTGATCGCTATTTTATCAGAAGAATGAAACTTGATTGGTTTCTAACATCTCCCTGTATTAATCCTTCTGCTGAGAAAATTGTGGAATCTTGGGCCAGATGGCCAGTTACCTCCTTAATTTTGGAAAGATCATTAATAATCCTTATAATATGCATTAGGGATTTTTTTTTCAATTTATCTTATTATCCTTTTAGCTGTGTCCTCACACCATTTTTTGGTGAACTTGAACTGAGACATGTTTCATGGTATTTCCTTACTCATAGGGGCATTGGGGCAGATATCCAACATGCCCTCAAGTTGGAAGAATGAAACTTAATTGGTTCCTAACATCTCCCTGTATTAATCCATGTGCTAACTAAAATGTGAAATATTGGGCCAGTTACCTCCTTAATGTTGGAAAGATCATTAATCATGCTTATAATATGCATTAGGGATGCCCTTTTTTTTGTTTTATTTTATCTTATTATCCTTTTAGTTGTGTCCTCACACCATTTATTGGTGAACTTGAACTGAAACATGTTTCATGGTATTTCCTCACTCATAGGGGCATTGAGGCAGATATCTAATATGCTCCTCAAGTCGGAAGCAACACATCACAAAGTTCAAGATAACAGCAGTGGATCCAGAGATCTAAAACAAGAAAATAGTCAACCAGAAGGTTTCTATGTAGAACTTCCTATTATGAAGGAGGTTACTGTCAATAACACTATCAGTGTCTCCATCAGGAAATGCTCTGAGACATTTAAAAATCTTTTATATTTAGAAACAGATATACCTGGAAATATTGTCCTTCACTGGGGAGTTTGCAGGGATGATTCAAGAAGGTGGGAAGTTCCACCTGCTCCTCATCCACCCGAAACAATAGCATTTAAAGACAGAGCTTTGAGAACTCAATTGCAGGTACAGATATGACAAATTGTCTGGTTTTTATTATTTATTTATTTATTTTTTTGTACTTTAGCACTTAGATTTAAGTTATTGTATTTCAGTTCTATTCCTCCATTGTTGAAATTCTTGCCACTGACATATTCAATGAACATGTTTGCATACTTAAAATACTTCTTCCATAACGTTTTAAACTTGATTTTGCCATCATTTTTTAAATTATAATAAATCACATAATTTCCTGTGGGACCCATTCATAATTTTCAGTTAAACTGTATCTTTAAATGGTTTGATCCTATTGGACCATAAAAATTAAGACTGTATGATTGTCTCAATATCTCAATTAAGGATTGACCTGTGTCTTACTGTCCTTCCTTTAGTCGTGTGTGTGTCTTCTTAAAGTCAAATCTATGTTCTATTTTTCTTTAAGGTGTCTTAACCATTCTTTTGACGATTTAATCCACTGAATGTGCATAGTTCTGTATCTAAAGTTTGTTTTTGTTTGAATTGTTGAGGATATATTATGTGAACATGCATGCTAACAAAACTCATTCTTACATACATTTGATTTCCTCTTATTTTTATGCATGGGGGGATGGGATTTGTTGGTGACTTAAAGTTTGAGGGATTAAATCAATAAGATTAATCCCTGAGGGATGAAAAATATGTTTTAATCTTCTTTTTTTAATACTGATGTGTGTTTATATGCCTTGATGAATGTATCTAGATTATGATTGGATGAATGGTATTCTAGCAACCTTTCATTCAAAAACCTTTTCACTTGCTCTCCCCCTTTCCCTCTTATTCTTTGAAAACAAAGAAGTTTGGTTATCTTATGTCAGTCAGGAGATGTATTATTGTAGCTAAATGCCTTTCTTTCTGTTTTATGATATATTTATTTGTCCATCCTCTTCTGCAGCCAAGAGACAGTGGAAAGGGATGTGCAGTACAAATCACTTTGGGAGAAGAATTTTCAGGATTTCTTTTTGTTCTTAAGCTAAATGAAAATACTTGGTTAAATAACAAAGGCAATGACTTTTACATCCCTCTCTCAAGTTCTAGTAACTTACTTATTGGCAATAGAGAGGATCAATCAGAGGGTGTGCAGAGGGAAGTGACTAAAGAGGCAAGTCAAAAGGCTTCTATCTCTGGTTTTAGTGGCGGAATAATCAATGAAATAAGGCATTTGGTGACAGACATTTCCTCTGAGAAGAGTCGAAAGACGAAAGCCAAAGAAGAAAAAAAAAGCATTCTTCAGGAAATTGAAAGACTGGCAGCTGAAGCCTATAGTTTCTTCAGAAGCTCCATTCCAACTTTCTTAGAGGAAACTATTGTAGAATCTGAGGCTACTGTGGAATTAGAGTCACTGATCTTACCTCCAAAAATACCCTCAGGCACAGGCACAGGGTATGAAATATTATGCCAAGGATTTAACTGGGAATCTCATAAATCTGGAAGATGGTACATGGAGCTTAAAGAGAAAGCTGCAGAAATAACGTCACTTGGTTTCACTGTGATTTGGTTACCACCACCTACAGAGTCTGTTTCACCTGAAGGATACATGCCAAAGGATTTATATAATTTAAATTCCAGGTACTTGATTAAAATCATTTTAGTTGTCTAATTATTTTATTGTTGCTGATGCTAGTTATCTTTAAATATTTAGAAATAAGGCCCAATGTTGGGCAAATTGCTCAAATTCAAAAGCATATACCATATGCTGGACTTTGAAATATTATCATCACTCATTCACTTGAATAGCAGGCAATATTCTTTTATGTGCTGATTTATATAACACATGGAAAAAAAAAAGAAAACTTAATCTCAAAGTATAAAAATAATCATATATCATAATGAAAAGGAACTTGTGATATGAATTGTTACTTTTTTGATTAAATATGTCAGATATGGAAACATTGATGAATTGAAGGATCTGGTAAAAAGATTTCATGAAGTTGGAATCAAAGTTCTAGGCGATGTTGTTTTAAATCACCGCTGTGCCCATTATCAGAATCAGAATGGTATTTGGAACTTATTTGGAGGTCATCTCAACTGGGATGATCGTGCAGTTGTTGCTGATGATCCACATTTTCAGGTTTGTTTGTGAGGGTTTTGGATATGTATTTTGTTCTTTGTTCTTTACTATAGTCTCAGCAACATGGCTACTTTCTTTATGGGGTTCAAGATCATTGCCTTTCAGTAATGGTTTTTCTATTATTAGGGGAGTCAAATTTTTATCCTGAGATTGAGAGCCATTAATATCAAATCTTGAAACATGCTTTCAGGAAAGAAGAAATATTATGTGCTTAGTTTTCTGTTTCCTAGAAAAGGGGTGTACACTTGAGGACTACATATTGAAGTGTATAGAAATTCAGAGAGCAATCTGTTCTCTTTATTTTTATATCTCAATCTGAATAATGGTACAAGGTATAAATAGGGAGATGACCACACACAAATTGGACATTCAACCCTAGAATCTAAGACATAAATGAAAATCATCTGAATAAGGAAAGAAAGCCTAAATCTGGAATGATTGACCAAATCAACATAATTAGAAAATAAAATAAGAACAGATTTGATGGAGAATGATTGATCTGCAATCATGGAGAATGATTGCAGAATCGGATCTGCAATTATGGAGAATGATTGCAGAATCATGTGCTCTGCAATCATGGAGAATGATTGCAGAATCGGATCTGCAATCATGGAGAATGATTGCAGAATCGGATCTGCAATCATGAAGAATGATTGCAGAATCATGTGATGGCACAGCATATCAATCAACACTCCCCCTCAAGCTGGGCTATAGATATTAATCATTCCCAGCTTGCCACTTATCTCTTCGAACTTAGTCCTTGGCAAGGCTTTGGTTAGGACATCTGCTACTTGTAAATTTGTCGGCACATAATTCAGATCAACAAGGCTTGAGTCAATTTTCTCCTTAATGAAGTTTCTATCAATTTCCACATGCTTGGTTCTGTCATGGTGAATGGGGTTCTTTGCTATCCCTATTGTTGCCATGTTGTCACACAAAACCTTCATAGGCACGTCATGCTTCATGTTTAATTCTTGAAGAAGTCTAATTAACCACATTCCCTCGCATATGCCTAAGGCTAATGCCCGGTATTCAGCCTCTGCACTGCTTCTAGCAACCACTGGCTGTTTTTTACTTCTCCAAGTCACCAAGTTTCCCCATACGTATGTACAGTATCCTGTAGTAGATCTCCTGTCCACAACTGACCCGGCCCAGTCTGCATCTGTGTACACCTCTATACTTCTATAATTCCCCTTTTTGAAGAATAAGCCCTTACCAGGGGTCATCTTGAGATATCTCAGAATCCTGTAAACAGCTTCCAAATGTTCCTCATTTGGTTTGTTCATGAATTGGCTAACAACGCTGACTGGAAAGCTGATATCTGGTCGGGTGTGTGTCAAGTAAATTAACTTTCCCCAAAGTCTTTGGTATCTTCCTGTATCTACAGGGGAGCATTCTTGTTTGAGACCAACCTTGTAATTGGCTTCCATGGGGGTGTCTGCAGGTTTACACCCCAACATACCAGTTTCTTCTAACAAGTCTAGGGTGTACTTCCGTTGTGAGACTGAAATGCCTTCCTTGGTTCTAGCCACTTCCATCCCAAGAAAATATCTCAAGTTACCGAGATCTTTAACTTCAAACTCGTCTCCCAGGGACTGCTTTAGCCTGCTAATTTCTTCAACGTGATCTCCTGTGATAACAATATCATCAACATACACAATTAAAACTACCATTTTCTGATCTGATCCGAATTTTTACAAACAAAGTGTGGTCTGTTTGACACTGTTGGTACCCTTGTGCCTTCACAAGTGTGGTGAACTTCTCAAACCATGCCCTTGGAGATTGTTTCAGGCCATATAAGGATTTTCGGAGTTTACACACCTTCTTAGAGCCCATTTTGCACTCAACACCCTGTGGTATTTCCATGTAGACATCCTCCTTCAAGTCTCCATTGAGAAAAGCATTCTTCACGTCTAGTTGATGTAGGGGCCAATCAAGGTTTGGTAGCAATGGAGAGTAGTACTTTAATGGTGTTGAACTTGGCCACCGGCGCAAAGGTTTCTTGGAAATCAATTCCATGAGTTTGTGTAAAGCCCTTGGCTACAAGTCTGGCCTTATATCGGTTGATGGTGCCATCTGGATTGTACTTTACTGTGAATATCCATTTGCTGCCTACTAGAGTCTTTCCGGAGGGAAGATCAACTATATCCCATGTTTTATTCTTGTCAAGAGCTGTTAATTCTTCTTGAATGGCAGTCCTCCATTCTCCCTTTTGGGCTGCTTCATGAAAGTTTGTAGGAATCTTCTCAAGATCAACACTGTTCACAAATGCCTGCAACTTTGGAGATAGTTTTTCATAGGACACAAAGTTACTAATAACATGTTTAGTGCAGGTTCTTACCCCTTTTCTCAAGGCAATAGGCATGTCCAGTTTCTCTTCCAGGTTTGGAATTGGAGAAGTGGGCTGACATTGCTTAGGGTAGGTGCTGTCTTGTGGTGGGATGATGGCACTCTTCTGCTGCCTTCTAGTGTATATAATGAAATCCTTTTGATGTGAGGTGCTGGATTGAGTCACAGGGTTAGGTGCAGGATCATTTTCAGGTTCGGTTGGGTCAGACTCTGCTGGACATTCTGGTGTAGGTGCCGTTTCAGTTGGGTCAGACTCTATTTGACATTCTGGTGTAGGTACTGTGTGGTATTCAGGAGTAGGCTGAGTTTGGGTATATGTGGGTGTAGGTGAGTCATCAAACAGCCATTCCTTTGCTGTTATATTGGGTGTCTCCCCCTGAATGGATGTTTGGGTATAGAAGGGTTGTCTTTCAAAGAAGGTAACATTCATAGTGATGTAGGTGTGTTTTGGTAGATGGATCATAGCACTTATAACCCTTTTGGGTTGAGGAATAGCCAAGGAAGATACATTTAATGGCTCTAGGATCCAATTTACCACCATGGTTGTTATGGACAAAGGCTGTGCACCCAAAGACTTTTGGAGGAATGGTTTGAAGTATGCAGCAATTGTGGGTAATTGGTTAAGAGAGTTTGATGTGGAGACAAGAAATTTAATACCCGTGATGGCATTCGATTGATTAAGTAGGTGGCTGTGAGGATAGCTTCACCCCAATAGTGCTTGGGGGTGTTGGATGCCAATATGAGAGACCGAGCCACTTCTAGGAGATGTCTATTCTTCCTTTCAGCAATCCCATTTTGTTGGGGGGTATGGACACAAGAACTTTGATGAAGAATACCGTGAGTTTGCAAATATGAGGTGAGGTCAAGGTTAAAATAATCTCGTGCATTATCTGATCTTAGAATCTGGATTTGGGTTTGAAATTGAGTTTGGATCAGCTTATGAAAAGTTTTTAAAGACCTTGGTGACCTCGGATTTGGTGTGTAGAAGGTAAACCCATGTAATCCTAGTATGGTCATCTATAAATGTGACAAACCACCTTGCTCCATTTATGTTTTTGACTTTGGCTGGTCCCCAAACATCACTATGAATTAGTGAGAAGGGTTTAGAGGGTTTATACCCTTGGGAGGAATAAGTAGCTTTCACATGTTTGGAGAGTTGACAAATATCACAAGATGGAAATTCAGCAACTTTATTGAAAAACTCAGGATACATTTTCCTCATATAATGGAAGTTTGGGTGACCTAATCTATAGTGCCAGAGGAGTATATCATCATCTAGTTTGGTTGCAGCAAAGTGAGTGACTTTCTCTTCTTGCATCCTTTCGGTTTGCTTCAAATGGTAGAGACCAGCACATTCCCTAGCATTGCCAATCCTCTTCCCCGAATCCAAATCCTGAAAAAAACAACCATTCATGTCAAATTGGACAGCACATTTCAGGTCTTTCGTGAGTTTGCTAATGGAGAGAAGATTGCATGTTAATTGAGGAACAAATAAGACATCTTTCAATATTAGGTTGTCCGATAGCTTGACCACTCCAATTCCACTAACTTCAGCCACATTTCCATTAGCAATTCTTACTACTTGCTTTTCATGATTGGGAACAATATGAGATAGAAGGGAAGCATTACCAGACATGTGATCAGAAGCTCCGGAGTCAACAATCCAGGTATCAGATTTTCCCGTGTGTGCATGTAGAGCTGTCAGAGATTTACCTGCCTGTGCTACTGCACTTGTGCCCACGGTTTTCCCTAGATTGTGAGAACTGATCATCTTCTGAATCATTTCTAATTGTTCCTTACTGAACATATTAGAATTTGGGGCTAGTGGCTGCGGCTGTTGCTGCTCTTCAGTAGATGCCATAAGTCCTCTATTGTCTCTGGGAAACTTAGGTTTCCAATTGGCAGGTTTGCCATGTAGTTTCCAACACACGTCCTTAGTGTGACCAGGTTTATTGCAATGTTCACACCAAGGTTTACCATTCCTGCGAGGTTTGTAATCAAAGGTTGATTGCTTACCTGCAACCAAAGCATTGCTATCTGAAATCTGCTCTGTGGGTTGAGGACTGTTGGTGAGTTGTTGTCGGCTCTCCTCCCATTTCACTTCAGCAAAGACTTCTCTAAGTGGGGGCAGCGGGCGTGTGGCCATAATCCGACTTCGGGCTGCATCAAAACTGGGGTTGAGACCGAGGAGGAAGCTATAGATTCTGTCCCTCTCCACAATGTTCTTGTATGTGGCTGTGTCTTGCTGTGTTGTCCACTTATGAACTTCATATAGATCGATTTGCTGCCAATACTTCACAAGAGTATTATAGTACTGAGTAATACTCCTGTCTTCTTGCTTCAGATCCTTCAACAATCCTTTGATTTGGAATAAGGCAGCGGTGTTGTCAGTTTTGGAGTATGATTCTTGTACTCCATCCCAAATTTCCTTTGCAGTGGCACACAGCATGTAGGTTTCCCCTATCTCGGTTGTCATGGAATTCACCAACCATGACATGACCAAGTTATTTTCAGCCTTCCATATCTTGTATTTTGGATCAGTCTTCTCTGGTTGGACAGCATCTCCTGTGAGATAATCCTCCTTTCCTCGACCACAGATGTACATCATGACGCTTTGGGACCACATGAGGTAATTTGACCCATTGAACCTGTGTCCAGTGATCATAATTGATGGGCTCTCGGCTGCAGCAACTGGAACCCCTCTCAGAATTCATTGATGCTGGAGTTGAAGTTGTCGTGCTTGATGATATGTCTCCGGAGAGTGTTTGGTAGGCACTCATGGTGCCAAATTGCATCATAGGATTCTGATCAGGCCCTCTGGAGAGGGCTCTGATACCATATAGAAATTCAGAGAGCAATCTGTTCTCTTTATTTTTATATCTCAATCTGAATAATGGTACAAGGTATAAATAGGGAGATGACCACACACAAATTGGACATTCAACCCTAGAATCTAAGACATAAATGAAAATCATCTGAATAAGGAAAGAAAGAAAGCCTAAATCTGGAATGATTGACCAAATCAACATAATTAGAAAATAAAATAAGAACAGATTTGATGGAGAATGATTGATCTGCAATCATGGAGAATGATTGCAGAATCGGATCTGCAATTATGGAGAATGATTGCAGAATCATGTGCTCTGCAATCATGGAGAATGATTGCAGAATCGGATCTGCAATCATGGAGAATGATTGCAGAATCGGATCTGCAATCATGAAGAATGATTGCAGAATCATGTGATGGCACAGCATATCAATCAACAAAGTGTGTTAGAGATATACAACCATTCATGTGCCTCTATCTAACAGCCTAAGTTTTTGGAAGAATTGATCCTTGACATGGTATTAGAACCTCTATAACTAAGTGGTCAGGAGTTCAATCCTTGTTGTCTTCATTCTTCATAATTAAGTTGAATGTCAACATAAGGTAAAATAGTCTTGTGCATTGTCCAAGCTTCAAGCCCAAGGGGCTCTTGCATAAGGGTGTGTTAGGGATATAAAATCATTCATGTGCCTCTGCTTAATAGCTTAAGCTTTTGGGAGAGTTGGTGATAGAACCTAGATATTTGATTATAGAAAACGGGAATATCCCTAGTTACAGACCCTCACACTCACAGAAACTACAGAAACTCCAAAACAGGAAGAAGAAAATACAAGGATAAAGCAGCTCTTCGAGGCTGCAACCTCCCTACCCAAAGGGTCCCAAAACCTTGCTCAATATTTTACCTGCCTCAATTCTCCCCTCTCTCCCCTTTTTATTCCACTTCCTCTAACAGAAAATACCTCTCTACCCCACCTGCCACGTGTGCAGGTTTGTTACAGACCCAGACCAATTACCCCAAGTTACACGTGTGCAGCTCACTCACATGTGCAACTCCTCTTCCATTTCTTTAGCTATGTTAGGGTGTCTATCAGTTGGTCCTTGATAAAATGCAATAGTTTTTTATGTATCTCTTATTTAAACTCTAATGTATCATTCAATGAATTATGTTTTTGTAGTATTCTTGTGATTATATGGAATTGTATTTTACACTACATTATAATTGTACTACTTTGTGATTGTTTATTGTATTTCATTATATGATAACAGAAGAACTTTGTATTCATTGGCCTAGATCATTAACAGCCATCTGAAGTGCAGGATGGGCAATCTTGCTAAAATTTATGCTGTCTCTTATGTACATTGTATGCAATTGGTTGCACATTTACATTAGTTAAAATTGTTGGAAAGATGCAAAGTTCTTAAACATTTGTGAGAGAATGAGACACTTCATGAATGGTTTATCTTATGTACATGTGTAAAAAATTGAGTATTGTTATCTTTATCACTTTGTTAAGAAAACAACCTAATAGGAAACTCGTAAGTCATTTCTAGATTGTTACTGGTTTTGCTGGTCCTATTTGCAACCCCAAGAACCTTTTTATTACGTAGAATAATGTCATAAAATTGGTACTTCTGGTTTACTGAAACTTCCAACACTGTTAAGAGACCATGAAATGGATTGTTTAGGTAATTCAAATATTTTAAAGAAGTGATTACTTTTACCTGCATTAAGTATTATATAATTGATGAACCCTATCCCGAATAGGAGAGCACAGCACATTGTTTATATCTAGCAGCATAAATAGAACAGGCTGTTGTTTTCCAAGAATAAATAAAATAAGATAGGTTTAATCAGTTAATTATGTGAAGCAAAGGATCAAATGCATTATGTGATGCAAATCTTCATGTACACTACATTTTTGAGTTGGAAACCCGTTGAATATGCCAATTGACTACTTGATAAACAAAATTGGACAGCATTGAAGCATTTGGAAGTTCCTTTTTATTGCTAAATGAGATATGATATGCATGATTTGTCCTTTTGAACTGATGTGCTTTTGCTTTTGGTGTGAATACTATGATATTGTTATTTTTTTAGGGAATCTGGAATACATAATGGATATTCTGGCTGCCATGCAGGGGAGGGGCAACAAGAGTAGTGGAGATAATTTCCATGCTGCTCCTAACATTGATCATTCACAGGAATTTGTGAGAAAGGATATCAAAGAATGGTTATGCTGGTTGAGGTTTATATACTGTATCCTAATTCTCAATAGCTTACTATTTACCCAAAATGTTGGTCAGAGGACAATATATCCAATCATTTTGTTAATAGATCATAGATTATAATCATATCTTATCAGGTGTCATGGTTTCATTGCCTACATGGCTATGCTGGAGAACTAAGACAATCTGTATAGAAAATGAGGTTAAAGCTTAAAATCATCTTCTAGCTTTTAGTAAAATTTCCTGTTGCAAGCTTTATGTTTCAAGACTTGATTCTGGCTGTTAATTGTATTGATGAAGCAACTACCACAATATGGCTTAACCAATTAGATGATGTTTTAGTTTCATGTAAGAATGAATAATTCTATATCCTCCTAATTCATTCTCCTAAAAATCCTCCTAATTACTAAATGAAGTAAGTTTTGAATGCTTTTTATGTTTTCAAGATATTAAATGCTTTACTTTTTCATTTAATACTTACTTATTAAGTATTAGGAGGATTATTAGAAGGAAGTTTTCGGAGGATATAGCAAAACTTTGGAAGAATTCATATGTGTGCTTTGACATCGTGATATAACTGAAGAGAACTTTTATGAGAGGATGCTAGAACATGATTGAGTTATAGCAGACCTGTTCAGGAGATTGCTGACAAAACATACTAAGTGGTTTGTGCTACACATATCTTCTCTCAATAAATCATTCGTTCATGTAAAATCTTTATAACTGATATGCTTATTGGGGGAGGGGCAGTGTGTTATGCTACTGTGTTTTCCTGAAAACTTGAAAGTCAGGTTTGGATATTTAAATATGAACGAGATTTCTTGTATGCATCTCTATGGCTTCATAATTAACTATGTTTATTATTGATCACTATTTCCTCCATTTATTCTTTTTATTTTTTTCCTTTTTTTTGGGGGGGGGGGGGGGGATGGAGTCTACTGATGGGTGCTGACTTGCTGCTGATCCCATTTGAACAACCTATCCGTCTTTCTTTTTTCTTATTGTTTGTTCTAATCAAACAGATTGGCACTATCCAATGTTTCTTTAAGCTGAGCTGAATATCACTACAGATATGGATGCTTTCAAGGATACTATTTCTTATACCTACCAAGTTAACTTGCTGCCTATGAAACCCAGTTGATTCTTTGCTTGTATCCTAATGTTTGTATACTATGTTTCTGTGATTCTTGTTAACAAGAGATGTTTTGTTTTCTTTTGTTGTGTCTGTTGCGTTGAAGTATTACAAGAATTGTATCTTTTTCTAATACTGTGTGCTTTTCAGGAAAGAAATTGGGTATGATGGGTGGAGGCTTGACTTTGCCAGAGGATTTTGGGGTGGTTATGTAAAGGACTACCTGGATGCAAGTGAACCTTACTTTGCTGTAGGAGAGTACTGGGATTCCCTCAGTTATACGTGCGGTGAAATGGATCATAATCAAGATGCACATAGACAGAGGATCATTGACTGGATCAATGCTACCAATGGTACTGCTGGTGCATTTGATGTTACGACAAAAGGGATTCTTCACTCTGTAAGCACTCAATTTGATGGTTTCAAAAACATTTATTCAACTTTACGTATTCCATGTGTAAAAATATTCTGGGTGTATTCCTCTTACATGACATAAAAATTTGAAAGTCAATTGTGTTTTGAAATATCACTAGTTTAATCTGTTTGTTGGAATTTACTGACAATCTTTTTGCTGTCTTTTGAGCTTTCTGTTTCTTCATTAATTTTACTGTTACAGTGATAATACTTCTTGCGAGAGAATTTTTTACTCATTGCTGATAAGCTGCTTGTTGCCATGCCTGAGATTTTCATGGTTGTTAATGTGGTAGAGAATCATTTTGACTTAGTTATATGTAATGTATAGCAAATATAAAGAATTAACATAAACTTTTCATAAGGTTCTCTTGCCGATAACTCTACTCTTGCATAACTTCTGTCTTCTGATATCTTGATATTTCATAAATATATGCAACTGTACTGATATAAACAACCTTACCTTAGCCTCATACATAATTTGTTTTCCAACTGAAACACACTGGACCTCTTGTAAGGATGCTTAAAAAAGATGAGTGGAAACAAAAATGCATGCTGTTAACATTGTTGCTTTTTACCAGGCTGTCTGTTATTTTTATATGATATTTTACTCAAATTCTGATCCATATAGGCATTGGAAAGATGTGAATATTGGCGACTGTCAGATCAGAAGGGAAAACCCCCTGGTGTTGTTGGATGGTGGCCATCTCGTGCTGTTACTTTTATAGAAAATCATGACACTGGGTCTACCCAGGTTTGATTCCTTTTAAAAATATCTTGATACAGCTTGACATATTTCTAGGTTTAATTTGATCGAAAGAATTTATTATGAATGATTTGAAGTAGAGAAGGGTTGTTAACTCTGCTTCACCTATTATTATGAATAATGCCACTAGTAAAATTGGAGATTTTCAAATCAGGCATTTTCCTTCAAATTTCTTCAGATTGTATATGTAGATTTATATATCTACATTTAGATCTGTAGTACTAGTAGCGTAGTCATAAACTTTTGCAATAGTTTTATGCAGAGTTCTGAAAACTGGACCGGATTGGTCGGTCGGACCGGTTCAACTGGAAACCGGACTATTGGCCGGTCCGGTCAAGCCCCTGTGACTGGTGTGCTGAAAATCGGCTACAGAACCGTCGAACCGGATATAAACTGCTCAAACCGGCCACGGTTTGATGGCCCGCCGGTTTAGCAATTAACCTCAAATTAAACAAAAACCTCCTCAGCTGGATTCGAACCTGGGTCGCGGGCTCGTGAAGTGAGCTGTTCTGCCACTAAACCAAGCGAATTCTCATTACATTATATGTCTTATTTATATTTTTATATAAAGTAAGGACATGGTTACAACTTTCAACAAAAGATTCTTGGTTCGAACTTGGGGTAAAAGGCCAGATGAAAAGAAACATGCCATTGCTCTAGTGTAATGTTTATAATATATGGTACATTATTATATTTAAAATATGTATATATTTTAAATTAGTATAAATATTATATTTTAAAATATAAACATATATTTAATTATATTCTGATTAGATCGCGGTTCGACCACGGTTGAATCATTGAACCTTGAATCAGTAGTTCGACTGGTTCAGTAACCGGTTCGGTTTTTAGAACCTTGGTTTTATGTATATAAAAGTAATGGTTGAAGGGATTTAAGTTTTATTCATTGTCATGGTATCAATAAGTGTACATCAGATAAGCTGTTAATATGATAAAGCAAGATTTAGAATTACAAACATTTATGTATAGGGATAGTCAGATATAACAGACATAGCTATCTGATACCCTTTTATTCTGTAGGCGCCCCATCTTGCGGGAATCCATTTTGTTATACTGTTTTTGATAAGGTAAAAGTATCAACTATCATCTACCTTACATTAAATTTCTTTCATATTTTCTCTTAAAGGGTCATTGGAGATTTCCCTGCGGAAAAGAAATGCAAGGATATGCTTACATTCTTACTCACCCAGGAACACCATCAGTGTTCTTTGATCACATTTTCTCTCACTATAAAACTGAAATAGCAAAACTTGTCTCTCTCAGGAAACAGAACAAGATTCACTGCAGGAGTACAGTAAGTATCAGAATATTCTCTTGTATACTAAATAGTATCTTGTAAGTGGATATTTTCTGGGGTGGAAGATGAGAAATTTTTTCTTAGCATGTCAAAGCAAGTTAAGCATGGTACTCGGGTTAAGAGAATGAAACTAATTACTCATAATATATAATAACAGATGATGATGGCGATGATGTCGGACAAACAAATGAAAATCTCTGCTTGCAACAGTCCTTAAGAATGCATCTTTTTTCGGCTGCAGCTCTGTCTTTAGTGCTGGGATTTAAAATATTAGACATGATTTTTTTTTCTTTGTTTGATATGGAAACCATATGCATGCTAACATTTTCGTGGTTTTCTTAATTGAACGCCGGAGATGTTCTTTAGATGGGCATTCTTTGGCAAATTGATGTAATGTTCAAACGTTGATATTATTGGAACACTCACCATTATCTCTTCATGCTTAAGGTTCAAATCAGTAAGGCAGAAAGGGACGTTTATGCAGCAATCATAGATGAAAAAATTGCTATGAAGATCGGACCTGGTCATTTCGAACTGCCTAGTGGATCGCAAAGATGGTCCTTGGCTATGGAGGGAAGAGACTATAAGATTTGGGAGGCATCATAATATAATCATTTGTATCTTGTAAGTATATATTCCTTTGGAAAATCTCTCCCTTGAATATCTCAGTGCCTTACTTAAGAGGCAAGTTTAAATACTCAAGAATAGGCTGTTGTATTCAGATGGTGGTATGGCAGGCTCCAATTGAAGCGAGTTGTGCCATGCTGTTGCTAAACGTATATAGGCATAGAGCCAGAGAATAGAAGCAACATTATCGGAGAAGGCTGCAGAGGGTACATTTCAGCCAAATGCAGGCTCATCTGGAACTAGAAAAATGTGGATGCCTTCAACTCTGGAAATGAGTTGTATCATACATTACTGTATTTACAAAGCATACGATATTTAGATATTGAACAATAAGAATGTATCAAACAACTGATAATATTGACAGTAAATAATTCTTTTAACAGGTTCATGGATAAAGATGGCAATTTATTAAGTGTGCACATAAAATTTTTGAATTCTAGTTCTTGATTTTTCACTTGTTCATATTTTTTCTTGAATGCCAGAACACAGCCATGACCATCATGGCAGACGATTAAGTTAAGATGAGTACAACTGGAATGATTTTATGAACGCTATTTTCATGTCATGTGATTTACAATGCAGAGTTGCAGATTTTGATTTGTCAATATATATTTGTTGGGGCATATCTGCATGTGAATCAGAATCAGTATAAAGCATCAGTGTTGTAGAGCTAAAATAATGTGACAAAAAAAAAAAAATCTTGATAGCAACTGCTGCTTGTTCAGGATGCATTGATATATTCCCCAATGTGTCATTAAATTCTCAGTCTCAGTTATCCTCCTTAATAAAAAGCAGTTTTTTTCTTGTTTTTTATTTTTCATTTTGACAAAGTAAATATTAAGGTTAAAAATGCCAGTTTTTTTATCTAGTTTTTGCTATAACTCAAAAGTAATAAATTGTTATTTCTACTCAAACTTTAGTTCGAAAAGAAAACTACGGTCAGGATGAATGAAAAGTGATATCTATCAAACATCATATATATAGCTTCAATGTAGGTTTGGGAGGTGTTGAACGGGTTCTTGACAAACCCAATGCCAACCAAACACGTAATTATATTTGGACTCATATGGCTTATCTAATATGATGCAAATGCACGTGCATAAGATAAGCAAAATTATGGTAAAATGGTAATACTAATATATAATGATAGGAATTGTAAATTATAGTAAAATGCTAATACTAATATATGATGATAGGAATTGTAAATTAATTTATTTAGTTAGTTAGTTAACCGTAGTTAGTATTAAGTGGGTTAACTAATAGTATAAATAAGACCAAATGGGTTAATTAGAAGATAAATTGGTTGTTGTAGAAGTTAATTATTATGGAGTTTCCATTGATTGAACAAGGAAAGTTTACTTCTATTCCATTGATTTTTGTTACTAGTTATATTAATTGCAATTGATACAACTAAGAATGGAATCAATGTAAAACTATTCCATTGATTTTTGTCACTAGTTCTATCAGTTGCAATTGATACGATTAAGAATTGAATCAATGTAACACATATTAGTCGTATAACATGCTAGGTTGTATAATGCCATATCCTATCATGTGTTTGGTATTAAAATTGTATAAGACCATATAAAATAAAAAAATTATTATAGTCAACTTCATCAATATATAGCCAACTATATAAGGCTTTGAGTTCATATATGTATTTTTAGAAAACTCATGTAGCCAACTAAGGTTTTTGGTTCGAGTTTAACTACATAAGGTTTTTGCTGGAGAGAGCCCTTGTAGTCGACTACAAGGGCATCGAGCTTTATCAGAAAACCTATCTAGCCTTATCTAACTTCTTAAGACTGTACGGTTAATAATGTATAAGATTATTTTGACCAAATAACTTATGTTATTCAATGTCTTGTCGAAATATTGTATAACGCTAGATAGTATTAATTATATTATATTATTCAACCCTTATACAATATACCAAACGTGGAAATTATAGAAAACGATTGTAACTCATTTTCTAATATGCTTACTTCTCAATTATGTCTGCACAATAAGCAAGGATCTAGAATTGTTTCTGAACTACGATCTTCAGTTTCACATGTAGATAGAGATATTTTTCCTATATAAGAATAATTAGACTTGTCTACGTTAAATTTATAACACGTAGTGGTTTAAGAAAGAAATCCATGCATTGCATGTCAAAACCATGTAAAAACATCTAATTAAGGTGCATATCAACTCCACACATTTCAGAACATCAATGCACCGTTATATGAAAAGCTAAACCCTAATTTGGTAGCTAGTTCCATGTTACCTTCAATTCATTCATTGCAGCAGTATAATTAGGTTGATATTGATCCACTGCCTTTTTTTTTTATATAGGATAACGAAGATCACCCGTTTCCTTGATGGCTAGCCATGAGAAGGAAATTGCAGTGTTTTCTATAAATAGAGTGCAAGCAAAATGAATGTCTCAGCAAGTTTTGACCTTAAAACTGGTCATTGACAGAGGTTACCCGTTCCTCTAGCCTGGTGTTTCTCCATCTTGACCCAACTATGGCTTTTGACTGCATTTTCTTTTGCTGTCATGCTCCATAGCCCCTGCAGTATAAATATCAAAGTGTTTCATTCAGACCATACAGAGAACCCATTGAGGAGGGTTCTTTTGAATTGGCTGGGGTTAGCTTTTGTTTGGGTCCAAATTCTAAACCTCGGCCACAATCAACATAAAAAAAAAATAATAATAATAAAAAAAAAGAGAAAGAGAAAAGAATCGACATGGCAAAATTTGACATTCTGTTCCTCTCGATCTGTTTGGCAGTGATCGTGCCTACCCTGCATGCCAATTCCTTAGAGAATGACGAGTATTGGCTACAGCATTCTGATACATATTGGCGGGAAAGAGCAAAACGTGCTTTAAAGGACAACCGTGATGCTTATTTTGCTGACCCATATGCAGTCTCCGGCAACCTGACCTCTAGTATTAGCGAGTGAGCCTTAAATATCATTTTCATATTCATACCAAAGCAAGTTCAATTTCATAAGAGGATTTTCTCATGTTCATTCAATGGTTATGTGTTTTTATCTGATCTGACATATATATAGGATAAGCTAATTGATTTTTCCCTTGTTTTTGACAAACTAACAGAATCTTAGTTGGCAGCAAGGCACGAAGGAACTTGAAGGGAGCAACAGGTGAATGCATAGCCACCAACCCCATTGACAAGTGCTGGAGGTGCGACCTCAATTGGGCTAATAACCGCCAGAAGCTTGCAGATTGTGCGCTGGGCTTTGGCAGAAACACTGTTGGTGGAAAAGGTGGTCCATACTACGTGGTGACCGATCCCTCAGATAGTGACTTGGTGAATCCCAAACCAGGTACCCTTCGGCATGCAGTTACACGAGATGGGCCCTTGTGGATCATCTTTGCTCGTAGCATGATGATTAGGCTGACCCAGGAGCTCATAGTGTCTAGCAACAAGACCATTGATGGCAGGGGAGTCAGTGTTCACATTGCTAATGGTGCTGGTATTACCCTCCAGTTCGTCAAGAATGTGATCATCCATGGGATCAAAATCTATGACATTAAGGTTGGCACTGGTGGAATGATTAGAGATTCTGAGGCCCATTTTGGTTTAAGGACACGGAGCGACGGTGATGGAATCTCCATCTATGGCGCCAGCAACATTTGGGTTGATCATGTTTCCATGAAACACTGCTCAGATGGACTGATTGACGCCATCATGGCATCCACTGCTATCACTATCTCCAACAACCATTTCACCGACCACAACGAGGTAATTTATTTACTAATTCAACTGGGTATTTTCCTGGGACTGAAACGCCACACAAAAACACACATCTGTTATCTGATTTTGGTGTTGGGTTTAGGTTATATATAATATGTTATATATGCAGGTGATGCTGTTTGGTGCCGCTGACAAGTATGATATAGATAAAATAATGCAAATCACTGTGGCCTTCAACCACTTTGGTAAGAGATTAGTACAAAGGATGCCAAGGTGCAGATGGGGTTTCGTTCATGTGGTTAACAATGACTACACTCATTGGGAAATGTATGCCATTGGCGGTAGCAAGCACCCTACCATTATTAGTGAGGGTAACCGATTCATAGCTCCTGACAACAATTATGCTAAAGAGGTAGCCGTCTATACATACTCATCCATACATATGAAAATTGGCATTCTGTCAAAAGTAACACGTTAACATGCATCATGTCTATGTTGTTACTTGTTTCTGCCACAGACTCAACAAAGAGATTCTATTGGCATGTGTCATTAGTTCTTGACATTTGGCCTCCATGTAATATATATGTTGTAGCAGCAGACATACATTACAGCCTTACTGCTACAGAGAGGAATTGTTTTCATTGTCCAAAAGAATTAATTTTCATTTGGTTTCTCATGTGGTTTGTCGTTTTGATGTTTAAAGGTGACAAAGAGGGAATACTCGCCAGAGCAGGAATGGAAAAACTGGCAATGGAGATCAATCAACGATGAATATTTGAATGGAGCGTTTTTCGTACAATCTGGGCCTGAGCTGATTAACAGACCATTCTCAAGTGATGACATGATCACAGCTAAGCCCGGGACACTTGTGGGAACGCTTACACGCTATGCCGGCAGCCTTGGATGCGTAGTTGGAAAGCCTTGTTAACCTTGCCCATTCTCTTCTTGACGGTCCCCATTGATGCATCAGTGGCTTGGCAATGGAGAGGAAGAAGAGAGAGGGAGCAAGCAAGCAAGATGGTGTTGATCTGTAGTCTCTGATTGTTTTTCTTGTTTGCTTTTCCTTATTTGGGGTCCCCTTTGGTTTCATGTGGGGTGTTTATGACTTTGTTACTTCATTCTTTTTAATTAGTACCTCAAATTCAAAGTGCAGATCTGTCAAATGTGGATGAGGTTACTGATAAATTATTATTATTTTTTAAACAATTTTACTGGTGTTTCTGTTGAAATTTAACGTTGACAATTTTGAGCTAGCTAGGAAATTGCTCACTCAGTCAGTGGTATGAAAGTTAGCCTTTTAAGTTTTAATCTCTGCATGTAAAATGGAACAATTTTACATACAGATACATGTTTCTATGGGAATTACAGTTTGTTCCCATCTGAGTCCGAATTAACCAAGCTAGGCTTGAAATTGGGGACCTACAAAAATAGAGAAGTCCACCACTTGAGCGTAAAAGGCTAACTCAGGACAAAGTAATTAAGAGAAAGAAAAATTAGAAAGATCATACGTGAGGGATAAGCCTCTATTCATAAACTAGGGGCTAGAGAGAAGTGCCCTAATTGAATTAAGTCACTGACTCCTAGGTGGTGGACTATTGGACATATGGCCGCATAATTTGGTTGGTCTATGCTTCCCGAAGCATGTATATGTTATGCTTCATGAACATACAATAATTTCTCTTTATTGGGTCCAAAGTTTTCATACAAAAGACAAAAACAGTTGTTAAAGCTCCTTTGTGGAAGTAGACAAAAATAAAAAAGCTCCTTTGTAGAGGTAATAGAAAAATTTTTATGTACACTTAGTGTAAGACAAATCTCTTATAATGTATCATTAAATGTATGCTACATTAGTTGTGTGGGTTACTACTGTCTCTTATTATAAGAGACAAGAATGATCATATAGCTGATATGGCACATAATAAATAGTATGATATAAGAACATTGTCTTACTATAGGTGTATTTAAGAATGTCTTGAGAAAATAAACTTCGTTTTCTGCCATACAACCGGGTAAGAGACCAAGTTGGAGCTTACACAAATTGACAACTAGGCAACAAAAAAGTACTCTATTTGGACGAAGACTACTGGGCATTTACTTAACAACTTTCCTTATTAACAAATTTTGTGCTGCACATTATAGCACAGACGAGTCGACATAATCACGTATGCATAGTGATCCCAAAAACAAAAGAAAAAAGTTCTAGACATTTTGGACTCGTTATATAGAACAAGCCAAACCCATTTGTCTCACTTTCTATAAAATGTTTTGATCCACCGAAAGTTACAGCGTCATTAGATTCGCTTACTTTGTCACTTTCTATATGAAGTTACTTTGTCTCGCTTTCTATATAATTGTTTTCTTCTTTGGGTTAAATTGCCTATAAGTTAATTTCGTAGTAACTTCGTAATGTATATATGGTTCAAGCATTTTTTTTATTTCTAATCACTTTATTCTTCTCAGGTTTATCGATGAAGAACGTGAATCATTTCCAGTTTGTTGACTCCATTTTCAAGAGAATGTTCTCAGAGTTACATGGAAGAAACCTCAGCATGGTCCTGTATGGTTTCAGTACTATAATGAATGGAAGTGAACAGATCACTAATATAATAATCTTTTCTAGTCCTTGATTTTATCAAAGCATTGTTTTGGATAATTCTCAACAAAACATTCTCTTGCATCGAGCAGGATAATTTTGTTTATACCTCAATAATAAGCATTTTATGCGGGTTCTTGGATTTGTCTTGGTGTGGACACTTTAAACTTGTCTCATGGTGATGTTATCATCGACATTTCTGTGTCTTATTGTTCTGAAAAAGTTAAAAGAACAAAAGTACAACTTAAGCATGAAACAAATTTTTGGTAGGATATGTAAGTCAGCTTGAATCTGATATCTCATTCCAAGTAAATTACACTATTACAGTATTGCCTATTGGCCTTGGCTGCTGAGAAACACAAGTGTGAAATGGAGCTTGCCTCTGTAGAGTCTGAATTGAGCCCAAGAAGTCATAGGTTGCTCATGATGGATGGTGAGGCTAATGCCAGTAAGTGTGTCAAAAGGCGGCGAAGAGATTCGTCTATGGCAGTGTTAGGGGGCAATGAACAACAAGGTGAACAGTCAGAAGAACAGCAGGCACAGGGTGGCCAATCAACCCCCACCACTGTGAAGAGAAGCTCAAGGTTCCGGGGAGTTAGCAGGTGTGTGATATTAATAAACATCTAATTCTGTCCGTTCATTTCTGGCTGTTATGGGTTGCTTTCTGATTTGAAGCTAACTATATCTTCCTGTGAAGCAGACATAGGTGGAATGGGAGGTTTGAAGCCCATCTATGGGATAAAGGGACCTGGAATCCAACTCAGAGGAAGAAAGGGAAGCAAGGTAGAAGATGAACACGTCATTTAGTTCATTTTTATTGGCCTTTATTCTCATTATGATTTTCTTGATTGCTCACACCTTGTTCATTATTGTGGTCTTGTTTGTGAATGTGGATTTGTTGCTTTGCTGGTGTGGAGCAGTATATTTGGGTAAGTACTTCAACTGTTTGGTTCCAATAGTATCTTCTTTGAATCATTGGATGAAGTTGAAATTGATCTTTTGGGATTCATTCATGCTTTAATCAGGGGCTTATAATGATGAAGAAGCTGCCGCAAGAGCTTATGATTTGGCTGCACTCAAATACTGGGGAACATCAACTATCACAAATTTCCCTGTATGTCTTTAGTACATAAAATAAACTGCAAAAGTTTTATTCATTATGGGTACCTTATTGATGTCCATGCCTCATACAAGTTTGACATTATTGCAGGTATCTGATTATGAGAAAGAAATTGAGATAATGAAAACAGTAACGAAAGAAGAATATCTTGCTTCATTGAGATGGTAATCCCATTTCCTCAAAGAATTCTGCCACTAAATTTTTTTTATATTTTCTAAGTTCTATATCCTTTTGTGTTTATTGTAGGAGAAGCAGTGGTTTTTCTAGAGGTGTATCAAAGTACAGAGGTGCAGCAAGGTGAAATACTTTCCAACTCATGCAATCAGATTCCACCTTCTGTTGCCAACAAGGAAATACATGATGCTAAGTTTATAATTCTGAAAATTGATTGCAGGCACCATCACAAAGGAAGATGGGAAGCAAGAATAGGGAGAGTGTTTGGCAACAAGTACCTCTGCCTTGGGACTTACAGTGAGTTTTCATGCTCTTAACTTAATCTCCTTGTTTCTTTTGAAGAACACAATTTAAATAACATTGGCCATTTCACTCTACAGTCTCCACCCATGTCTAGAATAAGATGATCTTTGGGAAAGAATGGACCAAAGATTTGAAGTTGATAGTAGGCTAACTTGTCCGACTCATTGTCCTAGCATTTTCAAGATGAAGAGCTTCTATCTTATATATGTGCTGCTCAATGTCTTCCTCCACAGGTACACAAGAAGAGGCAGCTCGTGCATATGATATTGCAGCAATTGAATACAGAGGCATAAATGCAGTGACAAACTTTGACTTGAGCACTTACATCAGATGGCTAAGACCAGGAGCACATGCTGCTTCTGAAGAGCAAAAGCCAAGCTCAAACCCTCAACCCTTTACAACCTCTAACCTCATCCAAACCAGAGGAACCACTGATATATCCAACTTCAACTCCCATCCATTCCCCGCAGGCGAATTGGGCAGTACCAAGAAGCAAGACTTTTCCCAGTACATGACCCCTTTAAGTCCTTGCAATAAGTCATCTTCCCCAACAGCATTAGGACTTCTCCTGAAATCCTCAGTATTTAGAGAACTGATGCAGAGAAATCTGAATTCTGCTAATGAAGAAGCCGAAGAAGTTGAATTGAAATACCCACAAGACGGCAGTGACGGGGTTGGAGGGATTTTTGATAATGATATTACCAGTACTTCTTATGCACTTCCAATAGCAACAGATTGCCTAACTTGGAGTTACCAGAAGAGAGCACATTGCCACTGTACCACAGAACTGTGCAATCCCAATGGAATTGAGCTTTAAACATGTCTGACTGACTATTTCTGTCTTCTGTGAGCTTTTTGCTGTTTAGAAACACCCAGTTGAGAGTAATTCTCCCTTCGTAGAAGCCTAGTGGATGTCAAATAATTACTAAGATGTGCATACTGTGACCTTGGTCTGGTCATTAATGGGATTACACAACTGAGAGAGAATTTGGAAACTAGTTGTCTTATTTCAAGTTTTTGCTCATAAACCAATGTCTCACATGTCATCAGCTATGGCCTTTGAGCTTGATGTCACAGTCTTGTCTCATTTTCTTTCCTTTCCCCACTTTACAGATTTACATGAACTCCCTTAGAGGGGAAATAATAAACAGTTGTCAAGTTCAAAGTTTTCTCTGAAATAATTTTGTATAAATCCTTATGAGAAAAAGACAACTCAGTTTCCCCCAACTGTATGATAATTGAAGTATGATAATTGAAGTGATGGATAGTAATCTTGATTTTCAGAGAGGAGGAATCCAAAGTATCCATATAACCATATCCAAGATCATACCATAAACATACTTTAATAGAGCAGACAAAGGTACGCACAAATGGAAAAAAAACTGCTGACCAAAAAAAAAAAAGGAAAAAAAAAACTAATCAACAATGTCAAATAAACATACTTTAATGATTACGTGTCACGTTTAGCACCACAAATTTCAAACTTAGATTAACGGAAAAAATTTTAGAAAAAATTATTTTAAAAAAGGGAACTGTTGATAGAAAATATATTCAATCAAAGAAAAAAATTCAGTGATTTATAAAATAAATTATGGTAGTTTACAAAAACAAAAAAGCACCTGTTTTTACCTCATGATAAATATTTATTAGGAGTTTCTTAACTTGACTTAAATCAATTATTTTTCACTCTATTAAGTCTAACTGAAATTTATTTTTGGGTGAAAAAGCTTTTCAATATTAGACTTGAGATTAAAATTTGTGGTACACAATGAACCATGTGTGCGTTAAACTGGTGCAATAAAATGTTGCAGTTGCACAATAAAATTTGCTGTCAAATAAAATTGGATTTAGAAAAACGTTGAATTGTAAGGCTAGCAAATTATATGCCAAAAACTTAAAAAAAAAAAAAAAGGAAGGATAAAATTGTTAACTCTCAACTTTTAAATAATGTTTGCACTTGGCAGACTAGGAATTAAAGAGGAAAATGGAAGAGGGAAAGACAAAAAACAGAAAAACAACGATTCAGGAATTGAGCTATGGCAAGGCAAATCCATATTGAAACCATGGAATTCGTAGCAACAACACAATCTTGAGATACCATGAACAAAATATTTAATTATCAAACCAGGCATTGGAAATTTCCTTACATCCAAGATACTTTAGGTATCTTGCATTCCCATGTTGAGATAACATCATGACAGTGTATCAAACACCTAAAAATAATAGACATTATTTACAATTTTAAACAATACAGGCACCTTTCTAGTTCATTTTGCATGTCCATGCCAGCACTAGTTACCATATAGGAATTTGTGCTATATGAGGTTAATGCTGCAAATACATGAGAGTGAGCAAAATTTAAAGCTTTTCCAGTACTGATTACCTCCTCAATAAGATTTAGCTTCAAAAGCTTATGTTCTAAACAAGTAGGACTATTGATCTTGAGGATGTTCAGTAACAACTCTTCTATTAGGACATGTCCTAATATTGTGTCCTGCTTTGTGGCACAACCGACAGTTGTTTGTTATTCGAGAGGCCAAGTCCATTCTCCTATCAGTAACAACTTGAGGGCATGTTCTGCGGTTATGGCCATATTGACGACATATTCTACAACGATGGTGTTTTATAACTCTCCCGTTGTGAAGGCTTATCCTTGACCTTGTACATGTTCTTCTGTTATGGCCCTTTTCCCCACATAGCCCACATGTGAATTGCTGATCAATCAAACTATCCTCGAGTTCTGGACAGTAGTGTCTCCTATGCCCTTCACGTCCACAGTTTTGACAGTAGAATTTCACTCCTGCATTAGAGCGAAAAAGAAAAAAAGAAAAAGCTAACTGAGTCTGAAGTTCGACCATGCCTACCAGCAATGAAGTCACGGGTATAAGGGTATAAAAATGACCCTTCATGACAATGCTCCTTTTCTGACGGTTTCTTGGATCACTAAAAAAAGCTTTCATAGTTTTTGAAGCATGCTTCCTCGCTGCAACAGTTCCCTTGGCTTTCTGCATCCATTAAAGGAAATATTCAATGCATTATGCAGACTTTTCAGTGTGCCAAAGTTCTGATGCTTCAAACAATTGCACAATTTTCTCCCTGGCCAGCAGAAGTCTCGTGCCAATACTCAAGTGCTAAGTAAACCCATGCCAGTGATGTATATTTTTGAAAATTCTGTTTGAAGCATGCATTTTATGCTAACAGAACAGGCAAATGCACAGGCTTGGCAAGATTTCTTATTTCCTAGCTTAATTAAAAATAGTAATAGAGTTATAGCATTCAAAAAACATTTGAAAATTTAATTGAGCTAGATAATAAGAATTTTAATATTTATAAAACCCAATTCACTTTACTACATATGACAAAGAAAAAATACATTGAATTGTTTTTTTTCTCTGGAGTCATGCTTTAAACTCTTCATTAAAAAAAAAAATCAAGAAAATCCTAAATGTCAATGCATCAAATACATGTTAACCTGGGAACAAAATGCAACAAAAATAAATTTGAAGGAAGCAATCCCTTTATAATACTGAGAAATAAACATTTTTTAAAGCACCAAGTTCCAATGGAACACAAATCTAAGCATTTTAAACCTTGATTGCAGCCACTCTCTTTGCCTGAAGCTTGGGATCCCGGTGGATAATCTTCATTCTGTTGCTAAATAGACCAGTTTTGGCATTGAGACTCTGCAATCATCCAACTAAAAAAAGACCTTTAAATTTGCAATCTCAAGTACATCTATAAATCCTCTGTGTCAGTTTTTCATATCAATACACCAGTAAACAGAAGGAAAGAGAAAACAGTGCATGAATTTAATTCATTACACAAATATAACTGTCCTCTGTCCTTCATATACTTTTGCATGGTCTGTCCGTGCATAACATGAGAAAATAAAGAAGTTAATGCTGAAGTCTGCATGATAAGAAAGCATTCTCATCAACTTAGCTCTCCATGTATGAGACCCCCCCCCCCCAATTGCCATTTGATTCTACATGTGTTCTTCTGTGTGTGCACGTGCATGTATACCTGTATATATCAATGACACGAAGTGCTAATGGGCTCAACTGCTGTGATTCATGTAAAACATATGCATGATAACAATTCCTATCCAATATAATCATAATAAGTAAGGTTAAGCAGCCAACTAACTTTTAATGAACGACTAATTTTTAGTCTGACTTCAGGAGGTGGTGACTGGTAAACACGCTTCGATTTTTTCTTCACATCTAGCTTTATGTCTAAATTGTCAACTTCGTCATCTTCCTTCATTTTGAGTGGGGAACTGGGAAAAAGTACAACACAACCCATAAAAAAACATTCTGCATGACCAAAAAATAAAAACCATTTTTGTATAATTTAAAGACTGATATATCTAAATTTAGAAGCAAAATAAACAACACATAAAACCTTCGTTTATCAAGAATGTTAACAAAATAAACCACCATCATATAGGAATTTTATGACATCATAATGCCAAGAAATTCAGAGATTTAACTTTGAGTCAATATTCAATAATACACAATGACAAGAATGAAGGCACAAAAACGAAAACCAGAATAGTTGTTTTTAATACCACAACTAAAATCGATATAATTATGTCCACCAATAAGCTGAACCAATTTCCTTCTAAAAGAGCATACACATGTTGATTATAGAAAGTGCATTAAATATTTAAGATCTTATATTGATGGATCATGCTCTGTTATAAGAAAAATGCTGCACCAAATTTCAGAATCCAATATAACAAGTGCAGGGATACAGAGTAGCAATTCCATGTTATAGCAGTTCAACAGCATATTTCAATATAATCTCCCACTCACAAGAAGAAGAAAAAAAAAATAAAAACACAATACATAAGGGAAAATCATTATAGAATCTGTTAGAATATAGAAACAGCTAGTTGAGCAGTTTATGTTCATATTGCAAGATATCAAGGAGTAAGAATTTATATCTTTTGATAGATTGAGAAGGAATGCTATACATTACTATTTGGTATATTTATGAACCAATATTTTAAACAAAATCAGTTCAAAAGAAGGAAAAAAAAAGTAAAGCTTAGAAGCATGGACACTGACATGGAGCAGGACATAGTGACACAGCAAAGTTTAAAGTGTCGTATTAGGATGTGTATTGTTGTGTCATATCAAACACAAGTGACAGGTATGAGTCTGAGTCAGCCTGACACAAGTATTCAATATGCGTCCACCGCCCAACATGGACACTGCTCCATTTTTGAAGTTCACACGTTTCTAAGAACTAGAGTTAGAAAGTGTTTGCAAATGTGTGTTTAGGTTACTCATGTACAACGGTCATGCTCATGAGCATGTAAAAAGTCTTAAAAACATTGCCAAGGAGTTAACAGCAGGTAAGTAAAAGCAGTAAAGAAACATGAAATTGATTTTTCAGAAGTTACATAGAACGGGCTCTCTCCCATGGTTGTTCATCAATTGATTCCTCCCATATAACACAATCTCCAGAGCACTGGTGGCAAGTTACAATACCCTGTTTACATGAAGGTCAAAAACAAAGTAATTATCATGCACTGATATGATGTTCTATATCTTAGTGTTTCACAATTGCTACAAATATTGGGAAAAAACGAGGCAAGAATCAGTGAAGAACTTAATATATAAACACTTAAGATGCCAGAGAAGGACTGGTTTATTGGTAGAATCTGCGTCAAAATTTAAAATAAACTAAAAGGTTTTACACTAAAACAGAATCAGTAAGTAAATAAGTGTCACATCATCATGGCATCTAGGTATGTTTAAGTATGAGGGTGTGTATCAATGTATGTCCGTATGCATATAGGTTGTTTTGCTCTGTGATAACCCATCATAATAATAGTATTTCATCACCAAAGGAAATCAGTTGAATTACAATATTGTTGTTACAGGAGTCTCCTCAACCACAATTGCCACTGCATCAATTGCATTTTTCTGCAATTGTCCGCAATTTCAATAATCGCAACGTAACCGTAACCGCAACCATGACTACAATTTAAAACCATCCCCCAACCTCAAGTGAATTTCAAGTTTAGAAAATTTTTATTTAGATCAGAAATGACTTAATTTCAAGCTTTCTTAGATGGACATAGGATGTGAATGATCAGCAAATTTACAGAAATTTGATGATCCTAGCTTTTGAGAGGTAATTTGGGTATCTGACTAAGTCATTAAACCCTCTTTAGACCAAGTTGAAACCCTGCATCCCCCTTTATTCAGAAAACACATGTAATTAGGAAGGTATATACCTTTCCACTACATTTTGGACAGTCTGACCTTGATCTTTCTATTCTGCACTCTGTGCAAGGAGTATAACCCCTTCCCCGGCAACTTGAGCAAGGTAGCTCTCTGATATACTGTCCATTTGGACCAAACCAAGACCTTGGTTCTGGTGTATGCGAGTTAGCTTTCCTGAAATGAAAACTTTAAATTTATTGAAGTCACTCTGCACAAAGGAACTGCCCTTCTTCATAAGATATCTAATATTGAGTAACCTTACCAACATAATCAAATCTTAATATGAATTTTGTCATTTTGTGTAATTGAAACAATATGAGTACTATTGTATGAAGACACTGAAGACAATTTGTAATTACTAATTAACCATACCACACAGCTCAATCTTTTAGCTGAGAAGACCTAAATAAAATAAAAACAAATTTGATGATTTTTCAACCTTTTCGCTTAGCTCGGGTGGTTGGGATTTGGACAGAGCCATAAAGGTAATAGATTGATTAGGTGGACCTGTATGAACCAATTCAATTCTGGTAAAAACACGGATACCCTTCTTTTGTTTAAAGCTAGATTTTGTTTTCTCGAAAACCCAGCCGCAAAATTACACAATTTTCTCTATGATTTGAATCAACTGAACATGCAGCTAAACCTTAATGGACATCAGAGTTTCATTACAATGCTGCTGCAAATGCATTTCTTCACTAAAGAACCAAAATCAGACACGCAAGAACCCAAAATTCACACTCATCTAAAACTACTAATTTATGATTTATGGCAATGGAAGAAGAAGAAAAAAAGGGTTCTGACCTTGGCTTGAGTTCCACCTCCAGCCCGAACAGCTCCTCCGGAGGACTGTAACCCAACTGTTACAATAGCATAAAAAAACACAAAATTAAGGTTTTTTTTTGTTTTTTATAAGGTTTCAAAAATAGGGACAAAAAAAAAAACAAGGAATGTGCCTGGCTGGGTTTTGGCATGGAAAAGGATTCGTCGCTGACTGATGAACAAACGAAGCTTGAGGCGAAGCTGCTGTTTGTCTTGGCATGAACAAAAAGCAAGAGGCGCATGTTTGTTGGCTTGCTCCATGGAGATGTCCGAACAGGAAACGGAGCACAGAACGTGCAGAGTTCATAGGAATTCATGAGGAGAGAGCAGAGAACCATGTTTGGTGCTGTTGCCTGTAGATTCCCAATCTCTGTCCCAAGATGACGGAAAGGTAATTCTTTTTTATTTTATTGTCAAGTTACCAGCTATGGAATCATTTGGCTAGTTTGCTCCTCTAAAATAAGATATTTATTTTAAAAAAAAAAAAAACATTAATTATTAATAAAAAATTAAAAAAATAAATTTTAACAATCTATATATATATATTTTTTATTATAATTTTAATTATTAATTTTTTTATTAACTATTAATACTCCTTATTTTACCTTTTAAAATAAGCTTTTCTCTTATGTTTCATATGATTTGGGTTTGATTTTTAAATTTTTTTATTGATAGATTATCTATAATGTAACGTTTGGTACACGAAATAATAATTTCATGAATTCAAAGTGAAATGAAATAGTCATTTTTAATCCATAATTTAGTAGCTTTTGAAATAAAATATTTTTTCAAGTCATTTTACTATTTGGTACATAAAATCACTATAAAGTAGAATCATAGTTGATATAAATGACATAAATATCCCTTATAAGAAATTTTTTTTCTAAACATTTATAATAATATTTAATTTTAATTTTTTTAAAATTTTATTAAAATAAATATTATTATCTTTTAAAAAAATAATGTTATCACGTCAAGTAAATAATTTACATTAATTTTTATATATAAATAAATTTTTAAATATAAGACAAATCATTTACGTCGAGATTAAAAATTATATTGATAAATTAAAATACTATTAAAGTTAATAAGTAACCAAATACATAAAACTTGACTATAAAAAAATTATATGATAAATTAAATGTAAAAAAGACAATATTTTATTATCTAAAAAATATAAAAAAAAAACAACAGGTGTGATTTTATAAAATTTTTAAAGGCATATTAGGAATAAATAATTTTAATCCTATTTCATAGAGTATAAAATCACAATCTTATCTTTTTAGGAACGAATGAATTCTACGTTTCATTCTTAATTTTATAAAATAGAACATGAAATGTAATCATTATTTTATTATTTTTTTATAAACAAATACAGAAATATTCCATTTCATAGAATGGATATAGAATGAAATAATCATTCTTGCATACAAAATGTCACGTAGTATTTCTGTAAATGCTCAATAAATTAAAAATATGTCCTGATCCTGAATCGAAGTGAACTTTTCTTTTAACCTAAATTCTTTGTTCACAAAAAACAAGATAAAATATACCTTACCTCTATTTAGTATAGCCTTTTCTGTTTGTATTACTTAATCCTTTGACGTTTATATTGAACCAAAAATATTATTTTTTTAGTTAAATTAAATAGAGATATATTTTTGTACAAAAAAATATGGGTATACATTTAAAATCAAACTTTAAGAAGTTATGCAATAAAAATTTAAACTTTATGAAAGTTATGTGATTAAAATCCACACTTAAGGAATTTATGTGATAAAAAAAATTGTAAATAAAAACTATATACCATTAAAAACTATATTAAAAAAAGGGTAAAAACTTTTTTTTTCTTTTAAGAAATAAGAATTGATTTGATTTGTAAATAAAATTTTATATTTAAAATGTTATAAAATTGTAATTAATTTGACTTAGAAATTTGTTAAATTTAAGTTATGTATATTTAAAAATTTACTCAAATTTGATTGGATTTAAGTGGATTTGATTTGATTTTAATTTAATTGATAATTTTACTATTATTAATTTATTCACTTATTTAATATAAGTAAGGATAATAAACTAAATTATTAAAACTTAATGAATTCCATCATGTTTTGCAAATTAAATCAAAATTTACTTTTCATAAAAGTAATGCTACCCAGTTAGAAAAAAATAACTAGAATTTTTTACAAAATTATGGTAGAATTAAGGATTGTTTGATAAAATTAAGTGATAAGAATCACTCACTTATATAAAAATTAATAATTATGCTAAATCATTTTGTTAAAAATTTTTGTAAAAAAATTATGGTTATACAGTATTTATCTTTTAATAAGGAGTTCTAGACATAATAATTAATTTATAAATCAAATCAAATTAATTCTATTTTTAATTATTTTAAGCAAACCTTAATGTACAATAAAAAAATCATTAAAGTGTTAACTTTTCATGTAATTTGTTTTATAATCAAACTCTTACATTAATGTAACAATACTAATTAAATGATAATATAAAAAAATTTAAAATCATTCCACCAACATTACAGTCACGAAAATTTTCTCAAAGACATTTGATAAATCATCAAACATAAATTAATATTAAACAATTAAAAATGCTATAGAATTTAACGTAAAGTTTGTTTTAGAAAGAACAAAATTTATGTCTAAAAAAGAGAACAAAATTGTGTAAATCCCAAATAGATTTATATGCAAAAGTGAAGAAAAGGAAATGAGATATTTTCTTATTCCACATATCACAAGTTTTCACAAAACTTTAGTGATATTTAGAGATTGCATATCAACCGTGAATCTTCAAAAAAAAAATACATAGAATGAAGATTTTTTTTGTTTGGTAGAAGGATGAAGAAATTTTTATTTCACGAAATTTGACATTAATAAAATTTATTTTTTTTTCCCGTAAGACAATCATTTGAAAAATAATATTACGAAAATTGAATCTTAAATATTATCACATTATAATCTTAAAAGATGTCGATTGAATTAAAGGTAAGATGCCACAAGCCTTTTTATAAAAACTTTTTTATCAGTTACGTTTGAGTAAAGATTCATTTTAAAAAAATTATTTTATTTTAAAATTTATTTTAATTATAAACTACTCTGAATTTACCAAAAATGAAGAGAGCATAAACCGGGAAAGGCAGAAGAGAAGAAAGGATAGGGAGGCAGGGGAAAAATGAAGATGTTGCAGTTGCAGCTTCACTCGCCACCATCAATGATATCATCGTCTTCTTCCCACTACTCCATTAAGCTCTGCCCAAACCACTCTTTCTCTCCAAAGTCCTTTCCTTTCAGTTTCACCCCTCCTTCTAAACCCACCACCTCCACCTTCCCCTCTGTCAAATGCCGCCACTCTGACTTCTTCGACCACAAAACCTTCGCCTCTGCATCGCAACCTGGAACCGGAGCTGCTGCAGGTACATGTTTCTTATCCTTACTCTGTTTCTTTAATTTTCTTTTCTCAATCGTCAAACCCATTTTTGTTCGGTTTGCCAAAGAAAGATTGGAGACAATTAGGGTCAAACTCTGTTTGGTTGCTGAGAAAATAATCCTAATTATTTTTCCAAGTGACACTGAGATGGCCCAAGACTTGGGTTTCTCTGGAACCAGGCGGAGGCTTAGTTTTTCCATTTCAAAAGATTTTCTTTTTAGTATTTGAAAGAAAGAAAAAAAAAACAGAGCTTTTGCTATAAATTTTGTCAACTACCAATACAGAGTGGTGGGTAAGTTAAGAAATTTGTAAAGGTTTGGTGTTATATAATGCACTCATTTGCGTTCTGGTTTTATCTGTGTCTGTATGTGTTCAGATGGAGCTTTGCCGCCTAGGGTTTATGTGGGTCACTCCATTTATAAAGGGAAGGCTGCGCTTACAGTGTCTCCTAGACCTCCGGAATTTGCGTCACTGGATGTATGTTTATTTTGGCTTTTGGTTCTGTAAACTTGATGGAGGTTATCATTGGATATGTCTTAATCTTTCTGGAATAGTTTCATGGAGTTGTGAATAGACTGTTTAGTTATGGAAGATTATGGTGCATTTTGCAGTCAGGGGCATTCAAAATATCTAGGGATGGTTTTCTGCTGCTTGAGTTTGCTCCTGCAGTTGGTATGCTCCAATATGATTGGAACAGAAAGCAGGTGAGTTGTGCTTCTTCTGTAACTTGGGAGTGATATCTATCCTAATATTAAATGACAAAACCTGAGTTTGGTGTAGTGATCTCTCTAAAATACAAATGTAATCCTGAAAATTTGAAAGTTTTGGTTAGTTATTAGAAATTTTAAACACTTTTGATCTCTCTTTATACTAAAAAAAATGAAAATAAAATTGGATTGACATGTAAATTAGTGTGTGCCGAGGCTAGTCTGGTATAATGCAACCCTGTGTTTTTTTGATATGGGGAAACTTAAGTTTTGATTAGTTGGAAATAAACTAGTTTAATGGAAAATAATGATGGTTAATATCTTATATAATAATAAATTAGTGGTGTAAATAGGCAGAAATTGAATGTTTGAGAGAACCATATAATGCTCCTGTTTACTTAGTTTTGAATAAGCCTGACTCAAGAGAGTTGAGGACAAGGACTGGCTGTATAAGTGAAAATTTTATTTGTGCAGTCGATGTTTATATGTATGCTTATGTATAATGAAATGTGGAAAGTTGTTATTTTTGTTTCTGAATCAGTTACAGATTAGCTTGCGTTAAGACATTATTAAGTAGTTAGTATAATGACATTTATAAATAGTCATTTTATTTATCCTACAGCTAACCAGTAGCAACTGATATCATTGTCCACTGATATACTTCTTCACAAGGCTTCATCAAGACTATCTTAATGATTTTAGTTTTGTGGCTTATATCGCTTTCATGCTTCTGTATGGTTGCCAATCCAACTGAGTGAAATTTTATCCCCTCCTTAATGAGAAATGATTTGTTGAAATTTATAATTTTGTTGAACTTAGCAGTTAGTCTTATAGTTTAAATTGTGAGGTGATTTTCCAGTTTGCTTGAGTGCAGGTGTTCTCATTATCAGTGAGTGAAATGGGAAGTCTAATTAGCCTTGGTGCAAGGGAGTCTTGTGAATTTTTTCATGATCCTTTTAAGGGCAAAAGGTAGTTTCTACATTATACCTTCTAATTATTATAATGAGATTAACATATTGAAAAATCTCTGATCATTGCTTGGTTATCTTGTGATAAAAATTGAATTTTCTTTTTGTGTGGGAAGAGGGGATCCTATGGTGTCTTTGAACCATGGAGCAAATAAAAATGTGATATGACAATATATGCGGATTCATGTATACTTACTGAGTCATTGCATACTGCTCAATAGATTTTGCATTTTTCTTACTGATTGGGGCTGCCGGGGGGGGGGGGGGGGTTGGTTTGGTTCGATGTCATAAGTTATGGCTACTGTGCTTTTATCCTTTTAAAGCATTTCTGAAATTGTCTTCTTATGCAGTGATGAAGGTAAAGTCAGAAAAATTTTGAAGGTGGAGCCTCTTCCAGATGGTTCTGGTCACTTATTTAACCTCAGTAATCCTCTTTCTTCTTGAACTTACGTTGCTATTTGTTTTATCGAATTGTTTTATTTCCTTGCCATCTTGAAGTTGTTGGGACACTATGAAATCTTGGGTTGCTTCAATCCATTATATGTGTGAACTGCAAAAAATCTTAGTGATACAATATTTAAAAGGTGATCAGTCTTAATGTAATCATGTAAAAGAATAATAATTTATCTGTCCATTTTTATGCCAATGCCTGCAGTCTGCTCCCTGCAATATAAATGAAGAAAGTTAAATGTCTTAACATTTGCTCCAATTCTGACTTTGTGGCATTTTTTTAAGGTGTTCAAAACAAGCTTGAGAATATAGATGAAAGCATCTATATCCCTGTTACGAAGGCAGAGTTAGCAGTTTTGAGGTCAATTTTCAATGTATAATCTCTCTCTCTCTCTCTCTCTCTCTCTCTCTTTTTTCACCTAATGCCAAAAACTGCATTGCCATGATTCTCTGATAGTTCAATGGAAAGATGTAACAGCAGAATAACTGATAATTATACCAGAGAAGTAGAAATCAAATCTGATTCATGTAGTAAACTTCTTTGCAGTAATAGTAGTTTATCCTTCTTAGCCAAGAAAGTTCCTGGTCTGGCCAAACTAGGAGTCATGAAGTCTTCAAGGTTTATAAGAATTTCTGCTTGTCTTTCAGAAAGACAATCTGTAATTTGGAATAGCTCAACAGGTAATTGGAAAAGTGGCCTGGCTATGTTAATTCACCGTAGTGACACAGCACTTAAAATTTGCATATAACCTGTTTCCTGCTTCTACAACATGTTTCTTGGTTGTGTAAGTGTAACATGTCCTTTATTCCTTTAACCCAATTTTTTGTAGCTCATTCTGATTGTACTTTTGCTGATTCTGTATGCAGTTTATCATGCCATACCTTTTAGGTTGGCATTCCTTTGCAAACTCCATAAAGCCAGAGCATTCCAGCCGAGTGAATAGTGCCAACCCAAGATACGGAGGAGACTATGGATGGAACAGATAGGGGACTCCAGTTAGTTGAATCACGCTACAACACCCTGTGCATGAGAGCTTCTCAACTTTGAAATTTGCTGAATGCTTGAATCATTTCATCTTGTTGGCTGATAATTATTTGAGAAATTTTGAGATAGTAGTGACATTACGTAGAACACTCATTTTGAATATATTTATTCCAATTTGTTTGTTTGGATCTGGTGTTTTCTCCCCTCCTCCCTTCTCACCAGTGTTTTAAAGGAAAGGGACTGCTGCATTTGTTGATTTCAATTTCATATATAAATGAGTATTTTATACATGGTTTGCCCAGGATTTATTGCACACACACGCCAAAAAAAAAATGACCATATTAAAGTTGAAGCCCAAGCTAGTAGCTACTACCTACCTAACGTTTTATTTTTGACATCCAGTAATATTGAGAACTATGGTGCAGTACTAAAATTACATACATGACAATTTGAACTTCGATTCAAGTAATATTAATTTTTCTTTTTTAAAAACTTGTGTCGTAAATTATTGGATTGTAATGTAAACCATAGTAGTTATCATTAGGTGGTACTAAATAAGGATAAGACTCTGAATTTTTCATAGATAAGGGTTTGAATTGTGGTTTCAACTTTCAACTGATTGCCCTATTTGGTGGTTCTCTTTTTTTCTGTTCAGAAAATTATTGTTGGAGGTAATTTGTTTTTTGGGTCTTTGTTCGGGTATTCTTACACTATTCAGGTGTGAGATTAATCTTATTTAAGATCCTTTAAAGTTTAAATTCTTGACATTGCAGAGTTAGAAAATTGTTAGGTGAGACTAACAAATTGATTGGTGTCTATTTATGGAATAAAATATAGAATCTCGTTGGAATTATAGACTTTACCCTGACCTTTCGGCCGCTGTAACATGTATTGCTCGGTTTCTTTAGGAAAGAACTTTATTTTTGTTCTCTAATTTGCAAATATGCTATATATGCATTTGTGTTAATGTTTTTCTTTACATAAAACAAATTGAACTTATAGTTTCTTAATTTTTTTTTATGTAGATTTCTCACTTATTAAAATCATAATGATTAAAATCATAATGTGGATATATGTCTTCAATTTCATATATATATATATATATATATATATATATATATATATATATTCTAATGGTTAAATAAAATTATCTTACTAGTATTAATTCTACGTAAGAAAGAAAGGTTATATATGACAGACATTGCTAAGAAGTACTATAAGTCTCTCTAATTAAGATCCTTCATAGAAGAAATTAAAAAATTGAATAAAGTGAAGATGTATGCATGTTTCTTATAATTGATGTACTAATGGGCTGCCACGATATTATAGTTTTGTTAAATAAATAAATTAAATGTAATTATATGGGTCTGAGTAAAGCAAATGTAGCATTCCAGCATTAGAAGAGCCATTGACATTCTATGAAAGACATGTACTGCTTTGATTTTTTCATAATATTATATACTTTGCATTTAATAGGTTGTAATACAAAGGTTTAAACTTTTTTAGTCACCAATCTTAAAGGTCAGTCGCAAATGAACTTAATTTAATATTATCAGTTGAAAAGTGACCCACTTCGTTTTTCTTTAGTAATTAATTAAGAATCTCTGATGGTGCATCAGATTGAGTGTTTTAATTTCTTCATGATATTTGAGTATTAGCAGTCCTGCTCGGTTGCTTGCTTCCGAGCTGTCAATAGCACCTTGCTTTTTAATAATGTATGTTCAGCTGAACTCTCTCAGATTTCGCAACTTGGATTTTTAATTAATGCTAAAACATTCTTCATGCAGTACAATTACATATGCAAATTCCAGCCCTTGACCTTACTAAGACACACTAGTACTGGAACTATCAACAATTCATTGTCTGTTTGTGCAATGCAGCTAATGACAAAGCAGTCAAGTTATTGATTGGTTATGTTGCAATTTGTATAGAATTTTAAATCACCAAGGAAACGGCTAATGACCTCAAATTTTCACCGTTTGAATTTTTTGGGTTTTTAAAACTTTTAAGAGTGGTATCTTATTGATAATGGTTTGAGATCCAATTACACAAATTAGATTTAACTTTTTCACAACAGAGACCCAGTTACATGAATTAGACTTATTTTTTTCACAACTGGTGCAATATTACCAACATGAAAAACTTAAGATTCATTGCTCTTTCCAAAAATTGAAGATCTCTTTTAGATAGATAGTCTCCTTTTTTTAAAAAAAATAATTTATTTCCATTAGGATAAGAGTCCAATCTTATCTCATTATCAATATTCTTTTAATTTAAATTAATTATCCTCAAAATTTAATCTCATGAATATGAGTTAACCCATCATGAATGCTTTATCTAATATGAATATTTGACCCATTTAAACTAACACAATGGAATCTACGTTAAAGGAAAGGGCACCTATGATAACTAGTATAGTTTGAAGGATATATTTCATATTCCTAATTGTTTTTTTTTTCTTTAAGTAGCATTTCATAGTCCTAATTTTGAAGACATTTGAAATTCACATGGATCCCCCATAGTTTTCTAGCATATATATATTGAGCACTGTTGATTTTTTTTTCTTTTTCACTTGATCAGGATCTAGACACTATTCCGTCCATAAATATCTTATTATATATATGTTTGCTTGAAAATTGTTTTATATCCATACAATGAAGTTATAACTGTTGCAGATGTACTAGATAAAAGAAAAAAAAATGTGTCAAACAAGAGGAAAGCAGAAAGTACATTATAGCTTAGGGCAACCTAGCTAGTGGCAGGGAAGACAGGTAGGGACCGGCTAATTATATAACTTCAGATGTCCTTTACATCTATGCCACAAGGTAATATGGCTTCATGCATATATTAAATAGTGGTTCTTCAATCATGCTGCATGCTACACAGTACACAGTCATTTACCTAATTCCCTGCAGACCAAATAACCATTAATTATTCATGTAGAAAAAAAACCATTAATTATTAAGAGTAGTACTGGCTTTGAAGACAATCTATATAATTCATCATTTGCAGAGATATATATAGTGAAAATTTTATTGCTTAACTTAGGATGCTTAGTTAATGGCAACAAATTAAAGCATGACAACTATACTAAACAATAATTGATTCTATTTTTTTTTCCTTTTAGAATTATAAAGATTGTCATCAATAGTTTTTATTTGCCGGCCACATATTTTATCAAATCCCCGTTAATAATCTATTTCAGAGGTCAACTTTGTGATCACAAAAAGGCTAGGTTTAGACCTTGTTTTGATATATAGTTGTTGGATTGAAGTGCCCTCTATATATATCCTGAAAACTTTAACATAGGAAAATAGATGTTGAGAGGGAACTGGTGATAATATTGGAGAATTAATCAACATGAACAAATTTAAGTCAATGCTCTTTCTTTTTTATCAGCCAATGCATCTCTTAGAAAAAATAATGTGGCATTCATTTCTTGAGGTCTTAACATATTTATATATTAACCAGCATTTAAGTCTTTCTACTTTTTGTTTTTAGTCCAATATATATAGGACAAGAAATATTCTCGCATTTCTCTAATCCTATCTTTTTTTTGGGGGGTAAAGTCCGAACTTGTTCTTTACCTACTACCTATCTTCACAAAAGACATTCATCAAGGAATTATTATACGCACAGGTTGACTAAATTAAAAGACACATTTAAAAAAAAATGTATATTGATACTACATAAATATACATTGAAAAGAGAAACACGGACCAAAAACTTGTAAAAGGGAGAAAAAAAATAGTAAATCTCAAATAAATTTTTCATTAAGAGCAGCATTATGAATGTGCTTAAATATATATATGTACTAGCTACCATTAAAATTACAGTGTATATCTCAAGTATATGTAATAAAATCGATGGACTACGTTGGAGGTGATCTAATTGTTAAATATGTTAATAATTAGTGGATTACTCTAGTACCTATCTTTTTTATTTTTAGAGTATAGATAATTTAATTAATTGTTAAACATTTATCGATTACCTATTATACTTTATGATTAATCATTAATGAGAAAATTAAAGAAGTAAATTTTAATAATTTTATAATTTATTATATATGTACATATATTTTATTATAATTTCAAATACTGATTTTTTCATCAATAGTTTATAAATTTCAAAAATATTTATTATGAATCTAGTAATCAATAAATATTTGATAACTCATCGACGAGAGTAGCTTCCTAGCAATACCACAACAACTCCCTAATAATTAATGTAGTGCATGTGAGTGTGTGTATATCCATGCATTGCTGGCCCTAAAGTTCTCATAGAAGGTATTTTCTCTATCCACTTTTATCTGTTGTTTAAGGTTTTTACACAAGAATTAAGAAAGTTATTAAATAGTCTCATTGGTATAGAAACATAGCCCAAAATGACTAAATTATCTTTTCTCTAACTTCATTAATATTTTTTCTTTTTCTTAATTTCACTTATTTTATTAATTCTCTCTCCATTAAAAGACAAGGATAAAGTTAGAGAAAAATAATTAATGATTTTTTAATATTCTCAAATGATAAATATTGATGGACAAGAAAAATTTTCTTACACGACACATAAAAATGAACAGAGAAAATAAAAAGATAGTATAGATGATTCGTGAAAGTTGGATTGATTACTACATAGCATACAGTTGTAGTAAATAGAAATGGGTCTTAAAAGACTGGAATGGCTTTGAAAAGGGACTTATTCTTGTTACTAAGTATCACTAGCTAGTTGGAATAAAGTATTAATGCTTGATCATGCCATGAGCAGCAGCATCATATTCCTTGGACCGCTCAACTAGTGACAATTTTATTTTTCACCAAACTTATGAGTCAATTACTCCTACCAGCCCTTTAATTAGTATGATATACATATATAATATACATTTGAGGAGGAACTTCTCCATTTTCTTTCTTTGCTTCAAAGGATTATGTCAAAGACAAGCTTTAATTGTATAAGAACATGTTGATCATTAGTTCACATAAGGGGACAAATAATATATACACAGAAAAGCTCATTAAGGTGCAGGTTAATTGGTTGGGTTTTTAGACCTACATCCATAATCAGAAATAGTGTAAAGAGAGTACTTTTACTTTGAAATCACAATTAATGAGTATACAATCTTCAGACACGCTTAAACCATAACCTAATTACAGATATTATTTTAAGAAATTGTCTCACATTTACAAGCGAAAACTGGGGGCTTACCAAGATTCAAGACTTACCAACATCATCATCTTTGCTGATTAAGAGTCTGTTTGTTTGACATTTTCCCCAACGCAAACGGGCGTTGGAGAGAAGGAAGATTTTTCTTCTTTTTAACAAACGTTCTCGGTAAGCGTGACAACGCAAATTTGCGGTGAAGAAAATCATATCCAAACATACTGTAATTAAGTAGAAATCAAAACATCAATATTGAACTGCATTATTGAGCCACGACCGGAACACCAAAAACAACCAAGTTTAATATTCACATGCATGTTCCTTTCATCTTGTTGCTTATAATATACTTTTAAGGTACATGCATGCCTTCTATTGACTAAAAGAAATACAAAAAATGACCGTTGCGATGGGGAATTTCTCCGAAATCTATGACCATGTTGTGGTAAAAGAAGGAAGGTCTAGATATAAAAATTGCACCGAATTTGTGGACCCGCACTTACTCACCATAGTCAAGGTTGATGAATAGACATAGCACTATGGCAGATAAACTTTGACTGGAATCGACATTTTTGTGACATTTTACACAAACAAATGTTCTTGGAGTGCTCCCTGCCAACTAATACATATGACAAGCTTAAACCAAATGAGTTGGCATAGTAATTAAAGAGGTGTGTTTTTTATTTTAACTACTTAGGTTTAAACCTAGTGTCAGCACTTAGGAGAATAATTAAATCTCCTAAATGCACGAGGTCCATATGAGAGTGTATTCTTAAGATTGTTTAGAAAGGAACTTGTCAACACAAAAATTGAACTGAAAATACCCTTCAAAAAAAAAAAAGAAAAGAAATGTTCAACTCTCCTGTAACTGAAGTCTATAATAATAATTAAGATAGCTCTCCAATCTCTCTCTTAAACGTTGAAACCCTGAATAAAATGTTTATATTTTTCAATCATCATATGATTAAGAAACCAACTAATACATAAACAAAATCAATTCCTGTTTCTTCCTGGAGTTTTTTCGGGCTGTCGACGTTTTATAATGGCTGACATGCAAAAGCAAACCTCTATCTGAATTTCAGCTTATATAATTGAAGTCAAAATCTGATGGCTTCAGTTTCAGTATATATAAGAAGCCAGAATCATCGATGGAGATGGCAAAGAGAAAACTTGTCGCGATAAAAACTTGTATCTTCTTCAAAAAATACAGTGATGGAAGATCATAATAACATCTTGGAGTCTAACGTTAATGAAGAGATTGGTAGCAATAAGGTGATTTTTCTTTTTCTTTTCCTAATTACTTTTCGGCTTTTTAGAACCCCATTGCATGTTCAGTTCTGATATCTGTACTCAGCGGTTTCAACCTTTTTCAAAGAAGGTAATTTTACTTTTAACACAACCATACGTGGGAGCAGTGAATGATACATAAAGTTTTAGGAATGGTGCATGCATATTAGCTTTCGTTCATAGGATTGGATTTAGATCTATAATTAACCTTCAAAATCAAAAGAGAAAATGATGTACTTGGAAGATGCTTCTTCTTTATTCATTTAATGAGGATTGGTCTTATTTCCCATGGTCGGGTCAACTATGTCATACTTCTGAAAGTCTTCTAAGCTCTAATAGTGGGTATTCTAAAAAGGAGCTAGTTTGAGTCGTAAAGTCTCTTGATTTAGGCAAGAAATATCGAGTCACTTCCAATGATTTAGTGCTTCTTATAAAGTTCCAACTGTTGCAAGAATAATTTTCGTAAGCACTTTCAGAATAATCAGTATTAAGGAAAAAGCAATTTAACTGGTTCTTCTAACTTTTATTTTACTTGCTTCAATTCTCTTCCACGTTACAAAAATTATTTCTAATCTAAAAAAAACGGATTTTATTGCTGGATGGTGAAAAAATACCTGTTATTTTTTAATTAATTAAAAATGCTTTACAGGAAGGGAAATGCTTGTTTTCATGAAACAAGATTCGTGAAACGACTTAAGAAAATTACTCTTTATTGTTTTATGTTTGCGTTTTATCATTCCTTCCTTTCTGATTTTTGTATCTATTACTCTTAACCATGTTTATCTTATACAAGCGCAAATTGCTTGTCAATATGTATTTTTTATTTTTTAATATTTTTTATTTCAAAAATAAAAAAGATTTAAGTCTTTAAGATAATTATCTTATGTAAAAATAGAAATAAAATATTTTAAAATATTTAAAATATTAAAGTTTTAAACAAAAATATAAAAGACAGTTATATTATATATGAAATTGTAAGTGTAATAGAACGTGGATGATTTTAGTTTGACTCTTTTTTAAATTAATTTTTAAATAAATAATTAAGTAATTAATAGAAGAGGGCATTTTAGGAAATTAAAATGTGGAGACTAAAAAGGAAAATCCCTTTTATATATATAGTATAGACTATTAAGCTGCCACATTATTCATTAATGGTTTCATAAATACTGATCGTACTATATAGCACTTTTGTTACAGAAATAGGAATAAAAGATATTTTTTTAAGAGAAAAAAATGTTGTTTTGTCTTGCCTTATATGTTTATGTTGGAATTCAAGTATAAGTTAAAATCTCACATGAAATTGGAATAAGAATAAGTTTAGTGAAAACTATATAAGTGAGAAGATTCATAAATATAATGTCTTTAAAGTTTTTAGTTAAAATGTAGTATCAAGTTTACGAGTATAGTTTCCTCGCTCAAGCCCATTCTTGTACTGGTGACACTAATGCTTATTAGTAGTTAGTTTTACTTTTTATATTTTAAGTATTTATTATAAAAAATAACAACTAATAAATGTTTAACAAATCATTTTGATCATTAGTTCCGCGGAAAGGAATGAGGGTAGCATATATATAGCAACACCCCCATTAGGAATAAATGGAAATTTAAATGCATATACGTACAGGCATATATTGGTTTGTTCGGCCTACTGCAGGTTGTTCATAATCTTATGATCTACCTTACATTTAGGGCTCCCTCAGAGGAAAGAACCTGTCGGCCAATGCCTATAAGAAAAGCCATATGTTGTTCAGTTCAAATCATGTGTTATGGTTGAATCATATATTAGCATGAACCATGGCTCAGTGCTATGAATCTTCCAGCAGAGAGGTCCCAAAGAGTCAATGTATTTAACTTCGTAATCAGCCCCACGTGAAAAATGAAAGATAGCTTAGTCTTTTCAATTTCAATGATTCACTAGCTATTACATTTCAATATACATCTATCCTTAATTATTTACCCTTTGGAAAATTCAGCTCTTTCCTTTCTCTTCGTTTCCAAAAAGCAACCAGTATTTGAGCAGACACAAGAAAATCTGTTTTAAAATGGCATATTTTAGACCTTTTTAAGCTCAAAAGATGCTTCAACCCAACCCTTTTCTTGTTCCTTTTAATTAGGGTAATGTTTGAAATAAGACCGGTACACACGAGTAATTTGGTCATTTTTGGCTTTCCTAAGTTTTCGGTGTAATTAGTGTGATGTTTACATTTGCTAGAGTCAATGATAATTATTATAAACTCTTGAATTGTTACAAGCATATATATGTGTGAACTCGAGTTGTGTGAACTCGAGTCACTGTTAACAAAACCTACCCTATGAGTAAAAGTTATATAGTACCTATATAGTTGGACATTATTTGTATCATCAAAGAGACTTTTAGTAGTTTGAAATGAATTTTTGTTCATATTTTGTCATGTTAGTTTTAGTATTAATTAACATCATTTCTTAAAAATAATTTTAGTCTTAAAAATTTATTTTGATTGAGGTAAATATCTTTTATTTTTTGTATTGTATATAATTTTTTTTAAATATAATTCACTTCACTTAAATTTATTTTTAACTAAAATTAAGTTATAAAATCAAATTCATTTAAAATTAAATTTATAAAATTTAATTCAAATATACAAAAAGTGAACAATCACACAAGACATGCACTAAGGATAATAATTTTCAACACAAAAGTGTAACATAATCAATTGCATCTTATCCATCATGTATTTAACTTTCAAAGCAACTCTCATGCCTAGTTCTCCTAGCAATAATACTGGCGAAGAGCCATAAATTATCATTTCCTTCATCACTCTCTCTCTCTCACAAAAAGTGGAAGGTACAGTCGCTAATTTTAGTTGTGTCTCTGAATATCTGCTATATAACATGCAGGATCAAAAGCTTGAATCAGCGAGGGGGGAAATGAGAGAGGTTAGAGGCGAAAATGAGAGGTTGAAATTTTTGTTGGCACGGCTTGTGAAGGATTACCAATCACTGCAAATGGATTTCTCTGGTTTCCTTCAACAAGATCAACAAGAAGAGGCTACCAAAGCTACAGGTACAGGTACAGCAGCTAGCCAATGTGAAGAAAATGAAGAAAGTGAACTTGTCTCCCTTTCTCTGGGGATGTCATCCAAAGGCCAGCCCATCAAGGATGAGAGAAAGAATAGCAACAGAACTGAAAAGAAAGAGGGCGAGAATTTGGATGAAGGACTTGCACTTGGGTTGGATATCAGATTTGACCATTCAGCTCAAGCTGAAGCTACAAAAAATGCCAGCCCCCAAAGTAGCTTTGATGAGGAAGGGAAGGAAGAGGAACCCACAGAGATATGGCCACCCATTAAAGTTCTGAAGACAATGAGAACCAGGGATAAAAGTGAAGTTTCTCAACATACTCAGGTCAAGAAGGCTAGGGTTTCCATCAGAGCCAGATGTGACACCCGAACGGTTAGTACGAACATGTGTTAATTATAAAGAAGATATATAATGCTTCTTCTTGACAATATAGGATTGATTTTTGTGGTAATAATTAGTCTTTAATTTATAGAATCCTAAATTAAAAGAAACCAAACCCTAAAGAAAACTAAACCAATATTGGAAGAGAAAACCGCGAATAGAAGCATAAGTTATCAAAGTGCAAGTTTGTGAATAAAATTTTTAATTTGATTAGTATCACCCTATATATTGCAATATTGCTTTTTGACTTCTTTCAAAGATGAAATTTGAACTTCATTAAATTTTTATACAGATGAATGATGGGTGCCAATGGAGAAAGTATGGACAGAAACTAGCAAAGGGAAATCCATGCCCCCGAGCATACTATCGATGCACTGTCTCTCCATCTTGTCCTGTGAGAAAACAGGTATGAGTTATCCATTGGATTATTTGGGCAACAAAAAGAAGAGATCATAGAAAACGACAAGGATTATAATAAAATTGACAATGAATCTAGATATGATGCACGCATTCATACATTACCAATCTTCATTTCTTTCATCTTCTTCACCTCCTCTTTCAAAATTTGTTTCTTAAACAAATGATTGCATCAAATTTTCAGTATAATTAAGAGATACTGCAATTAATTTTTATTAGATTGGATTAGATACAACAGACTGGTTGTACATACCACTTTAGGTATAAGTTTAATTAGGTATAAATTTTCATTATATAGCACTATATGGATTTAACTGAAGTGATGGTTGAATATAAGTTTAGGTAGAGTTATCAAGTTTCGATAGTAATTAATATTTTTAGTAACAACTTTTTTTATTGATTTATGAATTAAAAATTGAAACTGGAGACACAAAAGATTATAATGAATACTAATAATTAACTTCATGTTTTGCTTCTCAATTTTCAGGTGCAAAGATGTGCTGAGGACATGTCCATATTGATTACCACATATGAAGGAACCCACAACCACCCACTTCCTGTTTCAGCCACTGCCATGGCCTCCACAACTTCTGCGGCTGCCTCCATGCTTCAGTCTCCTTCATTGAGCTCACAACAAAGACTAGCCAATTCAGATGCAGTCCCCATTATCAATTCCAGTGTTGCTTATAACCGTAATGCTTTAAAATTCTCTTCTACCTGCCAAATTTCAAGCCCACAACAATTCTACTTCCCCAACTCTTCTATTTCAACCTCCAATTCTCACCCCACAATCACTCTTGACCTTACTGCACCTCCAACTTCCTCTCATTTTGGAAATTGCGCCTCAGGCTTCCCTGCCATACTAAAATATTCATCCACAAACCTTAATTTTTCCTCAAGTTTCTCTCCTTTGCAACCTAGCATGCTACAGTCACCTTGGAGCACTTATAGTGGCTACCTCAACTATGGGACACTGACCCAAAATAGAAACCAAAGTGGTTCCCTGATGAACACTGGAAAGCAACCATCTCAGGGGCATCTCCATCAACCTAATTACATGAGCAACCATACTATTTCTCATCAGCCTTTACCAGATTCTATTGCTGCCGCAACCAAAGCAATCACAGCGAACCCGAAATTTCAATCAGCATTCGCGGCTGCTCTCACAACATACGTTGGCAATGGAGCTGCTGGTGGTGGGGTAAGTGAAAATCATGTTGGGGCTGAGAGTGAAGCTTTGAAATTAAATCTTGGGGAAGATATGCCCTACACAAAGAACACGGTATACACTTCTAGTCAGAATGGCATAGCATGTGCATCATCAAGGTACCTGAGTATGACTAATTCCTCTGCTCTTAATGCTCAACAAGGTAACTTGGTCATATTTCCACCACCCCCAGCCTCCAAAAGTGCCTTCGGCTTACCTTCTGATAGAAGTAACCAACGATCTTAGAGCAAAGGAAGTGAAATAATTATTTTACATGCGACTCCAAAGGATTGAATTGAAGCCTCTCTGAATGAGAGCTTGACATAGTCCAAGTCTACCAAAGGATATATCTCCAGTTTTCTATTAGGTTTTGTTCTAGTGCTGCAAGGAATGGCATGGATAAGCTAGCAGTTTTGCTAGCTTATGCAAACACCTATGGCCACCAAAAATAAAACTAATTAAATATAAGGATTATAGTTGACAGCTGTTTGACTCACAAAACTCCATAGAGATTAAGGCAGTGTTTAGTTCCTGTTTCCTTTAAATTTGTATAATGAAGTTGCTATTTGCCAATAACACGATTATCTATATATATTTTTTTATGTGGTTTAGACGATGGGAATGAAGCAAACCACTTTCATAAACCTTCCCCTGTATTATGAAGGAAGAACAGCCATATAGCCGGAAAAGCTATACACCAGCACTTGAAATTGAAAAGCACATGGGCACATGGCTAATATATATAAGGTAATGAATGTTAAGTGGACTTAAATGGTGTAGATCTGTTATGTATAATGAGAGTAAGTGAATCTTATATAGGGTTTACTGCAAATAACATATATGCATCATTCAGTCCACCTATCTTAGATAGACCTGAGTTTTAAGTTAGGAAGAACATAGGAGCCAACAAAATTAGAACAGAAGAAACATCAAATAATTAAGTCTTAATTAGTGCGAAATGGTTAGTCGGGCTATATAGTGTTTAATTAAAAGATTAACATTTAAAAATATTGTCAGTGTAGAGAAGAAATGTTTCAAGTTTCAAAAAATTAAGCTCTCTAGGACGATGATCCTACCACCACCTTCTCAGATCTAAGGAGGAACCCAACTTTGCCATGTACATGTGATCAGCACAGGAATTGTTTCCCTTATATAGAAGTTAAGGAATTTAAATTCTCTAAAGTGAGGGGGTGCACTTTAAAGAATAAAATCAAAGTACATAACTATTGATGAGAAAATAAAATGGAGGATTTTAACAAATTTATAGTTTGTTATTTATATACTTGTATTTTATTAAATCATAAATTATTAATTTTTCAATTAGTTGTTATAAACATTGCACTTTATTATTTAAAGTACACACATGACACATCGGGTACCCACCTTTGATGGATCATGGTAATAAGTTCTTGCAAATCAAATTCCAAGCAATTAAAGGCCATGTTAGTATATGTATAAATGAAGGAATTTGAATGAAAAAGAAAGAGATGATTAATTTTTCAATACTAAATTAAAAAAATTATAAAATATTTATAAAAGTGAAAAATACAGGATAAGAAAGTTACTTATAATCTTTCATTTTATACTTTTATTTTAAAAATTTCTTAAAAATAGAAAATTTTTAATCAAAATAAAAAATTTAATTTCTCTTTCCTTTCCTTTTAAACTCCTCCGTCTTCCAAACCTAGCACTTACTTACTGAGGTAAAACACTAGCATCAATGTTTAACTCTACCCTTTCATGTGGCTGCAATCTCTACCATTTGTATGTGACAAAAGTATTCCTTGCTTGAAGATAATTTGTCTGAACATTTACAGCATTTTTTGTTTGACGAATGGTCCAAATTCAAAGAAGGAAGAAATTTTTTTTTTTAAGTATAACAAAAAGGAAAAGAATTTCCAATTTTATGATAAAAAGCTTTCTAAGATTTCGAATATTAGTATATAATTATTTTGATATTCTTGTGGAATTATAACCTTTCCCATGAGATTTGGGAACCAACAAACTATCTTCTAGTTCATATGTCCCTCTCTCTTCCCAATTCATAATTTTGCTGTCATGTATTGCTCGTGGGGTGCTGATCCTGAAAGAATTTTTATTCTGGAAAAGTATGATTGGCCAAAAAGTAGATTTCCACAAGAGAGATAAGTATCAAAGATATATTCTTATATCGTTATACTATTTTATTTTTTTAAAAAATGAGAAGAAGTCTTCACTTTTTTGTGCCACAATTACAATAATTAAAATCTTTTTTTTAAGTGACGATTTTAATATTTAAACTTTGGTTGTGTTTTTGGAATCACAATGCGTTAACCATTACAATTAACTATTTGTGATTATGGTACTATATATATATATATATATATATATATTGGGGACGAATCAAAAGAAAATACTTTTTATAATAAGAGGTGAGATGAGTAAATATTAATTATTAAATTATAAATAAATAGTTATGATTAAATCTTATTTAAAGCTAGCATGATTACTTTAAAAAGTTACATAATTTTTTGTTTTAATCTTAACCATCTATATAAAAATTTTGATCAATATTCACTCATCTTATTTCTTACAATAAATACTCCTTTCACAGAGTTGGTTCTTTTTCAATGTTGTCTAGAGCCATACTCTATATATATAAAATCTTGCTACATATTGTTTCAAGGACAATGCTATATATATAACTCAATTTCTTTGGAGTTAGTAAGTTATGAAGTGCAAAAGAGAGGGAGAGAGAAATATAATAAATAAGTCCGTGTTTAAAGTTGTTTAATTCACTATTTATTTCTTTCTCTTACCAACTATGCATTAACGGTAAAGGATTTGAATATGATATAAATTTTATTTTATTTTATTGTCATAAAATTTTTTATAGATGTGTTGCGATATTATGTAAAAAATTTGTCCTCTCAAATAGTTATTATAATCAAGTTATTTTAATAATGTAATAATAACATATAATTAAATAATGTAAAAAGAAATGATATACATTAATAATAAATTAAAACTAAACTTATTTATATAATATATAATTTAGAGGATAGGTTATTCCAGTATTATTGTTAGTTAGGATGTACTCTGATATTTAGAAGGGCAAGAAGAGATGCTTAAAAAATTACTTTTAAAGATGTTCTTTTCTCTGTGAAAAGAGACCATTCAGCTTGCCCTTAAATGCCAAAGAGTCTCCAAGGAGGATAGTTTAAGTCCTTCTCCCCTTCTTCCCAAAAGCCTCATTTATTCTCTCCATCCTCCAAGAATCTTTCTCTCTTCTTCCTCTCAGCTCATTGATTTCTTCTCTATGTTTCTGTCTCTTCATTCTTTCTGCTTCGGTTCTCTTAATGCACAAATTAATACATTTGTCTCTCAACTCTCAAGTCCACAGGATAGATGAGAAATTGAAGCCCACGGGATGATTATCGAGGCCTTCAATGAATATTAATTCTTCTCATCATCTATAAATTGTGTTTATCTGGCTCATCTTTTTATTTGAATGTCTTGATTTGGTCTTTTTTTTTTTTTTTTGCATTCTATTCAAATGGGTTATTGGGTTCCCGGTCGTTTTGATCCCATGATGAAAATCACTCGTGAGAAAGAGTCATAAAGGGTTAAGTTTTGATTCGTAGGTCTCTGGATGAATTTGTGATGGCGTTGTTGGATGAATTTGTTACTAGTTAATTCTACTGATTTCAATTAACACTATTTTTTTCATCTCTCTAATTTATATTATTATTTGTATTTGTTTAGGCCTGGTGCTCCTACAATAGCATTTCAAAGCTCAATTAGAGTGAGTGTTAAAGTGAATTAGAATTGTATCTCTTCTTAGTTAGCTTAGTCTTTTTACAAGGCATTAGTTATTGTCAAGTCAACTTAGTAATTAGTCACGTTATTTTGATAAAACTCATGTCATAATCATACTAAACATTATTTTAGTCGGTAACTTATGATACAAGTCTCATTAAAATGATGTGCCTAGTCACTAAACTGACGTGACAATAACTAATGCCTCGTAAAAAAATCATTCAATTTATAATAACCTATGAAGACTTAAATACTTAGCTTATATAATAAGAATCACTAATTAAATATACAATTCTAATTCACTTTATCATATATTTGTTGGTACACCACCTTGTTCATAGGAGCACTAGGCTTTCAAACACTTTGATTGAATTTTAGATATTTCTAAATTCTTCAATAGTGTAAAACAGTATTCTGTTTTCATGTTATTTTTTAGGGCGGGAGAATTCATGCATAAGTGAGGAAATATTTTAATTTATAAGTTCAAAGTTGTTGGCTGATGGCAAATCTACGTTGTGACTTATTTCTGTGTTGGCGAAAATGTTGAGTTTTCTTGGCATTAAAAGGCATGATTATCTTTGAATTTCCAACTCGTACATCAGCAAACCCAATTATGCTCCCGATATCTAATTATATGGTTTCAATTTTATTTCATTTGATGATATTTTTAGAGGAATTAATTATGAGGTTCTTTATTTAATTAGTAGGTAATCTAAAAGTTTTAGTTTTGATTTATTATTAGTGTAAAAAAATTTTATATTATTATTTAATCATATATTATTTTATCATGAAAGTATTTAATTTTTTAAATAATTATTATCTTGGTAAAGTTTTTTATAAATTTAATAATAAATGATTCAATAATAATATAAAACTTTTTATACTGACAGTGGATCAAAATTAAACACATATATAAATTCCTTTATAATTCTTTTATATTTGTTTAGATTAATGGTTTCTATTAGTTCAAATGTTATGGGTTTGTTAATTGGCGTGTAGTAATTGAGAAGGAATAACTTATTGAGTGTTGGCATAATAAAAATAAATTACGCTCTTAAACATAAAAATTATAATTTAATTCTTGAGAGTCATGTTTCATGGATATAACAAAATTATTATGACTCTCTTCCTAAGGAGATTATCTTATAAAATCATTTAAATAGATCAAATCTTATAGAAACATTCCTAATTCACAAACCTTACAAGCACACTTTTGATTCACATTGAAAATACTTAAGAAATACGACAAGGTGCCAAAACAAGACTGAACTTGACATGATTGGCTATGGCTAATGCTTTTTGTTCCCTTCCGTGTAATTTCACTGTTCCCTCTCTTTTGCTTCGATCTCTTTATTTGTTTTAATTTCAATTATACATTTGTTATTTCTTGTTTATTTTATATTAAAATTTTATTAAGATAATTTTTAAGTTATTTTTTAAATTAATCTAAACAAAACATTAGCTGCTCTGTTTTATGCGTATGTAAATGATCTGCTGTCATTGCCAAAAAAAAATGAGCTGACTGTTTTTATTGCTACGAGTGATAGTTGTTATGATTGTACAATTTGCCAAAGTCAACAATTTGAAAGCTTTTTTGATTTTTTGTTTCTCTACTCCATTGTTAAAAATGAATCTTATTATCCAATTTCCCGCAAAATTGTTTTAAATAAGTTTAAGAGTAAATTTATACTTACAGTTATTTTTAAATTCTCTTTTGATAAGTGGTGTATAAATATCATTATAAGTTTTTAATGAAGTTTATAACATATTTTAATTTTGAAATATGACAGCCTCCCTTGTCTCATTTTTTTTTTTACAAAAAAATGTCAATGTCAAAAAATTAAATTTTATTGTGATACGATTCACTTGACATTTTTTTATAATAATTCATATAAAATGCGTACAATGATTTTTCATTTTTGTCTATTATCAAAATGGCTAAATTTATGTTCTAATCTATTAAAATTATATAAACTTAAATAATTATCATGTGCATTGCACGGGTCTAAACAATAGTTTGATATTTAATAAAAAAAATTATATCTATTTATGTTTCTCATCAATATTAGGATTTAATTTGATCTATTGTTAATATAATTTTTTTATATTAATACTTAATCATGTGTTATCATATTATTTTAAAAATTTAATTATGATAATAATTATTTGATATATCTAACTTATTTAATAATACAATAATACATAATTAAATAATAATATAAAAAAATTTACACTGATTATATATCATAATTAAACTCATTATATTATGCTACTAACTTTTTTTTCTTTAGATAAATGTATATTTACTGATATAGTTATGAATTTAATTTTGATCTATTATAAAAAAAAATTTTTTTTACAATATTATTCAATTATATAAATATGTTATTAAAAAATTTATTATGACAACAATAGCAGAAAAAACAAATTTTTTTAAAAATATGTCAACACATAATTGAATTATTGGATCAATTTGTAACTCGTTAAATATACACACTTGGGCATACAAGTTTGATACACCTTCTTAGGTAAATGATTACACAAACACATGAAGTGGTCGTATTTGTTAGAAATAATCATTAAAGTATCTATTTAAGAGTTTAAGCTTCTAAAAGAATTAATATTTAATATGATATGAAGTTTTAATGACTAAATGATCATATAATTAAATTAAATTTTAACATAAAATAAAATAAATTTATATAATATTTACACTTCAAGTTCAAAAAATCATTATATATATAAGCATGTTAGATATAACAATTTAAGTATTTTTTATTTAATAATTTAAAATTTTAAGATAATTAATTGTTCAATAACAATAAAGATATATTACTCAAAGCTTATATTAATTTTAATTTTGGCATAAGTGACATGCTTGACCTGATTATATGTGATGACATTATTTGGTACAAGAAATAAAAGTGAGAAAATACTAAAAAAAATAAAAATAAGAATATGTTATTTTAAAATTATGAGTCATAATATTAGTAATATGCTTGTGATTTCATTATATATATGTTTAGTAAAGTTTAATTTATTTAAAAAAAATTTAATATAATTTTAATTATAAATTATTTTAAACTTAAAATAATTAATTTAAAGGTTTACTTAAAAAAATTACTTTTAAAATTTTAATTTCTCTCAAGAACTGAAATCCTTACACTTGGAAAATGTAGACGAGTGGTCTGTGCCTCGTGGGGTGTTGGGTGTCTCTAGGAAGTTGCCAAGAAAGGCAGACATCAGAGAGAGAGAGAGAGAGAGAGAGAGAGCATTTGGGTTTTGGGATTGGGACCGCTGAGCTGACCACATATAAAAATCATAAGAAGAAAATCCCTCTCTCTCTCTCTCTCTCTCTCTCTCTCTCTCATCAGCCGGTCGCCATGGATGCACTTCTCAGATAACCAAAGGAAATTCTCTGTTCTCCTTCACCTCTCTTTTCAAACTGTTCCGAGCTTCCATCTTTCCTCTTCTCTCTGCCGGGACTGCCCCTGCTCGCACACCCTTCACTCACAAGTCAGGATTCTCTCTCTCAGCTTCTTTCTTTCTCAATTTCCCTTAAAAATCCGTTCTTTGTTTTGTATGAATAGTTTTTCGTGAAATTAATTGATACCCAAATTAATTTGGAGTTTGATTCGAAGAAGCCCTAGTTTGGTTGGTTGCTTACCTGTTTGTTATATGTTATGGAATAAATGGGAAAGTCGATCTAGGGTATCTGATGAGAATTGGGGCTTGTGATTGTGAGAAGAAAGTTAATGGGTATTTGGAAACCCTTGATTCTGCTGTTTTTGGGGCCTCTTAAAGCATGAATTAGCTTACCCCACTTTGTTGTTTGAGTTTCTGAGTGAAATGAATTAAGCTTTTAACTCTCTGATGCATATATGAAGGACCGTTTACCAGTTGAATACATATGTAGGAATTGGTTTTCAATTGTGAATAGTTATGGTCTTATGGAAAATTCTTGAGTCTGCTCATTAAGCATTTGCCTGATGGCTGTTAAGCTCTGTGTAAAATCAATTTTACCTCTCTCTCTCTCTCTCTCTCTCTCTCTCTCTCTCTCACCTGTTTCTCTATGGACTTGGGCTTGTCAATAACTAATTACTACTCTTTGGATTGTATTTGATTGAAATATAGCTGGTGAGGATGTCGACTCCTGCAAGGAAGAGACTGATGAGAGATTTTAAGAGATTGCAACAGGATCCTCCTGCTGGCATCAGTGGGGCTCCCCAAGACAATAATATTATGCTTTGGAATGCTGTTATCTTTGGGTATGTTTAAAAAGAGAGGAGTTTGTAAATCCTGAAGTTTTTTCTTTTCTTAAGTTTGTGTCTCCTTTATTTTGGGGTTTTGGTTATAAATAACTATATTGATAGCAATCTAATTAAGATTTTCTTGGTGTTTTCCAGACCGGATGACACCCCTTGGGATGGAGGTACAGTTATATCTTCGACCTTATTTTACTGAAAGACTTCATATCTTGTTTCAATGTTCATATGAAAATTTCTTTGTGTATTTTATAAAATACCAATTTTTTCCTGTTTCCCCTTCCTTAACACTCAATAGCAAGTGATTTGAATGGTTTGACACTTTGACTTTTGAATTATGCTGGCCTTTCTTTGCAATTTTGCATTTTACCCATCATGTCTGCCAATGATTATTCGTGACTTTCTAGTTTGTGGTTAACTACTTGGAGGTAGAATCTGTCCATTAAGCATTGATATGATAGTACAACTTTCATCCCTAACGGATGATCACATTTTCATTCGCTAGTAATTGAGAAATATGAAAGTTGAACTGCACATTCAGTTATCTATTATTCATATGTTTAGTTGCTGTAATATTATTTAATCAAATAAATGTTTTCATCATGCATGCTGAAGTGCTAGAAATCTTCAGGAAAATTGGGGAATGTCTTTAGTGTGTGTTTCTTGTGTCCAAATTTGTCCTAGAAGTTTGATATGTGTCCATGGGTAGTAGTGCGTCATAGATTGGGATATGACTTGCCTGGCCTAGACTTTTTTGGGATGTTGCTCTAATTGTAGGCAAAGAAGAAGCAAAAGATAAAGTTTTAAATTGACCCATGTGTCATGGCAACAGATTTTGTTGTGTGATGATTCTTCATGTGAGGGTATTTAATTATACCCAGGTACTGTGTCTTACTGTCTTCTAATTTCAATATGTTCCTCTGACTTGTATCTGATTGATTTGTTTGTCTTTCAGGTACGTTTAAGTTGACACTTCAGTTCACAGAGGATTATCCTAATAAACCACCCACAGTGCGCTTTGTTTCTCGAATGTTTCATCCAAACAGTAAGTTTGAAACTAGAACCTCTTTCTTGTCTCTCTTTCTAAGCCTACATTCTCAGTGCCCTAAAGTCCTATCAATGCCTGAGGGTTACTATTCTGTTTAAACTGACAACTTCAAACGGAAATGGAAAGTCATTTTTTAAATCTACAAAATTAATTTGTCTTTTCAAAATTATTGCAGAAACAGCTTTGAACTTCATTGGTGGTGTTTTTGCCTTCCTGCAACCTCTCTTTAAGAATAGTTTATCAATAATGTATGAAAATTTTAATTACAAGAATGTGATCAAGCAGGAAATATTTTCATTTGTTTGAAAAGCATGTTATATGTTAATTTAAATAGATGGGAAATTTAATAAGCAGGATACAAAACTTTCAATCCATTAAGTTCTGTTGGTTAGCATTAATTTCAGCAATTTCCAGTTCTAAGCCCCTTTTTACTTTGCAATTGTAGTCTATGCGGATGGAAGCATATGTTTGGACATCTTACAAAATCAGTGGAGCCCAATTTATGATGTAGCTGCAATACTGACCTCAATCCAGGTAAATGTGATGCACTTAATATTTTGGAGTTGCTTTAAGGCAAGAAATGATGAAAATGATTTTATTGTACCCAGTTTGTGAACTTTGTCTGCCTTACAATTGGTATCAATGTTGAAAGTGATTTACTCAGCCAAAGTAAAAAGAGAAAAAATCATTCATGCAAATGATTTGTCTTCTATGTTAGTTGAGTCTTTTGTTATGCTTTTGTGTGCCTCTACCTGCATGTGCTTCTCAAATTATGAAATAATAAATACTTCTTGTCTTTCAATTAGTGTCACACATTCAGATTAGGTGTCATATGTTGACTCATGTGCAAGTTTCACATTCATCTTCCTTCGATACAGTTTCATCATTTTTGGTCTTGCAGTCATTTATCCTTTCCATTTCACTTTATGCTTCAAGTAGTTAAGCATCTGGGAAACCCAAACTGTTAAGTAAATTCCACTACAAGTAATTTATATATCTTGGTTTCTCCCTGTGCCCCTTCCCCTGCTTCTACCCTATTAGTTTCAACCACACGTCTGTAGTCAGTTAGTCACTCTGTAGCACATACATAACATCACTCTGTCATCTCCAATATTGCATAGTTCCTCTTCTACATATGCCAGCATTGCAATTTTCAACTATTGTTTCATACAATCCTAAGTCTGCTAGTCCCTTAGAACTCCTGAAATGGCTGTGAAATAACCCGTGAAAAACATTAATTATGCCAGCCGTTTACTCTGAATTTTTCTTGTTTTTTCATGAAACTGGCTTTCTTGTTGCAGTCGTTGCTGTGTGACCCGAACCCAAACTCCCCAGCAAATTCTGAAGCTGCTCGGATGTTTAGTGAAAACAAGCGCGAATACAACAGAAGAGTACGCGAGATTGTTGAGCAGAGTTGGACTGCTGATTAATTATTATGGGGCCTCTGTGGCTGTTAAAAAGGTTGTCAAAGGATCTGATTGAATAACGACAAGACTTGAGAAAAGAACAATTGTGTTTGACAGCCCCTTGACTATATGTTTACTCAAACTTAATATGAATTAATGCTTCACCTGATATTATCCACGTTGTGCTGAATCCTGTTTTTGTTGGCACTTTTATCATTTGTTTCATCATTACAACATAGGATAGGATGACGTAGTTTAACAGACGATTTTGGTTAGCCCTAAACAAAGGGGTCCTTACTCCTTAGAAAGGAGGGGAAGGAGTGTATGCCAGTGCAGGTATGATGCCAGCTCGTTTAATAATTAATTAATTAATCATTTAATTGCTTTAGTGGTCGTTTGTTCCTGAAGAGGAATTCTATTGTCTTAAACTTGACCCCTTGAGCGAGCGATTCTTCTATAGATTATTTTTCTCTAGACTTTGTGTGTACACCTGGTTTATAGAAGGAGAGATTTTTAGGTATATTCAATATACTGTTGAGCACATGTCATGTCAGTTATTTTTAATGCTGACAATTGTTTGTGTATGGAGAGTGGTTGATTTGATGGCTCACAAAACTTGGATGATATATAGTTAATGGTACAATATAAAAAAATTATTTTTTATTAGATGTACTTAAAAATATTTTTTTGTAGTAGACAATTTTTATAGATTTAGCCAAAATAGAAAGTTGACATATCATTAAATGGGTATTATTGTTTATTAAATAAATAAAATTTATTCATCATTATTGTTATTGACTTATTATGCAGATCAAGTTTATAGAAAAATAACTTGTGCGGACCAAGTTTATAAAACAAATTTTCTTGGTGTAGGTGAAATTTTTATATACCTGTAATGTATCCAATCAATCATTCTGTGACATGTGAGACAAAATAAATAAAATCTGTGTATTAACTCCAAAGAGAAATCTAAGCTATTGGGTGATGTACGCCATGTGCTTGTAAGAATTTCTCTTGGATCAGAGGTCTACTCATGATGCGAGTGCTACTTCCTAGCATTCTAGGACTAAATGGAACAGTGGTAATTCAAAGGAACATGGGATTGGTAATAATTTAAATAGAAATTTGATAAGAACTTGAACAACAATAACAACAACAATAGCAATAATAAAAATAATGTTGAAAAATGCAGGCCAGATTGTGTTTGTTGGCCTCATGGAAGAAATTACATATATACATTATCATTTATTCTTTATGATCAATGAACTCAAGAACTGCGAGCAAACAATTTTACTAACAGGAGGTTTACAATTTTGTGCTGAGGTTTCCACTGCTGGTCCACGTCTCTTGAACTTGCATTGAGTACTGCAAATTCCAGAGAATATCTTCTATTGAAGGGCGCTTACTGGAAACCTTGCAGAGACAATTGATGGTAATCTGAACTGCTGTCCTCATTGACTCGTATGCATAAGTTCCCCTCAGGGAGGGATCAATTGCGCTTTTTAGTATTGATGCTGCTTCTGATAAGCCTCTCTCCAGCTAAACATGATAAGGAGAACATTAAAGATAGGTAAAATAAATCTGGGTAAGTGCTTATAATTCTTCAATGGGGTTTAAAACATCTAATTATGTAAAATTAGCAAACTTTATAATATGTCTTTAATTTAAAGATATCTGACTTAGAAGAACAAAAAGTGTTATGGATACCTCATCCTTCAGCTCCTCTACTTCAGTTGGAGAAGAAATTGGTCTGCCAGTGATAACTTCAAGTAGAATAACACCCAACTGATAGATATCTTCCTTTTCTGCATTATTGCTGCAGCATAAGGGGATAGCAACATATTATACTTGCGATACATCAGTGGAAGAGAACAGAAGAAAGAGATATTAAGCAGAGAAATACCTGCCAATATGATTGGGGGAACTTTGTTCATTAAGTGCGCTGTCAACACCTTTCTGAAAATTGACAAAGGCAAATATCATGGCAGGTTAGAGTGAGGTACTGGATGCAAATATTACTGAGAATCCGTCAAATTACATATAGTCTGTCCTAACCTTAGACGGCAATGGAATTCTGTATCCACTAACTTTTGCGTTGAGACTATCATCCAACAGAATGTTCTCAATCTTTAAATTGTTGCCAAATATGCCAGGAGCAACTCCTGTGTGTAAGAACTGGACTCCTCTTGCAATGCCTATGCTGATGGCCATTCTTTGTGGCCATTTCAGCAATTCCTTCTTTCTCCAATCTGTTGAATGAAGATTCATGTTACATTTATTGGGCATTCAAATCTTTGCTTTTGCAGTGAATTCTGTGTGATTGTTTACCTGTAAGATGATCCCTCAATGACACATTTGAGATGTGTTCAAAGACAATGAAGACTGTGCTTGTTGTTTGGGGATGGTCCTGAGAAGTAATGACACAGTGTCCTAGAACACTCACCAAATGCCTATGCCTCAAATGGGGTAGTACCTCTATGTGCTGCATAATGCTGTGGGGCAAAGTCTTCTGCTTTAGTTTTACACAATTAACCAGGACCACTGAACCATCTCTGAGCCAACCTTTATATAGCTGTGTAAATAAATACAAGAGTAAATGCCATTACAACTTGGTCTTGTGGGTTAGATCTCATTATATAGCACCTGTTATGACCCCATAAACAGTTTTTATGAAAATTCTTTTACCTGTCCCAGTGATCCTTCTCCTATTAGATTTGATGGGTCAAAGTTGTTTGTTGCATCTTCAATTTCCTCTGATGTAAAAATGCGGCATGATGAGAGTCCAAGTGCAGCTAGCCTCATTGTCTTTGGAACGCGTCCTGTTCCAACAGGAGAAGAGAAACCAAATTAATGCATCACTTAAATGAAGGAATAAGAATTTGAAGGAACATCTAAAACAACTCTCGAGGAATAATAACTATTGTCTCAATCTAAGGTGTGTACCATTTATCATATCATCGTAAAAAAATAAAATAAAAATAAATAAAATGGTGACCTTACTTGCATCAATATTTGGTCTTGGAGTTGCACGAACAGAAAATTTATCAGCAACAGATCTGTCTACTTTACTAGCTGCTCTTTCTGCGTTGGACTTCCTCAAGATGAACACAATGAGTAGAGCCAGAAGCACTGCAATTCCTACAACACCTCCAATTATACCAAGTACTAGGCCTAGTTTCATACCCGACTCCTTCTTCAGCTTCTTAGCTGGAGGCTCAACGGCTAAGGCCTTCTCTTTCTCGCAATATGAAGGTGGGTGTTGATCACTTGAGCTTCTGGTTGACAAACAATTCCCAGAATATAGTACCGTTCTATTTGAGGACTTTGAGCCAATGCAGGATGGCAATTTTCCTTCCAAAAGGTTGTGTGAGATGTCCACAAATGTTAGTGAAGAACTACAGGCAATATTCACCGAAAGAGCACCGCTTAGTTGGTTTGCAGCCAAGTTTAGGTACTGGAGGGAAGGCAGAGAGAACAAAGAGGATGGGATGCTTCCAAAAAATGCATTGGAAGAGATGTCAAATTGCTGCAATTTTTTAAAACTCACGGGTTGGATTGGAATCTGAGATCTCAGAGAATTGTTTCCCAAGATAATACTCACAAGATTCTTGCCCATTGAAGGAAACTCAGGACCCAGTTTGTTGCCACCCAGATTGAGCTCTTGAAGAGAAGCTAGCCTTTCGAGATCTGGAACACTTCCATTGAACTGATTATCAGCCAAAACCAGACTCCTGAGATTTTTCAGAGAGGATATTGATGATGGGATTTCCCCATGAATGAAATTTGAGCTAATGTTTAGCACTTCCAAAGACCAAAACCGGTTGATCTTGGCTGGTAAAGGACCCCACAAACCCAAGGACACCAATGACAACGCCTTCAAATTTGAAAGCTTTGTCAAAACAGTAAAGAAAGAATCAATGGAGAATCCTTCCGAGAGAGTTTGAACGGAATTCCAAGAAGCTGGTTTGGGACTGTGAGAAGATGGGGAGCTCTTGTTTCCAATGATAGTCAATTCGGTCACATGACCATTTGAGCAGACAATCTTGAGAGAAGGTGAGGAAGGGAGGTAGCAGAAGTTGGTCCAGTTCGTCCATCCTTGAAGAACTTGAGGATATTCAAGAAGTTTCTGAACTTGGAGAAGAATTCTATTCTCACTTGGCTTTAGCTGTGCACTAGAAATTGGAGTAAGCAGAACAAGAATGATTGCAGGAAACATGTAACAGAAAGAAACCCATAATTTCTTCATTTTCTGAGACTAAAATCTTTGTAGTAAGAAAAGATAAACAATGGTGCGTCACATCATACTATACTGCAGAGTTGAAGCAAACGAATGGGCATCTAGCACTAGGAGCAGAACTGGGGCTGCAACAATTAAATTGCTCAGAACTCAGAAGATAAGCATGAGTTTCACTGCAATACTTTATAAAACAGAATATTTGGGCTTGGCTTTTTTTTTTTTTTTCCTTTTCCAGTTTTGCAGAATCTAATAATTTACAGAGAAAAGCTATTAAGCAGAAAAATTCATTGTCATTGTGTAATAATTGCAAGACAAGATTTTGTTTGGTGAGGATACAAAATGTCACTAATGCGGAGCAGGTAAGAAAAGGGGGGAGAGGGCCCAACCTTGTAAAGAGAATCTGAGATCTGAAAAGAGAGATATTTCAAAATATCAGTGAAGCCACCATCAAAGTAGTAGTTTAGTGGAGGGGCCTTGTAATAAGGCACATCACATGAGAGAGTGCCACGGCTAAGAAAAGGGAAATCCAGATCAGAGGCTACGCAAACCATCATATTAAATAGCCACTGGGTTTTGTACATTGCCGCATTGCCCGAGAAATCCAAGCTGCCAGTGAGTCCAAAGTCAATACCGCTCTGAAATCAAAGTTCCAAGGTGCAGGAACTTCCTGTGTTGACCATTCTATGATGGACCTGCATGTATGTTAACCCAAAACACAACATTTCTAGTAAATTATTCTTGGAACGCCATGGCACGTGATTTTAGTAAAGGGTTAGCTTTATTATTATCCATAAATAATAATTCAGCATTTCATTGCCAACAATAATTCCATAACTGCACAGAAATGATTTGGGGGCGGACAGAGCTTAGATTTTTGGAGTTTTGTGCCTGTGAGTTTGTGTCGGTGAAGTGTTCCTCAAAAGTGAGGGCATTGTGAAGTTAGAGGCCTAGGTTGCTGCACATATTCTTGGTAAAATGCGTGACACTTTCTTTAATGTGCTGTGAATTAGTTCCACCGAATCCTATTCTTGTTTTAGAAAGTAAGCGTTTGCTGCAGTGTGTAGGACCTGTTATAACATGGAGGAAACAATGACATGATATGAAGTAGTGTTTTAAGTATTGTTTTCCGTTGCATTCATTGCTGGTACTGATCTTTAGATTTTGAGTAATGCTTAAAAAAAATAGACAAAATTTTTATAAAATTTAGTCAAATTTAGTGATAATTTGTCAATGGAATAAAGTGTATGGTATGAACTACTCATTTATATAAGAGCAAATAATAATGGCAAATCACTCTGTCTTGAATTCTGACCAAAAAATTATGATCATTTTTCTTAGATTTTAGTATTTTCTTTGTTCATTTTTATTTTATTGTATAAGGATTAAAGAAGACATTAACTAATTCTTTCATTTATAAAAAATAACTCCTTTTGAGTTTCTTAGACTGGAATACTATTAAATGCCGAAGCAAGAACTTATGCAGAACGAAACTTTTACTATTAAGGTCAATTTTTTAGAAAATTTAAATCTCATACTAATACTCATTGGTTAAATATTCTTTTTAATTATTAAATAAAATAAATATTAAATTTTTTTTATATTTTTAAGATATTAAATATTTTATTTTATTGTTTAATACTTATTTTATTAAATATTAAAAAGATTATTAAAATTTCTTAAAGAGAATATAGTATTATTCGAGTAATATCCAGCATTTGGATTAATTGTCGGTTAATTAGTCTCAATTTGATCATATAGTAATTTTCTAAGCAGAATAAAAGGTCTAATCACTTTTTAAAATGTGCGATGATAGAGAAGTCAATTTTCGGATGGTGAATGATTGCAGATTCCGAATATATATGTCAAGGGAAGAATTTTAACTTTGAGGCACGGCGTTCACATGTTATGAAATAGACAATAGAAGAGTTTGTCAAAGGAGATACAAAAAAGATTTTGCTGAATAGATAATGCAGGTGTTCAGATTTTGCAGAATTTTATGTAGCTTTATGAAGATTGACATAAAAAAAAAGAGTATTGCAATAGAGATGGAAGCGTTCAGATTTTACTTAAGATATGTTTCTTTTCAATTATTCTCAACGCTAGCGAGAGTACTTAAAGAAAGCGACAAAAAACTTTCTTTAAAAAAATGCACGCTAGTTATAGTAGGAGGAAGTTAAAACAAACATGCTATTAATCTTGTTAACTTAGCTTTGTGAAGTTTATAGTTGAAAAAATATATAAAAGTGCTATTTAAGCTTTACTCATAGCGAAGAAACACGTTTGAGGCAAAAAAAAAATTGTTTTATTACTTGTGTTATTATATTTGAGAATTATTTCATACTTGAAATTAAGATTTTAGTAGAAGTAAGATTTTGTTGATTCTGTATTAGAGTAAAAGTCAATTAAAAAATTTTTGATATTTTTATCCATGATATTTCATCCTTGCAGCTTATTTTTTTGTCAAAATTAATTTTTAGAAAAAATTTTTCAAACATAAATCACTTTACTCAAAACTCACTTCTAATCAAAATTAAATCTGTAAAATTAAATTTATTTAAAATTAAATTTACAAAATTTAATCAAAATACGCACTTAGATAATTTGGGTTAAGTAGTATTGATGATTTCACGAAAGTCCTTAGTCTGATACAAGAGGTTTGAGATGAGGAATTTTGGTGTAGATTAAGTCTAAAAAAATCGTGTATATTATATTTATAAAAAAAATTAAAAAATGTCTAATTTTATATTAAATAATAATTATGTAGCAGTAGTACAAAAATTATAAAAAATTATATAATTATTTAATTAAAATAATGATGCATTGATTTTTTTTATTAATTTTATATGCTTAATTTATATATATTAGATCTGCATAAAAATCTCTAGTTTGAGAGAGCCAGCAACCCAGCATTAGGATTAAGAGGGATAGGTTTCCCTGCTGTGTGTACTCGCAGGGGCTGTGAATGGTGCCAACATTGCCTAGATATGATGCATCATTTTTTAAAGTAAAACTAAAAAGTACGATTAATTAAAAAAAAGAGTTTAACTTATTTTTAATTTATAAAGATATATTATTTATTAATTTTATATTTTAAAAGTTAATTTTATCGATTTAATCATTTATAACAATTTTATTTTTTTAAAAACAAGAATTAAAAAGATAAAATTTATAAATAACTTAAAATTTGAAAGATTAAATTAATAAAAATAATTTTTAAATAATAAAATTAATAAATAATATATTTTTTGAGAACTAAAATTAAGTTTTACTAAAAAAAATTAAAAAGTACACTGGCCAAATACATGCGTCAAGCAATCAACCAACTCTAATGCCACATGAACATGAATTTCAAAAAGATGGAAAATCATTGTAGTTCTTATCCAAAATTCCAAATCTCAAATATAATTCAACTACTAACCAAGTGACAATAGACAATAGAATATGGAGTTGAGGTCAGTCAGTCACAGATTAGAGGGACAAGTGAAAAAGTTAGGGAACACATTAATTGAGGGTACACATGGTCATATGCCAAATTGTATGAAGAAATGAGAAAACTAACTAGTAAGTTAGTGTTTGGCAGGTGTAAAAATAAACAGTAAATTTTTATAGACAAAATTATAATTTATACGTACAAATTATATTCATAAAAATTTACTTCCATTTTACCTTATACATACCTAGTAAAATATAACACAATTTCAAGTCAACCAAAAAACCGACTGCTAAGCCTCGATTCAAGAGATTAGAACTTCTTATATATTAGTAAAAATATAATACATATGATTGAAAATGAATATGGGTTTTAAAATTAAATTTATAATATTATATAATAAAATTTAAGTAGTTGAAACTTAAGAGTATTGTTAAAATCAATTAGGATTGTCAGAATATGTAAATAATCTGTTAGAATCAATTAGGATCATGTTAGAATCACGTAGATTATGTAATAGGATCATTATATTATTTTCTTTTTTATTGTACATAAGTATTATAAAATCCGATACAGAGGGCAGTGTATTTTCACTGACCCATTCTCACAAACTAAGGGTTTTTATGATCCTTCTTTTTTTCAACATGGTATCTAGAGCTTAGGGATAGAAATCCAAATTTTTTTTTCGCTTCTCTGCCGTCAGTTTTTTTTTACTCTCTCACTATCTCATCCGAAGCCCTCCTCCGGAACACACCCAGCGCCCCAGTCGATCTGATCGGCGTTCTGCTCCAGTCGCACGTGGTGGTTCTGCTCCGATCACGGTGGTCCTGCTCTGTGTTTTGCTCTAGCCTCGGCCTCCCACAGATCACAGCCCTCCGGCATTTTTTTTTCTCTCTCCTCCTGCAGTTTTCATCTCAGATCTACGCATCTGAGGTGTGTTTTTCGGGCAACCGACCCGACCACACGTGCGTCTCCCCGAACCCGTCCCATCCCCGGAGTGGCGCCGTCATCGGAGCTCCGACACGCCGCCACGCGCCGGTCACTGGAATCCTTCCAGCAGTTGTTTTCAGGGCCCGTGAGAGCGCGTTTTGCCCTCTTTCCAGCCGCTGTTTTAGCCGACCACTTTTCTCTGGATTTTTTGGTCAGATTCAGCCCTTTCCACATAGTTCGTGATCTTCCAGTGGGTGTTTGGCTTCCTCACCTCCGGTCACTACGTCTACTATCGTAATTTTTGTGTCTTCTGCTCTCAACTCAGGTTCTTCTTTTCTGAGTTTCTTGCGGTTCTGTGCTTATCATGTCCACCATTGCTTGCTGCCAGTTATGGGTCTCATGATCATGGCAAAGGTCAACGTTTACAGTGTAATTATTGCCATAGGTTTAGCCACACTCGTGAACGTTGCTTCAAACTCCATGGGAAACCCCCTCGCACAGCTATTATTACTCAGTCAGACTCTTCTGTTCCGGCATCTGACTCTTCGGATGTGCCCACTGTCACTATCGCAGCTGCTGTCTATGAGAGTTATCTAGCGTATAAGGCTGCTCAGTCATCGACCTCTGCCTCCGCTTTCTCAGACTGGTAATTCTGTTGCTTGCCTCACTCATTCTTTTCCCTTGGTCCATGGATTTTGGATTCTGGTGCCTCCGATCACATATCTGGTAACATTAGTCTTTTCTCTCATCTTTGTCATTCAACTTCCTTTCCTATGATTACCTTAGCCAATGGTTCTAAAACTATGGCTAAAGGTCTTGGTCAAATTTATCCTCTACCCTCTCTAACTCTTGATTCTGTCGTTTATGTTTCGGGTTGTCCTTTCAATCTTATCTCTATCAGTAAATTAACTAACTCTCTTCATTGTTCTGTCACTTTCACTAATAATTCTGTTCATGTGCAGGACTGGGATACGGGACGGATGATTGGGGAAGGGCGTGAGTCTCACGGGCTTTATCATCTTACCATCCCTTCATCACCTGCTGCCTTTACTTCTGTTGTTTCTCCTTCTCTCCTCCACAGTCGCCTTGATCATCCTAATATCTCCAACTTCACCGAATGGTTCCTACATTGTCGCCTTTAGATTGTGAGTCGTGTCAACTTGGAAAACATATTCGTACTTCGTTTTCTAAAAGTGTCCATAATTGAGCTGTGTCCCCTTTTGATTTAGTACATACGGATGTTTGGGGTCCTAGTCGTGTTCTCACAACTATGGGATATCAGTATTTTGTCACTTTTATTGATGACTTTTCCCGATGCACTTGGTTATTTTTACTAAAGAGTCGTGCTGAGATCTTTTCTGTTTTTCAATCTTTCTGTGCTGAAATTCGCAATCAATTTAATACTTCTATTCGCATTTTAAGTAGTGATAATGCTCGTGAATATTTTTCTTCTTCTTTTTACCTCTTTTATGGCTTCTCAGGGTATTCTTCATCAGTCCTCTTGTGCTCACACCCCACAACAAAATGGTGTTGCTGAGCATAAGAATCATCATCTCATTGAAATAGCACGAACTTTACTTATTCATAATTATGTCCCTCTACGATTTTGGGATGATGCAGTTCTCACTGCTTGTTATTTGATTAATCGCATGCCTTCCTCTGTTTTAAATAATCAAATTCCTTCATTTATTCTGTTTCCGGCTCAACCATTGTATTCCATTCCACCTCGTGTTTTTGGTTGCATTTGTTTTTGTTCATAATCTAACCCTTGGACAAAACAAACTTCAAGCAAAATCCTTTAAGTGTGTCTTTCTTGGCTATTCTCGTCTCCAGAAAGGATACAGGTGCTTTCACCCCAGACAGTAACTGATATATCACCTTAGCTGATGTCACTTTCTTTGAGGAGTCACCATTTTTCTCATCTTCTCCTGTTGAGCATTTTTTCAGTGTCTGATGTTCTTCTTGTTCCCTTACTTGGACATCCTACCGAAGCCATTTCTTCTCCTTCACTTAAAGATACTTCCATGGTTGTACCGGTAGACTCTAACCCTGAACCAGCACCTTTACCGCTCTAGGTCCTGCCTCCTGCTAGTCCGCCAGTTGCTATTCGCAAAGGTATTCGTTCTACTCGTAATCCTCATCCTATTTATACCTTTTTAAGCTATCACCGTTTGTCTTCTCCATATTTTTCTTTTGTCACCTCCTATTTATACCTGCTTGATTATCACAGATCAACTGCATTTGCGTTTGTCCTCTGCATTTTGTCACACTTTGCGTTTATGGATTATCATATTTAATAGAAATTAAGGATGTCTTTAGTAAGAACTAATTATTACAAGTATAATGTTGTTGTGTTTGGATAAGATATTTTAAAATTTCTTAGTATTTGAAATACAAATGGATTAAATTATAGTAATTCAATACCCATCATTTATAAATTTAGTTGTTTGGATAATCATTTAAGAATTAGATTTTCAAGAGTTTCTCCACTGACATCCTTCTTGTTTCTCTGCTATCACCATTTTCGACCATCATAATTAATCACCCTTAAAGAGACACCATGCATGAAAAACCATTTGCTTGACCATCAAAAATCGTCATCACCATTTTAATTTGAAGATCGTCCCACTACAAGCATCAAATCTAGCCAAATATCTAGTTGTTTCTTCTCTTCAACCCATCTCTTGCAATAGAGCTTGAATTAGAACCAAATCTTACTCTTATCTTGTTCATCACCTTCTCCATTGTAAGGGAAGAAGAACACCAAAGTTGAGGAGATCAACTTGATCTCATTGAAATGCCTCAAGCTACAGCGTTGGTAAGTAGCGAGATCCAGCTATATAAGGTAAGGAAATAGGTCTTTCTCATTAATTAGCAAAGTCTTTTTTTTTTTTTTTTTATATTTTACCATTGATAGTTACGAGACTAACCTTTAAGCCAAAAGTAATAGTTAAGTAAAACTCTTTTTAAAGTGACGACTCCTGAATTCAAATATCTAACATTACAGATAAAATTTACCTGAGATCGCAAAACTTAAGATAGCCACAAGCTTTAAATGGGAGAGAAAAGAATTTGAAGTGAATATTTAGATCTATTTGGGAGAAAAGAAAGATAAGAGGATTTCATAAATTTCACCTTAAAAGCAATAATTAAAACTCTTATTTCAATTATCCAAACAAAAAATTTTATAGTAAAGCATTTGAAATCCTTTCAAAACTTACATTCCCCTCTTGAAATTCTTTATTTAAACATGAGTTGTTAAATTATTAAAAAAATTAATTAAAATAATAATTACTTAAAAAATTAAACACTTGATAATATGTAATTAGATAATAATATAAATTTTTTTTACAATGAATTAAAATTAAATCTAAATTTTAATTAATTAAGTTATCATTGAAGAGCCTGAGTTGTGAATCTGTGAAGATAAATGAATTTTGTAAGCCCCAAACCACAAATAATGAACCAAGATTTTGTGACAATTATGCTTATTGTAGGATTACTTATAGGATGAATAATTAATATCTGTTAAAATTTCAAAACAATAATATCATCTTAACTTAATTACGTGATTTTTTTTTTGTGTGAACTTGGAGTATTTTATAAAATTTAGTCTATTTGAACTGTATTATTCTCGCAAATTCAAGAACTCAACAATTGAGGATCATCTTCGTCAGGTCTTGGAAGAGAACCATTGATAAAGCTAAGCTTACTCTTCACCAATGGCTGAGAGACTAAAACCAAGTCAGGTCTATCAGAATGATGAAGAAAATACGGATTGGAGAAATCATCCATAAAAAAAATAATTACAAAAAGTGAATCTTAAAATGTAACTATCAAAAATCGAATTACAATTTTTTATATTTGAGATTATAGTTCACTCCCGTTACACTAATTCATGAGTAACTTAATTAAGTGATTAGAACTATAAGCTTATAATCAATGCATATGGAGAATTTATAAGAACTCTTAATTGAAATTTCCAAACCTTCATGAATTATATATATAGTAAAAGACTAACCATCTATAAGTAAAAAATTCACAAAAAAAAAAAGAATCGTTTTCATTGGATTCCTAAACAAAAAAAATTATTTAATGTTGTATTAATTATTGCAATATGACAAAAGAGATGTCAATTTTAAAACGAGAAAGGATTAGATGGAATTGAATTACTACATATAGTATATAAATTTTAAAAAATAATAATATAGATGAGTAATTCGCTTTGTTTTGTTTTTTTGTTAAACGTGGATCTATTTTCTTTCCTCAAACCTCGTTGGAGGTATCTTCCAGTTCCAGCCAGTTACCAAACTGTCTCTTCATTCTATACTGTCACTCCTTCTGCTGCTTCCTTATTACTGCTATGTTTATGCCTTTCCTTTGAAATCTCCTCCTCTTCTTCTTCTTCTTCTTGTGAACATTCACTGCCAACTTTTTAATAATCTTCATGCATTCCACCATTTCATTGCTTCATTGTGTGTCTTTCTGGTGATTTGTTCCTTGGCTTGTCACCTTCTTCAGCAATGGAGGCTTAGCTTAGGTTCCTGCTGCTGTTTCAGGTGGCGCTTTTGCCTTTGGTCCAGTTGCCCTTCTTTTCCTCTGCTGTTGGCCTGCATCGTTTGTATTCCATCTTCGTTTCACTGGGTTTTTTTTTTTTTTTTTGGGTTTTGCTGATATTTCTTGCTAAGGAAGGTGTGAAGTTGACTCTTCTTTGGTGCTGTGTAGAATTGATTGTAGTTCTAGGGATTCCATTTCTGCTTCTTTTGACTTACAGTTCTTGTCGGTATTAGAAAATAGGCAGTGGAATTTGATTTTGTGTTTTTTTATAATTCTATTTATGGAATTTTTCTGTGCATAACTGCTACTGAGCACTAAGTTTAAGGTGTTGCGCTCCTGTTTCCATTATTATATTTTGAGTTGAAGATAGAAATATGTTAGGCTAACTTTGAGAAGAAAAGACGTAATGTCATGGTGATAACGTGATTAATAACTCTTCCTTTTTTTTTTTCCTTATTTTATATTTCACTGTTTCTAGATCGGTACCCATGGAATGGAAGATAATCTGATTAAAAGGGTAGAGGAAGAACTAAGAAAGTATGAGGAGAAACTATTAAAAAAAGATTTTTCTCAAAATGATTTTATTAAAAATTTGATTTTTTGATAAAGTCAGTGGCATTGATCCATCCATGTAGTGGATCCCACGTGGTGGGTTAAATTTGGTTGTTGTTGTATTTTATCTTTGGCTGTTTGCTTGGGTATAACCTTTCCTATTTAACATGTGATTGCATATGATTCTTGCAGATTTTGATGCTTGAGTTGTGTGTTTTTTAAAGTATTGATTTTGTCGTGATGGGAAGAAAAAGTCCTGGAAAATGGATCAGGAACTTACTTTTGGGGAAGAAATCATCATCAAAGTCTAATTTATCAAAAAAGAAATATACTTTTGTAAGTGTTTGCTGGCTTTTGTGATTAGCATTCCTTTGTGTTTATGATTCATTATACAATTTATACTCATAGTCTATAGTATAAAAGAAAGTATGAAGGGCAGAATCATTCACTGGAAAAGAAATTACCCCAGCATTAGAAAGTGGATACTTTTGTTATTTAATCCACATTTTTGGTCCATTTGTCAATGCCTAATGCTGGACTTGTATTAGTATATGTAGTTCAATAGTCCAATTCTCTATTCTTCTTTTTATTTTTTAATTGATACATGACCCAAGGTTACTCGTAAACTTTTTATTTACATTTAATAACTTATTCTATATTAGTGGAGAATTGATGTCTAGTTAATGTTATGACTGATGACTGATTAGATGCATCATCTTGTCTCTCATTTGCAATCTGCCCTCAAAGTTTTGAATTCTTTCGTATATCTACTTCCTTAGCATGAGTATGATCGTCATGTGCACTGGCTTTCCAAAATAAAAGGCAGTAATTAGAAAATTATGCAGTGACCAGTTGCTAGAGACTGCCTTACTGCCATTATTCTATGCTTCTGTAATGCAGTTGAAAGGGATACTGGGGATATGTAGGGGGCTTTGATGCTGCAGTTTGTACTTCAAAGCCACCCCCCACCAATAAAAGAAACAAATGACAAAGAATCATATGGTAAAACTTTTGTCCAAAATATGTAGGTTTACAAATTATAACTCTGTTACCTATAGGTTGTAAGTACTCAAGACTTTTGAAACATGCAAATTGTAATTGTGATTTCAATTCTTGTGTAAAGAAACCTTCATGTAACAAGGATGTTCTGGTCTCTTCTGAGGCATCCATGTCTGATCCAACTGTGAATTCATTGTTGATATCCCCTCCAATATCTGGAGCTAATGCTACTAAAGGAATGCTATTGGAAAAGGAAATAGATAGTAGATCATCAAATGACAAGGTTATTATTTCAACTGGAGATGAAGAGGCCAATGCACAAGCTGTTGTTAATTTTGGTTCTCAGGATGATCTTGAGAAAATCAGGCTTACAGAAGCAGCTATAAAAGCCCAGGCTGCTTTTAGAGGCTATCAGGTATTCACCTGTTATATTTCTATTGAAACTTAAACATAATAAAACTTCTAAATATTCAATTTGTAAGTCTTTGGTGCTTATTGTCAACTACTCTCTGATAGTTCATGTAGCAGGACATATTCATGATATGTGAAGATGCGCTCTGCCTACCAATTTCCAGTCATCCATTGTTTTTTTATAGAATTTTGGGATTGCATTTGAATTATGAATGCTTGTGTTTTAATTGTTGTTTTTCAACTGTATACCATATCTACATGGGCTTTATCTCCTTGAAGGCCTTTGATAGATTCACATGTCATTGATGTCAAAAGCTCAAAACTATTATGTTTAATTTCTCTTGAACTTTTTACTTTTTGATTTTTGCTTCTCAATGTACTTTGTGCGTGCAGACATAGATGTGAGGAATTATTCTGTGGATCATATTAGTTTTTTGATTTATCCTTAAACTTTTAATGGTATAATGTCTTTTTTTGCTATAGACCTTTGTACAATGTTTTTTGTACAGCTCCTTATGTATATACTTGCAGCCAGGCCTCCTATACATATTCCCTTTGGTAGTCAAAATGTAGCTTCTTATTGTAAAGATTGACGGTGGAAGTATCTGTATCAAACTTGTATCCAATACCAAAATGTATTTGATAGAAACTGGTACATATGCATATAAGATAATGGAGGCTGGCTCCTTACAAAACAGAGGTAGACCTCTTAAGTTCCAATACAAGAAACAGAAACTGCTAGAAAACAGAAAAATAAACAGAGCCTCTGGAGGTGTATAGACCCCCAACCAGGCCCTTCCCTTTACCTAAATTCTTCCCTTCCCACTCCCTTCTCTCCTTTCTGGTGTGATACGAATCCTCTATTTCTCCACTCAGAATCTGCCAGCTGTCTTGGTTGTTATTCACAGCCTTCCCTCCTCTAACTGACTCATTGTTTTGGCCTTTTCTCTGCTGTTAGCAATATTCCCTTAGTTCTCCCCTTGTTTCTCCTTTCGCAGCCTTTCCTTCTTCCGTCTAGAATATAGAATATACTGGATCCATCAGTATTCGATACTTCTAAATACATATCCAGGAAGTATTATACTAATTTGTCATTTGTTATTTTTTTAATTATGGAGACAGAATTATATCCTGTTCCTGAATTAGGATTTTTATGAATTGCAATTATTATACATATGTTATATTCTGTTTTGAAGAGTTCATTCTTGGAAATAGCAGAAAGACATATATATAGTGATTAGAAAATACAAGTGGACTTCAGGCTTGTGATCTGTGTATGCAATTGCTCAAACTTACCATTTTAAATTTTTATAAATTTGTGCTAGCGTGTTGCAGCTACATCATATATCCTATATTTTTTAGAATTTGCTGTATCCCCTTATCTGTATCTGTATCGTTATGTATCACATCTGTACCTGTGCTTCATAGGTATAGAGACTTTGGTAGGAAAGTTGTATTCAAAATCCAAAATGAAAGTAATCAATTGAAGTTTATTAGATTTTTAAAAATTGTTTTTGATTTTTCGTAATTTTTAAATTTTTAATCTTGGATCTTAAGAAAACTTTTTAACATAGTTGACACTTGTTATACTTGCTGATGCGTCTCGGTTATGATTATTTGAAAGACATTGAGGGCATTCCGCATATGAATGCATTAGAAATGTTGACAGATACCGACACAACCACATTCATTTCAGTTTTAGAAGTTTAAATTTTCAGTTGTAAAAAATGGAAAATACAGTTGTTTCATTTATGGCATTGAGTTTCCAACATTTTATTGATGCATTCTTATTTTGAATTATCCCATGATATATTTGATGATGCAATTGCTGTATCCGTTGATTCATAATTTATAAACTATGACGTGCTAATTTCCTAAGCATTGATTCTTCATCTGGAAGTTCATATATATATGATTATGAATGCTTAAAGTGATTCCTGCATAACTTAATTGAAGGCTCGTCGGATATTTCGAACACTCAAAGGTATCATACAACTGCAAGCTCTAATTCGTGGCCACTTGGTTAGAAGACAAGCTGTTTCTGCTTTATACTGTGTGAAGGGAATAGTTAAATTTCAAGCATTGGCTCGTGGTTACAAGCTTAGGCGTTCTGGTATTGAGCTTGCAGTGCAGAAGATTTGTAAGGTAAAAGTTCCTTCAATCAATGCAATGATATAAGGCTTACTTTCTGGGTGGACATGTTGGATGTTTCTCATTTAATCTACATCAAAATGTGTTTCATATAATTAGCATTTCTGGTGATCTATAGTTCTTATTTCATAGAAATGTTGACTGTCATATAATTACCTTCCTGTTGCCTTCTTTGACTCCACTAACTGCTTTTCCAACATATTTTTGGTCAGGGTACTAAATGTTCAAATTCTAATGTAGTAGTTACATCCACACAGGCAGAGAGGTGGTCAGAAGGTGTCTTTGTTCACAAGGTAGGAACTACTTGTTTAATGCCTTATATACAGAGAGTAACTTTGTTCTTTTAGGTATTTTAAAATATCTGAAATATAGCTTATTTAAGTTCATTGAAACTAGAAGTAAGATTTTAGTATCAGCTAATATTTTTGCTGTCTACGGAAGGTTTCTTCCTTTGATTAGTTGTGAGCTTGGCGCTCTTCACTTACTACTAATATACAGCTGTTTTTTAGTTTGCTGTATCAGCACATATTGCGTTAAACAAGGATAAAATATGCTTATTTATTGGGCTCTTAAATTTGTCTCATGCTAAATATCCTATATGATTGATGTCTACAACTTTTTTTGGGGGTTATATTGCTAGGTTTGGATCTTGTTTCACTCCACATTTCATATTCACTATATACTTCAACTCAAGTTTTTCTCCTTCATCTTGCAATAACGGTTGTATTCTCAAAGTGCCTGTCTTTTCCGTGCATTGTGGAGAATGACATTAATGTGCACCAATAGTTCCTGGTAATTGTTAATATATGCGTGACTAGAGTGTTTTTTTGGTCACTTACCAATGAACCTCATGTTATAAGTGTTGATTGTAAGTTTAACTCATAGCAATTTATAGGTCAATTACCAAATTCATTCTCTTTTCTACTGATATTATTTATGAATATGAATTGCATAACAAAGGCTGGGAATAAAAGATGCATGTCCTTTTTGTTCTCTTTTTCCTCTTACTGTTTTGAAATTAAGATTGTCTCATAATATACTTTTGGTTTAGGTAAACACTTACAAGTTATCTCTTTCAGCTTCTGGCTTCATTGCCCTCTGCAGTTCCTCTATATCTCAATTATGATCCTGGAGAACCTAACTTGGCTCAGGGGTGGCTTGACCGCTGGACAAGATCACACTTTTGGGCGCCTCTTCCAGAATTGAAGAAACTTGACTCGGTGTCTGATGAGAAAAATGGCAGTTGTCAAACAGTTGAAACCAATGAGGGACAAGTCAAAAGAAATGCCCAGAAAGCAACTGCTATGAGAGTTGATGTTGGCTCAATTTCAGATTCTAACAAACATAAACAGCGTCCAAAAAAGGATTCAATCAATCCATTGCATTCAGCTCAGGAACATCCACAAAAGGAAATAGAGAAAAGTAGTGTTAGAAAAAGTCGCATGCAGAATGTTTCTGATAGATCTGAGGTTGCTAATGAGAAAAGAATACACATCACAAGAAAAATTTCAGATCATACTGTCAATGATTTTTCAGAGCTGGGCCCACGTGCTTCTTCAGGCAATATGAAGGATTTGGCAATGTCCAAGTCAAAAAAGTCTGATCTTGAGAAAAGTCTTGGACAGCAAGCGGATGAGCATGACAATGAGCAGACTAGCATGATAAATGGTAAAGATGGAGGAGTCAGTGAGGACTTGAATGGTGGTGTCAATTTTATCATCAATGTGAACCCAAAGAGTTGCCAGAGAAGAGCTTCACTGCCTGCTAATTTTAACAATCAAGATAATGATTTACATAACACTCCAAGACTTCCCAGTTATATGGCTCCTACTGAATCTGCAAAAGCTAAGCTAAGAGGACAAGGATCCCCAAGGTTTGCTAGTGATTTGGTGGACAAAAATAGTATAACCAGGCGGTATTCGCTTTCATCTTCGCTTAATGGAAAGTCAGGTTCATATTCTCCACGAGCAGAAAGATTGGTGTTTATGAGCAGCAAAGGATTGATAAGGACTGACAGATCTCTGTCATGTTCAAGGGATGGGACTGGTAAGAGTTAGGATTTTGCCCCTTTTTCTCTTTACTTTTTCATTTATCAATTAATTAAACCTCTGGTTTTTGTTTGATTGATTTTTCCAGTTGATTGTGAATTTGTGGTAGACATGCCTTTGGAATACAACACAATGACATGCATAGACACAAACACTCATCTACAGAAAAACATGCTCAATATATAGGCTCATAATGGGTTATGTGGTGGGGGAAATTTCTGTCCTTTGTCTTGCATGCTTATTTCTACTCTTGTTTCGGAAATTATTTCTCACTTGCTGGTTTGAAAAGGATAAATTTCCATGTTAAAATGGTGTTTTGTTTGATTTATAATGAATAATGTAATGTGTATATTGATTTTCCAGTCGACAGTGCTAGATTTTAAATCTCATGTCTTTGGAAAAAAATGCAAGGTGTTATTTTTTAATCTCTGCTTGGTGTGAACTCCTTACAATTAGTGGACTCTGATTGAAGCTCTACTGTTTTCATTCATCACTGTGTTTTATGGATGTTATCAATTTCAGATAAGTTGATCCAACCTCAGTGGAGAAGGTGATTTACATAATCTTTCAGATCAGGATACTTAAGGAGGTAAAAACTAGTAGTGAAAAATATGCTGACTTGCATACGGCCTTTCTTCTTACTCAACATTCTTATTTGTAATCATAGATACAGAAGCAGGATATATCGTGTATTCGGAGTCTGGTTTATCAAATTTCTTTTACTTTTAGTACTAGGAGTGGTTTGGTGGGTATATATTTACGGGTCTCAGCTGATGCACTGATTTTTCTAGGCTTTGTGATGCTGTATTGCTCAAACAATTGTTTCAGCTCATGTCATATTTTCAAAATTTGAGAAAACTCTTCAGATCAACCTTATATTCTGTAATGTTACGAGTACTTCTGTGATGGATGTAATGCTCTAGTATCAGAGTTGAAATCTTAATATGGGATAAGACCAAGCTCATGGCAGCAGTTTGATCCCATAACTGAAAAATTTTCAGCAAGTTTCTTAATAGCATTTAGAAAAATTTATAGTGACTTTGCATTGCCTACTAACTAAATAAGGCTATGTCATGCACAATGGTAGTTACAAAGGCAAGTAACAGCCACTGAAAATTTTGGTGATAAAAGAGCTTCTTTTCTCATTTTCTCTTCCCCATTTAAGAGGCATATACTCTCAAACTACAAAGCATCAATCTGAACTTTGTTCATAGTTCCTTAGGCACTATGCAGAAAGCACGGGTCGAAGGTAGAAACGTCTGTAGCTGTTGCACTTGGTATCTAAATATTTTCTCACAACGCAAAATATTTCCTGTGTTAGCATTTAAAGCTTACATGAGACTATCAGTAACTAATTGTATGTTTGGTAACTGATTATTTTTAAAAAAATTATTTTTTTCAAAAACTATCAATAAAATTTTAATTATAAGTTATTTTTAATATAAAAAAAATTAATTTAAACACACATTAAATACCTAGCAAAAATAAAATCACCGGCTACGCTTAAGTCCTCTGCAGGAGAAATTCGTCTATACCAAGCAAATAGAAAACTGATTATTTATTTATTTAATGAGTAATATTGCTCATTTAATAATGCGTTCAGACTTTTTACTGGTTTAGTCTATGCAAATTGTGTAAATTAAGGGTATAGAAGAATTTCTCCTTATGCATGGTCATGCTTGGAGAGACTATATCAATACAAAACTGATAAATATTTTTCAATGTAAAAAGGCTATTTGACATAGAAATTCAAGCAAATTAATGTAATTATTTAATATAAAATAATGATATAATAGATTTTTTTTGGTTTATTATACTCAATTTATACAAATTACGTATATTAAAGTCTTATTTAATATATAATAAAAGATTTGATAATATAAATTTATATTATGTAATTTATTTTTTACATATATTTAATATGACATCTTTAGTCAATAACTATAAGATAAGGATCACCCCCTCAAATATAGGTCCAGAGGCACCTATGCACCAGCTCCAGTATTTTCGTTGGGTCCCTAGCGGTTCCAATGATTATACATAACTGTCACACAGAAGCTTAAACAATAACCTACCGGTTTAGGGATTAGGGAGGCACATATGGTCAACCATTGTATCAATTCTCAAAGCAGTTCCAACCTAAACGTTTTTCCACTCCAAGGTGGAAAAGTGAAAATATATTTGGATATGATAATGGCCAGAAAAAAAAAGAAGATAAAATTGTATCTAAACTTTATTGTATTAAATTACATTATGTTGTCCACAAAAACAAGCAAACATTTACATTTTCCCGTAATTGAGCCACTGCAATTTCATTGAGTGATGATCCCCAATGTAAGTTTCTCTCAGGGGAGCAATCTAACTGCCATATGAAAAATGTTTGCTTGACGAGTGCGCCATTTGCTTATCAGAATTTTTGGCTTTAACATTCCTGTTTTACCTCGTATTCAATTAAGTGAACTAACCCAACCTCAGATGTCAGTGAGTAATCACTTGTTTGAACTCTAATTTGAATACTTGGAGATATAGTGCTTTGGGTTTGAGGATGTCAACAGCTATGCTCGACCTTGTTATTTTGAGCAAGTGTGAAGATAAGCAACTATATATATACTCGCTACTCAGGCCTGTCCTTTGCTTCATAGACTAGAGCAACATGTAAGCTTATTGCATCTTATAGCTTGTGATTTGTAATGAACCGCACCTTGCTTCTCATTTAAAATATGTAATGGGAGGTCAAGAATATTACAGAGTATTTTTCTTAGGGCTGCCACTAAGTGTAATTAGTTTGGATTTTATAAAATGGGCTGAAGGTTGATCCATATGGGAGATGGAGGAAGCCCACTTTATTTTTTATTATTGTGAGTTTGGCTTTGTTGACTAATGAGGTGGGCGGCACTAGTGTAGGCCTACTCTTTAGTCTACGATGGGAGGGCTATTAAGTTTCCTCCCTCCTCCATAACTCTAGAGAGCACAAAACATATTGCAATCTCTTAGCTAGTCTCATTGAAAGTTGCTTCTTAGAGTTGTAGAGGAGGATCTACCCCACCTTGAGATTTCATGATGGCCAACATACTTATGCCTTGATCTCAACTCTATATAATTAGGTGTTCTAAAATCATAGGTGTTACTAAATTCATACATGCTTCAAATAACATGCTTACAAGTTACAAAGAAAACCCTCCTTCATTGGGAAAGGTTTCTTTTGAAGTTTTCCTTTTCCGAAAAGCATTATGCTCGAAATGAACTTAGCATTAAGGCGCTCACAATTTCCATACGCACTGCAATAACCAGATAACATTCTACCACTCATGCAGCACAACGAACTTGCAGAGTTAAAAAGTAACCAAAAATCCATGTGCAAAACTTTGGTTCAGGGAAAGGATAACAAGAGAGAAAAAAAATGGTTAATAGCGGGAAATGAAATATATGACATGCACTTGAAAGAATACATTGGAAATAATTGAAAGCAAAATTCTAGTATATAAAGTTGTCAATATGAAACTAGACAGAATTTGTGGTCAAGGTAGAACTGAGAACTGAGAAGTATATTTGCAGGATCTTGCGGCCTAGTGTTTTCTCTTCGTTCCTATGCACACTCCTTTTGACATATTCACTGATATCTGAAGACATTACCGAGTTGCTGCAAGCAACCCCACAGTCAGCTTACCAGTTCTGGAAGATGCCCAAGGAAAAGTGTGGTCCAGGTGATTGTTGCATTTTTGTGGCTCAGTTTGGGGAAGATTTTCTTGCGGCCCCTGGAACTCTGAAGCTGTTTCTTTTGTGTATGTGTATCTACACACACACACACACACACACACACCAGATTATGTTAAGGGGTTATCTTTTTATGACTCAGAAATACATCAGAAAATTATAGAGTGGAACAGAAAACTATGAAAAAGCTGTTGACTTTGGCCGCTGCCCACAGCCCGTATCCTTCTTTATCATCCATAGAGCCCACTTTCTCGTCCAGGTACAGTATTTTCCAATAGTATTTCTCATAAATCTTGCCAAAATAACTCATTGAAGACGTCACCTGGTATATATAATATGCGAAGCATTCGTCATATGACCAAGCAAAAAGGGAAATATACGCATCTGGTGTTCCCTGGAGTTCCTCTGACCACTTCAATATTAAAGGATTCCATTTTTTCATCAGAGGCTCTTCCTCAATCCTCCCTATTGAAGTGTTTGGTGGAACTCCCGGAATCACTGGTGAACCAGGTTTGGAACGGTCATATATAGCTGTCCATGTTAATTAATAGCTAAACTCATTCTTGTTTAGGTTTTGTTGATTAGAAGTCTTCTTCTGATTATGTTATGAAGCTGATAATTAAGGTTTGTTTTAGAGCCTGCACTTTAGAATGATGAACTTAGATGTACTGATTTTCATATGCTGTAATATATTTTTGCAAATCAAATCAAATCAAAGCAGCGTTTATTTTTCTCCCCTTCTGGTTTATGCTGTTTCTATATTTTGAGAAATCTTACTAGTTCTGACCAAGAAAATTTAGTGAAAAATATTTAAGGATCCCTGAGCCAGAGACTGACCAAGAAAGGGTGCTTAGGTTAGGTTAAGCTCTGCATATGTGTTTCAACATTACTGCTTGGTTAGCCAAGTAATCCACTAATTGGTTTCACGTAAGAAAAAAGGATGAACAAATATGAGAACGTTGAAACTTGCAAGTAATTTTCCCCTCTCTTGTTTTATATAAATAATGAGAATAAAAATAAAAAGACAATTTAATTTGCACATAGGGGATAACCTTTCATCAAACGATATTTTGAGAAAGATAATTGTGTAATTTGGAAATGCTATTGTCTTGAGTTCTAAATTTCTCTTCATATTATCTCTGTTTTTGGAGGCATTTATTTTACTGAGACAAATGCTACACAATTACGCAACATTATACTTTTCAATTTCATTCCTCCCATATTTTTACTTTTTTATTTTTCTTAACTTCTCAGAGAAAGTAATATGACTTTCACTCCTAATGTTCAATCCTCTCAACTTTTCTGAACAAACTCTTGGACTGTCATGAAAGCAACAGTAGATGAAAACAAGTTTAACTATATTTCTCGACAGATAAGAATGGGGACACAATCATTTGGTTGTCATTGGTTAGGAGCACTGTTAAGTGAAGTAAAATGATCACCATGTGTGTTGAAAAACAAACTTTTCTAGAACAGTTAATCCCTTTGTTACATAGTTCATGAGACACAAGGGTGTATAGAAATCCATCTTATTCATTCAGTTTAGCTGTTTATATGCACTCGATCTCAAATGGCCCGGCAAATATGAATACTATATAATAGGTCAAATAGACTTCAAGCATCTTCAATGTTCATAAGCACGTGATTCTGCCTAATCATGATGGTCAGGTAGGGAATAAAAGTCTCATAAGTTAGAACATTTGAGATTATAGGAGCTCAAAGTTTAATAATGTCCATAGAACATTTGAGGCCTGCCCTTTGATGCAAAAACTAGAGCTGTATGTATGTTGCGTTGTATGCAAAGCCCTGCTTCCCCTTTCATGTAGAGGGAAAAAAATAAACAGTACTTCCAACAATAAGAATGCATTAAATATGCAAAGAATAGAGCTATATATATTTATACTGCACTGCATTTCTGCTAAGTGCGAATACTGAGACATGTGGTTAAAGCATCATGCAGCCTACTGTTTTCTCTTTCATTTGTATGCACATCCTTTTTAACATGCAAGCATATTCATTGGGAACCTAAGACATTACCATAAGTAGCAATTTTGCGATTTCGTAGGAGCATTCTTTACTGAGCCCATTATTTGGTGTAGGTTCGCGATCCGCTAGAAATTTTCTATTTTGTTGTTGTGATTATACGTGTCATAACTAGGGATGGAGGAATGTTAAGCTCAAAATTGATCTTACGACATCGTATGTTTACCAATAAAGCTAAGTAGTGATGATATTCGAAACTCTATGATGCCATGATCTCTTCATTTTGTTTTGGTTGAGAACATTCTTGTATGTGGATGGTCTCTTACATGAAACCAATTAATGACATAGGGTTGTTACATAAAGTGAAACTATTTCTCTTTAGAAAATTAAATTTGACATGAAAGATTGGCTAGCTTTTTATGTCACTGGTGTTGTGATTCATAGAAATAATTCTTGCTAAATTCTTGATTTGAATTAGAAAGCCTATATATATCAATAAGGTTTCTTGAGAGATACTGGATGAAATATTGTTCGAGTGTTGCACCTACTGTGAAAGGTTATATATATGTTTCAACTTGAATGAATGTCCTAAAAATGATCTTGAAAGAGAACAAATGAAGAAAATTCTATATGCTTAGATATGTAGTTAAAAACCTTATGTATGCTTAGATTTGTACAAAATCTGACATTGCATATTTGCAATTAAAATGCTGGAAAGATATCAAATGAATCCAAGTTTAGACCACCGAAGAGCTACAAATCAGTATTGAGATACATCCAAGGGACTAATTAAGGATTTACATTCTTCTGCGAAGTTGATATGACATTTTAAAAATTGTTGGTTACATGTACTCAGATTTTGCTAGTTGTGTTAACTCTGGTAAGCATACATTTGGATATATCTTCATGTTCACTAGTGGAGCTATATCTTGAAAAGTTCAAAATAGACATTAATTAACACTTTAAATTAATGAAGGCTGAGTTTGTTTTACCTTTCCTTCGTGACAGCACAGGGTATTTAGTTAATAAGGGAGTTTCATTTTTTTGGGCCTCAGGTGCTAGATTCCATCCATAAGCCATTTAAATTTTTTTGTGACAACTCAATTATTGTATTTTTGGCTAAAAATAATAAGAATAAAAGTCAAAGCAAGCCCATTGACATAAATTTAGTTATATAAGAACATGTTAAAGCAAATTAAGTGGTCATTGAACAGATTAGCACTTAATTGATAATTGTAGATCCTTTAACAAAAGACTTGCCACCAAGGTTGATTTAGGATCATGCAGCACTAGTGACACTTAACTTTGTTATATAAAGTCCTATTTCATTATGTATCTACAATGAAACTCTAAAATTAATTTTGTCATCTTATTTTTGGTTGTACACATTTATGTTCAAGAATGACGAATATTTCTGTATGCATATGGACCCAGAATAAAGCAATAAGTTTGTTTATTAACATAATATCACAGTAAAGATATTTCTAAAGAAAAGCTGCATCATAATACGTAGAAAGTAATACGAGTGTGAAGAGTGCTTATAGTCGTTATTCATGTGATTAATCTCTTGAGCATGAATACGAAAATTAAAGATCGTGTGTTGTGATGTTATGGTACACATGGAAAATGTTTTCAAACTAATGTTCCTTAACATTTTTTAATTATCTACTTAGTTAACTGATTCCTTAAAACCTTTTGAGGTAAAACAACTAACAACACTATCTCATAATAGTATTGGTATCTATTATGATGAGGTTGTTGAGATATAACAACACTCTGACAATGTCATATTGTGATAAGGTGGAATTCAAAAAATCGTATGGGTGATTTTGTTATAAATAAAGGCATGGAAGCCTAAGCATTCCAAAATTACCCTATACTCCTTAAAGCTGTGAGTGCTATGGATTAGAAGCACTCTAGCATGTGCAGAGGCAAAAATTTAAATCTATATTATACAGTTGGAGGTATGTACCCTAGCCTCGTATATGGTCATTGAAAAAGTGTTGCATTTTATTTTATATATGTGAATGCTTTAACATGCAAAAAGGTGATCAGGCTTAACAAAATGCTTTAGAATATATGACATTCTATTAATCTAGTTATTTAACTTAAAAAAGCCTAACTTATGTATCCTAAAAAGAAAAAAATAAAAGCTATCACATGCTTCTCCATATTAATTTAAAATTCCAACAAAAAAGTTAAAGTGACAGTAGGCCTAGTTAAAGTTTGAGTCTAGCTTATTAAACTTGGATGTTTCATGTAGGAGTGTCTATTAGGTTAGATCAACTCATGAATTCGTAAGTTTTGACCTAACCTATTTGATTGGGTTTACAGATTGGGTTAGGTTTAAAAATTCTTAACTCAAAAATGATAGTTGGGTTGCAGGTTGAAGAAATTATAATCCACTCAACTCAACTCAACTCAACTATCTTTTTGTTTTTTTCTATAAAAAAGACATCGTTTTTGAATATTTATCATACTAAATTTAATGTTTCTCTTTTTTCCTCTGTCCCAAACTTTATGTAACTTACTGTATTTCCCATTACGTACTACCGTAGCCTCTGAATTTGCATTTATTATTGGTGCACGTATCCTTAACAAATATAGAAGTCATCTCATGCCAGATAATGTCCAAGCTTTGATTTATACACGTAATTGGTTGCCTAATTTTGTTAGTAATGGTATAATGTTTCTGTTTTAAATGTCTTAGTTTTGAAATTATTTTTTTATTTTGAATTATTATCATTTGCTAATATTCTTTTATTTTTTGGATTGTGATTTGTAGATAAAGATGTTAATCATGCTAGTGGTTCAAGTTCGGAGGCATCTCTTTCCAATGAGGGTTTTAATATTCTTCATGTGGATGATGATGGTTTTTTTTGGAGATAATTGACTAGTTGTAATAGTTTAATATTTTAGACTGTGCCTTTTTTTTTTGGAGATGATGTACATATCTTGTATATTAATTTTAAGGCCTGAGCCTTTGTGAATAGGTGACTGGTTTAGATTGTTGTTACTAAGTACTGATATTAATTTTGTGGCTTTAATCTTTGTAAATAGTGGTTCAAGTTCAGGGGCATCTCTTTCCAATGAGGGTTCTAATGTTCTTCATGTGGATGATGATTGACTTGTGGTTGGCTAAATAGGCAGTGGGCTAATGATGGTTTTTTGAAAATAATTGACTGGTTGTAATAGTTTAATATTTTATACTGTGCCTTTTTTTTGGAGATGATGTACATATGTTGTATATTAATTTTAAGGCCTAGACCTTTGTGAATAGTAACTGATTTAGTATTGTTGTTACTGAGTACTGATATTAATTTTGTGACTTTGACCTTTATAAATAGTGGTTCAAGTTCGGGGGCATCTCTTTCCAACAAGGGTTCTAATGTTCTTCATGTGGATGATGATTGACTTGTGATTAGCTAAATAGGTAGTGGGCTGATGATGGTTTTTTGAAGATAATTCACTCGTTGTAATAGTTCAATATTTTAGAATGTGCCTTTTTTTTTTGGAGATAATGTACATATCTTGTATATTAATTTTGAGGCCTAGGCCTTTGTGAATAGTGACTGGTTTAGTATTATTGTTGCTGAGGACTGATATTAATTTTGTGACTTTAACCTTTGTAAATAGTGGTTCAAGTTTGGGGGCATCTCTTTCCAATGAGGGTTCTAATGTTCTTTATGTGGATGATGATTGACTTGTGGTTGGCTAAATGGATAGTGGGCTAATGATGGTTTTTTAGAGATAATTGACTGGTTGTAATAGTTCAATATTTTAGACTGTGCCTTTTTTTTGGAGATGATGTACATATGTTGTATATTAATTTTAAGGCCTAGACCTTTGTGAATAGTAACTGATTTAGTATTGTTGTTACTGAGTACTGATATTAATTTTGTGACTTTGACCTTTATAAATAGTGACCAGTTTAGTTTGATGTTAGATCGCTGGTCAGTACTTAGTAACAGGAAGTCAAGAATTAGTATTATTAGATTTAAGATTTTGATGATGAGAATTTTAACATGTGCATATTTTGTATGATTAATTTAGAATGAATTAATGAATTATTTTTAGACATATGTTTTTGAATTGGAAAAGATTAAAGTGTGATTATATTTGATTAATTGGTTGATTGAATTTCCTATCAAATAGGATCAATTTGAAATATTTGGAAATAAGATTTTAAATTCAAATTGAAGCAAAGATTTTGATTGAAGCTATTGATTACTATTATTAATTGAATAGATAAATTTCCTTTATTATAGGATTTGTTTTATTCAGGAAAGTTTTTAAATTATTATATGATCAAATCTCCTGGTTGGTTGATTTTGTTTATTTAGAAAAATAATATTTCCTGCCTCATTATTACTTAATTATAATATTTATGTGAGGAAGATCAAATTCTACATTCAAATTTATGCTGGTTTGATGCCATATCGAAAATAGAGAAAAAGAGTAACTATTTCGAGTAACTGCTGAACAAATGAGCAACTACTGGAAATGAAAAGAGAAAATACGAGATTTGCATACAATTCTCATCTAACGACTTAAAGACATTGTCTCTTAGCTGAAATCACTCTCTATCAGCTAAGAACATCAAAGAAAACATATTAGCTACAAAAGAATAGTCTTTTGAAGAAATCACGGGGAGAGACTTTGTGAAAAACAATAGAGGAATTGCTTTACACCTGTAGAAATCCTTCTCCTCCATATTTGAGAGTTTCATATTTGCTTATCTTCTCTAAAAAGAGAGAGTTATTTGAAATTTATTATAACTCAATTATAAGAGCATTTGAAAAAGAGAGTTATACTGTTGTTTTAGTCGGAGGATAGATTACTCTTCTTCCGGTTAAAGTTGATGGAGCTTTGTTGTGGTGTCTTTTGTGTCAAAACATTACTATTACTTTTCTTTCTATTGAAGTTGAGGAAGGTTCGTTGTGGTGTCCTTGAAAAAAACACATCATTGTCACTCTACTTACTTTAGGGTAGAAGTAGAGAAAGGTTCTTGTGAAGTCCTTGTAAACAAAAATGCCATAGTGAAAAAAATCTCAACTGGTTGCTTGGGGACTGGACGTAAGTTACGCATTATGGCTGAGTCAAGATAAATCCGTTATGTACATTTTCTTATCCTTATACTTTTATTTTCAAGCATTTATATTATTTGTGTTCCATTGGCATAAATTTTTAAACTATAAATTTTCTGTTATTAAACTCAAAAAGCCAATTCACCCACCTCTTGGTTCTTTCAAGTATGAATGAGTATTTATATTAATTTTGTGGCTTTAGCCTTTGTGAATAGGACTGGTTTAGTTTGGATGCTAGATTGGCATTATTAGTCCGTACTCAATAATAATAATTATTATGAACTTGTGGTTAATTTGTTAATGGTTATGACAGATCTAATCATCTGATTATGATTTATAATTGTCTAGTTATTTGTCTCTTGTTTACTATTTATCTAGTATTATTAATTTTTTATATAATAGAGTTTATTGTTTTTAATTTTATTTAATCAAATTTTGGATTGTCATATCAGATTCATCTATTATTTATCAATTATCAGGTGAAATACTGTGTGAAATGTCATATGTGGGCAAGTTGACCCACTAACCCTCCTTAATTATATGGGTTGGGTTGGTATTTTCAACCTACATCACAAAAACGGGTCAATCCACCCTGCCTCATTTTGAGACTGGCCCGTGGCAGGTCAAGGTCAATCAGGGACGGGTCAACCCGTTTGCCATGTATACTATTATATTTGACTTTTAAAACTTGTACAAGACTTTTTATATTTAAGATTAATACTGTTAATTATAATATGTTTAAGACTTGAGACTTATTGTATTTGACTTTTAGTTTGTTTGAGACTTTGTGTATTTCATCTTTTGTTGAGACTCATTAAGTTATTTATTATAATATGTAATAAATTTTTAATTTTGTATTAATTTCGAGATTTATTTTAATAGGTAAATTTTTTTTTCTTAATATATGTTGGACCCACGAGTTCAACTCAATCCAACCTACGGTCATGTACTAATTGGGTTGGATTAGTTTTTTTTTTTAAAAAAAAAAACTCCAATCCAACTCACTGCTTTGATAAGCATATTGAGTGCAAAATATCCTAAATTCAACCCAATCCAACCCAACCCAACCAATAAACATCCCTATTTTCATGTATGCTACTGTTTAACGTAGGTGTGCAAATAACATTACTTCATTGGATATGTTGTGTAATTCTATAGGTTGGAGTTTTGTTATTGGACAACGTTATGCTTACGCCACCAGATATATGAGGACTGATTACAAAATATAGAGATGACCATCGAAGAGTTATAACTTATAAAAGAGCACATTAGCTTTGTACCTTTCTCGTTTTAGCTGGCAACAGATTGTGGTCAAAGTCATAATGGGGAGGTGAATTTCTTGGAAAGTTAGGTCCGCATACTAAATTACAAAGGTATAACCAAAACATTTCAGATAAACATTCAAATTAGAGCGAGGTGCAAGGAACTTGTCGTTGTCGTATACTCTATGCTATGCCCTTCCCCTTCCTTTTGCAGTTTATTAGTGGTAGTTTGTGTTTGGTGGTTATAACGTATAATTGATTATCCAAAACTCTCAACTTCCTGTGATTATTGTCACACCCCAAGTTAGCCTGGCCTGTGCAACCTGAGCAAGACCAAATTACTGCTACACACCTCAAAAGAGTTGTCCTAGCCTATGTTTCGATAGAAGGAAATAGATAAAAAGAGAAACAAAGACAATGCTTATTTTAAATGTTTTAAATTTAAAATTTTAAAATAAGTCTTTCTTTTTTCTCCTTCTCTTTCATTCTCTTTTTATTCAAACATACCCTTAGCGTTTATACACTACTTTATTGTATGTACATTCAATAGCTTTACTGTACAGTTATGTCTAGAAAATTAATCCGGGTGTTGGGGTTGAGTTCATCAAAATGGTTTAAACCAGAATAATAATTTAATAATATACGAAGGCTTCCATGAACTTCATGAAAAGCTAAAACATGGACAGAAGAGCTACTTGCCAAAACCCATTACCCTCCTCCCCGGGGGGGTGGGGGTGTATTAAAAGATATCATCAATTTCAACTTGACTCTCCTCTTTTCGTTTAGATTGAGGGCTAAAAGACATGGTCAAATAAATGTAATGAGGGCGAAAGTGGTCCAGGTCCATCATTTACAAGCAGGTCGATTATTACGAGAGTCAAAGAAAAAAAACATGGCACATATTATATTTCTGAATGATCAATGTGCCACCAAGAAAAAGATTCAATTTTGACATGCAAGGGCACTTAAAAACAGAAGATACAGAACCCTGCTGATATTAATATTCATTAATTGTATAAAATAACATGAAGGACTAATGTGCCGGCAATGTGTGGATGAATCCTAATATATACCCTATAGTTATTTTCAACCATAACCTATTTCCCCAGGATAAGAGATAAAGACACCTTTGTTTGATTGCGTGCCTATACAAACCGTACTCTTTGGTAGTACCACTATACTTTCTCAGTTTTCAGCCTATATATTACCTATCTCTCACGATTGTACTCCCCCTTCTGGCTTCGGCCATTGCTTTCCCAAATTTTGAGAAAGGAGCAAAGAATGATGGAGAATCACCAGCAGAAGAAAGAAAAGGTGGTGGAAAGTAATCAAGATCATATCAGCAAACTTCCCAATAGCATATTGAGCACCATTTTATCTTCACTCAAGATCAAAGAAGCTGTCAGGACCAGTGTTATCTCGACCAAATGGAAGTACCTTTGGACAACTCCAACCAACCTCATTTTGGATGCAGACAGCATACTAGAGGAAGAAGATTACTCCGTTCCAAATATTTGTCACCTAAGCGACCCGCTAAGGTACATAGTCAAAATGAACAGAACTTTTGCCTATATAAATAGTGTAAACCACTTCTTGCCACGTCTGAGTAAAGGTCATAAGATTGAAAAGTTAAAGGTTTGCTTCACATTTCGCCAGAACAGGTATAGCTATAATCTTGATGAGTGGATTAGATTCGCTGTTGATAGAAATGTTGAAGAGATTTATCTTTGTTTGTTGGAAGAGAATCAGCTCAGTGCTCCAATCGATGAGGGGGGGCTCTATGTTTTCCCTTGTGATGTTGTTGGCAATGGGAGTGCTGGTGAAAGTGGAATCACGTCATTGTTGAAGTGCCTGCGGTTGGCACATTGTGTACTAGCCCCCCACAGATCCTATTTGTATGGTTTCACTACCCTCACAACTCTGGATCTCATGAAAGTAGATTTGATCTCTGAGGAGCACATCCAGATCTTGCTGTCTAGCTGTCACAACCTTGAATGGTTGAGCTTCTCTGAATGTTTCAATATGGGTTACCTGAAAATAGAACGTCCCTTTTGCCAAAAGCTGAAGTACCTGAATGTGAATCTTTGCCGCCAACTGCAGGCAATTGAGCTCAAGAGCACAAATGTGGAGGCCTTGGAATACAAGGGATGCAAAATTGAATTTTTGTTTTGGGATTCACCAAAACTTAAAACTGTCTTCAGTCATGTGAGTGAATCGACAGCTTGTCACAGAGAGATTTGGCCTGTTTTTAGGCTTCCCATTGATCTTCCCCAGCTGGAAACTTTGTTCCTGGAGTGCAGCTGTTACATGGTACGTGGTTTTCAACACTTGGTAATTGTACTTTCTTGAGACAGTTTGGTATTCCCTAAAAACTGGGGTTGAAAATTCCAAGGATGAGTTCCTTGGATTTTTTACCCCTATTTAAAATCTGACCCTTTGAAGTATTAATTTTTACAAATGTTTTATATATTTTTCACTTCGGGGTTTTTTTCTTTCAGGCTGGTATCATGACAAACAGATTGCCAACATTTCCTAATCTTAGGCATCTAATAGTTATAAAAGTAGCCATAGTTCGACAGGACCTCTCTTGGATAGCCACTGTTCTGAAGGCATGTCCAACACTCGGTAGATTAGAGCTGCATGTAAGTTTTGATTTTACATTCTTTTAAAACATACTGTTATTTGTTTGTGTGTGTGAGTATGTGTATCAGGCCAATTGCTTAGCTACACGAGTACATTTTATCAGTCAATACACTGACCGCCTCAGCTAATATATGATCTTTGTATTTCACCAATGTATACTCCTTGGGAAACTTGAAGGGGCCAGTAAATGTGCAGGAATTTTGGAATTTTTAATACACTTATGTACCTAACTAGAATCACATCAATAGGGTATTCTGAATAATAACTAGTTTCCATTCTGAATGTCATAGGCGCTATTTAATTATTCAAGAACACAGTATGATAATCTATAATCTTACTGGAAGTCACTTTAATTTTCTCTTGGCATATGAACCAGCAGCATTCACACACATGGTACTTTTAGAAGGATATCTGCATGAAAACTTTCAAAATCGGCTGTGGAGGTTAAACGCAGTATATCTTCAACTGGAAAAAGAGGAAACGGGAAAATGTCATCTCAGAAATTTATTGGTTTCTTTTTATGATTATAATTATATCAATCTTTTATTGCAGCTAAGGACCTATCTTTATATTGATGAAGAGTCAAGGAAAACTAGTTGGCCTCCAAGATGCCCACATAATCATCTGAAGGAAGTAGTAATAACCGGCATTAGCAGTCCTTACAGTGAGATTGAAATTGCAATTTATCTTCTAAAGAATGCAAGTGCACTTGAGAAGATGACAGTAGACCCACGTCCTAGAGTTTACCTTGGGCACGGCAAATGGGATCTTTCAGAAGCTTGTGAGAGTTGGAGCAGGGTTGGGAGGCAAAAGGTTTATAACCATCTAATGCAGGAAGTTTCTTCACAAGTGGAATTGTTGATCTTGTAAATGAATGTGATGCAGGAGTCTTGTTTAACACATTGCAAAATTTCTCACCAAGCACTAGGCAGAGACAGTGCATTCAGACAAAGCAGAAAGTGGAGAAAAAGTACTGAAGGCAGAATAGCTAGCTAGTAGGGAAAGTAACTAATATTGTAAACTAGTGTGGTTTAAAATTGTGCAATAATCAACTGTGAAATGTAAAATGACACAGAGCAGAACCCCGGGGTTCAGCTGAACACGGGTTCCCCCAAACACTTCAATGAAATGAACTTGGTTCCCTCTCGGTATTCAATGTACAAGCAGCCATGTTGAGAATGAAATAAATTTGGTTCAATTTTCTTGCTCCAGTGTTAGTTGAACCCCGAAGTTCCCCCAAACACTTCACTGATAAGGACTATTCTTTCTAATGGGTATTAGACAGTAGAGTAGCCCCACGTATGAAGTGTTCAGAGGAACTCCAAGAGACAGCCAACAATTTATCCCTGACTTATGCTTGACTACTAGTTGTCTTGGCTTGGTAATGCACAGAAACTATCGTATTTATAGTGGAGAAACGTGTTCAGAGAACAAAATAAAGGTGAATTTATGTGGACATGGAAATATCTAAGCAAATGAAGTTTCTGTCTACCACTGAACCTGGTCAGGATGTTCGTTAAGAAGAGGGGAGAGTGAAGAGAGAACTTTATTGCATTGAATGACAGAGTGGGTTTGTTTCTGGAAAAGTGATTCAAACCATCAAAAGCTAACATAAGATCCCTTCTCAATCCCTTTCAGTCATTTTCACAGTCATGAATTTTATAAAACTCGCACAAATGTAAGAAGTCGTGTATAACTAGGAAAAAGAAAACTAATGTAAATTACACTCTTCTCCCTTTATATATATTCCCGCTCAGACTTTTAATTTTCCTTTGGGAGAATAATAATAAGAAAGTACTCATAAGTCATAAGTTTAACTTTTTTTCACTGTATGAACTGAACTATTACATAATGTGATTGTTTGGTTTAAAAGTTATCGGTTTTTAATCAGAATAAGGATCCTATATGATTATTTAATCTTTACGAGTAAAAAATTTGGGTTGCCGGCATTCAATTCCAACTCTCCCTTTCACCTTTCTATTTTCAAAATGATTAATAGTAGTTGTCAACAAAGCATATTTAACTTGGTTAACACTTTGATTCAATTGCAAAATTGAAATTGCTCCTCTAAACAAGAAAATCAGAAAGAGAAAGGAGAGATCAGAATTGGCCGCATTATTTTATCTGTTTGCCCATTTGTCGGATACTTGAGCAATCTCCTTTCGTATAAAAAAGAGGAGGCTTTTAAATATGTAAAAATTTATGGTTAGACTCAACTAAATAGTTAATTAATATTTTATTATATAATAAAAACAGTTACAATAGATAAATAATAAGATAATAAGAAATAAAATAAATAAGATAAAATTCTTAAAATATTAATCCTAACTTATTCATAAACTAAAAATAAATTAAGAATAAGATAATGATAAGGATAAGGATAATCATTTACCAAAATAAAATTGAGAGCCATTCTAATTTGTCAAACAGTTGGTAGCAATTTTATGGAATTAGTACCTGCTGACCCTTTTTCACTAATTATTCATATAAACCTTTCAATAATTAAGATATTATATATAAGTGATTTCGTAGCTTAATTTTAGCTCAACTTTTGAATCACACTTGTGATATCATCATTTCCCGGGTCATCTTTTGAAAACAACAACTGAGCAGAATGGACTCATTGTTATTTATAACACTGAAGTCATTTTAGTTATATTCAAAGGGGAGATTTTTATTTATTTTTTAACATTAGAAGTCATTATTACCATCTAAATAATTACTCTTTATTTAAATTTTTACTCTTCTTACCTACCTAAACTAAATATAAATCACTATTAAAAAAAACAGTATACTGAGCTGTACTAATATAATGTCAAAAAAAGAGTGAGTGCTTGTGTTGATGCCTTGAAAATTGCAGAAAACAAAGAAAATGGTTAAGGGTCAGAGAGTTGTCTACTTGGCTTTCTGTTTTCTGGCTAGCCAAAAAGCATTCTAGTTGCACCAGCAGCATCACGTGGAAGACCCATTTTATGGTATCAAAGTTGAGTTCACACACTTTCACGTACTAGATTCCATTCAGCACTTGTCTGTATGTATCAGAAAAAAAGCTGAAAAGGATAGGCGTTTAAACAGAAGACACAGCGAAAACATGGCAGAATGGGGCATGTCATGTGGCCACTCGATACCGGTTGTCCTTGCAATATTCTCAGTACCCTTCAACATAATTCCCTACCCTATAGGCCAGTGTTGCGTCCAGGTTCACTTGCCTTTGCATCTTTGCCATTCCAATCTTGGCTCTCCCATGAACAAAAGCAGCATTTGCAGCTCAATGCAGAGTGCAGAAACCATTATAAATAGTGGGGTTAGCCACAGCTAGCATGCAGAGTGTAGACACGTCAGGTGTCACCTAGAGTTCCCTCGAACACTTCAACGAGGAGAGCCTTTGAACTATCCTCTCTGAAGTGTTTGGGGAAGCCCCTGGTGCCATTTGATAATAATTGATTGGTAGCATAAGCCATTTCCATTTTACTTGTTGCAGTGATCTTCATTTCTTCTTATAATCTTTGTACCCTTTCTCTCTCACGATATATATATATATATATTCTACACATGAATTTTGTTATGTGTACATGATTGCATCAGCTGTGTGGGCATAATTTGGATTCTTTCCCACTTTTCCTTCTCCCTTATGCGTAGTCCGTCCTCTCGTCCTTGTCACCTCTGCTCTTCGCTTCAAAAACTTTCAATTTTTTTTTTTGTTATTTTAGTTTATGTTTAGGAGTTTGGAGTGAATAAAAAAGAAAGTTATTTAAAGAAAAAAAAATTAAAGATTAATTAATAAATTTTTCTTCTCTCGTTTAAAAGTTTTTAATTCTTTAAAATCTTTTAGATTGATATAACTTTAAAATATTTATAAAAATAAAAATTAATAAAAGAAGATTTTAAAAAATTATTTAAAAGTCTTCATTTCTTTTCTTTTTTTTATAAAACTTTTAAATAGGTAAGAGGTTTACAATAAACCTATTATTTCTCTCATTTTTCCTCCTTAGCTAATCTCTCATCTAAACATAACATTAGAGTATATTTTGATTGGCATGTACATCACTTATTTAATTTTTATTTTATTTATTTTGATATTTATATAATTTTTTAAACGTAATTATGATTTTAAAAATTCATTAGTTTGGAAAAATTATTTATTATTTTTAAATTAAATATAATTTTTTTTAAATATAAATTATTTTAATTAAATTTACTTTTAACTAAAATTAAATTTATAAAATTAAATTGATAAAATCTTCAAAATCTAATACAAACACATACTTAATAACCTTTCAATACATACCCAACTAATTTTGACACTTCTGAATCTCCATTTCTCTTAAAACTACTTCTCTCTTTCTATGGCGACCACCAACGCCACCAATGATTTGAATGTTCTACTATCAGGTCAATTTAAAAATTGATTGGACTTTTGAATATGATTCCTCTCTCTTCATTTGTCTTAAAATTGCTTCTCCCTCTCTCTCTCTTCGCCAACTACCACATTGATGGTTTGAATCCTTTACCATGAGGTCAATTTGAAGATTAAGTTAGCTCTTGACTACGATTCCTCCCTTTCCATTTATCTTAAAACTGCTTATCTCTCTCTCTGCGCCGACCACCACCACAGATAGCTTGAACCCTCTGCCAATACGTCAATCTGAAGACGCTATGTGAGTTATGGCTCATTGGTCATTTCTAGCACATCCAAAATGTTATTTTATTTTTTAACTATCTAACCAATTTTGTTACTTTTCAAAGATTCGAGATCAAATATGTTTTCAAGACCGGATCAGTCTGTGAACTAATAATAAAAGCAGTTCAAGGTTTTCAAGTTTAATTATGGGCTTTTTTTTTATATAAATATAGTAACTTTTTTATTTATCATAATCTATTTTTTAAAATTATTTACTAAAATGCACTACAAATTATGAAAATACGAAGTCGTCCTAAGAGGTCACGGTGACTTTTGATTTATAACAAATAATTTTTTTTATAATTAGCTCAAAAATTCTACTTAATCCGGACAACTTTCTAATTTGGTTGAAAAATAATTTTTTTTTATTTTTTTATAACAAGTCATAGTAACTTTCAAACTAATTATGAAAAATAAATACTTAGTGCAAGTCAGAAATTACTTTGAGTCAATGTGACTTTTGACCTTTATAGCTTTTAGTGCATTGTAGTAAATGATTCTCAACAAGCAAATTATGATAAATAAATAAAAAAGATTACTATATGTAAATAAAAAAACCTCAATTATGATCGAAGTAGAGTCCAATTAGAATTATTTATATATATGTGTGTGTGAGAGAGAGAGAGAAAGAGATAATATGTAAAAAATAAAATATAACATATTTATGATAAATATAGCATAAATGTATATAAAATAAAATAAATAAATTATATATAATTATATTTAGACATAAATATCATTATAATCTATATATAATCTAACAATATAAATTTAAAAAAATGTATTTCTTATTGCCTAATATAAAAAGAACTAGATTTGGCAAGAAATTTAAAACAAAAAATTGTAGCGAAGAGAAAAAAGAAGACTATATGGAAGAATCAAATTATGAAATGGGGCATCATGTGACAATTAAAACTTGAAAGTGATGCTCTATCAAAAAGAAAAAACAAATTTCACCAAAGAAAAAAAAACGAAAAAAACAAAGAATTTAAGTGCTGCTAGTGTCCTGGTTGGTTTTATTTAACTTTCTGGTTGGTAATAGCTTGTCTATTAAGCTAGAATCTTGAATAGGCAATACAGTCGTAAAATGGTGCTAGCTAGATAGACTATTATTTTATTTCAAAAAATATATTTTTATATTTCAATCTTACATATTTTTTTATATATTTATTTTCACTAATAATAAAAAAATTAATTTTTTCATTTTTTATTTTTTTATTATAAAAATAAATATATAAAATAATATAAAATTAATATATAAAAATATCATCATCATTATTCTATTAGGCTAGAGAAAAGATTACAGAAGCTATGAAAAAAAGCAACCAAAGTTTGCTTTTCTTCTCTTTGCCCTCGATTTCTCTCTTCTCTGTCTCTCAGCCCTTTTCAAATTTCACCGTTATTGCGGTGTCGTTTTTGGTTATAATTTTTTAGCGTGTATTTAAATTAAATTTATAAATTTAATTTTAATTAAAGATAAGTTTAAATAAAATAATTTATATTTAAAAAATTATTTTTAATTTAAAAAATAAAACATAATTACTTTAAAATAAATAAACTTTTAATGTTATAATCATATTTAAAAAATAGTATAAACACCAAAATAAATAGAATAGAAAATAACCAAAAGTTAATTTAGATGGTACAAATACTTAAATATATTTTGTGACCAAAACCAAATATGTTCAGTCCAATTTTCGTGACTCTGAGTGTAAGTTTGATATAAGAATAAAAATAAAGATAAAAAATTTATATATGTCTTAAAATTTTCAGTTTCATCTTTTTTTTTGTATAAATTAAAAATATTATTATAAAATTTAATTTATTTAAATTATTCTATAAACTTAATTTCTCTGTGTTAGATATGATAATGTTATGACTTACTCATTACTAAGGTGAGCCTGAGAGAGACACGTCCATCTCTATCCACAGTTGTGGTTGTTCATTAGCTACGTTGGAGAATCTCTCCAATGACTTAATTTATGATTTATTAATGAAAAAAATAATAAAAAGATTGAATACATGAAAATTTTGTTTGATGAGTGATAAAGATTATGCTTGACTTAAGAAATTTGTTTAGTTTAAATTGTATGATTTTAAATAATTGTTGATATTGGGAAAAAATGATAAAATTTTGATATTTAAGTTAAAGTTTTCAACTATAGGATGTAATAAATAGGAAAAGAAATTGAAATAAGCTACACATTTGAAAATAAACTGCATTTACCATAGTCAATGGAAAATTATTTAACCTATAATTGTTGTTATATTTGAAATCTTGATTTTATCCTCATTATAGTCATTTCATTCAAAACAAAGCTTTAATGATAAGGTTATGCATTTTGTTTTGAAAATGCTTTTATAAGATACAAGTGGATCCCTTGTCCTAGCTAGGGTGAAGCTGAACACAGATGGTGCCCTCAAAGAGAATCCGAGTGTGTTAGTTGTGATGGGAGTTGCATGTGCTTGGGTTTCTATTATCACATTGGCTGTGTTCTGCCTTTGTTGCGGAGATGTGGGGAATTCTTTTAAAAGGAAGATGGCTAGAATACATACTATAGGCAAATAATAGTAGATAGAGTGATTCAGCCCCAATATATATTATTTAATGCATGTTTCTAGGAATAATTAATTTTATAAATAAATTATTTTAAAAAAAAACTCTTTTAATAAAATTTTAATTATAAAATATTTTAATTATAAAATAAATTAATATAAACACGTATTAGTATTGTGCTCTTCATAGATCTATATTTTCTAAATCCTTCTAAGTAACCTCAGTGATGAAAACTAATTGAATCTCTTGTATTCAAATATTTGATGACTACTTATCAAAAAATTTTAATTATAAGTATAAAAATATATCAATCAAAACTAAATCATACCCAATATTTAATGTGGGTCGTCCAACATATGTCTACATTCATATATAAATGGATGAGAAGAGATCAAATGTTACTTTATTACCTACATCTTTTGAAAGTTTACTCTTCTAGAAATTCCATGTACTCTCACAAAATTATTTCATTAACTCACAAAATTATTTCATTAACTCAAATAATTTCTCAATGTAAGTATATATTACTCACAAAAATTTACTTTACAAGGAACAACTCTTACTCTCCTTATTTCCTACTATTATTCCCTTCTATTATTTATATCTTTACTCATTCCAAGCATTTGATTCAACCTTAAAAGTATCATTTTCCTTTGAATAGCCAAATATATTTGTTTATAGGTTAAAATAAATAAATAATTTCTATAATTTTACTTGATTTAAATTTTGATCATTGTAATTTTTTTTAGATATTGATCTATATAATTTCACTCATTTGAATTTTGATAATTGTCATTTAGATATCGGTCCTTATATTTTTTACTCATTTAGGTTTTAGTTCATATAATTTTCATTCATTAAAGTTTTAGTCTCTATTTTTTATAAATGATTAATCCTTATAATTTTTAATTATTAAGCTGAGAAACTAAAATCTAAATAAGTAAAATTATAGGGATCGATATTTAAAAAAATTATAAAAATTAAATTTTAAATCAAGTAAAATTATAAAAATTAATTATTTGTTATTATATATAAAAAAGATATAAAGAGAAGAAACTGAGGTTTAACCAAAAGTAAAAAATGATGTTGAGTTCCTTTTAGTTCAAGTTAGTTTTGATGAAAATAAAATACAGTTCTCTGATTAAATAATTTTGATGTGACAACGATTTGATATGGGCCGGGGTTATCATATCATACCATGTAGAATGGTTAGATCCTTAAATCTATATAAGCCTAAACTTGATTAACTAAGCCTTTCATACTCAGCTTTGACAAAGAGCAAGATATATATATATATATATATATATATATATATATATATTTATTAGATGAAAAGTAGCCTATTTTAATTTCTTCTGATACAAATGATTTTAATTATAGATTGATTAATTCTGTCTCAAATTTGAAATTGAATATTCCATCTCAAAAAATAATAAATTTTCTAATCAAACCAACCGAAAAATGAAACAAAAAATAGTTTAAAAATGGATTTGAGACGGAAGTTTTCATATCAAATTATTTTTTAAAATTTTTAGTTCTGTCTGTATAACTCTTTTGTATTTGCTAACTTATTGATTTTTTTCCCAAACTTTGTCTCAAAAATTGTTTTATTCTTCCAAAACAATAAATATTTTTTTACAAATATCTCATTTTTTATCCTGTTAAATATTCAAATGGTTCACAATATAATGAAGTGCAATAACAATCATGTGATTCAAAAGCGAATATCGTATCATATATAAAGAAGAAAAAAATTAAATATATAATCTGTAGAAGGGCAATTCATTAAGTAAATCTCAAACGTACTATAACAATGAAGTAAAAAATGTCACTTCATTGAGCGAATCTCAAACATAATTCAACACAAGGAAGGAGAAAAAAAATACATACCTGTTAAATAATAATGCATTTGACTAGAAAATTTAATTTAGTGAGTATTTTGATTAACGTATTTTATGGTTAAAATAACTTATAATTAAAATTTAATTAAATTAAAAAAAATTAATTTTTTTCTTAAAATTAATTTGTTTTCAAACATACACATGACAACAATATCCCAATCACTAAGCACCATATTGTGCTAAATACATCTCTCAAATGGTCAAACGCAGCAACAATTCAAAATTTATATATAAACTTGGAACAAGATATCAAGCAAAACAAAAAAAAAAAAAGAAATTAATAAAAATGTACAAAGTAAATACAATCATAAGAATTGGACCTATGAAACTTGCATATACAATAACAATGGAGATTGTGACCAGAGTTTGAGCTGCTTCTAGAACTTGGACAATGTGACTCGATAGAATTGGATAAAGGGAATGCTTATCATGGTACTAGAGCCCACTCGGAAATATTAAGGATCAATTTAGTATGAAGATAAAAATAAAGTGTAAATTTTTATAGATAAATTTTATATATCAAATAGATAAGATACAAGAAATCAAAGGTGGAATTAGACCACAAAGAACTCACTTTGTTAAATAGATGTCATGTTCACCTATGAACACCCGTTGGCAAATGTCAATGGAATTGGAGAAAGAAATTGAAAGAATATTAGTCCAAACTCTATCATTTTTTACTTGTAGTGTAGCTTCTTGAGTTCTTTGTGCTTTGAACCCTTGCTCTTTTGTCTCATTTAAACTCTCTTACCTTCTTCCTTTTCTTCTTATCTCCCATATCTTCCCACTCTACTAGTGGAGGTGGCAACTTACTCCTTAATTAGCACTCCTACATTTACATAAGAACGGAACCAAAATTGAAGCTGTCAGTCTAAATGTTGACCAGAATACTTGGCGTATAAAATTAGAAGTGAATCTCTTAATTGCAATTTATGATAACATAGCACATGAAGAATAATTCAAATTCAATCTTATCCTAGGACTAGCTTTATCTTATTAGTATCTTATCTGTATTTCTATTGTTTGTCTCAATTGTAACTTATTTATCAGTGGTGGCTTCTCCTTCATTGAGTTAAGCCAGAACCTTCTTCTCTCAATTCACGGATGACAACCACCTCTAATTCCTCCTCCTCCACCAATTCCCCATACCTATATCCTGCCACTCTCAACATAAGCAATTTTGTATTGGACCTCACTCCTTCTAATTAACGTTTACTGCGGGCTTAGATAAAAAATCTCATTGAGAGTCAGGACTTAGGTGGTTTTATTGATGGAGAAACACCTGCGTCATTGTCCCGCATCGCCTCTCCCATGACTCCTAGAGCAACAGGCATGAGGCTAGATCAACCAAACCCAGATTATCTTCATTGGTGTAGGACAAACTTGTCCGACATGGTTATGGTGGCCTTGTCATTGATCTGGACACTTCTCACAAGGTATGGCTTACACTCCAAGATGTTTTTCCACATGCTTAAGTGGAACGCGAGTTCCTCCTTAAGCAAAAATTGTCCACCTACAATTTATAGCTTACTACGTGTAGAAACTAGATTTTTATTTTTTCCCATTAATTTCTTTGAACTCGGGAATTAATGTTGAGAAAAGAAGTTATGTGAAGAAGAATCACGAAAATTGGACATCGTCCTATTAAACCTCAAACAAAACATAAGTTCATCTAGAGTATGCCTAAATTATATATGTAGGTTGGGCACTTTCAAAATGAGTTTGAAGGTACTAGTGCAAATTGATGCATTTCAAGAGAATTTTAAAGAAGAAACCATACTGAATATTCTTACTAAACTTTAATCCTCATGCCACTTGAGCAAATAGCTCATGTGATAATCTGATTTCCCATCAAAAGTGGGAAACTAAGTTTCAAATTCTCTTCCAGGAAACTGGCCCTGAAGATCACAGACAAAGAAAACCTGCCCTAATGACCAAAGAAAAAGGAACCTTAATTGTCATACTGAGTCAGGTGGCACCCACAGTTCTCCCAAACACTTCAGTAGGGGGTGGTGTGTATACCATAACAAGAATCCCTTTCCTTTCTAGAACTAAAGAGCCCCACTGAAGTGTTTCGGGGAACTCTAGGGGACAAAACTAGCAAGATTGAGATCACTCATCTTATTCTTGGCTGTTTCCTAGGGGCCAAAACTAGGATGTGAAGTGGCGAAGTGGCTATTCCAACTGTGACAAGTACATGGGACTCCTTCTTATTGCCTACCTTAGCCAAGATAATTGGAGCAGATTTTCTTTCTATTTTCTAATAAAACAAGCTGAGGAAATTTATCCTCAAGCTCCTAGTGACAAGAATGCTGCATTAATCAATTCCAACTTCATTCTTTGAGCTCATCGATAAAAAGGATCCATTTTCTAATCACATCACTACAAAAAGAACAAGGAGTGTTTACATAGTCCACATCACCAAGTCATCTTCAACTAAGCTGCTTTATTGTAATTTTATTGCCCCACTTTTTTACTATGTCTTGGCCACTGTAGATTTCAAAAGTCTTGAAATAAGCCTTGTGGATCCTTTTCTGTATGAATTTAGCAGTCAACTGGGATCATGGGAAATTGTTTGAGGAAGAGTGCTCAAGATCCCAACCATAGCTCAACCTCCCATTGGTATGCCAGCATAGCCAAAGCCAATTAACTAGCATTGCATTTTATGCTTGAGTTTCTTCCCCGAGTCTCTTACAAAACAATTTATAGCAAACTAATCAGAAATTACAGCAAATCAGTTTTCTCATCCCATGAAGAAGTATCATATTCATCTATCACCAGTACTTCCATAGTTCCATCAAGAGTGTCAGATAATTTATGCTAAGCTGCATGATGTTATTCTGTCAGAGAACACTTAAATTTTTCTGTTCAACCTTGCTGATGTGCTAAATTTTTGGTGCAGGAAAACAAGCAAAAGACCAGGGACCTGGTTTTCTGATTGAACAGGAGAATCAATGTGTTGTTTCAGAGAATCTGAGAGGTACATATATATAATATTAAAACAGATGCTCTAACCATGGCCCTTTTTTCTTTTGTCTTTCAAACAGATGTTACCAAAAAAAATTGTCAATTATGTTTCAGGAAAATTTACTAAAGTTAAAAGTCATGAATATATACCTACCCCAAAAGATTGGAATGTTTTACGAGTGGACAAGGGTGTAGTGCTCCAAACCAGTAAGCTTAAGTGCTTTTGCTATAAAGTATTGAAAGATGCCACTCGCAAGTTCAGCTGGAAGAACTTAATTGGCAAGGGCGGCTTTGGCGATGTTTATAAGGGATATCTAACTTACTGCACCATGAATGCTCCAAGATCAAATGAGGGCTTTCCCATAGCTGTTAAGAGAATCAGGAGGCCAGGAGCACAAGGCAATGAAGAATGGCTGGTCTGGTTACCTGTGATTGTGTGTCTGTCTGTCTATGTGTGTGGTTGATTAGTTGGGCAAGTAATATGACATTATCTGTGAGTGCAGAGAATGTGTACATGCATCTGAATACTTTGTTGTGCGTACAGAATGAAGTGACATATTTGAGCAAAATAAACAGTCCAAACGTTGTGAAGCTCATAGGGTATTGCTGTGAGGGGGAGCACAAAATGCTGGTTTATGAATACATGATTGGTGGAAGCTTGGAGGATCATCTCTTGAAAGGTAAGCACCATGAGACTTACCTAAGGACAAAGATCAGAAATGTTCACTTTAAAGGGGATAAACAAGAGAAAGAAAAAAGAGAAAATAAAAAAGAATCATAATGGAGAATTGAGCATGTTCCCTTCTAAGGGGATAAAATTTAATCCAAAGAATTAGATTAAGCAAAATTTTATTTTGTCTTAGCATGAACAGAAGAAAGTGCAAAGCTAAATTGGACTAGAAGGATCAAAATAGCAATTGGAGCAGCAAGAGGTTTAGATTATCTTCACACCTACGGAAGACCACTCATTCATCGTGATATTAAATCTTCCAATATCCTACTGGATGCTGTGAGCTTTTTAAATTAGTGCTTCTTCTACCTCTTCTAGTAGCACACTCATTTTTTCCTCAGTTGCAGCTATCATGATTTGATGCCTAAACGTGTTAATTTTCATTATTATCAACTGGGTAAGAATTATATTGCAGAACTTCAACGCCAAGCTCTCAGACTTTGGACTGGCTAGATATGGACCTGAAGGTGACCATACCCACGTAACCACGAGAATCCTTGGCACTAGAGGCTATTTTGCTCCAGAGTACATAGCCACAGGTACCCAGCATGTGCTTATTCCTTACTAAGTAATGCTATATAGGCACCTCTTTTTTTGAAAGAAAAAACAATAAAGCAGACACCTTACGGGATGGTACACTGATTGACACTACAACAATCCAATAGTCCATCTTGAAAGTTGAGTTTTTTGTATACATTTTAGATGTATATATAGACTTTTACTTCCTTTTCCTGATAGAGGAAGGAGGGGTGGGGTAGAAAATCCTATAGCTTAAAAGTAAAAGCTCATTTCCAATTTATTTTACAGGGCATTTGACTCTTAAAGCTGATGTATACAGCTTTGGAGTGGTTCTGCTACAGATTTTATCTGGCTCTGTTGCAGTCAAAAAACATTGAGATCGAGAAATAGGGAATCTTGCCCGGTGGGCCAAACCATTTCTAGGCAACAAGTTGGAACTACACCATGTTATTGACAAGAGACTTGGAAACAATGTTCCAATGCATGAAGCATGCGAGTTAGCTGAAATAATACTCAGCTGCCTCTGTTCTAGCCCCAAACAGCGGCCAACAATGGCTGAAGTTGTGGCTAATTTAGAGCAACTAGAGCAGAAATTGGGATTTCATAATCAGAGATCATATGGAAGAACCTGTAAGTTTACTCCACACCATCCTGCTGATAGAACAAAAAGGATGCAGCATCTGACAGCTTATTGACATTCTCCTTCATAAAGCGCCTTAACTTTCACAGTAAGAAACGAAAATTAAAAAAAGAATGGGCAAAATTAATAGCTTCTTCTAACCTACATGTTGTGTGTGCATTTCTTCAATAATTTATGTGTACCAACCTCTTCCTACTATCTTCCTTAAGAATGATTGTCTATGATCATCTGTCCATGTAAAAAAATTGAAGTGGACAGTTTCAATGTCACTCTTGGCAATCGATGTGTCCATAAAAGTAATACAAAGATCTCATTAGTTGTAAATTATAATCAACCAACATTCAGTAGGAAAATGGGATAAAAAATGAACATGCAGAATACTGCTGTTCAGAACTTCTATAGCTTGTGGAAATATGCTGTAAATATTCAATTGACATGATCCAAAACTGCATCTAAGTACATACCTCAGCATGTCCTGTCAAACAACAACCTGATCAAAATCAAAAAATGTATATACAGATGTTCAAAGTTTAGTGTACATGAGAAGATTGTCGGTGAGATGGCAATGGGAACGCAGTTGGAGTCAGATTTATAGGGGACCGATTTTGTGCAGGAGACTTTCTTACAGGAACATGGACTCTCTGCCATTCTGGTTTGGAGTTTCGCCCTGCATTTTTGGGGGCATTGATCTGCTCCAGAGTTGCCAAAACATCGGTCATTGGAGGCCTTGCCTTGGCTTCACTATTAAGGCATTGCAGAGCAAGAGTAGCAGCTGTGTAGGCTCCTTTTTGTGGGTATTGGCCCTCCAACTTGGTGTCCATAATCCGAAATAGTCTTCTTTTGTCACCCAAATATGGCTTTGCCCAGTCTACCAGACTCTGCTCTATACCAGCTTTTGTTCTATCAACAGCACGTCTTCCAGACAAAAGTTCAAGCAAACACAACCCCAAAGCTGTATACATCACTTTTGGCTGTCAGCCGACCTGTCAATCAATTAGAGCTTTAGTATCATGCTTAGCTTAAAACAAGACGACTGAAATGAGTCAGCTTCTGATATATCCTATGGCACAGTACAACAGAGAAATCATAATAAATCTAAAGCTGAGGCACAGATTTGCCTGTTTTTACATGACCATATGGATTAGAATTCAGAAGGTGACAAGCAATGTCAGGCATTTACAATTTACACTATGTTAGGAAACCAGTAATCCAGAAATGACCAAGTGTCTGTTTGTATTATTTCTCTCAACTTCCCTCTCCTCAGCCCAGCTCTGATGATGGTCAGTGCTGGTGGGATTACAACAACAACAGCAAAGAAAGAAGAAAATACAATGGAAACGCAGATAATGCAATCACTTCGAAGGGATTGCAGCCTCCACCATTTCTGCCCACTACTCAATTCCTGCCCCTTTTTCCACAGCTCCTTTCCTTTTTATATCACTGCTCACGGATTGTTTCCCCTCCCTTTTCTCTCTCTCTCCTAACCACCTCAGCATTCTGTTATGCAAACCGTATCACTGCCCATGCTTGCTTTCTCCACTTCTTCACTCTCTCCCAGCCACATCAGCATTCTGTTATGCAACCCATAATTTGTTTGCTCTCCTGCATGGCTTTTCTGCTGAGGTGACTCCTTTGCTCCATTCTCAATAACTCCCACGTGTGGTAGTCCCTTCTTCCCTCTAAATTTGTTCCTGTGGTATACTTTCCTAATGGGGGGTCTAACACACTACAGAGAAGAAACTAAAGCATTGATCAGATTAATACCTCGACTCTCATAGGATTGATTTGTGCAATAGCACATTAAAATGGACATTAAATGATTGAAGAACACAAACCTTAAATCCTAGACACAACATAAAACACCAATAACAGTCTAGGCAGAGCTAAAACAGACCTGTTGCAACATATTCGGGTGCTGCATATCCCTGAGTGCCCATGACTTGAGTAGAGACATGTGTTCTATCGCCGGTAGGACCAGCCTTAGCTAAGCCAAAATCAGAGAGTTTAGAATTGAACTCCTGTTGTCCAATGCATGATAAGTAATTAATGAAATAATGTAATTATAATGAAGAAATTATTACATAACTTTTATCCTCACTAATCTTACAGCATCTAGTAGGATATTAGAAGCTTTAAAATCACGGTATATGACTTGCGATTTGGCATTATGAAGAAAAGAGAGTCCTCTGGCAGCACCAATGGCCACTTTCATTCTCACTGACCAAGAGAGTGGTTGCGGTCCTCCTGTCAAATATAATGAACCCATAAATTGAGAACTACTGTAATGGAATATGCTGATTTCCCAAGTTCAGTCAGTAAGCAAATCATACTCAAATATCTGTTATTTTGGCAACCAATGAACTGACATCTGAATTTTGACATGTCATAGTTAATAACAAAGGAAATCAGTCTTGAGGAACCAGTAATCTTTGTTGATTTCTTTCTTCTTCTGAGTTTCTTTGACAACAAAATGACTAAGGAAATAGTTGAAAAGACATAAATTACGAAAGAACATTGTAATGGTCATAGTGTTGAAATTATAGGGTTTAGGTAGGGAGAAAGAAGAAAGGAGAATAGAGAACAATATATAATAAATATATTAGATGTGTTGATATTAATAAGAGAAAGATGTGATTGATGTTATTAAGATGTGTTTGATGTAATACAAAAGACAAAGCATTAACCTCTATTTATATTCTAGTAATCCTAATCAAATAAGGAAATAAATCAAGAAATATAATAAAATTATGATATGACTCCTAAATTGCTTCATCAATTAGAGCACTAATTGATTTCACAATACATTCTAAAGATCTTCTAAAAATATTCTAAATATATTCTAATAGTAACTTACTTCTAAACAAATGATTCTCTAAGCTTCCTTTGGGCATAAACTCATAGACCAATAGCCGGTTCTCTCCCTCCACGCAGTATCCAATTAATTTAACCAGATTAGGATGGTGGAGTTGCCCCAGGTAGTTAACTTCAGTCTGGAAATAGATTAAAGTTTGATTAATTAGACCATGCATATTATCAAAATCCATTAAAAAAAACAGAAGCATGTACTTTTCTTTCCAGGCAGGAGAGGGCGGTAAATATGAGTAAGCCACCTTACGTGCTTGGAAAGAAAACACCTACCAACCACTCCTTATGACCTTGAAAACCTTCAGGCTTAAGTCTCTTTACAGCCACGACCATTCCTGATCCTGGTTTCGAAGCTGTAAATGTGTGTTCATCAATCCACCCCTTATAAACATAACCAAATCCCCCTTCACCAAGAAGACTGTCAGGACGAAAGTTTCTGGTGGCATTCTTTAGCTCATTGAATGTGAAGGCCTTAAGATTCGGAGAAGACAAGATTTCACCCTCAGACCTCGGTGTGGGAAGAGTTGAGGCATTGCTTTTTTCACTGTCTGACAGAATAGCTAAGCTGGAAGGTGCAGATGAAGGACTAGTTTTTGAAACTCCTGATGCTGACAGAAGAAGAAAACAGTTAATCCATATATAATGCCATTACAAAAACAAAAGCAGGCAGTTTCAAATAACCTTCAAATTCAACCAACCACAGTCCTATAACTCATATGGGGAAATTATTAATGAGTATTATAACTTTGTATTATAACAACACCTTTCATTTATTATAGTTCAATTTCCACTTGTATTCATATAATTCTCTTTTCTTTTTTTTTTTTTTGTCCCTTCATTTCAAGATGATAATCATCATATATTTTCTGGTTAAAATACGAAGTCTGGAAAAAAAAAATTCTTTTATTGCTATGGAGCTTTGGAATGTACATTTTAAGTAGAGGATAGTCAACCTTACTCACCATGTATCTACTCACCATATATATTCTTCCTACCAAATTAAATAGAAAAATAAAAGAAAAATAATATACCTTGGAATAATTTTTTTTATACAATGATGGATGGAAGTTTTGAACCTATGACCAGATGCAAGCTATCCAAACCCCTCACCACGAACCTACTCTAGTGGCTTATACCTTAGAACATTGTAATAGCATCACTAGTCATTGTTACCTATTAGGATCACTATACTTTTCCCCTGTTGCTCCACATATTTGCAGGGGGGAAAAAAAAAAGACAAAGCTTTACTTAGTTTAATTATATTCTGACCTCTAGTATTTCATAAATTTTAAATCGCTTATAGTTAAGTTTATGTTAGGCATCTCACGGATTTCATCATGTCATGTATGATTTCATCTTGATCCATTTTTAGTATAACATGTGATTAATTAATAGTGTAAAAAGGTTTTACGCTGGTCGTAGATCAAAATTAAACTTTATTGATGTAATACTTAATTTCATTTTTAAAAAATTAAGCAGAAATTTGTAGTGCGCTTATGTAACGATGAGACTGATACATTAATCCCAACAATTTTTGTGACGCAATGCAGATGCAGACATTGAGCACAAAAAAAGCAATCGAACTTTACAACCCATGTCTAAAACACTAGGAATGGATCATCAAAGTATCAAAGAAAATCAGATCATACGGAAAAGTTTCCTACCAGAAGAGGTGATGAACAGCCAAAAAGGAGAAATTGACTAGTAATTCAAAGTGGGAGAGGATGATATTTAGAAGAATCTGAACCCTTATACCTAGGTAGTAATTCAAAGCAACACTATGCATCAAAGAATCCCAAAAAAAAGAAAAAAAAGAAAAGAAAAAAGAAAAAGCCAGCCTATAAGCGTTTTGCTTAGAGAAAATTAACAAAGTTATCCAACCCCTACAACCAAGACTTTCATCCGAAACATGAAAATGAGCTCGTGAATTCAATCCAAAGCAACACAACCCAAACCAAGCTTGCACGCAAAGAGGAGACAAAAGCAAGAGAACCCACCAAGAATTTACAATAACATCAACCCAAAGCAAGCAATATTGGCAAAGCAAACATGGGCATGTGCATATCACAGCCAGGTCTCCAAAAATAGAAAGAGGGTAATTAATATTATCTATGGGTTACCAAAGGTGGTTCTGGAACTCTGAGCTGCATCTACTTTTGCCGAAGAATCTAGGCAGTTACCCATTAGCCCCTACTAGAACTCTTACTCTCCCTCAGCTTTCAGAACAACTGCTGGAGCTTCAGCTACAGCTGCTTACGAGAGAAAGCAGGGATTTTTTTTATTTGGGTTTGGCTCAAATTTGCAAGGAAGTGAAGAAAAGTCAGGAGGTTGATGAGAAAGGAATGAAACTTTGGTTGAGCGTTTGTGGGTCGGAAACAGAGCAGAAAGAGCATATGAAGCACACACTCCCTTTGGCTCCGTCTATGCTTTCAGACAGACAGAGAAACAGACACAGCAAGCGTGCGGGGACACTGCCCTCTCCGATGACGGGTTCGTTACCCTCGGTTTGGTTGAATGGTGGATGGCTGCTGAATTTACTCAAATGCACTTAAATTGGCTGCATGTTTGAATTAACATTTTTAATTAAAATTTTATTGGGCGATTTTTTTTAAAAAAAATAATATGTTACTAAATACATACTAATTAATAAGAAAAAGGCTAAAATATTAAAAAAAACTCCTTTAATTGCGTATCATTTATAGAAAACTCTGATTACTTTGAAACACAATAGTATAACTCCTTAAACTTACTAAAAGTTACATTCCAGTGCAAATAAAACTCTCTGTATATGTTTAGAAAGTTCCTGTAAAAGTTAATATATATATTTTAGTAAATTTAAAAAATTAAGTTGTTGACTTTCAAAATATACGAGAGTTTTATGTAAATAACTTATAATTAAATGAATTTTTGTATTTTAACCTATGGAAAAATCTTATTTAATTCGAAAGAATTTTTTTTATATTTTTATGAATTATTAAATATTTATTTTCAGAAGAAATATTTAAAATATAAATAATTAATAAAATATTTGATAATTTATCAAATCATAAGTTTCAAGAATATTTGTCAAAATAGTGAAAATACATTTCAAAATATACAATGAGCATGTCTCGCATAGGGTAAACCCCACTGGTAAGAGTCACTATTATGTCTGTTCAAGATGCATCAATTTCCGAACATAATGCTTCCAACCCAAACCAAACAACAAAACCTTAAAATAAAACATAATCAGTGCTAAAGTAGGACACATTCATTCATTTAAAATTGAAAAATACTACTATACAGAAAAAATGAAATAAAATGCGAAGCTTAAAAGTTAACAGATACAATGTTCATCGAAAGAAAATGTTATATGAGGGAAAAAAATAATGATAAATATCTTTATCAATGAAAATATAGATATAATTAACTATGTAATTGTGATCTAAACATAGAATTCTTTGCCTTGGAGGATTATGATTGTTGATTATAATACGTCAAAACGGCGAGACGCACAAGGGAAATGAGTGGCTTGCAGCCTAAGCAAGCAATTGAGTATAGAATTGTTTTCTGCAAAAAGTCAAAAAGAAACAACAAAGGAGAGCACTGCGAAGCATCATCAATATTTCATCCACAGCATCGGCGCAAGTGTATAACTTGGAAGCTGCCAGGCAACTTAAATAATCAAGGACAAAATAGCTTCGTGCATTTGATCAACAGTCAACGCGTGTAGACTTCCTTATTTATACGTTACATTTTCTTGAAGAACATAAATTTTTTCTTCGATTAATAGTTTTGTTTGATAATCATTCTTTTCTGGATAGATTTTTTTTGGTGGTTAAGGTCCAACTAGTTAAGAAATCTCCTCTTATGAAAAAATCCTTAGAGGTAACTTCTAATAGGCATCTATTTGCCTATTTAGAATTCTAAAAATGTTACTAATGTTCTAATCATTATCTTAAAATAACCAATCTTTATTAATTAATAGTTTTTGTAAAAAGAAAAAGTAAAAGACAAAATAGAATGGTATTAGAACTACTAATAAATTGTGATTTAAGTAGTAAGTAAATTTAAGTTAAACAGTTAAAAAAATATTTGTAATATCAAATTTCATACCATTCACAAAAATATATTACTAAGAGGAACAACCTTTAATACCTCAAATAAGAGTAGTCTTAGGCTTAAAAAATGTGAAAATTTTGTAAAAGGAGAAAAGAATGGTATGAAAGCTAATTGGACTGTTTCGTATCCATCAGCAATGCTACATGACATTCAAAGTCCTGCCTCCACCTTCTTATTTGCTAGAAAACTTTCTTTCCTAACATAAATTTTCATAAGGATTAGGCAAAATTGGATATATTTTCTCAACTATAATTATTTATCTATATTTCTTTTTCTTTCACTTTAAAAAATTAATTCTCTTAGAATATATTTTGACATTGGAGTTTGAAGGGCAATAAAAAAGAGAAATGATTTATCATTTCTAAATTGAGATAATATAAAATTCTTATAAAATTGAATAAGGGGTGATTGGAGAAGGTTATAAGATAATTTCTCATTTTGTTTGCTTAGTTTTAGGAGTGTTCAAAACCAAACTAAACTAATTTAAATTGAAAAAATCAAACCAAAAAATTAAAAATCAAAATAATTTTCTTTTTATACAAACTAATTTGTTTGGTTCGGTTCTTAAACCAAACTAAATTTAACTTATGTAATTATACATATATATTTTTATAATTAATACTTAAATATTATTAGATTTTAATTTATTATATTTCTATAGAAATGTTTAGCTAGGTCATTCTTATATCTATTTGATTATACTTTTATTAATATTTTTAGACTAATTTATAATTAATTGAGTTATGGAAAGAAAAAAAAGTTTAGTTTAACATAATTTTTTTAAGAAAAAAATACTTGAGCAAAAATTGATTAGATTAAATCAAACAAAACCGATTAGTTCTACAATTAAAACAAAATTGATTTAGTCCTAATATAAGAAAATTGATTACTTTGGTTCGGATGACTCTTTCCCTTAAAACTAAACCAAAACAAATCACAAACACAAAGAAAATGTTTACTTAAAATGAAAAAATTCTCTTTTTCTCTTTTCTTCTTTAATCCAAACATACTCATAAATGCATTAAGCTGAGGTGAAAGCATACCTTTAACACTTAGTTTTGATTGATACAAAAGTTGAATTAAAAAATCCTTAATTACTATACAACTAAAAAATCTTTAGCAATGTTATTAGTTTTTATTAATCACCAAACAACAATTAAGTTTTATTTAAATTATTTTTAATCCTTTTATATTATGCAAAAATTCTAATCCGTGTGTTCAACAATCATTGGCGCCTCACATAAAAAAAAAAAATCATTGGCACCTTTATTTAAAAGAAAAATTTTCCATAAGTTATTATATGGTCTCCAAGTTTAAGGGGGTCAAAGGAAAAAAAAAATACATTATGGAAAGGCCAAATTAATTTTTTTAAAAAATACATGTGAAAATAATTTTTTTGTCAAAAAAATTTGGGAAACTCTGGCTATCTTTAGAAGTAGTTTGGTAAAGGAATGAAAAATTTGTATATGATGAGTTATATAAATTTTTTTTTGCATAAAACTTATTCATCAATTTTTATTATCCCATACCATACCATACATCCACTTAAGGATAACTATCCTTCGCACGATTGGTCTCCTACTATCGAAAGGTTACATATTATCTCACTACCAACTTCTAATAAACTTAACAAATACACTTAATAAAAAATTTCAAAAATTTTTTCATTCTCTAAAATTATTGTACTTAGTGTGTGCTTGAATTAACATATTTAGTAGTTAAAACATCTTATAATCAAAATTTTTTTTAAATTTTTTTTTTAAAAAGTTATTTTTTCCTTTAAAAAAAACTTTCTCAAACATGCTATTAATTGATTCATTATAATATGACACATTTCATAAAATTAAATCTATAATTTTAAAGCAAAATTTGATATTCTCATACTGTAAGATATGAATAGCGCATTTGTTCATTAGAATGCATCTTTGTGTCATTTAGTTGATTGAATGTATTTGTGATATTTTAAAAATGTATATGATTGTTTCTATTATATATGTTAAGGGAAAATGCATATTTTAATTGGCCCAAAACTCTTGGCGAAGCATTTGACATTTTATTTACTTTATATTTAGGGATTTTTGTGTTCATATATTTTTACATAATAATTAACAAGTTGTGTTCAATGTTGATGCAAGATTATGAATCCCTCAGCTTCATATGTGAATGTGTAATCTGTTCACAAGTGAATGTGTAATATGTTAGACATTTTTTTTTTACATAAAGTTAAAAAAAAAAGTTTCTATTGTGTTAACTAGCATGGACATATTTTGTGAAATTTGTTTTGATTTTTTTTTTTTTGTCGAGAGAAAGGGATATTTTGGGAGAAAGAGGGAGGAGAAGGGATCATCCTGTGCAGTAGCTATCAAAACTGAACCACTTTACCACTAAGGTTCGAATCTGTACCGCTGAAATTTGTTTCTGATTTATTAAAGTATTTTATTGTGCCCAATAAAGTTTGTAATTATTTTATTGGGCTTGTACCTTAATATCATTGTCTTGCAATAGCATGGGCATTATGCAAATCAATGAATTGACAAAAAATGGATTTGGGGGTGTGGATATCAAATATATCTTTTTTTTTTTAAATAGTTCTGTCCCTGGGAATGGGTTTGTGAGTTGAAATAATAGTCTCTTTTTTTTTTGGGTCGTAAGTTGAAATAATAGTGTCTGAAATGCAGACCAGAGCTTCAAAATTGGGTCAATCATGACCGGTTAGAATGGGTCGCCGAGTTCTAAACTCTTTTAGGTCTAAAAATGTGTTTTTTTAACATTAAAGGTGGGTCAAGTAATAATCGGTGGAGTCCTGACTTAAAAGTCTTAAGTTTGATTTTTATTTCAGTTATTTGTTTTTTAGTGATAGGTCCGAAAGCCTGCCTAATCTAAATTAAGATATCTTTTTCTCACCTTAATTTTTTTAAAAAAAAAAAATTATTCTAAACTCTTATTCATTTATTTATTTTTTTAACAAATTCTCTTATACTTTTAAAACCTATACATATATCAGAATATTTTTAAAACTTACACATATTCTTAGAAATACTTATGCATTTTTCTCATATTTTAAAAATATGCTCAATATAAATTCATTAAAAAAAAGTGTAAGTACTAAGAGAATATGCATAAATTTTGAAAATAGAAAGAAGTTTCTAAAAAAATAAGTAAATAAAAAAAAATTGAAGTAGTTTCTTATAAAAAAAAATGATCTATTTTTTATTTTTTCAGTTTAACTGTTGGTTTGATCTCATTTTTATAACATTAATATAAAACAAATGAAGTTATAAAGCTAACATAATACATTATTGTTAGCTCAAGATTTATTTTGGTATTGATTTAGTAATGATTACAAATATTATCTTTGATTATTTTACATTGTTTACTCATGCTTGATCTTGACTAAAGGACTATATTACAGATTTATCAAAAGATCACATGAATGCCTTATAGAAGTAACAAATGTGAGCAAATTAACAAGTATATAAAGTTGTCTCATGTACAAAATCTTTAGATATAAATTGAAGAAGAAGAAAATTACTATACATCACAAAGAAATTCTTTTTAAAATATTAAAAGAGACTAGTTTGGAGCCTGTTAATCAAAAAAATCAATTTACTCTTGAAAACATGAAGATTTCAGTTGCTACTATGAAGGATTAGTAGTCTCATGAATTGAAGATGAGCCTGTTAGCATCCATCAATCAAGTTTTGGAATACGAATGAAGAGCTTGCTCATGATTTAAAGATGAGTCTACTTATGAAGTTATCTTTTTGCACTACACACGTTTGCTCTGCACGAAAATTACTAAAAGCTATCAGAATTGATTGTGAGAAATCCTAAAATTAATGCCAACAGATATTTATTGTACAAACGGAAACATTCATTGTGTTGTACTAAAACTTGAATATCCACTCTGCAATAGAGTTGTTTATCACTGTATTTTTGAAAGCTCAGTGTAGCTGTTTGATTTGAGAGCATAGAGAGACTTTAGACTACTTATTTTAGCATAGAAAATATAAGATTGAAAAAAATTACTTGTGTTCTAACTTGCAGAAGTTAAGATTGAAGAAATAATACTTAAAAATTATGAAAAATCTTGTACGGGGACTGAACATAGATTTCATTGTTTGGAAGCCAAACCAGACTTGATTTAACCTCTCTTCTCAAGTTCATTTGCACCACCAATTATTATATATAAAATATAATTTGGAAACATAGTTTAGATTTTATTTTTGTTTTTTTTTTATTGATGACAATATTTTTCCGATCATCTCTCATGCGAATGAAGACTAACCACTTTAAACAGAGGCACGCGTCCGCCTAGCCAATGAGGAGCTTGTGCGGGATCGTTACTCCAATAAGAACCCTCCACGTGGAAAATCTACGTGAGTTGGCGCTCCCTGCTGACCTGCTCCCTGCATTGACGACGTCGTCTCTCTGAAAACTGTCCCATCGTCACTTCAATTAAAACCCCGTCGTTTACCCCCTCTCTCTCATTCTCATTTCCACGACCAGCGGCTCTCGGCCGTTACGGCGACACTTTTTGGGGGCCCCGATGGCGGCTCACGGCGTCGGGCTCCGACGCGTGTTTGTGTTGGCGTTTTGCATCGCCGGAATCTGGTCTGCCTATATCTACCAAGGCTTGCTTCAGGAAACTCTGTAAGTAGAAATATACTTTCCCTTCTTCCAATTTTTTTCCCGAAATTTTGATTCAATAATGCATACGCTTATTAGATCTCTTCTTCTCCAATCACTTTCAACTTTTAATGTATGAATCCAAATTGGCGATTTTATTTTCTTTGAAAACGTCGAAAATTTCAGTATCGGAAATGCAGAACTGCGTAATCAGTGTAATAATCAGCTAGTTTCACAGTTTCAGTTACCAACGTTTTCAATTTTTGTTTTCTTGTTTTGGTTCAGGTCGACCAAGCGGTTCGGTCCAGATGGTGAGAGGTTTGAGCATCTGGCATTTCTAAACTTGGCGCAGAGTGTAGTATGTTTGATCTGGTCATACTTGAGTGAGCTTCTATACCGTTACCAACCACTCCTTTTATTTGCAAGCACAATGTAGAATTTGTCTGAAAAATTTTCTTTTTGTTTATTATTTGGTTGGGCTGTTACACAGTGATAAAGATATGGTCCAGTGGCAGTTCTGGTGGTGCTCCTTGGTGGTCATACTGGAGTGCTGGCATTACCAACACGATTGGTCCAGCTATGGGAATTGAAGCATTGAAGTATATTAGTTACCCGGCTCAGGCACGTTCCTTTTACAATTTCTTTCTCTGGCTTCTTCTGATGTGCTTACTTTCTATATAACTGGTTTGGAAATTGGAATTTATAGTTTTTACGTAAAGGGTGTGTTCCCTAAAAAGAATGTAGGTGAAAATTTGAGGAATAAGGTTTATATGAAAAAATTGTATGAAAAGCTCATCCTTGAATTTTTCACTCCCAATTTTAAGGAATACCAAACTGACACTAAAAGGTGATGCTTGCTTTCGAACAAGGGGTCATGTTTAGAAAACTGTATTATCTATTCATGTCATTATTCATTATCATGCTTTGTTCATTCTAGTATGACTTTTCCATTGCCTTTGTAGTTATGAACATTTTAATTTTTCCAAGGGAAGAGGTCTTTCAAGAATTTTGATCCAATCTCCCACTGCATTGATGTGATTTTTTATTTAAATGTCTTCAGTTTAATGGTTTTACATGGTGGTATTATTTTACTACTTGCAGGTCCTGGCAAAATCCTCAAAAATGATTCCAGGTCAGTACATTGTGCTTGACGCCTGAGACAAGCTTGCATGTTATTAAGAATCAATAAGAAGTAATTGAGTTTTAATTTAATTACTTAGTAGCCTTGCATTTGTGCGTGATTTATGTTATGTGCTTAAGGAGAAATTCTTGCATGTTCCTGGAGCACAATTAAATGCATGCTCCTGGAAGCATCATGCATTTAATTGTGCTCCAGGAGGATGCAATAATTTCTCATGCTTAAGGCTTTCAATACTTGTTTTTCATATCCTTTTAATTAAGGGGGAGTTAGGTGAATTTACTTTGTTAGGTTGTTAAGCCAATTGAATTGAATCTTTAGGGCTTTATCAACATAATGGATAGTCTTTTAAAGTTATAATAATACAGAAACTTTTGCATTTCTTTTGCTTGCGCCTGTGCTCTAATGTTATACTGCTTTTAACTTGATAATCCATCTTGTCTTGATTTGTGTCTTCAACTTTTACTTAGTATGCTTGCTTTCCTTCCTTTTCATGTATAGGTCGAAATAATTTCATTCATTTTTGTTTACCATCTTTTTTGTATGTGAAATGGAGGTCCTTCTGGCTGGTTCCGATATATAAGCATTCTGCAGAAAAAAAGACAATAGAAAAATCTTATAGTCTAAGTTTTTTTCTTTATTTTTCAACAGTTATTCAAAGTTTATCTCAGGATCATGTAAAATACTCTTATAATGTCTAACAAATGATTTACTTTACCTTCATGCAGTTATGCTGATGGGTACACTAGTGTACGGTATAAGCTACACCTTTCCAGAATACCTTTGTACATTCCTTGTTGCTGGAGGGGTATCAACATTTGCACTTCTAAAGGTTAGGAACTTATCAGAATAACAGCAAAACATTTTAGTCTTTAGCCAGAGCCTCCTCTCACCCACTTTGCCTAGGAATTTATGTGGACTATGATTGCAGCTTGGCTCTCAATTTTCTCATCTTTGCTTATGCTGATTACAGACTAGCTCAAAGACTATCAATAAGCTGGCACATCCAAATGCTCCCCTTGGATATGGGCTATGTTTCCTGAACCTTGCTTTTGATGGATTTACAAATGCAACTCAGGATTCCTTGAAAGTTAGGTAATATAATAGAAAGTTCTTCCCCTCTTTGATTTGTTTATAGCAATTGAAATCTGTCTGATTGCATGTAAACTATAATTTTAGACTCCTGCACTTCCTTGATATTCTTTTTCCCTATTTTACCTGCTTCTACACCTTGCTTTCAATCGCCTCTGTCACCTGACATGAAACTGCATTTGTAATGGTTGTTTTATCTTTACTAATGATTATTTTATTTTAATGTTGATTTCTGTTTGGCCTATTTGAATAATTTACTAAAAATGCATGTCATTGGTGTTCAAAAATACATAAACATTGACAGTAGCAACAATAATGTGTTGAGGCCTCTCTTCTGTAACCCTTTGAGAGCTTTTATTGGCTCTCATACTTACTTTTTTCTTGAATCAAACCACTTCTTGGGTGTATGGCATGATGGATAAGAAACAACTTTTTCCTGGAAGTTATAATATGGGAAATAGAAATCAAGCACCCAACAAGAAATATACAGGCTGCAATTTCTGAATGGACAGTTCTTGGAATTGTTTCTCTTTGGTTAAGATTATGTCTTTTAATCCAGTTATGAACTGCCTTACTGTGTTCTGTTGGATTCACTCGTCAAAGATAATTTCAATATGGTAGTTGAAGAAGGGAACCAAAATGGATTGGAGTATTGGACTATATTTGAGGCTTTCTTAATTAGTTTACTGGCTGGCAATATTGTTCCTTAAGGTCTTTATGTTGGATGTTTAATATATTTAAAGTCAAAAACAAAACTAAGTATGATTTATTATTTTTCCCTCTCCCATGGTGATATTGCTTGTAGTAAAACTAGGTTGACTGTTTCTGCTTTCTGCATGTCAAATATTTGAGCTTCTGTTCCATGGGTGTTTTGAATGTTCACTTCTCAGCAATCAGTATTGTTTGGTTTTCAGAACAACAGATGACTCTTTTAGTTGAGAACATCTCAAATGTAGATTCATTAATCTTAATTCGTGAGATTAGTGTTTTTTTTTTTTTTCTAAACTATTGGTTTGTCTTACTCAGGTACCCAAAAACAAGTGCTTGGGATATTATGTTGGGCATGAATTTATGGGGTGCCATGTACAATATGATTTACATGTTTGGCTGGCCCCACGGGATTGGATTTGAGGCAGTTCGCTTTTGCAAACAGCATCCAGAGGCGGCATGGGATATTTTGCTCTACTGCTGCTGTGGTGCTGTGGGCCAGAATTTCATCTTTTTGACTATAAACCGATTTGGCTCTTTGGCTAACACCACCATCACTACCACTCGCAAATTTGTTAGCATTGTGGTATCTTCACTCTTGAGTGGGAATCCCCTATCAACAAAGCAATGGGGGTGTGTTTTTATGGTATTCTCTGGATTGTCATACCAGATCTACCTCAAGTGGCAGAAGCTGCTGAGATTGCAGAAGAGAAAAGCCATGTGAAGAAGAATCTTCAGCAATTTTGAATTCAAAAGTTAATTCTATTGTAGCTCATTTACCTTTCGACCCTCGTTATATCATTATAACATTAAAAGGTTCCATGAACCAGATTTAGATTTATGCATAGGAATATTGGTAAGTGGTAACTGTAATTGAATAGATCCTTTTCTAGAAGTACAAAGATTAAAGTTTAGACTCCGTTTTCACGTCCCTCTATAGTATGTTAACAAGGAGCTAGTTTTATAGCATCCGAGGCCAAAGCTGTACTATCTGTAAACATGATTTCCTGATTATCTGATCTGCTCTCCCACTTTTGTCAAGAAGATTATCCCAGCATCACATTAGCGCTAAAACTAACCTTACTAAAGTAGTGGGATGCCATTTAATTCATTCAACATCTGTTGTTAGGCTCTATACACATGGGGTTTGGAATTGGTTTAAATAATCTATAAATCATTTGTAGTTTGAATAACATTAACTTCTTTGATATCTCAAGCTCAAATTCCACTTCTTTAAGCAATGATTATTATAGGGAAAAGAAAGAAAATATAAATTATTGTTTAAACTAAGGGATTGGATCTCCATGGGCAAACTGACTTTGCAACAGGTGGTGAGGGTGATATGTCCAATGTTGGAAGATTAATGCTTTATGCACCACTTTTCTGAAGTTAGAAATTACTTGAACTTCAAACAGCTGAATAGTTGTACTACAAGAATAATATGAATAGAACTACACACGTTAAAAATCAATTAAGGTTTTGAACAGCTTATCTGTTGGGTGAAATCAATTTGAGTGAGGAGAAATTGGAATTAGGGAGGTCAAATGAGTCAAAGAGTACCTATCCTCGAGAAAGTTAACAGCAAAGGAATGCGCTTTTATTTTGTATGCAGTTCCCTCCCTCTTTTTACCAAATGCTTTTTGCCTTAGTCATTATTATATGCGTCCTGTCTTCCACCACCGCACATTAACTAATCGTCCTAACTAAATAAGAATGCAGTTCCCCCAGAATTCTTCCGCACAACACAGGCTACACACCATAGCAAACAAACCATGTGCATGAGAGAGAGAGAGAGAGAGAGAGAGAGAGAGAGAGGTCTGCATGGCTCTGCCAGGCCAGAGTACGAGGTGTCCTGTATACTCTGTGAGTACATAATTTTTGCATTCTGCATTTCTTGTTATGTTTTGCTTTTTGGAAAGGAAATGGAGCTTTTAGTGCTGAAAGCTGTCTCTTTTGCAACAAATGAGGAGGGTAAAAAATGCAATACATTGGTTGAGATTGGCTTCCTAGAGTTCTGAGTGATGCTTTCTGGCATTTTTCTTTTTCATTTCTCTTCTGTACCTGTGAAACAGGACTGGGGAGGTCAATGCGGAACTCTATTTTCATGTTCAGAGAGAGAGAGAGAGTCGGTTTTTATGTATGCCTGTTTGGTTTTCTGCTGAGATGTTCTCACTTTTCTTTTTCCTTGTGCTAAACCCAGGAAATTAAGACAGAACGGCTACAGTATCTGCACACCAAAACCAAAATGCATTTCCACTCCAATTATAATTACGTTTCAGTACATCAGGGCCAAAAGGGAAAAATAATATTTATTCTATAATCTATGCACACCCAAAACAAGAAGTAGGAATCCAATTTGCTACTGGTTAATCCTATTTTGCTCTCTTTTTTTCCTTTTTTTTTTCTTCTTTCTCTCTTCTTTCTGTCTTTCTGTTCATTATATGTAGTAGGATAGGCGAAATGCCGGTGTATACATACACTCAGGATGACTAGTGATTACACAGCAGGCTCTGTACAAAAAAACAAATCAAGACCAAAAGCTGGATTGGAGAAAAACCCAGAACGATATCAAAAGAAGACAAACCAAAGAATGACACACTAAGCACTATCAAGAAGGTAACTCTGGGTGAAGGGGAGGAAAAGGACAATGTTAGATATGTTGAAGATCGCAAGAATGTAACATAACATTCTTGGGGAGGATGTGTCTTTTCAGATTTAGGCTGAATAAAATTGCAATCTTTCTCAAACTAGGCAGAGAACTCAAGCAGATTGCCAAGGGTGTGGAGAAAGAATTCCGAAAGGGAAAAGGACATAAATATTTGTATCTCAGATGAATTATAGGCTTTGTAGTAGGGCTCTTTTGCAGGGTGGCGGTTGCAATGGGTTGGCACTTGGGTTGACGGAGGGAGACTCCATTCCTAGTGTTTTCATCAGGAAGTTCCTTTCCTGCAAAAGAAAGTGTCAAAGAAAGAAGAAAAAATTGTTAGTATTGCATTAAACACTGATAAATAGCAATGCTTGAAAAAAAAAACAAAGGTTTAGTTTGAACAATTCTAATGCAGCAGCTGGTAACCCCCCGGCTCATAATGTGAGTAGATAGATGAAACATCCGACTATGAGGAGAGAAAACAATATGCTTGATATATAGGCTGTTAACCTATAATCTTCCTGAGTTATAATACCTTCAATCATTCTGTTGTAAACTAACATGCAATACACATAGTCGTGCAGGAATAGACAAAGAGCTTAGCTGAAGTATGATCCAAGCAGCACGCATAGTAGATGTCTGCTTTGTGTTCTACAAATATGCCAAATGATGAATGCAGATGATGATAAAACCTAACAGATTGCATTCTAAATCTTGTCACAAAATGATGTCCTGTTTATGAAGAGGTTTCTAGCTTCAATATTTTTCAGCATGAAGATACTATTATTATGTGCTTACCCTATGTATGGTGAATTTCTGTTATATCAAACATTTTATCGGTATATTTTCTAAGCTACAAAAGAAAATAAAATAGAGGAGTGTATTTAAATGATGAACATATTGTGACTGAAATATCTTCCATAGGAACAAATACAAACTTCCACTTTTTTGTGATTGTTGGCCTGGGACTAGAAGCAAGACTAGAGATGTGGCTATAATTTTTTTATTGCAAATGAGCAAATTGCATAATGGTTTATGTGAAAGTCTGTGTTTATTAACAAAGAGAATGGAATACTACCATTTCAAAGTAATAGCTATTGTTTTGAAGCATTTGCAGTAATAAAAATAATATATCTTTCTCAACAAGATCTGTAAGCTACAAAATCTAAAAGAGAAGCTTTAAAAACCTATATAATGTATTGCATGAGTTTCACCAGCATATTAACCATTATGTCACCGAAATACTTAATATAATCATGAACATAAACATTACAAATACTTAGAAGACTAATTTATCCTGGCAAAGCAAAAGCTTTACCAGTCAGTTTTGTTTACATGATATCTTTTATTTGCACATTATTGGTGAACAAGTTATTTCCTATCTTCAAACCTATTTCCAATCACCTAACTTTTTTTTGGTTACAAAGGAAGTTTGACCTGGTGTGGGGGGGAGGAAGCTAGGCTAAAGTGTAGGCAAAATGTCCTGGCTGAGATTTGATCCGGGATCAAATAGTCCAAAAAGGGACTTGGTACCACTTGAGCTAAGGCTCTTGGGCACAAAACTACTTACCCCTTTCCCTCCCCTAAGAATGATATTAGGCAGGGGTAGCCTAAGTGTTTCAGATGCTGACTTCAACCGAAACTGAACTAACCTAGAAAGGGCAACAGATTGAGGAATACTTGAAATTTATCAAAGGCAATAGCAGACACAAAATGGTTTAAATGGATAAGGATTTTACATATTGATATGGTTTTATCTACTGCCACTAGTGATGCAAATATATAATGTTACCCTTATTTATTGATAGATTATTTTGGATCTATAATCTGCAGTCACAAGCCATCTTACTACAATTAGAATGCAACTTGATTCCACTAACCAACACCCTAATGATGTTAGGCTGACTACAATTGTTTTAGATAAAATCTTAAGCTCACTACATTAACTTGTTACTTGAGCATTGATAAATTCCCAGAAAAATTTCCACTACTACTGCCTTCACCAATAACTACAACTGAAAAATTCTCACCACCACTACTCGAGTAGATATAATAATAAATGGCATTCTGAAAGTCCTGTTGCTGATAGGGAATGATCTTATAAGAACTACTAATGGTACTATTCCTGATACCACTGTTATGATACATGGGTTCAGTTGTCTCCCCAATTTGTCTTATTATTACTAATATAATCATACTACTTGTTACTATTACTGTTTCAATCTTTCTGTTGGCCTTGTTTAATCCCTAAGTGCTTGGGTAACTTACACTTTCTGAAAATTGTGGGCTGGGAATTCCTGCAGCCAAGGATCTGAACAGAGGGGTTACTTGAATAGGGGAACTGAACTCCGTTCTTGATGAGTCCGAAACAATGCCATCATTGTTTATCTGTTCCTCACAAGATGGGAATATATCTGCTACAGAAAGATATATATCTCATTAGCAAATCTGATTCATTAAAATGTAGGTTTATTAGGACATAGAAAAGAATATTTTGTTTAGGAAAATTATAAAAAAATGGAATTGTTTAATAAAATTATTTCCGGTAAAGTAACAATTAACCGCTCAAGTGGTTAATTAATGCAATAAGTGGTTACTCATTAATCACTCTTTGAACATCATTAACTAGTTGAGTGGTTAATTGTTCCTAAACTGAATATTTTTACTGAAAATTCCTTTCCTGTAATTTTGTTTTATTATTTTTTTATCGTGGGAGTGGATTATCTTACGTTGATCCACAGTTGCAGTAGAAATAACCCCTTTCTCACATCTACTAACTCCTTTTTTATCTTCAATTTGTATAGAATTGTCACCAGTTCCAATATCCTGATGCAGTGAGTGTTCCAAATTGTCACCAGCTGAGTGAGGCAGGAGAGATGATCCTGTACTGTATTCAGAACTGCCTGGAGAGTCTTCATATAGTTCCATTTGCCTGGAACATATTCAGAAACTATTATACATTTCACAGAGCCCACATGAAGTTATGTTTTCAAAGAACCTAAAAGTACCTCCAACATGGCTGGCCTCCCTCACTACTACTCTTTAAGTCCTCTACCATATCTTTAAGATCTACAAGCTGTAAATCTGGAATCTTATATTTTTCAATATCTGATTCTTTGGTTCGGTTCAGAAACTCTTGAAGAACCTAGCATCAATATCCCAAAGACAAAACAAGAGTTAGAAGATATTTTAAATCCATAAATAATGACATTCCTCATATTTATATGCTCAAGAACTACAGTTAGCTTGTGAAGGGCTTATTAGAGTTAAGTTAAGCTTTTTATTTTTGATTATATGCTAGCAAGTGATCTATGAAACTATTTCAGAGTTTTCAAAGCCAAGATTAACAACATTTATTATGATTCATGTTTCTTACCATCCTCATATAAATGTTTCAGACTCATAACTAGAGAAGTTGCATTTGTTCTAGCAATTAATTGAACAAGTAATGCCTAATTCTTTTTTGATTAGCTTTTGATGTTACCAGGGTGCTAAAAACTAAGCACTGTAAAAATCATATTGTACATAAATATGTCTGGGGCTTACCAGAATCAATTTCTTAATCTCTCGAATAATAAATATATGCTAGCTAGCTGACCAGTAAAGCTATTTTAGAGTTTTCAAAGCCAAAGTCAAATATGTTAAATGACTTTCATGATTTTTGTATAGGTAGGTTTGACATATGAAACATTGCTTTAATTTTGTTGATGTTGAACTTCGAGGGATATAACCTGTACTTTGGGCTTTGATTTTGATGACACCAAGAAGGAAGTTCAATTTTGAAGAGGCACAAAAGATGTTGAATACTCAAAACTAGAGCAAGTCCAGAAACTATCAAGCCTCACCTTCCATGCACTTTCAAGACTTTGGTCCATGTTTTCTGTATCAACTTTTAGAGCTAGTGAACTTAGTAACTCTGCTTGTTGCATCAATGCACTTATCTTTGGGTCATCCTTTTTGAGGAATGTTCCTTGAATCTCGTTATTTTGGGCTGCAAAACCATGAAAAACCAATATCATATTAGAATGAGAGGATGGCCAAAGTTTTGTTGGCTGAATACATTAATTCTGTCCTGTTTTCTGTTTCAGGTTTCACAGTGGCAAGAATAAAGTTCCATAACTAACAATCTTCAACTTAAAGACTATACCATAACTGCTCAACTTGGCATTGCAAACAGGATCCTGGTTTGGCAAGGTATTGACATTATGGGAGTTTTGAGCTAATACTGCAAACGGTGCTCTTGGCTGCTGATTTATTGGAGCTCCATTTCGTATATGTGATCTGTCTCCAAAGTTGATCTTTTCAGCATCATCAGGGATATGGGTCCTCCTATATTGCAAGAGGATGATATGTTAGCACTGTTCTTTGTAGAATTTGTGCATTTTGATACTTAATGTGTAGTTTTGTACCATACCTCATCTTCTTAATAGGTACTGCAGATTCTGATGTTGCATCTGTATTATAACCATGTTGGAAAAACAATCCTCTTGTTATTTGTATTGATGTATGAAGTGTTGTTCTCTTTTGCCAAGGCTTCATATTTTTCTCTTTTTTTGCACAGTGTGGAGAAACGATTTTTCACAGCGTTGTCCGTTCTGTGTAGAAAGCATTGCATTAAGAATAACTGTTCACAAAATGTCTATTAGGTATTTGTATGAATGAAAAAGTGAACTTTTGGTTACCTGCCTGAAACCACCTTTGCTATTTCTGTCCATCTGTTACCAAATATTTTTTGAGCCTACAGAGAGTAACAAGAAATTAGGTCACAAAACCACATTTAGTTAGAAAAGACAGATTTCTTTTAGTGAAATGCAGTTGGTGTCATCTGCAGAAGTATACGCATAGAAGATCTTGGTTGGTTTTGGTTGTAAGCTACTCTTAATAGGCTCGGCTTTGCTGCAAAATACATAACTTTGCCACAGTATTAGCACATAATATCCTCAAGTTCATCAATGGGTTTCTGTCTTCCGTGCAGAGGGATGAGACAGAAAGAAGAACAGAAAGGAAAAAATGAAGTTCAAATTTTCTCAAATTTTATAGATTTCTATTATAAAATAAGCTTGTTAAATTCTCATGGCAACTGCTGTAGTATGAAAGTGTAGCTTTTGAACACAAGGAGCATCGATATACCTCACATAAGAGCATGTCCTCCTCCGGTGACCAGCCACCTTTCTTGAAATCAGAATTCAAGTAAGTGTACCATCTGATATTTTTTGTTACTTAAGCATCAGATTGAGAAGAAGAATAAAGCAGAAGCCAAGAAAATCTTCATGAGCTGGAGGATGGAACAGAGGACAAAATAAAGTCTCTTAAATGAATCAAGATCAAAATTAAAAAACTTCACCTTCTTCTGCACTGTCTTGTCGTTTTATCCTTGAATTTAGAAGCAATAATTGCCCAACTACATATAGTTATTGCAATTAAAATCCCTTAGTCCCACATATCCAGGAAAAAAGAAGCAACAGTGAGTAACCCAAAAGAAGAATAATGAAAGGGGAGTGAGTACTTTTCAGTTCCATGGATGCCAATTTGCTCTCTGAGTATATCATCCTCCTGAAACTTACATAACCAATATGAGACACTACTCCAGAGAAGGAGAAATGAACTGGATAAATAAGTAAATGAAAGGATATTAAAAAACAAAAAAAACAAGAACTGGTAGGGAGGGAAGGAGGGAGGAAGGACCTCTTGAGTCCACGTCACAATGTGACGCTCCTTCTTCTTAGATTCTTCGTTGCCCTTGTGCTTCTGCTTCTGCTTCTGCTTCTGCTGCTTCTTCATACCTTGCATGATTTTGTCTTTCGGGGTGTTTATTCTATTGGTGTGGCTCTCTTTCTTGGACGCTCCCTCCTTTTACCGGAGCCAACTTGCATGCTAAAGCCAACGCTCTGCCTTTATAATATGAAACCTTTTATGATTTGTAGGAAAACAAAAAAAGAAAAGGGAAAGAAAACCCCTTCTTCCTTCTCTTTCATTCACCTTTACACCGATACTGTTTTGGGTTTCAAAACGGGAACCGTAATAAGCATAAATTCCATTGCCAAAAGCCACCTTACCAAAAGGTATTCAACTGAAAATGCCTATTACCCTCTAAAGAAATGGCCTCGGATCCTAACTTTTCAGACACCCTCCTTTGATCTCACCAACTATTCTCTGTAACCAAGGCAGAACAGAACACAATCCGATGCTCAAATTAGGGAGCCATAACAACACGAAATGAAAAAGAAAGTAAATGGGCAATGAAAAATACATAAATGAGTTACTAAAGGGTACATGGGATTGGATCAAAGTGGTATTTTTTACCAAACCCAAGAACTTATGTATTTGATGCTGTACTGGTATGTAATTGATAACCCAGAAAAAAGGTGGTAGATCTAGAAAAAAATAGAGGAACTTTGGGAGTACCCAAATGAAAACAAAGGGGTTCAAAGTTGTCAAGCAGACAAATACCTCGGCTATGAATATTGTTGTTTGAGATTGTGGTACCTGGGTTGTTAAACTGAAAAACTGATAAGAGCAAGGAAAGGCCTAATGAAACTGTAGAGATTGTGAATGAAAGACATTTTAGAATCAGAGTCCTAAGGTGATCTGTCTCTCTTATTTTGTTTTCAATTTTCTCTTTCTCTCTCTTAAACTTTTTTTAAAACGGTCACGCAGTCCACTCTGAATTCTGAGTTGTTGTTCTCTTTTCTTACAAGTTACAAGAAAGAAATATAAAAAAGAAATAGAAGGGGGTGAACAGAGATATTATAAAATAGTTATTTGAAATAAACGGATGGCTTGGGTTAGTGCGCGGGTATGAGGGGAAGTTTGAATATAACGCTGAATTTCATGAGAGGAGTGTGCGGTTTATTAATGGGTCATGGATTATGGTGGCATAGACTAATGCCTACTTTCACAGGTTCCACAAGAGAAAGGGCACCAACATTATTTAAGAAACATCTAACATTATATACAGATGTAGGTATGCACGATTACGTGTATCTTTGAAAGAGATTATTTTTTCTAAAAAAATATATTTTTAAAATTTTTTATTAAAATTTTAATTATAAATTATTTTAATTATAAAATAAGTTAATATAAATATATACTATATGAGTCCACCTACACATACATATATATGAATAAAATTCAAGGAAGTCTTTCCAACTATGTATCAACATATATTAGTATCACGTTTTAACCTGTATTTCAAATAAAACTACTAGGAGTTAGTTGCTGGCGATGAGTTTGAATAATTTGTAAAACGTTATAAGTTTAAACTTTAATGTTGTAATTGTTAAAAAAACTATATTTTACGTATAAAATTATTTATCAAATATTTATTAATTACTAATTATATTTAATAAATTTTCAATATTCATTATGAGATTTAATAATTAATAAATATTTAATAGCTTATTAAGAGTATTTATATTTTAAAAAAACATTGAGTACTTTGACAATTTTTGTAGAACAGAGAACCAGAGATTGGTAAGTTTTAGTCATTTGAAAATTTCTGAATTTTAAGGAGACATGAGAATGTACGTGACCTAATAAGCTGAGCAACGCAACCCCACCTTTTGCATTGAAATTAAATGGTCCTGTGCCTCATTTATCTTTTCATCTTTGGTCATGCTAAATGTACCAATTCATTTTTTTCCCTTTTTCCTCCATAATTTGTTTACAATGAAAAATGGGATTAAAATGTCTAGAATGCTTGAGGACTCAAAATGTGGTATAAATGGCAGCAATTTCTTTCCTCAAAATGTGATGCTACCTTTTTTAAAAAAATTAATTGAGAAAAATATTGTTATAATTCTCTTTTATTCAAATATTAAGGTTAATGGTGAATCGGTGTAAGTTAAACCACAACTTTATCAATAATAATAATTTCTAAATCTTACAAGGTAATAGTGTATAAGAAATTAAAATAAAATTTTGACTCTTATTAAAATGTTTGTTGGACTATATTCTTCATAGACATCAATCGATTTAATTCAAAATTATGAATTTTTTAAAGCTGCATTAAATGTGATGGATACTTTGTATGTAACTTTTAATTAGATTTTCTTCGACCTCAAAAAACTTACAGATTTTCTTGAGGTTAAAGATTAAATAAGTTTCCATTGACTCATAGTAAAATCTAATTAATAATTAAAATATTATCCCTTTTTAGGACTACGAATCCAGACTCAACCAAATGCTTTCAAAGATAAAATATTTTACATATATTGGTATATAACTCCAAATTATTAATTATATTATATTAATGGAATGTTATAAACTTATATATAGTTATGATTTTGACTCTGTTTTTAAATGTTGTTACTTTCTAAAAACACCTTTTTATATATCTGTTTGATATATTTTTTTAAGAAGATTATTTTCTGAAGCCATATTTTAGTGCTCTAGGAGACATAATAAGAATGAGCTAGTTGCCCGATTTTGATAGTGAAGAGATTTTAAGTTTATATTTTTCTGTTATTATTATATTGTTTTTCAAAAATATATTATCAAAAATGCTATTCAGCTAGAATATCTTCCTGACTCTTTGTGCCCGAATGATGTGGCATGACGTGTCTCCATAGTTTTTAAGTTTAAAACTTTTAACGTTAATTTTATTAATTTATAATCTATTGTGAAAGAATTAATTTTAAAAAAGTAAAACTGTTTAAATATTATTAGCTAAAATTACATTTTTGAAATATGAAATTATTAAAATAAATTTGCAAAATAATTAATAAAAATATAAGTGAAATATTTTTTCAAATATTTGATGTATAAGGAAGTGTGATATTTATCATTTCTGATTTAGTAATTTTGAACAATGCAACCATTTCTCACGTTCCAAAAGAATCAGCTATAAAGAATTTGACTAGTATGCGTGGAACCTGATTATGAATGTTTTAGATTTTTTTTTCTGTTGTATTGTAGAAATTAAATTAATTTTTGAGTCACGTGAGATTAAATTTATTAATTTTTTAAGTACTGACTCAAATTTAAATTTAAATTGTCAAAATAAAAAGCATATTTCTTTAACCACTAATTTTAGGTTGAATTCTTTAGCATTTAAAAAGAAATAAGTAATGACAACTAGTGTTATAGTATTTATTTATTTATTATTTGTATAATGTCAGATACTTATGAATAAATTTGAACATTAAATATTTTATTAATCAATGTATATTTTATAATATATTTTATCATATTCTCATATTTCACAACACTTATGAATTATGATAGTGTAAAGCTTTGTAAAGTGAGAATTGTAATATTATGAATAATTTTGTTTTTTTTTTGGTTCTAAGGGGGTAGATGCATCGGGGAGGAATCGAAGCCTCCCCATGGAGTATCAAGTCCAGCAAATGCACCGTGGAGCTACAAGCTCATGTGTTTATTGTAACATTGAGGCAAAATGGGAACATGGGCACCAGATTTTCAACTTAATTTTTTCAAATATACTAGATTAAAGGTATATGGGTTTAGGATTCAAATTCAATAGTATTTATATACCGTTTTTAAAGTTAGAGGCTATATTAATTTCTAAATTTATTTTAGTTTATGGTTCTTTTTGTGTGAATATTTTAGTTTATGGTTGTGGTTAATTTATATTTGTACGATATTAATGATTATTACCTTTTGTCCCAATTGAACATAGAATGAGAGAGAGAGAATTGAAAATATTCTAAGTCATAATTGAAAAATAAATTAATAATTAATAATGTTAAATAAAATATAAAAATTTCTTTTTTTTTTATTTTTTGTGAGAAATATTTGAAAAAAATCAAAATAAAAAAAATTGACTATAAAATGAGAGACAATAGTCTTCTTATCATTATTGTCGGGACATTAATATGTAGATGAAAAAAGAATAATAATAATTTGAAATAAAATATAATTTTCCCTTTCTTTTTGTACCAAGTAATATGATAAAGATACTATAGAAAAATAGGAAAAAAAAATTTAAGGCAGGTTATAAATAAGAAATAAAGCTCAAATAATCAAGAATGGTTAAACAAATTAAGAGAAATATTTGTCCGAAAAAACTGTTTCAAAATATAAATAATGCTAATTTGAAAAAAAAACATACTTCCACATGTTAGATTCAATGATAACTATTATTTTTTAATGGGTCAAAATATATTAAACTTCTTAAACTTTTTCCCATATGGCACATTTAATATGTGAAATTAATTTTTACATACTCATAATGAGAATGAGAATTATACCCTAATGGAATGAAGCGTCTATTCTATTTGGTTGATATTCCACTCGATACCAACCCTCGTTTCAAATGTTCTAACTTCTAATAAGGCAATTTCTTTTTAAAAGAAAAATTTTCATTTTCCCTCAAATAACTGTTGGCACGGGTGTGGGAATGGAAAAAATAAAAATAAAAATCAAGAATTTATGGAAATTACTCACGAGGGTTAGAGACGGGTACTCATTTAATAAATAGAGGCGGCGATAGGAATCATACATATTATGTGCTTTGTGAGTATCCGTCATACTTGTAAAATATATTTTTATTTTTAATATTTTATACATATTATAATTTTTTTTAGATGATATGAGAATTTATATTTTTTTATCATTTTATAATTAATTATTTTTTATGAATGAGTTCTTAATAATATAAATTATTGAAAAAATTATATTATCCAAATAATAAGTATTTAAAAGAATTAAGTATTACAAAATATAATTAAACTTGATATATTATTTGTGATATATTATTTTAATTTTATAAATATTTTAAATTATTAAATAAAATTATAGTATATAAGACTAAATTTTATTTATTTATATTTTTAAATTTTTAAATTTTAAAAAATTTAATTTCAAATTAATTATTAAATACCTATAAATATTTGCCATCCACAACAGGAGCAGGGACGGAGGAACACTACCAAACATTCTTATGCTGGTGAGCCTCATAAAACAATCAGGCTAGAAACAGTCATTCTTTGTTATAGTATTTGATCAGCAATAAAACCATATTTCATTTATTGTTGTTTTCGTTTTTTAAAAAATATGATTCAATTATGGAAATCAATATTTTTAAAATTTTAAAAATAAAAGAAATAATTTTTAATAAATAAAAATAAAAAATACTTATTCAAAACAAATAGGCTCCATAAATTAGAAGAAAATATTTTCAGTGTGTGTTTAGATTAGCTTATTTTATAATCAAAATAGTTTATAATTAAAATCTTACTAAGAGAACTTTTGAAAAAAAGTTATTTTTTCCTTAAAAAAAGTTTTTCCAAGCATGGGCTATAAGTAGTGAAGGAGCAGCGAAGATGTTATATCTCACATTGAACAAACAAAGATTAAATGTGGTATTTATCATATGATTATTATATGTTTGTCTTGTTTGATACATAATATAAAGCTTGATAGTATAAGCTTATTCCATGTGAGTCTTTTTATCATACATTTGGTGTGACATCTTATAGGATAAAATTATCCAATTTACCTATTTTTATCCAATAATTATAAGACAAACTAATCAAGTCTCAAATAGCTTGATAAGACCTGATAGAATTATTTTGTATTAAGTTGGATAAAAATATAATATTCTAATATCAAATCAATCATAGTTCTCATTTTCGTATTCTTTTATAATCAAGCCTTATATTATTAAACCTTATTCTATTTTATATTATACTATTAAGTTTTGTATTATTAAGTATTATACTATCAGATTTTATTTTATACGATGTACCAAACAGATATATGATAAGATAAAGTTATTTAATTTATTAATTTTTATCTAATAATTATATGATATATTATTAGTTCTTGTACTATCGAATTTTATCCTATACGATATATCAAATAGAACCTTAAATCATAAGATTCTTTCTTTTTTGGTTAATAATAAAGTAATAGTACTTACAGATTGGACACAGTTCAATTCTACAAGTTGGCCAACTTTCATTAGCACGAGACTCTTACTGAGAATCTTTCTAACCCAAAGGGAGAGATATGAAAAGAAACAATGTGTGAGGATACTTTATAAGAATAAAAAAAAAATTCCAATCAACATCCACAGCAATTAATTAAGGAATGCTACCATATAGGAATATCAACGGAGCCCATGGGGAGATAGGTACTGTAGGTATCTAATAATTTAAGATAATATTTTTAAATATAAATTAAAAATTTTAAATATACATTATATACTACAATTAATGTGTAACAATTTAAAATACTTATTAAATTAAAATAATATATCAAGTTCAGTTATATTTTATAATAATTAATTTACATAATTATTTATTATTTAAATGATATGAATTTTTTAATAATTTTTGCCATATAAATTCATTAACTAGAAAAAGTTTATTATAAAATAATAAGAAATTATAAATTCTCACATTATCTAAAAAAAGAGAAAATTAATTATAATATGTGTAAAATGTTAAAAAAAAATTAAAAATTTTGTAGATATTGCGAGTACCCACGAGACGAATAATATAATTCCTACTCTCCTTTTTATTTATTAAACAGCTATCCGTTTCTGTCTCGTCACAGATAATCACCTCGAGTATAGAAATTTTTGCCTTTCTTACTATATCAGAATATGTTGAAACTTCCTCTATGATGTTCTCTCTTGCCATCATCTTCAAAGAATTTGCTTTCAACCATTGGTATCTAAGGGTTACTATAGACCGTTGCTCTTGTTTATGTGTAAATTAATTAGTTTTTGCCAGGCTTGCCTGAAAAAGGTCCCATGGATGATTGGAAATTCAAATTCAACCGTTCCATTAAAGTCAGAATTTCATTTTTAGTTACAACTTGCAACATTGGCACCGAAGCTCCAATTTATTACTTGCAAATTATTCAAATTTCACCCAAATGCGGTTAGCGTAGTAGAAGTGGATTACGCCTTATGCAAATCTTACATGCAATGTTGGTTGAACAATTTCTTGATAAAAAAAAATTATTCAAACTTTGCTACTGCCAAGAAGGATTAATTCATTTGATTAACCTTTTACTCATGACAATTGCATAACTTGAAAAAAGCCTCTTCTTGCCTTAAACTTTTATCCATGAAAAACAAATCCAAACTTCACCATTAACTTAATAATGGCTTAAAAGTCAGAATTTCTGTCTAGCACAATTTAGTAAAAGAAAATTATGTCCACTAATTAAATTTGTCATAGTAATAACACAAAGAAAGCAAATGGACATAATTAATTAATCATTTCCGAAAATAGAACAAACCCTTGTTGCTTTAAATTGAAAAAATAACAGCATGACGGAAAAGAGAGGTATTGAGATGAGCCCACACGCACCTATCTCACTGAATTGACCTATACCTAACAATGCAGGAACTTACAACAAATTTACACTTTTATTAATCAAAATTTGAAACATTGTGTGACACTGTGGGCCTCAAACTAGCCTATGGATGATTATTTGATAAGTATCAAAATATGAAATAGTTTATTAGTAATGTATTTGTCTCTACAGTCTTGGTATATTATTGGTGTAGACAAAGTAAGTGTAGCACAAATTCGGTAGCAAAAAACAAAACCATGCACTAAACCCTTCAATGTACTTAAAAAGCACCCAAAACTAATTAAAGGATGGTGTTTTACCATAATTTTGTGGTACTAACCTAATGATCTTGATTAACTTTCCCATGTTGGTTCCTAACCAAACGGATTTACCTACCAGATAGGCCATTGCCACGTGGACAAGACGTTTGTCTGCCACGTGTAGATTTCAGAAAAGGGTGCATGAGTGGGAGCAACCCTTATCTTAGCTTTTTGAAGGTTGAAGTGGTGGAGCCCTAAAAATGGCATAAAACTACAAAATGGCCACCTCATTGGTCCTTGTCTTGACACCCAAATCTCCCGCCTAAGGAGAACTATTGCTTGATTTTTAAGTACCAAAACCTATATCTCTACTCACAAAATTGGACCCCATGAAAAAATAAAAAAGAAAAAGAGATGTGTCTTTTCATCTTAATCTCTTTGTAAGAATAATACACATTCAAAGGAAAGAGGCGAAAAGAGAATGGAAAAGAGCAAGGACTAATTAACAACATACAAAGGAGCTATGAGTAAGAATGTGATTGACACGTAGAAACAGATTCTTTTAGGAGAGCGAATCTGAAGCTGAGAAACCCAAGAAAATGAAGGAAAAAAGGATGAAAAGTTAGGTGCATGTAAATGGGGGAAGTGATGAGAATGGTAACACTATAAGGATGGGAGTGGGTGATATTTTGTCCCAGAAGCAGCCATCAAAGAGCAAGATGACACAGAAAAAGACCGACCCAGTGGAAGCCTATGGAAAAGTGCTTTGCTTAGTATACATGGCCCTCTATTTGTTTTTCACCATTTAACTTTTAAAAGTTTTCAAAAACAAACACACCCAAATATATATGATGTGTGTTGTATGAACCTAGCTTTGTTAATTTTTTTCAAAAAGTAGAGAAACCTTGCACCTCCTTCTCTCCTCCCATTAGGCCACGAATTTGTCATTTTCCGGCTTTTGATTGGACATGGGTGTTTAGTCTTTGGTCCTCTCTCCTTGACTCTAATAAAATCCTAGCTAGCTTCTTCTTTTCTGTATTATAATCTAATTGTCATTCTTGTGTTAGTGGGTTAATTGAGAGATAATAAAGTTGATGTTAAACTTGTTGATGTTAATCTTAATCTTTGACAAATCCCACGCGTTGAGATTGTTGGACCCATTACTTTGTCTTCATAATAGTGATGGCCATGGCATAAACAGGAAAGTTTGGGGAAATTGCATATCCAAAGTTACTAAGGGGGACTTGCAAAATGGATTGATTACAGCCTTTCAATACTATCAACAGTTTGGTGGACTTTTAGAGAGATTTTTCTACTGGTCTATTTGTATTGTCATTTCCTACCCCTCCACAATGAAGTATAAAATACAATGATAAACCAAGTGGGGAATTAGACATAATTTCAATGGCTTTTTCTTGCTAATTGAAGGATTATTTCAGGACCCATTAATGAATGTTTGACGTTTCAGGTTCTTTCATTGCTTAATTAATGCTTCTCTATAACATTTCAAACTTTTTCTTGAATGTTTGAGATGCTTGTCAAGACTTGGTTGATACATTAATTGATAGTTGAAGCTCATTATTATTATTATTATTACTATTATTTTGATCTGTTAAAAAGTAACACAATTTGAACATAAAGTTTTTATTTCAAAACCATGTCATTACTGAAGCCAAGAAATTGAGTTTGAGTTAAGTTTGTAATATTACAAGAGACAGATTAATTGGTTGCATTGACCCTAATGAATCCAAAGTTAAAAATCAAATTATGATGGCAAAGACTAATGGAGGAGCTTGGTGGAGAGGCCCAAGTTCCCAAAGAGATTGATATTTGGTTGGATAGGGATGGTCTTTTGCATCTTCTTTTCATAACCTCTCAATTCTCATCATGTCAAGCCGAGCGGCCATCCAATCAATTACGGCGAGCCAAGTATCAGCCTCTTCTTTTGCACAAAATTAGGGAAGCAAAACATAGTTAAAGAAAAAAAAGTGTTGTTATATATTTCTTCCATCTATTTTTATCTCTCGTATAAAAAAATTTTTTTTGTCTAATAATATCTGTCATTTGAGAATATTAAGGAATCATTAATTAATTTTTTTTAATTTTATCCTTATCTTTTAATGAAGAGAGAATGAGTAGAATAAATAAGATTAGAAAAAAAAATATTAATAAAGTGAGAGAAATAATAATTTAGTTATTTTGAACTATATTTCTCTACAATTGAGACAATTTAATAACCTTATTAGTTCTTGTGTAAAAATCTTAAATAACAGATAAAAATAAAAGAAGGGAGTAATCTTAATTTTTTTTAGAATATTAGGGTATCTGTTTAGTGCTTGTGATGAATTATTAAATATTTATTAATTATTAATTTTTACAATAAATATTTAAAGTGCATAGGTAAAACTTAATTTTTAGAAAAAAAAAGTTAACTTTTTTAAAAATTAATTTTTTTTAAAAAAATTCTCTCAATAAAATTTTAATTATAACTACTTTTAAATATAAAATAATATGATTCAAACATTTTATTACTATAACAATATGCACAGCTAATTAATTCACAATAAAAAAAAGACAACTTTTGAACAAAAAAAAAAAAGACACACAGAAAAACGTGGGAGCTTTGCTTCACGAGGCTCTCCTATTCTTAACAAAAAGGAAATGGGAATCATTAGCTCCAAAATATTCAATGAGCTTATGATGGCTTACCACTCAAATGGTCTAAATGGCGAATTTCCTAGACATTTGGCTCTAGGTCACTTTACCAGAACCTACTCTGTTCTTCCTTTGGTTTTATTTCTCAAGCTCATCACTTTACACTTATTTGTGACCTCATATCAAGGGGTCACTTTGAATTGGAATAGATTTGGTTAATCTAAATTGTACCTTCAGTTTTCACCAAGGCCCGCTTTTATCACTTATGCATGACCTATATATATGGTCATCTATCTGAAATAGTGCAACTGCAGAAAATCTGAAGTGAATTCTCTCTTTGATAACCTCTGCAAGCATACAAGAAAATTACAATATATTTTATGGAGCCTAAAGTTTGCTTTTCCTTGGCCTTGTTTGTTTTCATTATGTCTGAATACAGGTCCCCAATTCTTCTTTAACCCTTTTACAAGTGAAAAAGTATTATATTTTGATTTTGATAGTAAGATCTCTACATTCTTCGGACAAATGGGTAAGTAATCATTCCCTTGCTTCAAATTTCTGAGAATAAAACAAAACCAAAAGCATTTGGAAAAGGAAGCAAAATAAAAATAAGAGAGTTTCAAAGCAACTTTTAATATATTCAGTATACATGGTAAGAGTATACATGAAGAACATAATCTATATGATCTCAGGCACATAGTCGCTAACCATGTTTCCCAATCCTTGCTTATTCTTACCGAAGGAAAACAATGTGTTTGGGGACAACTTTATCTGGTGAACTGCCATTTCAGCGAGGATACTATGTGAACTCTCTTTAATTTTTGCCTAAGTACAGATTAATTTGTCTTGTTGTTTGTGCTTTCTCTTTAGACATTCAATTGATAAGCTATTCACTACAACGTAATCCTTACATTTTCTTTCTAAAAGACTTTATTAAGATTGGTTAGGCGCTCCTTCATCATGCCCTTTTAGTTAAATCAATTTGGACTTACCAAAGAAGGTGACAAGAAGGTCCAAAAAGAAGACTGGAAAAGAGAGTGTGTTTTACCCTACGTATAAAGTTTGATTTTATGACAATTGCTTAGCAAACCAAAACAAAGAGTACAAACATACAAACTTTTTACATATCCTCCTCATTCCTCAGTAAATTATTTTTTTCTTATCCCTCCCCCTCTCCCTCCCCAAAGTACCATAAACTACCTTGTTAAGTCACATGGTTACTTTTCAGCTAACAGTCATCTTCCTCCTTCTTTCTTCAATAAACTGATGAACAATCTCAGCAAAAGGAAATCAGCTGATGGAACAAGAAAGGGGATAAACTAATATGCGGCATTTTTTTTCTTGCCAATGGAAAGCCAAATGCATAGTGCTAAAGTGTCTAATCTCACAGACCAAATTAAAAACAACCAATTAGGCCAGTTTTTTTGATAATGATGATATTCTTTAATTAAAAAAATGCAAAATATATTATGAGGGTTGATGTTAAAAGAAGGTAGAAGTATGGTCAATTTTAATTCTTTTATTTTTCTTCTAAAAGAGTAAAAGAGTGAATGTGAACTTCGCTGATCTAAATAGTTTTCGAACATGACATAAGGCATGAGCCAAAATGAAACTTGGCACAACATAAAACAATATCCCTACTGAAACCCTTCTTTTATTTATTTCCAATTCTAATGCAATGAGCAACAGAAAAAAAAAAAAAAAAATCTTCGATTGATCCAAAATGAAAAAGCACAGGGAACCAAAGGCCCCACGTGTGGAACAGAATTTGAAGCCCATGCTATTATATTTTATCTATTTTTAGCTTTATCTAGATGTTGGGGTTCGTCTGCCTGGGATTCCTACATCCTTGTGGGAACCATCCTTTTGATATTAGTGCCACCTTTTCAAGGGTCTGTGGATTTTCACTTCACTCACTTTCTCTCCCTATCTTTTCTACTTAGCACGCTCTTGCAAAAGAAAAAGGTTTTGGGAATCCTATGCCCCTCCTTATATTCCCATAGTTTGGTTTCTTTTTGCTGTGTCCCTTTTGAGATAACAAGATTCCCATGTTATTATCACTCTCATGTATTTCCTTTCAAGAACTCAGTGCTTCAAATTATGTTACTGTTTCTACGTTACTGAGAGATACAGAAGCTTCTCTGTAGAAGACCAGTAATGGAATGGTACATTAATCCTGTCACTGTGCCTTTGTACTTATTGTGATGGCTGGTCAAATTTATAGCAGATATTAATCAAAATCAGAATCTCTTTTGGTAATTAAATTTTCATAGTTGGATCACTCATCACATATACTCTTAAGGTAATCAAAACAAAGTTATTTGTTCTACCCTCTCTACAAATTCCAAAAGCATTTTAGTGATGATGGTGACGCCAGCTTAAGCTATCTATCAAAGTGTTTGAATTCAAAAATAAGGATTAAGATTGTTTACTATAATTTTACTGTTGTTGCAGGCCGAAAGACACTGCTATAAATTAAGGGAAACCAAAGTCAAGTTCTAGAAAGCGACACTTCTCCACTGCCTCAAATTCCGGCCACCATAAGTATATAGTATAAACCAAAAATGCAGTTGCTTAAAGGACACGAAATAGCCACCCAAATAGAGGAATTATTACTATTTGATTAGCTAATCCTTCCCGAGGGATAAATGATGTCTTAAGTAGGTGGTGAAGAAGGTAAGGAAAAGAAAAAAGGTCTTGGAGAATGGTAGTTGAAGTTGTGCTATGAGTTGATCAAGATTAGATAATGAAGGGTGAGAGAGTACTACTGTAGTACTGTTACATTTAGTTAATGGGATCTGATTTTGACATAAACTTTAAAGGGGGAGGATTGCATTGGATGAGGAGAGTAGGGGCCTAATAGCAGACCTGCAAAGTGGCAAAGAGGAACTCAGGATGAAAACCTTCTGTCATAATCCAATTCCAAATGGGTCTATCTCTTTATCATCTTTCAATAAAGATAGATGTTACTTATAGAACAGCTCACCTAGCTGAGCAGGCAATTTCTGCTTCAACCATGACTTGACACCACCTTTTCTTTCAATCTGATTATCCCCCAAAGCCACACTTCTGCTTAGTTTTGCTTTTGTCTGAGGAATAAAAATTATTAAATTATATTATTTCATATATATATAGAAAGAACGAGAAATGAAGACCGTTGGAACATGCTCAAAAGTCCCAATGAACCTGCAACCCCATTTCCAGTTCCTTTTGTGACTTGAGGTTGGTCCATTTTGCTCTCCTTTTCTTTTGCACTGTCGAGTGTATCAGGATTCTGGACAATACCTATTGATGAGGAAAGTATAGGAACAACAAAGTGTGGGACTTACTCTATTTGTCAGTCCAAACAATTGAAGGAGGTAGATAATTGTTCCAACCACGTGTATAAATTAATTATCCTCTCTTAGCACTCACCAATTAATCATCATTGCTTTGGAGGAGAGGGACAAGCAACAAATATTAAATTTTAATATTTTTAGTGAAAGTGGTTAAGACTTAAGAGGGAGTGTTAGCAACATAAGTTTCCCCCTTGTTTGGTGGATTGATGGTATGCGAGTTTTAAAATCAGAACTACAATCGATTGTTGGTGTAGAAGTTTTAAATGGCTTGAAGTTATGTTTAGTAAGAGATGGAGGATTAAAAAAAGGAGTGAAAATGGGAAAGGGCCAAATGTTTATAACATGTTTGGTTTGTGTATTTCATGTTTTCATTTCAATGAAAACAGAAAATATGTTTAAAAATGCATTTGACTGGGTTTTGATGAAAATATTTTTTAGAAAATATTTCTTAAAATGAGGCTAAATATAAAAATAGTAAAATGTCAGAAATAAAAAAAAACTAAGTTAAAAATGCAGTAACAACTTTGTAATTATAACAAAAACTCTACTAAACAAATATTTTTCAAAATTTTGAAAATTATTTCTAAAAAATAAAAGTACAAAATAAAAAATAAAAACAGAAAATGTTTTCTCAAACCATACATATTACTTTTGCTTGTTAGTACTTGTTAAAGAAAGTGAAAAATGAAATAATTGAAAATTGTTTTCTTGGGACTCCTAAATCCTGATATTTCACTTATCTCATTTTTCATCCCGGTGGTGGAATTGCATTTTCATTCCATCCTCTCTGTTCTTTTTGCTAAGTAAGCATATCATGATTTTCATTTCTTTTAAACCTTGTCCTTCTTTTCAGGTATTTATATTTACACACCACACATTGGGACCAAAAGAAATAAACGAATAAATGAAAGGGACCTCACTTATGTGTGTAGTCTCTTGGCCTGCAGTGCTTAGAATCCCCAAGAAAAATAACATTATAGATACTAATTTAGGTTCAAACAAACCACAGAAAAAAAATGCACATTCAAATCTCTGCATCTAGACCTTACCTAACGTGTCCTTTCTATTCGATCTTTAGCCAAAAAAGAAAATGATAGCATGTACATGTTAATTACTCAGAAGTAGTAATACAGATTAACATATAACCAATCCTAATGGTTAATTTTAAACAAGGGAAAAATCTTAGTCACGTTTCACAGTTAGTGCTAGCTAGATAAAGTCAGGTCGATGAAGGTGAAGTGAACTAGTGCCAATGTAGTGCCACTCATTGTGCCAGTTGCAGCTCTCAAACGCATTCAGAATTTTCCAGGAAGGTGTCTCCAAACAGAATGGCACAAGTAATTCCAGCCCCTTGTTCACTTGCAGGCATGCATGTTTTCTCTTCCCAACCCCACCTAGTTGTGGTACGCACCCATGACCTATGAGTAACTCCTTTGGTGGATGTTAATTATGGTGAAGCAGAGGATGAAAGTACACTTTTTAAGTTGCTGGTGCTATAGCTACAGTACATGCAATCTCAAACAAAAAATCCATGTCCCATTGTAGGACTCATCCAGGCAAGAGAATTAGTTGGATCTGATGATGATTACTCCCTTTTACAAGAGCCTTTCATAAAATTTGTCAGAACTTAGCTGCATAGAGAGAAAGATCATGTAAGTATATGATTGAATTGGGCAGTTGGTCTTTGATTGATCTTTTTAAAGCTCATTTTAGTTGAAGTTCTCAAATGATTCACTTCCACAGACTCACGGGACCCTGAAGGCAAAGAAGCACTCTTTTTTTTTTTTTTGGGTATTAGAGTTATATAGAGTATTGTAAATTTGGAGAAGGGAAAGAGAAAAGGAAACAACAAGGATTGAATCTATGAATTCAAACACATCACCGTAAAAAGACAGTAGTTGGTATTATGTGGACTATTAGCAACCCTCCTACACATGTCACTACTAGAAGGAAAAAGAAAAGGCTTGCAATTCTAGATTAATGGTGTAGCTCACATAAGAATGAAAAGGAACAAGCTTGCAAAATGCAAATATTAGTATGAAAGGGTTTTAAGTTTAATATATAGATAGATATGAATAATCCTGCCCTACAACCGTAATATAAAACAAGCTAACATTTTAAATTTCTACAAACTTCATACATGTGATGCTTATGTTTCTCTTGGCGTGTGGTTTAGTGTGAAATTTAAAAAAATAGAACACCATGACATTAGTGACGAATAATATTTTATCCTCTTTTAATATTATTTTTATTTAATAAGTAAGACATTTATTAAGTTGATTATTTAGGAAGATATAAAATTATTTTTTACATTGTAACTTTGATGTATGAAGTATGGATAGTGTAATAACTCCCTTAAAATTAATATCTCTTGTCTTGGATGTTACTCAAATGTGCACCATAACTCCTACTTGTTAGATCTTATATATAGTTATATACTATTGTTTTTCTTTTGGTCATTGTACCATTTATTGTTGCTGGGTGGTTGGGGAAGGCCTCGGTTTGGACTGCATTAGTGAGGGCCGAAAAAGAATAGGCTTTAAGCTAAGGATTGAATTGAAGCCCAACGGTGAATCACAGCACAATTCAACCCATTAGATCTCCATCAAACACCAAGGACTTGGCCCATTTTTTTGGAACCAAATGAAAATTTCATACCCATTCCAAAAGAAACATATAGCAAATTAACTATAAAGCACCACTTTTGTCTGTAATCCCATATCAAGTGTTGTTAGAACTAGACTGAATCGGATAATCCGATCAATTTAATCATGAACTAGATATTTAGTTAGTTATTGTTCAGCTTTATAACTGAATTTGTAATCAAATCAATTTAGATTGATTAAAATCACTTGAACCAGTCAATTGAACCAACTGATCATTATTTTTTATTTTAAAAAATTTAATATATTTTCACATTTTATAAATTTTTTTATGAATTTCATATTATTGCATGTGAATTATTTTGATGATATCATTTGGTTCAACTAGCCATTTTAAACAGTTAAACCTTAATCGGAAGTCTTGCTGGTTCACTATTCGGCCTGAGTTTAACAACATTGCCTATATCTTTGGGTTTTCCATTCAACGGACATCTCCAACTTTTATTCTTTTTATTTATGAAGAGATTTATCTTTTATAACTTGTTACTTTTGGCCTTGTTTCATGTACACTCTCGCTCTTGATTTTGTTATGCAAGATGTAACAATCTCTTATGACTTTGTTATTTGTTGTCTTTGGCACTTACGGATGACTTGGTGTCTTCACCAATTTGATTGTGATTTATAAATGATAACTGAAACTTTATGTTCTGGAAAATCGTTAGTTTATCATTAGTTGTTGGTTGTGAAGTAATTTTTGAATAGGGAAATATGGATGGAAAATTAAGATGGACCAAAAGATTGGGTTGAATCTTGTTACAAGTGCAATTTGGATAAGATATTCAAGTCTATTATTAGTTAGGGTACCCTTTGGAGTTTTTTTTTTTTTTTAGTGTCACTAAGTCTCCCTGAACTTTAATCTGATTTAAAAATGTTAAATTTTCTGTTAAATGAAATGGAGGTTGACATTTAGTTTCAAGCAAAGTTCTGAAAACTGGACCAAACCGGCCGATTGAAATGTGAACTGGACTACTGGCCAGTTCAATCAAGCATCAAGAATCGTTCTGCTTTAGAATCGCCTTTGACCCACTGAACTGGTCATGAACCGGCAAAATCTTGTAAACTGACTACAGTTTGATTGGTTCCGGTTTAGCATTTGAGAAATTCTAAAACCAAAATTTTGTTGCAAAGGATCGAACTTGGATCATTTGAAAAAGGGCTAAAGATGTTGTCACTAAACCAACCAAGGATTTTAACCAGTGTGCCCTTTCTTATTTATATACAATACAACAAAGATATATATATATATGTACAAATATATAGCTTATATACTTATATTGTTTTATGTTATCATTTTCCAAACAAAAATATATGTGTACACACCAATATTAAATTAAAAGATGAGCAAATTATTTCCAAATCTTAATAAAATTATACATATCAATATTTCATCAAATTAAAAAAGAAAAATATTATAGCATATTAAATATAAATAAATAGATTTAATGTAAAATATATTTATCAAGAGATTTTAATATGGGTTAAGTATTAAGAATGATACAAATAGTATATATATATATATATATTATATATATATATATATATATATATAAAATTTTTATTGTATATAATTACTGTATGTATGCGTATAATTTTTAATTAGTGTGCATATTAACTTTTTAAAATATACAAATATAAATACATATTTAATTATATATCGAATTGACAACGGTTCAACCATTGAACCGTGAATCAGTTCATTCACTGGTTCAATAACTAGTTTAGTTTTCAAAACATTGGTTTCAAGTTAGACCAACCTTCAGAGGAATTTAGTAAGACAAAAAAAAAAATCAAGGGTATTTCAATACAGGAATAAACTTTAGGATATAAATTATATTTTACCCTATAAGGTCTTCTAACTGAATGGTCATATGATGTACACATGAGGGTGATCTGTGTTTCATTTAAAAGCAAAATTGAAGTTTTCAAGTTACACCAAACTTCAGGGATTTAGTGAGACTAAAAAAAAAAAAACTTCAGAAGATAATTTGATATTGAAGTAGATATCAATTCTGTAAATTGTAGTTTACCTTATTAGTTGTTACTTACTACATTAAAGACCTGGGGTTACTATGACTTTGAATTGAAGCATACATGTTTAGGACATGCCAAAACATTACCATCTTTATATATGTCATTGTATAATACCCAGTTGTTCCTTTCGTTTGGTGTTGCATATTCTTTCCATTTTTTATTCTTTAGATATCTATTATAAGTGTTGTTGTCAAAAGGATTTCCCTAGTGTTGCTTGAACATATTAAAAGGTTAATTCTCTTAGTCAGTAAAGGTTATTTGCCTTGTGTTTTTGTTTCTTTGTTCAACAAATTATGAACTGATTCAGTCTGCATGTTCAATTAACTTCCTAATACAAAATGTTTATTAAATTCTAGATATTTTGAAATTCATATAAATTGCACACTGGCAAGCTTAGTTCCTTTAGGTGTTCTGCAACTCCTCCCAAATAAGGAGATTTGGCTTTCGAAGGTAAACAAGCCAAAATAGAATTTAGGAGAATAACGTTTGCTTTTAGCATTGAAATCGACCAAATCTAGCCAAATCTCGACCATGTCGTGGACATGCTTGGAAAGAGCTTTCTGTTGACATATTTTGGGTCCCATAACTCTTCCCGGATAAAAATATGTAGCCTTCGAAAGTGAACGAGTTAAAATAACGTTTACGAAAAACATCGTGTTTTGGCCTTGAAATTGGCCAAATCCGGCCAAAGCCTGATCATGCTGTCAACATGCTTGGAAAGAGTTTTCTTTTGATATATCATAAGTTTCGTAATTCCTCTCGGATAAGAAGATATGTCCTTCGAAAATGAATAGACCAAAACAGCATTTATGAGATACATCCAGTTTTTGCCTTGAAATCGGCCGAATTTGGCTAAACCTCGTCCATAATGATGATATGCTCGGAGTGAAATTTCTGTTGATATGTTATGGGTCCTGTAACTCCTTCGAGATAAGAATATGTGGCCTTTGAAACTAAACGGGCTAAAACAACGTTTATAGAAAACATCATGTTTTGACCTTGAAATCTGCTAAACCTATACAAAACCTGACCATGCCATCTGGATGTTTGTAAAGAGCTTTTTGATGATATATCATCAGTCCCATAACTCTTTTCGAATAAGAAGATGTGGCTTTCGAAAATGAACGGGTTAAAATAGCGTTTAGGAGAAACGTCTAGTTTTCGCCTTGAATTCAGCCGAATCTAGCAAACACTGACAATGCCGTTGTCATACTCGGAAAGTGCTTTCCATTGATATATCATGGGTCTTGTAACTCCTCCCAAATAAGATGTGGCTTTCAAAAATGAATGCACTAAAATAGCATTTACGAAAAATGTCGTGTTTCTACCTTGAAATCAGTCGAAACCCGACCATACTATCGACATGCTTGGAAAGAGCTTTCCTTTGATATATTGTAGGTTTGATAACTTCTCCCGGAAAAGAAGATGTGACCTTCATAATTCAACGGGCCAAAATAACTTTAACAAGAAACGTATGGTTTTTGCCTTGACATCGGCCAAATTCGGTCAAATCCCGACCATGCAGTTGACATGCTCAGAAAAAGCTTTAACTCCTCCCGGATAAGAATATGTAGCCTTCGAAAGTAAACGGACTAAAACAACATTTATGAAAATGTCATGTTTCAACCTTGAAATCGATTGAACCCAGCCTAAACCTGACCATGCCGTCAACATTCTCCGAAAGAGCTTTCTTTTGATATATCATTGGTTTTGTAACTCTTCCCAGATAAGAAGATGTGACTTTCAAAAGTGAACGGGCCAAAACAGTATTTATGAGAAACGTATGGTTTTCACCTTGAAATTGGCCAAATCCAGCCAAACCCCGTCCATGATATTGACATGCTCGAAAAGAGCTTTCCGTTAATATATTATGGGTCCCGTAATTTCTCTTGAATAAGAATATGTGACCTTCAAAACTGAATAGGCTAAAACAACATTTATGAAAAACGTTGTGTTTAGCCTAATCCAATCGAAACCTTATCACGCTGTCGACATGCTCGGAAAGAGCTCTTCGTTGATATATCATAGGTTCCATAACTCCTTTCGAATAAAATGTGGCTTTTGAAAATGAACGGGCCAAAATAGCGTTTAGGAGAAACACCTGATTTTCGCCTTCAATTCGGCCAAATTTAGCCGAACACCAACCATGTTGTTGACATGCTTGGAAAGAGCTTTTCTTTAATATATCATAGGTCCAGTAATTCCTCCGAGTAAGAAGATGTATAGCCTAGTGATTCGCCAACTAAATTTGGAATTCGACTTAGAGGGGAAGAGAGACGTGGAGGAGGGTTGTAGGGACTGGCAAGTGATGACAGTGCCTGCACCGGCGATAACGGCGGGTGAGAGTAGGGGAGTTGAAGCCATTGGTGTTATTCGTTGGAGATAGAGAATTAGGTGGCACTGGTAGGTAAATTAATATTTTTCATTTTTTGATTTTTCTGTAATCCTATTCGATGAAAGATGGATGTGGGGACCACTAACTTAGTGGCCATGATCTTGCCACGTGTTTTGGTCATAAACTCCTCAATCATTTTTTATTGATTTTATTTTTTTAATTATCAACCATTTTTTATTTTGGGAGGGCCACTCCAGTAAAAAAGAGAAATCAAAGTTTATTGAGAGGCCCAATGCTTTAGTGGGTTCAAACACCCATTCAATGGGAAGTGGGTTGTCTGGGCATTACAAAAGAGATTGTAACATAAAGCAAAAAATTAAACAATTAAAACTAGGAGATCCATTAGAAGAAGGATTACTCAATATATTAATAAATGACCAAGATATATCTTCATCTGAATCAGAAACTGAACCATATCAAATTAACAACATAGAAGAAAACTCTGATACTGAATCAATAGGAAGTAATAAAGAGTGTTTAAGTCCTGAATTATGCGATTGTTCAAAATGTATAAAAACTATAAGTCCAGAGTTAGGCCCAATAGACCATCACATTTTTTTCTTAAATGATTTTGGACACTTTAATCCCTTAAAGTTCTATTTCATTTGTGAATTTCATTTGTAAATTATGGTCATATGCATGATTCTTTGTGATTCATTATTTTTCTATTTGTTAGTCCTCAAGTTTAATTTCTAAATTTATTTTGATTTTTCTTTTTTAAAGTTTGAAAATTCCTTCTCACTGTTTGTTTATATATATGGATATAAATTTGTTGATATTGATGTAAGACTTAATGTTCTCTAGTAAAAAGAAATTTAGATCAATTCAACTGTTGAATTGTAAATAATGATTATATATGTTGATCATGCATGACAAATTTTAAAAATTTTAAATAACTACAAGTGTTTAATAAAATAGGTCATATTTTATTTTGTTTGAAAGTTGAAGTGATTATTTAAGCCTTTTTTTATGGTGATATAAATAAGGTACTTAATAATATATTAGTTTCAATTTTTTTTTAAATGTAAAAATTTAGATTGAGGGAAAGTCTTATCTCAATTTAGAGTCAGGGCATGCCCCGAGCTCATTGAGATTAATTAGTTTATTTTGCAGTTAAAAAAATCTTTTAGTAAAAAATTTTCTCTTAACCATTTTTCTTGTAAGCTTTTCTAAAATCAAATTAACCTCATATAAATATGCACAATATGTACTAGAATTCAATGCCTAACTAACCAATTGATTATATGTTTGGCAAGTGGCAACGGGCAAGAAATCAAATTATATGTTTGGGTAAACAAATTCGAATGTTAACACCCAATATAGTAACCGGAGTAATTTTCGTCCATATTGTCAGTGTTAATCAATGTATTATCATATAATTTTTAATAAATTTGATTATAAATAAAATTATTTAAAAAATTAAACTCTTTTAATGATATGACAGTACGATTATATAATAGTGTAAAAAAAACTATACACTTACATTGGATAAAATTAAACTAGTAAATTTACTTTCTTAAAAACAACTGTATCAAATGTTTCTGTACAGCAAAAACACAAAACACAACACTAATAAACACCGCTGAATATAAATAACCACCAATATATAGGTTGCCGAGACTGAAAACTAATAGAATAGGATCTACATTAAGTGCTAGTTGAAATCCACTTGAATCTCATGGGAAGGCACAAGGTGGCCTAAAAACCCTGTTCCCATCTTGAGTGAACCGAAAAGAATCCATTTTCATCCATTCATACCAAATACATGGCATTGTATAGTTCTTCTTCCCAACTGTTTTCCATCTCAAACAACAACTTGATTGCATTTTATAGAATATTAGGGTTTCCTTCTTTAAGAAATTAGACAGTAATAGTCAAGTTTGCTCATCCGAATAGATACCATGCAGCTTATTGTATAGTGGCAGCACATGCACAGCATCAACCTCGTAGATGAAAATTTACACTCACATAACCATAAAGAGTTTCCTTCAAAACCTAGTACATAGTTGCCGTATCAAACTAGAAGGCTACTACTAATATTAAAGTTGCCGTTGACAGAATCCATATTACAATAATAGTCGTTTTTTTTTTTCTATGTATGCAATAACACATTACATTAATAGTAAATACTTTCTAAAAATATAAAGAATCATAGTTTAATTTTGATCAATTTTTAGTATAAAAATGTTTCACACTATCATTAATCATGTGTTGATACACCATTAGAAAAGTTTGACTATAATGATAATTTTTTAAAAAACTAACACTTTTAATGATATGGTAATATATGATTAGATGGTAATACAACAAAAAATTTACATGATCAAAATTGAATTCAAAGAAAAGACCAATTAATAATTACAAAATTATTGCAATATTGACATTTCAAGAGTCACATGTTCTCCAACTCTTTGTGGACTAGAATCCCAAACATGCTGGGGGAATGCTCTTATTCCGCAACTATTACAATAACCCTAACCACCCCATAGTACATGTCTAATTAGGAGCCACCAAGCACGTGGCCACTAAACGATCTTTTCTGATTCCACCATTTGTTAATTATGTCCGCTGACAAAACTTTGCTGATTAAAATCATAGTTGGCTTCTGAAACTGTCATCTAAATGCCAAAAATTTCAGCCATTTGCTAAAGTATTTTTTAAACCACGTTCACATGATCCCATAAGTAAAACAGCGTGATACTTTAATATAGATGGATATCTTCGAAGCAGTGCAGATTTTATCACATGCCTTGTTTAATATAGAAATGGATTCTATATCATGTATTTACAATGAAGGCGTGGATAAGGTTAGGGTGTTATTTAGGTTTCTTGTCATATCCCATTATCATTTAAGAGCATATATATATATATATATAAAAGGTTTTTTCCTAGTACAATTACAGCATAAAGTTTCTCATGGTTTAAAGCTCTCACCACCTAATTTTCGGGATTACAAGGAGCTGCCACAATCATCTATCATTTTGAATATCAATTACAAAATGTATCCTATGTTATTACTTAAGTCATTATCATTATATATATATATATATATATATATATATATATATATATATATATATATATATATATAGTATCAACAATGATTGTTGACTAGTATTAATTAACAGATTCTTGGAACCTAGCACGTTTTTAATTAATCATATTATGACTGCAAAAACTTAACCTTTTGAAGATAAAATATAGGTGAGAGAAAACTAGTTGCATCTTCCCTTTTTCCTCTTTTCGGTCCTAATTTCAATGCTGGTTTGGCAAACACCATGTTTTCTCCCCTTTCAGTAACTTATTTTTGAGCATTGCCTTGCAGTCATTTGATTTAATTTCAATGTTTCATGTAGCTATTTTCCCATGGAAAAAGCTTAAGGAGAAGATTCCTCATACTTCAATAGTCCACTACTCTAAAACATGTGTCTCGGTGTTTTTCCATTAGAAATTAACTTTTCTTGGCAAAGGCCGCCAGAAAAAGAATCAGAAGGAGATGATACAGAAGGAGTAGCGCATGAAATATAGCAAGCTATGGAACAACTCATTCATCCTAGAAAAGAAATAGAGGCTTAGGGTGGTTGGTGGAGTAGGGGATATCGATTTGACAACGAGCCTTCAGTAAAAGGACGCAAGTAAAGCGTGCTAGAAGGGGGAGAAAATTGACGACAATGACAAGATCCTTTTGTGACTGCCATAAACTATATAATATGATAATATATAATATGAGGGACCCTTAAATAGCGTCACCTAAAATATGATACATTGTATAAAGTTATTTTAATTTTAAAAAAAATTATCAATATTTTAAAAAAAATACAATGTTTTAAGGTAAAATTATTTAAAAAGTTTACAATTATTTAAAGATACTTTACTTTAAAATAATATAACTTTATTAAAAATACTTATAATTTTATTAAATAAATCACAGACACATGATATGTCATTTCTAAGATAATGCACCAAGCAAAACTCTGAAAACAGCAGACACGATTATGTAAACGGAAAGAAAACAAAAGTGAATCTGAAGTGTACTAGGGTGTAAATGAACATTATATTCAGTGAATTTTATTGTATGTCTGCATGCGTTTTTATTCACCTGAGCTGAAGTTTCTACTGTCACTTTGCATGGCATTGAACAGTTTTTTTACGACGAAGAAGATCTGGGTAAAGTAAACAAATGGATCATGACAATTTATAATTTGTTTTTTTAAATAAATAATTAATTTTTATAATTTTTTACTATTTAAATTTTGATATTTATAATTTTTTATTTAAATATTAATTTTTATAATTTTATTTATTTAAATTTTTGATCATTTTTGTTAAATTATTAATTTTTATATTTTTTATTTATTTAAATTTAAATTTTTATATTTTTTATTTATTAAGTTATTAGTCTATATTTTTTATAAAAAATTAAATTTAAATCAGATAAAATTATAAAAAATATTTTTTTTTCAATACAATTTTGACCACAGTCATCATTGACTCATTGGCACTTAGGGAAAAAAAAAGTGTACAAATAAAGAGAGATTTGAGAGAGAGAGAGAGAGAGAGAGAGAGAGAGAGACGGGGGCGAATCGAAAGAGGGGGTGAAAAGTGAAAACGGACTTCTTTGGATGCTAGAGAGTGGGTGACAGTGATGTCACATGAAGTCCCCTGTCAAACACTTAAAAAGGGTGTAGTAGTGAGTGAGGACCCTGCAGATCCCCCTTCCCCTCCTTCCTTTGTCATGAACAAGGAAATCGACAACGTCCCATTCACGAGAATGACCATTTCCAACTCTCCTTGTTTTCTTCTACTCTTCTTTCTGTTTGTCTTCTTTCCCTCTTGGAATGTGGGTTTGATTCTCTTTCTTTTTTTATGCATACTTTGTTAAGTTCCAGTGGATTTTGTTCAGCGTTGGTCTACTGATTGATGAAATCAGCATAAATCATTACCTGTTCTCTCTTCAAAGCACTTGCAAACATCTTTGCTCAACAGTACAAAGGTATGATTCCAAAGCAAGCAACAAACAATTGGATTAAAAAATGGTAAAAAATGTAAGCAGAGAATCCCCCCCTTTATTTTGGTGGCCCATGCTATTGCCTGCAATCAGACACCAGCAAGCATGGTTTCACTTCTCATAAGTCATTACCCATTTTCAAGAAAGCTTGCTTGCTATATTAATTTAACTTAAAAAAAAAAAGGTGACTACTGACTGGCCACTAGCCCTTTATTCTTTTATATAAAAATATTCAAGCCCCACCAGAAAATTTCTACTTGATATATCCTATTTTATGCATCAAGTTACCAAAACATGGGTTTTAATTTAAGAACTCATTTAAGTATGGTAATAAATTGACACCCTCTTGAACATTTCATCCGGAAAACTACATTCCAATTTTGAAACTCTCCCTTTTGCTTCAATTGAAATGTTGCTGCTCCAACCATGGCCAGAACCCAGATTGATCATCGATGCCACAGAACATGTTGCTTAAGCTCTCTTCTTTGACCATGTGATCAATCTTTTGGCATTGGAGCTCTGGCCTTGAGGAAGTTTGGAAAAGCTGAGCCACTCCTGCAGGCCTAGAAGAAGATGGAAAGAGGGTTCTGCTGGTCTGCTGTGTGGATAGAGGACTGTCAATGGCTGGTGTCCTTGAGATATCCAACTTAATGTCTGAGCTGTTCTCACTTCTATTGCTGCAGGAGCCCTCTGTTTCTTTATTGAGGTTGATAGATTCAGTTGGCTCTCTACTTTTCAGTGCCATTATCTGCAGCATTGACAGCAGTAAAATTATCTAATCCGGAAAAGGCACTAATAATATGCAGGAAAGCAGGAGCATAAACACCCCCAAAAAAGCATGTCAATGTGAAAATTTGATAAAATCTCTAGAATATAGTAGAAACACAGGAAACTATGCAAGCGAAACAGGTCATTGAGTGGAAACTGATCTCAATTAAGTTACGTGGATGAAGGAAAAAGCAGCTTTGTAGAAAGTTATCATCAGTTCGAGAAGTGGATGAAAGGAAATAAAGGTTTATGATGTAACTATGAAAAAGTCAAAGAAAGCATAGATACTCAGAAAAGAATGATCATGATTACCAAGCTTTATTCTATTTCTACAGAATCAAAACAACCTCATATAGCAGAACTTGAGCATCTATCTATTTCTTCATCGGTTTTTCCTTTCGTACAAGAAAAATTATTCTTCTGTTCCCACATAAACAACAAGAAGAAAAGAAAACTTGGTACTTTTCTGTATTAAAAAAAACTTAAAAAAAGGAAAAATCATGTCAAAGTAAATAGGCGACTAAAGCATCATCTAATTGGATTACGACTTAGAAGTTTAGAAGCAAGAAAATTACAAACCTCTGTCTGAAGTTTTTGGTTCTGAGCTTGAAGTGCATCATTATCTGCCTTGACAGCTTCATACTGTCTTTTGAGAAGATCGTAGTCCTTCTCCAACTGCTTGGTCTTCCACCTAGCCCTCCTGTTCTGGAACCATATAGCAATCTGCCTAGGCTGCAGCCCAAGAGCCCTTGCCAGCTGTATTTTCCTCTCTGGCTCAAGCTTGTTCCCCAACTCAAAGCTCTTTCTCAAGTGTCTTCACCTGTTCCATGTTAAGCCTCCTCTTCTTCTCCCCTGCCTGCGATCCATCATCAGACAAATCTTCCTCAGCATTAGCTTCTTCTCCAAGTTCAACTCCTGAAAATGACATAGATCTCTTGCCCAGAAAGGATGCTCCCCCTGCATCAACATTTGAACACCCAGTATTAGGCCCCAGAATATATGGTGTTTCTGTGAGTGTGTACCTGTGTTTGTGTCTGTGTTTTTAGCGAAATTGAAGAGAGTACCATGGTACTCTTGAGGTGCACACGAGGTTAGAATCAAGTTGAGCGAAGGTGGGGCTTGATGATGATCCTCTTGGTGAGGGGTTTGTAGCATGAAATTTGCTGGGAAGAAAGCCATCTCATTGCTAGCCTATAGGCCTGCCACAAATCTTCAAGGGCTTAATGATGTTCTGATCGCCACGTTGAATGACGAGAAGATTACTGAATACTGATGCAGTGATGTTCTCCAAGGTTAAGTCCAGCTGATTGGAAGATGCAAGAATGACAAAGAGACTAAGGTCTACCGCACAGCATATCTTTCTGCTATGAAAAATTGATCTGAAGGATGGCTTATATATATACCTTAACAGTTTTGTTCTTTTATATCAATATTTGGAAAGGAAAGGAAGTTGAGAGAGAAAGGGGAAAGGGAAAACGGGGAGAAAAGAGAGGGGGAGGGGAGAGATGTTTGAATCTATAGTTCTACACATCAACTTCAATATATATCACTGATTTTTCTTTTCTTATTGTATGTAGTTAAGTTACTACTTACTAAGTTACTATTGTTATATAAAAAAGAAACTCCAATTTATTTTATATATACATAAAAGGGAAAAACAATGAGTTAAGCATTCAAAAAGAGAAAAAAACTGCAGGTAATTAGATGTTAAAATGACGTTTAGCGTTTAGAACAAGAATAAAGAAAAAATTGTGTTTAGAAAGGAGAAAAGAAAGCTAGCTAACTTCTCTGCTTCAACTTATTGCTTGTCTAATATTCCAATGGAGTGCGTGCATGTGTAAGCTCATAAGTTGCAATTATTTTCCTAATGATCATAAACTAGTTTCTCACTTAGGAGACAAGCAGTGGGGTTTATCTTTACAAAGAAAGTTGTCTTTAAATATAGTGATGGAATTGGCATTGCAGGTAGACTCTTTTCATGTTCCTTGATTCCATTGTTAAAGGCAAGGAAATGGATATTCGTATATTATGATTCTTTAATGTGAAGTGGGTGAGGAATTCAGAGAAAAAACGAAATGCTCCTAATGATTTGTTGATAAAATCATAAACAAAGGCCAGTAGATGGGGGCAGGTGTTCTTGTAGAGAGGGAAAGGAGGGGGGGGGGGGGGGAGGGGTTTCTTAGGAAAAGAAACTTACATGGGGTGGTGATATTTGTCTTAATTTTGTGAAGAAAGAGGTTACTTAAGGAAAAAGAGAAATGAGTTGGCTATAACTTTACGTCCAAAATGGATTGTGTTTAAATTTTCTGGGGGAAAGAGAGAGAGAAGAGGGGCAGGAATCTAGGGGATGGGTCCAATGAAGAGGGGCAGGGTTTGCTACCAAACCCACCAACAGGTATCGTGCATTAGGACGAAGCTCTTTCGCATCAACCATTATCCCTTGCATCAGTTTCAGCCCAGCCCCTATCTGATGCCTTTGTGTGTATTCGTATGTGATAAGGGTTGAAAACCCAATTAGCTAAGCCTGCTCTTATTACCCTACCAGAGCTGCTCTTCTTGTCCTTTTCCCCACCTTATATATGTCCACACTCCCTCTGCTCCTCTCACTATAGCGACTGCCAACTCCCTTCCAAATGGTCTGCAGTACATGCCCATGTATATATATATATATATATCCTCTTCTAGCCCTCTCAGTGTCTCTCTCTCTCTCTCTCTATCTTCCCTCCCTTGCTCAAGCTTCAACACAATATAAATATGCATACAGTAGAATAAACAATTGCAGTGATCTCTTAAAACCAAAACCAAACATCTTGCATGCATTTTGCAGCTCATCATCTAGTTTGCTCTACATATGTCAATTTGCTTAACGTTTAACCATACAAGAGAAGTCAAACATGAGTCTATTTGGATACCCCTTTAACTAAAGATGCCCTTTTTTTTTTTTTTTTTTAATTGTTTTAGTTTAGTTTGGCTTATATGGTAAAAGGCAATTTACAAGAAATGTAAGACTTGGCTATATGAGAAAGAGACAGAGAAATAAAGCAGCAACATTTACTGCCTCTCTTGCAAACTGCAGTATCTTCCACTACAAGTTGATAGAGAGGGGGAGTTGAGGTGTGTGATGCACAGCCTCAATTCAATTTTGGAATTGGGGTTTTTCACATCAACCAGTGAAAAGGACATATACAACTTTGCTGTTGGGGATTGCTGTATTTTCTAATTTGCATACCTGTGGATGAAAATTAGTACCCAAAACCCATGCATGCATGACCCACAGATATATTGTCAATATGGGCAATGAAGCTTCATCTACACATTAAGAAGTAAAAAGTACACTCAGCTTCACTACTATTATTTTTTCCTTTATTATTCCTTCAACATGTCCTCTTTCTTGTATTTCATACACATATAGGACCCATGAAAGGAATTAATTAAATTTACAACAAATGGTCCCAAAATTAGTAGCTAAATCTGCCATAAACATGCACGGCCATAAGTTCTTCTTTCGTGACTTTTTGATAAGTCCATCAATTGCCTCAACATCTAGAATTGATGGCGTGATTTTGACACTAATAAAATGAAATATTTTTAAATAAAAATTAACTCTTGTACCGGACTCATACACAAAGTGACTTTTCTGTTTAAGCATCGAATTAATTGTAATGTAAAAATCATAATGATGTAAACTTTACTCTCTACATAAAAATAATGTACAAAAACTCAATAATTTTGTTCATTGACATGGTTTTTTTTTTTTTGGATTTTAAATTTAACCAAGCCTAAAATGATTATCCATTTCAAGTTTCAACAATTCAACATGCAGCATGTATATCCACTAAATTTCCTTTGTACACGGCAAATACAAGCTCAATTTCCACTTTATAAATTACCAAAAGGATATGTAATTAATAGATGGTGATAAAAAATTTTTTTGGAAGTAATTAGAATTAATCTCATGGAATGTTTGAGCACAAAAAGGGGGAGGGGTTGTGATTTCGTGTTGCTTATTTCTTTGATTTTTTTTCTTTATTTCTTTCCATTAATGCAAATACATGCACGGGAGAGGACTTTAGAGGAAGAATATACATGGGCATGGCCACTTAGTGTTTGTTCAGAGAGTGGCTTTTGAATTTTGACGGAGAAAAATCATGAGCAGCCTTATAATTCTAAGAATAAAACTTATTTTAGTTTCTGAAAAATATATTATTTATTAATTTTATTTTTTAAAAATTAATTTTATTTATCAAATTTTAAATTACCTATAAATTTTATATTTTTATTCATTTTAATTTTATAATTTAATTTTTTAAAAGGATCAAATTATTATAAATTTAAAATTTTAAAAATTAAATTGATAAAATTAATTTTTTAAAAAAATAAAATTAATAAATAATATATTTTTAAAAAATTAAAATTATATTTAATTCTAATTATAAAAAACAAGAATGCGGATGAATATAGTCTTTGAGAAAAGGTACTTGAGAAGGACTCAAGAATCCGTGTATTGGTGATGATGGGACATGGATAGGGTCCCACTGAAATACTGATTTAATATTTAGCCGAAGACAAGCAGCTCTCACTGCTTCGCATGCCTTTATTAGTTGGAAACTGAATGAGTGCCCCATTGGCATTGGGTGGATCCATGTTCCTTAGCCTCTCTCTCTCTCTCTCTCTCTCTCTCTTCTCAACTTAAAAAATTAAAAATAAGAAATACCTTCAAATTTTAAGTGAAAAAAAAGAAAAGAATAGCTAATGAATCCTCTCCTCCACATGCTCTTATGCTTCTGGTTTGTTCAGCTTACTCAAATCCCATGTGCTACCTTTGCTTGACATCTCTCTCATGAGAGAGTTGTTTCGTTTTCTATTATTCCTTTTCGAATTTTCAAATGTTTTGGGTTTTGAGATTTTCTTTGAGAGAGATATATCATTAATGCATTGACGGTGATTCGTCAACTACTGGTCCAGTTTTTTTTTTTTTTAAAGAAAATTTCTTTTAAATATTTCCTCGTGGCCATGTTTTTGTTTCACTTTCTTTGGGGTAAAGATGGCCCATACATCAGAACCGTCCATTGCGGAGGACACTTCCTGGAATGGGTGCACCTTGAAAATGCCATTTATTTGAGAGACAAAGAAGCTACGAGCCTTTACCAAATGGAGATAAAATAAAATAAAACAAAATAAAGCTAAAGGAAAAGGTTGGGAGAGAGAGAAAGGGAGAAAGACTGAGAGAGAAGGGAAAAACAGAAGAACATCTTTTTTTTCCTCCCTTTTTTGTTGAATAGGAACTTTATAATTCTAAATACTTAAATTAGTAGGTTAAAACTAATGCAATATTAGTAAGTTAAAGCTACTGCAACATTTACAATAATCTTTTATTGAATATTTTATTGAAAAATGTTGTCTATGTTGTTTTTAAGAAAGAAAAAAATATTATAAAGAATTGTAATGAGTTTTTCTTTTGAAAAAAAAAAAACATTTCATTTGTAACCCGACAAATGGCTGTTGAATAATTATATCCATGTTTTGAGTGCCATATATATGAATGTTAAGTGACTGTAATATTTCATAAAGAAAGTGGAAAAAAAGTGCATGTAATATTTGATATAAATAGTTTATGAAATTTTTAATAAAAAAAATAGAATTTGCCTACTATACAAAAAAAAGGTTATTGTTCATTCTTGTCTTAGTTTTGCTAATGATTATCTTCTGCAAATAAAATTTCTGCATTTATTTATTTTCTTTTGATTGAGGACATGACAATCACCATATTTGAATAGTAATTTTTAAAGAATGAATTTCTATCTTCCCTGTGTGTGTGTAAAAGTTGCAAAATTGGGGCTGATGCAATCAACTCGGCAAATGTACAAGGAACAAGTTCCTTTTTGCTTTTGCACTGTCAACAATTTAATTAATACAAAAAGGCCATTAACCTTCTTAGCGGCAAAAAGAAAGGAGGGGCAGGAAAAAAAACTAAAAAAGACAGAATTGACATGCCAACTACTTGAGAATAGATAGATTACCTGCACCAAAGCATAAAATGGCAAGCGTGCATCAGCGCCAGACAAGCTTTGATTTTTCTCTAATTTACATTTTACAACACCAACTTGGACTATAAATTTCATTGTTCTTTCATTGCATGATCCTTATGACAAGAAAGAAAATATTATTTATAGATTCATATGAATTCCAATTTCCAACAGACAGAATCTTTTCTTGTTACCATAGATAACCACAACAATGTCCATATTACTTTCCCATGCGCTTTTTCATGACTACTGCAGCAAATAACTTGTCTAAGTTCACTAGAGGTAGAAGTGAAAATCTCAACTTGTCGTAGAAAATAACACAAGACCCCATCCTTATGTTACTTTTGTCAGACACTAGAACCATTTCATCATATTTGAGCATTTCGAAAGGAAAGTTAAACCTTTCATTTATAAGGCTCTTGTACCCGAACTTCACAGGCCTATCTTTAATAAGCAATCTTGGTAGGTTAAACAATCTCCGAATAAATATTGTCCAAAAATCAGGTGGCTTTGTAGATCTCACCTTTGTTTCCCATTTATCTGCTCAAGTTTATTATCCTTCATTCCTCTCACTTCTAATTGAGGAACAACATATTAACCGGCACCATTTCCTTGCATCCCTAACCAGGCACTAGTGAACCTTTGGTTAATTCAATCTCACAGCACAGACACAGCCTTGAAGATTAGCTCCAGACTACTTATGGAGTTCTACATGCCAGTGTACTGCAATTTCCATACAGCTACCTCAAGCGTTTGCTTCACACCCAACCCAACAAAGAAAAAACTAAAAGATCAATTACATGATCAACAGGGTTTGAGCATGATCCAATCTATTAAGCAGCTAAGAACACAAGATTAAGTCTCAAGATTGATCTCAGCATATTGTAATCACTAATTGACTGAATAACAGTGACTACAAAACTTAGCATTATATGCACCTATAGCTTTCTGTTGTGCTGTCAGTTTACATTATATAGAACACAGACACCCACAAAGTGGGAGAAAAAATGAATGAATTTGAATATGGGATGCACCCTTCTGTGGATTAGAAAGAAACATACATTATCATTCGCACCAGCTCTCCATACTTCACGTGTTCTTCTAATTTCCAAGGAAAGTGTGGTCATGTACAAGTTAAAATATCACCAGAATAGATCTCCCAATCTTTAGCCAAAATGAAATCCCGAGGACTTGAAGGAACTTGTAGACAGATTTGGCAGTTTGAGAGTTGCAATAACACCGCCAGCTAGAGCACAGAGGGAAGCCAAAACAAAGGCAGGAATATTGCCACCACCAAAGAGGGCATCCCATGGACCCGCACCAAGGGATATAATCATCTAAAGAAACCAAAAATACATCAAAACAGCATTCACGACATTGACAAGAAATTCAAACTTCAGAGTAAAATATGTCTTGACTCCACCAGTGAGGGAAGGAGAATCAATATGGCCAACTATTACTAAAATATAAACAGTGATTGTTTTGCCATAAAATGCAACAAGCTCCATCCAGATACCACAGATGTAAAAAACAATTGAATATGAAACTAATAGCAAATGAAAGGAAAGGAAAATAATGTCTGAAGAATAGAAGGATAATTTGATGGACCCGTAATCAGCAAGGTCTATTCAAGAAGACAAAGGAAGAAGCTGATGAAAGTGCATGAGAGAAGAAAAAGGGGAGCAGCAAGGGAAAATTACAAGCTGAGAGGGAAAAGAAGACAAAAGAGGAGTTAGTTAAGGGTAGTGGAGTAGGGGCTGGACCACAAGAGGGGGAATGGGTTGAGCAATACGAGCAACCCAATGGGCAGAATGGGAGTGGTGGGGACCAGAGGGCAATGATAACTGGTAAAAAGAAGGAAGGAACAAAAGGGGGAGGAGCGGACGGAGAGGAGGCAGAGAAGATTTTTGAGGATTGAGGAGATTGAGTGAGTGGAGAGGACTGGAGTATTTTTCCAGGAGGGTACCTTGTTGATTTTTGGGGTGTTTTCTGGGTTTTGTGTTCTGCTGTTAGTAGGAAATCACTGGTTTACTTACCAGAACTAGTTGTCTGTGTGTAAGGAACTTAGTCTCCCATTTTGTGAATATATATAAATTCCAGTTTTAACATAATTCCACCTAGGTTCCTTTTAACAAAAAGTTATCCACTATAGTTACACATAGTAGTTATATTTTAGATATAATGTGGCTTTTCAGTCGTAAAAAATTTTAATTATTCTGTTGTGAAAATAATTGAACTGGAATTTTATCCAAAAATATAATGAGGAAGAAATCAGGGGAGAAAAAGGTGTTGGTGGAAAAGGAAAGATCAAAAACACAAATTGCACGTCATTGGTATTGCAATATGAACAGACAAATATACCAGTGGTATCAAGCTAAACACAATCAAGAAACGAGATGATTTTATCAAAAAAACGAGATTTTGCTACTCCCAAAGGATCTGCTCTCCAAGAAAGGCAGAGTAACAGACAGCAATACTTAAGAAGAATAAAACTACCTGAGGAACAACAATTGCAAGATTTAGAACTCCTATAGCTAATCCTGCACAACCAAGCAAAGGCCTTGAAATCAGAAACTTAACTGACTAAAAATTAAGCATATCATCTATATGCAATACCAACCTTGGCCTCCACCTGAATCAGCAGTCAACTCTGCTGTCACAGCAAAGGGAACACTATAGGTAATCTGCCAAAGAACATGAGAAATTTATCCTGTCATGAACTTCCATAGACATTAATGGAACTAATGTTATGATTGGTTGAGAGGATTGGGAAGGAAAAGAAGGAAAGTGACAATGCAACAAATATAATTTAAATGTGGCAATGCAGCAACTGCTGATACTTACTGCAAGGGGAAACCCAAGAAGAACAAACACAACCAAGGAAGCAACCTTGACTGCTACACTTGCTCCAAGTACATGTTCTATCCCTTCAGAATTATCTTGGATGGAAACTAGACTAATGATAGCAGTGCCAGCCATGCAAACAAAGACAATAAAATTGCTCACTGCCCATACTAATCTTGCACCCATCCACTTACACATTGGTTCAATGAAAAAAGAGCTAATTCCCAGGACAACCTATCAAACCAGAAATGCAATGTCAGATTTATAATTATTTTACAGAAAAATATAAAACATTCCAGAAGGTCAATGGAAGAATTCATAATTGATATAGTATCTGTGACAAATCTCTTTTAAAGTAAAAAAAATGAAGCTCAATATTGAGTTCTTACAGAATTCAATAGCAAACCGAATGCACCTTCTCTAACACCTCGATCGTAAAAATCTACTTCAGAAGAGTTCCCTTTTGGATCCCCATGATAAACTTCTCTCCCCATCCAATCCGTATCAAACAGAAAGAAGGGAAACCATGACAACTGCAAGTAGAAATTGGGGCAGAGGAAACATAAGAAGGATCTTAAATGGGACGCATCAGCACAAGACTAATGGCATTCACAACCAATTTGAGAACACACATAACTGTGATGTCAGAAGAATTCTTTGCACATGAATACTGCAGTACCTACCCAAGTGAGAGCCATGACAACCAGCACTGAATGCATAGCAGGTGGCAAATGCCTTAAACTGGTCAACAAGTTTACCAATACTGCTCCAGGTCCATCCATGAAATTTTCAGTATGATCTTCCCCAGTTTTTAAATTCTCATGCTTTAGCTCTACATCCTTCTCAAAGCAATCCTCAGTTATTTTCCCCTTGTAGTCATTTATAACAGATAAAGGCTTTGAATTTGAAAATTCTAAACCATTTTGTTGTTGTTCATCCAATAAAGGAGCAGAATCTAATAAGCGATGATGTTGACTTGCAGCAAGTGGAACCTCATCAGCAAAGTATAGTGTTACCAGTGTGCATAACATCAGGAACAGCTGCCAGTATTGCATGATGAGATTTCAGCTATTAAAAGAAATGATATATTCATTGAAGGCTGTAATATGTTTAACAGCATATGATTGAAAAACTAGAGAAAGCTACAGGCCAATAACCTGAGGCCATAATGGCACCTGCCTTTCTCTAATAGTGCCTCTCTTTAGTTTAAAGAGTAAGGCAGGCAAAGATGATGTGGCCTCACAAGAGAAAATTAACAAAAGAATAAATAAATGAATAGATCAAACAACTAGTCAAACAAAAGTGAGCATGTCTTTTCAGTAATAAAAAGAAAATCGGCAATTCTAAGATTATTCATGCTTATGATCTCTGACAACTTATACTGGACAGAAAGTCAATTATGAAGGTGCAATGTAGTAACCCACCACAGCAACAAGGAACGCTGCCTTAAGATTGCCACAGGCATCACAGCAAGCTCTATTTGTCAGGAAAGGGAACCATCTGCTTAGGTAAGAAACAAGAAAATATTAATCAGCAGAAAATATAGAAAGAACTTCAATAGTAAAAAATATATAAACCATAGGCAGAGAGAAGGGGGGCTGTGGGGTGCCAAACTTTTGGAAATTTTGCTTAATTTATGTGTAATTTTTTACTTGGCACGCCCGAAATTTAAAAATTTTACATATAACTCCAAGTAAAAAAAGATAGATATAAATATATTACTGATAGGAAACTGTTTCTATTTCTCTGAACAAGAATCCAGAACTGGATTTACAAGGATGACTCTTGACTCACAGATATGTAAAAACTGGAAAAAAGATGAAATAACACAGAAAACTGAAATGAAAACCCAAGCTTTCGAGAGGCTTGGTCTCTCCTTTGCCCACTGATTTCCCCCCCTTCTACTTGGCTGCCTGCAGGTATATATAATCTGTTGCCAGATTCCTTTCTGCCGCTCCCTTCTCTCTCTCCTGGCCAGCTCAGCAGTTGGTTATGCAGTCCGTGTTTTGTCCCCCTTGTTGGCGTCCTCCACTGCTTCTCTCTCCTCCCTCCACGTCAGCTTTCTGTTAGGCAGCCCACATCCAGCAGAATCTTCCATACTGCTATTCTGTTGGGATTGCATGCTGACCCTTCCCCTCACATCTCTCTCTCTCCTCTCTATTTCCTTCGTGGATTTCACTGATTTTCCCCTGAATCTGTTTCTATGATATACCTTCCTAATGGGGGTCTAACAATACTCCCCCCCAAAAGCTTCACCTTGTCCTCAAGGTGAAATTCAGGGAAGTTCTCTTGAATGGTGACGAAGGGCTCCCATGTGTTTTCAAATTCTGGCAAGTCTTCCCAGCTAATCAGCACCTCCAGTTCCCCATTTGTAGCTGTTCTGACATTGAGCACTGCTGCAGGTTGCACTTTTCAGCTCCCATTCTTCTGTTAAGCTTTTGGGCAATGGTTGCTGGCTAACCATTCCTGCTGCTGATTTCTTTAATAAGGATACATGGAAAATCGGGTGGATTCGTGTGTAGTCTGGTAGTTTCAGCCTATAGGCGACTTGCCCTACTCTCTCCACTACCTCGTAAGGACCATAAAATCTTGGGCTCAATTTCTCATTAGTTTTCCTGGCTAGTGACTTGAACCGGTAGGGTCTAACTTTCAAATATACCAAATCGCCTTTTTGATAACTAACATCCCTTCTTTTCTTGTCCGCCTGCGACTTCATTTTGTTTTGTGCTATTAGCAGATTATCCCTGAGCTCGTCCAAGACCTTATTTCTGTCTGCTACCAGCTGATTGACTTCTTCAGCCATGGATGAATCCTCAGGGTGCCTTAGTAAAACCGGAGGCTCCCTCCCATATAAGGCTTTAAAAGGGGACATTTTGGCGGAACTGTTGTAGTTCGTGTTGAACCAGAATTCTGCCCAACTTAGCCATTTAGGCCACTGCTTAGGTTTGTTCCCCACGAAACATCGGAGGTAGGTTTCGAGACACCTATTCACCACCTCCATTTGACCGTCCGATTGAGGGTGATAGGCTGAGCTGAGTTTGAGGGTTGTCCCAGATAGTTTGAATAAGTCTATCCAAAATTGGCTGATGAATACTCGGTCTCTATCTGAGACTATTGAGGTCGGGAACCCGTGTAGCTTCACTATCTCCCTTACAAACATCTCAGCTACGTCTTTGGCCGAAAATGGGTGACACAGAGGAATGAAGTGGGCGTATTTAGTGAGTCTATCTACGACCACCATGATAGTGTCTACTCCCTGTGCCTTTGGCAAACCCCCTACAAAATCCATTGAGATGTCGCTCCATACTTGGGTTGGGATTGGTAACGGTTGTAGCAACCCGGCCGGAGATAAAGCCTGGTATTTGTTTCGCTGACATATATCGCAAGCTGCCACAAAACTTTTGATATCTCCCTTCATGCCCTCCCAATACAGCAATCCGGATATCCTCTTGTATGTCCTGAAAAAACCCGAATGACCCCCAAAAGGGGTAGCGTGGAACTCATGCAAGATGGAGGGTATCCTTGCCGAATTTCTTGACAATACTAATCGTCCTTTGTAGTACAGACAGCTCCCTTTCATCATGTACCCTGGGTGTGCCTCCTTGTCTGTCAACAAGTCTTGTATGATGGTTTTCAACTTGCTGTCTTGCTGCAGCTCTTCTGCACAATGTTCAGAATCTGCCACGTGAAAAGTGGAGATGGCACAGAATTCTTCCCTCCTGGATAAAGCATCTGCAGCTTTATTCTCTCCTCCAGGTCTGTACTGCACCTCAAAATCCAATCCCATTAGCTTGGAGGTCCATTTCTGCTGCTCTTCTCCCATTAGTCTCTGTTCAGTCAGGTATTTCAAGCTTTTTCTGATCCGTTCTGATCACAAAATGCCTCCCCATTAAGTAGTGCCGCCACTTCTTCACTGCCAGTACCACAGCCATCAACTCCCTTTCATATACTGACTTTTGTTGTGCTCTGCACGATAGTCCTTGGCTGAGATAGGCGACGGGTCTTCCCTCCTGCATGAGAACAGCTCCCAACCCCTTCCCTGAGGCATCTGTCTCCACCATAAATGTTTTGGAGAAATCGAGTACTACTAATACTGGTAGGGTTACCATTGCTGCTTTTAACAGTTCAAAGGCCCGCTGTGCTTCCTCATTCCATTTGAAAGCATCCTTCTTCAGTAGCTGCGTTAGGGGCTTAGCTATCTTGCCGTAATCCTTGACAAATCTCCTGTAGTACCCTGTCAGTCCTAAGAACCCCCTTAGCCCTTTTACATCTCGTGGTATTGGCCAGCCGGTCATTCCTTCGACCTTTGCAGAGTCGGCTTGGACTCCTTTAGCTGAAATGATGTGGCCTAGATATTCCAGCTTTGGCTGCCCGAAACTGCACTTCTTTCTGTTTAACAGCAGTTGATGTTCTCTTATCTGCTGCAAGACTAGCTTCACGTGCTGCAAATGTTCTTGTTTGCTGCCACTATACACTAGTATGTCATCAAAAAAAAAACCAGCACGAACTTCCTTAGGTAGGGCCGAAATACCTCGTTCATTAGTGCCTGAAATGTGGATGGTGCGTTGGTCAAACCGAATGGCATCACCAAGAATTCGTAATGTCCTTCATGAGTTCGGAATGCTGTCTTGAAAACATCCTCCTCTTTCATGCGGATTTGGTGATACCCCGACTTTAGATCAAGCTTGGAAAAAACCACCGCTCCTCCTAACTCATCCAGCAGCTCATCTATGGCTGGGATGGGAAACTTATCTGGCACAATGGCCTTGTTCAAGGCTCGGTAGTCTACACAGAAACGCCACCCCCCGTATTTCTTCTTGACCAATATAATAGGACTAGAAAATGGACTTGTGCTATGCCTTATTACTCCAGCTGCTAGCATCTCAGCTACCACTTTTTCGATCTCATTTTTCTGATAATGGGGATACCTATAGGGTCTTATGTTGGGCACTTGAGCTCCTTCTTTCAGTCTGGATAGCGTGGTCCTGCATCCTAGAAGGGGGTAGACCATATGGCTCCTTGAAGAGGTCCTGAAATATTTCCAGGATATGCTGCATTTCCTCCCAGTCATCATCGTCTGCTGGCTACTGGTCCTCCCGGGGGACATTTCTATGTAGAATCCCTCCTTTTCGTTATGTAAAGCTTTCATCATAGCCTTCAAGGATGCTGCCGACCGGGACAATGAGGAGTCCCCTTGTAACGTGACTAACTCTCCCTTTGATGAGAACTTCATTGTGAGCTCTTTAAAATTGGCCTTGATCTCGCCCAGCCCTTCCAACCACTCCAGTCCCGAGGACCACATCAGCTCCTCCTAATTCGAACAGGTAGTAATCAGCTACAATATTGAACCCCTGTACCAGCATATTCACTCCCTTGCATACCCCTTGGCATCTAATTTTATGCCCGTCCCCACCTCCACTATATATTCTGGTGTCCCTGTGGAAGGTAACTCCAACTCTTCCACTATCCTTTTTATCAATAAAATTACTGGAAGCTCCACAATCTACTAACACCACCACTCTTCTCCCTTGTATCTCACCCCACAACTTAAGGGATTTCTTTGAGGTTAATCCCATTATACTATTAATGGATAGCTGCAGCGCCTGATCTGCTCCCATTACCGCCCTTTCTTCATCTGCTTCTTCCTCGGGTCCCTCTCCCCAGTGATGTCAACTCCTCTTCTGTTCCCATCAATAATACACTCAGCTGTTTGAATTTACAGATATGCTCCGGACCAAATTTTTCATCACACTTAAAACATAACCCTTTCCTTCTCTTATCCCACATCTCTGCTTCCGTTAATCTTTTGAACCCAGTAGCCTTCTTTGGGAGACTGCTTCCTTCTGCTGAGAAGGATTCTGCAGCTTTCTGCCCCGTGAATCCAGCTTTGGAGGCAGTGGTGAGTCCCGAATTGCCTCTGGAGCCTGACTCATTACTGGAATGGGATTTCGCTCCTCCTTCCACCGCAGCTGTTCTGGAGAAATAAGGTCGGTTGAGACCTTTTGAGCTTGTCCCTCCTTTTCCTTTTCCTATGACCAGATCCCTTTCCTCCACCAGTAAGGCTAAGTCCATCAGTTCTGCCAAAGTTTCCACCCGGTGAAGCTTCATTTCAGCTCTCACCTCCTCCTTCAGGCCATTGAGGAAAATCCCTTTTAGCATGCTTTCATAAGCTACTGCCAACGGCACTGTGAGTAGCTCGAACTGCTCCCTATACTCCATTACTGAGCTTGATTGGTAGAGTCCCAGCAACAGCTCATATGGGTTCTGAGCTAGAGAGGGCTGGAACCGCCTGATCACCGCTGCCTTAAACTCAGTCCAGCTTGCCTGTGGACTGCGGGTTTCCCACCAGGAAACCCAGTTCAAGGCTCTCCCTTCCAATGCTACCATTACTGCATCTAGTTTCTCATGATCCTCCAGGGCATTTATTTGGAAATACCTTTCTATCTTATTTACCCATCCAAAGGCATCATCTCCTGAGAAGATTGGTATTTCTAACTTCCTCCCCCTTTCTCCCAATGTTGTGTTTCGAGTAGGTCCAGTGATAGTTCCACTAGAACCCGCTCTTCCCTGTAACTCTTCTTCTTCTTCTGTCACCATCCCCGCCAGCCTTCTGGTTGGCATGGCCTCCTTCCCTTTCATCCACTGCAGCATTTGCTGCTGCATCTGCTCCATTCTGCTGATTTGGGCCCCTCTTTCTTCTCTATCCTGCCGGGCTTCCATTCTCTCCTGTTGAGTCTCCATTCTCATTCTGTCCAAGTCATGCCTCAGCTGCTCCATTCCTTTCTCCAGCGTCTCTACCCTACTTTCCATCTTAGGCTTCAGCATTCACAGCTCCCAGGATCGGGAGCTCTGATACCACTTTGATAGGAAACTATTTCTATTTCTCTGAACAAGAATCCAGAACTGGATTTACAAGGATGACTCTTGACTCACAGATATGTAAAACTGGAAAAAAGATGAAAATACACAGAAAACTGAAATGAAAACCCAAGCTTTCGAGAGGCTTGGTCTCTCCCTTTGCCCACTGATTTCCCCCCCTTCTACTTGGCTGCCTGCAGGTATATATAATTTGTTGCCAGATTCCTTTCTGCCGCTCCCTTCTCTCTCTCCTGGCCAGCTCAGCAGTTGGTTATGCAGTCCGTGTTTTGTCCCCCTTGTTGGCATCCTCCACTGCTTCTCTCTCCTCCCTCCACGTCAGCTTTCTGTTAGGCAGCCCACATCCAGCAGAATCTTCCATACTGCTATTCTGTTGGGATTGCATGCTGACCCTTCCCCTCACATCTCCTCTCTCCTCTCTATTTCCTTCGTGGATTTCACTGATTTCCCCCTGAATCTGTTTCTATGATATACCTTCCTAATGGGGGGTCTAACAATTACAATATGAATTAATAGAAATAATGATAATTCCATTTATTTATTTAAGAATCACAATATTAAAATTCATGATACGAGTATTTCTTTCCTTGATATAATCTGTTTTCGACACCAAAAGAATAATTTGACAATGGAATACACTATCAGGTGGATATATTTACAACTGTAATATATTATCAAATATCAATTGAAAGATTTGAATAGTAAATTCAATGAGCAAGCTACAAAGCTTTTTTATATTGAGCACAACTGTACATCCTAAATATTCCTTCAATTCCTTTAGTATTGATTATATATCTACTATTGTTTAAAAACTTTATACAATAGATTTTTCTAAACCAAAAAATTCAATTGAAGTATGAATTGGAGCATTATGGACTTGATATAATGAAACATCTAGAACAGAAAATTTTAACTACTATTGCTAACTTTTGTCAAGGATAGGTAAAATATAGAATAGAAAGTTTATTCTGTAATTGTTTGGTTGCTACTTATCGTATTTTGACTCTTCATGTTTCAAGAACAACCACTGAAAGAGCACTTTCAATAATGAAAATCATTAAAAAAATGTTTTACAATGAAATGAAAAGTGATTTTCTAACATACTATATGATTATATTAAAACAGGAATTGCTGAAAAGTTGACTGTAGATTCAATAATAGATGACCTCTATTCTTTGAAGCAATGATGGGCACAATTTCAAAACTGAATGTGCAAATTTGACATTGTTTTATGCTATATAATCTTTTTATAACAGTTGTTACACATATTTTCATATGTTAAAGTGATTTACATCATATTAATCATGAATTAGTTTTGTTTTATTTAGTATATGTACACGACAATTAGGATTATTTTATCTTAAAAATATTTTAAGTCTAGAACCTATTAGCCTTTAGCCCCTACAAGAAAAATTCCTAGCTCCGCCCCTAATATAAACCCAATGATACAGCATATTTCCGCAAAGGATGCAATTAACACTGAGTGGATTTCATGGCTTGGCAACAACAAAATAACAAGCCCCATTCCAAATTTTATGGAATTAGCTACATTAATTTATTTATCAAAACCACTTCTGAGATCCCTTACATGAGCAGTTTCTATACCATTGATTCCTATCTGAAGCTACATTCTCGCATAATCCATCAGCAAAAGTGTAAAACCAACAGTTATCCCTTATCTTGTTTCCAATTATTGGTTAATTGGATTAATAAGAAAAATTTTTAAAACAGAAATAATAATAAAATAATCATTTAAAAAGAAAATGCAATGGATTTTACATAGTTATATGAAACAACCCCAAAATATCAGCAAGGCCTCACTTGTTCCACTTTCCACTAGCGCCAGAAGAATATCCTAGGATGTTTCCAACTGCCATCCATGAGCAAAATACAGCATTTGCTACATTCCGTTGATCAGGACCTAAGTAAAAGCAAAAATCATTATATCATATGTTTCCTTAATTCTAAACAAGTATTGAATACTGGAAACAAGATGAAAATCAAGAATTCCCAGTGTGGTTGTTGAGAACCTGAACAATGAAAGCAGGTAAAATCAACAAGCATTACCTGATAGATCAGCCAAAAGTGCCCGGGCTGGCCCCTACAAATTAAAATTTAAAGTAAAAAAGGGAAACATGGTCTACTGCTGCTTGACTGCATTAGTACAAACATAATATTACAGAAGCACATGTTGATTACATTGACAACTTTACCTGCACTGTGTTGTTGGCAAGGTCCAGCATCCAGAAACCAAGAATAAATACAAGAGCAGCCCTTGTTCGGGTCCCTTTAAATGTTCTGCAATTTTAGACAGATGAAATTCATCAATATCTCCATATGTGTGAAATTTAAAAAGAAGAAGAAGAAACAAAAAGAGTAAGAAAAAAATGAAAGGATAACAACAGAAACCTGCAATGCTCATTTGTATCCCCCAATATATATCCAATGTCTGCAGAAAACCCGATTAATATCACCTAAATTACAATATTCAATTTAGCTTATATGTAATGTAGTGTAAAAAAGTATGTTAGAAGTCAACAAGTCATCAATGCTTACGGCCACTGAGATCATAAGAGATCCTGCCAGAATGAACGGACGTCTTCTGCCATACTTTGAAGTACATTTATCACTCCAAATACCAACACAAGGTTGAACCTACATGAAAAGGCAGAGATGAAACTTGTTATTTACAAGTTTAAATCTAACAAGAAGAAGACTAAATTTGTTTGGACCACAGCATCTATAATCCACAAACAATGCTTTGCAATGCAAATATCAGAGTTGGTAATTTAATTTTATTACAGAATAAGTTGAAATTGAGTGGAAAAAGAAAAAGGGAGGCTTGAATGTATTGCACTGGAGCAATATAAAGAACCAAAGCGATCAAAATGATGAGGGCAAGAAGAAAAAATATTCAAAGAAAATGACAATTACTATTGCAGAAGAAATGGACACTATCACCTACCACAAGGCCTGTAATGGGGCCACAAAGCCAAATAAAAGAAGAAAACGCATGTCCTATTCCCAATGTCTGCACCAAAAAGGAAACAGAGTATAGTGTTAATAAACATGATGGTACACACACACATACACTAAACATAGCGAATTGAATAGCTAAAATACACATATCCCTTAAGAACATTCGAATTGTATATTTCAAATACTGGTTACAACAATCAAAAGCATAAATGGAATCTGGTTAGGTATAAGAAATTAAAATGATTAATGTTTCAGATATTGTTGATGGTGTTATGTGTAAGTTCAATTCTGGGATATTTTTAAATTTTCATGACACTGGCGAGACAATGTAATCTTCAGGGCACTGGTGATTGGTGAGAGAATGTGACTAGTGACACTATCATCAAATCATGTGTTAACACATCATTAAAGTGTTTGACTTTCTAGGTAATTGTTGTCATAGTCAAACTTTTTTAATGATGTGAGAATACATGATTAGATGATAGTGTAAAAATTTTTACTCAGACACTAGATCAAAATTAAAATATAAAATCATTAACTGATCCTCATGATTTTTGTAAATTGAAAAATATATGACTAAATAATTGCCCAACTGACTACTGCACTCAATTACTCATAGTACCTTATCCTAGATGCATCCTGCAAACATCGAGAACTATCTAACATTATACACATTATGAGACTTATATGCAAGAAAAGGGCAGCATACTTGAGAAGGTTGGGGGGGGGGGGGGGGGGGGAAGGTTAGAAAAAGAATATTTGTTGCATAGAAGCTTCTCGAACAAGATCAGGAGTTACACAAGGTGAGATCATGAAAGAGTTTCTTGCGCAAGACAATCTCAAAAGAAAGCATCAATATTGTCTATCATGGGGCCACACTCTTTTTTTTCTATCATGGGGCCACACTCTTTTTTTTCTAAAATATGGAAGCATACAGTTGATATCGTGCATTTATCATGGATTACTGGAAATCCTTTTGGATTTCTACAAATGTTACTTGATTGTGCGAAAAAAATAAAAAAGTAAACTGCACTGCAGCATTCCACAATGAGTTAAAATAGGTACAAGAAAGATCACTCCAATAGCTGAAACTGTAATTAAAACTTGAAAGTACTTTCAAGATTAAAATATAAAAGATAGAATGAAGAACTCATTTGAAGTATCAAAGATCAAGTATAAAGAAAAGCTTTAATGCAGCTTTGAATCTTAGGAAGTCGGGCATTTGCTAATGCATTTATGAGTACAACAAATTTGAAAGGGGACAAAGCCAATAATATCTAACAAAGTTTGCCTTGAAACTGGGAGGTGTTACAAGAACTGCCATTTATTTTTTAATCTCCAAAACCTCAATCAGACATTTATATATGTAGACAGCAGAGCTAAGCATGGCATCCTTTTGGCTGCAATAAAAACTACAGATAAAATCAGTAAATACAATTTAAGCTTTCCCTGCCTTCAGAAATTCTGCTTACTTTAAGATATTTAGGAGCCTGTTTATTAATCCGTTCAAATTACCTGCCACTTAGAATCCCAATTATGCAGCTCTCAAAGAAAAGCCAGTAACCCAAATCAACAACTTGATTGTAACAATAAAGAAAATTCATAAGTGTATACTCTACATAGTCCGAATCAATATTCACTCCAGCGATTGAAAACTCATGTTTCTAGACAAACTCCCGAACTATTCATTTGCAGTCTCTAAACGACAGAAATGGTCGCATTTTCATTACTTTAGACAAAAGAAATAAATGCCAAGGACAAAGCTACAAGGCCACTGTTCCAAAAAGGATCTGATTACGCACACAACCCATATATCAAAATATCAAATTTGCAGCAATTCAAGGGAGAAAAAAAAAAAGAAAAAAACTGAATGTCCCAATGGAGAAAGAGGAGAACCTGAACGTAAGGAGTCAGGAGAGAGAGCTGCAACGCCCACCCGAATTGAACGCCGGCTGCAACGGTGCAACTGAGAATCAGATTGATCAAGCCAATGTTCTTGGTGGGAGGGGCGGCGACAGTGGCAGATGAGTGATCGGGAGATCCATTGGAAGATGGAGAATTGAGGTCGATCCGGTGGCGGGGTTCATCGCCAACACCCACCAATTCCACCTCCGCAGCAGCGTTCCTGAGGTTCTTGTACGGAACCCGGATCGACACTGAGTCAGACTTCTCCGCCATGACTCGGCACGCGACTCAGTAACAATCGCACAAACTCTGTTCCGCAATGCCTATGTACATTAACTTAGATTAAATTCCAAAAAACAAAAACAAAATTTGGTGTAATCGTGGAAATCGTAAAAGTCCAAGAGAGATGCAGAGAAAGAAAAAGGAAAGGCGGTCAAAATTGGGCGGGGGAAGAAGAACAGGAGGACGAGTTGGACGCTACCATACTCGCATCACAAGCGAGATCCGCTACGTTGCAGCAGCATGAGGCACGGTGCCTCGGCTTTTGGTAATTTTCGAGGGCGTCACAGTGATGTTTGATTGAATCAGGACCGTTCCTCTGAAGATTTTGACCTTTGGGTTGGGATCGTAGGGTTGAAGGATACATTGCTTGGTTTCGAAGAGTGCGTCGACAGCGTAGTGCTACTTTTTTATTTATTAATCAATAAAAAAACCAAATGTAAAAAAAAAAAAAAGCTACTTGGAAACAACAAATAAAAAAAGTAAATAAATAAAAGAAGGCCACGTAACCACCGTTGATGAAAAGTCTGAAGTTTGAAATCAACGGCCAGGCTTTCGAGGTGTACACGCGGAAGCTCGACATAATTTTGAGTGTTAAGTACGCAAGAGTTCATAAAATAAATGGAAATGCCTCGTTAGAGTTTAAATTCTAGAATCAAAAGAAAATCCCAAGGTTTGACACTTCAGCGGGAGGAAAGTGTTCCATGGTAGGTGAGTAAGCCTAGGAGCATCTAATATTCTCAAACCACAACAGCAGAAAACAAAAATGTTAATGGTTTGAAAGAAATTATTCTAACATTGAAAATTAGCAAAGCCTCCTGTTAGGCCCCAAGCCTAGCTACGTGAGGTATGTGCACCACTTGGCTCACTCAAACAAAACAAGAAAGAAGTTGCAGAAAAAGAGAGGGCATGTTTGATATAGTTTTTTTTTAAGAAAAAAAATTGATATATTTTTTAAATTCTTTTTAAAATATTTTAATTATAAATTATTTTAATCATAAAATAAGTTAATATAAATACACAAAAAATATTATCTAATTGTTTACATAATAGTATATGAGAATATTAGTGTGTATAAATAATATTACTTTACCTGTTAGCTTGATATCTCCTTAAAAGTAGAACTGAAAAAATTTAGGAATGAGTTTTCAAAATAAATACGCAAAGAAAACATGTACGAGTGTAGCATAGCAGAGGACTAAAGAAAGTATTTGTGAAAAAGGTTAATTGGATTACTGTGAAATGCAGTCCTTATATGGACTGTGTTACAACTTATCACAACTGAAAGATAACATCTTATCTAAAATACAAACTATCCTATCTAAAGTTAAGGGATATAACTGTTTTATCTACAAATCAAATTTGAATGGATAAACTAATCCTAATACTCCCCCTCAAGTTGGAGCATGGAGACAACAAATGCCCAACTTGCGAACCAAAGATTCGAAAGGCTTCTTTTCCCACAGCTTTGGTGAAATATATCAGCCAGCTGCATATCAGTTCGAACGAACGTAGTGGAGATAGTATTAGCCAGTAGATGGTCACGGACAAAGTGACAGTCAATTTCAATGTGTTTTGTCCTTTCGTGGAAAACTGGATTGGCAGCAATGTGTAAGGCTGCTTGATTATCACAATGAATCTTCATTGGGTGAGGATGGTGAACACCAAGAGAGGCTAAGAAAGATTTCAACCATAGGAGTTCTGACGTTGTAGTAGCTAATGAGCGGTATTCGGCTTCGACAGAAGAGCGTGAGATCGTGTGTTGCTTCTTGGTTTTCCACGATATAGGAGAAGAACCAAGCATGACAAAATATCCTGTGATCGATCGTCTAGTTAAAGGGCAACTTGCCCAATCAGAATCACAATAAGCGGACAAATGGAGATTGCAGTCAGACCGCAGCAACAGTCCCTGACCTGGATTAGACTTTATATACCGTAGTACGCGAACAATAGCCTCATAATGTCCCATCTTGGGAGATTGCATAAACTGGGATAAGATATGTACTGCGTAACTTAAATCAGGACGGGTAATTGTCAAGTATACTAACCGACCAATCAGTTGTCTATACCGTCCGACATCTGGATACTCTGGACCTTCGCTCAAAGCTAGTTTGTGGTTCTGTTCAATAGGGAAATCAGCAGGCTTGCAGCCCAGTAAACCGGATTCGGACAAGATATCCATGGCGTATTTTCGTTGACAGAGAAAAATGCCATTGTTGCTGCGTGCAAATTCAATACCAAGAAAGTATTTTAGGGCACCCAGATCTTTGATTTGAAAGCATGAATTCAGATATTGTTTTACCTCCTTGCATGTGGCTGTGTCATTACCGGCAAGAACAATATCGTCCACATAAACTAGGATTGCAAGGAAAATATGCCCACGTTTATATGTGAAAAGTGTATAGTCTGCTTTTGATTGAACGAAACCAAAACTGCAAAGAGAGGAGCGAAGTTTGGCAAACCAATTGCGGGGTGATTGCTTCATACCATAGAGGGATTTTTGTAATTTGCACACCTTGCCTGGATTGTTGGTGGAGAAACCAGGAGGAAAACGCATATGCACGTCCTCGTGAAGGTCGCCGTGAAGGAAGGCATTGTTGACATCGAGTTGGTGAAGTTCCCAGTTTTTTAGCAACTGCAACGGCTAGAAATGTGCGGACACTGACCATTTTAGTAACAGGAGCAAAAGTTTCGGTATAGTCTACTCCTTCAACTTGATTGTTTCCGGCAATAACTAGTCTTGCTTTGAATCTTTCAATGGTACCATCTGAGCGATACTTGATTCGATATACCCATTTACTGGGAATGGCATGTTTTCCAGGAGGAAGATCTGTGACACGCCAAGTGGCATTATCTTCTAAAGCCTGTATTTCTTTTTGTATTGCTTCATGCCATCTCACATCGCCCATAGCCTCTTTGAAACTGCGGGGTTCCACCTCTACGCTTATGGCGGCCAAAAATAATCTATGTTGTGTGTTAAAGTTAGCAGAGGTAACATAATTGGAAATCGGATAAGGAGTACCTGAGGAGGGTGTGGTCCGAGTGAGGGGAGAGGCAGACGTATGTGTATACACTGTGTTGCAGTGATAATCTGTTAAATAAGCAGGCGGCTTTACGGTGGCGAACACCTCGTTCAAGGGGTGGCGCATCAGTGGGTTCCACCATGCTTGAAGTAGTGTCTAAGGCGCGGCCATTTGTTGGGTCCAGGGAGTGAAGGCTCCCCCTATCATCAGCAGATGCTAGACGTGGAGCTGGCGCGGGAGGACAGACCGTTGGCGCCGGGATCATCAGCTAGGTTGCACTGAGACAGGGGTCAATGTCTGCAGGAACAGGGGTGCTGTTGGTGTCTTGATCAGTGGAGTTGAGAGGATCAAAAACAGGTGCAGTGTTGAGGTCAGGGTATGTGACAGGCAATTGGAGTGGTGCAGGTTCGTGGACAGTGGCTTGTGAAGCTGCATAAGGGAAGAGATGTTCATGAAACCGGACATCCCGAGACACCAGCACAGTGGAAGTTTCAAGATCAAAAACGTGCCAGCCCTTCTTTCCGCTATGGTAACCAAGGAAGACACATTTACGGGAATGGGATGCAAACTTGTCTCGAGGCTTTGGCCTAGGGTGGACGTAACAGAGACATCCAAAAACACGTAAATGGTCATAGCACGGTGGCTTTCGATGAAGCACTTCGTATGGCGTTTTTCCTTGGAGCAAAGGTGTGGGTGTGCGGTTGATAAGATGCGCAGCGGTGAGAACACATTCACCCCAAAAATCAATCGGTAGAGCAGCTTGAAACCGCAGAGCTCGGGCGACATTGAGTATATGACGGTGTTTTCGTTCCACCCGCCCGTTCTGCTGTGGAGTGTTTGTGCAGGAGGTCTGATGGATGATTCCAAGCTCAGCATACGAGCGTACCAGGGCGGTTTCTCGAAACCCAGTTCCGTTATCTATTCGAAAAATCTTCACAGATGTGTCATATTGATTACGAACCATTGCAAAGAAGGTCCGGACCAAATTTGTGGTTTCACTTTTCTCGGCCATAAGATAAACCCAAACGTGTCTACTACAATCATCAACGAGAGTAAGGAAATAGTGAGCACCGGTTAAGGAAGAAACTTTATAGGGATCCCATATATCACAGTGCAAAAGTTCGAAACATGATTTGCTATGCTGAAAACTGAGAGGAAATACATTTCGTGTTTGCTTTGCACGAGAACACACGTCGCAAACACTGTTATTCTTTGTCCTACTACTAGTTTCGGACACTACTGGAAGAGAAGACAGACTCTTGGGATGAAGGATGGCCAAGCCGTTGGTGCCACAGATCAGCGGACTCGGAGTTGCGTGCTGTGAAGGCTGAGGTTCGGATTGGCGTGTACACATAAACACCGTTTCGCCGCTCACCCAGACCAATCACCGTCCCTCGAATGCAGGTCCTGCAGAAGGCACAATTCATCAGTAAAAATCATACACCAAGTTCTGGTTTGTAGCAGTTGAGCAACGGAGATAAGGTTGCAGCTTAAGTTCGGGACGTATAGAACATCTGTAACAAAGAAACCATGGTCAAAATGAACTGTCCCACGCTTAGTAGCATGGGTCTTTCCACCATCTGGCAGGACAACAATCAAAGGCGGAATGGTTGTTGCATCGGTTAAGAGAGCAAGATTTTCCTATCATATGATGGGAGGCGCCGCTGTCGATGAGCCATGTAGAAGCAGCGAGAGTCTTACCGGTGAGCTTGTCTGTTCTCAGGGGTAGGCGACTCCACAAGAGACAGAAGACGCTTGATCACGTCGGGAGTGAGTTCTGGAGAATTGGCCGTAGGTGCAGCATGATCGTTGCTGTCATGAGGGGCTGCAGTACGTGCTGCATGCGCAGAAACAGAGGCACCCCTGCCTCCACCATGTCGTCCTCTGCCTCTGCTCCTTCCAAAAGGTTTCGGAGGATAACCATGCAGCTGATAACATTTGGTAATATCATGATATGGCTTGCCGCAATGAGAGCAAACAATGCGTTCCGAAGTGCCTTCTGCGTTGGGATGTTGATTTGCAGAAGTGTGCTATGGTTTTGACGATGATTACACAGCATAACCCACGGCTTCAACTCTACTGTCGTGGGATCGAGTAATGGTTTTATATGTCTCTTCTTGGATCATCATTGCGTAGACGCGGTTAATGGAGGGCAGCGGAGTGGTGTTGAGAATTTGAGTTCGGAGATTTCCGAAAAGTGGCGTCGTCCAGACCCATAAGGAATTGATAAACCCGATCCTTTTCAGACTCCTCTTGCATGTACTTGGTGGCTGGGCATTTGTCGCCACTAGCGCACGTTGTAATTGTTCTGCTTGCCTCCAACTCGTCCCATACGGCACGCAGACGGGTATAGTAGTTTCCCAACAGTAGAGCCCTGCTGCTTGATCAGAGAAAGACTGGTTTTTTCAACTGATAGAGACGAGGTACGTTCTTCCACCGAGTACTGTTCTTTGAGGTCGTCCCAGAGTGCCTTAGCCGTGTCGAAGTACTGAATAAACGGTTGGAGCTGAGGATCAATGGTGTTTGTGAATCCATCCACTGATCATGGAGTTGCAGACGACCCAGGCATACCCTTCATCAGAATGCTCGTCATCTGGTGCGGTGATCGTTCCTGTGACAAACCCCAGTTTATTTCTTGGCTGTCAACGCATTTCGCATGGATTTGGCCCAGTTGTCGTAGTTCGACTCTCCTCGCAGAGTTACGTTTCGTCAACAAGATGCCCGGATTATCGGATGCATGGACATAGAACGGAGAGCGAGGATCTGTAGTTTTGAGAGTTTTGCTACTTGCCATGTTGAACGGAGAACAGTCGCAGCAAAAATGACGTGAACGGGTGCAGCACGATGCAGCAGAGGAGGCAGCGTGATGCAGCGGAAAAATGACGTGAACGAAGGTTCCGTAGCAGCAGAGCAGGCAGCGTGAGATCTCACGCTTCACATTGCAGGATTATGATTTGCAAGCATCCCTGGATGCTTGCTCTTATACCATAAAGAAAGTGTTTGTGAAAAAGGTTAATTGGATTACTGTGAAATGCAGTCCTTATATGGACTGTGTTACAACTTATCACAACTGAAAGATAACATCTTATCTTAAAAATACAAACTATCTTATCTAAAGTTAAGGGATATAACTGTTTTATCTACAAATCAAATTTGAATGGATAAACTAATCCTAATAAGGACAAAAGAAAGTGGAATGGTTATAAAATGGTTATCATGTGGCTTGCTGGTTGAGATGCTTTTATCAAGACTCGCATGATGAGAAGGAAAAATATAAAATACAGACTTCATTTCTGTTTCTGCCAATGTCTTTTTATAATTTATAGTCAATTCTCTTGGCATATTGCTACACTGAATTATATCTGCCAAACTTCTAACCGATTAGGGACACTTAAATAAGTGCGCACCGGCCAGTATTTTTCACTTTTAATAAAGGCAATACGTTTCAAAACTCTGATACTGATACCATTTTCTATATCCAAATCTATCACATATCAAAGCATTTTCTATATCTAAATTCGACTACCTGAACTCAAATGTAGCTCATCAGCCTTCAGCCATTTGTGCAAGTAATATTACTCTAATAATCACATTGAGGTAATTCTACACAAGATTGTGGTGTAGTACTTTTCTATTCTATTATCCTGAACAAATCATAATATACATACCCTACGTAATGCAAAAGTACAAAAATATTATTACTATAGTAACAGAAGCTACTCAACAGAGGCATAAGTTGAATTATGCCAGTGCCTCACTGCCTACCACGGCGACTACCCAAATCAGAAGCAACTAGAGCTAGTGCTAAACTTTGGGTGATCAAACAATCGACAAAATATCACAAAAGTCTTAATCTTTTAACCCTAAATCATAGAATGTATAATAAAGTAGTCAAAATATAGTTCAGGATTTAGGAAATTACAAGGAAGAAAACTGGAATCCAGTGTCAGTTTTCTTCCTTGTGATTTCATTTAGGCTGTAATGGATGCTTCCTCTTTCTCTAGATAATCAAATCCAAAATCTTAAAACTATAATTTGACTACTTTATTATATATTATATGATCTAGGGTTAAAAGATTAAGGCTTTTGTGATATTTTGTCAATTGTTTGATCACTCAAAATTTAGCAACTAGTGCTGCCCCGGTTAGAGCACCTGACAACCACAAGGTTCCCTTTGAAAAATAGCTACTATTTACCACAGAGTTTGCAGCTGCTGCTACTGATCTACCAGTTGCATGTGGATGCAGCTGATTTGGCTGTTTCTGAGACTTGATACTTTTGATCCACGGATTTAACAGCTTCAACAACCTCAGATATTTTATCGGTGAGGCCAATTCTCTGGCTCAATTCAGCAACCTTCGCTGTTGCAGTGGCAGAAACCTGATGAGACTCATCAAAGTCTTTAGCCTTAGCTTACGTCCGTACTGAGAACATATCCCTTTGCTAACATGATCTTAGACGACTTTTTCAGCAATGTGATTTAATGAAGTTTGGTTTGTTTCCATGTATTTATAACAAATTCTTTTGATAGAAATGACTTTTGCAGGTTTTGGCCTTAAACTTAAAATCAAAGAGTGTATAAATTTGAGCCAAGTTGTGAAATATATGAAAATATTGAACTCCAACTTCAACTTTTCAACAAGTAAGAGTGACATACAGTCATCAAGTGAAGCCTCAAAATACACTAATGGCAACAACAAAACACCAATAATTAGCCCATACAATATCCTTAAAACCTGATAAAAATGAAGTCTAGCATTTAATGCTTACCTGACAATTTCAACATACTCAATTAATTGCACCAGATAATTAAAGCAAAAAAGTCATACACATCCTTCTCAGTGGCTTTTGGTGATTGACCCCCGTGACTTCTACAGTATATCCATCAGAATTCATGTTTATTGTTTGATGATTTCTTATTAATGTGACCAAAAGGAAGAATATAAATGGTAAAATCAATTCAGAATAGAGAGGGTTAACAAGCTAATTAGAGGACAAGTATGTAGAATGCAGGAAAACAATGTACAAGCAATAATTAATAATTTGAATATTCCAAGATAAAATGTCCAACTCTTATGACCTGACATATCCATATCATGCAACGTTGACAAACAAGATTATCAGATCACCAAGGCAACTGCTCCTGCAATGCTAGTTTCTTGCCACCATCATCCTTAACCTTGTCAATTCACCACCTTGACCTCGCTATCTCAATCATGCCATTGGTCCTCCACCACCAATCACCACCACTATCCCTGGCCCTGCCAACATTACCACCCCACCACTCCTCATGTCTACCCAGCCACCTGCACCATTAATACACCGCCGCTGCCACCATTCATTTCAAGTTTTCAAATTTCTTTCTACTGTTTTTTGTTTTTATAATAGCTTTTCAAACATAATTGTCATTATAGCGTGGAATAGTAGAATCTAAGAATGTCTATATGACTATATGTCTATATCTTCAGAGATAATAATTCCTTAATAAACTTTCAGCATTAGATTTCCAGAGGTTAATTCTCATTTCTCCTCTCTTTCTCTCCCTCTTTCTCTCTAACCCCTTCGATTCATCATCCATAAAAACAATCAGAATGGTTCTAGAAGAGAGGTTAAAGTTTGTTAAACTTACAAGCTTACTCTTATATTGCAATAAAATTATGATGATCTCAGTTTTCAGCCACTCCAATATATACCCTTTACACTCAATTTCCATTCCTCCCACTACAATCCCACCAAAACAAAAAATATTCAGTAACCAAGTTCCCATCAATATTTCCTATCAAACCCAAATTTTCTCTTATTAAAATTTGCTATATCCTCCACTTCCTCTGTCTACTTATTTTCTCTTGCATTCTTTTCGGATGGATTACTGGGAATGGGATCTTCAAGTACCCAATTTATCTCCTTTAATCACAAGAATCTTCAGTACCCAATTTCATAATTCCAATCAGACAACACGCGCTTGTAGGATCTTACACAGAACTTCCAAAAGCTGATTAAACCCCAATTTCCCAACCCAGAAACCAATCCCAAAAAAATAAAAAATAAAAAAGAAAAAAGAAAACCAGAAGCAGGGCTAGAAGAGGAGGAGGAAGAAGAAGAAGCAGCTCTATAACAATGGAGAGAGAGCAAAATGTCAACAGCGAACACAAAAAAAGAAGAAAAAGTTATACCAATTCAGAATTCAGATTGAAGAAAGCGACTACAACAGAGGAGAGGAGGTTTGGAGAAAAGATAGCAAGAGCAAATATTATTAAAATTTGTTGTCTTCCCTACGTAACAAACATTTTTTTGGACATTTTATCACAACTCAAATCACTGCGTGGATAACACAAAATACAATTCTAAGACAAAAATCCACAATCACGAAGACATCACTAGGCTATTTGGCACACTCAATCTCTATGAGCACAATTAACCAAATGTCAATTTGATGACCGATGGCGAGACTGACTATAAATTACCCTATTGAGTTGAATGCATTCGATGGCAAATATTTCTTTAGGGTTAGTTGGTATTTCTTTTTTCTTTTTTGGTAAGAGTATTTCTTTTAAAAATGATATGAGATCAAAGATGAAATTTACATGAAAATTAATCTTTGAATTTTTCACTCTTAATTTTAAGTAAATCTTATGTTATATTTGGAAGTTTTCAACTGGATCGGAATGGAAGTAATGAAAAAAAAAGAAAAGGAAGGAGAAGTTAATTACATCACCTTATTTGGATGTTTAAGCAAGGACTGGAATAAAACTCTTTTCTTCTTGTTTGGAAGTTAAATCAGCAAAAATGTGAGTTAATTCTTCTTATTTAATTTATAGTAAAGTAAATTTTTCAATGGAACCAACTCTTTTTTTTCAACTAAAAAATTAATTATTTTGTCTTTTTCATTTTTTTAGTAGAACATAGTTTAAGTAGAAGGAAATTATTTTATTTCAAGGTCAGAGTATGGCACGAGTCTCAACAAAAGTTTATAATAATATCTATAAATCGCCTATTAACAAGAGATATCAAGAATCAAACTCTTGACCTCTGAATATTGATATGCTTTATTTGTAATATTGATATGGCCTTTTGCTTTGGGAAGATAATGTAGTAATGTTGAGTCACTGCTGGCCAAGACATTGTTGTCCATCTAATATAAGTTTTTCTCTAAAGAACCTACCAAAACTTTCACTTTTTGAACGTTGAAAAGAGAATCATAGGTGTTGGATTCCCCAAGTGTTTAGTTAACCCTCAATCTTTCCTATCTCGCACAATCCCAAAACAATGTACAATTAAATTTATTTCAAGTTACAAATATTGCAAGCTCTCTACGAAGAGTAAATATATTACCAATGTTAGAATCACATGAATTCAACTCTTTTTCCCTTCCGTTTCCTTTTTATTTATACTTGGAATATATCTTTCTTTATAATCCAAGACGTACCGTAGCAGCTGGAGTGGGAGTTTCAGCCATTTAGAGAAGTTGCACACTTGAAAAGTTTACTTTTTCACATATTTTGACGTATGCTAATTAATGTATCTGTATTTTGTTTGTTCATTTCCTAATCTGTTTGCTCACCTGATAAGCGTTTCCTCAAACTAGCTGGTAGTAACTAGCCAGCTTTAGGTTGTAACATAAAGGCTAGAGATAAATGATCGATATACATACCTTTAGTTTGAAACAAATTTGGATTCGTTTGATTTTAATTTCTCCTCCAACACCAATGCCCGTTTAAAGGAAGCAAAGAAAATTTGCTTCATATAAATGCCCATTGAGGTGCATCGATAACCATGCAAACGCACGTTGATGGAGAAATTTTTAACATATATTTTTAATTTTTTAAATAGTAGTGTATATTTATAACATGATACAGATTTCACTAGAGTGCTCCAAAATTTCCCCTACCTTGAATTCAAATAATTCACAATCGATCTTCAATGACCCAGATTTTCTCGCTGCCTAAATGTCAAAAACCCTATGATAAATTTGAACTACGGAAACTAGCTTTACATTTTTGGGGGCCGGGAGACAATATGAAACAAACGTTTTCCCACCACATGTTACGTTGAAATGGTACCTGCAGGTGTGTGGGGCCACGCATGGTGATTGTTTTTACCTTACTGCAAGAATAAATTGACTAAGGAAGAAGCTAAAAACCGAGCAAAGTCCAAGGCTAGAAAGCCAGCTCCTATAGTTAGAGAATTAAACATGGGCAAGCTAGGAGTCAGGGTGGTTTAATTTGCCAAGTTCAGTTCGAACAAATAGTTAAATGGTTGACTATTATGTAATCATTCTTTAGCGTGAAATGTTTTTTTTTGTTTCCTCAAATATGGAACTTTTAATCTGAATAGCTGAAATGATATTTCTAAATAATAAGTATTTATTTAATGTTTCAGTCTTTAAAGTTTAAACAAAATTCTCTCCTACGTAGAGCTGCCAAGATAGATTAGATTTTTATCATTATCCGTATACATGTGGTACATGTACATAATATAACTACGTAGATCGATGTGTGTAAAGAGGTGCCCATTGCTCTTCCCAAAAGTCGACTCAAGGGATAAGGTGCAACCTCCACCTTTTATATAGGCCCTAGGTCTTCCTCCTGTCCGATGTGGGCTTACACTTCCAATAGTTCCCCTCACATCGGAGGTCAGGCACACCCCTCTCGGGCACAAACTTCCGAGCGCCACCGGAGGCTCAAACTCCTCAACGGGGCATGGGGTCATCGGAATTTATCCATTCAAATTTGATTTGTAGATAAAACAGTTATATCCCTTAACTTTAGATAGGATAGTTTGTATTTTAGATAAGATGTTATCTTTCAGTTGTGATAAGTTGTAACACAGTCCATTATAAGGACTGCATTTCACAGTAATCCAATCAACCTTTTTCACAAACACTTTCTTTAGGTGCCCATTGCTCTTCCCAAAAGTCGACTCAAGGGATTAAGGTGCAACCTCCACCTTTTATATAGGCCCTAGGTCTTCCTCCTATCCGATGTGGGCTTACACTTCCAATAGTCCCCCTCACATCGGAGGTCAGGCACACCCCTCTCGGGCACAAACTTCCGAGTGCCACCGGAGGCTCAAACTCCTCAACGGGGCATGGGGTCATCGGAACAGGTAGCTACACCAGTGTTCTGATACCATGTAAAGAGGTGTCCATTGCTCTTCCCAAAAGTTGACTCAAGGGATAAGGTACAACCTCCACCTTTTATATAGGCCCTAGGTCTTACTCCTGTCTGATGCGGGCTTACACTTCCAATAATGTGTACTATGGGAAAGGTTCATCATGTCATGAGTTAAGTCATTATATACAGTGGTCCTAATGCCAAAACTAATATCACGGGTTGGCAAGAACAAATAACCGAAAATGGTGTGGGGTAATGTCACATGTAAATGAAATAGGCACAGTCAGCTTCAAACTTGACCCTCTTTAATGGGTCCACGCAAAACTGCTGAGTTTCTCTCATAAGATAGATAACTAAGATTAAACAGGGATATGTTGTTGCCTCCAGATTTGAAAATTATTTGACACTATGATGCCATATATGTTCATATATATCAAAACATCAAAACTCTGCAATAGGTTACAAATTTATAAATATATATCTTCAGACTAAATATTACTGGAACTCATCAAGTTATAGCTGCAGAATCTGAGATGATAATCACTACAAAGTGTCTGATCGACAAAGATTATTGCTTGGGTCTACAAACCAAACCCTAACCAGAAGAGACATGGACATGCACACGACATATTAATATAAATGCTCTATAAATAGACTATTACATAAGTAAGCTCCTAATAATGGCTGCTTGAGCACTGTTGGAGTCTGTGGTGGCCAAAAGCTCTGATAATCGGTCACTGAGATCATCAACCTCTCTGTGCAAGCTTTTGATGTAGTTGCAAGTCTCCTGCAACACCATGGCAGCTGAAACCTACAAGAACAAGAAAATTAGTTCAATTTTTTTTTTCCCACACTTACAGTTGCTACTTGCTAGTGCAGTTCAGTCAATGGAGGCAATGCAAGAGGGAATTAACAATCCAAGTCCCACAGCCTCAAGTTGTGGGTAAAGAATTAAGGGAGGGCACGAGCGTGACTTATCTAGCAAAGCCAACGAAGGCCACAGAAAAGCTGTGTGCTTGTGTCATGTGCATGTGACTTGCGAGAGTGTGTGTGTGTGTGTGTGTGTGTGAGAGAGAGAGAGAGAGAGAGAGAAAATGAGAGAGAGAGAGACAGAGAAGGAGAGAGAAAGCAGAAAAATTAATACCTTGTCTGAACGCCTTGAGCGAAGCTCGGGGATAAGTTGTTGTAACTTGGAGACGAGATCGATAATCTGAGCATCAGAGATCTCAGTGGAAACACCGGATTGTCTCGAACGAGATCTTCTGCTGGACATTGTTAAGGTGAGGAAAGTGTGCGTGTCAGAAATATTTTGCTGTTGCCCTTAATTTGTTCGGGAAAAATGAAAGAGATAGAAGTACTGGCTAGAGGTAGCTAGCTAGGAATCTCTCGGAGTACCGAAGCAGTTGGGACGAATAGGAAGTGGGTTTGTCAGAGAAGAATCAGAGAGAAATTGAAAACCTCTGAAAGAGAAGGGGGGGGGGGTATGGTCTATGGGAGCAAACTATAAGGAATATTCAAGAGAGAAGAGAGGAAAGGAAGAGTTTTTTTAATTACTCAGCTGAGACAGGTGATGGATGACAGAGAGATAAGGGCAGAGCAGCCATGAAAGAGAGCTTGAGAGAATGCGTCAGTCGGTGTTGGAAGTTGAAGAGGACAAGTGCAGGGGGGAAAGCAGTGGGCTAGGCTTGTTATTAATAGGGCTTTTTGTGGGAGAGAGACAAACAGATGAAATAGGAATGGGAGAGATACGCCATACTGTCCTTTCTGCTAATGTCCCCAAACTGGGGTTAGAGTTCAAGTGGAAGTGGGTTAAGGGAAATATGTAGTGCTTGTTTCTCACCCTTCCACGCGGGACCTCTGTGTCAGTCTCACCACGCAACCCCATGTTATCTTATTACCTCCTTGTCACTTGAATCATTTCATCCTTAATTTTTTTTATAATTCTTCTTTTTTATTTTGATTTAAATTACTTATATATAACACAGTTTCAATTTCTTTTTCTCACAAGTTATTCCTTAGAGTATTTAAGATAAGTGTTCTTTTTCATAAAATATTTTTTAATTAAATTTAAATTCATAATATTATAAATAAAATTTATTTTATTAAAATTTTAATTTATTTATTATTGAATCACACTCTTATACCTAAGACAATTTCAATCTAATCTCATAAAATTATTAGTTATTCACATAATAAAAAAAATATACATGACTGGGACCACATTGTGTTTATCTAAAGGTCTTAAATTCAATTTTTATTAATTATTTTTCATTAATATGAGATCTATAAGTATAATATCGTAAGTCCTCATTGATGTTTATGATCCTCTAGCTTTAAAAATGGAACAATCTCTCTTGCTATACACTAACTTTATAGTTTTTTCAAAAAGAAAAATATGTCTATGGTTGTTGTTTAATATTTATTGAAAGGTTGACTGAATTTCTTTGTTTACATAAACTCAGTCCACATATAACAGATTGAAATTGAATAGTTAAAATTGTAGCTGTGCCTGTGCACATGCGTCTCATGTATATGGCTGCAGTCTCAATCATTTGATCCATAAACTAATTACGTATCCATGCAAGAGCATCACTACACCCTTGACCTTGAGCCCTGCCGCAAAGCTTCACTTGGGAGTTGGGAGCACCAAACAAGTGGCTAGCTCAATAGTGAGCTACTGAGCAGTGACATTTGTTGTTTGGCTTTAATTTGTCTGGATTTGCAAGTCTCAAAAGTTCCACACTCCAAATTAGAGGCGAAATTGTTGACAGTTTTTTTCAATCTCTTTTACAGGAAAAATTCTTATTTGTTTTTAGAAATATGTGTTTAATAATCTAAAATTTTATTATAAAATCAGGTTGATGAAACAAATTAAATTTTTGTATCATATGTTATGTTTTGATTAATACGTGAAAATATCTCCTTCAACAATCAACATACTACAGTTCCATTCTCTCTCAGTACGTAGCAGCTAGCACCCACATGTCACGTGTCATCTCATTTTCTATATGCCTTGGCATCAAATTATCGATTCCTCCTTAACATTAGCATGTCGTTTGTTGCTGATACTATATGTATATGTTCTAGTAAACGACACATTAACTTTATCCCTTAAGTTGAGATCTAGACTTTTCCAGGAAGTATCAGTGAAGTGTATACATAATCGTTGTTAATATAAAAGGTTTTAATATTATGATTTAATCACGTATTAATGTATTATTAAAAATTTTGATTATGACAGAAATTATTTAAAAATTTTATTTTATGTAATAATATGTCAAGACATGATTATGTAATATTATAAAAAATTTTACAATAACAATAAATCAAAATTAAATCAATACATAATACTATTATAAGGATTAATTATAATGCCAGTGAATTTAAATGTGAACTATTCTCAAATAAAAATTAAATATCATAATTTTTTTATTATAAAGAAAGTCTACAAGTTAGGGAGAGAGATAAATTAAAGTGGTGACAAAACAACTTCGATAGGATTTAAATTAGGATAAAACAGTTTTAAAAAAAAAATTTGGTGCCACTTAAGCAAGAGTTTTTAAACAAGCCATAATGGTCTTCTATAATTTCATTTTTATCTTTAATTATGTGAATAGTTATTTCTTTATTCGATATGTAAAAAGTCATGAAAAAGCTATTTTATTACAAGCTTTGATATAATAGATATAGGAATGGTTATCCCTTCTGTATACATCAACTAGACCAAAGACCTTAAACTAACGATTAAGAGGTATATTTAGATGGAAGAATTTTTTACAAAAAAAAAAAAGAAAGAGAGAAAGAGAAAGAGAAAAATGAGAGATAATTTTTCATTTTTAAATTAAAAAACTTACAAAATATTTATAAAAATAAAAAAAAGGATTAAAAATTATATTATAATATTTCATTTTATTCATTTATTTTAAAAATTCTCAAATACAATAAATGTTTACTCACAATGGAAAATTTTCTTTTTCTTTCTTTTCTCTCCAAACTTCACAATCCAAATATATCCTAACTAAAATTTGACAATAACAAATTAAAACTAATGGATTAGTTCTTTAAAATAAATGTATAAAAATCAAATAACCTGACTACATAAGGTGCCTATCTTTGACCAGTCAATTGTAAATGCAATTTGGTAAGCTAGCTTAGAAGTACTTTTATGATTGTCATATAGATGAGCTGGGTGTCGATCTTAGACCTCGATCTGTGGGTTTTTCATGATGGCCTAACATGAATCTCTTGAAAGTTGAAAGTTGAAACTGAAGTCTTAATTCATATAGGATAGTTTTGTTCGTTGCATTTGGGATTTTCAGGGCGTGATTCTTGGTATAGATTGCACTATTTACATGACCATAATATTAAGTTAGCCTACAATTATAGGCATGGAGGGCTACCAAACCCTAAAGTTGGATCCCATCAACATCTTCATCTATGTCTTCCTCTTAAAGCCATTTACACTAGAGATGCTCAGATACATTATACCCTCTTTATAATCAACATGGATTTTTATAATATATATACATTAAAAATGTTTTACTTTTTAAGTTATTGTTTTCATAATTAAATTTGTTAATGATGTATTGATAGGTAAATATATAATAATATAAAAAATTTATATTGACAATATATCAAAATTAAATTTTAAAAATAATAGATGCTTTTAAAAAAATATGTCTTAATATTTTTATTAACAATTATTATTTATATTCTATTCTTTATTACTTTATTTTTATATTAATCCAGCATCCCTATTATGTATTAATCTACTTTTATATTTGTTATGATCTATATATATTATACAAAACACTAATAATTAATAACGCCCTGCAAGAATACATGTGGTACCTCAAATCAACATGGCGAGCAAGAAGTAAACATTAATTAAATATAATAATCGTAAGATATTAGAGAAAATAACTAATTTTTGATTCAACTGGGAGTAGGGATGTGATATTTTACACTCGATCAGTGTATAATTCACTACAGAAAGCAAAGTGTGGGATTAAATACAAATACGTGCATGAAAATTATAAATTTATTAAAATTCATTTTTTTTATTTTTTTTCATTGATTACCACTTTTTTTTTAAGTGAAAGATTCACTTTAAATATCCAAATCCCCCTTTTCCATTCTTTACATGAAATCGAATTCACTCCCTTTATGTTTGACCAAATCTAGGTAATTAAGAAAACCAACAAAGAAAGATACCAAATTTCGAATTCGCTCATGCTTGATCACATGCAAGTCGCAAGCATTGTACCCATTATATCGAATATGCATGGGACCAACCAGTGTTCAGTTCATACCCTCAATACAAAAGGGACAAAAGCCCCTACCCTTGAGGAGCAACACCATTGTTTATCCAACAACATTTTCAAGCTATTACTTCATCTCAATACCAAACCAGTACCTAGTTTATAGAGCTCCATTAATTTTGTAGAAAGCTCTTTTATTACGCAATTAACATTACCAATCGCCGGAGTTTCTGATATATATTTGTCCTTAATCAAATTTGGCAATCAGAAAGTGTGTACTTTCTCGCACTTTCATTATAGTTTGCTGCACACTTTTTCCTTTCTCCTTTTTCCTTTTTCCTTTTTCCTTTTTCCTTTTCCCATTTCCCCTACGGGTTTGAGTTAATGAATATGGAGTACCACCCAGCCAGCTAAGCCACCATATACACAATGTCTCTTTTATGAATAGTGAACTAGTTTGAAAGTTGGGAAAATTATATTTAAAGATCTGCAGAAAAAAAAAAAAGAGAAGAGTTTCATAATTTATTCAGAAGGACCTTATATATTATTCAATTATCAAAATAAAATTACAGCTGTTGATCAAATTTTTACTCTTTAAGAACCTAACTAGTTCAATTAATTATAACACCATATCTAATAAACTATTCATTAATTTAATAACTTGCCAGAGAAAATACCCTTGGGTCATCTTAAATCTTAATAAATGTACGTCAGTCTCTAAAAGTTTGACCAACTTGCCAATAGAATCGTTTCCCTTCAAAGTTCAGCAATGCCATATATATATATATATATATATATATATGCATTGATATATGACTGTGAGGATATCTGGAGAAGAACTACTTGCAGTTGCAGGTATGGTGGCCACGTGCTCTCGTAGAATATTACAAAAGAAGGGACACTATATTTAATTGGTAAACAATGTTAGAATGATTACGTATATAGGGGTTTCAGGTTTAGTGTAATTAAGTTCTCATGTATCTTCTTCTCAATCGCATGTGATTTATTTTGTTTTAAATTTTTTGTGCATTCTGAAATAATTAAGAGTGGAAGAAGAAGACTAACAATGGAAGAAGAAGACTAACAATGGAACACCCTGTAATCAACTTGCTGATCCAGCAAATTAATCAATACCATTAATTGGGATTCAAGGAATCTGTTGCTCTTGATACACTTGATTTCCCTGTCAGTGTCAGATCATGTGACTTAACTACGAATCAAGTTGATGACGCAAAATTATGGATTCTATAACTCAAGATACCTCTGCAAATAGAACCAATGCTAGACAGGGAACTAATTTAATCTACAATATTAGTAATCGAAGTGCTAGAAGATAATTATTTAATGACAGTCACTATAACCATTCGATGGGGATGACTAGTCATGATTTAAGTCATCAGTCATGGGTTTCTATGATTATATACATACATACACATGTCATTAATAAGATATAATTATTTTTACATAAACACTTTAGACTTAATTCCTTAAATATGTTTCTATTAACACTTAAATTTTTCAAAAAAAAGCCATAGGATTAACAAATTGAATGGATTTCAAGAAATCCATATACTATGATATTTTAAAAAGAATTGACATTAGGGCTGAAGTAGATTCATTTAAATACTTTCTAGCTATAGGAAAATAAGAATAATATAGTGAACTTCCTTTTTTTCTTTAAAAAAAATTAAGAAAAAAGTGAAGTTATTTCATTCTAAGATCAGTGCATATTACAAGTCTCATCAAGAATTTGCAGTGGTATTTATAAATTGCATTCTAAAGTGAGACTGTTGACTATGAAAATCAAACCTAATCTTCACAAGCAAAGTATTTCAATTCTTACCAACTAAGTTAAACGGGTTGACACAAACTTTCTCTTAAATTAAATGTTAATTTTTTTAGAAGAAAAATACTAAACATCCTAATTATTTGTATCACACGAATATTTTTTGTATTTCACATGAGGTGCAATAGTATGGCTCTTTTTGAAAGGTAAATTTTATGTGTTAATTAATTTGTATAAGTCACGAAAAAATTAAATGAAATTACACCTGTATGAGTGTAGGAAAATAAAAGCGTGTGACTTGCACATGATTTACAGTATGGGGGTTTTAACTTTTAATTTGAGTATGTAGTTGCATGAAATGTTCCATATTATGTTTAGGAGGGTTTTGGGAGAAAGGTGAGAAAGAGGAGGTGTGGGCAATGTCCTGTGTATGTCTTGAATATTATAATTTATAACTGGACTTTCATGTGTGGATCTGAAGTGTTTAAGTATTTATGTCTCTAAGATATATGCACTAGACTATGTTTCCTAGATTTGAGTGTTTGCCATTTCTGAGGCCATACTTTGTTTCCTTTTATTCAAAAAGTTTTCTTCCAGGAAATTCCTTTAATCTCTTTTAAAATTTGTGAAATTTATATAAATATTCTCTTATTTTGATATTATATTCACTTTATTTTATAGTGCTACTTCGTTAGTATGAAGTTGTATGAAATTTTGAATAAAGGGATACATGACTATATATGTAGAAAAGTTAAATTGGAGAGATATTTATGTCTTAGATAACATAAAATAAGGAAAGTCAGTGCACGCAGCATTTAAAATTCTTTTATAAATTTCACAAGCGCAAAGAAATTAATGTAATTTACTCAAATCCTTTATACTATTTCTATCTCTAGACTATATTAACTTTTTTTGTCCATTTCATAGTTTACTCTCCATATTTACTAGTTCATTCTGCTATAACAGAGAAGTAAAAAGTTAAACGGGAAGATAAATTAATATCATTTTCATTTTTTTTTTATCAAAATATCTATACAAGGCCTACTCAATAATTTCCCTTTCCATTTGTTTTCTTTTTAAGTTCCCTTTTATCCTTCTGACCTAAAATGACGCTCTATAGCTAGCTCAAAAAAATTATAATAAAATTGTAAAAGCTATTGTTGTACATTATTTTTTTACTTAATTTTTTTCTATCAAAATGTGTACACAAAGATCAACCCTATACACAAATTGAAGTAGTGTAATAACAAAATAAAGAAAAATAATAAGCAAAACTCAAGAATCATAAAATTGAAGGTCAAAGTTCTAAGTACAACCTAAGAACCTCTTATTTTTCTAAAGACAATTATGCGTATAACATTTTTTTAAGCTACAATACAAACAGTTTCCCTCAACTTTGATCATGTGACAATGAACTCTATATAATTTTAATTAATTTTGACAGTTAACTCACTCAAAATTTTCATATTTGACAAATATAACCCCTTCCCCTTCCCTCTAAAAATGTATAAACTTGGAAACTTCAATTTAAAATACAAGTGTTCGTAATCACAAAATTGACCTAGCTAGGATTGCATTATTAAATTAAGTTCTATACCCAAAAAAAGAAATTATACAAGAGGCTATTTCCTAAAGGATCAAAGTTAACAGAATTTATTTACGTTTTAACCTTTTCTAGCTTTTAAATTAAGAATGATAAAAGTTTGTGGGACTTGAGAACAAAAATAGAAACAAAATTAAGAGGTGGTACGTGATGCCTGATAAGGAAGGGCGTGACAGCAGGGTCCTATCTTAACGGGTTCTCATGACGTTGCCAACTTATAATAACTATCACAATGCCACTGAAAGCATGTCCTTCCCAACTTGGTCTTTGTCAAATTGTCATCTTCACCGGCAAGCAAATCAGAAAAGGTTTCTACCACAGTTAACATCAAACTATAGTTATAAAACTTGAATAAGAAATCAATCCAATTAAGTAGCCGGTGCGGTTAGCCCATTAAGAATGGGTTAATGGTGAAATGTTTGAATGATTTGTAAAAGTTCATAGGTTTAAGTTTTAATTTGTATCATCATTAATGTACTAAAAAAATAATGACCAATTAATTAGGTTGCTGATTCAACTACCAATACAATAAAAACTAGAGTAAATGTTTGTTTTAGTCCTTTAAAAATACAAGTAACATCAATTTGGTCATTCAAAAAAAGTTAACATTAATTTAATTCTTCAATTACAAAAAGTGATATCAAAATAGTCATTTTGTTAAAGCCTTTGATTGAGGAATCAAATTAATGTTACTTTCTAAGATTGAGAGACTAAATTGATATCAATTTTTTTAAAAAAATCAAATTAATATCATTTTTTATTATTTAAAGATCAAATTTATATTAAATTTTTTTAAATGATTAAATTGACGATACTTATATCTTTGTAGAACTAAAATGAATATTTACTCTTAAAACTACTAATATAATAATAATAATAATAACAAATTGACTAGCTTGATGAAAAATCGCCGGATTTTACAACAATGCATCATCCAATTGTGACCTCTGCTTATCTTAAATAACATGTATTATGAAAATGCCAAAGCGCGTCACAGGAAGATTTATTTGACATACCCAATGTCATCCAATTGCAAAACACAAGGATGTAGACTAGCAATGGCATGGCAACCCCAGCAGCAGAACAACGCTTTTGCCACACAATCCCAACATCTCGCCGCTGTATGTTCCTGTCCTTTTTCTTCTTCCAATGTCAATGCCCACGAACCTGTCCAGTTTCCCTCTCAGAAATTGGTTCTCTGAACTTCCAAATCAGTTTCAGGGAAAGTTGGAAACCAACACATGCTTGGTCTTCACATAGCCCATTCTTTGTTCAGGGTATGTAAGACTCCCCGTCGTAACCAATATTAATATCTGTGCATGCTTTTTGTGGTAACAAAATTCAAACTTTGAGCAAAGAACAGAAGCATTTCATGTTGATTTTTTAACTTTTGCCTTTTGGGTTTTCTTCAGAATTTCGTTTCCTTTCACCTTGTGAACTTGGGCGAATTTGGTTTGACACTTAACCCTAACCCTATTCTCAGGTGAATTTTAGAGCAAGTAAATATGTGACTTTGATTTATAGATAGGTCCCACAGTCAATGAATGTGTGGTCTTAAAAGTTTGGGATACTTACTTATTACTGAGTGTATGTCCCTCCCCCCCGCCCCGCCCCCCCCCCCCCCCCCCCCAAAAAAATATTCCAAACATGAACTGAGGGGTATAGAGTGCTTATTATGGACAAGATATATTAATTATCCTTTTACATGTGATGATTTGGGTCAATGTTTTGTACAGCCGTGGTCAAGTCCATCAATTGGACCAATTTGGAGGGCAACAGCCCATGTAGCGGGACAAGACAACTCTGGTAAAAAATTGACCAAATTTATACTAAACCCTGCTAAAGTGAATTTGGCGTTTTTGGCCATGTGGGTGTGTTTCCCTTCTGCTGAAATTTGAGGATAGTTTTGAATCTGGATAACTGCAAGCATCAGAAAGTCACTGACGATGGGACTCTCTGAATATGGACGCCCCAAAGAAAAACTGGTCATTGCTCATTGATCATGTGCCCCTTGCTCATGATTTGATCTGTCTCAGGAAATGTCAAGATCAGTTTTGTCCCTCCCGAATCTTTGTGCTAGTTTTTCTTTATTTATTTCTGATGTGAAATCATCTTACTAATTATAAATAGATTATGCATCTATTTTAATCGTTTAAAGATATACGTGATATTAATTTAATTTTTTAAATAAAATTAATATTAATATAATTTTTTTAATTATAAAAAATAATATTAATTTAATTAATTTTTTAATTAATAAAAAATTATATTAATTTAATCTCTTAATCAAAATAAAAGACTTCAATCTTAGATATTAAGAATGGTGCCAATTAAACTACAAGCTTGTTGGCATCTTAATGATAATAATTAAGGGAAATTCACAATCACCAAGCTGACAGAGGGTACGTTTGGAAATTAAATAAGAAAAAATGGGAAATGGAAGAAACTGAATAGAAAATAAAGTAAAGGAAGAAGTAAAGGCAAGTGGTAATAAGAGAACATGGATTAAAATGATAATTGTTCTTGTAGTATTTGAATGTTTAAAATAAATAAAAATAACGTTTTAAACAAAAAAAATAACTATAATACAATTTATAATTTTATTATTTAGTAATTAATTATTATATTGATATTATATTTTAACAATAACATTCAAATGAAAGTTAAAAATATTTTTTAAGAACATTATAGTAATTTAATTAATTTTTCCTTTAAAACTTTTAGTTTGAAAAGAATTAAAAAATAGTTAAAATATTGGAAAGGAGTCCCTTTGTTTGGATGAGAGGAAAGAAAATGAGAGAGGAGAGAAAATTTTAAATTTTGAAATAGAGGGAAATCTAGAAAAGAAATTTTTGAATTTTTTATTTCTACTATTTTTTTTCTTCTCTATGTTTTCTCTTGATCCAAACAAGAGAAAATTTCAAATTTTAAAAGTTTTCATTCCTCACTATTTTCTTTCTCTCCATCCAAATATAAGTGAAAATTACAGATTCCACCCCCACTTAGTAAAACTGGCCAAGCTTTTACTACAATTATTTCCCCCTCATTTGTTGTTTATTATTTTCCATTCAAACAAATCATGTGTGAACAATATCTCATTCGTTACTTCCAATGATATTCAACAACAATAAAGATGCCAAATGCCATTGACCAATTAACGAAAACACCAGATGAATTCATCCCTTAAGATTTAAAAAAGAGTCCATAAATTTTAAAGGTTGTAAGTGGAGTGCGGTATATATATTGAAAGGTTAGATGCTCTCATTTTGGATCTAAATTTAAATTAAATAAATCTTACCCTGGAGAAGTTAGAAAAATAGCGAATGATGAGTGTTTAAAGTTAACCTACATTATTGGAAACTTAGAACGTGTTTTGTTTATTTTTGGTTTTTACTTTCAATTTATATGTTTTTATTTATAATTATAAAAATGTCACTTTATTTTTATTTTATTTCATGTTTTTAAAATTTTGTAAAAGAAATGGTGAAAACATTCATTCACAAAATTTTAAAAGTAGGAAATTAAAATAAAAATAATATGACATTTTTGTAATTATTAATAAAAGCATATTAACTAAAAATGCATACAAAAAACAAACCAAACACTCTTTTAGCTTGCGCATAACATGTAATTATAATTAGAGGTAAGAATAAGTCAAGCAGTTTGTTAGGAGTCTATAGCCTAATCTATTTTTTGCCTTATAAGGTTAGGCTTATTTAGTATACAAGCCAAGTTTAGACTTTTAAAAAGACTTATTTAATAGCCTAGTCCTTTAAAAATATGTATTTGGCCTGACAAACCGGTTTACATATATATATATAATTTATTATTATATATTTGTATAATTATTAATTTTATACATAATTTAAAATTTTTAATTAAAGATTTTAGCCTATTTAAGACTTTAAAAGTTTAAACTTATTAATTTAATTAAAAATTTTCATATAATGTAAGTCTTTAATTAAACTTTTAACTTAAGTCAGGCTTTTGTATTATCTAAAAGGTGCTTTTGTATTGTCTAAAAGGTCAAGTGTAAAAGGATCAAGTCAAGCTCAGATTCATTATTTTACAAAATAGCCTATTTCTACTCCTAGTCATGATTAACTTGTTATTTGCAATTGTTCTGTATTCCTTTTCCTCATTCTACTTTCCAAAAATCAGCATAACAAACCAAACCAAAAAGGACAAATGGAAAAAGGGTAGAGGGAAAAAAGTTGTTTGGTTTCGTTAAACATGGGCAGCACATGTTGTGTCTATAGTTTTTTCTTGTCTAGAAAGTAGAACCATAGAAATGAATTGGTCAAGACACGTGTTAGAGGTAGTGTTGAAACTTGGTGGTTCAAAAACAATAGGAAAAAGTAAGGACTAAAAAATCTAAAAGTGGTTGTCAAGAGGCGCCCATTGCTCTTCTCAAAAGTCGACTCAAGGGATAAGGTGCAACCTCCACTTTTTATATAGGCCCTAGGTCTTCCTCCCGTCCGATGTGGGCTTACACTTCCAATAGTGGTCACCATCATATGCCTTTACGAGTGTCATGCCATTAATTTCCCACTACGAATTCATTCATCCCCCTCTTCCCCCTCCCCTTTTCTTTCCACAGACACCAAACTATAGGAGAATCCGAAAGTGACTTCTTTATCAGACATTCCCATTAAACAATTACACCTAAAAGGAAAACCAATTGAAGTTATTAAAATTTAAACAACATTTGCAATCACAATAACCATACTCAAATGTATATATAAGGTTCTACTTTTTGTTTTAACTAGAGTATTTTCACATTGAAATTGTCTCCTAATATTTTTAAGTTAAAAGCGATAATAGTACGATCCAATAAAATGAGACTTTCAGAAATCAAAACATAAGCCTGAAAATATAATTCATTTCCACTGCACCAATACCTTGTGAATGACTATATATAAGGCTCTATTTGAGTATACAAAATGTGTTCAAAGATGAAACCAATATCCCCTTCACTTCTTACTCGTTTCACTGATCAATCCTTCACCAATAGGTAAACCTTCTGGTATGTCTTGTCAATACGAACTGATGTTGGCAACAAGGTAATGCAATCCAAATACTTTGCCGGGTACTCTCATAAAGGGTCTCTTTCATCAAAACTACCCAGTACTCAATAAGCTCTATACCAGCAAATAATTGAGTTTACAAGAAGATATGGCTCTGCATTGCTGCTCCTTGCGTACGTAGTTTGAGTTTTTGTGCTCCCCCTGTAACACGAGGTACAAGAAGGTGGTGCAACACAGCAAGGACCCACTTAACCTGAGGTCATTGATGTTCCCGATACATAAGCCATAACTTGATGCGACTTCAGCTGCATTCATTTGTGCCGTAATATGTGTGTGTTTGTTCGATTTTCTCCGCAAGACCAGAGCTCATTGACTTCTGTTTGTGATTAGTGTATATGCCGACATCTTAACATTGCTATGCAAAGTTCTCGGTTTCTTGTAATGGCTATATGAGATGAATATAGTTATTGCTTTCATAATTTTTTTGCAAATGTAAAAGAAGTTTTATCTGAGTTTAACAACAAACAAAATAGTATAAGTTGAGCCACTTGAACTGTTTGTGAATCGTTAATTATGATTAAAGTTTATCCAAAAAGCATTGCTTGATGCAAATATAAGGTGTTCTTATTTGATATGCATGTCGACACCAAGTTTAATAGCAGAATGAGAACCGTTTATTATACTTCAAATTTTCACATTCTTTTTTAGTATCTTCTATTTATCCCCCAGGACAAAAAATAAATTAAACTTTATATTAGAAACTTAATTTAAGATCCCATATAAAGCTGCTCCTAAAAGTTAGCTTCAAAACCTTCTGTTCTGTAGTATATCATAAAGACTAGTAGATATATGTAGATCCCTTAGTAAATTAATAGTTAAATAACATGCAAAACAGTTACTATTTTTTGTGGCATGGTAGAAACAGAAGTACAAAAAGATATGGAAATATGTTTATAACCTGACAAATACACAAGAAAGAGAGAATGAATCACGGTAAAGAGAGAGAACAGCTCTTAACTTTTGAAACACAAGTGCATTGAGACGTAGCTGTTAAGGTATAGTTCCACAGAAACACAAATTTGAAATCAATTTCAGATAAAAGTGGAAGGTGTGGGTACTTTGACTGACCGGTCCGGTTGGGCAATTATCCGCCCTACTACTATCCCTTTTATCCTCTCTTTTTTTAATTTTTCAATCCCATTATGTTGAGGCCCACAAATTATTTTTTATTTTATGTATAGATTTTATAAATTTATTTTTTAATTACTTGTATATTTATTTTACTATACATAAAAATATGCTTTTGAAATTTGTAATAAAATTTTAATTTCACAATTAATTATTTAAACAAAAAAATTTTGTAAAATTAATTCAACTTCCTTGTACTGTGCACTCTCTCCAAAATCCCATCCAACTCCAAACTCTCCAAAGCCCATCCAAACACAAATACTTCCGTGGGAATATCTTCTCATAAGAGACAGCCAGGTCTCCAAGAAACATTGCATTGAAAGCTCCTGCAATATTACTATAGATTTGAAGTGTTGGCCCAGATGAAGCCCAAGAGCTTGTTTATGTACGAGTCCAAGAAATTAATAAGTGGCTAGCTGATCTGCAGTTGGATTGGGCTTTAATCTGAAACTATAGTGGAGTCACTTACTTGAGCTACTACGTAACTCTTGTCTGAGTGGATTAAAGCCCATACTTCTTTTTCATTTAAACTTTCTTGCTTTTGGGCCCCAGCCCAGTAGGCCCAACTGGGAGCCAAAGACTGAGTTTAGGCTAATTCATGGGCTTAGCCTATTCAAGAAAAGACCAATTCATGGGCCTTGGATTACATTGTGAGTTCTACATAGATGACCAAAAACAAACAATAGAAAACATAATTATTCGCAGGAAGGTCTTAAAATGAACCTTTGATTGTCAGTGAAGTGCATATTTAATTCATTTTGTAACTAAAATCAACATATTTTTAATACTCTTCATGAACTACCGTAGCTCTCATTTTTTCAACTTTGTCCTTTGATGTTTAAAGGAAACTATCCAGAGAAAAATTAAATGTGTACAAAAATCGAAAATAAACCCTCCCCATCTTCACTAACGAGTGACTATTATAGAGAAGACTTTGAAAGACAAAAAGCAAACTATAAGTACTTGACCTTTACTTTATGGGCCTAGCCTAAATTTTGGGCACATATGGCGACACATGCTAAAATTTAGGTACAATGTTTCCACATAGAAATGATTATATAATAGGAGTGTTGCCTTCCAATTTTTTTTTTATTATGAAACCATAACTATTTGTATTTGCATTATCCATCAACGAGCAAAAGCACTTTGTACAAGTGTAGCAAAAGAAAAGAAAAGAATAGAAAAAGCACTTAGTTCAACAATTACTTTAACCTATTAACTTCAAATTGTCCATCATTGTTACCAAACTGTTTATCAAACCCACGAGAAGACCACCAAACAGTTCCCTCTCTGCCTTCGAAGTTCTAGATATATACAGTGGCTTAGAATATTCCAATTCAAGTGGACAAATCGAAACCAAAACAAAAATTCTTTTCATGCAGAAGCAGAATTTCTTGTGTTAAAGAAAGAGCATATGTGCCATATTTTGAAGAGTGTGCTTGTGATCACATTTTGGCCATCAATGCCTATGAAAATGAAAAAAGTTTATTCTTTGGTAAATGTTTGGTATTTAGCACTTGCAACGTGTTTGTTGTTCTATTCCTCAAGCAGAACCTGAACCTGATTCCAAGTGGTGATTGATATTGTTCTGGCCCAAGAGCCTGGCCCCCATTTGGCCACATAATTACATGGCCTTCAAGACAAGTGCTAGAGGTATTACCAGTTCATTGGGTAACAACTGGAAAGCGTCTTGCTTCAATGTATTTTGTTTACTTTTCTTTTGAAGGCGATGGTGTTCAACCAAAACTTAGAGAGTGCATTTTTCTTTGTAAATATGGATTATGATGATGGTTACTCCTATATGTTCTCATAGGGTCTAATGTAGATGACATGATTTAACATTCACTATTTGACTTCAGAAATCATGGATTTTTACCTCTAAAGCCAAAACTAAATGAACCTCAAAGCTCAACCAAAAACCAATTTGGATTTTGAGGGGCAGAATTGAAGAAAGAAGAAAAGGGGAGGGAATATAATTTCATAAGTCACAATCCCATGATGATGCCACTTAGAACTTTGAAGCAAAAAAGTTAACAATGAAGTTATGGGGGATGAACTATTGTTATTTCAAAGCTGTTTTTCTTTTTTTCTTTTTTTGGTACAGCATTTAAACTTATGATCTCTTTTAAAGTTATTTTTTTTTGGTCCACCGTTAAAGACAAAAGCTTACCCATTTTTACAATCAAATCTAAGCATGTAACATTAATAATTAATTGTGGTGATTGCCGACCATGGATTCTAGAAGGGAGGAAATTTAGAGAAAAGTAAAAGCTAGCTATCCAAAAGTTGAAAAAGTAAAAGATTTCAACCATGCACAGCATAGCATATCCATGGGAGCACACTCATCTCAACACACGTTGCCGTCTCACACAGCCACAGCCCCTTCTCAAAACCCCAACCAAACACATTTCCAATTGGAAAACAACCTCAGGAAAGCACTTTAAGAAGAGCTTATCATCCACGCAATTGTGCTTTTCTGCACAAAATGGATAGCATTATACACCATCATCGTGTTTTTAACCTAATCACCAACCTTGTTTCTTTCTTTCTTTATTATATTATTTTCTTTTTTAGGTTCACTTCAAATTAAAACTTGAAATGGTTTCTTCTCTTTTTTTTTTTTTTTTTGCTTTTTATTGTGCTGATGGGGGCTGAGATAACTTGAACCTGGGCTTGTTCATGGAGGCCATGTGGTGAGGCAGCAAACGTAGAGAAAAACTTGCCCCACTGGAGCAAAAGAGGAGGGTGATGTTTAATGTCTTAGGCATGGAATAGTGACAGAGATAGACCACTCATTAGTTGTCTGCCTACAATTTTAGAAAGAATGGCATAATTGTGGGCATAACACTTCCAACCACCTGGAACTTGCAAGCTCATTTTGCACGCAAGTCCAGCTGGTCCTCTCTTCTTCTGCTTCATTCTTGACAAAAATAAATAGTTAATTAAATAAATACATAAAATCACAAAACCAGAAAGTAATTTTAAAATTTTGAGATATTTTAGATCGTGGAGATTTATTTCATTGCGTTTGATTGAATTGTGTAAATGAATCGGTTGAGATATCTGTGGATATAATTGTCTTAAAAACAAAAAAATCATAAATACTTTCAGAGTATTACATTTAACAAATTGATATGTAATTTAAATTTTATTATATGATATTTATATTTAATATAACAACATATATAGATATGTTATTCACGTATTATGATTTTAATAAATTAAATGTAATATTTTAAAAATATATAAATACATAATACATTACATTTTATAAATATTCAATCGTTTTATTAAATTTATAATTTTAAATAATAAAAGTAAGATAAAATTTGAGTCTTTCGAATCTTTTTAAGAGTTTCATTTTCAGAGTAATTAAGAATTTCTACTCAAATACCATTTCTCCTATACATACCAACTAACTAGTATATCAAAACAAAATGCCACCTTAAAAAATGAGAAAATATTTAGTGGTTTTCCTTTAATTTCCTGAAAAGAATTTTTTTTTCCTTAATCTAGTTAATTTGTCCAAGCTTTCGTGCCTATATCGTGTCTCTCATTATCCAGCAATTTGATTATGTGCTAAAGTGTTACATGTGTTTCATAACGATGGGATTGGAGTCAATTCTAAGAACTTTACTTAAGATTTCTTATTAATATGCTGTCATATCCACTTACTTCCATGCTGTTGGGTCATCAAAAGCTTGTTTAGAGGAAGTTTTATGGAAACTTCAATCGGTGGTAAGTTGAAATACTATTGGTCTTTAATTTTTTTGTTTATAATTGAGAGATATTTTATTTTTGTATATTAGTGAATATAATTTGTTATAGACTAAATCAATGAAAAATTATCAAGTTAGGTAATCTAAATTTAAAGTTGTCAAAAACAATTTATATTAGTTCGACCACTTAAATCAAGATACCTATAAAATTATATTTGTATCTGGAGTTTTTTTCGTTTGTCTCTAAATACAATTTGTGTTCCATATTTTTTTTCTTGGTCAAGATCAATTTTCTTTCTTTTTTGACATTATAAACAAATTCATTTCCTTTTAGGAAAATTACGTATAGAAGAAGAAATTAACTAAGTAATAATGATAACATAAAAACGTGTTTCATACTTAGAAATATCAATTATTCTTTTCTCATTTTCAGTTTCAATTTCAAATATAAAGTACTCATGGGAGTCGTGAGATATATGCAAAAAAATCAAAGGGCAATCACTCATTTTCTCTTGTATTTTTGTTTTGTCCTTTTTTTTTTTTGCTTTGCTCTTCGCATCCATGAACAGGCATATATATGTGTGCAAACTTTAATGGCTACAAACATTTTTCCCGTTTGGTTTTTCTTTTTCTTGAGCGAATCAATCACGCCACATACAACTTATATAAGCATGCAACTGAAATATTCTCCAAGCACAGGCAAGAAAGTGATTTTCATGAAAGAGGAGGGGGAATAATACTATTCATTCATCACTTGCCATCTATCTATCTCATCAGCTACCCTAATTGAATAAAATTCAATGCTCCTGTCTGTGCAATTCACCCAAAAGATTCTCCATTAATTAGATTATATGACCTATAGCTATGATTAAGAGAGGTTGGTGCTGCTGCTGACCCATTTGTTTATTTATTTGTTTATTATTTTTTGGATTCCAATTAAGAGCCTGAAGATTCTTAAATAATGGAATCAACCCCCAACTTTAACAAAAGTTCATTTATAAGGGAAAAAAAAAATAAAGCAAACTGTCCTTAATGGTTGTGGTCATTGAGAGAGGCCAACGTTTCCAAGTCATGTCATTTACAGCAACAATAACAACAGCATCTAATCTTTTCTCTCCCATTTCTTTTCTCTTGAGAAACAAAGAGAATAATGAAGAAGGGAATTGAAGTAGAAATATGTATATTTATGTACATATAATTATTTATACATATACTCTTAAGTGAGAAAATGAAAAGCAATGGAACCAACAAAGAAAGAGAAAGGAAGAGGGGACAGTGTACTGTTTTAACCAAGAGTTTAATATAAGTAATTAATAGTTTAAGACCATTCTCTTTCCCTTTTCCTGAGCTCAAGTTTTTCTCTCCCGTTCTTTTGTATCTTTTGCAGAAGCCTTAATGGTGCATGATCATTTTCAGTGGGAGAGGAATGGAGGGGTTTAAATGAACCATTTTGGGTTTGTTTCTGTGTGCCAGAAAAAAGCAGTGTTGCTTTGGTTAGGCGAAATTCACGGATTTCTCGCACCGAGTCTTTATTATTTGTGAATAGGACATAAAGCTATGTACCATCTGTCACGGCTAAGATGACACCATATCATCACTCTCTCATATACTGTGCATGACATGTATTTTACGTTACATTACATCTCCATGTGTATAAGAAATAAACAAAAATGGGAAATTTCTGAGAGGGAAAAAGAGAGGGGCAAGGAAAGGTTGAAGATGACGTTTGCCTAACTATTATGCTGTTGTTGTTGTTGCTGCTGTTTTACTTGTTCTTCTTCTTTTTCCCTTTTGTTTTTTTTTTATTTTTATTTTCTTGTTTATGTTGTTGCATTGATGAGACGATAAATATTCTTCCTTGTGGAAATGGAATAGGGATGGCACAGGAAGTAAACAGGAATGCGTCTCTTCAATTGATTCTTTTGCGTTTGGCTTTTCCCTTATGTTTATTGTTGACTTCGCCGCTACCAAACAAAGACCCCCACCGTCCATTTCCAACTTGACATCTCTCTTTTTTTTTTTCAATAATTTATAATAGAATAACATCTTTATATTCTGTATCAACCAACCCTTTTTGCTCTTAAATTGAGGTAGCAACACACATATCTCATCTTTTATTCTTCACAATTCCCCTTTCTCTTTCAATTTTTGAGAAATTTTTTTCTTGCAAAGTTGTAAGGAATTTTAATATATATAGTTATTAACATTAATTACTCTTCACTACATTGATTTATCTTTTTCTATAAAAATGAAATCGATATATTTTTTATATAAACGCTTACAAATATTAAGTCATATATTTTTAAGTATAAATAATATGAAAGTTTGAATTTATAATCTTATACAAACTATTTAAACTCTTTACTGCTAGTTTAATGAATTCGAATGGGTTAGATTAAGTCATATATGAATACCATATTTCAATGAGATTGGAATATGATGTGTGTGTTTTTCTTTTCTCTTTTCTCATATAATGGTTTAAAATTAATTTTTACTTTTTGTTTGAACACTTTCTTATGAGCCAGCCTGCTCCATGCCTAAAAATGGAAGGTGGAGCTTGGGGAGGCTAGCTAATTGAGGTGATGAGTTGATATCATTGGCATTTGGCATCCCATCTCTCTCTCTCGCTCTCGCTCTCTCTCCGTTCGGGTTCCCTTTCTTATTCAGGAGAAGGCAAATGCCTAAAAAGCAAATATGGCGGAAAGCACTTTTAAAATGGGAAATGGGGTGCATTGGTTTTAAACCCACTTCTTATGGTCTTATTATATGACGCTGTAAGGGGCCCTTTGCCGGCTAAAACCCAAGCTAACATGCAATTTATGTCATGTAAACAACATACATGTCACATGGGTAGCCCCCCACATCCCCACTTATTCTTCTTCTCTTATACTCCAAAACAAGGATCAACACACAACCACCATCAAAGCTCTTCTTTTTATAAGTAATGAGACCACGTGAGATCATCAACCATCAGTGCATGTTTGTTATTAAGTTAATCTTAAGAAAAAAAATTATTTTTTTTAAAATAATTTATAAAATTTTAATTATAAATCATTTTAATCACAAAATAAATTAATCCACCAACATATGCTAATTATCCTTTATTATTTATTTCGCACAACACAGTTAGCTAGATACATAACTCTAAAATATATGCAGAGGCTATGTTTGTTCTAACTCAAGACTCAATAATAGAAAAATTGTTTTGGCTTCTTTTCATTTGGCTCAAATTATAAAACTTTATGTGATCAAATGAAAATGCTGGTTCAAGTATTCGCCAAATGAGCAAAACCTTGTTTCAGAGAGAGATCTCGCGCACCACGCCACGCCACGTCGGTGCTTACTACATTGTGTAGTCGTCATCGTTGTTAGCATGTAGCGTATTCATACATTCCCATTTTCACACACTAACAAAAGTTTGCAAAACCGTGGGGGAGTTTAGAGAATTGAAGTCAATGACGATATATAATATAAATAGAACCACTCTTGCACAAAGCGTTTTCTTAGTTTTAAGGGAAATTTTTGGATCAGTTTTAATTCACATAAGATTAAATTTTACATTTAATTATATAATCAAATCACATGTTATCAAGTATTTGATATTTTAAATAGTAATTATTTTAATAAATTTTTTTAATAATTTACTAATTTATAATTGAATGATAATATAAAATTTTTTATAAATAATAAATCAAAATTAAACTCTTAAATTTTCTCCTCAAACAATATTTAATAAACAGCATACGCTAATAAGAAATTTTAATGTATATACTAATTTAATAAAAACATAATAAGTCATTAAAAAATAAACATACTCCCAAATTAAACTTGTGTTATATAATAAAATTTATTTAAAACTTAAACTTTTAGGATTATTATTCTTATAATATTTAAGAATTTATTCACATTAACATAGTCTAATTTAAATTCTTAAAGTATGAACCACACCTCTGTAATCACAGTATCAATTTCTGGAATTTTTTTTCTTAATCCTTTCACCCATGGTTTAAGCATAATTAATATTCCTTGTTTAGTGTGCAGTGTGTTTGTGTGAGTCCTTTCTCACCATCCAATAATGCTTCTCATGACCACATGTCTTTACACGGGCAGTCGACACGTGTGAAGGTGGCAATGGATGGAGTGAAGAGTGTTGGGATTATTATAAATGGTTAGTGCACGCCAAGAATCTTTTTTTTAGGTTGGGGATTGTGGAATTGCTTGGTTTTGAAGTTTGTTTTTATTATCATTATTCTAAAAAATATTGTGTTAATTTTATTAATTTATGAATTTAATTTCATTTTCTGTTAATATAAAAAATTTTATATTATCATTCATGATAAATTGTTAACTTATTAAAAAAATTTAATTAAAATAATAATTATTAAAAATTAAATATTAAATAAAATATAATTAAATGATAATATAAACAAAGTTATACTAACAATTAATTAAAATTAAATTTTTTATTTATATATTTGCACATTTATATTATCATTATTACTATATCTATTTAGAGTGGCTCATGCACGTGGCCATGTTCCAAGTTTTAGTTGGTGTTTCTTTAAATAAATTAGCCCAAATCTTGAAAATGCTTGTTTGATCAAACACTCACACCCCCACACATTCAAAGGCTATTTGCAAACTTTGCCTTTTCTTGCATTGTCGTTGTTTTATTGGTAGACATCTTTGTTATGGGCAAAAATTTTATTGGTCTACCATTGTTCTTGGATGTTTTTAATGGTATTATCTCGATGGCAAACATGATAGGTACGGCTTCAAATTAGTTTATAGGAGGGGGAAAAAATAATGTAAAGGAGTGAATATGTTGGCCCTTTTTGTTGAGAAAAATAAATTAGATGCTTGACAAAATTTTGTCCTCTTTTTCCTTGTCTCATTCAACTTTCCAAATTGAAAATGGATGACCTTACGTTTATGCTTCTCTTGATTTTTGTTTAAAAAAAATATACAATTTGTATCCCAAGTATCTAAACAGTTGATATGAACGCTCAAGAAAAAGCAAGAGAGGATATATATATATATATATATATTATGGATGAAATTTACTTATTTTAAGAATAAATCTTAAAAGGTTTACATCGTTAAATAATTTTTAATAAAGTATAAATTCATCAATTTAATTATTAAAATAAAAGTTTTTTAAAATTTTATAATAAATTAGTATTTCATCTAACTATTTTATTTTAATATATAATATTTTTTTTAAAATATAAGTAAATATTATTAAATTAAATACCTATAAATATCTAATTTATTTTAAATTTAAAATACATGATTATGATAAAAATATTATCTGATTTAATGATTAGATTGATAAAATTCATATTCCATCAAAAGTTATTTAATAATTTTAAAATTTATTATTAGAATAAATAAATTATATATTTATATATATATATATATATATATATATATATATATATTATTTGTGAAAACAAATGAAAAGTAAAAGAACTAATTATCATAATGCTTTTGACATTAGTGTTCATGTTTCGATTATATTATAAAAAATAATATCGATTATAATGCTTTTGATATTGGTGTCCAAATGTCAATGCGAGGGTAATTTCATGTGAGTGACAAACCCTTCTTCTTAAAGAGGAAAAAAGAAGGAGACAAAAGAAATAAAGACCCACTTATACTGTTGACAGACACCACTTGAAAATTGCTAATTGCTGTTGGTAGTTATTAAAAAAGTACAACACGTACAGTCAAAAAAATTTCAACACAGAGTTGAAATTTTGATTCCCATGTCATAATTAAATTCCATTTACTATTAGAAAATTCATTTGAAATGAAATAAATTCAAACATACTATACATCACTGTACGCCACAATAAGGAAAATAATAATCATATCCAGAAATCACTTTACTTTTAATTTATTTCAATTATTTTGTGGTTCTCACTTTACATTTTAAATTTTAAAAAGCTTTTTCTAAGAAAGAAAAAATCAAGCGAAGTGGTAATTATTATGTAGGTAAAGGCACCACCAAATTAGTGCTTAAAAATCTTATCACGATACTGATAAAAAGTGTCCATCTCTATACGCTATGACTTGGTCATTAATAATCATCTTTAGAAATATTCACTTTGCTTTTAACTGCTTTTTCAATTGTTTTTTATACTTACTTTGCTTTTTAAATTAGCAAAAACATTCTTTGTATTTGTTTAAGGCATATGGAAGATAGCAGTAATTATGTAGTAGGTGAGGCAGTATCTAAATATTAGTTGAATTTTTTTTTTACTGGAGATTTGCCTTTTCGGGATTAAATCTCATTCAAATTATTTTGTTTGAATTTTGGCTACATCTACGATCCATTATAAGATTATAGTAAATAAATAAATTATAGTATCTTTATGTTTAAATTTTTATATCTATACATAAATAGTTATAATTATTAAATTTATATTTTTTTTATTTATTTTTATATGTCATTTAAAATTTTTTATAAGAATTAAAAAAATTATTAAATAGTTTTAATTATAAAAAAAATTAGTTTAAAATGATTAAATTATTTTTTTTTATTTTATTAATATTTTTTTTATTTTTTAATTTGACTTACTCTATTAATTATTTCTCTATTAAAAAATATGAATAAAATTTTAAAAATTAATTAATATTTTTTTAATATTTTTAAATAACAAATACTTTTAAATTTTTTTTTACATTATAGATAAAACTAAACAGAGAGTACATATTTTATATTATTTGAAAGATAATTTAAAATAATTTTAATTATTTTTACAAAAAATAGTTTCTCATTCACTGTATAAATGTTTAATAAAATTATGAAAAAAATTTAAGAGGATGAGATATAATAATAATGATTTTATTTTAATTGGATAAGTTTAATATACTTTATCTAATAATATTTATTAAACTTAAATTAATTTTACAAATGATTATTTAATATATTTTATTTAAAAATATTTATTTAACTCAAATCAATTTTATTAAATGTATATATCTAAATTTTAATAATAAAAACAGTATAGTGTATTTATATTTGATATATTATTATTTAATAGTATAATGTAAGATTAATATTTAATCAAGTTTTTTTTTAATAACTAAGTCTTAGACTTTATTTATAAAAAGAAAAAATAAATGTGTATATATATATATATATATATAATATTATTTTTTAGATAAATACTGAGCGACCACCATGATGATCCTTACTGATATTACTTAAATTAATAGAGTAAATGGAAGCAAAAGCCGGCACAGACGGACGTTCCCATTCCATGTGTACTGTGACCTCATTACATTTATTTTTTTTACGCCTATTTTAATAAATGGCGGCCACTTATATTTTTAATTTTAATTTTAATTTCTATAAAGAATGCAAAAAAAATGAATATTAAAGGATTTTAGCTTTTTTGAATTGAAACAACACCGTCCAGTGAGAAGCAACCCACGTGCGCCGACACGTGGCTCGAACTCCCAAGGCTGCATCGGTGGTCTCGCGCCCACCCCAAAAAAACCTTATCTCTGGCACGTGTGATGTGCGCGCACGTGTCTGGGATTAGATTAGACTAAATCCTTGTGCATTCAGAGAAAACAAAAAACAAAAGAGATTAAAAATGAGATGAAAGATCGCACGCACATGCGGCGCACGAGCCACTCATTCCTCCACTTTCGAGGCTCTCGACGACGCCGTCAAGCCTTAAACGCGCTCAAAACAGCAGCTTACGCATTACCACTACCCTCCAATTCCAAGGTATTGAAATGGATTCCAGTTATTTTTATGTAATGACATCATTACCCCCAAGTCTAAGAGCCTGTGTCCATCTAATTAAGGATAGAAAGACAATTTGATTTGTGAAAGATGGAGATTACTTTTGAAAATTAATTTTTTTTAAATTGAAAAGTTCATTTTAAAATGATAAGTAAAAAATTATAATTATTAATAAAAAATTAATAATTAAAATTATAAATAAAATATATATACATATATGTGTATAATAAGTTATAAAATTATTAAAATTTATTACATTAATTTTTTTATAAATAATTATAACTCTTCACTTTTTAATATAAAGTGAATATTTTATTTTTAAAAAGTTTAATTCTTATTTTTGATATTAATTATTTTTTTCTAAGACATCCGTACTTGATTTTAATTCTCAAATATTGATTAATTATGAATTACTTATACTTTATAAATTTTTTAAATATTTATTATAAGAATTAATAATGAATAGAATATCATAATTCATAACAGCTCTCCTACAAAATTAATAAGTCTATACGCGAAAATCACTTTGTTACTCAAATTTGTTTTTAAAAATATTGATATATTAATTAATTATTAAATATTTATTTATTTATATTTACAGTTAATAAAATTTAAATATTTATCATAAAAATTAATAATTAATAAAAATTGAACGATTTATTAATATAAAAAACTTTATAGAAATAATGGTGACAAGTGAGTTCATGTTCAAAAATATTTACACTTTCATCTTTCAAAACATAAGAACGTGATATTCTTAATTAAAATAACCTAAATTTATATTTATTTAAATTACGAAAATAAATTAATAAATAAATATTTGTAAAAAAACATGTTGAAAATATCGTGAAATGAGAAAAGAGAAAAGAAAAAAGGGATGGGGGGAGTGGGGACCAGTGCCAGAATGGAAGAGAGGGTTTGGGTTTTGGAATCGCATTGGCATCGGAGTGCATAGTCATTGACGAGGGACACGCTATCCTCTCCTCTCTCTCATCGCACGCGGCTCACTCCAACCCACCAATGCTGGCGGCATCATCACATTCGCAGCTAAGCTCTTTTGTGGTAAGGTTTGTATGCCTTTGATACCCCATGAATAGTTATATGGTGAATAGTTTCTCGTAGAGAAAGCCTTAGATAATAGGAATATTTGCGAGACATTTTGACACTCAAGTTAATACTGGAATCAAAATAAAAACAAGAATAAAAGTGAATACACTTGAGTAACCTCTTAATATACTTAATATATATATATATATATATATATATATATATATATATAAAGGTAAAGATTCTTGAATTTAAATTGATGGATTGAATATTTTATTAAACTTTAGTCTTGTAAGTATATACCGATCCATTAACTGTATTGCTTTGTATTGAAAAATTAGTTTTACACTAAAAGAATGTAAAGATATTTGAAAAACTGAAAAAGAAAAAGAAAAACATGTAAGTATTGTATTAAGTTCGTGTTTTACTTTTGTGTCCCATTTTTCAAATTCATTTACAAATAATATTTGTAAGATTGTGGATCTTCCCTTAAAAGTATTGAAAACCTGAATAAAATAATCACTTTTTTTAATAACAATTCACTGGTTATTTTGTTATGAAAATGTTTGATCATCCAATTTATAATAGTCATGATTAATTTGAGTAAAAAATGAGGTATTATAAATATATGAGAAAAAAACAGTCATACAAGGGTTTTTGAGCAACCATTCAATTTTACATATTCTTTTGGTCACGTCAATAAAGAAGGAATAAGAATGCTGAAGAGAACAAACCAAAACAACGGCAAATTAATCAAATTAATTAATAAACGAAAGATACTAATTAATTCAATTAAGAATGCAAAGCATGCAACATTAGGACGCGAAATGGCCATGGCATTGCAAAAATAGCCATCATCGCCTAAAAAAAAAAAGCCATCATCAATTCATCAGTTATGTTTAAATTTTTTTAAATAACAAAATATATTAAATTTTTACCAAAAGAAAAAAATATTAAATGACTTCATTTTTTCTTATTTATAAAAATAATTATGAGGACAACAATTTGAAGACAACTACAAGGATATTATTCCAGTATTCTTATTCCTTTTTTCAGCATATATTTAAGTTAATTTCTCAAATATTTTTTGGTTGTTAATTTTATTTTTTAAAGTTTATACATTTATTGCAAAAGATAACTATCAATAAATACTTCACAAATTAACTTAGTTATTAATATTCTTAAAAAAATGTAGGATACCATATTAATACTCCAATTGCAATATAATCACTGGCGGAGGATTTAAGGGGGGCAGCTACTTCTTAGCTTTTATATGGCCCTTCTTAAAAAAAAAAATTCTCACTTCCAAATTAACCATGCATTAATTCTTATAAAATATATGCAATCAATACTAATGTTTTTCTAGTCTTTTCCTCTCACATTGGAACAAATTCATCATGATTCAATTAGATACATAATAATTTTGATGATACAATTAGATAAATACCTAACTTATAAGTTTTTGTTTTTGATATTGTCATTTTTCAAATTTATGTAGAAAGTTCATTTTTCAATTTATGATATTTTTTCTTTTCAATTAAATAGAAACTCCATCCTCAATTTTTTAGAATTTTTTATATCAAATTAATTATTATCATATAATTTTGTGATTCTCGTGAATGTAGACTTAAAAAAATAATAATTAAAATTCAAAATATAAATAAATAATAATAATTTTTTAAAATAAAAGTCTTAAGTTCCATTTTCATATAAACAAAAAAATTATAATTTTTTTAAGATGCTCCAAAATTCTTAAAAGTTGGCTATTTATTTAGGAGTAAAATGAAAAGCATTTCAAGTCAAAAAAAATACAAATATTACTTTTGTTTAGTTATGTTTGTTAAATTAACTTGCTCAAAGTATAAAATAGGTAATATCTGTATTAAAAAATTTAATTAATATTTTTGCCCCTCCAAAATTTTAGTTCAAGTTATGCCACTGAATATAATTATATAATTGAATAAATAATAAATAATGTTATTTATACATTGAAATTTTAACATTTACTTTCTATATTTATGACATATCAAATTTTTAACCACAACTTAATTTATTTTCTCTCTCTCTTTGAGATTAAAATTTTATCACATCAAAATATAAGGAAAAAAGTATAAAACTTTAGCAGACGATTATCATTTCTTTAGTTGAATGAAATTGAAGAAGCTGAAAGTTGATTAGAACGTGCAAAGTGCTGTGATCAAGAGCAACTTGTGATCTTGTACCAAAAAGGAAAAAAAAAAAGAGCAACTTGTGATCACAGAGAAAACACAAATAGAGGTGGTGAAGAGAACGAAAGAGGAAGAAGAAAAGATGAAGACGATGATTGAAAATTCAGGGGGGATAGGCGCGAAAGTGCAAAAGGGCAAGGCCTATCAAAGCCTACAAGATTAGACAATAGATTGGGGGACTAGTGACAGTTGGAACTATAATTAAAAGCTTGACATGATTATGGAGAATCTCAACACAGTGCATGCAAACATTTTCTTCTTTGTTTCTTTCTCTTTTTTTTTTTGATTTAATCTCTTTCTTGATTTGCTCAGGTGTCCTAATCACAACCTCTAATTCGTGTCACAACACTGTTCTTCCAAGTTTGAACAAAGTTAACATCCTCTCAACAATGCTATTTTCACAATTGTTGTACTATATAACGCTACATAATTGTATTTATTTTATTATTATTTGAATTAACATACCACATAAAACACTAATTAAACACCAAGAGAAAATAAAATATCAGTATTAATATTAAAAATATTTTCTCTGAAAAAAACCAAAAAAGAAAAAAGAAGATAGAAGATAATATATGCCCCTATTCCCATCCCATCAAGTCAAAGAGACCCAGCCGAAAACGCAAAGAGAAAATGAACGCGGGGAAGGAAAATGTAAATGTACCACAATCTGCTTTTTTTGACTTAAACCGTGTTTGCTAGTAATAATAATAGTCATCGCCATAATTAACAACATTATCATAACAGTAAATGCTGTGTTTTTTAAAAAACATTTTTTGGAGTGAAAACTAATAACAAGATTAATAATTAAATATTGACCGGTCAAAAGTCACATATGTGGTGGAGTGCGGAGGTGAAATTTTTACGGTTACTTGGCTTTTTTTCTTGATTGACCAACCAACCACCCTGCACCGTGCCGCAGGGGATCCCTCCCTCTGCACTAGAAATTGACCAGCCGAGAATTTGGAATAAGAATCCAACGGCGCAGAGACGTAGGGGTAACGTAAACGGAGTCTTTTTTTTTATTTTTTTTCCTCTCTCTTGCTTTTCGCTCTCTCTGAGTTAGCGAGCGAGAGAGAGAGAGAGATTTCATCCTCACTAGTCAACACGTGGCTCCACCTGCGTTACCGGTAACCGGTTCCATAACGACGACCACCGCCACCGCGGCGAACCTTTTGTTGTGGGCCCCAGCACCACCTTCCACCACCTCCCCCCTCCTCCGTCAAAATTTGCACAACCCAAACCCAAAAAGCACACGCACAGAGAAAAAAAAAATAAAAGAAAAGAAAAAATATTTTATATTGATTTAATTTAATTTCATAATGATAATAACAAACAAAACATTAAGGAATCATTTAATATAAATTAAGATATGATTTAAGAGAGATAAGGGCATGGCAGAGGGGTCCTCTCTGAGATTTTGCTCCAAACCTTCGTTCATCTGATTTGCAGAGACTATCTGAAGAAGGACCAACCACAACCAAGAGCCCCGAGAGCTAGAGAGAGAAAGTGGGTCTTTCTTTCTCTCTCTAACTGTGCTGTGTGTGTGAGTACATGCAAATAGTGAGATTGAGAAATTGAAAAGAGTTGAAGGAGATTGTTGTTCAATTTGAAAATTGCCCATCAAGTACTTTTGTTTTTTGCTTCTTATCCAACCCGTAAGTCTCTCGCATTATTGTCTCTCTGCTTTTCGAGCTTTCTTATCAATGACCTGATTGGTAGCTACATAGCTGGGTATCTGTGAAGATTTAAGGAGATCTAACTAACTTTTGCTTTTCGTTGAATCCCCGGGGGATAACGATTACTGGGTTCTATTCAAAATTGAAAATTTTGGTTTCTGCATTGGAATTTTGGATTCATTTCTTCTCACATTTGATTCCCTCACCTGGTTTCTTTCCATTGAAGTTCGTATTGTTTCTGCTGTTTTTCTGCCCCGGGATCTCTCTCTCTCTCTCTCTCTTTGTTGATAAATTTGGTTCCACAAGAGGCATTTTTCTGCCTTTTCACTAATCAAGGATTTTATCTTTATTCATGAGACCAAAAAAAAAATAAAATTGTGATTTTGAAATTTATCTGGGTGATTGGTTGAATGATTTCCGATCTGTAATCGTGTTTTTGTTTCGTTGACGTTGCTGGGTATCAATTATTTCCTCCATACTGTGATGGGTATTTACATTTTCAAGAAGAATTGCCGTTTCTGAGAAGAAGTGAAAGAGAAAAAAAAAGGGAACTCTCTGAATTGAATTTGATTAATTCTGTTTGAACAGGTTCTTGATTTTGACCGAGCTTCTGGGGACTTGCAGTGCTGAGATTCTCGTCTCTCTGCTGTTGAATTTGTCACTTCCGACAAAGACAGAAGAAGGCACTGGGGGGATTGAAGTTTTGAGTGCTGGTTGCCGCTTCTCGTTCTTGTCGCAGAGACATGTTGGACGGTCGTTCCTGTGTGGTTCCGAGGTTGTTTTCTAGCTCTTGCCAGGCGGAGAACAAGTGGTCTTACATGAAATATCCGCCGAACCTGGACAACATCAAAAATGGCAAGCGCCCGTTTGAAATCGACGGCGAGGATGAACCCGAGCCAAGGAAGTTTACTAAGATGTTGGACTCTCGGATTTTGTTTCAACAGCAATCTTGTCAAGCTAAGGATTCTGTTATTGTCCAAATGGATCAGGATTGTGAGCCATTGAGTAATTGGCAAAGAGTTGAAAAAGCTGAAGCTTTGTCTGACCAGCTATCGGCTGAACAAGAACAGCATCATGCTGGGGATTCATCCAAACCGGGTGACCATCAATCTGATAAACAGCAGCAGGATCAGTCTGGGGATTCATCAGATTCTGGTGTTCAGAAGTCTGATGAACAGCATCAACAGCAGCAGCATCATGCTGGGAATTTGTTGAATTCCAGCGACCAGCTATCTGATGAGCAGCAACAGCAACATGCTGAGGATTCATCAGATTCTGGTTCTCTTTTGCCACGGATGAATCGAGACAGCTCAATCACTTGTCTCAGCCGCTGTTCGAGGTCTGATTATGGTTCTCTTGCCTCACTGAATAGGAGCTTTCGCAACATAATCCAAAGTGGTGAGCTCTATAAGTGGAGGAGACTGCATGGTGTCATCGAACACTGGGTTTATTTTTCCCGTGCCCACCTCGAGTGGGAGGCCTATGATCCAATTCGCCAACGGTGGATGCATTTACCAAGGATGGCTTCTAATGAAATCTTCATGTGTTCAGATAAGGAGTCTTTAGCTGTAGGAACTGAACTTCTTGTATTTGGGATGGAGATGAGATCCCATGTCATTAACAGATACAGTCTTTTGACAAACTCATGGTCATCTGGAATGAGGATGAATGCTCCAAGATGCTTGTTTGGTTCTGCTAGCCTTGGAGAGATTGCAATTTTAGCTGGTGGGTGTGATTCAGATGGGCATATCCTTGACTCTGCTGAATTATATAATTCTGAGAAGCAAACATGGGAAACACTCCCAAGCATGAACAAGCCCAGGAAGATGTGTTCTGGGGTATTTATGGATGAAAAATTTTATGTTATTGGGGGAATTGGTGGAAGCGATTCTAGGCTTCTTACATGTGGTGAGGAGTACAATTTACAGAGTAGAACATGGACAGAAATTCCCAACATGTCCCCTGGACGTAGTTGTAGGGGGCCTGAGATGCCTGCAACAGCTGAGGCACCACCTCTGGTTGCTGTTGTAAATAATGAATTGTATGCTGCTGATTATGCTGACATGGAGGTTAAAAAATATGACAAGGACAGAAAATTATGGTTTACCATTGGGAGACTGCCTGAACGAGCAGTGTCATTGAATGGTTGGGGTCTTGCATTCAGGGCTTGTGGAAATAGGCTTATTGTCATTGGTGGACCTAGGACTCATGGTGGGGGTTTCATTGAACTCAATTCATGGGTGCCCAGTGAAGGACCTCCACAATGGCATCTACTTGCCCGAAAACGATCTGGTAGCTTTGTCTATAATTGTGCTGTGATGGGATGCTGAAGAATTGAATTGTGAAAGTTACACATTTTGACGTTTTCAAATCCAATGAGTTGCACAACATTGATTCATCCATTGACACAGGATTCTTGCTAATTGGTACTTTCACCCCTTCTTTCTTTCTTATGATATTTTCCTTTCAAAGGCGGGGGAGGATGGGGAAGAGACTTCAGATCTTACTCAAGATTGGCTGAAAAGTTTTCTGGGGAGGAGCTCTTCAGTCTTTTATTTTTATGTTTAAAATTTCAGTTACCATTTTGTTCCATTAAAATTGGTATCTTCCCCCATTTCCATTTACATGAAAATTTTTCAAAGCTTGGTATCATGTAGCACAGGAATAGGTTAAATAATTGAAGTTCCAACACAAATGTAGGTTTTTGGTGTTGTTTGTTGAGTCTTTCAAGAACACACGATTAGATATTTGATTTTCATGGTCATAAATTTTCTTAGCTTGAAGGGATGGAATAATTTCTGAGAGCTGTTTTATTAATATTGGATTATTTATCAATCCAATCTTCCATTTGAATTCATGGACTATGTATTTTGAGCTTTCTCTAGTCTGGAAAGCAGTATATAACCATTACATTTATTACTTGTTGCAGATCTAACATGCGTTGATAAATATATTATTCTATCTTCTATTTAGTCAATGATTGAATTATTGAATGTGACACATGACTGCATAGATGCCAAAGCAGAAAATGAGGGAAGATTTCGATTCTTGAATTGTGCAAACTTCATGTAAAACTTCATGTGAAACAATAGATAGTTATTGATTCCTTTTGAAATTCTAATTAAATTTGTGAAGGATACATTTGCTGAACTCGTGCCTAGGAGTTAAAGCTTGAAACCATAGGTCAAAATTCTTTATTGTTAGGCATTGATGGAAAGCTGTACTGAATCATTCACCTATAATTACTATGATGATTGGAGGCCCTCCAGCAAAGAAGCATGTTATCTTGGTAATTGCATTAACCATACCTGGGATACCTCTATTCTGGAGAGCTTCTTATAAATGCAGATGTGGTTGAAGTTGAAATATGCTTAAATCTAACTTGTCCTAATCCTATTAAGTATAGTTATTGGATCTTACTAATTGTAAGTATGTGATAATGGTCCTGACTATAGTGGAAACTCACATAGACCTGGCACAGCAGAACTGCTTTTAATATTTAGTTGGGTGGTTGAATCACCATTATTAGACATCAAATTCATTCCACAGCCTTAATCCTTACATGAAGACACATATAGGGTCAAGTCTGCTACTCAAATATTCACACATTTTGTTAGGGTAGTAAACAAGTATATGGCAAATTGTGAATCTGTGTAACCGGTGAAACAAAACTAAATCGTGAGTTTGCTGCATATCAAAAAACAAGTAAAGTGTGTATTTTAGTATTTCCTATTTATTAAAACTATGGAACAGAAAGGTTCAACACAGGTAGATTGTCCAGTTCTCATTATTTACAAAAATCATAGTTATGGATTTGGGTTGAGGAATTATATGAAAATGGAAGGATGGCTTGGAATGTCGATGTAATATGCCTTAGAGAATAATACAACAGTGGTGTTAAAAAATTAAAATTATGGAGTACTGCGGGGAATCTTGCATTAACTAAACTGAAGATCTCATGTATCACTCATCTAAGCAAAACATAGTAAAAAATTATTGTTAAAATATGCATGGTGATTCGAATCATTTTGTCCTATATTTTGAGAGACTGCTTCCTGTATGTAGCTCTCTATAAGATTGTTATCATAAAAATGATGTTTTGGTATGTTGTTAACAGGCTGCTTCTCATTAAGTATTAGACATTGCTTGGATGTATATGGTAACATATTAAAGGTAAAATGTTAGCTTTTCATTCACTAGAAGTGTTGTAGGATAAATGTGAGTTAAATTCAATATACTCATCCATGTCGTTTCTTATGGTTGTTAGAGCAACGATCTCTCCCTTTTTCACCTGGTTGTCTTCTGTTTTTGTTTTATTTTTTTTTTTGGGGTTAATTTTGCTATTGGCCTATTGCTATTACGAATTCAAACCCGATCTCTTTTGTTGTGTCCATGTATATCTTTTCGTCCTCTGCATGCTTATGCCATTGCAGAATCATTGTTGGTCTCGTCTCTTCATCTTCTGCCTCCAGCTCATCTAAAGAATTCAAACCAGCTTCGGTATCATATCATGTCTGATGTTGCAGGCTTGCTTTGAATTCACAGACAAAATGGTATTACTTCCATTGGTATCTTAATGCAGTTACAGAACTAGACCCAAGACCAGGTCAAGTTGAAGGGATGTAGTACCTAGATAAACCATCATGAAACCTGGTGGATTATTATAGTCTCATAGAAGATTGAAATTTCGGCATCATCGTACCCCATTCTTAAATATTGAAGTTGGTGCCAGTTGAGTTACAAACTCGTTAGCTATTGTAGGGTTCTTACTCTTATTTTCTGGTGACACTCGTAATGAAGGGGCTGTGTTGGATTTTTTGAGTCTTTGACATGCTTCAAAATACATTTGGATTTGTTGCGTTGCTATATTGATGTTCATGTCTGAAAAATTATTTCTTGAAAAGAAAATGAAAAAGAGAACCCTTAAAAAAGCCCTAGGAACAAAGATTTGTGTTGCGTCGATGGATTTTATGGAAACCACTAACGCATGGATCTCTTGCTAAAAAAGTTTTAGTTAATGGTAATTATTTTCTATCAGAAATGATAAAATTTTCTGAATCTCCTATTATGTCAAGAATAGCAGAACAATTTGGGTGGGCTTTGGGGGGCCCATGTTGTTGGGTGGGCTTCTATCTTCCCTCCTCTGAGGACAACTTACTCTTTGGGCCCGTCAAATTTGGGATGTGACCAATGTATAGAAGAGCCTTATGACAAAAAACATGTACATAACTCTTTCAGGTAAAAAAAAAAAAAAGTAAACCCATCTGACTTGAGACATTGACCATAGATTTGATTCTGATATTAAGTACACTGGATTGAAAGTAAGAATGGAAAGAAAATGTTTTAAAAATAAAAAGGAAAGAAAAAAAAATCTTAATGACAAACTAAATATCACCATGGATTGACACTGTTGTAAGGTGACAGATGAAAAAAGAGGAAGTTCAAATTATCATCCATATGTTGACCCAAAAAACACATATGTATCATCCATACAAGATTTACCATTTTCATTGGACTTGATTGATCTTGAATTGGTATAAGTGGTTGAAGGACTCCCCATTTTGGTCTAATGGGTCCAATTGGAGGCCATCATGAGGTAGTTTCTCTGGATGGGATATAGAAACTCCCAAACTCCTTTTCATTAGGCCTTATTTTGATTTCCCTTTATTATTGTTTTTACGTTCCAAAATCAACCTAATTCAGGGTACTTTCTTTTCCAAAATACACAATTAAAACAAAGAAAATATGCCAATGAGAGTTGGCTCAATTGGATTCAGTTTATGTTATTGATTTTCATTGGTAAACGATTTGCAAGTATTACAAGTTTTCGTTAAAACTTGTAGCATGCTTTTATCTTATAATGAGACAGCCTCTCCTCATTCTCTTAATTTTAATTTAACAAAATAAATAAATAAACAAAGCAAATCTTCATTTCCTTTTTAGATTCATCTATTCTAGTATTCTGGCTATTTTTGGTTTTCCCTTGGTTGACAATAGGATCATTTTAACTTAATCAAATTTATTTATTTAATATTATAAATAAAATTTTATTATATAATTGTATCAACTAATAAAATAAATTTAAATATTAAATTTTAATTATAAAATCTATAATTTTAACAATTTTTGCAACATATTACAATTTGTATATTATTTGTATATAATTTTATTATATCAAACTTATATAATTAAAAAAGTGATTATCTTATAAATTTAATCATTCTTATTTTTGATAATATAAATTTTAAATTTAATATTAAAATGTAAACATTCACTTGGAGAAATCTTATCAAAGTTGAAATTCATTTATTTTCTAAAATTATTTATAAAATTAAGCTTTTTTAAATATTAGGGAGATTTTGGAAATGTAAAATGTTGATTTAGAACTATTTAAGCAAACATTAGTTTCGCGCGTGGTGCACGCGTGTGTGTATTTATCATACATTTTTTCCAAGCATTGAATTTGTAGAATTGTAGTTTCAAACAGTTTCTGACTTTAAGAACTGAATTCAATTTAGTTACGGGGAAATTTTATGCACTTAATGTTGAAATTATTAAAATTACAAGATACTTTACTTTATATATATTTTTCCACCAAATTTTTATTATATGAATATAATAAAAAATTAAAAATTAAAAAAATTATGTTAATGGAAATTCACAGAAACTACTGTAGCTCACCTTTTTTTTTTCTTCCTAAAAACATATTCTATCTTGAAACAAATTTTTATAGACATTTTTTTCTTAATAAAAAAGTTTAATGGTCTTTTTGTCAAAAAAAAAATTCAAAGTGCATAATTTTTCTTGAGCTATATATTTATTCACGGCCCCTTATACATCACATAAGCTCCACCACTTCTGTGTGAGTGGATTAGTATAATTTGGTACAATTTCAAGAGTGTGAATGGAGTATGGTAGTATGAAGGGGAAAAACTTGGCCAGAAAGGATCATTTATGTATATTTTAATTCAAAAGTTCTAAGCTTTTTTTTTTAATAAGAAAATATTTCATAGGTTAATCCAATTAGAATATGAAAAGCTAGTTATTACACACAAATATCTAACGTATATGAAAATTTAAACTCCTCGTATCTACATTACTAAAAGAAAAATGACGAATAATTTCTAATGAGAGGTGTGAAATTATGAGACATCTGGTGTGTAAATGTTATGGTCCAAATTACTCTGAAGATTTCTTTTCTATTGAGGGATGTAAAATGATGAGACATATGTAAATGTTCTTTTCTCAAGGTAGATAATTTTTAAGAATAATGGCCATCGGAAGTATATGCAAAGGCATTTCAAAGTTCAACTATGTATGAGATCATAAAAGAGAAACAATTCACAATAATAGCAAAGGGTGTATATGATAAAAATTAAAATTGAATTGAATTGATTTGAATTACATTAGATTAAATTGAATTAGAAATCAATTATAGTATTTGGAACTTATTATAAAAATTATGATTTAGATTAATTTAGAAATCAGAATTTATGTTTGAAATAAAAAAGACAAGAATTGAATTAATTTTATTTTAAAAAATTTATATCTTTACCCATTCTTTTAATAAATTTTTTTTTTCATTTCTAAATAAATGATTAAGGATATAAGAGTAAATTTTAATAAATTTCACCTAAATTTGCTTAAATTCTCTCATTTTTAACAGAATTTTAAAAATAAATTAATTAAAATTCATGAGATTTTTAAAAAATTTTAGATCTTATCAATTTATATTTTATAATTTTTTAAATAAAATAAAATCATAAAATTATTAATTTCAAATACATCCAAAATAAATATTTTTATTCTTTATACCTATGGTTTTCCAAACCGTTGAGTCATTAATATGAGTCGTTTTAGTTATTAAATTGTCCTTAAGGAAGTTTTAACTATATTCAACAGACTTAACCTCCTTCATGCAATGTCAGACGTGCAATCAATTCTATTTTTGTATAATAATAATACAAAAATTTTAATTTATAATTTTTCATAAATTACTTAAACTCTTTATTTTTAGTTTATTCCAAATAGCTTAAAGTAGGACCAATTCTAACTTGATTTGCAAGATTCTGCTACGTTACAGTAAACATCTCAAATATCTAGAGTACTATTTGAAAATATTAAATTCCGCATATCAAACAATGATCTCCAAATCTTATTCGAATGAGAAATACGAAGAAAACCACCATGTCTATGACTAAGCAAAAAAAGAAAGTTATCTCGTTGCATTGATTAAACCACTTTCATTAATTAATAATTAACACGACACGATCTTTCTTTTCAGCAAAGATCAACACTCACGTCAATTTCTAGACCCTGCATGCTTGTATTATATATTGAGCTTCAATGTCTACTTTATTTTGTCAGTACTGTGACATAATCTACTGAGAAGAACCTTCTTTTTCATGCCACTGATGATCGATCACTTGGATGAACATAGCACATCAGATACGGGACGGGAACTCAATACCAACTCCATTAACAGAGGATCAATACGTGGTATCCACTCTCTCTCAAACTATGCAAGTGGGAGCTGACACTTTCTCCCCCTTTTGTTTATCATCCTTTTCCATGTGTGAAACAAGATTTTCCTTCGTATCTCATTCAGAATCTTGGGCTGCCCAATTGTTCTTTGGCTCTCTGGGTCCCTGTCAAATCAACACAGATAGAAGAGTAAACTGTCGACCGCAAAAACAAGATAAAATATTATTTATATTCTTAAAATTTATTTAAATATTAAATTATTTTTTAAAATTTTTTTATTTTACTCAATTTTTCTGAATTTTAGTCTAATTTTAAAACGTTAATTTTTTTATTAAATTAAGCGAAAATTAATATATAATTTTAAGTTATACCAAACTTCAGAAAGATTTAGTGTGACAAAAAAATATTTTAGAAAGATAATTTGATATAAGAATAAATTTTAGAGGTGTAAATTATATTTTATATTATAAAGTTTTCTAACTAAATCATTACATGGTGTGCACTTAGATCACATGGTGTGTACGTAAGGATGATTTTTGTTTCATTTAACTATAAAATTAACGTTTTTAAATTAAATTAAAGTTTCGGAGGGTTTAATATGACAAACAAAACTTCAGGGAATAATGTGATATTGAGATGAACTTTAAAAGTATAAATTATATTTTATAGAAAAAAAAGATAGAAGAGTAAACTATTTTTAGTTCTTAAAATATGCAAGTGTCGTCATTTTACTCTTTTAAAGATTTTTTGATCAATTTAGTTTATGAATGATAGAAAATAACATCAAAATTATTTTTTATGTATACTAATAAGGACTAAATTGATATAATTTTTATAATTAAAGAATTAAATTGATATCAATTTTATATAATTGAAGGACTAAATATTGATGATATTTTTATATGATTAAAGACTAAATTAATATTAATTTTTTTAAAAGATTAGAATAACATTATCTTTCATAATTTTAAAATTAAATTAATATTAAAATTCTTTAAAAAATTATAGTAATGACATTTAAATATTTAAAAAAACTTAAAAAAAAAAAGTTAACTCAGGGATAGAATTTTTTTAAAAAGTTACCCTTGCACTCAGACCTAATCACTTGTACCCGTATCAGTGCACCCAACAATAAGATCATTACGTAGGGAACAATCCCTATTTAGTGCACAGAGCAGATTGCACATAAACCAGCACATAAAGTGCTGCACTGCCAGAAAAGACTTCAGTGGTGGGATATCAGACTCATATTCCTTTTGATGGCCTAGTAATGGCCAGGGTATGATATCCATCCAGCACTAGTTCAATATCACTACCTCTTTCTTGTCTCCTTCTAAACCATCATAAAAACATTGCACATGTATACTCAAAGTCGTATAATTTGAGTCTGATTTTACAACCACTTTATCCCATATTCTTTTCTTAAATGGTATAACCTTGACCTAATCCCAAAGATTATCTCTTAAGAATATTAAGTTCACTTTAATTTGAGCCCCATGGAAACCTCACAGATTAGTTTATAAAACCAGTTTAGTTGAGGCTTCCATTATATAAGATTCTTAGGTATAGAATTTAACATATGTATATGTTATTTTAGGTGATGGCGTCCTGTTAAGTTTATTGAAGTATGCACATATCAGCTTTTGGTTGCTGGTTTGGCCACTGCTAGAAGATCTTGTAGAAGATATGATTAGTGGAAAATGATACTCTAAAGCAATAATCATGAATAAAGTAAACAAGTATATGTAAGACCCATTGTGAAAAGCAAAAAATGAAGTTGAAATTGACATGAACGGCAGAGGAACCTCGAGAAAGAATAATCATGTTGACATGATTAATGCACCTACTAATAATTGGTGGATTGTGGGCATCTGGATTTTGGATATGCTTTTTATTTTTCTTCTGCGTTTGTTTTTTTCTCAGAAACTCTCACTAGGATAAGGTTACTTTCATATGCTAAATAACAAGTTCAGGGGTTGTTCACTGAATTGGAATTCAATCATATAGTTAAGAAATCAGTTCAATAAACAACCCGTTCCGACTTAGGATTGTACTTTGAATGGACAAACTCAACAAAGCGAGGGAATCTTACAACCATTATATTGCTTTATTTGAAGCTCTCGTCTATTGGAATGGAAATAAACGATGTTGTTTAAACTGTTATCGATATCGAATGGACTCCCAAAATCATGATGTAGAGAAATGTTATAAGAGAAAAGCTTTTATATCTATGAGATATTTGTGCGACACGAAACATGAAATTTTCATTTTGAAAGATCTACATGTTAAAAGGATTACTCTTGGAGTTATATTGATTTAATTCCTAAAATTTAAAATTTACAATAATATCATTCTTTTATCTATATATATTAAGAGGAAATTAATAAATGAGATATTGTGAGAAACAAAAAAATGAAAATTTTCTTTTGGAAGATCTATACCGTTAAAGGTATTACTTTTAGGCTTAGTTTAGTATGGGGTAAAAATAAGAGTGAAAAATTTATAAATGAATTTTGTATATATATAATTTTATATACAAAATTCATCCATAAATTTTGAATAATTTACCTCTATTTATAAGCGCAAACATACACTTAGGATATATTTAAATTGAAAGAAAATAGAAGAGAAGAGAAGGAAAGAAAATGCTTATTTAAAAATTTTAGATTTAAAATGTTTGAAATAAGACTTTTTTTCTTCCTTTTCTTCCATTCTTCTCGACCAAACATAACATTAAAGTACTTAAAATTTTTTTCTATACATGAGATCCTACCCTCGTCACCCCCGCGGCAGCAACGAATCAATATGCTGTACATAAGCTCAGTAAAGAAAATTCTGAGGCATCATTCACCACAGTCCACCTTGCGGATAACCCTCTGAGCATCTGCCAAAGCCACCACCTCTATTTCATGGCAAAACAGCAACCCCTCTCGTAAAGCTATAGCATCCAAACAATCTTTATCATATATCCCTTCATCTTATAAACCATGCATGGCACCCATATCTCCCTCACAACTTGGAACAGCATATATCCGCAGCAGCATATCTCAAACATGTGTAAGGCAGAGGGGCATGGCTCACTTGAGTTGGCACCTCAGAAGTAAAATTATTCTGTATGTATATAGAAGCAGAATCATATATCCCTCAACTTGCAAGTGATTAGTTGAAACGATTAGTGCAATGCGATATCAAAAACACAGATAAAGTTTGAATCTTGGAGTAAACACTTGGAAAGAGAACTTTAACCATTGCACTTCTTTTTCCCACTCTTTTCGAACCTAAGAATCATATCTTCAAACTCCTCCCACAACTTGCATGCAACATCCCAATTAGCCTAGAAAGGCTTAATTGGCTTCCCCAGCCTTTTATTATTCTCTGCTGTCAAGTGCGATATACCAAGATAGAATCATGAGAGCAAGATCCATTGTATTTGTTTCCCACTCGGTCACAGCAGAATTACTAATTTTAACCTATGTTTAATGGTTTTAATAATATGATACTTGATAAGAAACTAAGGACTCCAAAATTAACCATAAATTATAAGAAGTTATAAATAATAATAGATTCTTTTAAGTTTGTAGAATATAGGGGACCTAGAGTGGATTGCTACGGTGATTTGGAGAGCCTAAAACATCATAGAGATCTTCTTTCTCGAATTTAGCAAGAAACTATATTAGTGGACTTTACATTACATTTTAACTCAAAATCCTAACAAGATATTAGGTCTTTCCACTTATTATATATATGGTACTTATTTAGTATATCCTTTTTTAATGTGGGATTTCTTCACTGGCATGTACTTGAATTCTTAAAGGTTTTAACAGTGAACTTACCTATTTATAATTTGGATTATTAAACTTTTCGATCTATTTTTATATATTTAATTGCACTTTATTTTTTAATATTTCTATCAAGCACATTATTATCCTCTATTATTAACAAGTTATCTTGTCCGTGCATGTTGCATAGTTGTTTTAAATTCGATATTTATGGTTGAATCTTTAATTTAATGAATACATATATATTAAGTGTTTTAGCTTTTCAAGAAAACTTATTAGCAAAATGCTCTAGAGTTTAATTAGAGTGTTTTTGACTCAATTTTTTTGATATAAAGTAAATTAATTCAAACATACTTATAATCCAAATATGTAAAGTAAATTTTCTCTCGCTATATAAGAATTGGGATTATTCTTTTCATTTTTGTGATTAAGATGTACCTAGGTATTTTCTTTATGTTCTTAAGCTTTCTCACGTATGTTCTAACTGAAAATATTAGTTAATGATAATTGTAACAATTACTAATTATTCTTAATTACTACTTTTAGTGTTTTATTTTATGAAATTACTTTTTTTTTTATTTTTTTAGTTGATTGTCAACAAAAATTATTACTTATTTATAAAATGCATAATTAATAGCGTAATTAATTACTTTTCAAAATAATTTTATTATATTTATAAATGTATTCTATTTGATAATTTTTGTTCAGTCACCACATATACCAAACCAATAATCTTTTCATCTATTTTATGCATTTAATTTTTTAAAGTAGTTTTACAAAGTGAATTTGGATTTTTTTTATACGAGCTTTTCAAAAAGAGAAATAGACACAAAAATCCTACAGATTTCTACACAAGACTCCACAAATTTTGTCATGTGCAATATTTTTTGTTTATCTCATTTTACATGACCATGTCGAAAAAAAAAAAGAAAGCTCATACGGGAGGATCCAAATCTCTATGATATGATATATGTCACACTTGGAGATATAAAATGTCAAATATTTACATTGATCAATTGCTCTCACATTCTGTAAAATCTCTAAAAAGTTGGGGGGTATTTTTGATGGTACAATATTTGATTAATTTCACATATATGCCCTGAATGTTGTTCGAACCCATTTTGATTGGAAACTAAACAATTGATTCGATGATGCATCCTAAAATCAGAACTTCGGTACCATTATCCTTGTTATCAGTTGTTATTTATTTTACATATATATGCACTTTTTTTTTATAATTTAACATTTCAAAAAGAATTTATTTAGAAATAAATAAATATATTTGCATTTTAAAAAGCAAATATTTAATTTAAAGTTTTAAAACATATTATTCCCTAATATTTATATTTTTTAAATATTGTACCAAATTCTCATATATGTATTCGCATACAATTGATTAGATAAAAATCACATGCATTACTATGCACATATAGTCACATAGTGCAATGTCATATTTTGAGTACTATAGTCATAGGTAGCTCCAAAATCAACAAATGAAAGTGCTAGGAGGACATTGCAAATAACACAAATAGAATAATGATAAATGTTTGAATTATCAAGAGGGCAAGAAGAAACCGCACTAGGACTAATAGATCCAAGCAACAAGGTGCAAGTAACCCTTTTATTTTTCTTGGTTCGATTTGAAATCTGATATTTTATTAAAGCATAAAGGAAAGGTCAAAGCTAGTTAAATTTCTCTTCATTTTTTGCCAGCAGGTTTTGAGTTTGGTTAGCAATTTTGTCATATATTAAACATGATTTGGAGAAAAAATAGTAATTGTTAAGTACTACATAATAATTCAAAAACAAATTGATAAAATTTTTAATAATATCTAAGAAAATTAATTGCACTCGACATTTTTAACTAATAAATATTCTCAAGTGTAAAATCTACTTTCACAAAATAATCCATGCAAATCAATTATTGCAAAAAGTTATCTTTCTTAAGAAAAAAAAATTATAACAATTCCAAATTATTATCATTATTTTTTGTTTATCCTTTTTGTGAATTACAATTTGAAAATATTTATAGATAGTATAATCTTTTACAAATTACACAAACCCTCAGTAGTAGTCTATTTCAAATGGCTTTATGAGATATGATGGTGATTATGACCATTATAAAAAATCGTTACATTATAATAATCAGTTAATTCTCTTATATATCTTGGCCAAAACAAAAGCAGTGGTTCTCTTATATAAATTTGGGAGCACTTTTCAATATTGTTATGCAAAAGCAAAAAGAAAACCAATTAATGAAAGCTACTAACATGATTGAGATTAGTGGCCCACGCAATCAACTCGATGGACGAAGAATTAATTGAACGTAGTGCCTAGTGGTTGAGGCACAACCATAATGGAGACTTGCAACCAAATTCTGATGCACGTGCCTTTCTTGGCATGACTTCAGACTAAGCATTCATGTACAACCCCTACCCCCTTTCTTTATGCTAAACCTAACAATCAACACAGTGTGCCAGCTCAAGCATTTGAGGCAAAGTTCTGGGACAGTACTTGTTGTTGGGTACCTCAGAAACTCGTTTGGAGTTGGGATATATAATTATGAAGCAACTGGTCATTAGGTGTACGTCTTTTCAAGGGAAAGACCGAAAGTGCACAGTGCACTGTATTTTGGTCCACTTAATTGCCACATGCCAACCACTCAAGCCCACACTGGCTCACAAACTTAACACATTTGGTTAAGTAGCACATGGTTACGGTCTAACTTCCTCACCTTTATTTATAGAGTTTTGTTATATATTTCTAAATTTTTTTTTTAATAGTTGATAAAATAAGTATTAAATAAAAAAGTAAAATATTTAATATCTTAAAAATATAAAAAAAGTATTTAATACTTATTTTATTTAGTAATTAAGAGAATTATTAAGATGATATATTAAGAAGATATAGAATTATTCTTATTCATAATATCTGAATATTTTTAAAAAGAATAATTTTATATCCTCCTAACACATCTTCTTAATAATCTTTTTAATTATTAAATGAAGTAAGTTTTAAATACATAATGAATATTTTACTTTTTTATTTAATACTTATTTCATTAAATATTAAGAGAATTATTAAAAATTTTTTTAGAAAAATACAGTAAAAGTCTTTCGGAAACGTTTTGTACCCATCAACTTGATATATAGGTGAGCTTTGACGATCAATATTCAATTCATAATTGTACCCGAAAAACAAAAAAATTCAATTCATAAAAATGTCCTGGACTAGGAGCTGCAAATCAAATAGAGAGAGTAGAGATCAATTTTAGCATTGAATGGAGCAAGGCGTCCTACCCAATTTTTTTACTAAAATTACAGGGTGTCGACACAGTTTTTGAGTGTAGACTACTTTCTATGCGAGGGTATGCTTGGCCCGGACCACAGGGTGCTTCCAATGAATTTTGATTCCGTGCGCTGTGAGTATGTCTATATGAAACTCAGTTGACAAATGAGTCACTCCTTGTAATTATGAGTCAACAATGTTAATCATGTATGTTTGGTGGGTATTACTTATGTAAGCTATTTTAATAGGGGCGAGTTTGTGAATAGTTTAAGCCTTTAGAGATTTGGCTCTTATTAATAAAATTGATTGCTTTTTTAATTAATTTTATTATTTTAATTATTAATTGATAAATGAAAATGTAAGTCTTAATGTATATTTGATGATAAAAAAAAACTTATAACTCTTTTTTTTGTATTGTAAGGAATATTTTTTTTTATAAAATTTGCATCAATTAAGATTAAGTTTTTTTTATGGGTTCAAGACTAATTTTTTTTTAGAGAATCTTAAAGACCCATATTTTATATTGAGATAACTTTTATATCAATTAAGACTAAATTTCTTTTTCGTGTGATTTCAAAGGCACACCCTCACATTAACTTAATTTTCTTAAGTATTGACCTACTAAAGTGCAAATTCAAGTAGTCAAGAAGTTTTCCTTCTTATTAACCACACTAAGCCAACCTTATTTGGTTAAACTTTGATAATGTACGTAGCAACTTAAGAGTTGACCTAGTGACAAAGGAGATGTGTTTATTAGATTTAAAAAGCAAGTCTGAAAATATACTTATTGTATAAAAAAAAAAATGCACATAGCACCTGCATTTATGGGAATGTTTAGTGCTTAACAAATATAAGGCAGAACGCATACAATATCCCGTACCCGTAGCTTGTTTCCCCGATTTGAATTTCTTAATATTGATAGTTGCTTCGGATGCCTTGATCATATAAGCTTATGGTAAAACTCTAATATATATATATATGGAGATGCACTTATATCAAGTGAAAGTGTAGTATATTTATATTATTTAATATTTTTTTATGAATATTAAGTTTTATTAATTTAACTATTAAATTAAATTTTTTTATAAAATAGATTAAGTTTATAAGATTTCATATAATTTAAAAATTTATTAATACTTTGTCGTTTCACTTTATTTTAACGTATATTATATTTTTTAAAATATAAATTAATTATCACCTACATGCTTATAAATATTTAATTTATTTAAAATTTGATATGAATAATTATCAAGATAATATAATATTATATAATTTAATAATTAAATTATTTAAATTTATATTTTATAAAAAAATTATTAAACTTTGTAAGTATATATATATATATATATATATATATATATATATATATATATATATATATATATATATATATATATATATATATATATATATATCATGCCCTTTTAATTATTAATTATATATTGACACGATCTAGATCCTAATCCCGACAAAATTAAGGTTATAATTAACAAAGTTGATCTGGTTCAGATTTTATGTGACAGTACACGTGATTTAGATCCTAAGTGTGTATTAATTAAATATCAAATTGATCAGGTATGATGAGCTACAATATTAATTTTTTGGGGTACATGAAAGCATTTAATAATTAAGGTGCATAGTTATGTGTCAGTCTTTCTTATAATATATATAGTATGGTTTGATTAGGAAAATGCACCTCAAAAGATGCATGATAAAAAAACAAATTAAAGTAAAGGGCATTAATTGGGGGACCCTACAGTTTGCTTTGCATCCTGGACTTATTGGGGGAACTTTCTAGATGCAGTCAAAGGGTTTTAATACATGGACCACCAAGAAAACATAAAACAAGAAAGGCTTTATTCTTCATATGGAATAAATTATTCTAAAACTGAGAAATTATATGGTTGACATATTAAAAATAAAAAGAGATAATAAATATGTAAAGTTATTAAACTTATGTAGATTAATTTGTATAAAATAATTTTTTAAGGTAACACTGCATGAATTTAAAAACAAATCTAATAATATTAAAAAGTTATATGTATAAATAATCATTTATATATATAGCAATATTTTTTTTATATTGAACAAATCAAATAATGAATCTATTCATATTTTTAGTTGAAATGGCTTTTTAACATAAAATTGAAATATAGTCTAATAAACAATAATGAGTTTTTCGATTTTTATTACCTCGACTCTTAATTAGATTTATTTTCAGAAGCTAAGGTGAATTTTTTTCTGCATTTAAGGGAAGACAATTTAGGTGAAATCATTCACTGATGCTCTACCTGTAGTACTGTTTTTCTTTTTTGCTTTACTTAAAAACTCTGTTGATGAATTTAGGTCATTAATTGGAGGAGATAGAATTTTATAAAAAATCAATTCATTACATGCTCAATAAATATATTGCTTAATGGTTGCTAACCATTTGAATTCTTATTCCTATGCTAAGAAAAAAAATATTTGGAAAATATTAAAACATTCTTGTTGCCCTTTTATACTCTGTTCAAATTTCAAAAGGAGTTAAAAAAAAATAAAAACCAATAAGCACCATGGAAGAAATTGAAGAGCAAGTTTCAGTGAGTGTTTCTCTTTATAAATTCCTCAAACTTTCTTGCTTTTTTTTTTTTAAAAAAAATCAAACATAGTCACTTTATTAACAATGAATAGGAAGAGTAATAAAAGAAAGTTTGAACTCATATATACACCATCAATATCCCTCAAACTTTAAACTCTGCAACAAATCAAGAAGCTTGAAAAGTTTATCATATCAGATGATGGCTAGATGTTGACCTGCTAATAAACTTCTAATTCTTTGCACTTTTATTGATTCCTTAGCAAGAACACTACTGTAGCTAAAGCTTCCTTGCTGTTACCTGATTGTTTCGAAACGCCAATTAATCATGTCCAACCATCACTGCCACATCTCACTAGGATTAGAAGAAACAATGTAAAAGAAATGTAAAACATTATGTGCCACCCCTGAAGGGATAGCACACATTGGAAAATATGCATTTTTCTAATTAAATTTTTTTCTAATTAAATTTATATAACCAAACCAAAGTACCAGGTTGCTAAGGGTATGTTTGGTGTTGAGGTGAAATTTTATGAATGAAGTATGAGTATAAAATTATATATAAAACTCATCTATATATTTTTCATCATTTTATACACAAACTTTATTCATGAAATTTTTTGAATTTAACTCTGTAAAGTATAAGGAATTCACTTTAGAGAGAAAAGTAAAGGGTTATAATCATTGATGAGAAAATTAAGGAAATAAATTTTAACAGTCTCGTAATTTGTTATACATGTATATGTATTTTAACATGATATTAATCGTTAATTTTTCATCAATAGTTATAACTCTTTATTTTTTTTAAAGTAAACTTCTCACTTTAAAGGAGTTAAATCCAAAATTTTCACCCACATGTCAAACTGAACACAAGTATTAATATTTTTCATAATAAAATTAAGGGTTTGTTTTTAACGAATAAAAAATAAAAATTATTAAATAAAAAGTATAAATATTTAATATTTTAAAAATTCAAAATATATTTAATATTTTTTTAAATAATTAAAATAATTTAATCAAAAGTAATCAATGTTATTATTCCTTAACATGTAAACCCCAAAATTAAAGTTGGTGTGGTCCTTGAATAAATATCTCAGCTGACAGAGTATTAATATCCACCAACCCCCATCTTGCCATTGTCATCTCCCTCCTTTTATATTTGGCTATTACTAATACCGAGTACTACTACTCAGTAAGAGGAGAAGTCAGATTAGGTTGCTGAGCATTTTCTATTTTCTATTAATTCTGTTTTCTGTTAATTCTGTTATTTCTGTTACTTCTGTTAATTCTGTTTTCTGTTATTTCTTCTGTTAGCTGTTAGTTTGTTAGTTAACTTTCTGTTAGTTATTATCTTAGCTGAAGCTTGATGCATATATATATATATATGTAAGTTAACTCTCAAAATCAATAATGTGAAGTATCAAGTTTTTTCATCTGCAAGTTTCGTTTCCTGCTAGTTTTCTCAGCTGTTAGCTTTTTGCTGGATTGTTTTATGCTAATATGCAATTTTCTACATGATATCAAAGCTCTCTTAGAGAGAGTTTTGCTTCTGCTGCTTTTAGTCATGGCAACCTAGCCATTGAAACCTCACAAAATCCTACTAGTCCCTACCACTTACATCTAAATGAAAACCCTGCGTTAATACTGGTTTCACCAGTTCTTTCAGGCCCTAATTACCATGATTGGGCAAGATCGATGGTCATAGCATTGGATACCAAGAGTAAGCTTGGTTTTGTTGATGGTTCACTTCCAGTTCCAGAACCTGGAGATCTTCTTCATCAGGTTTGGCACAGATGCAATAACATGGTGCTGTCTTGGATCATACATGCCCTGGAGCCTGATATAGCCAAAAGTGTTCTTTAAATCAAGAAGGCCAGTGATGTGTGGAGAGATCTTAAGGATAGATTCTCTCAAGGAGACGCCTTTCGAATTGCACAGCTGCAAGAGGAAATGCATGCTATGAGATAAGGTGAAATGTCTGTCTCTACTTATTTTACAACTTTGAAAACCATTTGGGATGAATTGGATGAATTCAGACCCATACCCAGCTGTAAATGTGAAATCTCTTGTATCTGTGATGGTTACAATGTCATGAGACAATATAGACAGAATGATTACTCAATAAAGTTCTTGAAAGGCTTGAATAAAGAATTTTCGACAATAAGGTCTCAAATCATGTTGATGGAACCCATGCCACCTATCAACAAGGTGTTCTCATTAGTAGTTCAGCAAGAAAGACAAAAAAGAGATGTTACACTCGATGATGGCAAAGCTTTAGCAGTTGGCACTGATGCTGTCACAACAGAATTTAGAAAACCAGCATATGACAGAGGTCAAGGTGGAAGGGGATCTGCAGGCAGAGGCAGCAATACAACCAAGTTCTGCACATACTGTAATAGGCCTAGACATACAGTGGAAACATGCTACCGAAAGCATGGATTTTCACCTGGTTTTAAATTCAGAAATCAGACTGCATCCGTGAATTTTGTTGATGTCTTTAGAAATAATGAATTGGGAGTTCCTGAGAGCAATCTCTAAGAAAACTCTAAAGGATAAGACCAGTCACAATCCAGTTTTCCTTTTTCTCCAGAGCAGTGCCAATAGATTCTGGCTCTGCTTCAAACCACAAAGGACAGCACAATTTCTCACAATTCCAACCATGTTAGTACTCACACTACAAACAACCACTTCACAAATATATCAGGTACAACCCTTAGTCTCTCGACCAAATCAGATTCAAGCTCTTGGATAATAGACACTAGAGCTATAGACCACATTTGCTTTTCTCTCTCACACTTTGTCACCTTTACGAGTATTAATCCCTTATCAGTTAGGTTACCTATTGGTAAACAATTAACTGCAAATTTTTTAGATTCTATTCAGCTCATAGATAACTTGTTTTTATTTGATGTTCTCTATCTACCAAATTTTTGCCTCAATCTCATTTCAATAACAAAGCTCACTTCCTCTCTTACCTGTCAATTGACATTTTATCATGATAAATGTGTGATACAGGACATGCAAGGCTCGAGGATGATTGGTACAGCTAATGTTGAAGTTGGCTTATACACATTGATAGTTCCTAATCCACTCAAGGCCATTTCTACAATAAACACCAAAGCCTTATCTGTAAATAGCAATCTTATCAATGGGTGGGTTCGACCTATGACATTTTAGGTTAGGACATCTATCGTCTATCCCCATCATTGTACTCCAGAAACAAAATGCATCCATTTCATGTAACATGAATAACATTTGTGACATTTGTTATTATGCTAAACAAAGAAAACTTCCATTTCCTACTAGCAATTCAAGATCTTTACAGTTTTTTGAAATGTTACATGTGGATATCTGGGGTCCATATGCTGTTAGTGGCATTCATAGACATAAATACTTTCTTACTGTGGTTGATGATTACTCAAAGGTACACTTGGGTATCCTTAATGAAGACTAAGTCAAAAGCTAGGATTCAACTGCAAAATTTTATCAATTTGATTGAAAACCAGTATGAAACCAAAGTAAAACTCATCTGAAGTGACAATGGTAAAGAGTTTTGCAGGCAGGATTCTATAGTAAAAAGGGAATCATACACCAGACTACATGTGTAGAAACACCACAGCAAAATACTGTGGTAGAACAAAAATATCAGCATATATTAAATGTTGCAAGGGCATTAATGTTTCAATTTAATTTACCTCAACTGTTCTGGACTTATAGCATATTGCATTCAATGTATCTCATTAACAGATTACCTAGTCCTTTACTGTCACATAAATCTCCTCATGAGCTACTGCATAACAAGGTGCCATGTTTAGAGAATTTAAAAGTTTTCGGCTCTTTATGCTTTACTTCAATTGTCACAGCACATAGACTCAAGTTTGATGCTAGAGCACGAAAATGTATTTTCTTAGGATACAAAACTAGAACTAAAGGCTATATTATGTTTGATTTACACAGTAGAGAAGTATTTTTGTCTAGGCATGTTATTTTTCATGAATCACATTTCACAACAGCTCAAGTCATCCACGGCTTGCTGACAATATGCACACACTTCCACTACCATAATATGGCCAACTTTCTGATTGCACCAGTACACTTGACCCTTTACCATTCACATGCAATTCACCTTTAGAAACCATACCAAATTCTGCTGCACAAACAGAAACTACTCCTAACCCTCTAACTACATATTCTACCAGAATCAGAAGACAACCAACCTATTTGCAGGATTATCACTGTGGATTGTCTACTTCAACTTTAGTATCAAATCATACCTTAGGTAATGCTTATCCTTTATCAGCTTTTATCTTATATAATTCTCTTTTCTCTAAAACACAAACACTTCACTCTTTCATTGTCCACCACAGTAGAGCCGACCAATTACTCTCAAGCTGTCAAACATAGTTGTTGCCAGCAAGCCATGAATCAAGAAATCACAGCTTTGGAGCAAAATGAGACCTGGATCTATACTGATTACCCAGAGGAAAAACTCCTATCGGATGCAAATGAGTTTATAAGATTAAGTACAAGTCTAATGGTTCTATAGAGAGATATAAAGCCAGATTAGTGGCTAAGGGATACACTCAGCAAGAGGAAATTGATTTACTTTGATACATTTAGCCCAACAGCCAAAATGGCAATCACTCGTGTGTTATTAGCCATTGTAGCTACCAAGGGATGATTTCTTCAACAGCTGGATGTCAACAATGCCTTTTTACATGGAGATCTTGATGAGGAAGTCTATATGATGGTTCCCTAGGGTGTTGTTCCTCCCAAACCGAATCAAGTTTGCAAACTAAAGAAGTCACTATATGGATTTAAGCAAGCCAATAGACAGTAGTATTCCAAATTGAGTTCTTCTTTGATTTCATCATAGTACTATCAATCAAAGTTTGACTATTCATTGTTTACAAAATAGAATGGATCATCTTTTACAACACTTTTAGTTTATGTTGATGATATCATCATATTAGGAAATGATATGCAGGAGATTTTAAGAATTAAAAGCTTTCTCGATGCAACCTTCAAAATCAAATATCTTGGAGATGTCAAATATTTTCTGGGACTTGAGATAGCAAGGTCACACAAAGGCATTGTCTTGTCACAAAAGAAATATGCTTTAGAAATATTGTCAGACACAGGGTTGCTAGCATCTAAACCTGTCAAGACACCAACGGAGTTTAATATCAAATTATATCAAACTTCTGCAGAAACCTATGCAGATAGTTTAGCATATAGAAGGCTGATTGGTAGTTTACTTTACTTAACTACTACTCGCCCGGATATTGCATACCCAGTACAGCAGTTGAGTCAGTTTATGTCAAATCTGACGATTGCACATTACTAAGCTGCCACAAGAGTGTTTCGGTACATTAAAGGGAATCCTGGATATGGTATTTTCTTACTAGCATAGTCAGATTTTTGACTCAAAGCCTTTTTAGATTCTGACTGGGCTGGTTGCACTAAAACCAGAAGGTCTATAATTGGTTTATGTATTTTTTTTAGGGGATTCTCTCGTCTCATGGAGATCTAAGAAGCAGACAATAGTCTCCAGGTCATCCTCTGAAGCAGAATACAGGACCATGGCAACCACCACTTTCCTACTGAAAGATTTTCAGATTCCATTCACTCAATCAGAATTGCTATATTGTGACAACCAGTTTGTAAGGCACATTGCAGCAAACCCAACTTTTCATGAAAGGACCAAGCACATTGAGATAGATTATCACATAGTTCGTGAGAAGTTACACAGTGGCCTTATCCATCTGATGCCAATCTTTTCCACGAATCAGCTAGCTGATGTATTCACTCAGCCTTTGGCTACCACTTCATTTCTTCAAAAACAAAACAAGCTGGACATGTACGACATATATTCTCCAACTTGTGGGGGGAATAATACCGAGTACTACTATTCAGCAAGAGGAGAAGGCAGATTAGGCTGCAGAGCATTTTCTGCTTTTTGTTATTTCTGTTTTCTGTTAATTCTGTTATTTTTGTTATTTCTGTTATTTTTATTTTCTGTTATTTCTGTTTTCTGTTATTTTTTCTATTACCTGTTAGTTTGTTAGTTAACTTTTTGTTAGTTACTATCTTAGCTGAAGCTTGTTGTGTATATATATATATATATATATATATATATATATGTAAGTTAACTCTCAGAATCAATAATGTGAAGTATCAAGTTTTTTCATCTGCAAGTTTTGTTTCCTGCTAGTTCTCTCAAGTGTTAGCTTTCTGCTAGATTGTTTTATGCTAATATGTAATTTTCTACAATTACTTCCTACTCCCTCTAAATGCCTACTAATTTTCAAATTAACAATTGAATACATTTTAGTTGTCTATTTCCCTTCCTTTAATTTTTTATGTTAACTCCAAGACTAACAATTGAAAGGATGTGTATCGTGTGATCCTGAACTCTCTAACAAGTGGAATTTTCTTAATATTTTTTTTCCTCTTCACATGCACTCGTTCCTCTCCCTCCATTTTTTTATGGGCACCTCATTTTCCATGCTTCTTCAATCCCCAGGTCAGGGGGTCTCGGTGCTGTGTGATTTCGACCGTGACTTGAGCGAGAGAATGATACGTTTGAATTAATTTATTTTATATTTAAAATGATTTATAATTAAAATTTTATTAAAAAATTAAAAAAATAATTTTTTTAAAAAAAAATCACTTCCAAAAATTGCTCGCAGTCAACTCATTTGTCCACCACGAGTTTCGAAAACGACCCACTCACAACCGCTCTTTTCCACAAATAACACTACAATAATGGGATTCACCATGCTGCACTACACAGTGAATATGTAAATTTCAACGTGCATTTTATGAGCTCTACCGAACAGACCTACTGTATATATTGCCAACAACTTTATCTTCGTCTTTTATATCGTTCTCAGAATATGTGATGAATATTATTATATATTAAATACACGAATCTTAAATTTAATCTTACAAGGTAGAGCTCTCAAGAATTCTAACTTTCAATAGACAAAATATATTATTATTATTATTATTTACATCTTAAGGAACACTATCGTGTTTCTCATTTTATATATTTAATTTTTATTTATATAATTATTTTATAATTAATTTATCATAAGTTTAGTATAATTAAAATTAGTTAAATAAAAATAATTTTGTAAGAAAATAAAAAATCAATTATAATAGTATATGAAATAAAATAGACTAAACATTTAATTTGTCTTTTAAATATTGTGTGTCGACATCACTTTAATCTGCCTAAAAGTATTGACATCAATTTAGTCCTTCAATTATGGAAGGTGACATTATTTTAGTATTCTAAAAAAATTAACAGTAATTTAATCCCTTAATTATAAAAAAATATCATCAATTTAGTCTCTCAATTATATAAAATTGACATCAATTTAGTTTTTTAATTATAAAAATTATATTAATTTTTTTCTGTGAATAAAAATTATATCAATTTAGTCTCTATTAGTACATAAAAAAATAATTTTGATGTCATATTTCATGATTTAATAACTAAATTAATGTGAATATTCTTTAGAGGAGTAAGGTGATATTGACACAATCTTTAGAGAATCAAATTAAGGATTTACTTATAAAAAATAATTATCTGTATCTAAAAATAGTTGTAATTGTAAAAAGTAATTTTCAAAATAATATTTATACTTATAATTTTATATTCTTTTCTATTTATGATTAATTAATTATTAATAATTTTTTTAAAAAATAAAAATTAGAAATTTTTTTTTATTTCGATACATAAAAATCTCCTTTATAACAGCACATATTATTATTATTATTAATAAAATCCAAGCAGTAAAAATGAATGAAATTTAAAGGTAGTCACTGTCTTTGAGCCTTTTCATGTCTTGCATTCCATCCCATCTCATGCAAGGCAAAGCGCCACACCTTTCCCTTCATCAATCATCACCGTCGCTCCTTCCAGCAAGGTTTTGAAAACCGGACCGAACCGGCCGGTCGGACCGGTTGAACTGGGAACTGGTCATCTAGCCGGTTCGGTCAGGTTTACAAAGTCGGAATGCTTCAAAACCGGTATTGAACCGCTGAACCGGAGCTAAACCGGTCAAAAACCGGTCACGGTGCCGGCTGGGGTTCGAACACGGACCATGAGATTACACGTCCAACGCGCTAACCACAAGGCCAACGTGCTCTGTTACTTATATTGTTCCTTTGTTTTTATATATACTATGAGAAAAAAATCAAAATACTTAACATCCTTTATCAACCAAAACTCTATTTTTCTTGACCCTTAACATTAGCAGAAGGTACATAACTTCTTAATATGATCTTTCGTGAGTAATATATTTATAAAATATATAAAATGTGCAAGAGTATGTGTGTGTGTATATATATATATATTTTAATTAGTATATATATTAAAATTTTAATATATATAAATATAAATATGTATTTAATTATATTATTAATTCTACTACAATAAAAACCATTAAATCATGAATCAGCTTATTCACTGGTTCAATGACCAGTTCGATTTTTAAAACTTTGTTGATGATATACAAATTGAGATTTAGTTGATTTGCATACTTTATAAGTTTTGATGGAATATTATTAAACTTATATTGTTGACTTGTTTAAGATTGTTATTGTTAGTATGATTGACTATAATGGTAGATTAATATTATGTTATTATAAGATTATAAATTGTGAATTATATTTATTTTAGTTAATTTATATGTTATATTACTATGTAAATTAATATTGTGTTACTTATATGAATGTAATATTATTTACTTTATAACACTATTTTTTTATATTTCAAATAATTTTATTATTAATTTATATTATATTTTTATAATTTTTATATATTTATTAGTATATAAATAATTATATATATATATTTATATAAATATACTTATATTCATATATAAATATAAATATATATTTAATTATATTTCGGTTCGACCACGGTTCGACCACGGTTGAACCATTGAACCTTGAATCAGTACCTCGACCGGTTCAATGACCGGTTCGGTTTTCAGAACCTTGAAGGGCCGCACTTGCACCCATCTCCGTCAATTAAATCGGTAATCCAACGGTGATAAAGCAAAGGAAATTGTCGCCAAACCTTTTTTTTCCTTTTAATTATAAAAAAGTTTAATAGAAAAAATTATTATCTATTCTTAAAATATAATAAATATTTATTTTAAAAAATATCTTTATTATTAATTTTCAAAAAAATTATATAAATTTTATATTAACAACTAAAAATCAATTGTATAAATATTTTTTAAAATATGTATTTATTGTGTTTAAAAAAATATACAAAAGTTTCTCACAATTTAGTATGATAACAGAGAAGGGACAGAATAAATAATCAAAGACAATAATCTTAAAGGGATTTGAATTTAAAATCAAATAATTTTTTAAAAAACTTAACATCATTTTAATTAAGACTTTTAAACAATTTTTTAAGATATCAATATTTTTAATAAATTATAGAAAATTTATTAATTATTAATTATAAATTTTTACAAAAAATATAATATTTTTTGAAAATAATATTTATTAATCAATAAATATTTAATAACTCATTAAATTTTTTTAAGCTCTAATAACTCATTAAATTATTAATACTCAAAATAATAATAATAATTCAAAGCATAGGGCAACGAAACACTTCAAATCCATGTCCAAGAATTGGCTTTTTTTTTTCTTTAGTTAGTTAATTAATTGATTTATCGTTTTTTTTGAAATTTTCTAAACGACTTTCTGTCTCCTGTTTTGGTCCTAACAAACAGACTTCAACAAAGTTTCCCCAGTTAAATATTCCCTCATGCTTTTTCTTTTGAATCTTTTCACTTATTTTGACCACAACTCCCTCTTTCCTCTTCCCCCCTACATATAATCCTTGCCACTCCCATCTCTCTGCTCATCTTCTGCTTCATTATCTTTCTTCCCCTGCACCCTCTCCTGCTTCTCACATCCCATCACCTTTCCTTATACCATCTTGCTTCCATTTTTTTCTCCATTTCTTTCTTCATATATACATATTTTTTCTCTATCTAGGTAACTAAATGGAGGAAACTGTTGTACCAAAGAGGCCCAGAGAAGAAACCCAAGTTGAAGAAGATGTGGACTGTGAAGAGTACTCAAAGAGGAACAAGCCATACAACCACATACTCTCTCTTCTTGAATCAGAAGAAGAGGTGCCCACAGAAGACCTCTCCCCTCTTATCACAACCCTCCAACAGGAAATCACTTGTGCCTCTAATAATTCAGATACCCTTTTGAACCCACCTCAAAAAAATGGCCAAGACAACCTCTCCACCTCCACCATCACCACCACCACCACCAGTTTAGAGGACTGTTCAACCTCTAGTACTACTTTTTCTGCTACTCATTCTGATGGTATCTTGAAGGAAGATAAGAAGAATGATAAAGAGAGGGTCATGAGACATCTTCTTGAAGCTTCTGATGATGAGCTTGGGATTCCAAACAGAGGGGATGGGTTGGTGGATTTTGGAGAAGATGGGTTCAACTGTGGAGACAGGTTTTCTTCTTTGTGTGATGGGTTGTGGCCATGGGAGCTTGAAGATGAGACGGCTAGCTACTATACTTTGTTGCAGTCTGAACTCTTCCTGTAGTTGCTGTGGCCTCCTTTGGGGGAAGACAGAAAGTGAAAAACAAAGTTATTTGCGCTTCAAAGGTGAAATTCAGAAAGAGAAAAAAGAAGGGGTTGCATATATAGAAAAGTGAAGGCATTTTTATCTTTTGTCTTTCATTTTTAATCCCCTCATTTTTGTAACGATTATGGGATGCTTCTGTTGTTAGTTTTTAGCTTACTATTAGCGGTCAATCTGTAATAGAAAAAGCAATTAGGCATTCACATTAAAAAAAGAAAAGTAATTAGATATGCTCTTTCCAATTTTTTTCTTCATATATTATTATTTTGGCTTGAGTTTTAAGGGTAAATGGAAAATTACATTTCTTTTTATAAAACATATATTTGTTTGTCGAAGTGCATTTCTAGTTAACTATTTTAAATTTTTTTGAATAATTATCATTTACAATTAACTAAAATTTTAATATAATTATTTATCAATTTAAAAAACATAACACGTCACATAGACAATGTCAGTATTAATATTAGTATTGATATAAATAAAAATTTTTGCCAAGAGGTTGCCCCTAGTTTTTCATTACTCAAGCCTCAAGGAAATTATAGTATATAGATACGTAAATATGAGTCAAAATTTATGGATCCACCATCAAACCCTACATATAGGGTGAGTTTGAGCTTGGTCTAACCCACAGACTAATGTGAATTAGGGTCCAACTAGCCTAAGCATTATTATTATTATTATTATTATCTGTTTACCACACACACAACCCACTCAGTTACCTATAAGTCAAAATGTAAACAAAACGAAGTGAAGCAAGCCAGTACCCAATTTCTTTGATTCAGACTTCATGAATTGTAATCATTTAAAAGAAAGAGTACGATTTGAGATATAGTGTGTTTGGTTTAATTTTTATAATTTAAAATTATGGTTTAAATGAAAGTTACAAAAGATAAACTTCTCAAAAGCTAAACCATGCTATTTTGCCTTGCTATAAGACTTGAAAATTGCATTGGCAATTTGTCATTGCTGTAATATGTATTTGCTATAATTTTGGGAAGATTTAGCATTGCTCTAACATAGATATTTGTTGTGATTGTGTAATATGATACATTAATTTTTTTCTGTTTTCATGTTTTCAAAATTTGGTTGGCCGAATCTGGTTGGGCTTTAATAACTCATTTAAAAATTGAGCTTTTTGACGCTGATGCATGTGGACGAGAGCTGAATTTATTCACTTTGACAGCCCTAATTGTATTGACCGTTTTGAACCCTATGATTCGAACTACAATCATATGTGGGACCAATTTCTTTTTTTTGGAAGGTGTCTATAGCCTACACCTGCACGAACTTTAAAATAGAAATGAGATTTGTATACTAAAATGTTATATTTTTTTTATATTTTTAATATTATAAATTTCTAACCATAAAAGAAAAGAAAAGAAGGGTTAAATTATGATTAAAAATTTACTACATCATCATATGTATAGAAAAAAAAGTATAAAATTTTAGTGTACAGATAATAAAGTGCTTCTAAAAATTTATTTGCTTGTGTAAATTGCACTAGGTTTGATGCCCTTGAGGATGCTATCTGAACAGATCTAGATACCACTTGCATTTGTTTAACTTTAAGAGTAATGCTAATATCATATAATAACATTAACATGTGCTTACAAAGAGAAAAGAAAAATACGTCTCTTGGTGATATGCATATCTAAGTATGACGTTCATAATTTTTTAAGTTTCAACCTGATTTCAATATTTGACTTTTGTCTACAGAAGTTTCTGTATCAAGTTTGTACCGATGAACGAATATTGTATACTTTTTAGAAACAAAAACACATAAAAAATAAAATAAAATTATATATGTTACAATTTGGGCTATAGTTGTAACTGGTGCAAATTAGTGATGGATAATATATAAAAAAGTGTTTAGAACTTTAGATAGAGGAGTGGAGTAGAAGGGTTTCATTTTAGTTAATGATTTAATTTTCGCTTTGCATCAAGTTGCAACATTTTGACGAAGGCATCAGCCTTTGATTGTGGATCCCATCAACCTCGATCATCACAACACAATGACAACCGTACTGCAATCCCAATTTAAAACTTATTATAATCTTTGCTTTGCTTAAATGAGACTTTTTTTTTTTTTTGAAAAATAAAGGAATAAACGAAATTCAAGGTGTTAACAACTCACATCTCTTGACTATTTTTGGCGGGCTCATCCCAATATCAGATCAGAACACTGAGTTGTTTACATTCTTGTTTCTTGTATTGAAGAATATTGGGTTACGCTCTTAAGCTGCTTCACAAACCTCAAAAGTAGTAGTAATTGTTGCAGGGTTGCTGGAGTTAGGTACTCCTCTAGCTGAATCTCCGCCTTTTGTCTGCTAAAATCAGCTTAAGGTAACTTACCCTTTCGGCTTCCTAATCGTGATTCCGTTATATCTTTGCTGTACCTCCTTGGTGGAATTGTCAAAATGGTCGTGAGATAGGATCACCATACGTAATTTTGAGTTGAACTAAGTAGTTTGAGCCTCGAGGATATATATTAAGAAATTCTAAGAAAGTTGAGATAGAATTGGAGGGTCAAAACAAAGCAGGCAAGCTTTGACAAGACAAAGAAGTTAAGAGTATCGTGACAAGGTATTGGTACCTTGTTCTTCTCCCTATACTCTTTACTAAGGGCCATGCCCTTAATCAGAAAGGTATGTTTGAATTGGAGAAAAATAGAGGAAAAGGGAGGAAAAGATAATACTTACTTTAAAATTTTAAGTTTGAAATGTTTATAATAAATCTTTCCTGTCATTTTTTTTCCCTTTTCTCCTATTTTCCTCAATTTAAACATAGTTTAAGTGATCTGTTTGTAAGATACTATAACCTTGGAAACTACTCAATGTAATTTCCTAACTATTGGGAAGTGGGAAGTTTCTCCATACATGGAGGAAACAATGTTACGAAGACAAAACGTGTGATACAAGTGAAATCTCTAGACCATATCCACTAACTCAATCTTATTACCCTCAGTTTTACTATGGTGAACCTCATGCGGTGCTTACTATGATGAGTACTCCTTATCCAATCTTACCAAATCACATTTTCTAGCTAAATTCCTGGAGACTAAACCATTAACTCAGTCCCTCTAATTGACTAAAAGAGCAACTAATTTTTTATTTTATCCTTTATTTTCCAAAAACTTAAAATCAAATAAGAACAAGTCTGTTTATCTGATATTTTACAATAATATTATTTCTTGTACTACAAATTCAAAACAAGACTATGGCTTGATTTTCTAAGTGTAGGTAAATTATTGATTAACAGTAAATTATAAGTAAATTATTGATTAAACCCTCCACAGCTCCCTCTTGCAGTGAAGTTAATCCAAACGAGCCCTTAATTTTTAAATGATAGAAAGTGACATTAGTTTAATTTTTTTTTAAAAAAATTAACATCAATTTAATCTCTCAATTATAGAAAGTAATATCAATTTAATGATTTAATCATAAAAAGTTAAAATCAATTTGATTCATCAATAAAAGGCTTCATTAACTGTATTATCACAATTTGTTACATACGGATTATTTTGCTATTACTTTCTATGATTAAAAAAATTAAATTAATGTTAATTTATTTAAAATAATTAAATTAATGTCACTTATGTGACATCTAGTATGTACGAATGATCGTTTAATGGAATGAAATGAGTAAGAAATAAAATTTTTTTACATTTATTAACAAAGAAATAACATAGAATTCAGTTCATAAAATCAAGAATGAAACATGTAATACATTCCCTCTCAAAGAAATAGAATTAAAATTTCATGCTTCATAGAATAGATATTAAATTTTTTAGCCTAATATACCCTCATTAATTTTATGAAATCACATTTATTATCCTTCTTAAATTTAATCCATCTAATGAGATGACTTTACAAACAAAGATTTAACACAGATTTAACGCTAATACAGCCAAGCCCAAGGATGTGAATCGGAGTGTAGTACCTTGCAATGCTCCGACTGGAATGAGCAGTAGAGCACATTGACAAAATGCACAATAAGAGGTCACAACGTTCCTAAGAGAAGTAGCTATCAAATAGGACAAATTACTCCCCAGGTGCAAGTAAACACACGCATGTGCATTGTTGTACAGAAAAAAAAAAAATGACCCAGCTGAAATGCGGCTACAATCGTCAATGAGTACAGAAAAGTGATTTTTCCTTTTTTTTTTTTTCTCAATTGGCATTTTTCTGGAAAGTAAAAAGTTTTATTCCTATGTGTTTATCTAGTTTCGAAACCTACCAGTCAATTTTGGACAAAATATCCTTTGGAGAGGGGAAGAGGGAAAGGTAAAAGAATTTACTGTTTCCAGAGGGTCACAGAAAACGATTGACTTTTGATTCAAGGGAACAGATTCTCCTGTGGTATTCTATGAAGCAACTATATTGTGCCGTTCCAATACTTTGGGTCCATTTTCAGCCCACCATTTTTCAGCTTGTTCTTCTGTAAAATGCCTCCGACTGTCAAAAAAAAAAAAAAAAAGAGAGAAATTGAGTTCATTGCACAGGAAATCCCATTACCAGCAAAACGGATAAAAAGACAATATTCTTCAACATCCAACATAATTTTTAAATAAATGCAGTGGATTTTTCTTTTCTTCTTTTTGTCGCAATGAATACATATTCTAATATATTGTTCTGATACCTATTTGAATCCATTTCCTTGATTAATAGTTTGATGTCACTCGTAGTGCTTTCGAGTTTAAACTAGTGATAAGTGAACATTTAAAGGCCGAAAGAGGAAACCCCACAATATCCAAAATGGTCTTGTAACCAAGCGGTGCCACTTCTCATTTGAAGTGGAGATTCTGGATTCACATTACAGTACTTTCGTGACAAAGGGTTAATTCTAATATCGTGCAGGAAATATTAGAATAAAACCTACCTTTCACAGTAGCAATATCTATAATATCAATATTGTTAAAACTGAATCAGATAGTGAATTAGCAAGACTTAACTGTTTAAACTAGATAGTTAAACCGGATGATGTTATAAATAAAATTTACACGTAATAATATAAAATTTATAAAAATATTCATAAAAAATGTGAAAAATATATTAATTTTTTTTATAAAAATAATAATAACCAGCTAGTTGAACCGGCCGATTCAAGCAATTTCGATCGACATAAAGTGATTTGACCGTAAATCTGATTATAAAGTTGAATCATAACTGGCTAAGTGTTCGGTTCATAATTGAACTGGTTAGACCGTTCGGTTTGATTTGGTTTTGACAACAATGTGTCAAAGAGAATATGCAATAAAGTTAAGTTGGACATATTTCAATAATCAGAGGATAGCAAAACGTAAATACCTGAAGCGAACGCGCTTAAGTTCATTACCACCACCTGGCAAGGGGGACAAACTTATGTAAACACCTGGTTCATCTTGCACAACCCACTCTGCCTTTCCACTTTGTGTTTTGGTACCATTAGGCAACATCCGATTTGCTGCAGTGCTGTTGCACTCATTTTCAGGAGTGATAGTGTTTGTTATATGGCTCTCATCTAAGGACTGATTTAGAATATTATTAGTGGTTTCAGCATTGGAATCTGCACTGGGGTCAGCATTATGTCCTTCCGGTACTCCTTGCATCATTTCCTTCAACTGTTACACAATTTAGCAGCCACATCAGAGATAATGAATCAAGGGCTAAAGCACATGTTAGTTCAATAGCAATCCCCTAATGCTGCTCCTCTTGATCACCACAAGGAGAACGGATTATAATCATATATTTATGATCACAATTCTAATATATTATTCTTTAATCCTTCAACAGGTAAACACAGGATTGTGGCATTTATTACACATTTATCAGCAAGGGCAACACAAACTGTATTCCTTTCATCGTGTAGTGCTGGGCATGAAAGTGATTACACATAGCACAAATTAACTGGCTTTATGGTGCACTATCATATAGTCTCAACAAATTTACTGGAAATGATCTAATCAAGAAGTAAAACTCTATTCAAAATATAATTCAAGTTGTGCAGATGAACCTTGTAAGTATGCTACCTCACCCAACTTTCAATTATCAATCTTTCACTCCATTAGTGAATGTTTTAAAGACTAAATCTAGTACCTATAATCTATAATGTGCATTAATCAGTTCAACATACTGTAAATATATGCAGTCCAGGCAAATAAGAGCAGAAGCAACATACGATTAACCCCCCCCCCCCCCCCCGGGGCCCCCCCCCAAAAAAAAAAAATCAGAAAAAGTTTTAAAATTTATAAATTGTCTTTTATTTTTAAAAAATTAAAATCATTTTCAAATACTGACCCCCTAATGTTGGTTATTTCACCTAAGGTCCTATATATTTTTATTTTCATTCTCAATCTTAGATTAGGTCCCCCACAAATATTTACAGAATGAACAAGAAAAATCCTGTCAAGAGAAGAAAACCCAACCTGAGCGGTCAATGACTTGATAAGCTCTTTTGCAGATTTACACTTTTCAGCATCATCTGCAGCTACTGCAGTCACTTCCTTCAATTGCTTTGATGTTCTCTCAAGTTCAGCCTCAAGATGTTTCGACTTACGAGTAAGATCTTCAACCTAATCAGTGTATTTGATCAGTTTTGAACGAGTATACTAAAGCATTTTCAACATTTAGAGTTCATAAGCAATTAATCAAAATGATATTATAAAGTTCAAAGCAACTAGAATATTTTATTCAACTATTATTGTTAGATAAGTGAAATTATACATGTGACTGCAGGTTCTATCCAAATCTCCTGAGCAGTGAGTACATGCTAGCAGATGAAGATGCAGATAATTGATGCAAATGATGCCATGTATCTAAGTTTCAGGCAATGCACTGAAGTTTGAAGTTTATCTGCAAGTGCTATATATCTAAGAAGTCCATGATAATTGTAAGTTGTATTTTATACAAATGGTGCCTTAGATGTGATTCCAGTCCAATGACCAATAAAAACCGTTGCGTTCAATACCATGAACTTATAGGAAGGTAATCTAAAGACATACGAAGGATTCAAGAAAATTTCTGAACCTTGCCATGCAAATTTTTATTAAATGGACCTATCCATTTACAACATATGCAGAAACTGGTTTAGCAAATAGAACAAGAAATAAAAATTCTGGATGCCTGGTGCATAATGTCTTTGCAAAATTCTTTATTATAAGACCTTCAATTAGCATATATGCTATCCAATAGGAACATTTAGAGCAAGTATCCTTTAACAAATCAAATGTGACGTGAGATATGAAAGTTTTATGCAGTTAGTCAACAATTTCATTGAATATAAAATTTCTGCAATGCATCAATCCCAAACTGACCAATATTACATATATACAGTACATACATATGGGGCGAAAAGCCCTCTTCAAACAGTTTCAGGTGGGAAAGTACAAATGCATGAAGCAGCAACACTAATATTATCATTATTCAAAAATTATGAGAGAACAGATTTATCAGCATAAATTTTCTTCTCTCTTTTTCGGTAGATAAGTAATGCTACATTTTTTTTCTATAAATAAATAATAAATAAGAATATGGTAACCCACGACATGCAGAATCTAAGATTTCACTTTTAGAAGACAAGATTGGCCACAAAATTGGAACAAATCTATCAAATTTAAAGCTATTATTTCATAGGGAATATGAAAAGGTTTTATAGAATGATGCACAGATGAATCGGATATAATTCATCAGACCTACCTGTGCCCTCAAACTTATAACTTCTTGACTTAGAATGTCATTTCTGTCCATTGAATCGTCATGGATATCTTCACAAGATTGTCGTGGGCTTGACTTTGATGAAACTGGAGATGTTGATTGACAAACTATTTTGCTAGCAGACACAGAAAGTGAAAGGTTCTTCCTAGATTCTCCAGAAAGAGAAGTTGTTGATTTTGAAGGAGTGAAACCCCCCAACTGTAGTTTTCCATTCAAAGCTGGAAAAAGATGGTTATCATGTGATTCTGGAAGCTTTGAGTGACTGCTTTCTGCTTGAACAATTGAACCAAAAGACGAAAGCCTCGATAGCGTTGCTTGTAATTTAGTGGCCCTAGTGTCATGCATACTTCGAACTCTCAAGTTAGGAGTTTGCACCAAGGAAACCAATTCTGCAGCCTTCTTTAGTTTAGAATAACAGTCATCACAAACCCGATATGGCTTGTTAGCATTTGGAGCAAGGGAAGCTTTCATAGATTTCCTGCTGCTACATGCTTTGCAGAAAACAAGTCCACAGTTGTAACAATTATGACGTTTTCTTCTGAATCCAAATGGATTAAGACAACCAGAACACACAGAATGGTCAACACTCGATACCAATTTATGAGGACATACAACAGCAGTAAAGTTTGAACCACAAACTACACTCTTCACTTGTTTATCTTTTAAAAACTCAACAAATGTGGGTTTATTCCGGTGATCATTGTCACCATGACCTAACTGCCCATTCAAACCCTTTCCCCAGGTGTAAACCTCTGCCTTGGAAGTCAGGACTGCAACATGATAAGATCCACATGCGATATCTTCTACAAAACTGTCAGCAATTTTATCTTCAACACGTCTAGGGACTTTCCCATCAGCTGCAGGACAGCCAAGTTGCCCATAAACTGTACTTCCCATAGTATATACATGCCCTGAGGTTGTCAAAGCAATTGTAAGATTGTGGCCACAAGCCACTCGACAAATATTTTCATTATCCAATGCAATTACACACTCAGGAACTAGTCTAGGTTCCCTATCAACATGTCCAAGTTGGCCTTTATCTCCATCACCCCAAGTGAACAGTTTTCCACTAGGAGAGGGTGTAGATAATTCCACAGACTCATTTATCACCTCAACAACTGCAGCAGTATGCCAAACACCACAAGAAACCCTGGTTGTTCTCAACCCTTTCAACATTTCAACTTCCCGAGGAATACTTGTGTTACTACGATCTCCATGGCCTAAGGCACCAAAAGATCCATCTCCAAATGTAAACAGCTGGCCAGCTGATGTCACAATAGCTGTGTGCCAAGGTCCACAGGACACATATGAAACATGTACACCCTCCATGTTACCACTTACTTTCTTAGGAATCCAGTGACTGACTTCATTTCCATGCCCAAGCAAACCAGAATTGTGAATACCATCACCCCAGGTGTAAAGATCCCCAGAATATGTAACAGCACAAGTATGATATTCCCCACATGCTACTAATTCAATATTCATTCCACTAAGAGTGTCGATGAGCTTAGGGTGAAAAGCATCCACCTCTACACCATGTCCAAGCCTACCTCCTGACTCCTCCCCCCAACTAAATATCTCTCCTTGCTTGGTAACTAGAACAGCATGTTTGTAGCCACAACCAATACTCTGAACATCCAGAACTGCTTTTGATTCCAATGCCTTGGGGAGGAATGCATCCATCTCAGAACTAGATAAATTTCCAACTCTATGCAAACCACTGCCAAGAATTCCATTACCGATACCTTCTCCCCAAATAAAAACATCACCCAAGGCATCAAAATCTTCATGATAAGAACCCTGGCTGGATGAACTTACTGCACTGGATAAACTAACTCGAAATGCCTCAGCCGAAGAATTTCGATTGTTTGAGTTATCCACAGAACCAGAGGATAAAGAGGAATTTGCAATTGATTCAGCTTGACTGGAACTCTTGCTAGCAGCAGTATATGTAATTATTTCAGAGAAAGCCTTTACCAATCTATTTTGCGAAGAATTGTCAAAAGCAACTCTGTCGGTATCTCCTGGGTCCTGCAGTTTAAAATTAGAAAGAGTGAAAATCATAGCAATGTGTAAATGTCTAATAGTTAATCAAAACTTTATGAAACAAAAGAAGACGAAAGCCATTACTACAGACAAATGGTGTAATCGATGAAGTATATCTTCCTGTGCGAGAATGGGGACTATCAGAATACAGACTTTCAGATCTTGATTCAATTCTCCACTTGCGACTGTTACCTCGAGTAACTAATGCCTTAAGACCAACAAACCAGATTTCAGCTTCCTCCTTGTCCTTACATATCTGTCCATAGATCGGCAATGGAGTCAAATAATGAAATTTACAAGGTAGAAATTCCCCTATCTTACTCAGACCACTACTTAAAAACTATGAGACTAACTTTTCACAACCAGGTTAGCGAGAGAAGCAAAAATGACGAGAGAATCTGCATTATAGGATTAGAAGGTTTAATTGCACAACAATTATGCAGAAAGAGAACGTACCAAATCCAAGGACCTATCATTGTATATAAGAGAAAACGACTGATATTCCTTTTCAGGCCGAGGATACCGCTGAAATGTTGCCTGGAAGATAACACCAACTTGAAGTTATGAGTACTGAGCAGTAAACTGACGAAAAAAAAAAAAATATAGCACTAAAGTTCAGTTATACATATGTACTTTTCCAACTATGTCTACAAACAATGAATATCACTATATCATAATCCCTTCGGAACAAAATATTGAACTCAGACACAGGCACATCAAGTTCATAATTGAAGTTTCAATAAAGGCATATAATATTAACTGGTGAAAAGAGTCTCTGGGCATTTGTACAAACTTACAGTTCGCTGCCCAGGAATGATCTTTGAAACAGTACTGAGCTTAAGCTGTTTCTCATCCTTGCCAGAGTACCATATGAGTAGAGACTCGTCCTGAACCCAAAACCAAAAGCATTGAATAGAACAAAACATAATATGCCACTCTTTCTTTTTCTTTTTCTTTTTAATTTAGAAAAAACACAATGCTTCGAATATCTACAATTGATATGTGATTGGATTGGGCTCAAATCAGAAACGAGTGAGTAAACTCATTTTGGGCATTCCTTGCAAAAGTTGAAGTTTAATACTCAAGAAATAATACATAAGAGCTTTATATTATAACATCACAAACATAATGCATCTAATTCAAATGTTTTTTACCTTTTCTTTAAAGTTCTCAAACATAGTTTGCATGCTATATATTGGCTGTTTGTCACCTTAGAATATTGTACTATTGGAGATTCAAACCAGAACCACATGTTCCTAAACTATTTGTTCATTATATATATATATATATATATATATATATATATATATAGAGAGAGAGAGAGAGAGAAAGATATGCATATATATTTAATTACTGGTTTCACTCTATTATCATGTTGTTTTCGCAGTCATCATTTCTATTATAGTGAAGTAATACAAGGATCCACAATGCATGTAGGTACTTGAGTCTATTCATATCTATCTCTAAGGAAGGAGGTTAGTCAATTCTTCAATGTTTTAATTAATAGCCTGCTTATATTAATGATGATAAGCTGCTAACTGTATGAAAATTTTCAAAATGTGACCAAGTGAACCAAATACAACAGTTCTTGTACAAATTAAAATTTGGCCGATGACTTTTAGGTCTAACTTCACACTTCTAGGAACAGGGATCGAGAATCAGGTCAAAGATTCACATCCAGCCAGGACTGAGAGAACATGTGTAGAGACGAGAAAAGGAAGAAACGAATTGTGCTTATGTTTATCATTTTCCATTAGCAAACTGTTAATGTCATTAGTATCTTATGAATTATGTTTTGTATAGAAGAAAATATCTTATGAACAATTTTAATAGCATGGAGATAGTTTCATGTCATTTGACAGGCTAATATAAAATTTTTAATTGAGGAAATGAATAGCAACTTACATTGGAAAGCCTAAATGGGCAGAACTTTGGCTTCCCCCTGCGCCCGTACTTTAGCAGATATGAGCCTTTCTTAAGAGATTTAATCACCTATAAATGGAACATAAAAAAGTAAGGTGTCAGTATAAGAAGATGATCCTATGACTGGAAAACCATGAAGCATGAGGGAAGACCTCTGCTTCCAGCTTCAACATCTCCTTATGTCAGCAAAGAAGAATAATTATAAGTTTTTCATACCATTAAAAATATATTAGTTGAGCAAGAACATAACAAAGAAGAACTAAAAAAAATGCTCCATGGCACACTGGTAAGCAAATGAAATTATATCAAGTCAAGAACAATTGTTTATTTACATTTTACAATAACCATTACATAACAGAATCCAATCTGTACTATTTAAGATTTTGGGTTTGAAACTCGAGAAAATAAGTGAGAAACATATTCTTGGTCTGTGATACATGAAAATGAACCATCTACTTCAATCAGATATCTACGTGCTTTTTACGGCAATGACAACAATTCTAAAATGCATATGATACTAGAATTCAGCAGTACATATACTTCCCAGCAAAACTAATTCATATTCACTAGAAAAACCAAAGAAATAAATTATTGAACCTGCTCGATATCCCTCTCGACAGCACCAGTTTTCTGAGGATCAGCCATTCAAGTTGCAGTATCAGGTGCTTCCCAGTTGTGTACCGAATACCCATTTGAACAACAACCCAGAATAAAACGGATACCATAAAGCAATGTCCACCCTCTCCCCATGAAGATTGAATTCAGCAGTGGCAAATTGATAGAAAGAAAACTAAAAAAAACGGAAAGAGCCGCTTTATATCTACCCCATGGCTAAGAAAGGGACCTCATAGCCAAGAGCCGCAGCTCAAGAACACCTGTGGATTCAAAAAACCAAAAGAGAAGATCCTCCGGGAACAACAATCAGCTCCAAAACAGCTCAAAACACACGGAACGTCACCAAAGAAACCCTAGAAATGCGTAAGAAAACCCCGAACCCGAGGGAAATATCTTCAAATTTCGCGGAGTTCCCCCAGCAAAGCGCCTTCAGGATCGGAAATGCGGGACGAGGCGAGGCAACGAGAATCAAACCCAGCAACGTCGCAAGAAATCCTCAGGAATCCGCCATGCGCAAACCATTTGGAAAGAATCAGAGGGTCCTTGAAACCAGCGCAAAGAAAATTGCAGAAGCAGAGGGTCGTGGATTGGGAAAGAGAGTCGTTAGGCGACAACGTCTGTGATTTCTGAACTCGGATATCGCCAGAGAGAGCTCCAACGATCGTTAACGTGCGCCTCTCTGTCTCTCTTTCTCTCTCTCTCTCTCTCTCTCTCTCTCTCTCTGTCTCTGACGAGGTGGAGAAGGAGCTTAACTGTTTTTCCTGCCGGTTAATGCCACGTCAGCAACTGAAATCTGTGAGATGGGCAGGGCTCGTTTTGTCCTTTTCTGGAACTTTCGGTGACAAATAAGTCCAATTTCGGGATTTGAAGCAAAGAGCAAAGGGATCCCCTGCATCTCACACCACGGTACACCTTTCTTGTGATTGGCTTTAATCTTATCCACGTATTCAGTCAAAGCTATATTAATATGTCAAGGGGGGTGTTTTGGGTTTGGAAGGAGTCTGTCGAACACCGGCTCTTCTTGGTTCGGTTTGTTCAATTGTTGTCCTTCCAGCGTGGATTTTATTGCTTTTCATAAACGAATATTTAAAAGGAAAAAATTTAGACAGCGTTTGGACAAAAAATAAATCTAATGTTACATTTGACAATTTTTGAGCAGAGACATGGATGTGAATCATGCGACGGAGACAGACATTGTTTTTTTTTTTTATAAAAGAAAAAGTAAATAATGATATATTACTCTGAAACTACTTACGGGCATTGGTGGTAGTATTTATTCTAAATTATTCATAAAATATGTATTTGTATTAATTTATTTTTTAATTAAAATAATTTATAATTAAAATTTTTTTAAAAAAAATTAAAAAAAATAATTTTTTTTATAATTAAATTATTCCAAACATATTAAAACTCACAAGAAATTTATTAAAATATTTAACACATTACGATTCTATAAATATAAATAAAATTTAAATCTTAAAATTATTATTTAAAAGAAAACTTTAACTATTATACTCTTAACTCAAAAAAGTAAAATTTTTGTCTCATTCCTCTTCATTTAAAAAATTTACTATTTAAGATGTGTCAATAATATATTTGAGATTTAAGTGACAGACAAAGACAAAGACCCACCTAAATTTTACATATGGGGAATACAAACTCGATTCTTCTAACCAGATGAGTATTAACATTGGTGAAATAGAGTTACTTTCAATTATTTAAATGGTCAAGTAAAGAAATGATAGCAATTTTCTTGCCCATGTTTGAAAATTAAAGCCAAAGTAAATGGAAAGAGAGTGGATTACTTTAACATAATTCAGCTACGTTACATGCTTTTTGACTTCAACGTATTATTTAGTTAAACTTGACTTTGAAAGAATCAATTCACTGTCTTGTTAATATGTATCAACTTTCACCCGTCTTCAACCAGCTCTGTTCTTCTGCTCTGTCATGAGGAATATATTTGTAAATAGTGAACCTGGACGAGAAGACGCGCTAAATCCTATATGGATGATAGAGAACATGATGATATCTGTGCCAGGTGACACTAGAAAATCATCCCCAAACTGATCAAGCCAAGGAAAATAATGCAACAATCGATCACCAGGGGATCACACTTTTCCTTGGGCATCTTCAAAAATGTTGGGGGGGGGGGGGGTTAGGGTATACATTGAGGAATTTGGAGGGAAAGAAAAGAGAGAGTAGATTTGTAAATTCTGAATTAAAAAAATTATAAAATGTTTATAAAAATAAAAGATGGAAGATAAGAAGATTCCTTGATAATCTTCTATTTTATATTTTTTATTTTAAAAAATTCTCAAATAAAGAAAATTTTTAATCAAAATAAAAAATTTATTCTCTTTTTGTTTTTTTCTTTCTAAACTCCTCCATCCAAATATACTCTTAAGCTAATGGTAGGGTTGAGTTACTCGCAGCGACTTGCAAAGGCCTTTAGATGTCTCATATCTGTGAATATATCAGAAGGAATGTGCACACAAACCCAAAGAAAACACTCGGCCACAAAACCTGCAACCACTCACCTTAATATTGCTCGTACTTCTCCCCTTGACCACAAAATCAGACTAGATTCAATTTGGCAACTTTACATTCTCGAATTTTGCTCTATTCCCAACCCAAAGGCCATTGCAAACTACAAGGCAAAGTATCAGAATGTTCACTATAAATATGAAATTGACTGTGCATTGCCTTGCTAAGAACTAGCATAAAGGAAAGGGAGGTCAGTTGTCCCCTAGAGTTCCCCTGAACACTTTATTAGAAACCAGGCATAGATTCCATTATATATCAGTGAGGCTAGCTTGCCCTATTGAAGTGTTTGGGGGAATTCTGGGAGCCACCAGACGCTGATTAGCGTGAAGAGTGTTCATTGGTAATGTTTTGATCATTTATCAATTTTATTCCTTAAATATTAATTTTATCTATTCAGTCTTTCAAGTTTCAAATCACTCATAAAATTTATTCTTTTATTCCTTTTAATTTTATCAATTTAGTCTCTCAAAAGAATAAAATTATTGTGAATTTAAATTATGAAGAATTAAATCAATAAAATTAATCTCTAAAGGACAAAATTAATAAATGATGTATCTTTCAATAATTGAACATAGGTTTTGCTCTAATGTTTTTGTCAACCTTCAGGTTTATAGTTATAGATATATTCTCAGCAGTGATGACATGCCCTAGCTATGTTTTTTCTCTTGTTTCTCCATTTTTTCTTGAAGCAGGGTTTTGCATGCATGCAATGCACCAGTGAAATTCATATGAAATGTCGCCTATGAGTATACTGCACAGGGGTAATTACTTTTAACTCTAGATGCTTAATTTGCTGCACTAGCTAGCTACATCGTAGTAAAAATATGTGACTTGTCAGTGTGACTTCGAGTATATATAGGGTACTACATGACACAAATAAACTTCACCAAATCCTCCCCAATGAAAGAGACATGGTTACCAACTATTCAAAATGAAATGAACACAATAAAGGCATCTAGATTGATGAATTAGAAAAAAAAAATGATAGATGAATTGAAAGAGTCCTACGATCAATAATTTTGCAGAAACTTATTGCAACAGGGATTAAAGAGAGTCCTATTCCAATTGCTTGTCCGTAACTAGAACAGATGGATGGCTTTTACACTCTCATTCGATAACATGTCAACTAATTGAAGGATTTTTTTTAATCATCCATGAATTACCCAATGATCATAGATACATAATTTTAGAACACCAAAATAAATAGAGAATTGCATACCTGTTGTAGACATCCTCTTTGTGTGTTAAACTCCAAGAGATACTGTGAAGAGTGTACACACTTATGCACAACAGGAAAAAGATCTTCCTCCCTTTCTCCCTTCTATATATCAGTGTTACTTGATGGGGCAATAAACAAAGAATGATCAATTATATATATTTGGAATGACATCCAAATATATTTATACATAGGAGAAGAGAAGGGACCTACCCCTTCATGAAGGGTTATCTTGGTTTCACCCATTATGAACCCAAACAACTGGCCCTACACCTATCCAACACATCAACATATCGGGCCAAAGGCCCAAAACTCAATGACACGTGATTTTCAATCTATTAGATCATTATATAATAATATGGATTACAGAAAATGTCAGGCTATCATTCAACGTGTTTTTGCAAACAAAATAATCAATCAATGGAAGCCTAATATATATAAAAATTTCTAACACTAATGCGTTCATAAAGATTTCAAGTGGGATTATATCATTATTATTCTGACTTAGAAAAATTATGTCTATGGGACAGTTTAAATAGGTTAAATCCTATGAGATACTCCTAATTTATAAAAAAAAAAAGTGTTAGTAGAGAGAAAGAGGAAGATGCATTTAATACAGCATATGCCATGGAATGTTCTCTGCATGAGTTCGTCAATGGACATGTATCTGGCTTTGATCAAGTGCAAATGCTAGTTAAAGGTTTCTTAGTACAAGATTGCAATTGTAATTTGATCCAAGGGGTCTGAGTTTTTCTATCATGCCCCTCGTACAAAACATATAAAGGTTCTTCCAATCTATGCAAGTGTAAATTATAATTTAAAAAAATACTTTTTATTTGCCATGTTATAAAGCTAAATTATAATTAATAAAATACTTTTTTATTTTCCATGATATAAAGCTATCTTAATAATATTTTTCTATCGATGAACAACGAAGTAAAATTCTAGGTTAAAATATAATTTTGGTCATTATAATTTATATTTATTTTCAATTTAATCCTTACACTTTTTTTATTTTCAAATTAGTCCTCATACTCTTAAACGTTTTTAAAATAGTCTTCACTGTTAGTTAGGATTATCACACCATTAATTGCACATATGATGTGGCTTATAAAAGCTGAGTTTGGCATTTAATTTTCCATTTCCCTTGCACATTTGACAAGGAAAAAAATTGAGAAGGAAAGGCCAGTTGGCATCTCTCTTTCACCTTCCCTCTTTGCTTCTTCTCATGAAAAGCCCGACACCTGCTCACGCCCCCATCTTCAGGTCACCGGGGACCCTGCACAACCTCATGGAGTTCATCTCTAGTACCTAGAGCACCTATGCTCTCCAAATCTCCAAGGCTGGCACAATACCTATAAGGCTTGGTAATTAAAATCCGAACAAGCTGGTCAAGTAGAAGAAACTCCCATAGTGTGAAAGAACTTGGGCAGAATGGTCATGGACAGAATTATGTCACAATCGGTATTATGCTCATCTCTACAATAGAGCAGTTTTCATGATTTTTATTGGAACTTTCCTTTTCTTTTAACTTTGTTCTCTCCCTTTACCACTCCATTTCCTGCATATAGAAACATGTGAAATGGACTATATGTTGTTTTTTTTTTTTTTTTTTGCCCCCCTAGTCTCTAGATTCTCTGTCCGCTACTTCTGTTTTTCTTAGTTCAAAAGATGATCTGGGCTGTAGCTTTGTTTGACTTGTTCTTTAACTAAATCATTTTTTTCCTTGCTCTGTTTCATAAATACTTGTTAGCTTTCGCCTCTGCAAATATCATAATTTAGCAAACACTCACTTTTTACTTCGATGGCAAAAGAGAATCCCAACCCAACACATTACTTGAAAACTAAAAGCAATTCTAAGGGGAAAAAAACGAATACAGTATGCCATATACTACTTAATTCAAATCTCATTCATAAATAACCCTAATGTCTTCACAGAATATTATGATAATAAACTTTACCTTTTTTGAATAACTCACTAGATCATCCATATCATGTGGCGAGAATAACAAAGGAACTTTATTGTTTATACTTAAAGGCATGCCCTTCTGTAAAAGCTAGATTGACATTTTATTTGAAGCATTACTCTACTAATTAGTTCCTCGCGTCAACCCTCCTATGATCCAATATTATATACACCACTAACTCCAAACAAGCTACCATGCATTAAATAAAAGACCAAAAGTATGGAAGTTATATACAGTCTCATGTATGTCAATATGTACAATGTATAGCAGTAATATTAGCAAAAAGAATCAAAATTCGTGCCCCTCTTTCTCTGCTGTAATCTACTTACTACAAAGTCCAAAATTCCACTGCAACAATGTCTATCTCCAATCTCACAATGTGGGTTCTCTCTCTCACATAGGTTGCTGGAATTTGATATCAACCTAAATAGACAACAATATTGTTTTTAACTTCTCGGATACAAAGCACGAATACTTCTCTAACTTATAACCAAGCATGAAGTTCAGCTTTCTTTGTTACCAACAAATAATGTTTAATGACAGTCGTAGAGAGAAAGAGTAACCTGGTTTGGTATGATTTCTCTTTGCAACTTAGGGTCTGAAATAATCCACCTCAGACCCTTTTGTAATCTGTTCAAATGAGATGAAAAATTAAATGACAATTCAACTTCCATTAGCCACATCAGATTAGCAACTTACGGCATTATAACCTCAACCGACAGTAAAGACTATTTTAAAAATGTTTGTAAGTATGAGAATTGATTTGAAAATAAAAAAAGTATAGGGATCAAATTGAAAATAAGTTTAAACTACAGGGGCTAAAATTATATTTTAACCAAAATTCTATTATAATATGAAAATAGACATATAGTTTAGTAAAAAAGTTTTAATTAAATTAGAATCAAGTAAAGTTACAGAATTTTAAATAACATCCTTAGCTTCTCTAATAAAAATACTTTAATAATTAATAAATTAAAATTGAGTAGACTAGTATCTTTTGTAAAATAATAAAAGTTGTGACATATATATATATATATATATATATTATAAAAGTATATATATTATAAAAGTATATTTTGTTAATTCAACTAATTCTTGCTTGCAGTATTAATGCTGTCCTTTCCTACAAAAAAAAAATTTAATAAAATCAAACTCTTAACATCACAAGTAAAGCTCGTATTATTAAACACACCTTGCAGGTGCAAGAGTTATCTACACATTAATTTTGTTGATAAGTTGCATATGTAATCTTAAAATTTGGTAATGTAATAGCTTATAGATTAGTTTCATAAAATTAAAATTGCAGTAATTCATCCAAAACATCATTATATTATCCGTAGAAAGAACTTAGTACCAATATAAATAAAATTAATTAATGTTAAAAACAATTAATTATAAAATACTAAATATAGAGATACCATATGCAAATAAGTGCATATAATTCATATGTGCACCATAGCAATATTTTCAATTCGTCGTACCCAACAGACTAGAGCACAAGCTGAATTGTCCTTAGCAACAACCTCACTCTTGACCATTGATCACACCTACCAATATCTTGCTCTCCATGCTTTCATGTAATGTAAGGTTCTCATGAATTCGTGCATGCTCTTCTGCTATATAAAAACATCTTGTTCCCAGTTTTGAGATGCATAGAAAATTGAAGTTGGAGCTGAGAATTGGAGGAAATTAAACTCAACTTGTTAATTCTTCGGGTTTAATTTTCTCCAATATCTTATCTCCATTTTCCACTATGGTTAGTTAGCAATTGACACAAGTGGTAAATATGGAGGGGAGCTCCAGAACTGCATCAACTCATATTGTTGCAAGCTCAAGCCAACTAACAAATAATGTAGAATATAAAACAAGGTTTATTAGCTAGCATATGTCAACTGCCAAATCTTCCCCTAGTTCACGATATAATCGAAACTCATAGGATTCAGATAACTTGAATCATGATGTCTCCCATATTGGTAGATAGTTTTTAAAGTTAAAAAACTTTCAGTACATGCTTACTACTTTTTAAATTAAAAAAAAAAATCAAGAGTTAGGTTGAGACGAATTCACTAGTATATTTTATATGTCTCAAAACTCATTAATTATATATTAGCATTTTAAAAGTTGAAATTTTCTTCAAAATTATATTTTTTTAGACAAATTCAAAGATTTTATCCTTTCCAAAGCAAATCAATGACTACTTTTAGGAACTGATTCTTGTATTAAAAAGATTGGTCCTCCGTTAACTGTATAAGTATTGAGTTCACTAATAGATACTAATATAAAATCTTTTTTATCTTAAAGAAATTGCATTATTTACTGACTACTAATATAAGCTCAGCACGTGAAACTAAGTCACATGACCATTGACCACTACTATCTATTCTCCCATCAAATGCTCACGTCCTTTCACTATATAAAAGCCATACTTCTAGCTGCAGTAAGCGTGATAGGTGTCTAAGGTGAAGCTGAGAATTGGAGGAAATTACATCCAAAATTGTTGATTGATTTGCATTATATTTGCTTTCCTCTTACATCTCAACGCCAGTGGAAACTCACAGGAGAAAGGAGAACAGAGGAGAAAGCTTACCAAAAATGCCATGCTTTTTCTCATTCCCCATCCCTTTCCCTACTTTTATGTTAGACTAATTCGATGGAATGATTCAAAACTTCAAATTAACTACCTATTGAAAGATTAATGTATCGGGAATTATATATAATTAGTACAGGAGTTCATAATTCATACCATCATATAACTATTGAAGTACTAGCAACTACCAAGTAACACCACAAAAGAGAAAAGTTTTTTTCTTTTGCTTAACACAGTTCAATAAATATAGTCATCATCAAAGAACATATAATTTCCATTTCTCTTTACTCTAGCATCTCTGTCAGCCTGCATATCAAAAGCAATAGTTATTATATTTTTTCATGATTAAAATACTGTCCCTAATTGCCAGATACGTGAAACTTGCATTGGAAAAAGGCTAGTCATCCTATAAATTTATATACTGCAAGAGACTGACCAAAAAATTTTCTGCTTGTGATTCCTGGTTGATCAGCTAGAATGTTTCTTTTCTTTCACTGATAGAAGTCAATGTAAAAAATGAGACACAAAACTAATGCAATAAATTTCTACCGTATATGCCAACTAAAGAGCCAAATCTCGCACTTGTTCACAGGCAACAATGGGCATCCAGAAGATAGGAATACCGATTACATCTCCCATCCATGTAATTAGCCTCTTAGGAGTTAGGATCCTCCAAAATTCTGTTTTTAATTCATAATTAAATGTATGAGTTTTGTATATTTAGAATTACCCAAGGACTAAGGGTGGGAAAGGTTTGAATTCTGTGCTAACTCTAATAATATAATGCATAAGCAAGTTGAATGGTTCAAATTTAGGGAGACCTTAAGGTTTGGAGCAGGACCTAATGTACCTTGCTTATAAGTCTTTCAAATGCTTCTGTTCCATGCTCTTCCATGTATCTCTCAGCAACACTTAGAACATCATCTGGCTCACTGAATATGTCATTCTTTCGTGCAACTTACCAGATTTGGGAAGCTTGCGGCATTTGTGGATTCATGTAAAATGGTCTAATGTAGTTCCTATAAACAACGGCAGCCCGGTTGAAGTGAGGCAGAACCAACCAGCAACTGAGTATCAACTTGGCATAAGGCCAAATAGGAAGCCTGAAATTAGCAACATGATTATACTGGAGAAAGAGCAATGGTAACTTCCCCAAACATTTTCTTGCCAACCAAAGAAAAGAGGAGTAACCTTTCAAAGATAAACTCATCCTCATCCGGCATTTTTACCCAAATAATCAAACAAAATAAAATAAAACAAGACATTGCCCATTGCATCATTTTATCAGCAACCTCACTGACACTCTCATATGAATTTGAAGGAACAAAGAGCACATTCAGCAGTTGAATCATTTATTATATATGATATAACATGATAGCAACAATATGGCACAAATAAGTTCATATTCGCGATCACTAAAAAAGAAGCTTACGTTTCAAGAACTTTGCAAATGTGAAATCGAAGAGTGTGATCATAGAATGCAGAACCCAATACGTGAGCCATTGTTGATCATCGGTACTAGACCTGCTCTCTATGGCCTTAATTGAAGCATATCTGTCACAGAGACAACAGGGTATGCACAGAAACCAAAAATTCAGACATACATTGCTCGCTCGACTGTAACACAACAGGCACTAAAAGGCATACTTACAATGGGCAAACAAGAGTGACCAAGGGCCTGGAGAAAAAGCCAGACAGAGAATGTAACTCAGATCAAAATGGCTTAGAGGAATTTGCTAAAAAAAAGTTTGAAGGTTTTTGTTGAATTTACGTCATGTAATGGCATCAAAGCTTAGAAAATTAGAGGAAAAGAGACACACAGAGCAAGAACATCGAAGTTCTTGGCGACCACTTAGAGAAAATTGTTCCCAGAAGTACCCATGTCTTGCAACGGTGTTCTGTTTTCTACAGCTTCTATTCTGTCTAGAAATAAGAAAGAGAGGTCAGAGAAGAGACCAGGGAGAACAAAGTCTTGAAAATGAGTGACCCGAAAAAGTAAGAAAGAAAATGCAGGAAACTTGACAAAGGGTCTTCGAAAAGAACTGACTTTTCGGAGAATTTATTGCGCACGACAAAAGTTGCACCGAATTTTAATTTTTTTTTTGCTCGGAAAATGCTATATGTATAACCATAAAAGTATGAAGGAGATTAAATAAGACAATCTTCAATTTCAAACCATATTTGAAGGAAAACCATCTTCAAGCTTTCATACTCAACTCTGTAACACGCTTACAAGTTACAAAGCTAAAATTTGGAATTACAAAGCTTAAATCGCATAGAAAAAGAGAATTTGAAGTGATGCTTGTATTTCCATTGATCAGATGGGTACTACAAGAATTCTATGCATACCAACTATCAGCTGTTAGATCTACAATTTGTATTCCAACATATTACAATATATAGATTACTAGTTATTTACTTATCCATTGCGTGGGATATAATCTGATTTTTAAAGTATCATTATTTTGAGTTTAATAGACATATATAGTTTTAAGTGATAGTATATATAACATTATCATATATTCAAATATAAAGTTGAAGTTTGAAAATGAAATTTCCTTTTAGTAATCACCCTTTGTTCTCTACATTATTGTTCGTTAAAAAATTTGTGATTTTGACTTTATTTTTTATAATAACAAATACATATTCCCTATTCTTAAAAATCACAAGGTAAAATAATAGATATTATAAAACTTTATTATCTAGACTCTAAAGAGAAAAATGAATCGAAGACAAAACAAAATATACAAGAGCATATATTGGATACTTATTTTTCCCTGTAGTACTGTCTTGGGTTACTCAAAGAGTGTTGGGTTTACATGAGTTTAGATTGGGCTCGGACCTGGTTTCAGGGACAACAATTTTGACATACATTTTTATTTAGATTAATTTATTTTACGTAAAGTTTATAATAATTAAATTACTGGAGAAGATATTTTTGACTGACAAGTTATTTTTGTATCAAAATTAATTAAGAAAATCAAAAAATTAAAAGAAATATTTAGTTTTATTTAATTTTTATATAAAAACAACTTTTCAATTAAAAGTTCTCTTTATAATATTTTGATTATAAACTTTTTTAAATATAAAATAAACTAATATAAAAATATACTTAGTATTAAGAAGTTTAGATGCTTACGTTTTAGAAGTATCCAATTCTAACCATATAAAACATGCTTTTAGATTAGATTTTATAAACTTAATTTTGAATAAACTTAATTTTGATCAAAATTGAGTTTAAGTGAAGTGATTTATGTTTAATAAAAAAATCACTTTTAACGTAAAAGTAAAAAATAATTATATCAAGTCAAACGGACTTTTAATATTAAAATCACGTTTGAAGTTAAAACAAACATAACAGAAAATTGATAAAAATCCGTTTAAATGGTTCAAATGCCCTATCAAATACACCTAAAGAGTTTTAGATGAAAGTACTATACAGCTACTAAGGGCTCAACTGGTAGCTAGGATTAAACCTATATAATAGAATTTTAAGAGAGTTAATAAATTTGACACCTCTAGTGCATTACACCGAACTTATCCTAGAAGACATGCAAGGAGTTAGCTTGCCTAAGGCCTTGTTTATATATTAATAATCTCATTTACACGTTATTTTTATTATATCTTTTTTAAATTTTTTAGTCCAACATACTTTCTTTCTATTTTTCTTTTCTTAAACAAGATATAAAGAACAATGTGAAGATATTGGTGTGTAAAAAACATTTTGCTTTGAATAGTTTGAGGTGAGCTGTTTTGGCCCCCGTGTCATCAAAAGAAGAAGGAAAAAACAGAGAGAGAGAGAGAGAGAGTGTAGTTTTTGGCAGGGTTCTGAAAACCGGAATGGACCGGCCGGTTCAATCGGTTCGGGTGACTTTCCATAACCGGTGAGATCAAAAATCAGTTAAAAACTGGTGAATCGGTCTCAAACTGGCTGAACCGGTCAACCCGACACCGGTCCGTGCGATTACCGATTGCCTCAGCAGCAGCGCTCGGTGAGTCAGTCGGCCTCGCACCGCAGCCTCCATCCCGACTCCCGCGTCGCATGCCCCAGAATGAAGAAAGAGGAACGGAGTTAATGGCGGATTCCGATGACAAAAGAGGAGGTACGGCTGGAATCAAGCTTTGCTCGCTCATGCCTTTGCTTGTGGGAATGAGATGTTGAGTGGGTGGGTATCTCAGCCATCGCCAGGAGCTTGAGAGGGTGAATGAGTCGAGGAATAACAGCCGAGAAAGGCAAAAGAAGTGAGGTAAAGTGAGAAAATGGATGCTGGAGGAAACAGGAAACGCGATGCAGAGATCAGAGAGGAACAGTGTAGCAGTCTGGGCGGCGATGGTTTTTTGTCCTTTTGGTTGGTAGGTGTGCCGCATCGTGTACGCAGTACGCACTGCGCAGTTCAGACTGTTCGTGTTCAGTAACTTTTGTTTCCTTTTCAAAATTTAAATTTTGAATTTTGAAATAAAAAAAATAATAAAAAAAGGGGTGAAGATTATATATAAATAATATAAAAAATGAGTGATGATCATATATAAATAATTATATATATATAAAAAATATATTTATATTTATATATAAATATAAATATATATTTAATTATATTCCGGTTCAACCACGATTCAACCATTAAACCTTAAATCAGTATCTCAACCGATTCAGTGACCGATCTAATTTTCAGAACCTTAGTTTTTTGTGACACCAAAGTGTTGCAGTCTAGAAATTAGAGTTTGTTGTGTTCACAGACCCATAGGAAGAGGACAATAATGCATTACCCTTGACCGTAAAATATATGAAAACAAAAATTCAAAAGCTCACACATCTGTGACGACTGTTACCACTTACCATATTATTATGTTTATGTGGTACAACCGCCTTGGAAAATAGAACTTTCGTTGCTTCCAGTCTCCTTCTTTAATTATGAGGGAATATTGTCCCTGCGTAAAGCTACCAAGTGCTTAATTGCTTGTTCAATACAACATTTTCAAGGCCAACCATCCACCTTGAGAAAGGATTATCATAATCTTCTGAATCTCTAATTGGTACTTGAAAGTAGCAAGATCGGCTCCACAACCCTAACTGAACAAATAAAATAATTCCAAATAGACAGAACCCTACTTAATTATTGAGAAACTGAACCCCAACTAATTATTGTCTTCAACTGTTCCAGCTATGACAATACACCTTTACTTGCTTTGTTCACCATGTATCATCATCATTGCTTGGCAGCACCACTTTCCAAAATATTCAACTGTTATATATATACATATACATATGCGAGGTTTAATTAATTATGTACATGGCCTCTTTTTCTTTTGAGCAATATGTATCACCAAAGCAGATAAATTCTGCTGATTATCTTAATATAGAAACTGAATTATGGGTGAATGGTTGGAATATATATACATATATTCTCTTTTTTCTTAGTATATAAAAGTTTACAGTAAGAGAAGACTTTATATTTTAAGGTCAAAATAAATTATCAACTTCAACAAAGATTTACAGTGAAATTATTATATATATATATATATATATATATAGACATACTCAGAGACACACACATGCATGATGAATGTTGAAATTATGCCCAAGGCCCCACGTTCTGATCAATCTAACTGTTCGTTTGGGTGATCCTTAATGAGTTTCTGTTTGTATTCAAGTTTGTTTTCAAGTTCACAGAGTAACAGCATTGACAAAAAAAGGATGGGTATCTGCTGCAGAATAAAGAAAAAACTGCAGTACGGTTTGGCCTATACCCTATACATGTGATCATATGTATGCAGTTCCTTACATGGGACATAAATGCGTTTCCTGTGATGATAAATGGAAAATAATGAGATTTCAACGAAGCTTCAACTTAAAAATATAATACAAGGCGTGAAAACTCATTCGACTTGGAGCTTGAAAATGCTATATAAAAGATTAATCTTTTGCTAATCACAAAAAAAAAGATTAATCTTGCTACAGAGTGATTTGGGTACTTGAGCTATCATCAACTCTCATGACATTTGCCAACTACAAGTAAACTTGGTGGGTTCTACACATTTAATATTTTTATACATACATTAATTGTTACGAAACTCCACAATATTGAACATTTTGGTGGACATTTTTAAAGATAAAAGTTTCCCTGTAACCAGATATATTTCCTAACTTGTTAATAGAGTATATAATTAATACATTCAAACATCAGAGATAAAAACCCATATCCAAATAGGTTGATATATTAAAATGAGACAAATCTGACAAGTTATGCAATTTGTAAGGAATATTGGTCGAGTATAAAATAAGAGCAAGAAGTTCTCAATCAAGTTATTCAATAAGTGATTTGAATAGAAAGAAAATAAGTGTATTAGTACAAAAAGTTTTACTCATTTGAACTTATTTAGCTTTTATTCTTTGTTGCTGTATAAGTTGAGTAGAGAGAGAAATTATAAATCATTTTTCATACTCTTATGGTCGTGAATGTAATTAATTAGAACTCATTTGATATTAGGGGACAGAGACTTTATTATGGGCTCCATTTTTTGAAGAATGGTACTATGTTTAGCAAGAAAATCTGCTTGAAATGATAAATTCGTTCTAGACCCTTGATTTGATTCACCATAAGCTAAAAAGATCTTGAAATGTTATGCATGGTGATAGTAAGCAAGATGGAATATAAGTTAACTTTTTTTTTAATCTTACCTATATTACATTTGCTTGTCACTTTCTTTATTTCATTTATTTTTTTTTGGGCATAATATATGATAACATATAGAAGTTCGAGCTTAAAACATTCCACAAATCATATAAAAAATTCTCACTGCTAGTTCACACTTAATTATTAATTTAATTTAATATACGTATCCTTAAAAAAGAAACAACTAAATTATCGTAACAGCTCTCTAATTCCGAAGTAACTAAAATACTGTAATAATAGTAGTCATTTCATTAATTGTAATACATCCTTTTCTATTGTTCAAAAGTTAATTTTGTGAAATCATGGTTGTAAAAATGGAAAGATATCACGACTACAACAGATACAATAATTAAAAATAAAAGTTGAAATCACTCTTTCTCGTTTTCATGCTTTTTAATATCTTTTCTTCCAACTAAACATAATTGTTTATTTAAAGAATCTACATTATTTATCTTTCTATTTCATTTTCGTTAGAGATATCAAAACCAAATGATAATTCTCAAGATGGTTTTCTAAGAGTTGAATTTTTAATGTCACCCTTCTTCACACTCTACATAAATTAACATTCACATGAAAGAGTTTTGATGGTTTATTTTCCCATAATTTCAGCATAAATAGCTTACATGAACTCCATCTAACTGTTTAAGTTTTAAAATAAATAAATAAATATATCTTTGCATATGATGCCTATGATCAGTCTTTTAAGCCAATTAGTCAATAATTTAGTTTATACCCTCATTTTTATAATTCAATTATGTTTTATATTCACACTTCAAATTAAAAAAGCATTTACATATAAAAAACTATGTAATTTTTTGAACTTCGTCAAAACTACCTCCATTTTGCAAAGCTTTTATTCTATTTCGTCCATTTGCTAGGCATTTCAAAAGCCGAAACCAAATGAATATATCAAATAATATAATAATGTTTGACATTCTCTTATAAACAAGAAAACTACCACAATTGCTTAGTTCTTCTACTTAACTTATTACTGCCGCATCCTCCATATGCACTGCTTACTAATTCATGCACATGTGTGTGCGTGTATAATGATGCTTGCTGAACCATTTTGATCAATGTATATATACGTTTGGGTACTCACAATAATCTTGATTACGAAAATATTAATTTTCCAATGAGCTGATAGCTTATAGTCATATGGCATGATCACAATTTTTATCGTAGTATACTTAATGTCACTTGTATGATCTCTTGTCCGATACGTTTTTTCTTTATCCTAAGTCTCAATAAGACCCTAAAACTATTATACATGTTAAAAGAAAAGTGTTTTAACCCATATATATATGTCAAATAACGTGGAGGAGTAAAATGAAGAAAAATTCATGCCGAGTGAACTTCAAAATATATAGGTGACCACTACAAGGATAATTCATTAGAACGCTTTCACTCCAAACAGTAGGGTTTACTAAGGTTCAAGGATTCTATTTTTCTTTTCTTTTTGAAGTCATTGAGATTAATTCTTCTAACAAAAATTACTCATTGTCGAAGTCTTAATTAATTAAGGATAGTTATCCCATTTCATTTATATATGAAGACTACATAAAATAATGTTGAAGTCAAAATGTCACCCCAAAAGATATTGATGTTCTTGTAGTTCGTATGGTGCAAAATTTAATCACCCTGTCTAAAGATTGAAGTATGTAAAAGAGTCCAACATGAACATGTATGCGTAATTGGCCCAAAGGAAAACTGAAAAGAGGCTATCTAAAAGCCTAAATAACGTCTTAATATTCTGATATAAGCAATATTAAAGTGGGGCTGAAGCTAAAAGTCACACAACCCAGAAGACCTAATTTCACAATAGCTAGCTAGCTTATTTGTGAAAACAACAGTTCAGAATAATAGAGGAGGGAGGGTACACAATTAAGGGCGATGAGTGATGAGCTCATAGCCTGGAAGATCATTACCCCTTATCCCAGCATCGTACTATAATAAACTCTAGCTAGCTATGATGCCAAGCTAGCATCCATCTTATATGAGAAAGAGAAAGAATGAAGCTCTTGCTCACCCTGTGACTCTATGTCGATTTTAGGCAATGGCCAACCCCTGGGGGCTCACCAATATCACCACCTGAGTTTAAGAGCTACCTCAAAGTCAGGAGTGGGCTCTTTCATCCAAAGCATCTAATCTATATGTTGGTCCCTAGCTATATGGTACACAGCACATAATTCACAACTGCAGCAATAAGGGATGCATCATGCATGTGACATTGTCTGCAGTACTCACCAGAAGGGCAGCATCTCCTTTCAACCCGTTGCAGTAAAAGATCAAATTCGTACCATATTTAATAATTTTCGCAGCAATAATGAATATATAGTTATAGTGTGTTTGTTAAACCTAACCTAACCATCCTTCCTCTAAATGAAACCAATTAATATAATTAATGAGCCAATATTGCATGATACGTCTTCTTAATTGACTAAACTATAATTAGTTGCTCCATAACAATCGTTAAAGCATATCCATAATATATATTACATACTAAATCAAATGATAGGTGATTTAGTGCAGTGGCAAGCAACAAATCCCAGATCATAAATCCACGATCTAATAGATAAGAAACTAAATCCCTTTATAGCATAAATACCCTTGTTAAAATATACGTATATGTTTCTTCTCATCAAACCCTAACATGATGCTCAGCAAATCACACACCAAAATGGTCTATCGAACTCAATATCAAAGCAATCAAACTTGTGCCTGCATGTGCTGCAAATGGACATAACATATATATACTTGGAAATGGAAACCAATAGTTCTAGTATATAGTAGTAGTAGAATAAAAGAGAATTAGGAAGCAAGCATCGGGTCATACACCTGTGATTATTTGATGCTCATGAGGAGTCAGGAATGTTGACTGGTTGTTTCATGTCGTCCCTCATCTCCTCCATGGCTCGCCGGAGACTCTGAAACGCCGCCGTTGGCCAGAATCGGCCTATACGCATTAAGGGCTGCAAGCATGCCTAAGTTGCTTTCAGTTAACAGTGCACCACCGCCACCAACCATGCCTGAACCTAGGGGTTGACCTGCCATTAGAGGCACTGGAGAAGCAAAATTCATGAAATGAATACCACCACCAGCAGACATGGCCCCTTTGTACATATTACTGTTCCCAACAGAGGGAATTGCCCAAATGGGATCACCACTATTACCGCCGCCCCCGCCCCCGCCGCCTCCTCCGACGCCGCCCATCATCCAAAAAGTTGCCGGGATTGAAGCATGACTGGCCGGAATCGAGCCTGTACTCGATTGTAACAAATAGTTTCCCATCTGAGGTTGTGACAACTCTTGCTCTGGTCTTCTCTTTCTTCCGAAACTGCCCTCGGAATCTGCCGTCGTCAATTCGAGGCCGCCACTGCCACGGCCGCCGGCTTCTTCCCGGAGCTCTTGCTTGGCTTGTAGAATGGCATTCATGTTACCAGCAGAATTGAAATTCAAAATTGCTGACAAGGAAGAGTTCTCCGAGGAAGACAACCCAACAGCACCGGGGAACATGATCCTTCTAGAATCTTCCACGGTCAAGTTTCTCTCCCACTCGCCCCGTGTCCTCAAATGGGTCGCCGTCGAGAAGCTGGGGTTGAAGTAGTTGCCCCTGAAGTAGTGCGACGGCGCCGACATCGTGGAGCCGGAGCTGCGGAGCGAGATGTTCAGGGAGGTGAAGTTGGCGGGAATGGTACCAGTCCCAGTGGCGGCGATCACGGCGGGCTCCGCCTGCTGGAGCAGCCACTCGATGGTTTCGCCGTCGGACTTGTGGCCGAGCTCCCTGGTCAGCTGGAAAACTCTGGCGGCGCAGGCGGCGGGCATGCGGATCCGGCGGCCGCGGCCGTCCACCTTGGTGTGCCTGTCCTTGGTAGAGGTCCGCTTGGGAGGTGGCTTCTTGGGTGGTGCGGTCTGGTTGGCGGCGGCAGCGTCGGGTGCAGCACCGTATGTGGTGGCCGAGGCGGTGGTGCAGGGTGAAGTGTAGGAAGCTTCTTGATCATCTTTTTTCTCTAACAGCTGCAATGGGAAATTGGGTCTGCGGATCCCATTTTGATGATCGACTTCCATGATCGTATCTCATATACAAAGCTCTCTATAAGGATTTTAAAAAAAAAAATAAAATTGGGTGGGGTTTAGTTTAAAAAAAAAAAAATTTCTTTTCTTTCTCTCTCTATCTCTCTGGTAGCAGCTATAGTGGAACTCCTGCTACAGGGCTACAGCATCTCTCTTTCTCTTTCTGTTTCTCTCTCTGTGTTTGTGACCCTCAATTCTATCGCTTAGTGGGCTGGTGGGTCTCTCTTTCTTTCTTTGTGTATGTGTTTTGTGGAGCATGGAATTCCCTTCAGATGGGAGCTGGCAGCTGAGTTGTTCTCTCTGCAGAGAGAGAGAGAGAAAGATAGAGAGAATGAATGAGAGAGGATAAGGGGGAGACGAGGGCAAGCAAGCTTTAAGCAACAAAAATAATGAGTAGTGGGGATGATAAGGGCACTGTAAATTTTTGAAAAAGTTTAGGTTTTTTGAATGCTTTCTCTTTCATGACTCTTCTTTTAATTACTTTCATTACTTTCATTGGAACAACCTTAAAAAAATCTGCAGGTATCAAAAGAGGTTAACTATTACAATAATTATTTAAATATTTAAATTTATAATAATATAGTATAAAAATTTTTACACTAATTTAAAATTAAACTTATGTTATAATAAAAATATGAATGTTTTTAATTTCTCAATTATTATTTTTATTAAATTAAAAAATAAAACAATTAAGTGTAGTAAATATAAAATATCTTATTTCAAAAGACATAGTTTTCTTTACAACCAAAATCCTAAAATTTTTTAAAAACCAAATGAAAAGACGCATAAAATGAGACCATGAAGAAGACTAAGATTGATTTGGTGGAGAATATCTTAATATTTTGAGGATTGCTTTTGTAAATTTTAAAAAAATTATTATAATTTTTGATAAAAGCATAGATATAGGTTGTTCCAAATTTTTTTTTTTAAATAACTCTTTTACATTGTATCATTAAGTGTATGCCATGTTAATTACGTAGGCCACAATTATCTTCTATTGTAGGAGACAAGGATAGCCACATAGTTGATGTAACACATACTAATTAATATAATATAAAAATATTATCTTACACTGAATGTACTTAAGAATCTCTCATTGCACAACTAAAACATGAACAATGAGTACTTAAAAATACCCTATACAACTCATTCCCACTAATTAAACCTATCCAGACTATTCTTTTTCATTCCAAAACATTATTGCATACAAAAATTCCCACGCCATTTTTACACCAATTAATCATGTGCAAATTTGTAATTAAATAATATATCGAATGATTAAACGGATTAATAATCGATTACTAATTTATTTAACCATTTGATACACGTATTTAATTATAAATTTATATGTGATTAATTGGTGTAAAAAATATAGTGTGCAAATAAGAGAACTGATTTTTATTTTGCTTGTTTACCTTTAATTTTTGAAAAGAAAAAGAATACGAAATAAAAATTAGACAATATTATCGTTAGAGTTACCGGGTGTAATTTGAATGTGGTTGGAGAGTCCCTTGATTCAGACTCCACGTGCGGTGGTGTTTATGATTCAAGCCATAATAAAGACAGTGGTGGCCGGAGTGGAACACTGGGACCCAAACACCCAAGTCAAAAAAACTGTAAGACTGAGTGCCAAAGAAAGAAAAGATAAATCAAGTGGATCCCATCTCGTTCAACTAATCATTGCCCCTTTACTCTTTACACCTCTGCTCCTCACTCACCCCTTATGTAATGTCTATGTTTAACCCTAGCATTTTAGCCTCTATTTCTCCACATCATTCTGCGCGCTTTGGTTTTCTATCATTCCACTATTTTCTTTTTGCTTTTCTCTTTTATTTGTCAGTAACAGAAATACACAATCCACATAATTAATTAACTGAATATATTATATTTTATAATGCGCTATATATCTTTGTCGTTTTTACATATTTCTTACATGGTATTTTGTAAGTCATTAAATAAGATTTTGAGCTTCCTTGTAACTCTTTTTTTAAACGACTTAGAATATCCACATATTCCCACAGATATTTTTTAAGAATTATCAAAGATTTAAATAAGACTTTGTCAATCATAAGAAATGACTAATTGACAAGATCAAACTTTTAACTATGTTATTAAAGCTATAACATTACAGACAATGCACACCTTTGTACTTGTTATCATGGATTGAGGTTAAATATTTTTTTTTTCAAAGTAACATGGTATATCTTAAATCATATTCGCAGTACTATTACTATATATTATAATAATCACATAAATTTGGTTATATAAACAGATATAGGTATAGTTTTCCCGTATTTATGATTAACAAGTATATACTGAAATCAAAGGAATTCTTAAGAAGTTGCGAGGCTAGTGCTGCAAGACTATTGTCCTAATTAAACATGCTGTTATAACATCATTCGGAATATTTATACTCTTATGGGATTGGCAAGTTTTCTTTAAGGCGTGTTGTTAGGAAGGTAACTATAGTGCAGATAATGATTTAGCTAAAATTGGATAAACTCAAGTTTTAAGTTTCAAGTTTCTTTTGTTAGAGTTTTACTGTCTCTTGTTTTCTATGAAAGGGCAGAATATTTTCTGGTCGAAGAAAGGAAAGAGGAAAAAAAAAAGAAAAAAAGAAAGAAAAATATAAGGCTATAACTATTATGTTTACCAAATATTTAAACTCCCTAACATGAAACTATGCTCACTATATTAAAAACAACGTACAAATCTAATTATTATACATCTAAAAGTCGTTTAGATGGGTTTACAAAACTAGTTGTCAAATCTTATGGCAGACATTATTGGCATTGCCAGGTGTCAAATCATCCTATAGATGCGAGTCACAAGACGCAAACATATATATGTGTGAGAATTTTGATTTTCAAACCTTAAATTTTAAGATCTGCCTTTTCCATAAAGTCATAAAGGTTCACGTCACAAAGGATGTTTATGTCCTTACCTATTAACAACATTAAGGTTAAAAACTGAAAAATATCCCAAATTCTAAATAAAATTGGCTAGCATAATCCCATTTATCACTCTCCCCTACTCCCTAGCTAGCTAGCTGGAAAAGATCATAATTATTTATACGATGCTTAACATCCATGAGAGAGAGAGAGCATTGAAGCATGGCACGTGTCACCCCATGTGGCCCAAAAACCCAAGTGTAACTTAAAAGGGAACACAAATTGGAAATAATATGGCACTACAATGCAATGGCGTAGTACAATTACATTTCAACGACCAACACACCTAACTAAATAATGAAACCACATCCAACACTGTAATTGTATATAGTGTACTATGAGGGTTAGAAAAGATTAGTTAATTAAGATGTAACATTGTTTGCACATTTCACTATAAGAGCAGTTTCTGGATTCGATAATGACAATTCCTCTAAGCGATTTGCGTCTTGAACTTCCGATTATGTTTAGTGAAACCACAAATAACTAGCTATGGGTTCTAAATGACACTTATAATGGTCGTGTCATGATTCCCTCTATGCCTGGAGATGCACTTTTAAACCACCATGGGCATGCCAACAATTCTTGGTGCTTTTGATTCATTCACATGTAGCCAACGTACACTTTGATTTCTAGGGAAAGAACCAATGATATTTGTGGGCTGTCTCATGCATTGTCACTATAGCTAACGACACAAGCACGTTCCGCTCAGAAACCTAATGGGGCTGATCATCATTCTGTCTGCGTAACAGCCATCTGCAAGCATGTTCAGTCGAAGCCACAAATTACAATATAGTAATCACATGTTTAAATGGTGTTAAATTTGCCAAAATGAGAGTTGGTTTAATTTGTAAAATCACGAGTTGTATTAATTCAAATGTCTTAAATCTCTCGTTAATAGACGATTTGTATGTACTATTGTAAACCTTCATTGAGATTTGTGACATGATTTACTAGAGAATGAAACAACCTATCAAGTCAATCAAAGACAATGTTTCTAACGTTGATGATATAGTAATAACTTCACCATGAAAACCCTTAACAACTTCTTATAGGTGCCACACATATCCAGTTATAAATGTAGCCCTAGAAGATTAGACTATATGCTAATGTATAGGATGGGAATATTGTGTGTGCTTGCATATGCCCCATGTAATGACTTTTTGTCATTAAATTCCCCTTTATTTACATAGAAATATAAAGGTTTTTCTTTTTCGCTCTTTCTTTTGGACTTGCTAGCTAAGTTAAGACTCAAGAGTGAGTTGAATGCACAGTAAAATAGTGCCCTCATCAAAGGGCAAAAGGACTAGCACTTGTTGATGATCACAATGTTTGTGGCCAAAGTAGATCACGTGCTTTGCTACCTATATGTGCAGGTGATGAGGATGGCTTACCCTCCATATCACCTCAATCATACACAACAATTTTGTCGGAATGTTGGTGGTTACCGGGCTATAAAATAAATCATTTTCGTCCCATTTTTGGTCAAGCTGGTTGTTCATTTTGAAAACTGCAAATCTAACATCAATTCTTATATATATATATATATATATATATATATATATATATATATATATATATATATATATATATATATATATATATATATATATATTATAATTAAATTTTTAGTCTCTCTTGCATGTATATATATACATCATTATTTCAAAATTTCTCTGCTATAGTTATAATGACATTTGGATAATATATAAAATAAGAGTTTTATATTTACGCATGGTGCACCGTATGGAACTCCTAAGAAGAATATTTATAATTTGATGAAATTGGGGCTGTATATATTGACCTGTTCACATGGCAACGGTCAATGTAATATACATTATTATGATATTGCATCGCAAATAAAACAACAATATAATACTGTAACCTAAGGTGTTATTTTTGTTGTCAATATGAATAGGTGATATGTGATTGAATTCTCTAAAACATAGTAAAGAATTTTTTTCTTTGACATATATAATTTACCTTCTAAAAAATTATAAAAATAGATGGGATAAAATAAATAATTAATCCCTATAGTTTTACTTGATTTAGATTTTGATTTCTATAATTTTTTTTAAATATACACCCATATAATTTTATTCAGTTGAATTCTAATCTTTACTATTAAGGTATCGGTTCTTATATTTTTCACTCATTTGAGTTTTAGTTCCTATAATTTTTATTCAATAAGGTATTAGTTCTTATTTTTTTTAAAAGATTAATTTTTATAATTTTTAATTGTATTAAGGTATTGATCCTTAAGGGACCAAGATTCAAATGAGCACTAAAACTATAAGAACTAATATTAAAAAAAATTTAAATTTAATAAAATTATAAATATTAATTATTTATTTTAATCAAATAGATGAGTTAAATAATATATATACATTGAAATGTTAAAGTCGCAAGTGACTCATATTTTGACAAAAGCAAAGCTTATAGCTATAAGCCATATATGTAAGTAACATTACTATCATAATATAAAACAATCGCATCTGCCACATAAAGGAGAAAATGAAAAAGAAGCACCTTATGCATGCTTTGGTTTTCTAATGCTAATTATTACATGATTAAGAAGAAAGAATACACTTTGGAAGGTAATCGCATCAAAGAAAGTATAAGAAGGAATGACAGGTTGGAATGCACAATCCTAAATTCCAAGGGCAAGAATGACCTTTCAAATACAAATACTATACATCAAAACTTTTAAAAGAAAAAGAAAGACAAAATAGAATGACAGGTTGCTTAAGTTCACATGTAATATCATTTATCAGTTTGTTATATTTTGGGCAGAGGAGCCAATCAGAAAAATGATGAAAGGCTTCTTTTGAATTATGGGAATACTTTAGTGTGGGGCCATATGCCATACGCAGAAAATGAATGAAGGTCAATACCCAATGCAATATTATCATTATTATTATGGCTACTCACCTCTCGCCTCAGGAAGTTATTACTCAGTTCAGTAATTCTGGAGGCGGAAGAAGGAGAGTGGAGTTTGGGGGGTACTTTAGTGAGTGGTGACACTGCGCTGTGGATTGCGTCCTACGTGCTTTCAGCTCTTGCCTTGTGTTATAATTTGTGGCGGCTCCTATTTGATGAATGTGCTTTTATTTTTTTTATAGTTTAAAAGAAGAATAGATTATTAAATTATTAAAAAAAACTGATTAAAATAATAATATAAATGTCAAATATTTGATGAATGTGTTTTTATTTTTTTTCAGTTTAAAAGAAAATAGAGTATCAAATTTTTAAAAGTGTTTGGTTAAAATAACAACGTAAAATATCAAATACTTAATAATATATGATTTTATAATATTGTAAAAAAAATTTATACTGATAGTAAATTAAAATTAAATTTATATGAAAGATATGTAAAATTATGTAAAATTTGAATTAATTTTAAAAAAATTAATGTATTATTAAATACATTGTTGGACGACATGTCTTTGTTGAGCATGAACCTAACTATCTCATATTTATAAATTCTATGACTCTTACTCCATCTATTTATATTAATTATGAAAATTTACCTTTTAAGTATATATATTTACTATCTATCTAAATCCTAACTCGTATGTCACTCTAAAAACAAATTTGAGGATTGAAATATCTTTACAAGTATTTTTACTACTATACCAACTAAAGTAGAGCTCTTTTAAGTATCAAGTATAAGAATGAATACATCCCACCGATAATAGCCATTAGCCAAGAAGAGTTGTCCTTAGCTATCTTCTAAAATTCCTATATCAAGATAACCTTTTAATACCGAGTTCCACTACTCAGCAAGAGGAGAAACCAGATTAGGTTGCTCACCAGATTCTGTTTTCTGTTTTTCTGTTATTTTTCTATTACTGTTGTTATTTTTTTGTTTTCTGTTATTACTGTTGATTCTATTTTCTGTTATTTCTGTTAGTTTTGTTTACTGTTAGCTGTTAGTTTAATTAGTTAATCTTCTGTTAGTTAGTATAGCTGAAGCTTGATGTATATATATGTAAGTTAATCTTCAGAGGTAGAATAAGAAGTATCAAGTTTCTTCCACACCAATTTTCGTTTTCTGCAAGTTGTTTACATTTTGCATTTTGTTTTCTGGAGGTTGTTTACATTCTGCAGAAGTTGTTCTGCAATTTTCTGCATTCTGCAAAATTGTTCTCCAATTTTCTACATGTTATTAGAGCTCTCTCTAAGAGAGCTCTGCTTCTGCTACTTTTAGTCATGGCAAACCCAGCCATTGAAGCCTTACAAAATCCCACCAGCCCCTACCACTTACATCCAAATGAGAACTCTGCATTAATACTGGTTTCACCAGTTTCTTTCAGGCTCCAATTACCATGATTGGGCTAGATCAATGGTCATGGCATTGGATACCAAGAATAAGCTTGGTTTTGTTGATGGTTCACTTCCAACTCCGGAGCCTGGAGATCCTTTTCATCGAGTTTGGCACAGATGTAACAACATGGTGCTGTCTTAGATCATACATGCCCTGAAGCCAGATCTAGCCAAAAGTGTTCTTTGGATCAAGAAGGCCAGTGATGTGTGGAGAGATCTCAAGGATAGATTCTCTCAAGGATATGCATTTCGTATTGCACAGCTACAGGAGGAAATGCATGCTATGAGACAAGGTGAAATGTCTGTCTCTACTTATTTTAACAACTTTGAAAACCATTTGGGATGAATTGGATGAATTCAGACCAATACCCAGCTGTAAGCGTGAAATCTCTTGTATCTGTGGTGGTTATGATGTCATGAGACAATATAGGCAGAATGATTACTCAATAAAGTTCTTGAAAAGCTTGAATGAAGAATTTTCAACAGTGAGATCTCAAATCATGCTGATGGAACCCATGCCACCTATCAACAAAGTGTTCTCATTGGTAGTTCAGCAAGAAAGGCAGAAAAAGAGATGCTGCACTCGATGATAACAAAGCTTTAGCGGTTGGCACTGATGCTGTCACAACAGAATTCAGAAAATCAGTATATGGTAGAGGTCAAGATGGAAGGGGTTCTGCAGGCAGAGGCAGCAATGTAGCTAAGTTATGCACATACTGTAATAGACCTAGACATACAGTGAAAACATGCTACTAAAAGCTTTGATTTTCACCTGGTTTTAAATTCAGAAATCAAACTGTATCAGTGAATTCTGTTGATGGCTCCAGAAATACTGAATTGGGAGTTCCTGAAAACTCTAAAAAGTTAGATCAGTCACAATCCAATTTTTCTTTTTCTCCAGAGCAGTGTCATCAGATTCTGGCTCTGCTTAAAACCACAAATGATAGCACAATGTCTCATAATGTTTCTAATGTTGATGATATAGTAATAACTTCACCATGAAACCCCTTAACAACTTCACCATGAAACCCCTTAACAACTTCTTATAGGTGCCACACATATCCAGTTATAAATGTAGCCCTAGAAGATTAGACTAGATGCTAATGTATAGGATGGGAATATTGTGTGTGCCTGCATATGCCCCATGCAATGCCTTTTTGTCATGAAATTCCCCTTTATTTACATAGAAATAGAAAGGTTTTTCTTTTTCGCTCTTTCTTTTGGACTTGCTAGCTAAGTTAAGACTCAAGAGTGAGTTGAATGCACAGTAAAATAGTGCCCTCATCAAAGGGCAAAAAGGACTAGTACGTGTTGATGATCACAATGTTTGTGGCCAAAGTAGATCACGTGCTTTGCTACCTATATGTGCAGGTGATGAGAATGGCTTACCACCCATATCACCTGAATCATACACAACAAATTTGTCGGAATGTTGGTGGTTACCGGGCTATAAAATAAATCATTTTCGTCCCATTTTTGGTCAAGCTGGTTGCTCATTTTGAAAGCTGCAAATCTAACATCAATTCTTATATATATATATATATATATATATATATATATATATATATATATATATATATATATATATATATAATTAAATTTTTAGTCTCTCTTGCATGTATATATATACATCATTATTTCAAAATTTCTCTGCTATAGTTATAATGACATTTGGATAATATATAAAATAAGAGTTTTAAATTTACGCATGGTGCACCGTATGGAACTCCTAAGAAGAATATTTATAATTTGATGAAATTGGGGATGTATATATTGACCTTTTCACACGGCAACGGTCAATCAATGAAATATACATTATTATGATACTGCATGGCAAATAAAACAACAATATAATACTGTAACCTAAGGTGTTATTTTTGTTGTCAATATGAATAGGTGATATGTGATTGAATTCTCTAAAACATAGTAAAGAATTTTTTTCTTTGACATATATAATTTACCTTCTAAAAAATTATAAAAATAAATGAGATAAAATAAATAATTAGTCTCTATAATTTTACCTGATTTAGATTTTGATCTCTATAAATTTTTTTTAATATTCACCCATATAATTTCATTCATTTGAATTCTAATCTTTACTATTAAGGTATCAGTTATTATATTTTTCACTCATTTGAGTTTTAGTCCTTATAATTTCTATTTAATAAAGTATTAGTCCCTATTTTTTTCTAAAAGATTAGTTCTTATAATTTTTAATTATATTAATGTATTGATCCTTAAGGGATTAAGATTCAAATGAGCACTAAAACTATAATAACTAATATTAAAAGAAAAAAAAATAAAATTCAAATTTAGTAAAATTATTAAGATTAATTATTTATTTTAATTCAATAGATGAGTTAAATAATATATATATTGGAATGTTAAAGTCGCAAGTGACTCATATTTTGACAAAAGAAAAGCTTATAGCTATAAGCCATATATGTAAGTAACATTACTGTCATAATATAAAACAATCGCATCTGCCACATAACAGAGAAAATGAAAAAGAAGCACCTTATATATGCTTTGGTTTTCTAATGCTAATTATTATATGATTAAGAAGAAAGAATACACTTTGGAAAGTAATCGCATCAAAGAAAGCATAAGAAGGAATGACAGGTTGGAATGCACAATCCTAAATTCTAAGGGCAAGAATGACCTTTCAAATACAAATACTATACATCAAAACTTTAAAAGAAAAAGAAAGACTAAAGAGAATGACAGGTTGCTTAAGTTCACATGTAATATCATTATCAGTTTGTTATATTTTTGGGCAGAGGAGCCAATCAGAAAAATGAAAGGCTTCTTTTGAATTATGGGAATACTTTAGTGTGGGGCCATATGCCATACGCAGATAAATGAATGAAGGCCAATACCCAATGCAATATTATCATTATTATTATGGCTACTCACCTCCCGCCTCAGGAAGTTATTACTCAGTTCAGTAGTTCTGAAGGTGGAAGAAGGAGAGTGGAGTTTGGGGGGTACTTTAGTGAGTGGTGACACTGCGCTGTGGATTGCGTCCTACGTGCTTTCAGCTCTGCCTTGTGTTATAATTTGTGGCGTCTCCTATTTGATGGATGTGCTTTTATTTTTTATAGTTTAAAAGAAGAATAGATTATTAAATTATTAAAAAAATTTAATTAAAATAATAATATAAAATGTCAAATATTTGATGGATCTGTTTTTATTTTTTTTAATTTAAAAAAAAATAAATTATTAAATTATTAAAAAAAATTAATTAAAATAATAACGTAAAATATCAAACACTTAATAATATATGATTTTATGATAATATAAAAAAATTATACTGATAATAAATTTAAATTATATTTTATAAAAGATATGTAAAATTATGTAAGATTTGAATTAATTTTAAAAAAATTAATGTATTATTAAATACATTGTTGGACGACATGTCTTTGTTGAGCACGAACCTAACTATCTCATATTTATAAATTCTATGACTCCTACTAAGTCTATTTATATTAATTGTGAAGTTTACCTTTAAGTGTATATATTTACTATTTGTCTAAATCCTAACTCTTATGTCACTCTAAGACAAATTTGAATATTAAAATATCTTTATAAGTATTTTACCACTATACCCAACTAAAGTAGAGCTCTTTTAAGTGTCAAGTATAAAAATGAATACCATCCCACCGATAATAGCCATTAGCCAAGAAGAGTTGTCCTTAGCTATCTTCTAAAATTCTTATATCAAGATAACCTTTAAAAAATAGGACAAGATTAGAAATTTTTTTAAGCGAATTAATGACTAATTTTATTATTTTTAAGTGAGGTAAATATGAAATATTTTTTTAAAATTTAAATAAAAAATTTAGAATTGAAAGCTGTGGTCCTGTCAACCCTCTTTCCTTCCCTCGTTGCTCACAAGTTGAGAGTCAGGACAATTTTTATTATTATACGTTTTTTTATTGTGAGAAGTTACATTTGTAATAGACGAATTTTCACCATCAGAAAAGCGTATTTAATAATTAAAAAGATATGCAAAATGAAAAAAAGCCAATCTCTGCTTGATATGATAACGAATATAAAAAGCCATTCTCAGCTTGATAGGAAAACGTATATTTTTAAAATTACTATTTATATAATAAATTTACAATAAAATTATTATTTTAGAAATATTACTTTCTTGGAATGAATCTTATATTAATATTTTTAAAAAAAATGTGATTTATGGAAGTGTTTTTTTTAATAAAATGTAATTATCCTATCAATTATTGGATGAGGGGACTATGACGTGACAAGTTTGACATTTGACAACTCAAGACAGGCATTGTAGAATAATTTTTTCTTCTTTTAAAAGATTAAAATTTCATTATAGTAAAAGCTTAGTGGTATTTACAAACACATCGTGAAAATCTCATACATTGTATAATAAATTCTTACAATATTCTCGCTACTTCTCACTTAGACATAAACATTGTCATTTTTTTTGGGGGTAAAAATATATATATCGTCATAGACTATATATTTAATGATTGAACGATAAAACGTCTACATTTTATTGACAAAAATCGTTTTCATAGATGTTGTAATAAACAAAAGAATATGTTCAATTGACATAAAGATCTAATCTAATTATAAAATGTCACGTAGGCCAAATGGAGAAATGTAATAATTTGCTGATGTATAGCCAAATTTAATATATATAATTGCTTTCTTTTCATTAAGAAATTAGTGTTTGTTAACTAGAGAAGGAAGATTCAATATGTATTTATATTAAATTTTATAAATTTGATTTTGAATGAATTTGATTTTAGTGTTTGAGTAAAATGAATTTGTTTTAAAACTTTTATCTAAAAAGTATCTTTATAAAAATAAATATTATTTATATAATATTGATGATAATTATTTTTAAATGTGTAATTAATAAAAAATATTACTTTTAGATAAAAATAATAAAAAAAATATTAAATTATAAAAATATTTTTATCAATACACGTGTAACTGGGTTTTTTTCACAACAAAAGTAACCAAATGTTGCTTTTATAATTGAGTATCAAAATCACATTTAAAATTTAAAATCAATTCTGTCATAAAAATTGCACCAAATATGATATATGGCACTAATTGCAAGACACGTTTTGCACTTCAAACGGCCTTTTATGGGGTATAAACGCTACCCCAAACATGTTATTAATTAAACTTGGTTACTCAGTTGTCACCTTTTATGAACGAAATTTCAGTTATAGTAAATATTGAGAAAAATAAACTTGATTTACTTATTGAAGAAAGGTATATAAATCAACATTTGACTTCCCATTTTATTTATTTATTTATTTATTTATTTTGATTTGGTATAAACAACTCAATCTTACAAAGCTTACAACAACACACTCAATCCTCAATGAGAAAATAGGCTGGTTAAAGAATCAGAAGAGTGGGGACATGATGTCCACGGAGGAGGTCGTGGTCTACCTCAGCAACAACAAAGTTATCTCCACAACGATTTCTTTCATGAAGAACATGATTTGAAATTGACCACCCTATATTTCTTGCTAAAAACATAGCTTAATTTGGATATATGCTTCTAAATCTAAAATAAAAAGTTATACTAATTGTATGTTTAATATGGATTTAAAAATATAAATAAATTTTTTTATAGATGAGCTTAATTGTGTACAAAATTTTATACAAAACTCTTTTATATAATTTTCATCTCTATTTTTATCTTGATACCAAATTAATCTTAAAAGGTAAAGAAATAAGTAGTGTAATTGGTCATGCTTAAAGATTTATGACTTTGTACATGTTCAATTTTAATTAACTTTTACAAAAAAATTAATTTTTTAATAAAATTTTAATCATAAACTATTTCAAATACAAAACAATATTAATTTAAACACACTTAATGTTTCCTAATCCAACACCCAATTTGATTATCAGTCGACATTGGTCAAATTAATATTTCTTCGTATCTCACTGGTCTATAACACACCAAGTGGACGGGTGTAGAAGGGGTAGGCTTGGACATTAATTTTGGTCCTTTTTTAGTGTGTTACTGTGATATGACTTTGCTTGTTGACCATGGCATTCCTTCCAAGTGAGCTACAATTATTAATGAATGTACCATCAGTCAGTTTGCCCTTTTTCACTGCAATTCTTCATAACTGCTTTAGAAATGACTGACTATTCATTATCAGACAGATTTCCTGAAAAATGTTAATTTATGTCCAAAGACTTCTTAAAAAGTAATATCATATTATTATATTATTAAATAGATTTTATTATGAGAATAATTATTTAAAAAATTAATTTTTTTAATAATATATTAAAATATAATTAAATTATCGTAATATAAATTTTTTTTACACTAAATCAAATTAAACTAAAGAATAATAACAAGATACCGCATAATTCTAATATTGTTCGTAGCATTATCATTATTATTATTATATTACGGTCACATATATAGTGTTTACTGTTTACTATTTGTTTATGTATTTAGAGGCAAGTCATTCACATTAATACCAAAAGATTCATAAAAATTATTATTTTTTATTTGGTGGACTTGACTCATAGAAATTCACCTAATAATGACTTTATCCAAATCTATAATAATATGTCAAATCAGCTAGCATTTGCATATTTATTTCCATTATTAGACTAACGTTTTAAAATTAATCATACCATAAATTCAAATTAGAAAATTTATAAAGGTTTTGGCCAGTACACAAAACAAAGTTATTTTTCACAGTTGTAGAGTTCTAAAATCAAATTGTGCCACAGGACGGAAGAAGGTTGCATTCATCAAGCACGAAAGAGTTTTAAAAAGTGACTTTTTCGTTGTTTAATTAACACATATATGGCCAAGTAGTTAATTATCTTTGAATATTAGTAGCCACAAGCATATGGTGATGTCCTTGTTCAGTCTCTTTCAGTTAGAGACAGAGTAGGTGGTAAAGTGACAAACTCAGCATCTTACTTTGAATGATTAGTGGGCAATAATAGCACAAGGTGCCAATATCAATCCCTTCAGCTCCAATTTCTATGTGACAATGAAGATAGAGCTCATGTCCCTTTTCTGTGACACATGTATAGATTAGATTATCTATATGCTATCATAAGATTCATAACATCATACACCAATATCGTTTTGGACATAATTAAATGCAGCTTTAATTAGCAGTAATGCTTCTCACACCTATATGATTAGAGATGCATGTCTCCAATAGCTGAGTACTGAGTAATCAATTTTAGATATCTCAGTTTTAAATTTTTATTAAATACATGTACTATTTCTGTCTCTGATAAACTCTACATGCATAGTTTGCCTTAATTTGCTTTACTCTTTGTTTATATGCATAATTTGACATCTAAAACCGATTAAACAAGAAAAGCAAAGCAAAACCTTCTCAGGATGTGTCTAAAAAGTGGAATTGAAAGTGATGGTAATGAAAATAAACGGAGTCATATCGCAAAAGACTTTTGTGCCCTGCCGGATGATTTGGGGCCATAAAGTTATGTTTGAAAGTGAAATTTGGGTTATGCTAGGGGGAAACTATTTTCATAGTAAGCAATTGAAACAACTAGAAGATTTTGTTGTAAAAAAAAAAAAAACCTTTTTTAAAACCATTAAAATAGTTATTAAACATTTTATTTATTTAAAGGTATTGTATCTTTGGATAACCAATATTAATTAACATAGAAATACTTTTGACAAATTAATTTGAAAGAATTCATTGTGAAATTTTTTAAAAAAATAATTTTATGACAATAAAGTTTCTTTGTATAGTATTAAATAAAATTACTTAAAGAATATAAAAATTATTTCATAATTAAATTATAAAAATAGGATATTATTTTAAAAGTACTCCAACATGCTGATTATCGAAGCCCTTAAGAAACTCAGAATGAATTCTGCATCAATCACCCAAGCAACACAAAAACACCAAAGTCATTTTAAAAGTTGTTTTAAAATTACTAAATTTTTTAACAATCACATTTGCAATATTTCTTCAAATAATAACATGGATCTTATTCTCTCTCTCTCTCTCTCTCTCTCTCTCTCTCTCTCTCTCTCTCTCTCTCTCTTTCTCTTTATTTAGCTACCATGTTCTATAGATTTTCTTTTATAGAGCATTCCAATGGTTTTTGTACTGAATATTCTAATCTGGGGTTTTTGACTTCTAAGTTTTAATGAGAACAAGTTGAGAGTAATGAGATAAAATTGAGCCTGTTTCATAGCCCAAATTTAATGGAAAAATAAAACTGCCCTATTTGTCCCTTTGTCTTCTTTGACTTTTCTTTTCCAAACAAAATGCAGAAAAATTGGAATATTTGAAGTATGGACGCCATCGTTTAGTTAATTAGCCACTTCTTAAATAGTAAGTCAGCAATGCATGGAAGAATTTTATATTCAACCTGAGAGCTTGCTATTGACACCACGGTCGTCACTTTTGGACTCTTGCTATGTTTTTTCTTTCTCTTTTTTTATTAATCTGAATGAAGAGAAAATTTGCATCCCTTCCTTTGCTTTTGAAAATTATCTTATTTTCTGCTTATTAAATTCAAAACTCATTGCTTATTGCTGATGAGGGACAGGTCTTGAACCCGGGTTATGCTGACTGTGAAAGCAACTTTCAAAAGAACAAGCTAAGGGGAACTTGTATTGCTTATTGCTGTATTATGTGTAGAATTTATATTATTTAAAACTATTTATAATGAAATTTAAAATGGTATCCTATGATTTATAGAGTAGTTTGTGGAGAATATGTAACAAAAAAAACAAGATTACTTTAAATTTCTCCCTATTTACTTATTTTTTTTTACAAATCTATATTTATTTTTAAAATTTATACATATCTTTTAATTATTTTAAAAATTTTACACATATCTTCTTAAATAATTATTAAATTTTTTTTATATTTTAAAAATACGTTATATATAAATTTATTAAAAAAAAATTATGTTAATTTTAAAAATATATAAAAAATTTATAAAAAACAATTAAATAGTCAGAAAGTTAAAGTAAGTTAATCAGTTTTTAATGATCCAGTGAGAAAGTATTATAAAATTGAGGAGAAAAGCAGCACCATCAACTTTCTTAAAGGTCTTGCAATGGAATTTCATTAGGAAATTTTAGTATTGGTTCCGTCATTGTCAGTGTGCTTAAACCTATGTCAGTGTGGCAATAACTGATCTCTAAAGATTTGGCAATGATTTGATGTCGATGGCTCGCCAATAATTTCCAGCATTTTTCTTTTGTGCATTCACATTGTGTGAAAATCATCTGTCCCAAGAAGACTGCCGTATTCTTTATTTATGTTTTTCTGGATGGGACCGGAAAACGCATTCTTTTTCAAACTAGTGGCATGCCACGTGATTGACTCTTCGTCATTTCATAGTGATCACTTTTGGGGTTCTTGGCATTTCAACGCCAATGGAAATATGCAATGGTCACTCGCTGCCTTGCATAACTTATCAGTTGACAAATTCTTACTTAATCCTCAGCACAGGGTTTGGCAAGATATAAAATGAAAACCCAGCTCTGACTGTGTCAGCATTCTATCAAAGACAGAATTTCCAAGGAATATGACGGCTGAAAACTAGGACTCTGGGATGTAATTGGGCTTTCGAGGTTTATGCCTATGGTTGGATGGGGGTTACAGAAAAAAAATGAAAAAAGAAAAAAATTCTCTCCATTATAAGAAAAGAAAAAATTAAAGATTTTTAAGTGATCTTTTAAAATTATTTTTATTAATTTTTATAAATATTTTAAAATTCTCTAATTTAAAAAATTTTAAAGAATTTAAAACATTCATACAAAAGAATAAAAAACTGAGTGAGTCCATCATAGTTCTTGCGTATTTGCTGTAGCACATGCAGCACTGCGTAGAGAGTATGTGTGTGTGTGAAGTTGCCATCTTTGAGCTGTCCATTGCAATGAACATGATTAGCAAATGGCAACATTCTCAAAGTGATCCCAAAGTCAGAAATAAACATTGACCCAAAAAGCAAAAAGGAAAGAAAATTAGCAAGCCAAAACAGCAGAGATCATTATAATAAAACATACAAATTTGGAAAATGGAAAAATTAATTTCCCAAATATAATTCCAAAGCAGCTCATGTATCAAATCCAAAAAAAAAAAAAAAATCTAAATCTAAACATATTACTTTAACTCCTTAAAGTAATGGCACCGGCTAGCTTCAATTTCTCACCGTTTGAGTATGAAAGATTAGTGTTTTAGCAGAAGATGTTGGGCCAAGCAACCATAACGAGAGTCCAACCAATCAAGTGAGCTACAATATCCCGATCATTGTCCATCTCTCACACACTACACCAATGGTTGCATCTTAGTCACATTGCCGCATCAACCAATTAGAGTTCCAAGATTTTGCCAAACAAAATTCCTGCTGATCCAGAAGGTGGTTTTTGTGTCAGAGTGTACTATGACTATTTCTCTCAACTAATGAACCAAGCACCAAACCAGACACCAGATGCACATAAACATTCAAAAAGACATCCAGACCACCACTGTACATGATGGAAACAAATCTCTCAAAAGCCCACTTTAAAACAATCATAAGAATAGAGCCACCACAAAACAGAGAGATGTTAATGTTTAGAAAGATCAACAAGGACAGGCATTACACAGCTAGAGATACAAAACAGAGGGAAAAGAAGATGTAGGCAGATACATCCACCCCAAGCAATCCAACTACGACAGATTTTTATTGTTACAACAGAACAAATTTTATTAAGGAGAAAAGGAGTGCAAGTAGACAGGAATCTAAGCATTCCTCCTCCTAAACAAGAAACAGAAAGACAACAGCAAAAATAAAGAAACTCGTCTGTGCAACAGATCTCTCCAATCCCTCTGGATATCTGATAGAGAAACTTCCTTGAATGTATGATGCAGAACTAAAGGTGGAATGGGCTAAGTATCACACTAGCAATCGCTAGAGTCCACAAGGGATTTTGAAAATTTTCTATCACACCAGAATCTAGGGAAAAAACCCAAACTTAATTAATCTGAAGCTAAGTACGTACCTACGAAAAGGAGGCTGCTTATTTATAAGGCTCCTAAGCTACCCTTCTGATGTGGGACTTCCACAACATATACAAGAACCAACTACTCCTTACAACAAATAACTAAGCAACGCAGGACTTTATTAAAAACCAGAAATATAATAATAATAAAAAGAAACTAACATTGCACTTATTTTGATGACTTTCTTCCTTGCTTTGCTCAATCTGTCTTTTCCATAAATCCTTGGACTAGTTGTTCAACATCAATAAACCTTGGGAAAAACACAAAAGAGAAGCCACGAGAACAGCCAAGTCACAGCTCTAAAGAAAAGGTTGTATCCTTAAAATTCACGCATTGTGCTCCAACCAAATCCACTACCTATGCTGGTTTGAAGCATCTTCCTTCAATAATGCTATTATAAGTTTCTTACTCTACCCCTTGGGAGCAACATATACCTTCTAACTGCAAGTATAAGCAACCAAGTAGAGGCAGAGATCTTCTCCTTGATCATTAAAAGCAGTGCTGAGCTCAGAACAGTTTTTAAGATCTGAGCCTGCAATCCTTTGAAAAATCCCAGTATGCCCTCCCTTTTCCATATCGCATAGAGAACTCCAGACACTGTTTTCTGTGATTTTTTCTGTGTTTTGGAGGTTGCTTCATCCGAGTCTGCAGCTTGAATCATGACCTTGCACCTATATGTAGAAAGATCTCAGATGGGTCCTAGAAACTAAGCTCACAAGGGACAACAGTTGGAAGGAACAATTACTCACCTGATAGCAGGATATGTTAGAAAGGTAGCAACACTCTTCGAAACAGCACCTAGAACAAAGGCCATAAATGCAGAAAGGGATTGCTGGAGATAATCCTTTATCATCTTTGTTTTGTTTATTCTTCAGTGCTTGTTGTTTCAGCTGATCAAACACTGTATACTGCAATGCGTGGTATTTTCAAAATAAGCTGGTTTGGTTGCTCAAATCAAGCATTATAAATGGAAACTAACTTAACACAAAGCACTCAAACATGATACAGAATTCCAGTTGATACAAACTACAGCTTGAATTAGAATACCTGAATTGCAGGGTTTGAGGTCAGAAGCAAGGAAATGCTGAGGCCATCAAATGCATCCCTCCAGGTGCCTTCTGTAAGGGTCTTCAATAACCCTTTAGACTTTCCAAAGGCACTTGTCTGCATCCTTGAAGAGGCTGTATCCAGGGGCTACATAGTCATCAATGAGATACTCTTTAATTAAAACTTACAAAGTTCGATTAGATAAACAGCATGACAAAGGACGAAAAAGAAAATAACATGTTACAGTAACATTTAATAGACACCCATGATTTGTTTTCTGCTCCTTCCTTGACATCATGGATTAAGGATTAGAAGGCTAATAGGCTTTCGAAGTATACAATGATTTAACATGTTTTTGTTTTATTCCAGAAATGCATTAAATGCTCTCCTTTTGGTTCCATATTCCAACTATAAATTATAAAAATAACATCATACCATATAATGAATTTTTGCCACGAATGATTTTGCTAACAATAGCTCCTTCAAACATCACAAAAGAAAGCTTTAAAACGCACTGTTAAAACTTGCAATAGTTAACGTTGCCTCACCTGAGTGACAATGGCTGTGCAGGCCCCAGCAGCAGCAGCAATTACCAAGTTTGCTTTGGTTCCAATGGATTTAAAACCACTTTTTTCCAGATACAGCTTTTTAAAGTAGCTGTAGCCATAGAAGTAGACAAACTGTGAAACGAAGGATAGAAGATTTTTGGTTCCAAGGCCCTGGTAAAGCGAAAGCACCTGGCCGGTAGATGTTGCTTCCCATAACACATCAGAGAGGTTCCTGCAAAAGTAGAAAGAAGTAGAATGAAACCAACTATACCCAAAAGACAACGTCTATCAGCTAAGTTTTTAAATGATCGCAGCTTACACAATGATCAAATAACCAGCATAACCAACCAACACCTAACGAATTGCAGTAGCTAAAGAACGATACTTTTGATGCAATTAAGAATAAACCCACCAATAATCCAAACCCATTTACCATGATAAATAAAAAATAACAAGTGAATTTACAAAGAGCGATCACGGGTGATTCATGACACTGATAAGTGGGGAAGCAAGCAGAGAAAGAAAGAGCGACCCGAATGAAGAAAATTGAGTAGAGAAGCATTGATGGGTGACAGAGAAGGAGACAAGAGTGAATGAGGGGGGCACCTGTACTTTGGGTGGCCATGGGAAGGAACCTCGGCTTGGAACTTGGTCTTGCAGGTGTCGAGCGGGTACAAGATGGTGTTGCTCAACAGTGATCCTATGGCTCCCGAGGTGGCCTCTGCCAAGGATTCGAGATCAACGTTCATTTTGAGGAACGAGGACGAATTGGGTTATTGCTAGAAAATGAAAGATGAATTTGGAACATTGCAACCCGGCATAGAGACAGCGACACACCGCTCAGACACAGACTTCATTCATGGGATGCCAATGCCATTACGTTGGGAATGGAAAAACCTCACCAATATATATATACAAAGATAATCTTTTTTTAATTTATTAAGTAAAAATGATAGAATAATTGAAAGTTATCTTTTTGTAAACGTTTCGGGAAGTTGATGAGATATCTTTGTTATTATTTTAGTGTTGATATTTTATTATTAATTTGCATAATAAATATTTGAATTTATTAAGTATAATTAATAATATTTAATAACTTATCAAATATTAATCCAAACTATTAATCCAAAATATTAATCTTCTATTCTATACTATAAAGAGATTCCCTCAATTTGGTATTTATTTTTTTGTTCACCTAAAATATCATTATTAACCAACTAATCACAAACATAAAAAAAGATAAAAATCTATATTATTATCTATACTATTATAAAGGAAATTTATCTTTTTGATCTTAAATTTTTAGTTTTTGAGAAAAGCATTAATACTTAATTAAAGACAAATAAAAATAAAATAATATTATAAACACAAGCATTTATATTGATAACTATATTCTATAATTACAACTTCTTTTAGATAGAAAGAGTTATCTTTTTTTATAAAATTATTTTTATTTAAACAATTTATTTATTAATTATAATTAATTAATTTATAAAATATGTATATGTAAAAATTTTAAAAAATGTGGATTGACTTTCTTCAAAAATCAAACTCATCCCATTCTTACTACTATAAAAAAAATTATCCTCTTTAACATTTAAATTTGAAAATTTTTATTTTTAAAATACTGTAATTTTTATATTTAGACATATATTTGTATAAAAACAAAATTATAAAACAGTTATAATTTTTTTCAAATTATAAAACAAAATTTAAAAAATATTTTTATTTATAAAAAATAAATTAATTAAAAAAATTATTATATAATAAATTTATTTAATTATTAAAATAAAAAATACAAATTGATATGGACGTTAGTGTCACAAGTATTCATTGGGTTGGATCAATCTGTAAATCTGTGAGTTTTGACCCTACTCAACTAATAATTGATGGATTAGACTAGATTCACGGATTGGGTTAGATTCAAAAATTCTCAACCCAACGATGATGGGTCAAGTTATGGGTTAGAAAAATTCTAACTCACTCAACCTAACCTAATCTATCTTTTTTCTAATAAAAAAATTATGTTAGTTTTTAATATTCAACATATTAAACTGAATGTTTTTTCTTTTATCATCTCTCAGATTTTATGTGATTTATTATATTTGAATTTTGATACTTGTATTAGTACCTCTTATGTTTAAGATTATATTTGTTATGTTATGTTTATGACTTGTGACTTATTATATTTAACTTTTAGTTTATTTGACACTTTTTATGTCATTTTTTATTGAGACTTATTAAGTTATTTATCATAATGTGCGAAGAATTTTCGATTTCGTATTTATTTTGACATTTATTTTAATAGATAATTTTTTTAAATGTATGTCAGATTCACATGTTCAACTCAACCTAACCCACTCATGTGCAGGTTAGGTTAGTTCGGGTTTTAGAAAAATAAAAAAATCTCCTAACCCACCCAACCTAACTCAACCCATTGATTTGATGAGTAAGTTAGGTGTAAAAATACCCGAAGCCCAACCCAATCCTATTCACAGATACTCCTAATCACTGCTTGTCAATTTGTTAGTATAAATAAATTTCTTTTGTAAGCAATTATGTATCAATAGTTGTTTCATATAGAGAAATCATTACATTTTTACTCCTAAGAATTATAATTGCATTTAAATTTAATTTCTTTTTTCCACTTACAATATATAGCTACAATTATTTACAAACACTTTTCACTTTTATAGAATTTTTTTTTTTTTGCAAATTTATAGATAGTTATCTTCATCACCTTAGCCATATTCTAGAGAATTTGTGTTCAAATTGATAACAATATTTTCATCCTCACATTCTTAATTTATAAAAAAAGTTAAAATATAAATCTATTATGCAACAAATAAATTAAAAATATCAAAATAAAATGCAAATTGAGGGCATGATAATGCCTCTCAATTTGTTAGTAATTAATAAAGACAGTCTTCTCTTCGGTATCTAATTTTCACTTTCTTCAAGAATCATTAATAATTAATTGAAATAAAAAAATGATAAAAAAAGTAAACACAAATTTTTTTTAATAATTATATTTTATAATCACAATCACTTTCAAATAGGAAGAATTATTTTTTTTCCATACACTACTATAGTTGACTTTAAATATTTTTTATCAAAATTATTTTTATTTAATTAATTTTAATTATAATACAAAATATATTTAATTAATTTATGAAATAATTATATAAGTAAAAATTTTCAAAATACTAATTGAGAAATACAATAATGTTTATCAAGACGCTAGTATAATATAATAACTTTATATATATATATATATATATATATATATATATATAAAGAAATAATTAATGATACTATTAATTATTCATTTTTTGGATAAGTAATATTTTCGTTAACAAAAATCTAAATTATATTTTAATATATTTGAAAAAACTAAGAAAGTAATTTTATAAAATAAAATATTAAAAAAATATATTAATTAATAATAATTGATAATTATCATAATTATGATTAACTAATATTCTCAACTCATCCATATAACAGGAAGCTTAAATGAACATAAAGAAATTATTTAGGCACATGTTTGATCACACAAAAAAAAATTCTAATTTGTTTGAGGTTGCTCTCACTTTCACTTTCCTTTTCACTTTCTTTTATTGGGATTAATGAATACTTTATTTTGTGTGTAAATTAAAAATTTAAAATGAAAAGTGAATGTAGTTAAATCTTTTTGTTCACACAACACACTAGTACAAAAGAATGCCAGATTTTGTTTTAATTTAAACGAGACAGCCCTATGTAAGACTTTTTTTTTGCTTTCTTTTTTTTTTTCTAGTGTCTTTGTTTTCATCTTTGGTTTTAGAATGAAAGAAATCACCCTGATAGATAAGGAGAAACTTTTGTGTATTTTTAAAATAATATGCTTATTCAATATATATATAACACATAATTTTTTTATAATTATTCAACAATTAAATTAAATATATAATTTTAAATAATAAGATCAAAATTAAATCTCAACTCTTGATATATTTATGAAGTGTGCGTTATGTATCTTCACTCTTCATGTGCTATGCCTTGATGGCTAAAGCCTAAACTCTCCAAAGTCTCAACTTGCATCTCCTTTTCTTTTTGCATTTTTCATTAATATCATATTAAATAAGCTGGACCCCACATTTCTGCTGTCTTTATAATGTAATGCTGTAGAGAGAAATTAACCTAAAATTAGGCACAAAAATCAAATTGCCAGCTAATAAGATACCCCCAAAAAAAATTGCCAATTAATATCTTTTTAATATAGTTAAAGATAAAATACTTTTTCTGAACAAATAGATGCCACAGTCAGGATGGCCGAGTGGTCTAAGGCGCCAAACTCAAGTTCTGGTCCTCGTGAGATGGCGTGGTTTCAAATTCCACTTCTGGCATTTTAAAATTCGCATCTCCAAGGCTTTGTCCCAAACTGGACATAGTTTTTTTTTTTTTTTGACAAACTGAATATAGATCCAAATATTTTAATACTCATAGTATTTGTTAGAGTGTTTTAGTACTTGAATTACTTAAATTATTTTATAATAATTTTATTATCTTATAAATATTTAAATTAGATAAAGATATTTTCCAAACTTTTAGGATAAACTAAATATTACAACTACATCTACCTTCTTCCTTTAATAATAAACAAGCTGTTTGGCTCAGGCATTTTACAGAAGCTTGCAATTTATACTTTTAGTTAGTATTATATTCATTAAACTTAACAAATTTTAGTGTGATAACCTTGAGTAATAAAGTTGAACGGTATGACAATTTATTAGAGCATTTAATTTTGGAAGAAATATTTTGTAAAGTTTTTGCATATTAATTTTTTTTATCATGATTGTTTAACGTAAATCGAAGTATATATAAATTTTTTTTACTATGAATGTGTAGCACAAGATATTATGTCCATGCTTCATAAAAAAAAAAAATTGTGTAGCATAAGATATCATGTCCAAAAGCTTCATAAAAAAATATATCATGTTCGAGTAAGTTCACACATAAGAATTTGTTTAAATTCAAGTATCTGTTAATGCACTTAGCTTCAAAGGATATCATGTCTAAGTTCATACCCGATAACTTGTGTAAATTCATGTATCTATTCATATGGACTGCATGGCACACCCTCCCAGTCCCCTTACATCAGTTTGGTGCATTAAGTGAATTAAGTCCCTTATATGTTGGATTAAAGTTTGAACCTAAATAGTCAAGATAAAGAGTATATCTTCTTAACCACTAAATTAATATAATTTAATTCTTAATGATAGTGTAAATATAACTTAATTGATTAACAATTATTCATTGATTCTTTTTAAATTTAACATTATTGATTCCTCTCACTAATCTTAAATTTTGTATTAATAAAATATAGACAAAAATGAGGCCAAATGAAAAAAAAAAAGAACAAGTAGAAACAGACACTTTGTATATAAAAAAGGGTGTAAATAGACAAAATAAAATAAACAAGAGCTGAAAAGCATGAATAAAGGAAATAATAGAACCGACAAGAGGATGAAAAGTATGCAGATAAGAGTGTTCTGAAAATTCTAGGACAATCAAGGACCCTGTAATCCTGAACATTCCTTTACATTACAGGCATGCCCCTCATTCATTTGTCGTTTTGGAGCATTTGAATCTTAAATTAAGCTATAAGCATTTTCTCTTTTGGTTGAAGAGCCAAGGGCAAGTTTAAGCCTAATTATCTTATGCTGCAACTGCATGTAAATGAGAAGACAGTGATAACATGAGCAGCATGGAGGTGACACATGAGGGGAACTGGTCCCCAAGTTGTTGTTTTTGATTTGTGATTGTCAAGTCCCAACTTTGGTAGCAAAGCCACGTGTACATCACGTGGATGGTTGAAATTTCACATTGCAGTTGCAACAGGTGTACTAGCCTTTTCCAGTTATTGAACTGAAGAGTTTTGATATAAATTGCAGATATGATATTTTTAATCGTTATAATTGCATGAATATTTGAATTTTAAACTCTTTATTTCATCTTCTTTTAATCTTACTTTGGTTCCTTGTCAATGACAGCTTCTTTCTCCACTAACTTTATATTGTGTTATAAAATTCTCATTCATCTTGTCCCCTTTTCATATCTGTCATTTCTATCTTATAAAATCTAATTAAACTGGAAAGGGTCATTACTCTTTAGCATCACAAAATTGTCATTCATTTTATACTTCCATTTTTCTCACTAATGGGATCAATCACAAGTCACAACACAATTAATGCCATTGTGTCCTGATGTGGCCGCAAACACCAGTAGTAATGCTTTAATGTTCACTCACAATGCCTTTGCTACAAACAAGAGCAGGAATCAGTCGGCATGTTAAATTCAAGACAAGTGTAGTGATTTAAGAAAGTTCTGTGGTTTATTATTGCTATTGAATATGAACACAATGTTAGCTTCATGTTATAGTTTAGGTATTGTATTGCATGACTCGCCCTTTTGTGTCAATATCATGTTTGAACAGAGACCACGTTTGAGTGTGATGGTTCATCACAGATAAGGAGGAAGCACCTCTGAACAAGAGAACAAAGAATGAAAAAAAAAATTGCAGGAATTAATTAAGGTGATAGAATCAACTGTGGATTTTTCTCCTAACATTATTTGACCGTCGTGCCTTCCTTGTCTTGCTTATTTCAACGAGCAACATGTACTCTCTGTGCCCAGAATTGGCAAGTTTCAATTACATTAATGAATATTCACACTGACACATCAATAATAGAGTTAGAAAACAAACTAAGTTCCTGTAAAATTTTCACTTTCAGGTTGACCTATTCCTAGTCCACAAAAGTTGCCAAAGTGGTCCAGAGCAGCCTCTCTGGTGAATTTTCTTTCTATTGCAAACATTTCGTAAATACGTAGCTATTTCACATCCAGAGAAGAAGGTATCACTTTTAGATTGACAGGGTACCCTGGTGGTTGTTTGTCGCAAGGTAAAGATAAACACCAGCTGGTGGAGATTCTGATGAGGGAGCAATCAGATAAGCTAGGGAATAATTAATTTAGCAGCCATTGAGAACCACTCTTGCATGGAGTGCCACCCTGCTCTATATGTAACACTCTATGTCCCGATACTTTATCTCACAAAGGCACAAAATGAAGAGGGAAAGAAATACCAGTGAGAAAAGAGGATGTAAGGAGCTTGTGAGGGTCCTTCGGTATTCTTTATCAGCCACAACAACCTGGTATTTCATGGTGATAACACTTACTGAGGTCAAGGATTATATTTTCTCTTGTCATGGTTGGAAAATTAGATATCCTGTTTTCTTCTGCAGAGTATTAAGTGCTAGAAGTATCAAGTTCATTGCTTAAGGTAACCTTGTTCTTACTTTTTAGAAACACTTTTCTATAAAACCTCCAGCTAAAATTTATTGGCATTCAGAATGACGAATTAAAAAGAGGGAAGGAGACGAAAAAATGTTATCTTCTACATTATGAATAACATACATAGTTTGTGGTATTATTTCTTATCAATACAAAATCAAGGAGCAATAGGATCCAATACCCGAAATTTGATATTCTTAATCCCGAAGCTGGTATCGACCAAAACATCTATGCTTGTTTCGGCAGAGAAAATATAAGTAAGATTCAAGAGTAAAGAAGAGAGAAATAAAGCAAAGAACAAGTTGGCATGCATAATCAGCTGCAATCCATTTCTAGAAGCTCCCACTTCCTCCTTCTACAATTCTCTTCTCTTTATTCGAGCATGGATCATTTTTCTGAAAGGAAAAGGAGATAATTTAGTTTGCAAGGTTAACAAATTATATGTTAAAATAAAAACAAAGAAAAAAGAAAAGCATGAGTATACCTATTGATCTTTTGCAGTGGAGGACTGCTTTCATAAATTGAGTTCTCATGATCATGCAAACCACTAATAGGTTGGGCTGTATTTGGTTTTGGAGATGCTTGCTGTGAACTGCCCCAGGCTTTAACTTTCCACTCCGTCTTATCAATATCATCAACTCTGGTGCTTTTCCTTGAGCACTCAACTTTCTGGAATAATTGGTTGACATACCTGGAAAGGTTTCTGAAGATTCGCCGTGTTGATTTTCTCCACCTAGTAAAGAAGCCATGGTGAATTTCCACGGTTCTTGGAGAAACAATTCTTGAGGAAAAGGAAGAACTAGACTTGGTTTGACTGGGATCTGGGGTACTGCAAGAATCTACATTAGAAGGGTCAACAAATACACGTCTGATAAGGCCATCAGAGAAAAGTTCATCAGCATCAACAAGAACAGCAGGTGACTGAGTGATAGAAATATCAAAATTGAAGTTTTGGCATCCTGCCAGTAAATTGTCTGAGTTTATCAAACTGGAGTTGAAATCTTTGGAAGTGCCTCCAAAGGAACTGTAAATGGATTCTGAGAGGCTCCTCAAGATCCACAGGGGGTTTGCAGTTTGATAACCAACTATATGAAAAGCTATCAGTGGCTAGAGGCAGTGAGGTTTCCATTTTGCAACGGTTTGGTAGGTAATGATGAATAAAAAAGCTTATATACTCCTAAGGACAAACATGTTATTGGGTAGCTTATAATGACAAAACAATGATGACCACAAGGAAAAAGTTCGTCTATTCTATGAAGGTCAAGTAGGGGACAAATGGAACAACACAAATGAGAAATTGTATTGACTTTAAGTAGTAAGTTTCACTTGCTTTCTCATATAGTTATGGTTGTCTGCAATTCCTACTCGACAGACAAAAGATAAACCAACCACTTTGAGAATACAGGGATGTAAAGGAAATGAAATTTTTGTCCAGAAACTTCACTTGCTTGATAACCTTTCTTATTTCAAGTAACTTTCTATCACACCAAATAAAAAAGAGGAGCATGATGAATGAATGCCACGTTTGTGTCAAAAAGGCTTTTTACAATGTTGACACATAAAGATATACCATAGATTATATGGCATCAAACTGATTGTTAAAATGATAACATAGAAGATCCTTAATTCAATACATTGTAAAATATTGGCACTTCAAAATTTTTAAGGAATATCCTAATAGTTGAGCACTGGGTACTCTAATTTGAAAATTGTGTTCAAGTTTCATGAGGAGCACATGATGAAGTTATGATTATGAGAAGGGAATGGACTACCTCAAAATTTGATTTAATAAATTAAAAACCTCACGGCCTTCATGTTTATTTCAATAAACACTGATAAAGTGATCTAAAAATTTGGTGCCAAAAGTTTGAAATAACCATCAACAAGAAATTGTAGAATGTACTTATAACCATCAACTTGTTCGCCTAATTTTCGCCACAGGGAAAGGATAACAGAAAAGGGAACCTTGACCCACAACATTGACTATAATTTCAAAAAGAAGAAAAAAAAAAGAATAGAAGCATAAAACAACGAAAACAAGGCAGGAGAAAGGTGAATGCATGGTTATGTGTCACCAGCCAGCTTAAGCTACGCTTTCTGCTGAGCTAAAAAAGAGGTTATAATTAATCTTAGTTCTTAGACCAATTCATTTTCCTCTTTCACATAGATTTAACACCATAGGGAAAATAAAAAAAAAGGCTTCTTACTCTGAAGGTTTGCAAAGACAACTGCCAAAGTAAAACTTTCACAGTTTCACTTGAAAAAACTTGATCAAATCAAACTCTATACATCCTCTCAACTTTTTCTTTTTGTTTGTACTTTCAAGTTTCAACAGAACAAGTGGACACTGGACAATACCAACTAAAAACTAATGGTACCAAAAAAAGAAAAGAACAGTTTAGTTCACGGGAAAAAGCCAAAGTTACGGTTTATGAATGATTCTATCAGACAGCTATATATTTATAAATACATGTAACCGGATTTAAAAATAAAAGGGAACAATAATCAATCCAAAAGAAAGGTCTATCATTTTAATTAAAAAGCGACATTAGAACACTGTTGTTTGTCATTTCAGGGAGTCAAGTTACAACATTTCAGGATTTGGTCGGGATAACAAATAATCCTGGGATTCAAACCTAATTCCTGGAAACTCATTTTGGAGTTATCCACCGAGTAAAGTAGAACATAAAAAATCACTACTTCTGACGACAAGAATGCTAAGATCCCATGCAGTACATATTCTGGTAAACAGTATTTCCTCCATATGAGCCAGAATGAATGAACCTTACTGTGTTAAATTAAACTCTTCCATAGAAAGTATAAAAAAAAATATATGGGAAAGGGGGGGATTTGAATTTTCTGCATCCGAATTTTCATTTGAAGACTCCCTTTTGGAATTATTTCAACGTCCGCATGCAAAAATTGATTTCAATGGCCACTACAAAGATTGAACGCAAGACTCATTTCTGCTTAATTTTTTTTTCTCTTTCCTGGACAGAGAATACAAGGAAAACTAGCGAATACTGCCAGAATTAAATTTCAAAAATGATTCTTGTCTTGTCAGTTGTCAAGCCAACAATTATGTGGCCAATGGAGGAGCTGTATACTGACAACTATCAAAGAAACAGGCAAATAATAAGCTCTCAGATTACAAGAGAGAAGAAACAAGTTCATGAATAATATTATCACTACACTATGTTTCATTTGACTGCTATGTTATTTGTAGTATAACTATTCTCAGAACTCAGAAGTGGAGGATAGTGGAAGAAATGTAGCGCAAGCACTGAACAAGAGCAAATAGACGACCTGAAAAATGCCAAAGAGATTGGTAAATTTGCACGTTGCTTCCCTGAAGTCAACATCAATGATCAGAATATTATACATGAGAGCAGGAGACGAAGTGACAGAAAAGCCACGCTCATACGAGATAAAAAGCCAAAAGTTTGAAGGATTTGAGACAATATTAACCTTATAAAAGAAGCCTGACTACATCCTTTGAACTATATCTTGAGGCAATTCAACAGATATAGCCCACTTGGCAATGGCGTTGAAATCTGCAATCTCAGTCACATTCTTCTCCTTAATCTTGTTAGCACTAGCAAATGGTTCTAATGCTGGCAAAATTGCAATCTACTGGGGTCAGAATGGTGACGAGGGCACGCTGGCTGAGGCTTGTGCCCCAGGGAACTATGAATATGTGATCATAGCCTTCCTGCCAACTTTTGGCAATGGCCAGACTCCCATGATAAATCTAGCTGGTCATTGTGATCCCTACAGTGATGGGTGCACTGGCTTAAGCTCTGATATTAAATCCTGTCAAGCCGAAGGCATCAAGGTGTTGCTCTCTTTAGGAGGAGGTGCTGGTAGCTACTCACTTGCATCCTCACAGGATGCAAGGCAAGTAGCAACTTACCTTTGGAATAACTTCTTGGGGGGACAGTCATCATCTCGTCCACTAGGCCCTGCTGTTCTTGATGGCATTGACTTTGACATTGAAGGAGGATCAAACCAACACTGGGGTGATCTTGCCAGGTACCTTAAAGGGTATGGGAAGCAGGGCAAGAGAGTGTACATAACTGCAGCTCCTCAATGCCCATTTCCTGATGCTTGGATAGGGAATGCCCTCAGAACAGGCCTTTTTGATTATGTTTGGGTCCAGTTCTACAACAACCCTCCTTGCCAATACACTTCTGGGGAAATTGGCAATCTTGAAGCTGCATGGAAGCAGTGGACATCAAGTATCCCTGCCAACAAGATATTCCTGGGGCTACCAGCTTCCCCTGAGGCAGCAGGCAGTGGTTTCATTCCTGCAGTTGATCTTACTTCCAATGTGCTTCCAGCCATTAAGGGTTCTGCAAAATATGGAGGTGTTATGCTGTGGTCCAGGTATTATGATGCTCAAAGCGGATATAGCTCCTCCATCAAGAGCCATGTCTAAAACCCAATTTACTCGCTTATCATATGAATTATATTTGTAATTATGTATGGATGTGAATGAGATATTGGAATCAGACTATTTAAAGTTTCCGTATGAAACTTTCTTTGTATACCAGTATATCCTGAAATATATACAGAGATTTTCTTCCTTGTGTATATTACGCGTTTATAACCCTGCCCCTTGCCTTTTTGATGCAAGCAAGAGTTTGTTTCGTACTAAGAATTTTAGCTAGCAACTGAGCACTAACTATGAATTATGGAAAGAGATAAATCTTTTGAATCAGAAGCTTTCAAAAACGTTCAAATAAAAACTAGAAGTTAACAACTCTCTTTATGAGAGTTCCATTCAATTAGCAGGAGCAAAAATAGTGCCACTAGAAGAGATTTACAAGCAGTGCACTGCAAAAACTCCGGGTATAGTGGAATTCCATAAGATAACAAATCCTGTCATATTATACAACAGCAAATCTGATGATAAATCTTTCTTTATGAGCTCATACAGTGAAATTCTGATGACAAATTCCTGCATGTTTAATTTTCGGTTACATAAAAATCAAGTATTTATGGAAGAGTAGACGTTTGGAACATAACTTCAAAGTGGTTAGGTACAAATTGGAAATAATATGAATGCTTGGTTTTATTTCTGTTTTTATTTTAAAATTAATATGTTTTCATTAATAATTATGAAAATGGTACTTTATCTTCATTCTGTTTTGTGTTTTTCAAAATTTTTACAGAATAAAAATATGATAAAAATAAAGTGATATTTTTATAATTATTAATGAAAATAGAAAACAAACAAAACACCCTCATAATGTCAATGGGGAAACTTCGACAAACTTCTTATTTTATCCCACTTGAGAATGATTTGTAAATGGCTTAAGGAAAAATCTCTCAGCCTATAAATTTATATTTACAGATTACAAACATAAATCCCTTGATGTTAGGGATTGACGAGATTATTTACATCCAGAGAATTAGTTATTTCCTATTCTATTGATACAAGATTCAGTTATTTCCTATTCTATTTATACATGATATCTACTAATTATTAACCAAATCAAAGAATATCAACAACTAAATCAGAGAATATCAACACTCCCCTTCAAGCTGGTGCATATATGTTATATGCATCAAGCTTGTTACATATATATGTTACTCTCGCGCCAAGAAGAGACTTGGTGAAGATATCAGCTAGTTGATCACTAGAGTTCACAAATGAGGTAGTTATTTCTCCGGAGAGGATCTTTTCACGAATAAAATCAATTTTCATATGTTTAGTTCGCTCATGAAAGACTGGGTTGGAAGCAATGTGCATGGCTGCTTGATTATCACAAATGAGTTTCATGGGCCTTATTTTGCAAAACTTTAATTCCTGAATCAGTTGTTTCAATCATATAAGTTCACATGTATTGAATGTCATGGCTCGATATTCTGCTTCTGCACTTGATCTAGCAACTACATTCTACTTTTTACTTTTCCATGAGATGAGGTTGCCTCCAACGAGAACACAATACCCAGAAGTCGACCGTCTGTTACTAGGAGATCATGCCCAATCTGCATTTATATATGCAATAATGTCTGTATAACCTCGATTCTCATAGATCAACCCCTTTCCAGGAGAACTCTTAATATATCTCAAAATTCGAACTACTGCATCCCAATAATTGTCACAGGGAGAGTTAAAAAATTGACTCACAACACTAACTGGGAAAGATATATCTGGTCTAGTCATGGTAAAATAGTTTAATTTTCCCACCAGTCTTTGATACCTTCCTAGGTTTGAATAAGTTGCCCCTGATCTGGTAGAAGTTTAACATTCGGATCCATAGGAGTATCAATTTGTTTACAATCTAGCATTCCAGTTTCTCCCAAAATATCAAGGGCATACTTCCTCTGAGAGATAGTAATGCCTGTTTTTGATTAAGCCACTTCAATCTCGAGGAAGTACCGCAATCGGCCCAAGTCCTTAGTTTGGAAGTGTTTAAACAGGTATTGTTTTTAGGCCCCTGATGCTGTCGTGATCATCTTCTGTAATGACAATATCATCTACATAAACCACAAGATAGATGCATTGATTAGAAGATGAGTGTTTATAGAACACAGAGCAGTCTGCTTCACTACAGACCATGCCAAATTCCTATATGACTGTACTAAATCTTCCGAACCATGCCCGTGGAGACTATTTAAGGCCATATAGAGATTTGTGTAACCTGCAGACAAGACTCGACTCTCCCTGAGCGACAAACCCAGGTGGTTACTCCATATAAACTTCCTCCTCCAGGTTACTATGTAGAAATGCATTTTTGATATCCAATTGATAGAGAGGCCAGTGGTTCATGGCAGACATCGATAAGAATAGACGAATAAAAACTATTTTAGCAACAGGGGAGAATGCATCTCCATAATTAAGGCCAAATATTTGAGTATAGCCCTTAACCACAAGGTGTGCTTTCAAACGGTCCACTTGTCCATCAGGGTCCACCTTGACAATAAAGACTCATCGACAACCAACTATAAATTTCTCGGGAGGGGAAGGAATAAGAGTCCATGTATGATTAGGATCCAAAGCTGTCATCTCGTCAATCATGGCCTGACGCCATCCTGGATAGGAAAGTGTTTCCTGGACAATTTTAAGAATAGAAATGGAAGACAAGGCAGAAACAAATGTAGAATGGGATGAAGATAAACGATGATAGCTCAGGAAATTATAAATAGGATGAGGATTATGAGTAGAACGCATACCTTTACGAAGAGTAATAGTAAACGGAAGCTTCAGATAGGCCCGAGGCAGGTGGAGACACTGGAACAGGAGATGAATCGCCTGAGTCTAGAGTGAGAACAGCCTCTGGAACCACAAGACGAGGTCGACACTAAAAAAGTGATAAAAGGGTGCGGTGAAGGATATGTCTGCGGACTAAGAGGTGCGGGCACTTGTGAAACTGAAGGATCAGAAATAGGCAAATTAACTGAGAGATGGAGTTAGGCTCGACTGCTGAGGTGAAGTAAAGAGTGTCCTCAAAGAAGGTAACATATGCAGATATGTAAAAATGATTTGTAGAAGGAGAGTAACATCGATAGCATTTCTGAACCCGAAAATAACCAAAGAAAATGCAATTAATAGAACGAGCAGACAATTTATCAAGACTTGGAGTAAGATCATGCACAAAACAAGTAGAACCAAAAAGACGAGGGGAGACATTATAAAGACGGTCCTTAGGAAACAAAAGAGGGTGGGGAACTTTATTATGTAAAACAGAGGATGACATGCGATTGATTAAATAACCAACGGTGAGAACAGCATCATCACAAAATTTTAAGGGTGTATTAGCACGCAACAAAATAGTTCGAGCAATCTCAATAATATGACGATGTTTTCTTTCTACTATGTCATTTTGTTGTGAAGTGTGCGGACAAGTTGGCTGATAAAGCATGCCATGAAATGCCATAAAATAATTGAAAGGAGCAGAAAAGTATTCTTTTGCATTATCGTTGCGCAATATGCGAATAGAGTGCCCAAACTGGGTTTGAATTTCATTGCAAAAGTTTCAAAAAATAGTGAATAACTCTGAATGATCTTTCATCAAAAATATCCTAGTACAACTAGAAAAATCATCAATGAAAGTGACAAAGTACCTATACCCCAAAATAGAACTGACACGACTAGGAGACTCGGTAGCAGTACATATGGTAGAGGATGGAGCCTGGAGATAATAAAGTCCACGCGATTCAGATCCTGCGCCAATCGTCTGTCCCGTACTCCGGTCCTGGATGAGAAAAGAGTCAGCAGTGAAGGTTATGGAGCAGTTAAGAGTGCAGGTCAGTTGACTAATAGAAATTAGATTAAAGGGACAGCCACGAATAAACAGAATAGAATTCAAAGATAAAGATGGAAGAGGTGTAGCTTGACCAATGCAGGTGGCTATAGTCTTAGAACCATCAGCGGTGGTAATGAGAAAAGAGAAGGATTACCAGTTATGTGATCGAAAGCACTAGAATCTAAAATCTAAGATCCAATAGGCGAATAATGAGAGAGGCAAACTATAGAATTACCAGTATGGGCTATAATGGCCGAAGATGAAGCTTGTTGGGCTGCTTTAAGTTGAAGATACTCCTTATACTCATTGTCTGATAGTATGTTCTGCTTGTCAGTTCCTGACTCAGTCTTCTTCTCAATACCAGGTGACTGAGATTGTACCATATTAGCGGATTTCTCAAGAAGACCATGCAGGGAATAGCAACGGTCTTGAGTATGGCCCAAGCATTTATAGTAGGAACATTGATGACGACCACCAGAACCACGACCACCTCTACCACCACCACGACCACGACCACGACCACGGCTTTCACGGTCAGCAGAGACAAAAGCTGAGGATTCTAAAACCTGTTTGGAAACCAATTCCAGATGTTGCATCTGGATGAGGAACTCGCAACACAATCGATTAATGAGATCCTCAACCGTAGGAATATTTGAGTTTGTCAGGATTTGATTCCGGACAGATTCAAAATCTTTATGAAGACCGTGGAGAACAAAAACCATATACATGTTGTCAAGTTTGTCTAACAGCTTTTGAAGGATGTCACTGGTCAGTATCAACTTGATTTCTTCAATTGTGGACTGTGCAGGTCATGATCTGTCATGTGGAGTGTTGCTAGATTATGAACAGAATCGTATAGACGCTGGATATCATTAAAGTAAATGTTTCGAGCCTTCATCCATATGTCATGACAAGTTTTATAGGGATGAAAATGCACTAACAATTTTGGATCAATGGACTGTCAAAGTAAAGGATACCAACTGATAGTCAGTCTTCTTCCACTGGTCCCTTTTATTAGCAGGGATGTCCTCCACCTTCTTGGTTAGATGCTCAAAGAGTCCCTGACCTAAAAATCAAATATCAACAGCAGCATATCAGTCTAAATAGTTCTTACTATTGAGTTTTTTTGACTTTATGGTGGGACTGTCAGAGAAGAAAAAGGAAATAAGGCTCCCTTTTGAGGATTCAGAGGTGACACAGGTCAAATCAGATGCAGAAGCGATGACTCCAGAACAGGACTAGGTGATTCCGACGAGCTGAACGGAACTGGCGGCGAGACGATCGGAGGTTGGGAAGATGGCGCGTGGCTTACACGCGCCGACAGGAGATGGTGCAATATGAACTTCTGACCTCCAGAATAAGACCAAGGGGCACTGATGAGATGAACGGGACCAGCGGTGACGTGAACAGATGTCGGGAAGTAGGTGAGTGAGCTACACGCACCAACAGTTGTGAAAGCGCGTAGGGGCACGTGAAGCAAGATCCGGTGACGGCGCTTAGGGATCTGGTCAGTCGAAGATTTCTGAGATGGCCAATACACTGATGTGGTTGATCGGAGTCGAGGAAGATGATGCTCCTGCCTTGACAGTGGTGGAATAGTGACTGAACAGGGTCGGTTTCAACTTGAAACGCAGACCTAAAGAGACTAAGCAGAGACAGGATCGAGCTTGCTTTGATACCAACTTGAGAATGATTTGTGAATGACTTAAGGAAAAATCTCTCAGCCCATAAATTTATATTTACATATTACAAACATAAATCTCTTGATGTTAGGGATTGACAAAATTATTTACATTTAGAGAATCAGTTATTTTCTATTTTATTAATACAATATATTAGCTATTTCCTATTCTATCTATACAGAATATCTATTAATTATTAACCAAATCAGAGAATATCAACAACTAAATCAGAGAGTATCAACAATCCCCAATTCTACTTTTGGATTCTAATCAAAATTTGAATTCTCTAATTATCCCCATCATTCTGAGTCATAAAAATGCCAATGATAATTTTACATATGCTAATCACTGTTGTCAAAGCCAGGTTGGACTGAACAGTTTGACTAATTTGATCATGAACCAACACTTAACTAATTATGATTAGCCTCATGACCCAATTTTAAGATTAGACCTGTTTGGACGAATCAAAACCAGACAAAGCCGATCAAAATTACTTGAATTAACTAATTGAACCACTTGAATCACTAATCATTTAAAAAAATTTCAATATTTTTGACAATTTATAATTTTTTAATAAATTTTATATTATTACATAAAAATTATTTTTATAATATCATTTTGTTCAAACAGACAATTTAAACAAAATTAGTTAAAGTAAAAATCTTACTTATTTGCTATCTGATTCAATTTTAATAAAATGACGCTAATATTCACTAGTAATACATAAAGTTTACAGTGTATAAGAATGAAAGATGTGCATGTAACCACCAACAGCCTCTTATAACTGCATCTTATTCTTAGCAATGAACGAGGCATGTTCCACGAGGGATGCAGGAAGCTTCGTCTGTCTCCGGACGTGGGGCCTAGGATTAACTGAGTCTGACAAGGAACATAAATTTAGATCGAACTGTTTTTGGCCTCTTGGGTCAGTACATACTGTTTCATATTGAGGCTGGTCCTTTGCTGTGCTGTTATTAATTAAACAAACCAGAAATTAGTGGTTGATGCTTTGTCAAATGACCCTGATAAAAAGCAATGGACCCCCGTAAAGCAAGAGGGCAAAAAGTAGAGGAGCACCAACCATGCCCCGCATGCCAATGAGAATTTGCCATTCTTTCTTGGCTTCAAATCTCATCCTCTATTTCCTCATCCCACATAAAGTTGATTGGGATGTCCTTTCAAGGCAAGCATATTAAAAAAAGACACTTTTTGAATTTGGAGTTTTCTTTTTTTCTTTTAAATCTTTATGAACTGAGATATTTTTTCATAATTTTTGAAGTAATCAACTTAAAACACAAACTGACAATGAGCACATTGTATATCGAGGAAAACAACACAGAAACCTATTATTTCATATCACTCTTCACTTTTTATAGCAACTTGCAAACGAGAGACACAGTGAATAATAGTTAAAAAAAACTATAGTCAAAAAAGGTGAATAATAAAAAAAAGGTAATAATAAAAACTCTGTACTTCTTGTCAAATAATTGGAAATATTGAAAAAGAAACGTAGTAAACAGTAATAAAAATAAAGTTAAAAGATCTAGATTGTAATTTCCAAGAAGTTTCCTCTTAAAGCCTTTTCCAAGAACAATTTATTTTTTAACATTGATGACAAACAAGAAACTACAAGCAACGAACTCTATTATTTTCAAATTATTTTTTATACTACTAAATATCTTATAAGATTCATACTAGATTGTGTTAAATTTTGTTTATATTATGCATTTGTTTTTTAATGTACACAACAAAGATCTCTATATATATAATTTAATTTTGATTTAATATAAGTATAAAAAAATTTATATTATTATTTAATTATAAATTAATAAATTATTAAAAAAAATTAATTAAAATAATAATTATTTAAAAAATTAAATATTAAATAAAATATAATTAAATAATAATATAAAAAATATTTACACTAATAATAAATTTTATATATATATATATATATATATATATATATATATATGAATAAAAGTACGGGATTGTACTCCAAACATATTTCTTAATTTATCATTTTTTTATTAATTACGCATTGGCCGGTCAAATTGGGTGTGAAGCTGCAATAGAATCGCATTCCCCGTTCCAAAAATATCTTGGATTCTGTTCCCCGTTTCCGAAAAGATATTCGATTCTGTTCCCCGTTTCCAAAAATATCTTGGATTCTGCAATGGACTTGGTCCATTCCGAATACCCTGCAATGCAGGTCAATACCCTGTGGCCTGCCAAGAAGGTGTCCAGTGCGTTACAGCCACAACTCTGGCGTGCTTAGCAGGAGGGGCTTCGCTGTTCAACAAACAAAGCCTACGCGTCTGATTGTGGGGCTCTCCACCGTACATATAGTCACCTCATGGCATTCAAACTCTCAGAATAACAAAGGCACAAACGGGGAGATAAACACAGAGAGGTAGAGAGAGAGATTGGGAGGGGAATAGATCCCTCAAGCTAATCAAATCAAGATCCCTGCAAATGGGGTGGTCATTCTGAACAACCCCCTCACAACTAAAAGGGGATTCCTTGGTTTGAGTTTGCTTCCTTTGCAGGATCAGATACCTCTTTTATCTATCTATCTGTCTGTCTTCCTGTGAATCATATTTGTGCAGTTATTCTCACTGTTGTTGATATGGAAGGTGAGAAGAAGTACATCACCGCTGAGGAGCTCAAAGAGCACAGCAAGCCAGGAGATTTGTGGATCTCCATACGGGGTAAGGTTTACAATGTCTCGGACTGGGCCAAGGATCACCCTGGTGGGGACATTCCCATTCTGAACCTGGCTGGCCAGGATGTCACCGATGCGTTCATAGCCTATCATCCTGGCACCGCATGGCAATATCTTGACAAGTTCTTCACTGGGTATTACCTCAAGGATTTCAAGGTGTCAGAGGTGTCCAGGGATTATAGGAAGCTCGCATCCGAGTTTTCAAATTTGGGTCTTTTTGATAAGAAAGAGCATGTCACTTCTTACACGCTCACCTCTGTTGCTGTCATGTTTCTTATTGTTCTTTATGGTGTCCTGAGATGCACCAGCGTGTGGGCGCATTTGGGTTCTGCCATGTTGTTGGGTCTGCTTTGGATGCAGAGCACCTATGTGGGTCATGACTCTGGTCACTATGTGGTTATGACGACTCGTGGTTTCAACAAATTCGCCCAAATTCTTTGTGGGAATTGCTTGACCGGGATAAGCATTGCCTGGTGGAAGTGGACTCACAATGCCCACCACATTGCCTGCAATAGTCTTGACCATGACCCTGATCTGCAACACATCCCAGTTTTTGCTGTATCTTCCCGTTTCTTCACTTCAATGACATCTTATTTCTACGGGAGGCAGTTAAAGTTTGATTCTTTTTCCAGGTTTCTGGTCAGTTACCAGCACTGGACATTTTACCCAGTCTTGTGCTTTGCCAGGCTTAACTTGTACCTGCAGACCTTTCTGCTATTGTTTTCAAAGCGTAAAGTCCCAGATAGAGCTTTTAACATCATGGGAATCCTTGTGTTTTGGACTTGGTTCCCTCTTCTTATTTCATGCCTGCCAAACTGGTCAGAAAGGATTATGTTTGTGCTGGCTAGCTTTGCTGTCTGTTCCATTCAGCACCTTCAATTCTGTTTGAACCATTTTGCTGCAAATGTATATGTTGGGCGACCAAATGGCAATGACTGGTTTGAGAAGCAGACCAGTGGGACATTGGATATCTCTTGCTCCTCTTGGATGGATTGGTTCTTTGGAGGTTTGCAGTTCCAGCTTGAGCACCATTTGTTCCCAAGGTTGCCCAGGTGCCAATTGAGGAAGATTTCCCCATTGGTGATGGACCTCTGCAAGAAGCACAATCTGCCTTACAGGAGTTTGTCATTCTGGGAGGCCAATCGATGGACACTCAGGACCCTCAGGACTGCTGCTATGCAGGCCCGGGACCTGACTAACCCTGTTGCCAATAATTTGTTGTGGGAAGCTTTCAATACTCATGGATGAGCATCTGTATTTGAGAAGATTATCAAGGTCTCTTTTTCCCCTTTCTTTTACAAGACTATCAACACCCTATTGTCAGTTTATTAGCCCCCATATTTCCAAGTTGGGCATTGGATTTAACTCTTTATAGATGTGGTGTAAACATGATGATCCAGATATTACAGTTCATGTGCTCTGCATCTACACAAAATTCAGATCATATCTGCCTTTTCACCTCTTTTTCTTTTTTTGTCAACCTCCACTGGCATAGGGTTGATTTCTGATACTTATACCATGTTTTGATTTTAATAAAGATAGAAGAATTTTCTGCTGGTCAGTTATTGAGCAGAATATTTCCTCTTCATTCATTCTGAATGTGTTGGAGATTGAGGAGCAAAGAGTTCTTCTATAATGTCAATGAGTCACAATTTGCAGGTAATGACGCCATCAGAATGAATTTGAACTTTGGTTTTGCTAATAGAATGCTTCATGCTGGAGCTCTGGAGCTAGAAGATATTAATCTGGTAGTATCAGCAAGATTCTGTTGCAGGATTACATCTGTTCAGATTGTATCTAAAATGCTGGCATGTAGGAATGATGATTCAAGATCAAGCTTATTTTATGAAAATGATTTTTATTATATTTGTCAAGGGAAAATAATGGTGATTCTAAGCATGCTAGAAGGTATTATGTATTTATCTTTTACAATTTTGATCCTCTTTCAGTCTTTTGTGCTAATATTATGTAAACAAAAAAACAAAAAGAAGAGCAATAAAATGAAAAGTGTTTCCATTCGCAGTGCCATCAAATTAATACGAGAAGAAAATATTAATTTCATTTTAAATTTATCTCCTGTATTAAGACAAGTGTGTTGAGCGATACTATCAAAGCTTTCAATTTGCATTTTTTATTTTTTTTATATAATTATTTTATAAATTAATTAGTTAAAGAAAATAATTTTAAAAAAATAAATAAATAACTTTTTATATTTAAAAGCAGATGTTACTGTTTTACCTAAAAAAATAATTACAATTGTAGAATGTAATTATAAAAAAGTATTTATATTTACAATTTAACTCTTTTTATTCAATTAGTTCTTAATGATTTTTTGAAAAACTGAAAATTTGAGACTAAATAGGAGAAGTTTCTTTATTTTTGTGTATTTAGAATATCTCCTCGTTCAAAAAGTGAAAGATTAATATTTTGACATTCGGTCGTATCTCATGTGGAGGGAGGTCTAACAACAGCGCATACTCTATTTATTTTCATCAAGAATCAAATTCCTGACATTATTCTTAAGAGACTCAAGCTACTTTTACTTTCACCTTATGACTTTATATCATAGTATAGATGACAAATTTTGATTTAAATTTAATGTCATCAGTATTTTTGAAATATAAAGTTTCTTCAGTGTTAAGACTTAAAACATTCTCTTTCTACTCCTACTTTTAAAAAATCAATCTATTTTATAGTGGAGTAATGCTTGCTTATTGATAAGATTTAACAGGTTTAAAGATTAGTTTGGAAAGTTGAGGATAGGTTAAAATTCAAATAAAGAGATCTGAGTGAGATTTAATTACAGGTTCAAATATGCACTTTGGAGGATCTTAATTCATATTTCAAACAGTGTCTAAAAAGATTTATTAGTGTTACAAATTAACTACAATTCTTAGGTAGTGTACGTTGATTCATTCATGCATGTAACCGAGTCTTGTTATTGTCGAACCCCACCTAGCTAGGCGCCTACAGTTGCTGACACTGCCGTGGAACTCGGAATTAAGATGAGGATTCTGAATATATGTGACTGTTTCCTATGGATATTTAAAGATAAGACAGCAGTCGATAAAATTGATCTAACCCAAGTTTTTAATTATCCACTGTCATCTAATCTTACATGGATAGATGATAACAACGATTTTAAAGTGGAGAAGCTAACAAGAATTTCCTTTGCAATTTTTTTTTTTTTGGATAAGATGAGAGGAATTTGAATAATAAAAATAAATATTGCAATTTGTAAATAAAATAATGAAAAATAACATCTTTTATTAGAGTGAAAAACAAGGTGTTAGTGATTGCATATATGTTTATTCTTTATTATTAATAGATAAATTACATATGATGACATTACTTCACTATCATCAATTTTACTATTCTTTTTGTGGTATATGATTGTAAATTATATAACGAGAGATCATCTTTTTTACTTTTTTTTTTTAACTCTTTTCACTAAAAACAGAAAAATTAATTTTAAGTTATTGAGATTTTACCACTCTTTAAGTGTTAGAACACATAACAACTACCTAAGCGAAATGCTTCAATTGTTAAATAATTAACATCTTTTAAAATATTCATGTTCAAAGTGTACTTTCAAATGAATAAGGTGAACTTTATATGAATAGATGAACTATCCATGATGTAAATTAATTATTAGTAGGTTAAAAGGAAAACATAGATAATTTACGTGAATCTAAAATAATATTCATAAATCCTTATTCACATTGGCATCTTATAATTTATATATAAAGAGTTTGTGCTCTTAAGAAAACTGTCTCTTTTTCATAATCACTTTAAAAATATAAAATATGATTATATATATATAACAAATACACATATATCAAAGATGATCTAATGAACAAGAGAACCTATAACACTTGAGAGCTTGAACTCTTTATAAACTCAATGTTTTATTGGTTAAATTAATTGGAGGTTTTATTATGGTTGAATCCTCTTGAAAGAACATCTACAAAACAGATTTAATTGAGCATGAAAATACCTAACTGGGTGAGCCCAGTTATCGATCACTTTGGTTCAAACATCAAAATAAAAATGCAATTAACACGGCCAAGTTCATTTGGTTTATCACAAATTGCAGTTACAGATGGGTTATAATTCATTGATATCAATATAAAAATTACTGCACCTACACAGTTATATATATAACTTCTTATAGAATATGTTTTTGGTCAATTTAATCGTACATCATCATCAAGTTTTAAAAAAATTTAAACAAGTATAAGAATTAATGTAATCAAAGGATGATTTTTTTTTATTTTTCAATAAATGCGGTTATCTTAAATTGTATGAAAAATACATTATACATTAATTTAATAATATATTCATAGAGTAGAAACAATGTGTCTTAAAAAAAGAGTAGAAACAATATGGAATTAATTAATACGATTGAAATATACTTTTAATCCAACAATGAATTTTATAAATATTTATTTTAAGCAAATTATTTATTAGTCAAAAATAATTTTTGATTATTTACATCTCTTACATGCCTACCACTGTGGTAATATGTTATTCTTCAGCAGTCATTAACATTTAATAAATAACACACTAAAAAATCAAAACATTTAATAAATAACGGAATTACATAAAAGATATTTTTTTTAGCATGTAAATAAATAATAATTATAAATATGCAGGAGTATAACTATTCTGATATTAAGAGAAGTTCCTTTATTAAAGTTTCTGTTACTTAGTTTTTTATTTTAAAATATACACGTTTTTGGGTCTATTCTATTATGAAAAGTTTTTAATCCAAGAGTGATTTTGGAGAAAAAAAAAACTTGGGAACCAAATTGAAATACGGTGCCTTAATTAATTAACACAAACAATTCTTCGTTAGTGTTTCTTTTACTTAGTGTTTTTAAACGTTTATCATTAATTTTTTTTATTGTGGTTATTTGTAAACAATTTTTATTCCAACTGAAATACAGTGCCTAAATGGGTGCGTGGAACACGATGTTATTAAAAAAGCATTTTTTTTGTCACATTATTGCATTATTGTCTGCTACTTAATTATTTTTCATTTACACATTAGCACGGTTATCACAAGATGTAATAACATCTAACAACGATAGATTGTTTTTTATTGTTTAAAAATTATATGACATGTTTAATTATTTTTTAATTATATGAATTAAATTAAATTTAATTTATGTAAAGATTATATGAGTAATTCAATCTTAGATGTATAGGTACCATATATTACCATGAAATCCAACCACTCAGGGGATTGAAATATATTCTTACCCATCTCCATGTCCCCAATACCATCTCCCTAATAAAATAATGCCAATTAAAAAAAATAAGACATGATTGGGGACAAGGAGAATGGACAAAAAATTTGAGTCATTAAATGGAGAAATACTTACCTATTCTCTTAGTGGTTTGGATTTTATTTAAATTGTATAACAATATAAAGCTAATCTCATGGTACAAATTTATTTTATATGTCATCTTTTATGTTTTCATTAGATTACTGTATTATATTCTTATAGTATATAAAAATTTATTCGCTAAATGAGTTACTAAATTATTGGCAGAAGGTTACGAGGGACTTAAATCTTCTATTCATCTCCTTATCATCAATCATGCCCCCTCACTACAAAAAAAGTGATGCTTAACGGCGGTTGCACCAATCGCTGTAAATTCAAAATTTTAATGGTGGTTTTTTTAGTGTTTAGCGGCAGTTTATACGATTTGGAGGCAGTTTGAACTGCCCCGAAATTAATCTAAATAAACCGCCCCATTTTCTTTTTTCTTTTTTTTTTTAAATTCACTTTCCCAAGTTTCCCTCTCTCTCTTGTTTGTAAGCACTAAAACTCGTGATTCTCCTAAATCTCTGGTTTGCGAACCCACAACTTCCATCTACACTGGAAAACCTATGGCTTCCATCAATGTCGACAGCCAATGTCTTCTTCTTAACTGGTTCTTCCTCTTTCCCCAAAACCCAAAACATTTCCCCCCTTTCATTTTAGGCTAATCTTTGCTGTTGTACTTCTTTCATTTTAGGCTCCAGATGAAGGAAGTGGACCTGTCTCACCTGGTGCTAGCCAGTCATGATGTCCATAGCTCACAAAACCTTCATCCTTAGGATCCAAGCAGAAAGTGATTGCAAGAAAAAAAAATTTTAGTTGTTTTGTATTACCTTGCTACTTTAAGGATACAGTTAATTTAAACTTCTGATAAGAATTATGATTATGTTCTTCATGACAATGTTTTGGGTGAATTTCAATACTAAAGTATCTTGTCGATTGAAGTATATTGTGATTCCAGGTTCGGAAACTTGAAACTTGAAAGAGGTGAAAAAACTGTATAACTAAAGTTGGAATAGTGAAAAAAAAATAATTTCAAAATAAAAAACAGTTAGCGACAGTTCCTAACTATTGCAAAACAACTATTTAAACTCTTTTTTCAATCGTAGCAGTTACAAATTGCCGCGACACTAATCACTTCAAATTATTCATTAATGATAACCGTCGTAAAATAATTTTGAATTAATAATATCTAATTTTTGCAGCGATTGAAATAAATAATTACGGTAGTTCTAACTGCTGCTAAAAATAAGCCTAAAATATAATATAAAAATTTGGATTTATTTTCACTACAGTTACAAACCGCCGTCAAAACTCTCAAAACCACCATTAAATGATTATAATTGGTAGTGGTTCTAGCACCTTGAATAAATGTTTTCGCGACAGTTATACCAGCGGTCGGTCAAAGTTGCCACGAAATGGCTTCCTGAAGTCTCGAGTTGCAGTGATTTGGAAACCGCTGCGAAATGTATTTGGAAACCGTGAAAAATAGTATTTTTTGTAGTGCCTAATAAAATATTACTAAATAAAAAAATTACACATCTCTCTAAAGTGTCAATGTTTCTCTATTGTTAAAAATATTTTATTAGAAGAATAAGCTTAAGGATATAAAGATGAAATAGATGATTTGAATTCTAATAACCTCAATTACTATTTATTTATTATTAAAATACATGATATTTTTTAAGATAAAAAGAAAAATACTTATTTAACTTTGGGTCACGTGTAATTAAGTTTCAAAAAGGATCTATCTTTTCTTTAATAAATGTGTAGAAAAAGCTCTTTTTTTAACATCCATCCATTTGGCTAACGAAAGAAAAAAAGTCAAAATCCTTCAGACTTGAATCTTGTGTTATTTACCCCTCAATTTTTTTAAAGGGTCAAAAGACTCAATATTATATGCTTAAACAAAACAATCTTAGCACCATTGCATATTAAAAATTGACTTGCCTCTCACATAAATCCACATGACAATTTTCGTTGGTTAGATGAACATCTAGTTAGAGCAACGCATCAATAAAGGGGTGGGAGCTAGCGACCCCTTTGAGTGGCGGGCTGAGAAAGTCCAAACCCAATCTATTATTGCTAGCTAAATAAGTTGGCCAGCCTTAACAAATAAATAAATAATTTTATTTTTTACCTTTTTATTAACATTGAATCTCTTGTAATATAAGAAATTTATTGCATTCTGTTATGTTAATTATTCACTGTAAACAACAAATTTTAATTAAAAAGTTTTTTTTTTTAGGTGGGCAACCTGTTCTAAACCTGCAATCAATGAAGGGTTGGAGAATTATGGATTAATCCATCTCAAAAGCATATCAAGATAAGCTAATTGGACGGGCTAAATCCATTTTAATAGTTTTTTATCTATTGGACAGATGCTTTATTTTACATATCTAAAAAAGAATAAGTATATATTTAATATAAGAATAAAAATATAAATAAATTATATACAAACTCATTCCATAAAAATTTATCTTAATTTTTATCTTATTACTAAACTAATCCTAAATTGCAACTCGAAAAGTAACACAAAATTTAAAAAAAGTTTTTGCACCTTATCCATGAGTCATATATATGAATTGTGGGTGGAGAATTTTTTTTTCATATTTATTACAGAATGATGGGGTTTGACTTTTTTTGAACTTTGGAATATCTCAAACGATTCAAAGTTGAAGGACTTTTTTTTTTTAACATTTTACATTATTTTTAAATTCCTTTTCTCTAGCGGTGAAATCCTGTGTGTTCATGTACACTCCGTGAACGGTTGTGCCCAGCTCAACAATGGACGCGCTGAAAATATTCAAGTACGAAACGCGAAACTCCGACAAGAAACGTTTCGCGCGTGAAACCAAAACTTGAAGAAAGAAGCGGAGGCTCCCCATCATCATCATCATCTTCTCCTGATGCTACTCCCAAAGCAAAAACTGGTCACAATTAATCCCAACCAATTTGTTGGCTGTTAATATTTCAAATCAAATTGCATTTGTTAACTGAATCACTTCAATTCCGCCCAATCATTCATCATTGTCCAACAGTTTTTCTGTTAAGAAAAAAAAATCATTTTTCATGTCAATCTTTGCTGCAAGCTCATCGATCTTCCTCTTTCCCTTAATCTGACGATTTTATAGATTCTGGGCCAGAAGAAAGTTTCGATTTGGGATTGTGGGTCTTTGGATTTGGATTAGAAGATGAGTAACCAGAAAAAAGGGGATTTTCAGATAGAGGCGTTTAAGCACCGTGTCGTCATGGATCCGAAATACGCCGACAAGAACTGGAAGATTCTGGAGCATGCAATTCATGAGATATACAACCACAACGCTAGTGGTCTCAGTTTTGAAGAGCTTTACAGGTTCCCCTCGTTTCTCAAGATTACCATTTTGTACCATTAATCTTGGTCTCATCTTCGTTTATTGCAAAAATTTTCCTGCACGTGGTGTGTATGTGATTCTATGCGCTATTGATTGATATAGAGGGTGTTCGAATTGCATTTGTTATCTTGATAAGCTTCCGAGTTCATTGAGCGATCATATGTGTACAATTATTTTGGTTTGTTTGAGAAGATAAAGGTGAACTGCTCATAGGTTTTGGGGTCTTTGGGACTGTTCAAATTGGAGCAAAGAAGTAAATTTTATCATTTTTCTTGGTTTTGCTTGTCATGGGTTATTAGATTAAGGTGTTCTCTATGGGTGGTGCATTATGCATGTGTGGCATGTTTATTGAGTCTATGATGGAGCTGTTTACTGAGCTTATTTATGCCTGAGAATGCCAGATTGGTGCTCAACTTTTGGTGCTGGGGATCGGCTACTATGATGTTGCAATCAATTGTCGGAGTAGATCATTACTTTATCTGTACCTCAGAGTGTTACAGGAAATTAGTTATAGGGCCTTATCTGATAGTTGGGCCATTTTTTATCCATGTTGCTTGTTAGTGTATTTCATCTATGTTTGTAATTATATTTTTGTTATTTTCTCATGTCAGCATATACCTTAGCAGTAGCTGAGGTGGATAACAACCTCTCTAGGTTGATGAGTCGGTTATGCTGAATTTAGTTATTTTTCTCATTTTAGTATTTTCCATTATTATGAAAAGAGAGGAGTGGGCAGAATGAGCAATTAACAAGTGAAAATTATCACATTTCCTCTTCATTTTCTCTGAGTTTCTATGTGCTGTGCATGCTTAAGCTTGTGGTCACCTGAGAGTTTTCATTGTTAACTTTCCCGATTATTAGCTGTTATTCCTTTTGGATTCTTAGCATTCCCTAAGGAATCATCTGTCTCTTATTTTTCCCGTTACCCATAGCCAATGATGCCTTTGTTTGTGGCACATTCTTCACTCTTACACTCTTTATCAACTTCTTGTGTTCTTCTGTTGTCCTTGTAATTAGATTCATCATCTTTTCTTTCGTTTTTTTTTAAATTATTCTTTTTGGTCATAGAGTTATCCTTTGTGAGAATTAGCTCTAGGAGCTCATCAACTTGCAGTGTTAAAACACCGGACAACCTCACATGATGATTAGCTGAAATTTTGTATTGGATAAGTGGTAACTAACTCATATTATATAATGAGGTGTACAGACATACATCTTTGAACAACATTCAATGTATGTGTTTATGATAAATGTGTTGTTGATGTTTGACAAAGTCTTATACATTAAAGTACCCTGATGCTTGGAGCTATCTATTTTATGGTAAGCCATGGAGTTGTTAACAGAGCCTAGTGTGAAGGCTACACTAGGCTGTAGAGTATAAAAAAAGGAGTGAACTATCAGAATTTAGTATAAAAAAAGAGTGACCTACCGGAATTTACATCAATTTATGAAACTATTACATTTTGTATGTCATGAAATTTAGCAACATGGAACAAGTTGCAAAACATTATGGTGGTTCCAATTCTACATGTGGTGAATATCATAATGTAATCACACAATTTTCAACATGTAGGTGCAGGTAAATAAGGGTGGGACCTAAAATGGAAATAATCTTGTCGAAAACAATTTTTATATTAAAAAATTTCTTGTGGAATAAAATAGTATTACATGAAATTGAGAACAAATGTATGCGGGAAAAAGTTGGAGTAGCATCTATTGAGGAGAAGATGACAGAAACTCACCTAAGGTAGTTTGGTCATGTGAGAAGAAGACCAACACAGTCACCAGTGAGAAAAGTGGTCAAACAGAAGATAGTCCGATTAAAGGGATAGAGGAAGATCTAAGAAAACTTTAGGAGAAACCATTACAGAGGATCTTGCTCTAAATGGTTTAATGAAAATTTGGTTTTTGATAGAGCCCAATGGTGTCGATTGATCTATGTAACCGACCCCACCTAGTGGGACAAGGCTTGGTTGTTGTTGTTCAAGTTTTACTTTAAGAGGATTTTGAAATAATAGATGCACAAACTGTAGCTGGATATTGTTGGAGTTTGTAGCCAAGTTTCCTTTAGTATCTGTCCTTGATTGACCAGTTTATGCAGAACTGAACTAATGAATTGTTTTTTTATATATGAATTTGGTATGTGAATTTTTCTATTGGACATGTACACACAAGAAGGATTTTGTGCTTTGATATTTTTTTTTTCTTTCCAAGAGGGAAAATGGATTTTATGTTTCTAATTTTTTTCCCCCTTTATTTCTGGTGGATTTAGAAATGCATACAATATGGTACTTCACAAATTGGGTGAGAAGCTATACTCAGGACTGGTTGCTACCATGACTGCACATCTCAAATATATAGCTAAATCTGTTGAAGCTGCTCAAGGAGGTTCCTTTCTGGAAGAACTGAACAGGAAATGGAATGATCATAATAAGGCATTACAAATGATTAGAGACATACTGATGTACATGGATAGGACTTACATCCCAAGCACCCAGAAGACCCCTGTTCATGAACTTGGGCTGAACCTGTGGAGAGAAAATGTTATTCATTCCAGCCAGATCAGGACTCGGCTGTTGAATACACTTCTGGAATTAGTACACAGAGAACGCACTGGTAAAGTTATTGATAGAGGGATAATGAGAAATATAACAAAGATGCTAATGGATTTAGGTCCTTCTGTTTATGGGCATGAATTTGAGACTCATTTTCTTCAAGTTTCAGCTGAGTTCTACAGTGTAGAATCCCAGAAATTCATTGAGTGTTGTGATTGTGGTGATTATCTGAAGAAAGCTGAGAGGCGTCTGAATGAGGAAATGGATAGGGTGAGCCATTACTTGGATCCCAGGACTGAAAAGAAGATTACTAATGTGGTGGAGAAGGAGATGATTGAAAATCACATTCTTAGATTAATCCATATGCAGAACTCTGGGTTAGTACATATGCTTTGTGATGATAAATATGAAGATTTGGGTAGAATGTATAACTTGTTCGGTCGTGTAACTGATGGTCTCTCAAGAATACAAGAAGTGATGACTTCACATATCAGAGAGTCTGGTAAACAGCTTGTTACTGATCCTGAAAGGTTGAAGGATCCTGTAGAATTTGTGCAGAGGCTCTTAGATGAGAAAGATAAATATGACAAGATTGTAAACTTGGCATTTAACTATGACAAGTCTTTCCAGAATGCTTTGAATTCCTCATTTGAATATTTCATTAACTTGAATCCTCGTTCTCCAGAGTTCATTTCACTATTTGTAGATGATAAACTTCGGAAAGGTCTAAAGGGAGTTAGTGAGGACGATGTAGAGGTCACTCTTGACAAGGTGATGATGCTATTCCGATTCTTGCAAGAAAAAGATGTGTTTGAGAAGTATTACAAACAGCATCTGGCAAAGCGGCTTTTGTCTGGAAAAACAGTTTCTGATGATGCAGAGAGAAGTCTCATAGTTAAGCTCAAGACAGAATGTGGTTATCAATTTACATCTAAATTAGAGGGCATGTTTACTGACATGAAAACCTCTCGGGACACAATGCATGGCTTTTATGCCAGTCACCCTGAACTAGGTGACGGTCCTACACTTACTGTCCAGGTTCTGACAACAGGGTCTTGGCCAACTCAGTCTAGTGTTACATGCAACCTGCCAGCTGAAATGTCTGCACTGTGTGAGAAGTTTCGGTCATATTACCTTGGCACCCATACTGGCAGGAGATTGTCCTGGCAAACTAATATGGGCACGGCAGACTTAAAAGCAACATTTGGGAAGGGTCAGAAGCATGAGTTAAATGTCTCCACTTACCAAATGTGTGTCCTCATGCTGTTTAATAATGCTGATAGACTTAGCTACAAAGAGATTGAGCAAGCAACTGAGATTCCCACTTCAGATCTGAAGAGGTGCCTGCAATCATTGGCTTTAGTGAAGAGAAGAAATGTCCTTAGAAAGGAGCCTATGAGTAAAGATATTGGTGAGGATGATGCGTTCTTTGTTAATGACAAGTTCAGTAGCAAACTATACAAGGTAAAAATAGGAACTGTTGTTGCACAAAAGGAATCGGAACCTGAGAAACAGGAAACTCGACAGAGAGTGGAGGAGGACAGGAAGCCCCAGATTGAAGCAGCAATAGTGAGGATCATGAAATCTAGGAAGCAACTTGATCATAACAATCTTATAGCCGAGGTCACAAAGCAATTGCAATCACGATTCCTGGCAAATCCAACGGAAGTAAAAAAACGGATTGAATCTCTCATTGAGCGGGACTTTTTGGAGAGGGATGACAGGGACAGAAAATTGTATCGATATCTTGCCTAGAATTGGTAAATGTGTTTGTTTCAGCAAGTTACAGTGATACAGATGTTGTATCTTATGAACTAGGTGAAAAATTACCTTTTAATAGCTCCATTGATTTTTAATGTGAATATCGATTTGTTGTTCCTATTGTTTGTGATGTTTCATCTTATTATCTGCATCGCCTAGCAAACTAATGTATTTGCCTCCACCAGACCCCTTTCCACTTCTGTAAGAGGTCAATGTCAGGAAGTCTTAAAGGTAATTCTGACAACATTGTTGGTCACAGCTGGAAGGTATCACTAAAAATATTGTATTCAATCTAATATACGTGCTTTAATAATCTTGTAATATTACGGCTAGGATTATTCTCTCGAATGCTCATTGATTAAGGTAAATGTTTACTGCCTGTAAGCCTCCAGTTAGATGAATCTCTTAACCTTGCAACAGCATTAAGTTACTGGTAAGGAAGATTTAGGTCTGATTGTCAGGAGAGTTTCCTCATTTCATTATGACTCCCTATTTGTGTGACAGACGTCAAGAGAGATTAAAAATTGGAGAAAGGAAGAGGGTAAAATGCCATGTCTAGGGAATGGATGACAGGTTTGTCTATCATCTTCATCGTTTGTGACCAATTCACAAACAACGCGAGATGATGGCATAAAGAGGCAGTGTAGCACTTGAGCATTATGATATGGATAGTGAAATTATGAACTCCTAATAACCAATGAAATATTGCAGATAACACTACTTCTAGTTATTGTTTTCCCCTCCTTATACACAGAATAGTGAGCAGTGCCCAGATAAAACTCTTTATCTTCTCCCTTTCCCTTTGGTGCTCCTCTCAATTCGTAAAGCTGATGAAATGTACTGCCAGTAAACCAAATGATTACAAATTGGTATTAATTATCAAAGCAACGGGAAAATAGTAAGTTCACAGATAACAAGGAAGGACAATAAAGTCTTCACTATTGAAGTAGATCAAATGAAACTCTCCGCCACTGTGTTTCAGTGGACTGCTGCTGTAACTATTATTATTTTCATTAGTGGAAGAAATTTAACAGAAGCAGCGGACAGGAGAAAACAGACATGAGAAATGTCAAATGGACTAGTGAGCTTGTACGCTGCTTACCTGGGGTCAACATCAATGACTGCAATCTTAAGCATGGCAGCGCGAGAGAAAGTAACTGCCAAGCAACTCTATTATGAGGAAAAGCACAAAAATTTTGTAGGATTAGCTAATGTTACCCTTATAAAAGCCATTCTACTCAAGCATGGTTTACCAAAGCAGCAGCATAATTTTGCTACGAGATATCTCCAATCATTTCAATAGATATAGCCCCCTTGGCAATGGCATTGAAATCTGCAATCTCAGTCACATTCTTCTCCTTTATCTTCTTAGCATTGGCAAATGGTTCAAATGCTGGCAAAATTGCAATCTACTGGGGTGAATGGTGACGAGGGCACGTTGGCTGCGGCTTGTGCCACAGGGAACTATGAATATTTGATCATAGCCTTCCTGCCAACTTTTGGCAATGGCCAGACTCCCATGATAAATCCGGCTGGTCATTGTGATCCCTACAGTGATGGGTGCACTGGCTTAAGCTCTGACATTAAATCCTGTCAAGCCAAAGGCATCAAGGTGTTGCTTTCTTTAGGAGGAGGTGCTGGTAGCTACTCACTTGCATCCTCTCGGGATGCAAGGCAAGTAGCAACTTACCTTTTGAATAACTTCTTGGGGGGACAGTCATCATCTCGTCCACTAGGCCCTGCTGTTCTTGATGGCATTGACTTTGACATTGAAGGAGGATCAAACCAACACTGGGGTGATCTTGCCAGGTACCTTAAAAAGGGTATGGGAAGCAGGGCAAGAGAGTGTACATAACTGCTGCTCCTCAATGCCCATTTCCTGATGCTTGGATAGGGAATGCCCTCACGACAGGCCTTTTTGATTATGTTTCGATCCAATTCTACAACAACACCCCCCCCCCCCCTTGCCAATACACTTCTGGGGAAATTGGCAATCTTGAAGCTGCATGGAAGCAGTGGACATCGAGTATCCCTGCCAACAAGGTATTCCTGGGGCTACCAGCTTCCTCAGAGGCAGCAGGCTGTGGTTTCATTCCTGCAGCTGATCTTGCTTTCAACGTGCTTCCAGCCATTAAGGGTTCTGCAAAATATGGAGGTGTTATGCTGTGGTCCAGGTATTACGATGCTCAAAGCGGGTATAGCTCCTCCATCAAGAGCCATGTATAAAATCCTGACTCTTATCCTGGTACCATGTAGTACTAGTATGTAATATGTCATATTCATTCGTGTACTGGTGTTTGTTTAAATGTATATGCAGATTCGCTTCTTAATTATTACCTGCAATGTTTAGCTGTTATGATCAAATTAGTACTGTGGGAATGTCGTGAACCAGAACAAATTAACAGCTAAGAAAGTATAAGATTAAATGTTAATGCTTTTATAGTGGTTTTATGAACACAATACTGACAAAATCGTCAGCTTTAGGCCCAAAAAAAAAAAAATTCTGTCGAAAGTTTCTGTTGACGGACATGACCACCACTCAAGAATATTACACAACTTCTGGCCACCCACCCTAAGCTAACTGTCATAGAGCGAGGCCAACATTGGTCTGAAGATGATATGCATAATTCAGTTGTTGGGATTCCATTGATTTTTAATGTAATTTCTTTCTACGATTGGTAGTCTTCATTGTCTGCTAATGCACTTGATTTCGCCGTGCAACTTTGTAATACTGGACGATAAGGTTGAAGAGTAACAGAGATGGAGAAAATTTCTGGTTTTGATATTGGCACATTGAAGTCTAATTTGATGAAGTGCTAGATAGCTTGCCTTCCCAAAGTTCTGCTACTTCAGTGGTTCTTTTATGCACGTAACGCACATTACAAATTTCAGAAGCTAACAAGCTTGTAACTCAACTAGCACCAGCTTCAGCCTTTAAAATTGAAGTGTGATTATATGAGAAGTTTGATCCTTACTTAAGTGCTTACACTTCATATGTAACCAAAACAAAAAATTTGAGGATAAATCTCTCATCCACCCACAAAAATGCTAGATATTAATATGAAACATCAGAGCTTCTAATTATATTCAATGCAATCAGAAAGAATAATTTAAAAGGAAAAAAAAATCACTCGAGCATTGCCTATAGTACATAGACAGATACCTATACGTGGAAACTATGACTCTGAATAATACGTGACATATTATTTATTCAATTAATATTACTTACTAGGGCTTACTACTGTCAATGCATAAAACACTTAAGTGGGAACATTTGAACTGAAATGTAACTATATTAGCTGAAGAAATCCCTATCAGTTATGCCTAATTTGTGAGAAAAATTGTAAATAGCATTACCATAGAGTATGACACAGGAAAATATAACGTGAAGAAAATACACAACTACTGAGTGTGTATTTTCACTGGCCATAAGACCTAATGAGTTTAAAAATAACACTTTTATGTTAGTTCTCCATTTATTTTGTTTTTCCCTTCTGTATCTGGGTTGCCAAGTTTACTAGTAAGAAACTACATACCAAGAAGCGTTTGTGTCAAAAATCGAAAATGAGATATTGGTTGGAACCAAATGAATTGGGCAACGCCACTCAGGTTTCCTCCAAACTTAACATTGGCATAAACACTGGACACAGCATTCATCTTTGTCGAACTATCATTATGAATTCTAATAGATGTCAAGTGGCAAGTCTGTTTGAGATTAAACTGCATGTCCAATATCTTCATGAACACATGATTTGCTAGTTCTCCCTTTCTCCTCAAAGTCAAAGCACCCCCAAACAGAAGGCACCATATGACAATTCAATGACTTATCATGAAAGAGGAACAAACAAATATAAAGATGCAATTATAGAACGGGTATGCATAAAAGCAGTTGATTTCTTCATTATAGGGACAGTAGTTAAAAGAAAATTACTCATTCACCATAAGAAAAAATTAATAAAATGAAAAGCAATTTACATTTTTTAATTCCTTCCACTAGCCACTCTAACCCTCTCTAATTTTTGACTGGGGGGGGGGGGATGGAGAACCTGTTACTTGTTAAATTTTATAAAGACTGGAGAGTATAACAAACTAATCTTACATGTTAGCAAAATCACCCCTACACCTAGACTTAACTCGGAACATGAGGAAGCTGAACAAACTGAAACCTTGACCAACTTGCCCTTCCCTCATAAAGAACATCCAATGAAACCCACAATGGAGTGAAAACTTTGGCCATGATAATGCACCTGCAATCATTCTTCAACAGTGGTGCTACAAGAAGAACAATAACCCACTGTGCTGAGATGCAAATGAGTTTGCCTCTCTTTGGTCCACCTTAAAACATACATCAAAGTTGACTAGTCAAGCTGGAAGGAATGTCAAATATGATTACCTGTGCCTTCAGTGTGCATCCCTTCATATATCACATTTGTCTAGTCAGAAATATGGATAAGAATGTAGATTAAGTGTGTGCTTGGGGAGAAGGTGGAATATAAAGAGTGAAAATTGAATGGTTTTGATCTTCAATCCGTGGAACATGGTAGAGAGTGGAAAATGAAAATAAGGTACATTTATTTTCAACCCTCTCTCAATTGTTGTACCAAGCAAGTGTAAGATGATTTGCATCCCAAATGTTCAAGTCGTCCATTTTCCATGATCCCACTTTCAGCTGTTCATAGCAGGCCCTAATTTGGATGCAAGTTTAAATTCATACATACAAGTATCCAGGGCCTCTTCATCTCTTATGGACCCACCCAAATTCATGCAAAAGATACCACTTTAAGTGGCGTGAATTCTCTCATTTACAAAATTGATGAGATAGTACCTTAAGTCACATCTACTTGAGTGAAATAATTCATCCATGAAGGACAGTGATACCATACAAAGAATAATAGAATTATACTCTTATGATGGCATTTGAAAACAATCAAAATGAACCTAGCAGTATCTGGTGAAAAGGCAACATATGGCACCTTAAAGAGCTGGAAATGATCAAGCAGTATCTGGCTAAGATGGAACTGCCCTGTGCCGGAATAGCTTCACTAGTGCTCTTCGTTCGCAATCCTGCATTGATTGATGATGAACATACTTTTTCAGTTCTCAGACTACATGAACGCCTTTGAAGCAACAACCATTGCAAGAGTGCTAAACAATAATGGAGCACAAATTTCGGCTAAATAAAAAAAATTGTCTTTTTGTTTCAATTAATATGGGAGGGGGAGGAGAGGAAGAAGCCTATCTGCATCACTGAATAAAGGTGATTAAGAATAATATGACCAGCAGGCATGCCAGACTTGAAAAGCCTAGTTGACTTGTAGAGGTGAAAAATTCAGAGAATCGGGAGGTTTACCAAGTAACCATTTTTCCAAAATTACCAATATTTATATTGATTCAGAGCTAAGATAGTTTGTTAAGTAGCATTCAAGCAGGACCTATACACTTGTAAATTCTGACCAAGAAAAGCCCCCTCAACTATAAGCCTTTTAAATGAAGGTCACAGAAAAATTCACCTTGAACATATGTAGCTGAAATGGTCTCTCTGGATTCATTCTCCTGAATTTCAAATAAGTATAAGCAAAGCTTAGTTGATCACGAGATGTAAATCGATCAACTTCGTTGAACCAAAGACATGAAAATAGATTTGACATTGGCGTATGTGCCCTGATTATCAAGGAACCCTCAGGAACATCTGCAAGGTGAAAGACTCAATAACTGGAATCATATTATGCACATCAGAGGACACAACAAAAATTCCATAATGAACAAAGATACCAAGCAGACGCACAACTCGGAATAGGATTATGTGGGTTTGAAGGGTCAAACTTGGTGAGGCCATCAGACTGGTAAAATTTAAACTGTTCATCGATTGCTGTATGGTTGTACTTATTTAAGCGTTTATTTTGGAGTACCTCCTCCCAGACACAGTGGCGATCATAATGATTTGAAATGGCGTATTCTGCCTTCCTTCGCCATAAAAAATATTCAATGATCAGCATTGGATCAGATGTGAGTCGCATCTTGCTGTCAAGCCAAATTGAATACCTACCAAGCAACAATTTTCAAACAACATTAGAATGAGGAATAGAAGGCCAAGAAACTGGAATGCTAGAACAGAATGCAAGAACTACCTAGAATTTGGGAAGAGGCGATGTGATAAAAATTTTGGCACCTTGCCAGTTCTCCGCATGTCATCATATGGCAAGTTGTTTACAGTAACTACTTTCCATAGGCCAATGTACCCTCTATCGTCAGGACTGTTTCCTTCTGATGAAAGTTTGGACAGTGTTTGATCATCCAAGAACATAACAAAACAAACATTGCCCTTTGAATATTGACTGATCTGCAGCAAAGAGCCATATATAATTTGCTATAAAATGAACAGATGCTTTATAAAGCTATGAATATCATATCCACATAATCAAGGTTGATATTTAAGTTCCACAACTTCTTACCATAAAATATAGTCAATGTTATCAAAACAGCAAATATTTTGAAGCAATATGAATTTCAAGGAAACACCAAGACTAACTAAAAACATTTACAAATGAATACATGATCAATTATCACCATGAACAAAACTAGAGAAATTTTAAGAATGTATCTGTCATTGACAAAGTTACATATGAAAACCACATCTGCAAAATCATAAAAGATTCAATTTAACAAATGATAAATTTGTGGAATGAACTTTCATTTCAAGAGAGATCCAAGTCTGCATTCTATAAGTTTCTCCTCTCTTTTTGTTGATTTTTTATTTGTTCTACTCCACTGCTTATTCCTCTTCAAACCTCTGTGCAAAACCTTAGAGGGGAAGAAACCAAACGCCCGTGACATAGCTCATCTGCCTCAATATCTTCTACATACATATTATTTTTCTGGCTCTGATAATTAAAAATTTTTATCACTTGATTGCACTAACATTATGATGTCTAGGATTTATTTCAGCATGCAGATATCAAACAAAGCCTTGACTAAAACAGAAAAAAAAAATGAAAAGAAATTGCAGAATTACCATTCTACTTGTAGGCCTCCGGAGAAAATCAGAGCTCCCAAAAATGCAAGAAGAAACTGCAACCTTACAGTTGGACATGTATGCCTTATCTTTTTCATTTAAATCAAATCCAGTGCTTGAATATCCTGGTGGCCCCTTGACAAAACCACAATGAAGTGTCTGGTTTCTCGCATAAAATGATTTTTCTCTCTCCTCAAGAGTCTGATTTCCTCCAAATCGAGGTTCAAATAAATCATTTTCGGATGTTTTTTCTTCTTGGTCAACATACTCTAGTGAAAACCGTGTGAAGTTCATGTAATTCTTGGGTTCATCGAGGCCATCTACTGATTCCAGAAATTCAACTTCACAAGGAAAATCTGAAAAAATGATATTCAGAGAAATTATTGGAGGGAAAGAATCAAGTCAATACTAGAGTCAGCTTCAAGAACAAATAAATCCAAATAATGCTGATAGATAATTAACAATGTTGATTAAGTAAACAAAATTCAAGCACTAGCAAGTGATATATTACCATCAAGTTAAAAATTCCAAAGGTTTTTCTTTTTCATTTAATTTTGGAACCACCAGTTGCATTTGAGCTTTAAAAGTAATCAACCTATGCAAAACCACACATCATTTGCAAAATGCTAATGATTATAATGTCACAGAAATAACAAGTACCAGATGCACTGTAATCAGATTTTGCCAGCAAAACAAATATGATTCATATAACACATAGAAACTATGTGATATCAGTCCACCAAAACTATCTCTGCAATCATCCCAGAAATGCTCCACTATCTTTATGACGGCTTTTTCCAGGTGCTGCCTTGTTCTCCACTTCGTGAACAATGCAAACCGTTCATCTAGCATCCAATGCTTCTGCTCTTTCTTAGAGTCCACTAGTGCTCTTTCAAAATTCTCTCAATAAATCTTCACTTAGATAGGACGAGAAGGGGAGGAGGGGGAGCAACAGCTTAATGGAAAAACATGAAGCACAGAGCTAAAAGTGAAGTCTGACTTCAAATTCATAAAAATAATGTAATGATAAATGACGTGCAAGGAAATGACTCATACGTTGCTTCCTATGCTTGCTTTTAGGTGGCTTTCCAACACCAGATCCCAAAATTTTTTCTTGTAGGTTGTGCTCTTCTTGTACTTTGTGCAACATTGAGAACCTAGATTCCAGTTTAGCTGTAATAAAACCATTGCAGAGAGTATAAGAAGTGAAAAATCAGCAAGTTGGATTTTTCTTTGACGCATGACTTACAATAGAAAACTATTTGTATAGAACCTTACAAAAATATCAGGAGAATTTTTATTTTTTTTACCAAAACTACAAACTATTATAATATCATGAATATATACATGTATGTTCCACATAAAAGGCTCAGGTGTCTCGCCTCACCTTGAAAAAACATTTTAAGGCCATAAACTGTCAAAGAAATCGAAAGGAGTGCTGTGAGAGGGAAAACCCAGCGTGAAAGTCTCTGCTTGGTAATCCGACCAAACCTTCTTCCACGGCGTAAAACCCGAGAGCCATGATCGCTTGCACCAAGAGACTTGAAAACTGCAACAATGATGCCTCTTCTCTCGGTGAACAATTCACCATTGTTTCTATGCAGAGCCATTCCAGAGCACGTCCCAAGATTCAGATATAGTCCAGTTCATCTGCGTAAAAAAAAAAAAGAAGTTTCCAACTTTTATGTTTCATCAAAAAGGGGACTAGCAGACAATAAATTACCCATGTTTCCAACATATGATATTATGTAAACTCATACTAGTCCACGTATGCTCAAATAGTTAGATGTTAATGCATGCATTAAATTTGACAGCCTTCAATTTGCTTGGTTCAATTTAAACCAATAATTGTCAGAGGGAAGCAGATTACTGAGTGGCCTTATAATCAATACATGCAAATATCAAGCTGAAACTGCGTCATCTAGCCCCTCTAAGCTGCGGGAATGAAAGGGAAAGCATTCATAGAAAATGCCAGTACGGCATAGCAAAAGCAAATCAAAGAATGAAAGGGATGCAATCACTATCCCAAACCCCATTTATTTTGAACATATAACTTCTCATTTACTCTGCACTACCAAATGGATTATCCATTGATATTATAAAATTCAAAGGTTAGACAGCCCTAAAAACAAACAAAGAACCATAAGAGCTAAAAAGGGAAATTTCAAGCTAGAAAGGAGAAACGAAAAGATGGGCATGTTAATACTTACAGGGATAAACCAAAATAACAATGCAGGACATGGGAAATTTTCCCAATGTGAGATCTTTTTTGCAAGGAACAAAAATCAAACACAAACATTATCATTCAAAATGGATCCTTGAAGCAATTGGGTTTAGGAAGAGAAGATTGAAGAGAGAGAGAACCAACATGAACATGGGTTTGTTGTGTGGTACCTCTCGTAGGAGGCAGAGAAATGATTGACTGAGGCGGGGATCTATCGTGGGTAATGCTGCATCGCCGGAGTGAAACTATAAATGAAACAAAAGCTGGTGGAGTGGCGGTGTGTGGTAAGATCCTGTTATCAAATATCACGATCTGCACTTTGACTTCTGAATTGCTGATTGATTATCGCACCTCCCCAGTAGAGAATAACAGCAAAGTTTCCATTTTTTTTTTTTTCTGTTTCGTTTTCTTTCTTTCTCAGAGTTCTTTTTCTTCTTCTTGGGAGCTTGTTTCGGACACCGACACAGAAACGCAGTACAATTTGTGGGTGACGGTGCGTTGGTTGTCGTCGATGATTCTATACATCGAACTATTGTTATATGCTTAGTTGCTTACGCCTTTTTCCGATTTAGAGTTCTCAGTTTTCGTTGGCAAATGGGAATGCATTATGCCCTTACCTGTCCACATTCTGCTAATCGCCCTCACAAAATTTTACCATTAAATTTATGATCATGGAAAATTACATTCTACCTCTGAAGTTACAGTTATTAAAAGTTATTCTCAACCAAAAAAAAGAAATTTCTGCATCGCCTTATACCTTCCACGCACAGTTACCTTAAATGATTAAAAAAAAAGAAATTACCATAAAAATAAATATATAAGAGAAATATAAGATTAGAGAATAAAAATAATATAGTTATATTTTCAATAGAAGATTATATTATTTTTTAATTTTAATTTTAATTTATTCTTAATATAAAATTTTATCATATTATTATTTAATTATGTATTAATATATTATTAAAAAAATTAATTATTATAAACTGTTACTTATATATAATTAAGTGATAATATAAAAATTTTATTCTATCAATAAATTAAATTTAAACCCTTTTTCTTTTTAAAAATAATTTATGTACATCTATTTGTATATTTTTTTTAAAAAATTAAAAAAATATGTGTTAAAATATGTATATATTTTGTTTTACTATTCAAAATAAAAATAATGTAAAAAAGTATAACAAAAATGATATGTAAATCATATTATTGTTTTCTTTTCCTCCCACCTCATTGTGAAAAGACATTTCATAATTACCATTCCTATTTTTACATATTATTATCGCTTTTATCATCCCACCACTACAAATAGTGTCATCGTCACTAGCTCTGTATATATGTGAGTGGGTGCGCGTGTAAAAATATTATCAGGTTCAGTTGGATATAACTTAGTTATGCATCTTTTAAATTTTAAGAACACTATAAATTTGAGTTTAAGTATCTTTCAGGAGTTAATGCACAGATTTTGGGGAGGAATCAATTCTCTAACCCTTATTATTCTCTTTCTTTTTGGGGTAAATCTTGTTATTTCGTTTTAATTTAATAGTTTAAAATTATTCAATTTAATAAAAAATATAATAAATTAAATAAAAATTTATAAAATTATAAATTACATATTTAGAAAATAATAAGTATATGCTTAACATGAAAGTAAAAATAAAGTTAAAAATTTCTGAAAGTTTTAGGTGAAAAATTATATATAAAATTTATTTATAATTTTTCACCTCTATTTTTATTTCATATTAAACTAGAACTGTGACTGTGCTTACTTGAAAGAGTGGGGTGTTATAAAAGAATGTTTATGTGCATAAAATTAAAAAACGCTCCTGAGTTGTGGGTGATTAAAGGGTACAATTTGCAGTATTCTTGAACCAAATTGGTAAATCTACCTTGGAGGCCACTATTGAATGGTAAGCCAGTGACTGAAGAAGCTTTAATCATCGAATAAACAAAGACTCGCAATTTTCTTTAAGTCCTAGCTATCTTCTCCTTATTATATGTAAGTTATTGATGGTAATTAACTATTTGATAATTAATTGTCAATAACATCCCAAACAGAGAAAGCAGAACAAAAACAAAGGAACCATATATATACATTAGCAAAAAATAAAGCTTAAAATTATGAGTGAAGTGAGTCATTTTTAATTTTTTTTTCTTGTCATAACTAAGCGCAATGCAACAATTATAGAAAAAAGAGCATTTTCCGATAATAATTGGAGAGAAATTCTATGAATATCATATATTAAGAGAGAAAATATGAAGGAGAAAAAGTTACCTTGAAGTCTAGAATATAGACTAATGCTTATGAATCTGAAAACGCAAGCCTATACAAACGGGATCAAAATCTCCTGTCCCCATTTCCTATCTCCGTCCCTGTCTCTCCAATGAAATCTTGCCACATGCATGTTAATGACACGTCACTAAATTGATACTCTGTTAACACTTAACGGCGTTGTCCACTGCCCCCGCTCTTCTCTTTTTTTCTTTCTTTCTTCAATTTTTAACACTTCTTTCTTGTTTCAGAGACCATCCGTGAGACTTTACCATTTCTATTTCCTGAACCAACCAATCACAATTTTGAAGCATAACAATGAATAAATTAAGTTAGTTACATAACCTACCGCCTAAAAGATATTTTGTATTATATTGATCATAGTTGTGTGAATGATGAGAAGAGGTGATAGATGATTGCAATGCTAATTTTGTTTGAGAATTTGTTTTTTTTTCCCTAAATACAAATATAAGTTGGTTGTATAGCCGAAATTTGCTTATTCAACTTTATTTTCACCCCTTGTTATGTTGATAAAGAGCATCCACGCATCAGAGGGATATTCGGTAGCCTTGCTCTTGAATACAAGTAATACTTATGTTGCCCTTTATGCTTCTTGCTCTTAGTTTCGTTGGTTGGACATGCCATTCAAGAAATTCATATAATTTTGGAATGGATGGACTGATAAATGTGGTATCCCTTGGCGTGGAATTGTGGTATTCTTAAGGTTATTATTCCTACATGAACTGCTATTTGGGCCTATCTACAGTAAAATGCCAGAGTTATATGATTGCCTCCCCACCTAGTATTTAGCTCCTTCACCTTATGCATCTTCCATGGCATCAATGTTTTCCTTATTTGATTTGGATGTAAATTCTCTTATGTTATCTTCAACTGAATTTCCATGTATCTCGACTGTTTATCATCTGTAAACCTTTAAATTCTGGCTGTTTGAATATTCCATATTCTTTTTCTTGTTTGTATACTTGAAATTTATTTCTATTTTTATATGCCTTTAAGGAGTGGAGGAAAAGCTACTGTAGTGCAACAAATCAGGAAGGTTAGTCTTGTACCTGCTTGTTTTAGGCTCAAACAGCACACTCCAGAGCTGGAGAGGGCTTTAAACATAAAAATCAGACTTTGGAAAGGAGGTCGTTTTATATAACAGATGGTGGCAAATACTTCCTGAACAATAATACTTGATTGCCTGTACCCAAAGATGTTAATTTACAACTGGAAGGGGCCAAATGATGTTGAAATAATGCTGCTCATATGCCTTATACTGAAGGCCATATCTAGCATATCTATACTGATGTTCATAAACAATATGTATCCATTTTGTAAAGCCTATTAAAAGGCAGCCTGCAATCTAGTATTTATAGCTTTTCAATAACAATACAAAGGCTAGAAGAGATGATTCTATTGTTGTATCTATTGCTTTTCAATAATAATAATAAATATGCAATTGATAGCAAAATAAATCTCATGTCAAAAAAAAAACTTCATGTCATATGCCAGAATATTTGTGGCACATGGCACAAAAAAAGACATGTAGTAAGAATTAAAAACAAAACAAGAATCAAAATCAATGTCCAAGAAGCATTGCATTGACAATTTGGATGGATCATCAGTGTCCAATAACAGCAAGATGCTAAGTTGTATCATGGTTGGCCTTGTTGACTGTTGCTTTGAGAACTTATGATGTCAATTGCTTCATGTCTAATGCCTGATAATTGCGCCTGTACGTAAATAAATATTTTAGATTAAGATATTAATAAATGAATACTACAACCATTTTTTACCTGTAACAATTCCATCATGCTTGTGTTGCTACTTGACTCCTTGGAGGTACTGACAACATTTGTGAGCAACTAAAAAAACTTTTCACTAGAAAAAAGAATAAGTTAGTACGTAAATAAATTATATTCATTAAGAAATTAACATGCAAAACATAATATACTAATCAATTAAATGAAAAATTACCTGACTGGATTGAACTGAAGGCAATTCACAATTAGAGTTTTGTAAAGAAGGTTCATCATGTTGTATAATTTTCTTCTTTTTTCTTTTTCTCTCAAGAACACCCTTTAGCCTGGTAGATTTTCCACGAAATCTTTCTTTAGTCTTTATTCCCCTCACGTTGCTATTAATCTCGGTACACAAAATCCTTTTAGAATTAATATTTGAAATGTCATGAGTGATTGTCTCATTGTCTCTACCTTCAAGGCACACCTCTATATCTTTCAAAGTCTTATTAAGACCATTTAGAGCTATTTTATATGCTTCTTCTGTTATTGCACCTTTAGTTGCTAACTAAGTTTGCAACCTACATAAATTCTTGTAACGATTTCTCATTCTTGCCTTAGGGTCCTCATGGATTATAGAATGGCTAGTAGCTCTATCATGTCCATTTTTTGCATGCTTTGTCCATCTCTTTAGTATATACATTGAAGGAATTTTCATTATATTTCTTGATGGAAGAACTTTGAGAGCATGTGAGCATAAAATTCCTAAAAACTCAAACCTCTTACAGCTACACATCACTGCACCATTAGATGAGTCATATTTGACTGTATGTTAAAAATGTTTCTTGTAAGGGATAACTTTGTATTCAGTAACTATCTCATTTTCAAAGGAAATATACATACGACTATCAAAAGCTATTGATAACTCAGATTGTATCATCTTGAATACTGCAGGAGTATAAATTATTGACGCATGCTTTAAAATTTCAACTTCAAACAATAAAGTTAAACTTCTTTGAGTTGCTTTAAAATCTGCCTTTGATTCTTCATAACGACGATTCTCAACCAATCTTTGAAAATAATGAAAAAATCTTAATAAATCATGCTAGTAACTCACATATTTTTTTTATTACATTGTTCATTCTCTCATTGCGTTGTGTAGTTGTCATGTCTATACAAAAATTCTCTTGACCATAAACTGAAACCCATTTTTCCTTTAAAGCAAAAGTTTGCTTCAGCCATCTATTATCTTTGAGATCATACTTCTCAAGCATATTGTTCCAAGCTTCAATAAATTCTTCTTCATCCTCATACTCATAGATGCAATTATTAAAATCCTTATTAAAGTCTTGAAACCTCCCAACTGCAACATTGAGATTCTTTAATGCATTTTGATACAAATGCCAAATACAAAGGCGATGACATGTTTATGGCCACGCCAAAGATAAAGCTTTTGCCATTGCTGTATCTTGGTAAGTGAGAATAGTCTGTGATTTTTTTCCTGTCATAGCTCTAACAAAAATATTAAACAGCCAAATAAAACTTTCAACAGTCTCATCATATAACAATGCTGCACCAAAAATAATGCTAAGCTTGTGATGATTAACTCCAACAAATATTGCAAATGGACGACCTTCTTTATTTTTTCTATAAGTAGTATCAAAACAGAGTACATCACCAAAATATGAATAGTCGAGCATCATCTTTGTATTTTCCAAAAAGATATTAGTTATTAAATCATGCTCATCAACTTGTATTGCATAGAAAAAATTAGTATCTTCTAATTGAATTTGTTGTAAATACTCAAGTACGCTACCTGTATCTCTTGACCTCATTTGAATTGTTCTCTTAGAGCATAGATAATTTCTATAATCTTCTGGTATGAATCTAAGATTCTCACGTCCACCAACTTGCCTAGCCATTAATTCACAACTTGCTTTTGGAGTAATTCTAGAGCTATCAGTTAAGTCAACCTCTACTGCTTGAGAATGAGTTATTTTCCTTTGAGATTTATGCAAATGACTTTTACTGGAGTTTGTAGTTTCATGTGTATGATTAGCAATAAACTCAGTAACACAATACTTTTCAGTTAAGCAACTGCTGACTTTTATTATTGAACAACCAAATTTTGTTTGAGCACGAGAATTTTTTTACATTAACCTCTCTTTTATCTTTCCCACAATAACCTTCACATGAGCAACAAAAGTGATCTTACCATTAATTCTTTTATGTCCTTTACTAATCTTTATACTAAAACCCACTTTATAAGCATAAGAATTATAAAAGACATAAGCAGCATCTTCTGTTTCAAATTACATCCCAACTTTTGGTATGAACTCACAAGGAATCCTAACATGTATCTCATCAATTTTGCTTTTTTCAATGTTTAAAGTAAATTTATTACTGCAAAGTTCACCTTCTGTCATATTTTCTCTTTCCTAGACCTTCAATTTAAGTAAAATTATATAAACTTTAATCAGAATATTATATTGTAATAAGAACTATCATACTAAAACATGCATGATTTAATTCAATTATACAATACCCAAGAGTATTTTTTTGTATAATTTTTTTATGAAGCTCTAATTTGTACAATATAAAAAAAAAAAAACCTTGCAAAGCCTCTACCTACAATATAACACATCCGTTAAACCCTCACGTTGAAGCCCCCTAAATCAGTAAATTGGCATTATTCAAGGCTTTCATTCAAAATTGTCCATTAAAATTTGAATTAATAAAATAATTTGACCGCTTATGAATATAATAATAAATTGAATCCAATTAAAAAAATTAGAGTATATACATTAAGACCAAATAAGAAGAGATGAGAGATGCATTGATCATTGTTTGGTCAAAATTGAAAAAAAAAGGAAAAATTATGAAAACATATGCTGGCAACCTGGAGAGAAGACTATGTGCCGTTAGTGGTAATTACCTTGATATCCGACAAAAAAGAAGTGAAGCCAATGTGAAAAATTGCAGCCAAAGCGAGCAATCCTTGCATGGTGTAAGTATCGAAAACTGGAGCATAAGCGTGGGGAATAAAAAGGAGCATACAGTGAAGGGAATCGCGACTAACGGAGAATAGTTTGGTCAGTTAACGGATCACGTGCTAATTTAATGACGTGTCATTTATATCCATGTGGCTAGATTTCACTGGGGAGACAGGGAAGGGGATAGGAATTGGGGACAGGAGATTTTGATCCATACAAACGAATACAACATAAGCATAAAAATTTGTCTGCCATAAATTGTTATTAATCCTATCGAGCTGAAGATGTTAAGTCTCCCAAAAAAAAGCCACTGTCATGTAATAGGCTTCGATAGAGCTCAGACGATGCTATTGCAGCTGATAGTTTTGCAGTGAGGTGAACTTTTTCTTCCTCCCACTTTCTTCTTTCTTCTTTGTGTTCATCTTCTGCTCTTTTCATCTTCTTCTCTGGTTCTATCATGGCTCCATTCATGCTCCTAAACCATTCATCCTGCAGCTTCTCAAACTTGGCTTCCCAATTGACCAACAGTGTCTCACAACTTTTCTCACACTGCCCACAGCAGTGTTCTCTTTTTATATTTCTCATGCACTCATCACTGATGTGAAGGTGACTGCCCTTCTCATTCTCCTTCTCGTCCTCGTCAATATCATGGTTGTAAATATAATTATCCTGCCAAATGACATTATAAACAATAATTTCGATAATATGAGAATATAAAAACTAATTTATTATAGAATAATCGTTATTTTTTTGCTTCAATTATTGAATAATTATATCTCATAACAAACAACTACTTGATAAAAATACAAATATATAGAAGTTTGAATAAATTTAAACATGTATTATGAAAATCAATAAATGTTACTTTTGCATCAAGTTTATTAAAAATATATAATCATTCATGTACTTTCACTTAACAAATTATTTTATAATAAATAATTAATAACATAATATTAGAAACTTCATAAAGTGGTCTAAGAATTGAATCCTTATCCCTAATACTTTATAATTAAGTAAAACATTATCCATCATGCCTCAAGCACAATGGCTCACATGTTTACCTCTTTTCTATCTTCTTATGATATAGACATAACATTTTTCAAACCTATAATAAAGTAATAAAAGTGTCAAGTTATACAACAACATCAATCAAGTCTTATCTCATCAACTACAGTCGGTTAAATGAATCAAACGAAGTCATTAATTGGAGCACAAAATCAAAGAAAAGATGATTAACAAGATTATCCATCTCCTCCTCCATTATTAATTAGCCAGTACTACTCACCTCCAAGAACCAACGCAGCAAAGACATCCGGTCCAGAAAGGAGGCTAAGTACATCATGGTAGCCAAGAGCGACACATCGTACAACATCACAGAGAGATAATACACGATGGATCCCTTGGGAACCATGACGAAGCTGGCCACGATCAACGAGCGCTCCACCCAGAAAAGGATCCTCTCAATCCACGACACTTTTATCCACTCGATCCACGGCAATTTTAAGGGCTGCATGAGCAACTCCAGCGAGTGCCCCGCCATGCTGTAGAAGAGCTCGCAGAGGTAGAAGAAGGTGGTGATGCCCAGGGCCAGGATCAAGGGGAAGAGCCAATGGCGAGGGGTGAGAAGGCACTGCAACTCTCCCACCTCGGGGCATGGTTGCTCCAACCAAATAGCAACGATGATGGTGTAAACCAGTGCCACGCGCTCCAACCAGAATGCTTTGTCCTCAGAAGCCAGCCTCTGTGCTTCGGTCCAGTACTGGTCTTGCATGGGAGTGCAGTGGAAGACACAGTGAGTCTCTGCGTGTTGCATTGTGAACAAAACAAGAAGGGTACTAGTACTACTCTAGCTAGATGCTAGCCTTTGCTATGGTTTGATTGGTTTGTGCATATATAGTTTGGTTTTCCAATTAATGGGGGTAGTTTGAGTTCTAGCGGAACCCTGGTTTCTCTGTTAATCACATTCTTATCTTGTATGTGATTCGTTCTAACTCGCAAGAATCAGTCTTCACTTCTTTGAAACTAAACGATCTTTTCGAGATTTGGTGATAAAGTGAAAATCTTTTTTTGGCTTTGGTGATAAAGTGATATGGATCAAACATTTCCGCAAATATGTCATTCTAACTTCTTTTTTTGTATAAATATTTCTCAAAAAGTATTCATTTTTTATTTCACCTTTTTACTTTACTTTGAAATTTCTCAAGCTTTTTTCTTCATTTTGTGTGTTTTCAATTTTTATTTTATTTATTTTACTTAATTTTCTTTTCTTTTTTTTTGACATGTAATTTTCTTTTCTTTATTAAGGGATGAATTAAATGTATAAACACATTGTACCAAAAAAAAAAAATGCATCAACACATAAATGATCACACACAGGTGAGGAACAGCTTCCTTGGTTGCCTAGGTTTTGTTTTCGTTTTAGTAAAATACAAATTTAATTCCTTCAAATTTTTTATTTTGTCTATAATCTTTTTATTCTAGTTTGGCCTCTTATCATACAACTAGGGGATGTTTGCCAAAATAAAAAAAAAATAAGATAACTAGGAATAATGGAGTTATTTTTAAAATTTTAAGTGTTTGGTAAAAATTAATGTAAAGTTGATTTTATTATGTTTGACTTTTATTGATGGCTCTATTTTCTCCTATGTAGTTGTTTTCTTTTATGCATCATCTCTGTGCTTTGTCATAATATTTAAATTAAACGTCATGTTTTGTTTTACTCTCCTATTTAAATTTTAAATTTGTTTATAATTCAAATTTGATATTATAATTAATTTAAGATAAATTTTAATCAAATTAAGAATAAATTAATTAAATTATTTACAAAATGACATGAATTTATATAACCAATTTATCTTAAAGATTGTCACATGGATATTGTATGGTGTTGGTGGGCTTTAGTCTCTACTAATGTATTATAATTCGATTTGATCAGGCAAAATCTGTTGATTGAACTCTATATTGATCTAAGTTAAACGTTAAAATCATTCCTTGAATCGCCTAAAATTGAAGAACTAAATCTATCGATTTTGAAAAATATAATCTATACGATGTGAGGTTTTGAGAAAATAGAGACAAGAGACAGAATATAGAAGAGGTAAGATGTAAAACTAAAAGCAACTAACTAATATTTTCATAATAAAATAATTTTCAGCTTTCAACTAACTTCAACTTGGTGTAGAGTCCAACAAACCTTAGTTACGAAAGCAAATTTAACCAAGAAATTAGCTTGAAAGTACAGTTCACTATAATCAAGTTATGCACTTTTTTAATATTATTACTAGATAATTGGACCGAAAAAATATGAGTTAAAGTTAAGATTTTCACTAAATCTGTATTCATATGGGTCATGTTCATTTAACAATCAATTGTAGAATTTATATCTTGACCTTTACCAAAAGCCAGAAATTTAGTGAAATGACCCTTTTTCTTTATCTTCATCCTTTAGCGATCTGTTTAAAATATTAATTAAATATTATCTTCATTATTTTAAGCCTGAAAAAGATATTAGTATCTGCGCACATTATATAAGTTGTGAATCTGGATGCCAACTTCAATTCAGACGATAATTAAGAACCTTTGAGAACTATATCCAAAATAGGGCTACATCAATTAAAACGAGTTTGCTACTAATTAGTATGCATGGCAATGGTTCTAGTCTTTACGGCACACAGCAGCAAAATACCCATTTTCTTCACCTCTATTTGCTACTTATCCTCATCCTCATCTTCTCTCCTCTTCATACACTGTAAGTGCAGGGAAAGATATAAAGCCCTGCAATAAGCAATGTGAGATAGCGGCCATAAGCAAAGATGGGACTGCACGCAACAACAAACTACAGACATTTACCACCACGGCTATTGCGCAGATTTGAGGCTCAATGTAGGGCGCATACGCAGTGTTCTGCCAACTCTGATCCCCTCAAGTTCTAGGTTGCAAATTGGTAAAATGTTTCTATTTTCTTCTTTGTCTTTTTTTCTTCTTTTTATCTCTTCTGTTTTCCATATCCGTGATGAAGTATTAAGTACAAAAACAATATTAAACAATAACAGGGTGTTTAGTTTATTTTTGTTTTCATTTTCAATTCACCTATTTTCATTTATATAATATATAAAGAGAAAATCCGTCTAAAAAACACTTGAAAGTATAACTTAAATGATAACAAATATACGCTTTTTCTAAAATATGTAACAATTGAGTGTAGAAAAAATTTAATTTCAATTAATTATAAAATAATTAATATGATTACAACTAATTTTAAAAATAAAATTTATCTCCTTTCAATCAATGACAATAATTTAAATTATTAGTTTTATGAAAAGAGAAAGTATTAAATTTAAAAATGTTCTCTCTTCAAGTTATCTTCTCATCTGTTATATGTTATTTTCAAGATATCTATAATATTTTGTTTGTTAAATTTTCTTACCAAATCATCTTCTCATATCTACTCTACATTAGCTTAGCTTATCACTTTGACAAAAAAAACTAAATAATAACCTGAATGATTTTTAAAATATATATAATTTTTTATTTTTAATGAATAAATATGATAGTATTTTAGAGAAAGATCCTTCAAAATAGATCATAAAAGGCGAGAATGCATAGTATTATGAAATAATATTTAGATTTTTTTTGGAAAGATTAGTTTTATAAAAAGGAAAAAGTATCAAATTTGAAAACATCCTCTCTCTTAATTATCTTATGATCTATTATCTTTATCATATCCATCTTATCATATGTAAGTAACCTTCAAGATATCATCAAGATTTTTTTAAAAATTTTCTTATCAAATCATTTTCTCATATCCACACTCTCCATTAGCTTAGATTATCACATAATGTGAAAAAAAATCCAAATATTATCCTAAACATTTTTAATATCTAAATTATTATTTTTTCATTATTTGTGGACTTTCTCACTGCATAACGTTCTTTTTTTCTATAATGACCATCACCATTGCTTCAAGTTGAGAGTTCTTCAAAGGTTTTTTTTTTATATTTAAATTTCCATTTTTTTCTTTACATGTAAATCTTTCACATGAATTTCAATATTTTATATGGCAAATGAATTTCACCAATTCCATGATTTGATTCTTGTGATAAAAGAATAGAAGTTTAAAGTTAGGATAATATGTTTATGGGATCGATCAAAGCAACTACGGAGATGCAACAAATTAAAAGAAATGATTTTGCTGGATGAAAAAGTAATAATTATACAAAAATTGTTATTTTGTTATTTATAAGAGGGACATATATATAAGTTAACATTCTTTGATGTGGTTGTTGATGATAAAAAATATAAGCCTACTTGCCATCAATATAAGCTGAATTTTCATGTCAAGAGCACTATTTCTATTGAATTTAATATATAGTATTTTTTTATATTAAATTAATTGTATTTTAATAATATTTGCAAATTGTGATTGGTTGGATTACCGAGATGAAACCAAAGCAAGAATTCTTTGTAAATGGAAAACACATTGATAGTGATGCCAAAATAAGTGTTGGCAACATTGTCATTACCTCAAAAAGTATTATGATAATTACTTCAAATTATTTTTTTTTTGATAATGACATTAGATTTTTTGATATATTATTTTTTAATATTTTTTATCTTATTTATTATATAACTTATTATATTATTCCGTGCACCGCACGGGTGCTATCCTAGTTAATAATTATAAAACTATTACTTTTGTTTTCATTTAGTTTCGTATTTTTAAAATTTTGTCAAGGAAATTATGAAAACAGGAAATATTTACTTTTATCATTTTTTTCACAAAATTTTGAAGTTACACGAAATATAATGAAAATAATATAATATTTTTATAATTACTAATAAAAATAGATGATTTGAAAATAAAAAAGGAAAAACAAACAAACACTCCCTAATTAATCTTAATCACTTTAAAAAGCATGTATATTAATATGTAGATTACAATAAATAATTTAATGAATGATGGGTGATACAAAGAAATTCGTTATGTTAATGCGTATCTTGTGCAGAAGTTGTGTTTTGTGTCTTTCTTTTCCCAATAATAATACCATCATATTGTAACAAAAAATAAAGAATTTTTTATGTACCATAAAGATATTACACGATGGATAATACACGATGTGATGAAGTATTAAGTACAAAAACGATATTAAACAATAACAGGGAGTTTATTTATTTTTGTTTTCATTTTAATTAACATATTTTCATTTATATAATATATAAAGAGAGAATTTATCTAGAAAATACTGAAAGTATAACTTAAATGATAATAAATGCATGCTTTTTCTAAAATATGTAACAATTGAGTGTAGAAAACATTTAATTTTAATTAATTATAAAATAATTAATATGATTAAAACTAATTATAAAAATAAAATTTATGGTCTCCTTTTAATCAATAAAAATAATTTAAATTATTAGTTTTATAAAAAGGGAAAAGTATTATATTTGAAAATGTTCTCTCTTCGAGTTATCTTCTCATCTCTTATCATAATATCTACATTATCATATGTTATCTTTAATATATCTTTAATATTTTATTTGTTAAATGTCCTTACTAAATCATATTCTTATATTCACTCTCTATTAGTTTAGCTTATCACATAACTTGAAAAAAAAAAATCAAATAATAACCTGAACAATTTTTAAAATATATATAATCCTTCAATACAAGATTTTTTTTTTTAAATGAATGATTAAGGAAAGTAGAATAGATCATAAAAGGGAAGCATGCATAGTACTTTGAAATAATATTTAAATTTTTTTTTTGGAGAGATTAGTTTTATGAAAAGGAGAAAGTGTTAAATTTGAAAACATCATCTCTCTTAATTATATGATGGGCTGTTATCTTTATCATATCTACCTTATCATATGTATATTACTTTCAAGATATCTTCAATATTTTAAAAAAAATTTCCTTATCAAATCATTTTCTCATATCCACACTCTTTATTAGCTTAGCTTATTACATAATTTGAAAAAGATTCAAATACTATCATAAACATTTTTAATATCTAAATTATTATTTTTTTCTTTTATATGTAGACTCTCTCACTATGTAACCTTCTTTTTTCTATAATGACCATCACCGTTGCGTCAAGTTGGGAGTTCTTCTTGTATTCAATGAGTTTATTTAAAGGTATTTTTTTATATTTAAATTCCCATTTTTTCTTTATATGTAAATCTTTCACATGAATTTTAATGTTTTACATGGCAAATAAATTTCACCAATTTAGTGATTTGATTCTTGTGACGAAAGAATGGAAGTTTAAAGTTAGTATAATATGTTTATGAGATCAAAACAACTACGGAAATGCAAATATATATATATATATATATATAAGTTACAAGGGGGATGTATATATAAGTTAACATTCTTCGATGTGGTTGTTAATGATAAAAAATATAAACATATTTGAAAAGCACTGTCATTGAATTAAAGGAAACAACTATTTTTATGTATGATTTTAGTTTTCTTCCTTTTGATGAGATTAACTCATACTAAAAATGATTTATTTTTAGTCGGCATGCAACTTTTCTAAAAAACTATTTCTATTGAATTTAGTATATAGAATTTTTGATATTGAATTGATTGTGTTTTAATAATATTTATAAAATGTGACTGGTTGGCTTACCCAGACTAAACCAAAGCAAAAATTCTTGGTAAATAGAAAACATATTGATAGTCATGCTAAAACAAGTGTTAGAAATATTGTCACTACGTCAAAATATGTTATGTTAATTACTTCAAATTACTTTTTTTTGGTAATGATATTAGATTTTTTTATATATTATTTTTTAACATTATTTATTTTATTTATTATATAACTTATTTTATTATTCCAGGCATTGCATGAGTGTTAACTTTTGTTTTCATTCAGTATCGTGTTTTTAAAATTTTGTCAAGAAAATGATAAAAATAGAAAATACTTATTTTTATTATTTTATTCACAAAATTTTAAAATTAAAAATAATGTGACATTTTTATAATTATTAATAAAAATAGATGATTTGAAAGTTAAAATAGAAAAGCAAACAAACACCCCCTAATTAATCTTAACCACTTTAAAAAGCATGTATATTAATTTGTAGATTACAATAATAAATAATTTAATGAATGATGGGTGATACTAAGAAATTCATTATGTTAATGCGTATCTTGTGCAGAAGTTGTGTTTTGTGTCTTTCTTTTTCCAATAATGATACCATCATATTATAAAAAAAAATTTGTACCATAAAAATATTTTTGGATCAGGAAAACTAATTTAAAATAATATAAAGTAAATTAGTTACATAAAACTATATACAAAATGATCTTGTTCAAAAGTTTAGTTCAAATTCAAAACAAATTTTAATTTATTTTCATCTTACAAAATAAAAATAATATAATTAAATAAAATATAAATATAAAATAATTTTAGTTATATTAGATTAAATTCTTAGAGATAAAAGGATTTTTTTTTTTTGACATGAAAGAAAGTTTCATTACCAGGGACAGCAAAGGTCCAGAGAGGTTAGAATACAGATATGTTCTCGGGCTTTCTCTATCCACACAGAATTTTGATAGCTTGAAACCATCTTGGCTAACTCATGTGCAATTCAGAGATAAAAGGATATGGAGAGGGGAGAGAGTGAAAAAAAATAAATCAGAATAAAACTAATTTTGAGTTAAATTTTTTAAAAATTAATTTTTTTTTCAAATTTTAATTAAATAAGAACTAAATTTTAAAATTTTAGTAATAACTAAATACTTTATATTTAAAAACCAACCCTATAATATCTATAAATCTGATTTTTTAAAGAGGTCGTATAAGACCAAAACGAGGTCGTATAAAAGCTAGCAACGAGCAAAGAGGCGAAATCCGCTGTTGCGCAGTTACGCAGTACCCAACAGTGAGGTCCCTGCGGGAAGTGAAAGGAAGGAGCCCAACAATGGCGACGGAGCTGGAGGAACTTCTGGGCTTTCTATCATCTCCATCACCACAGGTAAAGTCTCTTCCTTTCCCCCTTTTTGTTTGTTCCCGAAAAATCCTGGGAAACTGTATTGGAAAATCTAAAGCTTCGATGAAGAATTTAACGGTATGGGATTGAGATTGAGATGGCCCATCCAACATATTTCTGATTCTTTCTTCATATTCATTCAGTCTCCACAAAACCATGCACTCTATAAAACTATAGACGTAGTTCTGTCTTTCTGGGCATGCAGATTTAGCTCTGTCGTCTCTCTCTTTCTCTCTGTTGAATTATTATACTTCAGTATCACTTTTTATGTGGAACAATCAGACTTAAACATTAGGTTTTTTTTTGGTAATGTTTTCATTTTATCTGTATTGGGGATATTGGATTTGGTCTCATATTTTTGGAGTGGGTTTTGTCTTGTTTCTGCTCATTCATATATTGTATTGAATGATTCATAAACTGGGGTCTTACAATTGAAGAATTGATGTGTGTGTGTGTGTTGTGGGATGGCACTCTTTTATGATATAAAGTTTCTGATAGTGAAGCATATTGTTTCTGTTATAGATCACAAAGGCAGCTGTTGATATTGTTCGTGGATTAACTGGCTCTGATGATGGCTTGCAGTCCCTGGCCAATTATGCAAAGATTGTGTTGCCGTCATTATCTCGACTCTTAACTGGTCCCAAGGTGCTTTGGAAATCCACCTTTTTATTTGAAGAGAGAACTGATTTTACGTATATTGTTTTTCATTTTGTCTTGGGTGTTTTCAAATGCAAAAGAATGAATTACTCAATCAGTTGCTTTATTTTCAAAGAAGTTTGAGTAATGCTTATAAAGAAGCGTGTTTAATTTTGGTGTTTAAGAGCATCCATTCCGTGCTTACTGAAGGAATACACACATACACACACACACACACACACACAAAAGTAAATTTTTGTAGAGATATAAATGTTATTATTTGTGTGCCTTGTCACAATTTGGGATATATCATTTTCTTATTGCACAGTTAAATGAGTTTATGTGCCATTACAGGAGGTTTCAGAACCTGCAGCCGAAGCCCTTGTAAATCTTTCGCAAAATTCAAATATAGCGACGGCGATGGTTCGAATGGGAATGATTAAAACTGCAATGGATGTTTTATACAAGCCAGAGTCTAGCATTACACGTTTACTTGTCATGCTTTTGGTGAACCTCACTCAACTGGATGCTGGTACTGCTTCCTTGCTCCAGGTGTGTTTTCTTATGTTGTACCATGATCATTAGGATTTTCATAATGTTAAAATAATCTGGACGATTTTTAAATTTTTACTTGTCATCCTTGCGCATGGCTGACATCCAATTAAATTGGAATTTGGAACAATATTATTTTATTAAAAATGTCAAACAAGCACTCACAGTTATTAATGGCGCGCGCGCGCCGCACCAGCTTGGGCAACAAAATCGCTGTTGCTTGGCGATGTTCATGCGCGCCCCATGGCGCTGTTGTGCGCGCTGCACCAGCTTCGGCAACAAAATCGCTGTTGCCTGGCAATGTTCATGTTGCGCGCACCACAGCGTGCAACGTGCGCTATTTCCCGTTGCTTATGGCACGCGCAGCACGCGCAATATGTAAAACGCATTAAGTTTTCAGGCTGGGTGGCTTGAAACACAAGGCCAGCCTCTGTTTCGCACCTCCCAAACCTGATCCCTGCATTTTCTTTCTCTTTCTCTGCCGGCAGCTCCTTCTTCTCCTCATTTTCGGCATTTTCTCCTCTGTTTTGGCCAAAACCAGCAAGCCAGCCCCCGATCCATGCCCCAGCTCTCTGTTTCGGCGGCAACGCAGGCCCTAGCTCTCTGTTCTGCACCAACCCAGGTCATTCTTCTCTCTCTTTTGTTTCGGTACACCCAACCAGCAACACAGCCCCCTGTTTTGTGTTCTATAGGTTCCTAAATGAGTTATTGTAAGTCTAGGAGTGCAGACCCAACTTGGAAGTATTGTGTTTGTCCAAATCCTAGTGATAGGAATCAAGTGATTTGTAATTTCTGCCAGAAAGTAATGCCTGGTTGTATATTATTAGATTTATGTTTACATTAAATATATTAAGTATATTTAATATAATGTTGGCTGCACTTCAATGTTGCCCTGCACATCGCAATGCGCAATGTGCAACGTGCAACAGCGCCATGAGCCCTTGTCGCAGCAGTGCGCTGCGTGCCATAAATAACTATGCAAGCACTAATGTTATAATACATGTAAATATATAATAATCATGGTACAAGCCATAAAAAATGTTATAAAACATTATGGAAATTTACAAATTTAAAGTATTTAGATATGATGCCTATTTATTATGCTGGAAAAAAGCATTTTTCATTTTCCTCTTGCTCATTATATGGACTTGTTTTCTCCCCTGGTTGTCAGACTGAAGATGACAAGGTGCATGGATTATATGTTATGAAGCTTGTGAGATCATTTTGTAGAAGCACCCATGAAAGCCATGGTGCGTCCTTCTGAACTCAGCATGAATTCGAACTTCTGTATAAGTATATTTAATTCTTTTGCCCACCCACATTGTTTGAATTTTACATTGTTGTTAATAGCTTTGTTTTTCGTGTGTTTCCTGAGCTGGTAATCCACATGTTCTAATTACAAAATGGTTTCCATATCATTACTTAATCCAAAGACTAGATCCCACAATTGCATTAGAATTTTTTTCTGCCCTCATGTATCTGTAGACTACTGATTTCAGCCAATTGGATCTCTTGTAATGTCATTGAACTCTGAACAGCTGAAACAATACGGGTTCTATAGGCTGAGGCACCTATATTGGAGAGTTTGGAATCAAAGTTAAGGTTTCTTTTGAAACAAATAGAAAATGAATAAAGGGAAACGTAAGCCTTTGCTGTTCAACAGTTTGAGAATACTTGAAAACTTGGTTTTTTTATTTTGGAAAATTTTTCTGTTCCTTTTAGATGGCTGTTATGATTATTAATAGTTGTCCACTAATCTTCATGCTGGTTCAGTGATTATTTTCCGTAACGTTTACCAGATGATCCTTTTGAACATGTTGGTTCAATACTTATTAACATCTCAAAGCAGCAGGCAGGGAGGGAGCTTCTGCTTGACCCAAAACGAGGTCTCTTAAAGCAAATAATCAGACAGTTTGATTCAAACAGTTCATTGAGAAAGAAAGGGGTATGCGCAATAACTGCACCCTAAATGCTTTCTGTTTCCCAGCCTTAGGCATGTTAGAATAGTTTATTTTTAATTATAGAGTGGGTAATGAGATGTATGTTATATTCAATTTAATCTGATTTTGCAACTACTTTTGAAAGAAGTGGTCAACAGATAATGAAGTTGCAGAATCAGATTTCTTTACTGATGGCTGATGCTCAGTTAGGCAAGGGCATTCAGGCTCATGGACTGATGCTGTTTTTGAACATGGTATATAAGTAATAAAAGTTGTGGCCCTAAAGCAGTATTCTTTATTCTGATTGAATGACGTGAAAGTAATCCTTTTCTTGTTTGGCTTCTGTTAAATTTCCACTTAATGGATTTTTTTTTTTTTTACGTTAATTATGGTTTCTGTGTTGTTTCTTGTGAGTCACTTTCAGTTATTAAAGGCTAAGCCAACATAGGCAGTACTTTTCTAGTAAGTTTTTATAGCGGGTAACTTAGCTCAGCTAGGAGTTGGTGTGATGTTTGATTACTTGCAGGTCTCTGGAACTATTCGCAACTGTTGTTTTGAAGCTGAGAATCAGCTACAAAATTTGCTTTTGGTATCAGAGTTTCTCTGGCCAGCATTACTTCTTCCAGTAGCTGGCAACAAGGTTTCATGCTCTACCTTTTCTGACCTCAAAGCATTGATTTTCTGCTTATGGAGGAATAAAATTCCTTTCACACCCAAAAGATTTTAACTACTCGAAAACTGAAGCTAACTCATTTCCTATTTCAAAATAGCAATAACTTATAGTTTGCTTATGTCTATCTGCACATCATGGGTGACTTATTTAGTGTCTCGTATTCCCATTTGAGACCTTGTAATTTGTTTTGAGTTCAAAATTCTCATTGTTAAAGGCATACATTTCATCAATTTATTAAAATAAAAAGTTATTTATTTTGTTTATTGCTTGGAACTTACAGCAGTCAGATCTTGTGACATCCTTTTTACTTTTATGCTAATATACTTTGATGACTTGTTTGAAATAAAGGAAAAAAAAAAAAAAAGAAACGGAACCATTTTAACACAATCTTGCCATAATAGAATGTGAATGTTCCTGAATAACAATCAGTTTCAAGTGTCTTGGTGTATGTCTTCATTGCTATGTCCTCTTCCCTGCCCCCCTATTTTTCGGGCATTTAGTCATCCACCTTTCGGAATGCAATCTTTAGTATTTATCTTTGTTTCATGTTTCATCTCTCTTGCATTGATAAAGTTAAATTTTTTGCAGATTTACAGTGAGCAAGACAGATCAAAAATGCCACCGGAACTTGGGACTGCACTCTTGATTGAGCGCGAACTAGTTAATGATCCGGAAATTCGTATTCAAGCTTTGGAAGCCATATACTTGATCTCATTGCAGGTAAATTTGAAAATTTTGTTCCCCTTCTTTTTTTTTTTTTCCTTAGAATGGTTTTTGTTTCCTTTTCTTTGTTACATATTAGATTTGGAGACCAAATGTGTTTCCAAATTTATGCAAGTACACATTATCAACATTGAACACAGTAAAACTCAGTGTCTCTAGGAAAGTGAGAAGAAAAATTACATTTTTGTCTTTTGGTATATTAAGTGGAACATCTGTCATGTGCTTAGCATGCTGTCAAACCTACTTCATATATAAGTCTACTATAAGAACTTTTCTGTCTTCCTTTATCTTGGTTTGGGATGGGTGAGGATTACTTTTTCCTTAGCTAGAGAAATCTAAACTATGGTCTGGCTTGATTAAATAGCCGCACTTAGTTAATGCGATGATTTAATTATGTCCAAAGATTTTGATTTAATTGGTAGCAATTTAAATATGCCCACTGTACATTGTTATTGCATTAGAGTTTGGATTAGGAGAGCAAGATTTAGCAAGTTCACACTCATGTAGATCTTAATTTTGGCTTAGTTAACATGCATGTTACATGTTTTTACTAATGTAATTTTATGGATAAACTGATTTTAATATTCTTTCATTTGGAACTTTTATCAATCCTTCGTTTTGTCAATGATAAATACAACTTGATTAAGATGCTTTCTGTAAATTGTGAACTGATGTTACTATGCGATAATATATAGCTTCATTTTATCAATCCTTTATTTATCTGAAGGGTATTTTTTTACCCTTTCAAGTAATAACATGGCTCGGGTTGTCTTATCAATCTGGTCAAGTTTCTGTGTATATTAATGATGGGATATATTTTCTCAATGCAAGCATCACATTTTTGCTGTTATTGTGTTCCAGGAGGCAGGTCGAAGAGCCTTTTGGTCTGTAAATGGACCAAGGATAGTACAAATTGGTTATGAAGATGAGCAAGATCCAAAAGTAATGGAAGCATATGAGCAACTGGGATCCTTGGTAAAAACCAACCCCCTCCCTATCCTAATGTTTTATCAGTGTTGTCTTCTTGAATCTCCACCCCAAATTCCTCTTTTAAATTTATAATGTTAATTATATGCATATTACTGACCATATGTTGGCTGTCTCAATTTTGTTGATCAGTTGATTCACAGCAGCAGTACGGAGGAACCATCTAGTGAGGCCACGAAGTAGTTACTTTATATTTGTTCAATTATCCCCACAATATCTCCGCAAGAATTCTGTAGTAGTTGTGAAGGTCATTCCAAGTCAAAAATTTCCCTTTTGAGGTTAGAATTGCCAGTTTTAGAAGTATGTAAATTATGTGGCTTAGACATTGATCAAAATTGTTATACAAGTTGTAGAATGAGTGAAAGATGCACTCATGCTGAAGCTAAAGTTCAGTTTGCATCTCAAGTTTATGGCTTTGGATGCTGTAAAGTGCAAGTGATAATTATTGATGTAAAATTACAATGTGGAGTTTGTTGGATCTAGATCCTCGGTTTTTGGAGCAACCCCATATTTTTTTGGAATATTGCTCACTAGGTACATCTTTCATTGGCTGGTGAAGGCCGCTGATAATGTCTAGTCTGCCATTGAGGACTAACCGATTATTATCATACTAAAAATAAATTTCCCTTTAGATGCCAAACTTAAGGAAAGTTCTGAACTTTGATGTACAAATTTTGATATGGATACAATGTCTATGGTAGATATGTTTATAATTGCGTGTGGGATTTATGTAACATTTGTTGTAGGGTCCTACACATATTTTGAGTGTTTCTACCATAAATATTGATACATTATGTTGCAGGAAAATTAGTTAGAAGGCCCAAACCATATACTAATATTTTGTTTTAGTGCTAAGCTAGCTAGTTAGTTATTTTGTATTTTTGGCGCTCGTTTTCTATTTTTTGTATTGTGTATTTCAAACTCCTCCTTGTAAAGAGAGTGAGTAGATCACAAAAACACAACGAAATATCAAAATTTCCTTTCCTTCAACTTTCTGAGTTTACGTGATCACTGAAGTGTTTTCTCTTATAACTTTCCCTCATTAATTGCTGTAATTCTCTTGAACTCTTAGCAGTTTCTAGGAATTCTCTTCTTTTTCCATTAAGTCTATCAATTGGTATCAGTAGTCACTTTCCTGCAACCTCAGACCATGGAAGTTTCAACCATAGCCTAAATCCTTGTTGAATTGGATCAAGTTGTGGACATCTTTATGAGCTTAATCAATTGTTTCAGACTCGAGCTTAGGAAATGAGAAACTCTTTTGGTGATTTGTTTGCGAAGATTGCTCCGTGTGAAGCAAATAATGGGTCAGAATCTGACTTCGAATCTAAAGGGGGAAAAGTTCAAGTGCTAGAGTCACAACCATCGACGGGATAAGCAGACATTGTTGCTCCGAGCAAGGACCCCTTCGGAAGTCTTTTGGTTAAAACGCAGTGTCTCCGACTCCCTTGCAGCCGTGACGCACTGACTACCTCGAAACCCAAGCCCAATGGAATGGGGCAACATCCACGGGCACCATCTATGGCCACTTCTCCACCACCGCCACCATTCTTGAGATTGACACTACTCGAGGCTTTCGGATTGCTAAAGGGGTCGTGGGTCATGGTGGTGAGATGGTTGGATGAAGAGGGAGCATCCATTGGGGGTAGTGTGTGGCTTAAACAGTCCTTAAGTTTCTTGAAACATGAGTCAACGGCAAGAGCTAAGAATAACTTTATTTTTTATCCTGGTGGTCTTTTGTTTTGCTCTCCACTCCACAAAAATTTTGGAGCATTGTGCTCTAGTTTCGATGGATTCATATACGAGCATGGTCCTTTTAATTTTGAAGTCGCAAAGACTAAGGGAAGCCTGCCTAGATTGCAAATCAATCCATACAGCTGGTCAAAGGTTTCCAATATCTTATATTTGCATTCTCTTGCTGGTGTGAGTTTTTCATACTCAAAGAATGAATTTGATTACATAACCGGAGACGAAAAGACTGCCTCTGATACCCAAGCCTTTCTTTCCCCTTAAGTGGTTTGAACTATACCTTGAGTTCCTTCCCAACCCATTCATTCAGTGTGGTTCAAGCGTATAACAATATCTTTTGCAAGAGCTTTTATAACAGGATCATATAACCAAGCTTCCATTCTGCATATAAACCATTGCAACACTTCATGGGTGAGTCCTGGTTGCCTTAGTTCTGGATGCCTATCTAACACAATTGAAATTGCTTGAAAAACTGACATGTCATCAGGATGTTCATCCCTCACTTTCCTTATCTATTCCAGAATTATCTTGAAAGTGTCTCCAACTTTCATGACCATATGTTGAGGAACTTGATGACCATCGATATTAAAAAGCATACAACTTTCCAAATCATGGTCATATAAGGCAGAGTTGCCATCTAATATGTCAACCCATCTGAATAGCATATTGTGATACCAATATGGCTTATTATATGCTCTTCAGATGGGTTGACATATAGATGACAACCCTGGAAAGTGAGGGATGAGCATCTTGATGAAATGTCAGTTTTCCAAGCAATTTCAATTATGTTAGATAGGCATCGAGAACTAAGGCAACAAGGACTCACCCATGAAATGTGCTGCAATGGTTTATATGCAGAATGGAAGCTTGGTTATAAGATCCTGTTATAAAAGCTCTTGCAAAAGATATTGATATACGCTTAAACCACAGGGTGACCAAAATATCCTATGGTTACAATAAGGTAATGGTTACAGTAAGGATGGAAGGAACTTTGTTGCTAATGGGAGAATTCACTTCAGTCTTTGAATGATTTATTGGCCTCTGTTAGGGGAATCATCATATCCTATCCTTAGGATTGCTAGAAGTTGACTCTACTATGATTTTAGATCCTTGAGGACAAGGGATTTTTCAAGGGGATGGATAGAAAAATTAGTTAGAAGGCCTAAACTCTACAGCCATAATTTGTTTTAGTGCTAAGTTGGCTAGTTAGTTATTTTGTATTTTTGGCTCTCATTTTCTATTTTTTGTATTTGTGTATTTTCCTCTCCTTATAAGGAGAGTGAGTAGATCACAAAAACATACATGAATGAAATATCAAAATTTCCTTTCCTTCAACTTTCTTTGGGTTTACGTGCTATGCATGCCTTTAGTTATATAACAGTGTAAATATTTATCATATTTTATAAATATTTATGCAAATTTCATGTTGACGTGTGTAAATAATCTTCTGATGTTATTTAATTCCATCAAACTGTTTAAATGGTAAAAATCAATCAAAAGCCTCACAAGTTAATTTTACGATTTGGTTTTAACAAAATTATATATGAAAATAATTGGAAAAGCAGCTTGTTTTCCCGCCAATTCTCATTCTTCGTTTCACCGCATTGCCTCGCTCCTTCGAAATGCAAATCTGGCCATAGCCATATTCTTGGGTTTGGTTTTGAGTACCCACTTTGCTGAAACGTAAAAATGGATCTCTCAGAGATAGCGACGAAGCTTGGATTGTCAGATTGCAAACTCCTCGTCCCAACAGCGGCGGAGCTCCGGCGCCTCTGCGACGTTCACTTCGATTCTAACGTTATCGGAGTTGTAAGCACCAAATTTTTGTGCTTTTTGGATATTCCAGATGGTAACCGTCCCGAATTTCAATTCTCTTCGCAGGGCGAGGTTTGCAAAGCTGTAATCTGCTTGGAAATTGCCGCTACGAGGTGTCTGCGTCGTTGCTTGCTTGAATCTGCTTAATGGGTTGGTTATAATGTTTTGAGTTAATGGGGTGCGGGCTTGGGGTGCTATTTGATCGTTCATGTGCCGTAAGACTGAGTGAAATGTCGGATAAAGCTTATATCAGAGCCTACAATTCGTTGCACAATGGTCTCTGCGTCAAGTGGGTTTTGCTTCTAATCTATCAAGTTTTCTTTTTTCCTTTCATTTTTTCATTTTTACTTGCATTCTGTAAATGGGTATTTGAATGAGTTAAGTGTTTGGTGATGTAGGTTGAAGCTGGATGTCAGAGAATTAGCGATTCAGTTCGGGTGTGTTCGAGTTCGAGATGGTCTGAAGCTGTAAGTTACTAAGTTCCAGTTCACTTTGAGCTTCAGCCATTTCCTGGGATTGTTCTTGGTATCTGCTACGTGTTTTACAAAATGATTCTGACAGTGCACTACTACACTTTCCTTTGTTAGCCGTTCTTATAATAATAATAATATAATAATATAATAATAATAATGCCATATCTGTTTCAATTATGAGCATACATATGTTGCTGAGATGTCTCTTCTTTTCAGTTATGAAGATCGATTCCTGTCATCATTGCCAGCCTCTCGACGTGCAAGTGCTGATTTTACTCGTCCAGTATTTACTGCCGTTGCTTTTTATTTATGTGCTAAGAAACACAAGGTACCTTTGAAGTGATCTCTATCTCCCATACTCTAAGATGGGATATCAGCCATTCATCTGTGGTTTAATTTAACGAGTTGTTACATGCTGTCCTGATTGTTTTGCAGCTCAAAGTAAACAAGCTTAAGCTAATTGAACTCTGTGGTACATCTGAATCTGAATTTTCTAGTGTAAGTGCTGTATGTTGCCTATGATGAATGTCTAATCTCTGATGCTCTTTTTAGTTTCTGTACAATGTTGGTGCTTTCAAATTGATTGTGAATGGCTACTGCAGGTTTCTACTTCTATGAAGGACTTATGCCATGATGTTTTTCGGATTGCTAAGGAAAAGAAATATCCCAGAGAAGTAAAGTCAAATCAAGCTATATCCCATCTGTCTTATAACTCAATCGTGCTATATCAATTGAGCGGCATGTATTGCTTAAAGTAGTTCATTCGGTTTTCTTAATATCTATTTTGCGTTAAGCAGCTTCTTTTCTGCTCCCCTCCCTCTTTGTGCAGATCTGCTTGATGAGTTACCAGAAAAAAAGAAACCTGAGGACAATGGTTCTCTGTCTGATGATGGGCCAGAGGTACTAATGACTAACCTCTCTATCAGTACATGAGTATATTATTTCTCTTATATTTTCATCTTGTTTGTTCCAAGTACAATGAAACATATTCTCACTAGCTCTCTGTCACTTATTTTATAACCGTGTCTTCTGTACCGTAATGATGGCTTTAGTAGTACAAAGTCATAAACTGCCCAAACTTAAGCTAACTCATTAGTTTCTCTTGGTTTTGTTTTAATAGTCTAACCATTGAACTTTCATTTCGTAATATTTAGATGCAAATTCATATTTTTGATACCTTTATAATATTGATTACCAATGCTTCCCCTTTTATAGAGTAGTGACTAGTTCTCTCTAGTTGTTCCCTGAATTGCTGTAGAATAGCATATAGTATACACATAATGTACAGAACACCAACTGGGCTACTCAAGTCAAGAATGATTGATGTGGAGGATGTAGCTATGCTAGTGTCACTCGGATAAAATAAAGCACCAAAAGTTTGGCTTAACTTTCACAATTCACATTATGCTAGCTTTAAATTTTTTTAGATATGAGACTAATCTATTCCTTCAACCTGATTAATGAAAATGTCCCGTCTTTAAGTTTATACTTTGTATTGATGAGCATTTGCATTCAAATTACTCATGGTAGGGTCTCTTTTATCTATCTAGCAAAGGGTCATTATCTACTGGTTTAATTTTTAAATTATAATATCATACGAGATTATAAAGTCAATTATTTTTTTAATTTAAAAATATTTAGGGAGAGGGGATGCTATTTTATTTTAAGGTCAGGACATATCACAAGTCTCAATAAAAATTTATAATGATATTCACATATCGTCTATCAATAAAAGACTCTAACAAAAATAGACTATAAAGTCAACTTAAGTTAGGAATATTGCATAATTATGATTTTAAATGTTGCAGCAGAAAGTGCAATTGAATTCTTTCTGTGTTGATCCAAAATAAATCCCCCCACAATCTAGTCTCTATCTTGTTTAGTAAGTGACGACAGTGAGTCACAATCAAATGCAATACGACCAGTCTCTACCTTTGTATCCCTCTATTGCTCTAACTCTTCTAGATGTTGTCTTGCTGGTTTAGTACTAGAAGAAGTACCCTTGATCAGGGTATACAGAAATTTAATTTAATTTATTTACATGATGATATGACAGTTTTTATGCTTTAAAATTTAGAATTCGAACAAAAATTGACCTACAAACTGCAACATGTTTAGAAAGAAGTTGACAAAGTTCCTTAAAAGTAGGAACTTTGTATATGGGGGGAACCTTTATGATTGATTTGAAATGACGATTTTCTCCTCATTTGTCAGTTATAGACATTTAGGCTTTTAGGCAAGTGGAAAATAGACACCAAATGGGGGAATCATCTTCCTAAAATAGATAGACATTGCATGGAAGTTATAATATGACTTGTCCAATTGCATGAATATTGAAGTTACCACTATTATCTTACTGAAATTTTTTTTACCATTGAATTCAACTAACATTTGTTGTATTTCCAGCTTTCAAGTTATAAAACACGCTAACAAATGGAAAAAACATGATAATGAGAAGTGGAAATCTTCAGTGGTTGCATTCAATAACCAAAACAAGACAGAAGGTATTGAGACACTTGCCTCAACTTTGAGAAGGAATTCCGGAGACCCAGATTTGGAGGCTATGTGAGATGTGAATGCCTCATTTTGTTAGACTTAGAACGACCTTGATGAATGTTGATTTTGGAGGAAGTTCAAAGCAGAATGAAAAGAGATGGATAAAGATGGAATTTCTGTTGATTTATCTTACCAGCATTCTCACTAAGTTTCTGTTGAATTTGTCATTTATGAAATTACCAGAGCGTTATTTTATGGCAAGAACTCTTTATAGACTTGCATTCCTTTTCATTGGTATTTGGCTGCAAATGATGTTAATTATATGTTATACATATATATGAAGATAGTGTTTGTGTATATACATTTTTTTCGTATATATTCTGTACTGACACTTGACATTACGACTTTGCTTTCAATTCATTGTTTGAATTTTACTATTTTGTCTTAAAGGGCAGTTCATCGAAATCATGTCCATTTCCTTTTGTCCATTGATACACTCTTCTGAATTTAAAATTTGTGATGTTCACAAAATAACAAAAAATGCTTCATATCATGTTGATAACTAGAATGAAGGTGGCAAGGCTTAAGGTGCCATTCATTTCAAAACAAAAAACCACTCACAGTTGTTTTAGTTATCAACTTAATAGAACAAATAACAATAAAGACTTGCCACTCCCAATTTAGAACCCAACAAATATCATCTCATAATAATAACTACATAGTTTCACTCAATTTAAATTTTGGTCTTTATAATTTTTTTTAGATATCGGTTCTTATATTTTCATTTATTTGAATTTTAATTTATGAGGGACTAATATTTTAATAATTAAAAGCTATAAAGACTTATTCTCTTAATGAATAAAAATTATAAATATTAAAATCTAAATAAGTTAAGTGAGTGAAATTATAAAGATTGATATACAAAAAATTATAAGGACTAAAATTTAAATTGATTAACACTATAGAGACTAATCATAATGCCCCATATTTGTGAAACTTGATTAAGTTATTATCAACCAACGTTAAAAATGCAAGCAAACCTAGAATCACATACCAACGCTGCATCAACCATTTTTCTTTTTCTTTTCGGCTATAAACGTGTCAATATTAATTACGTAAGTTTTAGAATTAGGGAACCTAATTGGCTAACAATGTAGCTATATAAGCTTTGGGTTATTTTGGTTAAAAATATTTAGAGTAAACAACTATTTTAGTATCCTGAAGATATATGCGATATCAATTTAGTCATTTAAAGAAAGTTGATATTAATTTAATTCCTAAATGATTGAAAATAACATTAATTTAGTCATCCAAAGAAAGTTGACATCAATTTAGTCGCTCAATCATAAAAAGTTATATTAATTTAGTTACTCAATCATTGAAAGTTACATCAATTTGATTCTTCAATCAAAAGCTTTATTAATGATGTTCTCATACGTCAAAACATAAGAATTATTTTTATGTCACTTTCTATTATTGAGAGATTAAATTGATGTTAACTTTTTTGAATAGGCTAAATTAATATCACATGTATTCTTAGACACTAAATGGGTGTTTACTAAAATATTTATTAACTCAAACCCAATCCAAACTAACATTTCAGCCTAATCCAATCTATTCATAATATATAAAGTCTGAGCCAGAAGCTGTGATACTAAACATGTCAGCTTTTCAAAATTCTACTGTTAAGCCATATCAGCAATTTTATAGCATTCTCAACTTCTCAGTGAGGGACTTTTCAGTTCTCTTTCTGAAACTCTATTCTCTAGCCACATCAGCAAATTCTTAAGATTCTTACCTTATCATCAGTGTCTTCTCGGTTCTCTTTATCAACTTTCATTTTCAGCTTCTATTGCTTAAATGTTGTCACCTATCTTAACTCTTCATTGAGTAACCATTGTCCGTTTCACTCAACCAGCGTTATACGTTACTTACACTCATAAATATTACTTTGTTTTTGGTGATTCCATTGTAAATTCTGTACTGCGAGTATTTGAGGTTTAACATCTTTCATCTTTTGTTCGCAGAATCAAGGCAAACTGAGTTTCGCATCCTTTGTCTTCTTTTGTTTGCAGAATCAAGGAAAACTGAGTTTCTGCACAAAAATCCAGATTGAAGCAAAATGAATATGTGGCGGATTTCGAGAGGAAAACAAAATTTTACCAGGTGACTGTTCTTAATCCTTGAAACAAGAAAATTAATGATTTAGCCTCGTGTCGTACATGTAGACTAAAAGTTTAATTCCAATACTTGTATCAGAATATTTGCAATCTGAATGCTGCCATAAAAAGTGTCATATAGGTTAATTAATCTGCATATACATCCATGTTTTGCATTCATATTATTGTCGTCAAATGAGAGACGGTAGGGAACTCATTTTCTTTGCAACAAAGAAACCACTTTTGGATATTAACATATCCTTTACTTGGTAGATCCTTGAAGCACCGCCTTGGACGTTTCATTGTCCAAATCTGAAACCATATTCATTTTATTTTTTATAAACAAAGGCATGGTTCTTCACTCAGTATTGGCTTCTTTCCATCACTCTCACTAATAATCTTACTCCAAGAAAGAAAGTGTAGGAATTAATCTAATGGGAATTTAGGTCTCTATCCCATCCGTTTGGAAGATTGTTCTATCCTCAACTATGAAAGAGAGCAAATGTGTGTGGAAGAAATAATTCTAAAAGAGATCAAGGGGGACAGAGTGTGACCCATAAGCAATTCTTGCAAGACTAAGTAAGCCTCCTTTGCCAGAGAATTTGGCTTAGCTCTCTTCTTTTTTTTTTTTTTTTTATCCTGTGTGTTATTCTTACAAAAATATACCTTGGTTTGTATGATTTTTTCAACTCTTGCCTATTATCACACACATATCCATGCTCACAGGGGAATGCTCACTATGTTTACGTGAATGTCTCTGATGGTTCTTCAGACGCTCACCTACCTGCCCTTGCTGTTATTTTTCATAGGTTGAGTCACCATCATAATTTCTCTGCCATGCCCCAAGCTCGGCATTTTCAGTTGGGGCAGAGCAAGGAATTACCACTTCTTTGATGGCAAAAAAAAAAGAAAAAGATAGACAAGCCGGAGTTATTGTCAATGCTAGTGACAATAAGCCTGAGAAGAAAGTGTAGAGTGTGAATTTCAACCGGACACCTGCAAAGGGTGCTACTGCTTAGGAACATGGTATGCATATTTTGACTGCCTGTTGCATTTACATGTTAAGTGCTTGAAAGTGGTGTCAATAGATGCTGCTTGTAGATTTATTTCTACTGATTTCATTTGAGTACTTGTGCTTCTTAATAATGTTAAAAATTTCCTGAATCTTATGAATGACGGGGTCATATTTTATCCAACATGCATGGATATCAGCTTATTCTATATAGCTATTGTTAGTAAGTGTTGTGTGCATTGTCGTGAAGGATGGCTTAAAGTATTTCAATTAACCAGTTTTGTCCTAACTTCAATTAAAAACTTCACAAATTGTTTGTCATCATGTTATATTTTTATATTCTGCATACTGTGGAATTTCAATTCAAAATTGGCACCAGCTAAGGCCATCGCTTAAGGGGCTCGAAAATTCAGTACTCATACTCTGACAAACAAGAATATTGTAATCTTCAAGTGTTTTCTTTGTATTCAGATTATTTCAATCTTGGAAATGAAAGCCTATGATCATAAACTATCTTAGAAGTTTAAATAAACTAAAACTATGTTTGGTGCTCGATGTAGGATTAATGTCTCAAGGGTGGAACGGGAAGTATGTGAAAGTGACCAAAACAATTATTTTGTTCTATTGGTGGGAAGCCTTATAACCTTCTGACTGTTACTTATTGTTGCAAAGAACGAATTGCCTTCATGGTATTAACATAAAACTTGGGTCCCATGAGAGTGAAGTGAAGCTATGGAGACATCTTCCTTCTATGCCTAGGACCAAATCCCAAGAGGCAGATCACCATATATTGGAGCCCATTGCCAAGGCAACTGAAATTCTAGAAATTGAGGAAGCTCTTTTATTGGAGGTTTCATATGCATTGATACACAAACTCTTAAACAGTGTGTGCTAAGATAAGGTGTAATATGATCCATAAATAATAGTATTATTTATAATCATCTCATATAATGATTTTCCATGTATAGAACATACACATATGCATAGGCTTCATCAAAGAGATACCAGTCTCCAAAAATCATATATGAGATACATGTCTAGATCGATGATACAAAAATACTAAATAAAAATCTTTACTAAAGTTGGAAAGATTAGACCTATTACACTTGTACTAGAAAATATAAAACTTAATTTAAAATATAAATTCAAATAAGCTTGATTTGAGTGTTTCAGGTCAACTTAATGAATCTTCACAGTAAAATAATGGAGATCAATCACATCAGTACCCATGTTATATCTCCAGAAACAATATACTGTTTCAGCATATTATTTATGTCATCCCTTAATTTATATTTTTTTTTCTGTTCCTTCTTTTTCTTACTTACATTGTCTTATTTGCTACAGTTGAAATGTTGCAATCTCTATTGAACACGAACAAATCAACTGTAACAATTTCCTTGTCGTTAAACTACCCCTCCTCGGTTGTTAATCTCATAAATAAGAATCACCAATCATGTAAGGTATCATTGAAGAACAGGGAGCCAATACTGAAATGTTTATTGTCAATATATGATCAATAAAAGTTCTTTATAAAGAGATTTAACATGTCAAACATTTAAGAAGAGAGTAAATTACTTTCCTCTATCTGTGTTTACTATGCAAAACCACCCTTCTATTAAAAGCAACTCTCAAAAAGTTCTTACATGACACTTTTTTATAGAACTAAAAATTAATGGTGTTATTGTATAATAGTCTTTGCACACTCTCAAAAAATTTACATCTAGTTCAAATAAAAACCAAACCAGTCCATGATTTAAAGACCTAAGGTAATACATAGGCTTTTTACGGTAGAGGTGTATCGATAGGTCAATATAATATTTGTTAAATAGTTACAAAAAATGATATTTTGATATAAATTCTTGTAACTTTTGTTAAAAGTACATAATTTTGACTGTTAATTACTTGCAAATGTAAAAATGTATAACTTATATATATAAAAATTGTAAGTTTATTTCTTTTAGAAAAAAGGTGAAATTACAAGAACTTCTCGCAAAACATTAACGGTTTGTAACTCATCTACTCATATATTATATTTCTAATGATATCTCATGATAAGCCTTAATTATTTATTGTATTTGTGGTTATAATTGCATACACCTTTTGCCTGGGCTTGTAAATATAAAACAATATTTAAATAAAAAATATTTTATTTGTAGTGTTAAACTTAAATGATTGGCATAGGTGAAGGAAGGAGGGCTGGTGGGGGCTACGGGCCTAACCCTCAAAGGTTCTTTTTAAAATTTTAAGATTTTTTAAAATGTTTATGTAATTTTATATTTGATACCTTAAAAAAAAAGTAAAATTAACTCTTGTCCAGTGAGATGAAATTTGTGACTGTGACTTTGATGATTGGAATATTTTATATTTAAATATAGATGGAAGAAACCTAAAGCAAGCACTAGCACATTGACTCAAAGCTAGGTCTCTAAATATGATAAATAATACGAGGGTAAGACTTAAAAAGTTAGGGTGGCTACCCAGCTTAATATTTGAATATTGTATATCTATGGACATGAATTGCTCTAGATCAAAGCGGTAATAGCTTATTTGGCTTTCCACTAGACAAACTTTATTCTTAAAATATAAAAAATATAAATACACAATTAAAAATTTAAATATCGATCAAATTTTAAGGACACCTTTCCAATTTCACTGGGCTTTGAAGAAGATGGCACTGGTTGAGTAACGGCACCCCATGTGACACCCAAGACGGCACTGTTTTTATCTACTCACTTAAATATTTTATCAGAAAGAGGTTTAGGTGAAAGACGGATTGGTAAAAACTCATGTCTTGAAGGCACCATACTTGGGATCGAATCTCATTTTTCCAAACCTGCCATCAAAATAATAATAATAATAATAATAAAAATATAAAGACCTTTTAAACTTTAGATCATTTATAAATAAATTTTAAAATTTTAAAATTATCATAATTAGTATTTAAATTATAATAATTATATAATTTAATTTTTTTATTATTTTTCATTCATTTTAAATTTTTTTATTTAATTTAAGATAAATAAAAAGTAAATAAAAAAATTAATTTATATAATTGTTATAATTTAAATATTAATTAAAATAATTTTAAAATTCAGATATTTATTTATAAATAATTTAAAATTTAAGAAATCTGTACGATATGTTTCCAAAAACATATATACCAAAACACCTAAAATAAACATTTGAAAAGTAAGAATAATGGGAAGTTCCTTCTGGTTGCATAGCATTTGTTGGCTGTCAATTCTCTGCTTTTTCGTTGGCCATGGTAGACTAGTGGTTGAGAATTGAGATGTATGCATGCTGTCTAGCAGTAATATTAGCACTTGTTGACAGTTGTCTCGATGGAGGTGTATATTTTGTTCTTGGTTGAGATGTATGCTCATTTTTTGGTAAGCTGATGCAGAAGCTTCCCTCTTTATCTTAACATGAAAAGAAAAAAAAAATTATGTTTAGCCAAAATAAACACATGCATCAGATGCTACATATCCAAAGAAAAGAATACGTAATATACAAATACAAATACTTTGTTTGTTCTGGGTATTCTTTCCTTGTTTGTTGTGTTGCACTATAAGAATTGTAAGGTTGCTCTGTTAGTTAAGAGTAAGATAAGATAACATGCTTGGACCACCTAACACCAATAACTAAAGGTATTAAGGAATGAAACTTCAAACATTATTTAATTTTAGAATAAAATATAATTTATATCCTTAAAGTTTATTTTAATATTAAATTATTTTTTTAAATTTTTTTTTACTAAATTCTTTGAACTTTGATCTAACTTAAAAACGTTAATTTTTTTAAATGAAGTGGAGGTTAACATCTAGTTTTAAGTTAGATCAAATTTTAAGAAAGTTTAGTAAGATAAAAAAAAAATTTAAGAGTATAATTTGATATAGAATAAAGTTAAAGGATGTAAATCGTATTTCATCTGTCACAATAGACCCGGAGGGTACCGTGATAAAAGAGGCAACTAAAATTTGTAAAAATAATTTTTATGGAGTTGGCACCAATTTTTATTTGATTAGATAAAATAATTGGCAAAACTCTTTAAAAAAAATTAATATTAGTCTGTGAAACAAAGTCAGGTTCGAGAATCGATTTATACGTAAGGAAGGGTAAAAAACTTAATAACACTGCACCCTTAATGAATTCATCTTAGAACAGTTACCATAAAGTTAATTGTGTAAATTAATAACTTTTAAATATTTATTTTACCCCATAACATCAAAAACAAAAAATTTAAAGACTATCAATGAATTAAATTAAAATATTTATAAAATAACAAATAATGAACTAAATAAAAATATTTACAAGGTTGACTCATCCGAAGTGCCTATGCATCCCCAATTGAGAAATCAAAGCCCCATAGTTTGTCTTAAAAATAATTGTGAGTTAAAGGATTTTAATTAAAATTAAAGAATTATTTAAATTAAAAATAATGATTAATAAAAATGAAAATGTTTGAGTGATTAACAATAGTGAATCCAACAAGATTGAGTCATGAATTAATTATAAAGCCATCCTAAAATAGGTTAGGGAGACTTATTCTTCAAAACTCTTAAACGTAATTAATTTAATTAGTTTCTTTAAAAAAAAAACTAGGAGTATCAAAAGCAAATAGGAGCCAATAAATTAAAAAGAAAGAGTGATGATTTTTATTTTTATACCAATAAAAGAAATTGGTAGTCAAATAAATCACTAACAAAATAAAACCTAATTGATGAGTACAAACACAAGATATGAAATAAAATGATACCATAAATAACGAAATGACATGAAATGGTAAACTATAATACTGAAATTTATCATCAAAGATTCATTCACAGCAATAAGATATGATAATACCAAGTGCTAAAAAAATTAAGTCTTTAATATAAAACAATTCCATTGAGGCAAAGCAATTACGGTCTGCTAATGGAGGAATATTTTGGTGATTTTCTCACAAATAAAGCAAGGAGTGGTTGCATGGAAGTCTTTAGGAAAAGAGGAAGGAGTAAACTAGGAACAATCTCGTCCTTCAAACCATCAAGCATAAATTAACAATTTTTTAGTTTAGCATTTACATCAAACAGCACCTGGCAATCAACTATGCGTCAAACTAGACCAAATTGATAGAATAAAAGAATGCCCAAACCAAATACCAGACCTTCAAAATGAATAAAATCAAATGGGATCTAATATAAGACTTTAATCTTCAGATTCAATCATACTTAGAAGCGTCAATCGAAAACTCAGAGCAATAGGTGAATATGGGGTGTAAACTAAAGTAAAGGGGTACTCAACCATTAAACACCATCTCTTTTCCAACAACATATCAACTCAAACAAAGAATGAGAAATAGGAAGGATAAGAAGAAAAGTATACACGTTACCAGCAGAATCTTTCCTGATTCTGTTTTACTCTTCTTTTTACTCTTAACTAGCCACAGGTGCTGCTCCCTCTCCAATATTCTCCTGGCAGATGCTGTTTTTTTCTAGTCTCTCCCCACCTCCATGTTCTCTATATCTTATTTTTCTATGCCATTCCTCCCTATGCACTTTTATTTGACTTGGGTATATGAGAGAATAAATACAAGAAATCATATTATTGATGGCAATAATGGAGAAATAATAAGAATCAAGGAAATCATTATCAGATTGGAGAAGATCATGTAGAATTGCCATTTTTGGTTAACACAAATTTCAAATTTCAAATTTGAATTAAGCACATGTTCTTTTTAATTGGGCCAAATAATTTAATTTAAGCGGTAGGTCAAGAGAGTTGGACTTGAGAATGAGGTTTGAAATGTGATTTTTTTTATTTTTTAAAAAGAAATATTTTTCTTTTTCTTTTTTTTTATAAAAATAACAACAAAATAAAAAAAATTAATTTTCATTTTTTTTGGCTTGGACAAAATTGGGTGTTCACATTATCTTATAAAATTTTTTAACTGAATGATTAGGTGGTGTGTGCGTGGGGTGACCTCCATTTTATTAGTAAAATTAATGTTTTTAAATAAAATCAAACTTTAAAGGTTTAGTAAAATAAATTTTTTTTTAAAGAGTAATTTTATATTAAAATAAATTTTAAAAATATAAATTATATTTTATCCTTAACTTTAAAATAAACAACTCAATGTTTATGTTAGAATCAATTAGGATTATAAGAATATGTAAAGAATCCGTTAGAATCAATTAGGATTGTCAGAATATGTAAATAATCAATTAGGATCATTTCCTTTTCTATTGTACACAAGTATTATAAAATCCGATACAGAGGGCAGTGTAATCAGACTGACTCATTCTCTCAAAACTAAGGGTTTCTGTGATCCTTCCTCTTTCAACATGGTATCCAGAGCCTAGGGACAGAAACCTAAATTTTTTTTCCGCTTCGCGCCGTCAGCTCTATTTTTTTTTTTCTCTCTCTTCCCGCCGGTTTTCTCTCTCTTCCTGCGGTTTCCATCTCAGATCTGTGCATCTGAGGTGTGTTTATCCGGCAACCAACCCGACCACGCCGTGCGTCTCTCCGAACCCGTCCCATCCCCAGAGCCGCGCCGTCATCGGAGCTCCGACGCGCCGCCACGCGCCGATCACCGGAATCCGTCCGGTCCCTGTTTTCCGTGCGCGTGCGAGCGCGTTTGGTCCTCTTTCCGGCCGCCGTTTCTGCCGAACACTTCTCTGTGTGTTTTTCCGGTCAGATCCAGTCCTATCCACGTGGTTCGTGATCTTCCAGTGGGTGTTTGGCTTCCCCACCTCCGCGACCGCGTCGTAATTTTTCTTGGGTCTTCCGCTTTCCACTCAGGTTCGTGTTTTCTGGGTTTCTTGCAGTTCTGTGCCCATCATGTCCACCTCTGGTACTCCTTACTTCACTGGAAAGTCGAGAAAAAAAAAAAAAAAAAAAAAAAAAAAAAAAAAAAAAAAAAAAAAAAAAAAAAAAAAAAAAAAAAAAAAAAATATTTTCAGTTCTGTAATATCCGGCTCTCCTATCATCACTACTGAACCACTTAATGGTTCCAACTATCTGCATTGGGCTCCAGCAATTGAACTCTGGTTTAAAGGTCAAAGATTTTCTGATCATCTCACAAAGAAAGCATCTGATATTCCTGCTGCTGATCGAGACACTTGGGAGGCAATTGATGCTCAACTTTGTAGTCTCCTTTGGAATAACATTGATCGTGAGATTCTTCCTCTTTTTCGACCGTATCAGACTTGTCATGAGGTGTGGACTAAAGCCAAATTGCTGTACACTAATGATATTCAGCGCTTCTATGGTGTTATTTCTGATATGCTTAATATTCGCAAACAAGATCAATCAATGTCCAGCTATTTGGGTCACATTCAGAGTGTTCGTACCAAGTTCACTGAACTTCTCCCTATCACTGCTGATATTGCCAAGCAAGAGACCAATTATGACAAGTTGTTCATGCTTCTCACATTGGCTGGTTTGCCTCCTGACCTCGACTCTGTTCGCCAACAATTGTTGGCTAGTGCTTCTATTCCCTCTATGGAGGATGTCTTTGCTCGACTACTTCGAGTTACTCAGTCTATCCCTGCTTCAGCTGCACCTATTGGTGACTCCTCTGTTCTAGCTTCTCCGTCCACCATTGCTGCTGCCAGTTCTGGGTCTCATGGTCGTGGCAAAGGTCAACGTCCACAGTGCACTTATTGCCACAAGCTTGGCCCACACTCGTGAACGTTGCTTCAAACTTCATGGGAAACCTCCTCGCACAGCTAATATTGCTCAGTCAGACTCCTCTATTTCGGCATCTGACTCTTCGGACGTGCCCACTGTCACTATCCCAGCTGCTGCCTATGAGGGTTATCTAGCGTATCAGGCTGCTCAGTCATCGACCTCTGCCTCCGCTTCTCTCACTGGTAATTCTGTTGCTTGCCTCACCCATTCTTCTCTTGGTCCATGGATTTTGGATTCTGGTGCCTCTGATCACATATCTGGTAACATTAGTCTTTTCTCTCATCTTTGTCATTCAACTTCCCTCCCTATGGTTACCTTAGCCAATGGTTCTAAAACTATGGCTAAAGGTCTTGGTCAAATTTGTCCTCTACCCTCTCTAACTCTTGATTCTGTCCTTTATGTTCCGGGTTGTCCTTTCAATCTTATCTCTATCAGTAAATTAACTAGCTCTCTTCATTGTTCTGTTACTTTCACTCATAATTCTGTTCATGTGCAGGACCGGGATACGGGACGGATGATTGGCGAAGGGCGTGAGTCTCACGGGCTTTACCATCTTACCATACCTTCATCACCTGCTGCCTTTACTTCTGCTGTTTCTCCTTCTCTCCTCCACAGTCGCCTTGGTCATCCTAGTATCTCCAAACTTCACCGCATGGTTCCTACATTGTCGTCTTTATCATCTTTAGCTTGTGAGTCGTGTCAACTTGGGAAACATGTTCGCACTTCGTTTCCCAAAAGTGTCAATAATCGGGCTGTGTCCCCTTTTGATTTAGTGCATACGGATGTTTGGGGTCCTAGTCGTGTTCCCACAACTATGGGATATCAGTATTTTGTAACCTTTATTGATGACTTTTCCCGATGCACTTGGTTATTTTTAATAAAGAGTCGTGCTGAGATCTTTTCTGTTTTTCAATCTTTCTGTGCTGAAATTCGCAATCAATTTAATACTTCTATTCGCATTTTACGTAGTGATAATGCTCGTGAATATTTTTCTTCTTCTTTTACCTCTTTTATGGCTTCACAGGGTATTCTTCACCAGTCCTCTTGTGCTCACACTCCACAACAAAATGGTATTGCTGAGCGTAAGAATCGTCATCTCATTGAAACAGCACGAACTTTACTTATTCATAATTATGTCCCTCTCCGATTTTGGGGTGATGCAGTTCTCACTGCTTGCTATTTGATTTAATCGCATGCCTTCCTCTGTTTTAAATAATCAAATTCCTTCATCTATTCTGTTTTCCGTCTCAACCATTGTATTCTATTCCACCTCGTGTTTTTGGATGCACTTGTTTTGTTCATAATCTAACCCCTGGACAGGACAAACTTCAAGCAAAAAAATCCCTTAAGTGTGTCTTTCTCGGCTATTCTCGTCTACAGAAAGGATACAGGTGCTTTCACCCAGACAGTAACCGATATATCACCTCAGCTGATGTCACCTTCTTTGAGGAGTCACCATTTTTCTCCTCTTCTCCCTGCTGAGCGTTCTTCAGTGTCTGATGTTCTTCCCTGTTCCTTTCCTTGGACCTCCTACTGAAGCCACTTCTTCTCCTCCACTTCAAGATACTTCCATGGTGGTACCGATGGACTCTAGCCCTGACCCAGCACCTTTACCGCTCCAGGTCCTGCCTCCCGCTAGTCCGCCAGTTGCCATTCACAAAGGTATTCGTTCTACTCGTAATCCTCATCCTATTTATACCTTTTTAAGCTATCACCGTTTGTCCTTTTTCATATTTTTTCTTTTGTCACCTCCTTGTCCTCTGTTTCCATTCCTAAGACTACAGGTGAGGCACTATCCCATCTGGGGTGGCGACAGGCTATGGTCGATGAAATGCAAGCCTTACACTCTTAGTGACACTTGGGAGTTAGTTTCCGTTACCTAAGGGTAAGTCCACAGTTGGATGTCGATGGGTGTATGCTGTGAAAGTTGGCCCTGATGGACAGATTGACCGTTTGAAAGCTCGCCTAGTAGCCAAGGGATATACTCAGATATATGGTTTAGACTACGGTGATACATTCTCACCTGTTGCCAAAATTGCTTCTGTTCGGCTTCTTCTATCCATGGCTGCCATGCGACATTGGCCTCTATTCCAACTTGATATTAAGAATGCCTTCTTACATGGTGAACTTGCTGAAGAGATTTACATGGAGCAACCTCCTGGTTTTATTGCTCAGGGGGAGTCCGGATTAGTTTGTCGTTTACGTCGTTCCATTTATGGGTTGAAGCAGTCTCCACGGGCTTGGTTTGGACGGTTCAGTACAGTAATTCAGCAATTTGGCTTGATTCGCAGTGAAGCAGATCATTCTGTTTTTTTACCGCCATTCTCCTCAACATCAGAGTATCTTTCTAGTGGTATATGTAGATGATATTGTCATCACAGGTGACGATCAAGACGGTATCAATCAACTAAAACAGCACCTCTTTCGTCATTTTCAGACCAAGGACTTAGGTCGCCTTAAATATTTTCTTGGTATTGAGGTCGCTCAATCCTCTACTGGTGTTGCTATTTCTCAAAGAAAGTATGCCCTTGATATTTTAGAGGAAACTGGCATGACAGATTGTCGACCTGTAGATACTCCTATGGATCCAAACATCAAGCTTCTACCAGGACAGGGGGAGCCCTTATCGGATCCAGGAAGATATCGAAGACTTGTTGGTAAACTAAACTACCTTACCATCACTCGACCAGACATCTCCTTTGCTGTAAGTGTAGTTAGTCAATTTCTACAAGCTCCTTGTGATAGTCATTGGGATGTTGCGATCAGAATACTCAGATATATCAAAGGAGCACCAGGTCAAGGCCTTCTCTATGAAGATAAAGGACATACCCAGATCATTGGTTTCACAGATGCAGACTGGGCTGGCTCTTCCCTCAGAATAGACGTTCAACCACAGGTTATTGCGTAATGATTGGAGGCAACTTGGTATCTTGGAAAAGTAAGAAACAAGATGTTGTTGCAAGGTCAAGTGCAGAAGCAGAATATCGAAGCTATGGCATTGGCAACATGTGAACTTATATGGCTGAAACAATTGCTTCAAGAGTTAAAATTTGGAGATGTTAAGCAAATGCAACTGAATTTGTGATAATCAAGCAGCTCTGCACATTGCCTCAAATCCAGTATTTCATGAAAGGACCAAACATATAGAAGTGGACTGCCACTTTATCCGAGAAAAGATTTTATCTGGATGCATCGTCACTAACTTTGTCAATTCAAATGATCAATTAGCAGATGTATTCACAAAGTCTCTAAGAGGTCCTCGAATTAGTTATATTTGTAACAAGCTTGGTGCATATGATTTATATGCTCCAGCTTGAGGGGGAGTGTTAGAATCAATTAGGATTATAAGAATATGTAAAGAATCCGTTAGAATCAATTAGGATTGTCAGAATATGTAAATAATCAATTAGGATCATTTCCTTTTCTATTGTACACAAGTATTATAAAATCCGATACAGAGGGCAGTGTAATCAGACTGACTCATTCTCTCAAAACTAAGGGTTTCTGTGATCCTTCCTCTTTCAACAGTTTACTGTCAAAGAAATTTTAAAATAATGATAGACTGCAAGTGAGGATTGACAGACTGCAACAAATTAAAAAATGATTTTTGTTTTTTTAAGATAGATTCCTTTTCCGAATTGCAAAATGCTCATCATGGACGATAGCCTGCACTCTCCGATGCATTTACAATCATCGAATATATAGAAAAAAAAAAGGGCATAAGCAAGATCTTTTCCCATGACTTTAAAAGGCTTCTGATATCATCATAAAGTAGGAATTGGCCTAGGTCATGGTGATATATTCCCATAATGTAATGATATTCTGCGTACCATATACTTTGATCAAAGACAAAATGCGGTTTCTTAATAAAAATCTGGATGAATTAATTTATTATAGTTTTATAATCATTCGGGGTGGAAAAACTTATTGGAGTGAAAAATAAACAATATATTATGTTGTTAGTGCTAAAACGCCCAAAAGGGTATGTGAGTTCCTCTAGCTAATTTAACTTGCTCAAATTGAGGCTAGAAACGCATAGTGTGTCCATGCAGTGTTTCGGTGGTCTAAAACGCTGGTGGGTTGAAGTTGGATGCATGTTACGGCTATTAATTAGGTGCGTCGATCTCTTACTTTAATTATTAATTTTATTAATAAGTTATGATTTAAATAATAAGTAAACTTGAATTAAATAGTTAAAAATATATAATCTGATAATAAAAGGAATGAATATTTCATTTTTAAAATAAAAGATTAAATCATTTTAAGATTAAAACTACAATTAAATCTTAAAATTAAATATAATAATAATTCTTAGATTTAAATTCTCTAAAGTTGAAATGAATGAAAAAAGATTGAAAGTCTTATAATTTTTAAAATTATAAAATTTATTTTTTATATTTATCTCTCTCTAATAATATTTATTACCTAACTGAATTCCAAATGATTCGATAACTCATGTAATTGATGATTTGTAAGTGCACATGCATTCAAACTCATAAATGATAACTGATAATTTGATTTCAATGGATAGAGATAGGGTGGTGCAAAAGTATCAACTTGCAACTGAGTCTATCCAAAAAGATACACGTACAAAAACTCAGATTCAAAACAAAACCAGTGGCCAGGTTAGTAAAAATCGATGTTGTTTGAATTATCCAGGGCGCCAAAAACAACAACCTCAACAATTTTTCTGCTTCCACTCCTCTGTAAACGGAACCACCCATATTCTTTCTCTTCATTTTGATCATTGAATCACAACCGTTAATTTTCTTCGACCCCACCAAAACTTACGATAACCGCGACTTGTAGCAGGTCCATGATAAGCCTGTACACCATCGAACACACGAATATCGGTTGTTTTCCTTGCGTGTCCTTTTTCCAGAGTCACCGACGCAAGCAAAAACCTGCAATCTCAAACTACTATCTCAAGACCCTTTTTTGGAATCTTCTTTTTCTGTGTAACCCAACGGTAATTCCGTACCTACCCACGATATAATTGTTTTGTTATTCTGTTTGGTTGCCAACTAATCAATGATCTAGATTACAATCATTTTGTTTGAAGGAATAACAGTGAGAGGTTCAATTTTGCAGTTTTCCCATGAAGGGTTATTTAGTGCTTCTCTTTTGTTCTCGATCATCTTTGTTTCTGGGTATTTGCAAGCAAATTTTGGGTCTGGTGGTTAGTTTTTGAATCTAAAAAACATTGCTTTTTTTTGAAATGGGTTTGTGGGTTTCTGATGAATTTTTAGGAACTTTTGTCCCAATAGTAGTTTACTGGATTTATTCTGGGATTTATGTTGTTCTGGGGTCGTTTTCTGAGAATTACCGATTACACTCAAAGAAGGATGAAGACGAAAATAATTTGGTATCCAAAGGTGACGTGATCAGAGGAGTTCTCCTCCAGCAGGCAGTTCAGGCTGTGGTGGCAACCATCTTGTTTAAGGTAAGTTTTTATGGGGAAAATGTTTCTAGCTTTGCTTTGATGCTTTTCTGTTTTTTTTTTTTTCTTCTTACTGGGTGACCCATCGGAAGAAGATAGAATTATTGACTCAATTTTTATTGCCAAAATCGTTTTACAGAGGTTGCACGAAATCTTTTGAGGAAACGTATACAACAAAGCATTTTGAATAATTTTTATTTCATAGTAATATTATATCACAATTAACCCTCAATTGCAAATACTGTTTATGCCTTGCCTAGTCACTAGAATTCAGAGTTAAGCAAGACATATGGGCAGTTTGGTGTGTAAAACTGTTATGGTATTTTGCTGTTAGAGATTCTGATAAGGTTTTGTTGCTATTTGGCATATGTCAGTTTATTGCCCTATCCACTATTAGGATTGAGTATACGACTAATTCAGTACGTGCAGGTGTTGAAATTGTTTTTTAAGCCTATATATGTTTATGATAGGGCACTTCATATGGGAGAGTTGTAGTTGGAGATCATACTTAACTGGGTTATTGTCTCCTCTGTGGTAACAAACATGTTATGATCCCAAAATATGTTCCTTCTCTTCTAAAAGGAAAATAATAGCATAATTCAGAAAGTTTCAGATTTAGTGTCCTCTTCTTCCCCTAACTGAAGAGGACTTTTCGATTCTTCATTTTATTTTTATATTTCTTTGTTTGGTACCGGGGATGTTAAAGGATACGATTTCAGTGTATATCTTAATATGATTCTTTTCCCTTGATAAAAAAAATGTAATCATAAAATAAATGCGATCCTAATTGATTATTTGAGGGGCTTGGTTAATTAAGTTAGGTTTGTTGAATTTGAAAATCAATGAACCAATCTAACGAGTAGAGAAAGACAGAATGAAAATTTGGTTCCAATGATATTGTGAAACCGTTTGATATATGCTTCTTAAATTTTGACTTTTGAATGGTTTGTAATGGGGAAAAAAGGAGTTGACTATTGAAACAGAATTAAGAATACACATAGTTTCATTTAACTTTTGTCAGTAATAAGGAAACAATCAAAGTAAATAAGGAATTGATTTGATCCTCCAATGGTGAACAAGAGAGGTAAATGTGAGCTATATCAGGCTGCGTAGGAAGCTTCTTTACCCGTACCTCAAATCATAGATAAAAATCATTAGAGTAATTATTTGGCTTCTCTGTGTATCACTAATGTGTTCACAGACTCACAGGTCTTAAATTTGTGCTAAACAGACATTATTGGTTAGACAGCTTTGATAGGGATTTTTCCATTGTCTTTCCTTTAATAAAGGAAGACAAAAAGGGGCTCTTGGGGGCGAGGAATTTATAAAGTAAAGGATCATGGCTTCCTTGGTTTCCATTGCCACCTAGTCAGAAGCACTGGGCTATGTAATTGAGGAAGCAGATACATCTCATTGGCTGTGCCCAAGGTTGTTGTGAGTTGTTCTTCTTGTATAAAAATTAAAAAAAAAATGGCGGTCTGTACCAAAAATAAATAAATATATGAAAGGTGGTCTTGAGTTGTTACCAACATTGACTTCATTGAATCAACTAAGAGGCTTGCATTAGTGTTGTCTAACTGAATCTTGTGTCGAATTATATTGTAGAATTCATTGACTTGTTGTAAGTTTTTTATTAAATATGTTGAAGCATTGTAAAACTATGATTGGATCCGGATGCTGAAATTTTAATTTGGTCTTTGTTATTGTGTAGGTGACAGGAGGTGATAGCAATAATAATACCAGTCAGAATGCTTCCCTTCTTGTTTCAGCAGGACAATTTGTTACTGCTATGGCGATTATGGACACATGGCAATACTTTATCCACAGAGGCATGCATGAAATTAAGTTCCTATACAAGCATATCCACTCTCAACATCACAGACTCATTGTACCCTATTCGTTTGGAGCTTTGTACAATAACCCTGTGGAGGGGCTTCTTCTCGACACTGTTGGTGGGGCTTTATCTTTTCTTGTATCTGGCATGACTCCTCGAGCCTCCATCTTCTTCTTCTCCTTTGCTACCATTAAAACTGTGGATGATCACTGTGGGTTATGGCTCCCTGGGAACCTTTTCCATAAAATTTTCACAAACAATACTGCTTACCACGATGTGCACCATCAGTTCTACGGCAGCAAGTACAACTTCTCACAACCATTCTTTGTTTTTTGGGATCGTCTATTGGGTACTTACATGCCTTACTCATTGGAGAAGAGGGCAGGTGGGGGTTTTGAATCTAGACCTTGTAAAGATTACAAGGATGATTGACCCCATTTTGCTTGATGAGCATTCTTTGTACTGGTATTATTTTTCCTCGCTGTGAGCTGTACTGCCTGAGTGATCATGTCAGACTATATATATATATATATATATATATATATGCCCTTGTTCCCTATAATATATTTTCCCTTCCCTTTTGTCCATATTAGATAGGCTTTAGATAAAGAAGTTGAGGAGCTATCTATTACGGTGTTATTCTCAACCTTATTGCTGGCTTCAGTGCTGCCATCTGCCCTTGTTCAACTTGGTTAGCGTGTATTTTTTTATTTCCAAATTTTTCATTTGTTTTGCATACTTTGAGAAAGTTCAAATCACGTCCAAACAATGAGAGATGATTGTTGTATCTGTAAATGGACCATCTTCTGATCATGTACTCCATGGGGCCAACAACTAACTATGATTGAATGAGATGGGTGTATCCATCACCATTTCTATTCTATACTGCACCCTGTTGATTTGATTCAAATAATTGCAACTATTGTCAATTCATCACTCATCGAAAAATAATAAATTCTTTTTTCTTAAAAATAGTTATATGTAGATTTTAAAGTAAATAAATTTAATTATTTTTTTTTAATCTCTTTATAAAAGAGTAAGAGATTTTAGTAAATTTTGAGAATAGTAAATTTTTTGATTTAAGCTTATAAATATTTCATATAGTGATATTTTTTTAATATTTTTATTGGAGAAACAAGAGCTTTTAAAAATATTTAAATTTTCTTTGAATTGTGGACTTTTGTATCATGATAATGTTAATTTGTGGAATTTTAAATTTTGATATAGAGATGCTGATTTTTATTATAATTTTATTATTATTTTGTGAATTTGTCGAAGGATTTCAAAAAAAATTGAGATTTATCATTTAAATGTGTTTTTCTTGCTTTGGATTCTATATTAATTTAAATGATCCATAATTGGTTCATATTTAAAATTCTGTATAGTGTACACGTAATTATATAGATGTGTGATTGTTGTCAAGTGTAACATGGCCCTTGGTTTGTATGAGTGAAGCCAAGTGGAGGTGAGATCCTTGATTGTTTTTATTTGCAATGATTCAAGAAGAGGTGAGGCTCCTCGATAATTTTTTTGCCATGACCTAAGAGGAGGTGAGACTCCTAAACCCCTAGATAATTTTTATTTTTGGGCAAGGATTCAAGAGGAGGTGAGGCTCACAGAGTGATGAACTTTCTGTGTGATGGTTCTTAAGACATTACTAATATGAACTTTAATTTTTATAATGATGTTTTCTTACAAATTTATTATCAATTATAATAACTATTTTTTATGATTTTCTTTAGAAAAAGATTTATACGTGTATTTTTTTGTTTTTCTTTATCAGTACCTAATTTTGTCTTGGTCAAAAATTATAAAAATTATTTTGATTTCTTTCGGTTGAAGATTTAAGAAAAGTATATAAAAATTAAAAAAAATGAAAATATAAAAATATTTATTTTATTAAAAAAATATTGATCCAAAATAAAATTCATAAAAATTCAATCTTTTTCATCTAGTGTCCATATGATCCAAAAAAGAATTTTTCTTCAATTAACTCAAAATTCATCACTCATTTTAACCCAATATAAAATTCAAAAAAAAAAGAAAAAAATAGAGGAAAAGAGAACGAGAAAACTCACGCACTCAAGCAGAAATCAAAACAGTGTCTGCACCCAGAGATTTGCCTTGAACCCAGTCCCTGTATCTCCAACACTGCCATTTCCAGTCCTCTGCAGTAAGAAACATCTTTCTTTCCCTCTCTTCTATATTTTACGGCATGTGCTTCATTTGAATATTTGATCTGGGAACACAAATGTCTTAGTAGATGTATTTTCTGATGCTCATTGTCATTCTCTGGATGCTGTTTTGGTGCTTTTAATTGCGTGAGATTGGGCATGATACTGTCTCAATGTCATGATTTCTGTCTGGCTTATTTTAGCTACCCATATGATACTTGGTGAAAAGCTTATGTAAATGTTCTGGTGATTGGGGGCTGAATGGAATTACCATGTAGTTTTTAGTGAATCTGAATCTTGGGTTGCCAAATCTATATTCAGCATGAATTTCAAGTGTACGTTTTCACTCTTTGTTGAATCATGTCTTGAAGTGTGGGTTGAAGTTAGTGTCTGCTTCATGTTAAGTTCAGAATTCCATTGTACAAACAAGACTGTAGTAGTTTTTTTGACTCAATTAGACTTGCTCTCTTTTATTTAGAAGAGAGAAGCATTTGCATCTTGCTGTAATTTGGTTTGAATATTTTGCTGTGAATTGTTCTATTCACTCCTCCAAATTGATTGGACAGTGATGCTGCTGCGTTAAACCTCGGATTTATGATTGTTTAAGTGATGAATACCGGAAATTGTGAACATTATATTGAAGTAGCAAATTGTGAGACACTAAGGTTTCTTAATTTGTATTTTTTATTTTAAGATATATTATTTATTTTATATATTTATTTATATAACAATTTTATTTATTAGTTCATTTTTTTATAAATTGATATATTTAAATTTTTAAAATAATTATAACTATTTTATAATTTTATTTTTTAAAAATATGTTTAAATATAAAAGGATAATATTTAAAAAATAGTAAATTTTGAATAATAAAGAGAAGATTTTTCTTTTATAGTTATGTGTTTGAATTTTGAAAGTAGTTAAAACTACTTTATAGTTTTAGTTTTGTTTTAAAATTTTCTTTTAATATAAAGATAATGGTGTGTGTAACTGCTAATGGGTAAACATAATGTTTAAAATTACATTTTTATTCTTTAGTTTTATTTTGTATGTTTCACAATAATAATGAAATTTTGGAGAAATTAAAAAATAGATAGTAAAGGAGAATCTCCTGTATATATATAAATAAATTATGTCTTAAGTTGCTTCGGCTCACAGCTTTTACCTTTTGAGGAATCAATTGATATCACTTGAAATCTAAGTGACCTATTGCCTTTCTGGTTTCATACATTTACAGCTTTTCCTTTCTTTTGCTCATTCTTCTAGAAATAAATTATTATTAAGGCTTTTCTTGTTGATTTATTATTTCGTTCTTTTTTTTTTATCATGTTAAGTATACTTGTAGCCACATTTTATTATTATGTTTTTTTCTATCTGATTATTTTTTCCATTTAATTTATTTGATTGTTAATTCCAAATAATTTGACTATTTATATAATTAATTGAATAAGTGTGTTTAGAGGTTTTGAGGAATAAATTTTCCTGATCAATTTTAGGATGATTCTATGGTTAATCTATGGTTCAATCATGTAAGATTCACTATTAATCAATTAATCAATCAAGCATTTTTATTTTTATTTAAATTATTTTTTTAATTTTAATTAAAATCTTTTAACTCACAATTATTTTCTAGATGAACCATAGGGCTTTAATTCTTTAATTGGAGATACGTAGGCACTTTGGATAAACCAACCTTGTAAATATTTTTGTTTAATTCATTGTTTGATCATTATTTGCTATTTTCTAACCTTGTAAATATTTTTATTTAATTCATTATTTAATATTTTATGAATATTTTAATTTAATTTATTGCTTGATATTTTGTTATTATTTTTTATCTAATTTATTGCTGATATCTTGTAAATATTTTTAATTTAATTAATCACTCGTTATTTTGTGAATATTTTATTTTAGTTCATTATTTGTCATTTTGAAAATATTTATCACTTAGTGCATGTTTGGGAGAGATTATTTTTCAGGAAAAAATTATTTTTTTTTAAAAGTTCTCGCAGTAAGATTTTGATTATAAGTTATTTTGACTACAAAATAAGCTAATTCAAATATACACTTAGTCTTTTAATCTTTTATTTTGATCTTTCTGGGGTAAATCAAATATTTAGATGTTATTAATTTACATAATTAGCTTTAGGGTAATCATTCTAGGATAGATGTATTAGAGGTGTAATGTGATTAAGTTTTTACCTTTCCCTGTGCATAAATCAACTCCTGAATTTAGCTCTGTTTCACAAACTGGTTTTAATTTTTATAAAGTGTTTTACCAATAATTTTTCTTATTAGAATAAAAATTGATTGCGGCTCCATAAAATCAGTTTTTTTTTTATTTTAGTTACCTTTCTAGTCGTAGTGTCTTTTGGGTACGTTGTGACACTCTTCGTGTTCATTATGTAATTTATTTTCTCACTGAGTCAATGGACTTGCCCCTTATATTTTTTTTAGATTTGTAAGTATCCAATTGAGATAGCCTAGGATGTATTATTCGTCCCAATCGTTCATCATTCTAGTCTGCATCTTGTAATGTAGTGTTTGGGTTGTCGGTACTTTTTATTTTATTTTATTTGTAGCCTATGTTGATTTTTGGATTTATTTTAAGAATTTGGTTATATTTTTTTTCTAAGTTTTAGATAGTTGTTGTATATTTTGAAAAAATGTTTTGTAGTAGGCTTGTTAGGCTAGTTGGGTTTTGGGGCCATAGCCTCTACTCCAATCACAGCATCTAGGATGGGTTGTGCCACATACCCTCTCAATGTGACATTATTTATTATAATAAATGATTTTAAAGATTTTGGATTATGCTTGTAATGGACACACCTTATCAGTGTGACATTATTTGACATAATTATTGTGTGATAGAGAAAAATATATAGTTTGAAATTTTGAATACCTGTTAGTATCTATTTTTCCCTATCAAATAGGAAAGGCTTGTATATTGTAATTCAATACCCTTAGGTGGGATTGTAATGATAGAAGGGCTCTAATTCAATTAATTGAACATGAGAAAACTGTTATAATTGTGCTTTCATAAGCATGCTCAATTTTGGATATAGTTTTCTCTTTTCCTTTAGTGTCTTTCATCTCCTTGTTGTGGGGACGTGAGGATAATGTTAAGTCTCTTGTCATAAACTTGTGTACAGGATGGTTGCTACATATTGTTCATAAACCTAAGGTTTTGTCAACGCAACATGTTGAAAATTTGTTGGCCTAATAAGATAGAGGAGAAATTAATTTGTTTTATGATGGCGTTAGTGTGTTCTGTACAAGTGGTAGTGGAAAGACCCATAAATCTAATACTTTAAAATTTTGAGTCAAGCTGAGGTGTCAAACTCACAAGTGTGATTCTTCACTTAACCTTATTCATTGTTGGATCTCCATGTTGTATTTGGCTTCGTTTTGCCTCCAACTACTAGGATGAGTATTTGTTGACAGTGGTACAAGCCTATATAGGTAGGCTTAGGCATGTAGGCTTTGCGTGATAATGTATACTCGAAAAGGTTGCAATTCAAAGGGGTGCATAACGACTCATGCTTGAAGGGGAGAATGTTAGAATTTAAGTGTAAATGAAAGTTTCACATGAAATAAGAATATTTGTTTTGCAAACTTTGTGACTCTGGTTCAATTTATGAGAAAGTTTAAATCACGTCAAAACAATGGTTGTGAAGATGATTGTTGTATCCTATTGATTATCGAGGGGATGATGTGTAATGTACTGAGAAAAAAATCTCAATTTTGTATGATATTCTGTGCCTGTTGGCACAAATAAGAAAATAAAGAGATATTTATCTCCTTCAGTCACTGATATTCAAAAGGAGTACTTCTTTGAAAACGAGATTTAGAAGCGTTTCATTTCTCATATCAATAGCAAATACCTTGGGTAGAGGTTTAAACAATTAAAACTCTTAGAAGAACAATTATGAAATAATTCTGGATAATTAATAGATTATTCCCTTCAGATAAAACTTACTTGACAATAATTTTTGTTAAATAAGCTTTCTTTTATAATAAAAACCATGACAATACCCGCTAAAACATCATACAATCATTTTCTTTTCTTTTTTAAGCTATGAATTGAACATATGAGGTTTCTTATGATCAACTTTCTGTATTAGAACGCTTAGCCATGGATTTGTTGAGCATATAATATAAAGTCCTCTTGTAATTTCTTTAGAAATGACTTCTAGCATGTTTGGGAGATATTAATTTTTAAAAAATAATTATTTTTTTTTCAAGAGTTGTTGTAAAAATATTTTGATTATAAGTTATTTTAACTACAAAATAAACTAATCCAAATACATACTCTATCTTTTCTCTACTATTATTATTGCTAGATGCCACCCTTTAATGTATAGCAAGAATAAATTATAAATTATGATCGTTAGGTCGTATTCATCTTCTAACTAGGAAGAAATATACCTTGATTATTTTCTCGGCTCATGTTTAAGATACATTATACACTAGAGTATGACAATTTTACATATATCACTTCCGGGCTTTTGTCAAGTTTTAATACTTTAGAGGCTCATCTAACTCCACGAAAGGCTTTCGGAGCCAAATCAGAGTACCAACATGTCTTTAGTGATCCATGACTTGGTCACAAAGTTCATCTTTAGTCAATACTCAATAATAATACACAGAGACATTAAAAAAAAAAAGTAATCACAGTGACAACTGCTCAATATTCTGATGCTAAACTGTACCATTAATGTGTTAATTTGCAACACATCCAAGGTTTCTCAAGCTATAAATTTTGCAGGATGACAATAAATTGTATCAGATACATATACTCTTTTCCGGAATTACTGTCTTATCTGCTTTTGCTTTCTCAACAGTAAATGGCTTAATTGACCACAGCACCACATGGCTGCTTCCTCGCCGTGGAAAAGCTTCACAAATTGGTGATTCAGCCCTTTGTATCTCTAATGATATCATTCACTGTAAAGGTTTCAAATGTGTTGCACTTTAGAGGAAATGGGCCTTTCTGCTATGGGCAGATACTCGGATCTGAGTCATGAATTAAACTACCATTTATCGAATCAAGCTTTGATTCAAATAATAGCAACTATTGTCAATTCATCAGAATCAAAATGCAAGGGGCCTCTAACTTGTCAAACTAATTTTACCGTCCTTTTGTCTGTTACATCCCTCTGTTTGGATTCAAATTCTGTCTCATTTTCCTTACTTCAACCTTGTCTTTCTCTCTAATTAAATGCTGACAAATCAGTAAAAAAATATTTCTCCTAATTAATATTAATTTCTTTTTAAATTTAAATATTTGTGTATTCTGCATTTAATTGGAATGGCAGAGTTAGGAACAGAAAAGAGAAAAAAAGATTTTAATCCAGTCAGGGTTATTGACCAATGCACAAGAAATAGTATCAGCTTGATGGACCTCCTTATTTAAGAGGCAGTTTCAGAATTGAATGCAGCAGACTTCATTCCCTGGTCCTCATATTTGGGTGTCGCCGTTGCTAGTTGCATGTCGCTGTAACGACATTCTATCCTTGAGGCTTGAAGGTTCTGTGTTGGACAGCTGTGTGGTCAATAAGCTCCTCATTACTACCCTTATATTAACAGTGGAAGACTATTAAATTGAGCTGCTGGCATGAGTTTCGCATCCATTGCAAAAGAAAAGGAGAAATTACTAGTATATAATTATCTCAGTGCAGCATTTTTAATGAAAAGTTAAAAAAGGAAAATGCGAAGTGCCTCTCTTTTTTCCATGTAAATTTCATTGTATTGGAAGGATGGTTAACTACATAATTTCCGTTGTCCTCTTGGTTGGCTGGATGCAGTATTTCAAATAGCCGACAACACAGGAAGAAATTTGAAAGGGTACACCTCCCTTTTTTTTCTCTCTTTTTTGCTAATGGTCCTCTAAGAAAAATATTATCAAAAGTGAAAAGGAAAAACTATTGAAAATCTATGCTAAATGCACTTTCCTAAATGGCTATGGTCCTCAGGATCGGATCCGACAGAATGCATAAAAACAAAGCTAAAAAAGAAGCAGGCTCTTGACGAAGGATCATTAGAAGATGCATTTTCTGATGCCTTGACAATACAAAGTCACCTTTCACATCCCATCTTTCTTTGTATCAGACCAAATGCATGACTACAAAGCATCCATTCTCATTAAGTTTTTAACCAGAAAATGCAAATGCTGAATGGAAATATATATCAAAAAGAACAGAAGAATACTACAATATTGATAAGAGGAATACACAGGAAACACCTTCCTTTTGAGGTGGGGATTTGATGCCAACAAGATGCTTATCTACTCCTGCTATCTTTATTTTGGAAAACACCCCAGCTAATAAAATAAAGACTCTGTCACACTAAGTCAAGACACATAATTGAACAAATTCCAAAACCCAAAAATTCAAACTACTGCTAAATGTATAGCAGTTGTGAAGCATGCGGTGAGTGAGAGCGCTGCAGTGGTGCTGTGGCATTACTAAACTGGCATAAGTACGTTGCTCATGTCTTGCACCAAAATTTCCCAGCTTTGTCTCTGCCTGAAACCTTGTCACCTGAGAGGTGTTGGAGCTACGACGAATATGTGGGTTAGAACTCGGTTTCTCATATGTTATGAAGGCATCTCCAGCTACTTTCACAGCTTTGTGGCTCTTGCAACCCAACAGCATGCTAGGACGCCGCCTCTGTATCTCTCTGCTGGATTTTGTTTTTCCATTTGAGGAAGTAAATGGCGTCCTTATTGGACTCCTTATGGCTTCCACTGACCTTTGTTCTTCGCCATCTGACACGACTGAGTATTCTTGCAGCACTGGCAGTGACCACACTCCATTCTATGCTTGCCTCACTTGGTGCATAACAAGTGGGGCTGACACAGCCGGAAGTAACTTTTGGTGTTTGTCTAGCAAGGAAGGGGTTGGATTTGCCTTTGAGGCTCTCAATCTCAAATAAGTCTGAACTTGCACCACTCTCAGCATCATTGAACTTTCCACCATAATTTGGAGAGAAGACAATTTCTTCCATTTTAGGAGCAGATCCAAAGAGGGCATTGTCAACCTTTTATCAAAGGTCAAGGACTTTGACACAACGAGATAGCATAAAACAAAACTAGTAGTCGACTAAGCCATTAAAATGAACAAGCAAATCTATGCTTGAAATAAAAGTATGTAATTTTATTGATAAATTTCGAAAACTTCATTCTTCTCAATAACTAGGGTATTTATAACCCAGGAGTAATAATCCTAATTAGATACGATATCATAACTAAATCCTAATCAAATCAGAATCAAATAAGAAATCTTAAAAATAAATAACTAATCAAATATTAAATCCTTAAATATAAGAAAAGATAAAATCCTAAAGATAACGAATGATCTCGATATCACTAATTATCATAAAATTCCTAAATTATCAAAATAATATCTAAATATAAATACTTAAATTATTACAATTAAAATTAACATTAACTATCCTATACCTCGATGATACTTTAGAAATTCTTCAACTAGACATCCCGCGTCATTCTCCTCCACTTAAAAAAAACTCATTCTCGAGTTTATCAAAATATCAAAAGAATAATATGGGTAAATATCCGGCACATTAAATGTTTTGGAAATTCTCATAGTATCTTGTAAGTTCAAAATATAAGTATCATCATTAATCTTCTTCAAAATCTCACTCTCCTTTGGACCCGTCTTATATTGAGGCAAGTTTGGCAAACTTGCACTTGGAATCAGATCAATATGGTGCTTGATGTCCCTCGTGGTAGGCAATTCATCAGATAGATCTTCTGTCATTACCTCATTGAATTCTGATAACAACAGCTTGACTACTTCTAAAAGTTCTACTTTTTACTCTCCTTCAGCTGTCAACAACTCTTATTTCACATTCAAAACATTCTCCTCCTTTGACTCTTTATAATGGTCAACATGTGCAAGGGTATCTTGAACTTTACTAGATGCTTTATAATTATCCTCCGTGATCTCTATATATTCAAAGAATCGATTTACCTCTTAAATCCAATTCAAAAATTCTTTAATACTTAAAAACTCATTAAAAGAAGGAATGTCTACCTTTAATTGGAATTGATGGGCATCTCGATTACCATAACCATTCCTCCTATATCTAACGTTCATCCTTGGTTCCACTATGAAACTATCCTCTTAATCAAACTCTTCCACGTAAACATGATGTCTACGTTTATATGCAGAAACAGGTTTGCTGAAAGGTTGCCCGCGAGCAACATCATCTCGGGATCGTGGCCTATCATCATTCCAGTTTTTGTTGGCATTTACGGCCAGAGCATCCAGTTGATCTATAATTTCTTCGATATGCCATTTTAAATGCCAGAATTTGTAATTCACTTGTTGCTTAAAAGCCTTCAACGCCACCCCATAATCTTGAACTGCATATCGTGAGGCCTCAGACCTCTGATCTTCGTCATGAGGACCGTCGCTTCTTACCGAATCACTCAACTAAGCCTTCAAGATGAACAAGCAAATATATGCTTGAGAGAAAAGTGTAATTTTATTGATAAATTTCGAAAACTTCATTCTTCTCAATAACTGAGGTACTTATAACCTAGAGTAGTAATCCTAATTAGATACAATATCATAATCAAATCGGAATCAAATAAGAAATCTTAAAAATAAATAACTAATCAAATATAAAATCCCTAAATATAAGAAAAGATAAAATTCTAAAGATAACGAATGATCTCGATATTACTAATTATCATAAAATTCTTAAATTATCAAAATAATATCTAAATATAAACTCCTAAATTATTACAATTAAACTTAATATCAACTATCCTATACCACTACATTGCTTTAGAAATTCTTCAGCTAGACGTCCCGCGTCAGACTTGCTCCTGTTACCCAATATTGGGGAGCCAAACACCTCCAGTGATTTCCTTGGTTTCTCTTCTGCCTCTAGTTGAAGTTGCATTTTGACCAGCTGATTTCCTAAGCCAGAATTCACGGTTGAGAATGCTAAACTGTTTTCTTTCTTAAATCCCATTCCCACCCCCAACTTCTCTGGCTTTTGGAAGTAAACATCTTTGTTGATCAAGAGTTCTGCATGAGGTTTGTTTATTTTAACTGAATGATTAGCATCTAGATCAGCATTGAAGAACTTTTTTGGGGTTGTTTTTCCCTGAACAACACCATAAGTACTAGCAGTTTTGTTAAAACTGATTTCACCTGCATGGTCGCTAATATCAACAGAATTCTGATCAGAACAAGAGCATTTGCAACCAAGACCGACTAGAAAACTCTTTAGACAACTCCTGGGCTCTCCACTTCTCTTCCATTGAAGTACTTTTCAGCCTCAAACACTCCAATTTCTTCATCTTCTTCCTTCTTTTCCCCCTGGTGAAGAGGATCCTTTCTGTTGCTGATAAGGGGATTAATGTCTTTGCTTGACTCAGCAAGCCTTTTCTACGAAGGTCCCTTCATTACTATTCAAGTTTGAGGAGAAGAAGGCATCAGCAAGTGGTGGTTGTTGTTCTCAGAGTTGAAAGTTTGCAACTGATGGAGGCTGCTGTTGGCAGTGGATGCTACGGTAACCATCGTTACAGAATTATTGAGGGAAATTAAGTAGCAAGTACACAAACAGAAAGAGAAAATGGCCCAACAGAACCTGTTTGCAGACAGGTTTACAGAAGGACGGGAAAGAGGAAACAAATCAGAGAAAGAAAATGATAAAGACAAAGACCCTACAGTACTTAGAAGTAAAAGAATTAATATTATGAGAAGTTTGAGCACAAAAGGGCTAGAAGAATATGGAACAACTCCCTAGGTGCTCAACTTAAGGAGCAAACTTGAAAGGAAAACTTATTTATGTGAAGGCAAGGCTAAAGCTAGATAGAGGGGAAGGAAATGGATGCAAGAGAGAATTTAAAATGAAGGGCTGAATGGCTGCCCGGGATACTTAGGAGTAGCTCCTATAAGTAGGCTAGCGGAATATGCAAAATGTCAAGTAGGTAAGGCCATGTGCTTGTAGCTAAATTGACACTACTTCAATAGTTTTCACGCAAAAATTTCTTGAATTCATACTGATAACGATTTTTATTATTAGTCTGCTTAATAACGTGCATTAGTATACATTCCTTCCATAATATGTATAGAAAGTTGAACTGCCTAAATTAACAGTTCTATATTTCTCATATTGGAAAGCCCTATGATTTGTCTCCTTTCACTGTAGCAAACAATGAAGAGAAAGGACACTAGAACCAGTTGGTACTTGAATGCAGTTAATGCAGTTGCTGGTTATATTTAGAATATGGACAAAGTTTGAGGCAGCAACTGGAAGTCTTACGTGAATTCATTATCTTCATGCTTGGAATGCCAAAACCACAAAAATCACTCCTTGCCATGAAGAACCTACCAGCACATTGTTCATTTGATTCAGAGACATGCTGTCCACCCAAAATTGACGGTAAGAACAAAGCAAACATCTTCATAACCAGTACCATAAATTAGCCCTTCAAATCAACCATATTAGTACGAACCAACATAAAATATTGACAAGAATTCAATATGCTTGTTATACACCACACTTTAAGCAAAAAACAAATCAAGGTTAGTGTGGTTATTGTGGCTTTAACATAAATGTATGAGGTGGCACTTCAGTTGCAACTAGGTTGAAATGTTGGATGTTGGAAATGATTAATATCAAGTGGTTAATCAAGTTATATGACCGGTTAACCATTCACCATTCAGGTGAAGTAATTCACCAGTTCTTTCTAAATCTAACATCTTGTCTTCACTGGACCTTTTTTGAAATCTACCTTCAATAAATTGACATCAACTTTCTTAGCTATCACATTGTCGGGTTAGTAAGTAGCATGAGCATGTCTAAAATTGACAAGGCGAGCTCTACTATCCACTGAGGTAAAGATTCTGCAGCAGGGCATCCTGGGGGCCTTCAGTGTGACCTCAATTAGAACCACGGCACTGGAATGTCCCAGGACAGCTTAGTTTTCTCTTGTGGTTGTGATTGGCAGGGCTCTGATCCGTGATTAGGTTAGCAATTTAGCACGTTTAGCTATTTAACTTTTATGGTAGCGTTTAGATTTCACTGGCAGGGGCAGCTAATTTGTCTTGCACAACCACTTTTGTGGGATTTTCTTTTTGGTGTCAGAGATAAGAGAAGAACAAAAAGTCGACACCCCGTTAATGTAAGGATTGATTTGGCCTTTTGCTAAACCCGTACCAAACAAGTTAAGGGTATGTTTGGATGAATATTTGTCCTACTTAAACCAATTTTTGAAAGTTCAAACGAACTTTTTATTATTTTGTATCTTATTTATTTTAATATTTGTATCATTTCTCAAACATAATTTTAATATTAAAAATTCATTTGATCTGAAACAACTATTTTTTACTTTTGAGTTGAACATAATTTTTTACCAAACATAAATCATTTTACTCAAATTTACTTCTGATCAAAATTAAGTTTACAAAATCAAGTTCATCAAAAATTAAATTTACAAACTCTAATCCAAACACACACTAACTAAAAAAAATTTCCAAGATGTTCATGAATTGAATCCTCCAAGTTATAGATATCAATAAGAGTTGATATTAAAAAAAACTTGTCCAATAAAAATATAAACTGCATTCTGAAAATAAAAAAGACGATGTGAGATTTTAACAAGTACAATGAACCAACTAAGAGGCTACAACTTAAAATTTAGAAAAACACTATTTTTTTCTGAGTACTTCTATAGAGCAAGAATTTTAACCATGTAAGAATTAAAAAACATACCAAATTACTCTATCAAAAATTTTAATAAAAAAATTAATGACTATATAATTTTTTTTTTGGCACAAACCCAAACAATTTAATAACCAAAAACACAATTGAATAAAAAAAAAGGGCAGTGTTTGCTTGACTTTTGACTGCAACATTCTACAAGGAAATTAAGTTTACCAAAAAATGCCTTGTAGCATTGCTCTGTAGCTTTGTTCATTAATAAATTAACTACATGCGAAACCTTAGCAAAGTTGTGATAATTGGTTAAGCCAGAATATTCATGACGAAACCATATGAACTGTGTCAGGATCGTATAAAGAAAGGTACAGGCAGCCCAAGGCCAAGCTTGTATTTTAACTTGTTTTCAGTGATTATTGTGTTGAAGTGGCATTTCCACCAGCAACCCAATATTGCTTGACAGCAATTAATATCTTCTCAGGAACAAGTGGACCATCCTCATGGTCAACCATTTTAGTATCCCATCTCATTCCTCCAACTATTTTCTTTACCTTAATTAAGACATCAACTTCATCACGGAATATGACAGCACCTTCTGGTCGCAAAATCCGGTCCATCTCCAGAAGAATATCTTCTGTATCACATCTGCATTTAATTATCATACACATGCTTGAGGCACAAGAATGAACACAAAAAAGGACTGAGATAACTAAAACCAAGTGTTACTGCTAATGGTTAGCTAAATCAACATAACATGTTATAAGCTCCAAATACCAGGGAGCTACTCAAGTTAACCTCTTCATGACGCTCGTTTAGACATCCACAAACCCCATTAAACAGGCACAAAATTGACTGCTGAACAAGCTTAATTGAACAAAAAAACAGATATAAAAGCTGTTATAGCACTCTCAAGATGTAATAATCACCAGCTGACTCCCCATGGAGCATCATAAAATGACAAACAAGTGACACAGAACTATGAAACCAGGAATGGCAAAACATAATCTAATTCTACATACTGGTTACTTGCAAGCATCAATATTTTTACAATGATCAGAGCCTGAAATAGACACAATCAAGAACAGGTCAAGGTGTTTTTAACCATATAGAATGTACAGGCCTATGTTAGACTCAACAATGTCACTGCAAATTCCATTGCAACTCTAGGTCAAGTTGTTTAAGCCTACTGCAAAAAAATCATTTTTAAGGTCATATCAGCTAAACTATAATTGCAAGCTAAGCCAAGCTAAGCCCAAAAAATACGGATTGAGAATTGGCTCCAAATTTGAATTAAAAATGAACAAGAGGAATAATTGAATAGCCATTTAACCAAAGGAACACTTACTTGTCCTTGTACAGACTAAAGAGACCATGGGCATGAATGAGGTCGTACGTCCTAGGATATGTCGAAAAGGCTTCGCACCTGTGATAGAAAGGCACAAGTATAAGTAAGTAAGGAAAAACATGTTGGGAAGAACCTGACTACTAAATGTTTACAGCCAATGGTTAGTCACAATTCAATACAGGAAAGCACATTATAGCATTGGCAGACTACTTTGTATCATACTTTCAGAAAATTGAAAAAAATTTATTTAAATAATAGTATAAGATTTATATAGTCACAACAAGTATTTCAATACTTTAGATCAAGAGCTGGATGAATTAAATTGGAGCAAGTTAGAAAATCATACCAATCATGATAGATGCCAATCAGTCCTCGCTCATATATGACACCCAGTGTATTTTTTTCAGCTATAGTAGGCACGACATTCATGACCCATAACTTAGGAGATTGAATAGCAGCAGCAAAACTACCCAATCCAGCATTCATATCCATAATATTGCGATATCTTCCAGAATCCAAGAGTCTATTAATTTTCTTGTAAGCATTTACATGCTTTTTCCACTTTCTGTTATCATCCTGGTATGTCTCAGAAGAAACTCCAGGAACAGAGCCACTGGCAACTCTAGGAGGGATGGCATAAAGCCTGCCTGGAAATGGTTTAAGATCCCCGCCAGAATCTTGAGGATTGGGAGTAATGCAGGCCTCCATTTTCTTATACCTATAGCCACACACAAAACAAAGCCATCCCGAGTCAGTGCACCACTTATTTCTGAACAAAGTTAAGCACTGCTCAGATTATCAGGATTATAAAATCAAAACAGAGACACTATCGGAACTATACAACAATGTGTTCATTAATAATATTCTGGACCCACTCAGGAATTACTTAATATGATATAGAAAGAAATGATAAATTGGAAACTTGACAAGGGTGGTAATCAGTCCAAGAATATGTTCAAGCATTTTCATAATTATCCATGCAAACATCACAGAAATAACGCAGGGCACAGTAGGGGGATGCCTCCACTACAAGCATATAGGGCTTGGTCCTAAAATAAGTAAATTATTTTCAAGCAATTTCATAATGATATAACATTGCAGAACTAACGGCTCTAATACATATTTTGCCTTCTGCGGGAGGGGGGAGGATAGCTCCTCCACATTCATATGGGTCTTGGTCCTTGATCACTGATTAATCATCTTTGCTGCATTTCTTCCTCCCCTTCCCCCCAATGTCTACTATTAATAAAGGGAACACCGAGGCCATCTTCACCTTTTGTCCAGAAAGTTCCAAAAAAAAAAGTCCTTACTTTATCCACATGTTTACAAATAAGCTCATGAAAAACATGGTAATAAACATAAATATATAAATTATAATAAATACTATTTAAGAATAATAACCAAATGTTCCTCTCCATTATCCTCCACAACTTTTTTTTTCTCGAATCCTATTTTATCCCCACCTCTTTAGTTTTATTCCCACACGTATGTTTGTATCCATGGCTAGTAGAAAGAAATAATAGGAATATGAAAGTATCGATAATGCAAATATGCAATGTAAAATAAAAAATTATATAAGAACGAAAAAAGGGATACCAGACATCATCAGCATCCGTCGATTCACAAAATTTTACACTAGAATCATCTTGTCTGCTACGACATGATTCAGAGTCTACAGTTTTTTGCCAAATGGCAATTTCAGCCATCTCAGACCTCTTCTCCCAGCAAAGTAGCTTAGCAATCTCTTCAATCTTTCTTTGTTCTTCCTGGAGTTCCTCGTTAGGCCTCTGCCAGGCTTTGTAGTTAACCTTCCAATTAATTGGAGGACCCGAAAGCACCCAATAACCACCAGGTCTTAGAACTCGATCTACTTCAATCATATACATTCCATCTGCAAATGAACAACCCAAAATGCAATCTCAAACTGTTGTATTACAAGTAATACGATATAAGGTGCCAAATCAAACAGAAGCAGGAGAAACAAGAATGGGGAAATAATCAATGTACTTTGTTATTTACAGCAAGTAATTCATAGATAAAAAGATAGTTTTTAATGCAAAGTTCTCACCATTTGCTCCCCAAGGAATCAAGCAGCGAGAACAATGAGCCATGTCAAAGGCTCTAGATGGATATGGCAACTTAATGGTTCCAAGTACACCAATGACAGCAGGTACACCCCTTTCAAGAGCAAATTGTACTTGTGCTTCATGAGAGTCCCTTGGTGCAAATGACATGGCAATAACATTTCTGCTCCAAAGATATGCACCCCAACTGGCAACCTGAGCAAAACAACCTGACATAAGAATACAAAGCTAAAACAAAAAACTAATATGCTGCCATTCAAACTAAGATGTACAAGAATAGCAAAGGAGGTTTGACAAAAGTCATCAGGAATTGACAAACATACCCCACAACCAGTGTCCAGTGCTGTCCTCACTGTCCCATTATTTATAGGTATCACAGACGCAATCTGATCAATATATTTATCGGCACCTTGAGGAAATTGGGTTCCACCACCAGGGAATCTGAACACACTTCCTTCATATTGGATCCAATTCTGAATAGCCTTCTCAACTGTAAGGCTCTTGTAGGGTGCATTTGCATATGGAACATAATCACGGCTCTTTGGCCATGGAAATGGAGTTACATACCCCTTGGGTGCTGGGATCATACAATGTAATTTCTCTTCCTCAGGGGGACAGTGTCTCTCTCGATAGATCATGTTTTCTCTAGGAAAGGTCATGGCACGCTGTTGATCTTGGCAAGGAGTGTAATCAGTATAGCGAGCATTGCATGGTTTAAATTCCTTAGGTTTTGAATCAATTTCATCAATTTTGCTAACTTCTCCACCATGGTGGGAGTCAAAACTTAAATTTGGAACTATATTACATTCTGCGCCACTCTTGGTAATCTCCAATGCTATGCTATCTCCCTTTCCAAAACCACTTCTCTGCCATGCGCCCAATATATAGAAGAAACAGCACAAACCAACTACTATAAAGATCTGCACAAAGCTTCTAGTCCTACCATCAGCTGAACTTGTTTTTGCCATGTAGAACCTGGAAAAGATCAGTTCTTAGTCAGAATTTACAAAAATGAGAAAATTACCCAAGTTTATGTACCACAACATCCACTCAAGATCTAGAACAAAAATCGAAAGTCAAAGCAAGATACGTGCTTCCTATGAATAAAATTAACAGCTTGCAGGTTTCGATGATTTATAGACGAATTATCCAACTCCTGATCACCAAACCGTTAGTCATCACTTAGCAAACATTAAATGTAATTAAGCTTTCCATAACACAAATCATGTCAATTTACTTCAATCACCGCCATGAAGCAATTATTAGTCTGTATACATATCGTAAAAAAAATATCTAAAGCTAGCTTCAGATCTGCTCAACAGTGTCGAGCTTAAGCTCCATTGGTAGCACTTGTATCTATTGGCCATCCAACAAGGAAAGCTGATGCTTTTGTATACTACCCCCAACAACAAAAGTTAAAAAAACAAAACAAAACAAAACAAAAAAACAGACTTATGAACTAACCCAGTTGGTTGATGGAAACAGCTTTAACTACCCACGAATGAAGAAAAACTTGCAAAGATGCAGAGACGACCAAATTCAGACATATAAATGAAACCCCACTAAAGCCAACTAACTAGAAGCTACTTCAGGCGCATAATGGACCTCAAGAAACTCGACTTTGGATCCCCAGAAGAAAGAAAGTTCAAAATGAAGAAATATTAAATGAAAAGGGAAAGTTGGTGGAGATCTCTTACCGATCATAAGAAGCTGGAGATGAACAATGGTCGGAAGATCTGGGATAACCAAAAGAAAGGAGAGAAAGAAAGAGAGAAAATTAAGAGCTTTTTATATTTTCTGAGGAAACAAACAATGATTTTTCTGCATGCAAAATCTCTCTTTTTCTCTCTCTCTCTAAACCCTTCTAACCTTCATCAATGATTTATACATGGTTACATACACACAGCAGAAAAAGCAAGAAGGAAAAGTGAAAAAAAAAAAACATTAAAAAAAAATGTATCAATCTCTTCTTGGTTGTGCCAGTTTTGCAGTAAGCGATGATGAGTATATGAATTTGGACCAGACAAAAAAGTAGATCGAGTGCCAATGTCTCTTCTCTCTCTCCTTCTCTCGTAAGTCTCAAATATCAGATTTTATTTAACTTAATATTTGACTCTAAATAGAAAAGTTGAATTACATTAGAAATTAAAAAAATTCTTTTGCATTAAAAAAATTGTAACACTTTAATATAATTATTTTATTACTGTCAAAATAAATAAAATTTAAAATAAATTAATCTAACTTTTTTATTTATTTATTTTTTATAAATATTTTATTTTTAAAATTTATGTTGACTTTCTTTCTTAACAAAAATATATGTAACATTAAAAGAAATTTATGAAAATATTTAAAAAATTATGTATAAATATTTTATAATATTTAAAAAAATGTATAGATTTTAAAAATAAAAAAACTTGTAAAAAATAAATAAATAAATAAATGATTTAAATAATTTATTCTAAAAATTAATATTTTATTTTATTTTTATGTATAAAAAACTACATCAAAGCACAGTCTCTCTCTCTGTTATTTAACAGTTTTTTTTTTAAGAAAAGAAATAAAATGAAATTAAAGAGATGAAGACTGCAAAACAGGGCGGTGAGGGTCCCACGCGCCAATTGCCATTGCCAGCAAACAGCCCACAGCTATAGATTGTGGTGCGTGGGTCCCACGTCCATCTCTTCAAGTTTCGGCTCTGAAAATACACGGCCTGTGGACTATTGCAAATTTTTAAACATTACATTTCTTATAAATAATACTTTTGCGCGTTGCACATTTTTTTTAATATTTATTATGCTTATTATAAATAATTTTTATATGTATAATTATTATTTTAAAAATATTAATTTCCTTTATTTTCTAACACTTACATTTATAAAAAAATTTCTTATTATCATCGTTATTTGAATAGTTTTTTATCAGAATTTATATTTAATATTATTTTCTTTTTTAGTTTTATTATTTTTTCTTTTAAAGAGTTAACATGTATTTAATGTAAGGTTATGAAAATTGAACCGGTCATTGAACCGGTCGAGGTACTGATTTAAGGTTCAATGGTCGAACCGTAGTCGAATCGGAATATAATTAAATATATATTTATATTTATATATAAATATAATTATTTATATACTAATAAAATAAATAAAAATACAATACAAATCAATAATAAAATTATTTGAAACATAAAAAAAATAGAGTCATAAAATAAAAAATATTACATTTACATAAGTAATACAACATTAATTTATATAGCAATATAGCATGTGAATTAATCAAAATAAATATAACTTACATAATTTATAATTTAATTAATGATATATGATATACTTATTAAAAAAATTATATTAAATAATAAAAATTTATATTAAAAATATGTTTTATAATTATTTAATATTAAAACATTAAAACATAAATAAACAAAATACAATATGGTACAAAAAAAAATACAATAATTTCTAGACTGAAATCACGTGAGGAGTGGACACAAAAGGGACACATGGCTTTTGGTAAGGACGTGAAGGCCCTGCACTATTGGACAAAAACACATCGAGCTCTGTCCTTTTTTGACCATACACCTGTGCCTTTTTGGCTTTGCCCTCACACTTGCACTGTCGCACCACCATCTCTTCTCCCTCCCTTTTAGATTCGCGTGATTCATTACTGTTTCTGGCATAACTTTTCAGCCCGCAAAGTCGTTTTCCTTTTTTTTTGTAAAAACCCGACCCAAACGACGTCGTTTTTCTTAGTATTGGTTTAAAAAAAAATTCAGAATCGGTAACTGTACGGACCGGTTCATTCGGTTTGGGACCGATTCACCGGTTTTTGGCCGATTTTTGACCTCACCGGTTTTGGAAAGCCGCCCGAACCGTGAGGGAACCGGTTCCCTGTCCGACCGGTTGAACCAGCCTGCCCGATCCGATTTTCATAACACTAATTTAATAATATGATATTTTTTAAAAATAATAGTCAATAACAATATTAATTATTTTTTTAAAACTTTAATATGTATTTAGTAATATGATTTTTTAAAAATTAATATTTGATAGTACTATTAATTATCTGTCAAGATAACCCGTGTTAATAACATTATTAAGATTATTGATAATAATATAAAAATTTTTACATTAACAATACATTCAAATTAAACTATTTTATTTATATATATTAAATAATAAATTTTCTTTTTAATTTTATAAAAATATAAGTATTATTATTTTAATATTTTAAAATTTTTTAAAATTAATTTATTTCTTAAATCATAAAAAGTAACATCATTCGATCTTATAAAAAAATTAACATCATTTTTATTCTTTAATTATTAAAAATTATTATTAATTTAATTTTTTTAATTATATAATAGATAACTAAAATAAAGATGTTTATATATTTAAAAGGTTAAAAAAAATTATTCTAATATTAAATAAAAGTACACATACGTCATATTGTTTTATTTTTCATTTTAAGTTATTCAATAATTCTTAAAAGCATTATTCTCTCAAAAAATTCAATTGAATTTGATTTGGAAAAATTGGTAGATCCACCGACTCAACCTGATATTGATTTTAGTCAAAAATTAAAACCACTAACGTTTCAAATGAGAAAAATGATAAAAAAAATAAGTTTAACCGTGCAAAATCTAATTTTAAGAAATCGTTTAATTCTCTATAACAAAAAGTCTAAATTGGATCAAAAATTTTTAAAGTATCAACTACAACTCAGACCCAAGTCCATCAAAATTTCCAATTACATAAGGTTAATTTTGAGTTGTCATATTGATTTTTAATAGAAAGGTTTTAAACCAGATATGCCAGTATTTTTTGTATTTCAACTTTACTCATTAATGTGAGAGGAATAAGAAGTAGAAGAAATATAAAGAATGTAACCAAAAAAGAAGAAATATAAAAAATGGAGGTTATAATATAAGAGGCGGATTTTTTGGGCTACGGCCACCGACAGAACGGCGAGAAGTGAGAACATGGTGTGTAACGGTAATAATATTTTAATATAAAAAATCAAGCGATGCCTCCAAAAAGCAAAGCATCAAAGTCTTTTTTTTTTCTGAAGAATTTTCACACTTTTTAAATTGTGGAATTAATTTTTAGTGAGATATTAAAACCATTCCTTTCCTAAAGTGTATAACAGATTAGATCATGATATTATAAATAAAGATCGAGACTCTAATTTATTTATCATCAAATTATATTTTTATAAATTTAAAATTATTTGTTATTGTTAATTATAAGTACAAAACAGAGATTTGTATGCCCTTCTTCTCTCAAATTAATAATCTATTACATATATGAAACAAAAAAAATAATAATCTATTATATTATATATTTTTTGAGTTTTGTTATATATTTTTTAAAAAAATTTAATAATTTTTTTAATGCTTAATAAAATAAATACTAAATAAAAAATTAAATTATTAAATATTTTTAAAATATAAAAAATATTTAATAATTACTTCGTTCAATAATTAAAAAAATTATTTAAAAAATAAATTAAAAAAATATAAAATTATTCATATTTTTTTCATTTATTATTTATTTATATGAATAAAAATGACCGTACAATATCATGCTCAAATTTTGAGATTAATAGAATTATAAAAATATTAAATATTTTATTTTATTTTATTATCAATATAAAAAATCTTATATAATTAACTGTTTAAGAATTATTAAAATATTAAAAAAATTTAATTAAAATAATAATTATAAAAAATCTAACACTAGATAATAATATAATTAAATAATATTATAAAAAAATTATATTAATAATAAATAAGTACTAATATTTTTGTAATTTGGTAATTATACCACTGTTTGAGGCATAGGGCATGCTCCTTAGGAGGATGGACCCCACTTTTTTTTTAAATAGAAAAAGTTAGAACGTGGTTTGCTTGGAAACCATTGAATTGTTCTGATCTTATAATAAAAATTAACGTCGCATTTAGATCCGATCGAGGTCGAATATATCTAGAATTAATTTGACCAACAACATGGGATTAGAAATTCTTCAGCTAGAATTCTATTTTGGTTTTTGGTTAGAAATAGGTGGAAAAGGTCATCTACAACTAATAGAATGGAATTTTAACTAACCCTCAAAAAAGAAAATGGAAACTAAACTAAGAGGAAATTCAACCACAATAATGCAAATGGAACAACCACACTTGTCAGTGGGATAAGACTTGAGGGCATGCGTGTAAGAAGGAAGAAGACAAAGATAAACAGTTAAGTGTGTCGGCAATGCTAATTAGTTTATTTTAAGCTGGATATTTTTTGCCTTTTTACATCTATATAATTTTAAGGTAAAATATAAAAAAAATCATCTTCAATTTTGGATTATATATGATTTATTTCCTGAGTTTTAAAAATAGTTAAAAGACTCGTGCATTCTTTATTAATTGTGCAAAAATCTTATCTATCTAACATTTATTCATTCAACTAACAGAAAAAATAGAAAGCACTCCTAAAACTTTTAATGGACTCAATGTTAAGAAAAAAGATAAAATTATTTATTTATTTATTTAGACAAATTAGCCTATTTAGCCAACAATTTGTGGCAGATTGATTGGGTTGAGACTTTTCTAACATACTAGCTAAATGAGTTGGCCCGTCCTTGTCTCATTTAGGGGTGGTTGAGACAGATTTTTTTTATTGACAACATTAAATTGATACTAACTGGTTTAAGTAGATTTTTGAAAAATGTTAGTTAACTCTTACTCATAATTGTTAAAATCTCATTTCAAAACTTAAAAACTTACGTTTTTACGATTTCAAAATTAAAAAATATTTTGAATGTTAGGTAAAATCTAAAATTCATAAAATATTTACAATTTACATTTTAAAACTTTAAAATATTTAAAAATTTGATTTTATACTTTTACATTTGTAATATAAATGTACTATTTTTTTTATTAATTTTAAATATTTTAACATTCAATTTCCTTTTATTCTTCTATCATTCTAAATTCCTCAATTAATTAAGTTCTAACTCATTTGTCTCTCTTCTTTTAAATTTACCTCTCTCATCTTAGATTTTTTATTATCTTCCAACCTATTCAAGTTCTTCTTTTTCACTCTTTCTTAGTTTTAAGAAAAACTTAGAAGATGAAAATGTTAATATATTTAAATTTATTAAATTTTTTTTTACATATTTTATAGTATATTAAATATTAAGTTAAAAAATTTATTATTTTAATACTTAAATCTGAATTAGAATATTTATATATAATTATTTATGTATATATATATATATATATATATTATTTTTAGATGATATTTTATATAAGATGTAAATTTTACTCTTTTACATTTTGTCTTTATAATTTATTTTTTTAATAAATACTCGCTTTTAACAACTTTGCTCTTACTCTATAAAAATAGATAAGTTGACTTATATAAGATATACATAAGTTGATGATAAGATTGTTTTACATCAATATATAATACCTATACGTCAATTTTGGTTAATCAAATGGATATTTGTTGGACCAACTTTTTTGCACATTTAATCAAGAATGAATGAGTATTTCGATCATTTCTAAAAATTCACTAGATAAATTGGGCATGACTCAAAAGTTTGAGGGGTGTTTTAACTTTTCTGGTTAATTTGATGGATGGATGTTGAACTGAGAAGGTTTTTTTGCATAGTTATTGGTAAAAGGGATGAGTGGGTCTTCTGACCCTTTTTGAAACTCAGTCACACGTGACTCAAAATTAGAGAGAATTTTTTATATTTTATCCTTGTATTATATTTAACATTCTTTTACTTAAAAAAATATATTATTTTGTTATAAGAGTGAAAAACATAAATTTATTGTGAAGAGAACTATCATTACTTTTTATTTTTTAATCAGGATATATCTGTTACTAATCCTCGATCATGATCGCAATTGATATTTGATCAAAAAAATTTTCTAATAATTTATTTTAAGATCCAAACTTTAGTCTTTTTATAAAATAATAACTCGTTTACTACTATATTTAATTTTTATTATTAAAACTATCATTATTTATATAGGTTTACAAAAAAGGAATATATATATATATATATATATATATATATATATATATATATATATATGAAATGTTGATTAATTTTTTTTTTAATTTAGAAGTTCAGGGAAATGAGAATACCATGCAATGACCAAATTACAAAAACATAAAGAGGCCAGAATGGGAGATGACAACAACTTTGGTTATAGCCCAAGATTGAACAACTGGGGCAGCCCCGTCCCCAAAATTTGGTCAAGGTCAATGTAGACGTAGCCATCAATGCCTCAGCCCATGTCTACGGTATTGGTATTGTCATCTGAGATTGCAAAGGCAACTTCTTAGATGGTAAACGTTGCAAGATGGTGGGGGAGGTGGACTCTCGTCGTGGTGAACTCATAGCAGCAAAAGAGGGACTCCTTTTTGCAAAGGATTTGGTGTACCAAAGAGTATTGTTAGAATTTTCCGTATTTAGTTTATTTTTAATTGTATAATTTATTATTTTATTAAAATTAGTTAGATGATATAACTTGATAATTCTTATAGTCTATGCATAAATTCTATAACGTGATCCTATATATTTTAAAATCACTAAATTATTGAGTTTTGAGTCAATACGTAAGTGTACTAATTTAGTAAGTTATGTGTAAAGCTTAGTAACTTAAGACTCATAATGAGTGAAAACTAAAATTACTGATTGTTTTGTTATTTTTTTTTTTTGGCAATAGATTATATGGTTGACATAAGTTTAGGCTTATATTGTTAAAACTTTTCTTGGTCTTAAAAGAGATAAGAGTATGTATTATATTCAAGGAAAAAGTTTTATTTCTGTTATTGGATAAAGATATAGCTTAGAACTGAAATGTTTGCTTAGGACTGATTGTCCTTATAGACTCTTTTCTTGTAACTTGATTGATGAGTTGTAATAATTGGAATATGCTCATTGACTATGGTGTATAATCCTTAAGGATGAATAAAGGTATTTGTTATTGATTCATCTATAGTTAGTCAATTTACTTTTTATAAAGAATTGATTAGTATTTTGTATGCTATATATATATGATTTGAATATCCTTGACAATTAAAGTTATACTATTGAAGTTTTCCTCGTGAGTGAAGCTTTTTGGTTAGTTATATGTTAAATCAATCATATGTTTGAACCTTAGTAATTTGTATTTTATGATGTGATTGATTAGTGGGAGTTATAAATTTATGATTAAAGTTTTTGTATAATTATAACTTCTATGATATCAAGAATTTTTTTTCTACTATGTGCACATGATGGTAATGTGGTTATGAGAAATATGATTTTACCATGCTATGATATATCTCGAGATATGGATGTTTTCTTAGGGAAAACATTGGTCTTTTGTGAAAAAAATATTTTGTTTCCTTTATGAAAATTGTGTTTATTGAGAAACGTATTTATAATCTCGTTGGGGAGATTGGTTTTGTTTTTTTGGAAAAAGCACAATGTGGGATCCATACACGGTAGCATCAAAGGATCATGAACTATGCTATGATGTGTATTTACATTTGTACACTTGTGATCAAGCTAATGGGGTTATCAATTATGTGGTCATAGGTGAATTAGAGTTTGAATAGTGTATCTTCACCTATGATTCTTAGTTGATAATTTTGTTGGGGTTTCTTGGTCAATATTTATGGTGATTGTAATCAGGTTATGTTTAGTGGCCATAGTTGTTCAATTAGAGAGTCGTTTTCAAATTATTTTTTGAAAAAGTTGATAAAACTAAATCAATGTTGCCTAAGTGGAAGAATGTTATAATTTTTTGTATTTGGGCTACTTTTGATTGTGTATTTTATTATTTTGTTAAAACTGATTAAATAGTATAACCTGATAATTCTTAGAGCCTATGCCCAAATTTTATTATATGATCATATGGGTTCTAAAATCACTAATTTATGGAGTTTTTGGCCCAATGCGTAAGTGTACTGATTAAGTAGGTTATATATAGGGCTTAGTAATTTAAGACCCAATGATGTGTAAACACTAGAATTACTGACTGGTTTATAAAGATTAAGATCATTTCTCCACTCCTAAACTCATTTTGTGATTCTTTTCTCCATTTAGAGAACATGACTACAAGAAAGGGAGAAGGAGGGAAGATCCTGATTTGGAATGCATACTTGTGTGCAATGAGATTTCTAAAAATTTGTCAACTCTTTTAAGTACATAACTCTTTACAATTTAATTTAATATTTTAAACTCTGATATAGATACATATTATCTATGTATGTGACTTAAATTTCTACAAGTATAGATGGAAAGAGATGCTCAAGAAGTCTATGAAGTCCTAAAATCTAGCTTTGAGGATCTCTCTCCTAATGTAGTTTGAGAGCTTAAGAGCTTTAATTTTGGCTGCATATGTTCTGTTCATATAGACAAGTACTTAAGAAGGCTTTCACTTTAAGCAGACGAACGTGTGTTTGTAGGATTCAAAATCAATTGTGTTTGGTTAAGATTCCACATAATGCAAATGGATGTTCACAAAAAAAATAAAATAAAATTTATAAGCAGATGAATGTGTGTTTGTTGGATTCAAAATCAATTGTGTTTGGTTATGATTCCACATAATGCAAACTGGTGTTCACAAAAAAAAAAGAATAAATTTTATAAATTTTATCTTTTAATTTTTTTAATTTTTTTAATTTAATTCCTTTAAAAGATGAAATTATTATAAATTTAAAATTTAAAAAATTAAGTGTGTGTTTGGTTCTGTGTTTTCTCCTCAAAACTCCCGTTCAATACACAGCAAACGTGACTTTGGATTAAAAAAAATGTCTGGTTATTTTTTTTTTATCAAAATTTGGTCTGAATCTAAATTCACGTTGGAGCTGAAGCATTTTAGAGTTACTTTTGCATTGAATAGTTTCACGTTTGATATCTCAATCATCTCCCAAAGTAAAACTTTTCAATCCTGTCCTCAACTTTTACTTCCCCCATTTCCGTCCCCTAGAGAGAAAGAGCGTTGGAGAATCCTTTTTTTGTTTTTATTCATCTTTCCTTATCAGCATTCTCTTCCTAATTTTTTCATTGTTTTATTTTTTTATTATTATATTGAATTTTATTTGTTCTTGATATGTCATTTAATATTTTTAAAATATTACACATTTATACTATATTTTGTAAAATTACAATACAATAATATTTTTATTTTATTTTAAATTCAATAATAACATAAAAAATAAAGAAATAATTTTGTATTTGTGTTATTAACAATTAGTTATTTATTAAAATATAATTACAAATAGTGAAATAAAATAAAATATAACAACATATAAAAAAATTACATAACTTATATCTTTTTTATTAATTATACATATAAAAATAATTTTTATCAATATTATTTAAACAATATTTATTTTGATAAAATTATTTTTAAATAAAAATTTTTAAACATAAATTATTTTATTCAAATTCACTTTTGACCAAACTCCTGTTTATCAAATCAAGTTCATTCAAATTTCTATTTGTAAAATATAAGTTAAACACATCTTAAATTAATAAAATTAATTTTTAAAAAATAAAATTATAAATTATATATCTTTTAACAACTAAAATTAAATTTTACTTAAAAAAACTTACTTTATATAAAAGCATATGGGAGTGCTGAACACCCATTTGTGTTCATTTGCATACGAAACAAACGAAAAAAAGATACATAAATGCTTCAAACACTAATAGTGACTAATTTTTATTTTTAAAAATAAAAAATAGAAAAATACTAGTAAAGTTTAATTAATATGCGTGTAGATATTAACTTATTTTATTATAAAAAAGTTTAATTATTTTAAACAGAATTTTTGAGTGAATTTTTCTTTTCAAATGCAAAATAATCTAATCTAGGGCAAATTGGAGAATTTAAGAGCAATAACAAAGATAATACTTTTGTCCAATTTTCTGCACCTGACCTGCTTTCATGTATTCAAGTACAACTTCCACTTTGAAGTTTTCATCTTCATCCAAGTCTAGCCACTAACTATGAGCCTTATCCCCTGCTGCCTCCCTGGGCTCAGCAAAAAATAGTGACGGTGGTAGCATTCTGAATTCTTCTTTGGTAATCAACTTGGCTAATCCCAGGTCTCCACATTACATAATGGTTTCAATGATACTTACTTCTTCTCTATATTCATCTTCCCCTTGTGCCCTCTTCCATTCCCAGAACCTGTCTTCCTCCAAAACCTTTGCAAAACAAAGCCGGGCATTTATTCTCAGTAGCCATAGAAACTTGTCTCTTCCTTGCCCCTCGTCTTGCCGTTTGAGTTCTAAAAGAGGTCTTCGTTCAGTTTGCTTCTTCAACGCTGGAGAGAAATCTGACAGCAAGTGTCAGGACAAGGTACTTTCTTTTTTCACCCAGTTTCTTCTTCGTTGTTTGTTGTTGTCCCCCCTCTACTTTCCAGTTTCCAGGAATTTAATGCATCAGCCTTCATTTAGCTGCTAAGAAATTAAGGGAAATGGGAAATAAAAAAGAATAAAAGGGTGGCAGGTCCAGTTATGTGTAAAACGTTTACATCTATTTTATGGGCAAATTGACAGTATATTTTCAATTTCTGATTATCATGGGAGTTATTCTTTACATAAATCAGTTATGATGTTGGTTTTTGGCCTTGAATTTGCTTGACCGTTGAACAAATGTTTCTATGCAATTTGTGACATGCAGAAAGAAACCAATTTTTAAAGTGGGTATTTGGTTGTGTTCATAGTTAATTCAATAACCAGATTTTCCATGATAATATGATTCCTTTTGCATGAGTAAATTATATGGATCCACTTTAGTGATACCGAGGAGGTTGAGGTCTTTCGGTGTTTTTTTTTCCCCAAGAATATATGGAAAGAGATTATATACTCACTTGTATTTATTCTCTTTCTTTTTCAGGAATCTGGATTGGAATGGCCTATTCTCAGGCGATGGGAAGTGCCTTGGGAATGGCAAACAGTTTCATTAACCTCTCTCGCTTGTGGATTGGGGTGTGTTTCTAATAGCTATCATGATTTCATATCAAATATCAAATAACGCAAATCTACTTAGGAAATATCGTGTAGAAACTTATCACCTATGCCTTTAATTTGTTTTTAGTTCTTTTACAGGTTTTTACATGTTCTAAGTGCCTGATTGTGTTGGACGTTGAGTCATTAATTTTTTCCCAGGCAGTTTTGTGTTGACAGGTTTGGTTGAGGCAACAGCTGTACCATATCTAGGGATTCGACCTGATGAGCTAAGTTTAGATGAGAAAGCAGAGATACTTTTTGTAGATCAGAGGTATGCATGATGTTCCTTTAGACTTTTACCCTTGTACTTCTGGAAGTTGTTTGGCAAATTGTGAAGCAACTTCACTTTTTGGTTCTGGTTTGTCCTGGTTTGGTCATTGACTTGTTCAGAATATGTGAAGCTGACATTTTATATAGAGCCATATCACATGATGCTCATGGCAGTGAGTGATATGCACAAGTTTTGGCAGTCATTGACTACCTTACTATTTTTTTGCTCAGAACTTACATCCTTGTGAATGTCTGAATGTTTGCTTTGTAACATCTGCTTTTAACTTTAGGCCTTTGTCTTGTTAATTAGTTGTCTTACGTTGGGAAGTATAGAGTCAACTAGATCCACCTAAAATCCATAGAATATCGGTCCATACCTAATATTATTCTAATTTTCCTTCTGGTGTTAAAGACAAAGTGCATACAGTTCTGGTTATATCTTTATTTTCTCCTTTTGTTTTGGCAGCATCACAACTGCTGTTGTACTTGGAATTATATACGGTATTGCCAACACTTTCCAGCCACTCCCAGAAGACTTCTTCAAATATGGTATGATCATTTAAAAGCTTTTTGAGTTTATCTAGGATACAGGCAAAAATTTTCTAATGTTTATATTAATTACTGGCATTGTACCTTAAAACTGTTATTAAAGTATTAGTCAATTTAATATATTAAGTCAATGCTATTAATAACAACCAGTTTGTGCCTCGGAGAACATGTTGTATCTTCTCTGTGTAACTTTTGTTGCTACTTGTTGACTTAAAGCTCATTTTAATCAGATGTTCAGCTTGTAATTGGTTTATATCTAGAAGAATTATAATATGTTATGAATTTATGCTTGTCTCCATTCAATTGTAAATCATTGTCTCAGATTGGAGGGAACCTTTCAATCTTCAAAAGGGGTGGCTTTTGTGGGCAGGAGTTGGGCTTGTTGGTGCTCTAATTGCCATTGCTTTGACAGGAGTTGCTGTGTCCTTCTTTAATGGAGAAACCCCACAAAGAGAGGTTAATAATTTATTTTAGAATTTTCACTGGCAGATGCAGATGTAATTCTTTGTTTCTATCTGTTGTACTATTTACATCTTACTTTTGAAGGAGGCAATGTGGGGTCACTGTCACTCAAATAGCATAAGTATTGAATCCACTGATCTTAGATTTACTTCATGATATTTGTAGTATGTTGCCATCATGGTATGGTCCTCCTTGCTAATTAGAGGCAGATTAGCTTTATCAAAAGATGAGTGTGAATCAACTATCTACCTTAGTAGAACTAATCTGACTTAATAGGGGTAAATTAGTTTTGTTCTGTTCAAATTACCTAACTTCTATAATCAGGTTTAGTTTTTATGGGCTTTTGACCTTGAGGGGATCTCTTATTAGCTTCTATAAACTGCTTTCAGACTGATGCTCTTGTTCGCTTGCTTCCATTAATTGGATCTTCACATGTCAGGTACTTTCAGATACTTTCCCCCCTATTTATAGGTGTTTTGGATGCCATATTATCAAAAGTTTCCTTCTATCAACCAAAACAAAATAAATTTTCTAAAGTTTCCATGAAGGTTCTGTATCCCAGATTCTTGAATAAGTGATTGATTATGTTCATTTTCATTGTAGTACTGCTTGCTTGGTGGGCATCACAGGTGTTCTGGCACCACTACTTGAGGAGACTGTATTTCGAGGCTTTTTTATGGCTTCCCTGACTAAGTGGTATTGTTTTCTTTCATTTAGTTCCCTGTGATTTTTGAATAAGGCTTTTTTTCCTCGTAAATTTTTAATTACATATATTATAATAAAATATGTTGGCTAAAGAAACTCCAGCTTGCCTTATAAGCGAGACACTTTTTTGAATGAGATATTAAATGGCTGGATAATTGAACAGAAAAGGTTTAAGCAAGTGCAGCTTCTGCTATGCTGTAGTCAGCTTATCTTTTGATGAAGGAGAAGAAGTTGATTTAGGTTGCATTGTGAAGTTTCCTTCTTAGGAAAAAGGCTTGGTTTGCATTGTGCTGGCTATTTTCTATTTTTTCTTCCAGTTATGTTTCTGACCATTCCTTCAAACTTTCCTTTGTCATTGTTTTTATTACATTTTTTGGTTTTGAACTTTAGGTAGTAGTTCTACAATCAACTTTGTTGAGTTTAAAGGTTAGATTTGGGATTTGAACTTTGAGACATTTAATATAGCATATATGGCAGGGAGGGATACTGTTAGATATTTTGTAAGGGTCCAACTTGTACTCCATAGAACTCCAACTAATGCACTACTTTTTTATACATAAACGTGAGCTTATCAGAATACTGTTTATATAAAAGCATACAAGACTTTCTAAGAGGAGACTGCTATACGTATGTTGAGTAACTTGAGTTTATAGAATTAATATGTGAAGAAGTGGCTGACGTAGGTCAAGAGACAGGAGAATGAAAAAGGGAGAATGCAAAAGGAAGAAGAGAAATAGAGAGATGAGAAGAAAAAGACTTAGTATTAGTCAGTGACTGTAAGTTTCACTGTATACTGAAAATTGACTCAGTTCTACTCTGATGGAGATGGCCTGGAAAGTCAAAACCCTGTAAATGAAAAAAAAAAAATCACACCCAATATAATCAAATTCCTAATAAAATCATAGAATTAATTTTTTTCATATATGCTTGAAATAAGCTTTATATCCCTCATTGTGATCTTCAGTTGTGGCAAATTTATTGCTGTGTTTATTAGTGATTTAAAGGAAAACAGATTACTCATGGATTCTGTACAGTTCTAAAAACAGTATTAAGATAAGCTAGATTTTGTGTAAACTAGCAGTGCATTGGTCAGAGTTCATTGGAGTACCAATGTTAGGGTAGATGGAGTTGAACTTCTCTCATTTTTTGATGAAAAATAATCTACATTGGTAAATATATTTACACATGAAATTCATAGATTTAGCTAGTTCGAGGTGGTTGCTTGAGTTCAGTTGTTTTAGTATGTTTTGTGAACTCGAGCGTTACTGGTACAAATTCTCTCATGCGCACTCAATCTCACTGCAGGGTTCCTACACCAGTTGCTGTAATCATTAGTGCTGCTGTATTTGCCCTTGCCCATCTCACTCCTGCAGAATTTCCACAACTGTTTGTTCTAGGTACTGTGTAAACACTAGATAGCATGATCTTCAGAGCTGGCAATAAGGAATTTTCTTTAATACTTGTTGGGTAGATGGAGAACTTACAAATTTTGCCTTGGATTTTCTGGCTTTATATTAGAACAAGGGGAAAAAATGAAAAACTTACTTTCTCTTGAAAGATGCAATAGTTCCTCCACCTACTGTGAAGAAACTAACAGAAATTTGTGACATCTCTAGGGACTGCTTTGGGGATGTCATATGCTCAAACTCACAACCTTCTCACTCCCATCACTATCCATGCTTTCTGGAACTCAGGAGTTATATTACTTCTTACTTTTCTCCAGGTATTTTTATATAACTCTGTAGATGTGTTTGCTTGGTGTGGTTTACTGGTACTCTAGTAATGCAAAATGCAAATTCTGTTGGTGCTTTACAGTCAACTTTTTATTCAGTGCTAAGAATGCTTCTTCTCCTGTTTGTTTGTATAGCTTCAAGGATACGATATCAAAGAATTGTTGCAGACAACTTGATGGGAACATTTTCTCTCCTCAGCACAGATGTGGAGCATGTACGATCCATTTCCTTGTATAACTATGTTCCCTTTCCGTGTTGTAAAGCATAAGTCAGATTGTTGTTTGAAACAGTGAAGAACTAGAAAATATGATTATTTGATCATGGCAATTAAAATATGCAATGAACTTTGACATTTCAGTAGGCCCGTTTCTGATTAGATGGGTTTGCATATGATTTGAGGGAGCTGCTCCAGTACTCAAGTTTTTATCCCGAGTATTAGTAGTTGTCAAACATTTATTGGTTGTATAGCATTACTAGGTTTACTAGCAGCATTTAGAGTGAACTAGACATTTCATGGGGGTAGTTAGGAGAAAAACTAGATATTTCATGGATTGATCTTTGATTCGGCTCTACAGGACAATGACAACTTTATGGGAGGCAGGGTTGATGCAAAACTGCTTTTCCCATGGCACCTCTACTAACATGTCAAGGATGTTTAAGTGAAACTACACTCACCTTACTTTGAAATTTTCTTTTCCAATCCTAGAAAATTACCTAGACTACCATTCTTTCAGCTTACTCAACACCACTGACATCAATATCTCTAGGATCTAATAGTTTTGAGAGATTTGTAGGTAAATATTATGTATATTAAATTTGGGTAACGAGCCAATAAAAATATTTAGTTAATTTTATAGAATCTATTTTGGGGGGGCTCAATTTTGAAAATGTCAAAATAATTATTACTTTTCATTGGTCCAGTACACAAATTAATGCTTATTCATCAATACATCTTGTATGTATGGTTTGATTCTAGTGCTAAAACAGTCAAGAATTCATCAGGCACAGTAAAGTTCAACAAGTGTCCAACTTGATTTCCTTGTATAACTATGTTCCCTTTCCGTGTTGTAAAGCATAAGTCAGATTGTTGTTTGAAACAGTGAAGAACTAGAAAATATGATTATTTGATCATGGCAATTAAAATATGCAATGAACTTTGACATTTCAGTAGGCCCGTTTTCTGATTAGATGGGTTTGCATATGATTTGAGGGAGCTGCTCCAGTACTCAAGTTTTTATCCCGAGTATTAGTAGTTGTCAAACATTTATTGGTTGTGGGTTCTCATAATAAATGTTTGAAATCCATTAAGTATAAACAACAATTAATAAATGTTTGATAACTAATTTAGATACCGATGCTCATGAAATAAACTTCAGTACCAATGATTCCCTTATGTTAATTCTAAGAACTAAGAAATGAAGTCTGAAATTTGAGTTTTTTATGTACTGTCTGACATCAGCACTCTTGTAACTTTGGCTGGCAGATTGATTCCACAGGTGCCCATCAGAGGATATTAGATGGAGTGATGTGTATCGTTATTGACTGGGCGTATCCTTGAAGCCAGCTGCTTCATGTTTGTTCCTGCATTCAACAAATCAAGTTGGACACTTGTTGAACTTTACTGTGCCTGATGAATTCTTGACTGTTTTAGCACTAGAATCAAACCATACATACAAGATGTATTGATGAATAAGCATTAATTTGTGTACTGGACCAATGAAAAGTAATAATTATTTTTGACATTTTCAAAATTGAGCCCCCCAAAATAGATTCTATAAAATTAACTAAATATTTTTATTGGCTCGTTACCCAAATTTAATATACATAATATTTACCTACAAATCTCTCAAAACTATTAGATCCTAGAGATATTGATGTCAGTGGTGTTGAGTAAGCTGAAAGAATGGTAGTCTAGGTAATTTTCTAGGATTGGAAAAGAAAATTTCAAAGTAAGGTGAGTGTAGTTTCACTTAAACATCCTTGACATGTTAGTAGAGGTGCCATGGGAAAAGCAGTTTTGCATCAACCCTGCCTCCCATAAAGTTGTCATTGTCCTGTAGAGTCGAATCAAAGATCAATCCATGAAATATCTAGTTTTTCTCCTAACTACCCCCATGAAATGTCTAGTTCACTCTAAATGCTGCTAGTAAACCTAGTAATGCTATACAGCTCTTGCATTCATAATTGTGCAACTACAGAAATGTCATTCGAATGATTACACAGGTTTTTCTTTTTATTTTTTTTCCTTTTAAATTTAGATGGGGTCTCCTGTATAATTTCATATGATTGTAGTTTGCAAGAGTTGTATAACTAGTTGATGCACAAACGAGATGATGATAGTTATGGTTATTGTATTAATTTTATGATGCCTTTGTAATATTGGATAAAAATTTTAAGGATCAATAATTTAGTTCACTTATACAAGGGCGTATATTATTTTTCTTAAGAATTTCAACTTTATTATTGAATTTGATGGATAAGAATTTGAGTGCTTTTCGGAAAACTCATTGATTCCCTTTGTCGTTGTGCATCATTATTAACATTATATACTTGTTGCGTGTTTTGGAATAGGTATTTTTAAAGAAAAAATTATTTTTTTTTAAAAAATTCTCTTATAAAATTTTAATATATAAAATAAGTTAATTTAAACACACAATTAATCTTTTTTAATTAGGTGATAAGTATAGATGAGATGGCCTACTTGGTCCTTTTCTCAAATTTGGACATGAAGCAACTCAATTTACGGTATATTTAGGTGGACGTTTGTTTAACTTAAATTGGTTTTTAGAGGTTCAAATGACCTTTTGCTCATTTTTTATTTTATTTATTTTGAGATTTGTATCATTTTTTAAACGTGATTCTGATTTTAAAAGTTTATTTGATCTGAAGCAACTATTTCTTATTTTTAAGTTGAACATGATTTTTTACTAAACATAAATCACTTCACTCAAATCTACTTTTGATTAAAATTAAGTTTGTAAAATTAAATTTATAAATTTTAATTCAAACATACACTTATTGTTCTAAGTTTAAAGTGCATCCATTTTTGTAACTACTAAAGTGAGGCCACAAGTCATGACCATGGAGCAACTCCCTTGTTAGGCATTGATTCGCTGCTGTTATTGAAGAAATTTTGCTGATTAGATTTTGGAACTTGTTTGAGAGGGTTGGTGTGTTTTGAGTAGAAAGAGGTATTGATGGTTGGGTTTGGGGGGATTTACTCAGTATTATTAAACTTCGGGTACACGCTTGGGAAGCAAACCCCGGGTCAAGGAACGGACAGAAGTGGTTCCAACCGAGGGCTAGATTTTTGGGAGCTTCACTGAATTTGGAGTCCCAAGTTTGGCATTTGACTCAGTGAACTTCCCATTAATTAGTGGCACGGCTCTTGCCATCCAACCAGTGGGACATATTTGGCCAAGTGCACTGTCAAAAATGGGAGAAGATCTATATAGTACTATTAGATTAAGTGGGAGGTCTTGATGGAAATTAATTAGACCCTTCTTCAGTTCCATTGTTGAAGCCTATTTGGTTTTACTAAAAGCAAGAAATTGAGAAATCCCATACCTCTTTTTTTTTTTTTTTTTTGTATTTCCAAAGGCTACAAAAATAGAGGATTTTGCCTTTCACAAGTGCTAATACCCAGTACACCACAACACATGGTATACCACTGTGCATAAACATATAAAATATAATGGATGGCCACTTGAGCTGCAAATATTCATAACGATGCAATGTCTCTTTGTCAAAATTGTTTATGATCATTCTACTTTTTCTTTGCATTTGTGTTCATTTTTTTAATCAAATTCTTATATGGACATTAATGTATCCAACTTTGGTAGACTATGCCAATCAATGATCACTACTTTAGGCGGTTTAAATTTCAAGTTGATAAAAGAATGAAGAAGTTTAAATACAAATATAATATCTAAATACAAAATTAATTTATATATAATTAGTTTCACTTAACTTTTTTTTTTATCAAGCTTTATATTCAAGTAGGTTGAGATGCCAGTCATTAAATGGCATATTCTACTCAAGTTAGATATTCTATGTAAAGGTGTCTCGTTTTATTAAAGTCTTAAAGGGGAGGACGAGACCAAAATTGAGTCATGACCTTCATTGGGTGAAAAAAATAAGGGCATTTTTGGGGGAAAAAAAAATAACATGATGATATTTATTGATAAAGACCAAACCAATAACCGAATTTTGTGGTTATAACTACATAAAAATGACCGCAAACGTGTATCCATAAGATAACCACACAATTTGGTTATTGGTCCTCAACGATAAATATCAATACAAATTGGTCATTAAGTGATGTGAAATCTATGGTAGAAATGCTCTACATTATGGCACATATGGGGCAAAGCTGAGAGCTCATTTTGATTCGTCCAAGGTAGTCTTCTAGCCCAGTGAAGAAAGCTCAAAGAAAGGTCAAATACCCCTGAATCACCATGATGCAATTAATTTTTTTTGCTGATTCTGATAATAGATACATCGGTGACAGTAAACAAATGGTTTTTGATGGGATTAATAAAATGTTGCAGTAAGGGCAAAAGCAGTCCCCTCAACCATATTAGACTTCGATCACAAGTCCCTTGTTGTTATCTGAAATTTGACATTAACATATGCTTATTATTACACAGGTTCAACCTGACAAAACCAGTGGAATAGAAGCTCTGGGAATGGAATAGAAACGGGATTTTCGGATTCTGAGAAACCTTCAAAACAATAATCTAATCCCAAGTGGGGTCTAACTGGAATTTGAGGTTGAGTTACATATTTGAGCTGCGTTTTGGAATCTGGTTCAGGTCCACGTTTCCAAATGATATTTCAAAGTTTCAAACACTAGACGTGAATTTATTATTTACTTGATTACTTGGAACTTTGCTTTGTCTTGGCTTGTGGCGGATAGCCAAAACTTTCATGAGATTAATATATTAAAAGGGTAATTATTTATAAGATCGTAATCCCCAGAAGCTGCTAGTTAGGTGGTTTATTGAGATTCCACCTTTTGGGTCATAAACAAATCACAAAAAATTGGTTCTTTAAAGTACAAGTAAGAAATAATAGTCGCTGCTCTGATAAAATCTCTATTGTCTATTCTCTTCTTGACTTATAATGGCTTTGATTTCTTTCTTGGTAGTTGTTCTCTTTTTATGAGCTTTGCCCTTTGCTTCTTCTGTATATGAGCCAAACCTACGCGATCCTCGCAAAACTCACATCTCTTTAAAAGTCACCAGAAAAGGTGGCTGATCCTTCGGAGGCAGACCCCTTCTCAGGAAGCATATAATGGCTTCAAATTGAGTGACAACTTGCTCTTCTTTGTCTTCCAACTCCTCTCATCAGCAGCTCATGCCTCATGCACTTGCTTCAGAGCTTTTAGCCATCTCTTGGAAAGCAGCTTCCACTTTATTGTCTCTGGGTTTTGTTTTTCATTGGTTTTGGTTAAACTCTTGAGGAGACACAATTAGGGTCTCTCTCTTTCCCATATTGCAGGGGGTAAGGCTTTATTTCTAGAAGAAAATAGGTTGAGATATGGAAGACAGAAATGATGCCGAGAAACTTGATGAAGTTATGCTACCAGGGTTCAGGTTTCATCCAACTGATGAGGAGCTTGTTGGGTTTTACCTCAAGAGAAAGATTCAGCAGCTGCCTCTGTCTATTGAGGTCATCAAACAGCTTGATATCTATAAATATGATCCTTGGGATCTTCCAAGTAAGACACGCATCTGTCTTGGTTCATGTATAACCTCTGATAAGCACATCTTTATAGCCTAGGCCTAGCTGCATATATTTAGTACTTTTTGTTAAGGGTCTCTGATGGTATCTAACAAGTTATTTAAATGCTTCCAATGTGTGTAGAGTTGGCCACTACAGGGGAGAAAGAGTGGTATTTCTACTGTCCCAGAGACAGAAAATACAGGAACAGTGCAAGGCCTAATAGGGTAACAGGAGCTGGGTTCTGGAAAGCTACAGGGACTGACCGGCCTATCTACTCCTCGGAGGGTTGTAAGTGTATTGGCCTGAAGAAATCCCTAGTCTTCTACAAAGGTAGAGCTGCCAAAGGGGTCAAAACTGATTGGATGATGCATGAGTTCAGACTACCTTCTCTCGCAGACTCGTCATCCCCAAAGAAGTACCTACACAAGACCATTCCTGCTAATGTGAGTAAAACTTTTCAAAGCCATATTTGCTGAGCAAACTTAACAGTCTTAAGTTTTAATGGCTGTGAATATCATTTATAGACTGACTACATTTAACTTGCTTTTGAGCTTGCAGGACTCTTGGGCAATCTGCAGGATATTCAAGAAAACCAATTCAACAGCTCAAAGAGCTCTCTCTCACTCTTGGGTCTCTCCTTTACCTGGAACGAGCACCTCTGATGTGCCAACCAAAGATCGAGACAGCACCCAGTTTTGTTCGGCCAACATGCCATGGACAAAGAAAACTAGCTTAGCCACCCAGTTTTGTACTAACCACAATGACACACAACACTTGACCACTACTAGTAGTACTCTTTGTCCTTTAGATGTTGCCTCTTATAAACCCATTATTAATCCATTGCTTTACAAGCCCTTTGATCAATTGCCCATTTCAAATGGAGACCTTAGCAATGGCCTAATATTCTCATCTCCTCTTGAAACATCTACAGCTACTGCTAAATCTACAATGGGTGTTTCTTCCTTGCTGTTGAATATGTCGTCTTCTGTTCTAGGAGATCTTAGTAAGAGCTCTGAGGGTACAACCACAAACTTAGGCGGGTTGCAAGAGCACTGTAATGGCTACCCAATACCATTACTACGTGAGATGCAAGGGACTATCAGCAACCAAGATGATAATGTACTGGTGAAGATTTCTAATGTGAATGTGCCTCGGGTTGATTACCAAGAGTTGGAGACAGTACGATCCATTGGGTTTCCATTCAGTATGCCTTTCAGTAGTGGCGATGCATGGAAATCAAATATGCTTTGGGATACTTCCTCTTGTCCTTTGTGATGTGCCCTCTAGTTATTCCACGACCAAGTGCCATACTTAGTCCAATTTAAAAAAATTAGAAGTCATTGTTTTTCTAGCTTCTAATAGGTAGTGACTAGAGTGAGACTGACTTTTTCTTTTTTTTACTTAGAATTCTGTTCAGTTTACATTAGCATGTAGAACCTTTTTATTAGGACATTGAACTTTACGTAATGTGAGACAAGATGTGAACTGAAATGTTTGTGGAATAGAATTTTGGAAGCAATGGTAAAGTTTCAAAACAATGAAAAGAGGCACAGCAAAATGATACCAAATATAAAGCGGATACTTGGAGAGACCTCGCATTCAGCCTTGTACACATGATGACCACAACTGGCCATATTAAAAAAAAAAAATTGTGTGCACTATCACGAAAACCAAAATATCTAAGATTCATAATGAAAATGATGTAATTAATAATGCAAGATAATGTACGATTAGGAAACTTCCAAAGTTGGGAATTTGAAAGTTGTGATTGCTTATAGGAGACATGATTTATCATATGTACATAATCCTACATTGCGCCATATGATCTTGAATTTTATCTCGGATAAATGACTTTGAAAAATAATCCCACATTCTCATTAGGAGTAACAATACTTGAACAATCACACAAATAAAATTTTTCAAGGGTGCCATAACATCTTTGACTCCCCATTCTTTTGAGCCATAGATCTCATTAAAAGTTTCAAAAATTCACCCTCTTCATTCTTGTCGTATATATATAGATGCACTACCTTAAAATCATAGGATTAACAGGTTGGTCTTCAAGGACAAATTCATTCCTTCCCTTGCAAATAGCCCAGCAAATATTCCCCACAAGAGCAGATACCCTTTTAATTTCCTAGAATTTCTGGTAAAGCCAAAGTTGAAATCTTTGAACTGAATTGACATCCATGCTCCACTGGAAATCACTTCCAAACCAAAAGGGTCGAGTCCATGGGCAAAACAGGAACACAAGTTCAACAGATTCAAGTTCTGTTCCACAAATGGGACACAGTGGGCTATTTAGAAGCTCTCTGTTGAAAAGCTACTTTTGGGCAATGTATGGCAATTTAAGCCCAAATCAAGATTGGAAAAGTTGTGACGAGCTCTAGAATTTGTGAACCGGACTTCCTCCACCCTAGTGTTTCGCTTGTACACAGGAATCCCATCGTTACTTTCTTGATTTGTGGAATAAGACATTTATTCTGTCTCGTACTCATATTTAATTTATGGATCATTATTATCTCTGCGTTATTATTATTTACTTCAATTAATTTCTTTTAAAATAATAATAATATATAAAATTAATATAGTCATCATTAAATACACTAACACATAATAGATTTATGGGTCATTTAATGCCAACACGTACTAATTTTTCTTTGTCAATCGACGCGCTTCTTTCCTGGACTTTTGTTGTTAGTTTGCACAATTATGTTAGACCAAAGAAAGAGAAAAAAAGAAAAAGAAGAATGACTGAAAACAATTCCAGGAAGATTTCTATGTCCGATGCCCCTGATGCCCCTGAAGAGCAGAGCAGACCGAGCAAAGTGAAGACGAGATGGACATCAGAGAAGCAGACCGAGCAAAGTGAAGACGACATGCACATCAGAGAAGCAGACCGAGAAGGTCCAAGTACCCCTGAACAGGAAGAGGAGATGCCCCGCTTGGCTAAGCGGATTCGGGTCGTACCAGACTCTTGGAGTCCTAACTGGACCCAAGTGGAGCCGGAGCCCTCCTCCGCCAATACGGGTTACAATGTTCAGGTTCAGGAAGAGAGTGAGTAAAATCTGAATTACTCTAGCTTTTCTGTATGATTCATGTTGGTCTTTTAGCCAGATCTTCTTGATTCACTTATATATTCTATTCTACCATGTGCGTCACCTCTTTTAACTTAATTTTTTTTTTTTATGAACTCCTTAACTTGTGTCAAACCCACTTTTAACCACAGTTCTTAAAATCAGACGAAACCGACTGATTCAACCGAGCAGAGAACTGATTTACTCACCAGCTCGGGCGACATTTTAGAATTAATAGGATAAAAAATAGGTCAAAAATTGATAAATTAATTAAAAATTAATAAATTATATTTATTTTAATTAATTTATATGTTATATTATTATATAAATTAATATTGTATTATTTATATAAATATAATATTTTTAATTTATAATATTATTTTTTTATAATTAAAATAATTTTATTATTAATTTATATTATATTTTTATAATTTTTATTTATTTTATTAATATATAAATAATTATATATATATATATATTTATATTTATATTTATATATAAATATAAATATATATTTAATTATATTTTAATTTAATTATAATTAAATTATTAAATTTTTAAATCAGTATTTCAACCAGGTAAGTTACCGATTCAATTTTTAAAATCTTACTTTTACTTCTTTTTTTTTTTTTTACTTTGTTCCTTTTTATTACGTTTGCTTTTTCATTCTCTCACTTTTCACTTTCTCTTCTTTTTGGCCGTCTTTCGCAGATTTGCTCTAGCTTCACGTTGCTTTAGTTGCCATGGCGGTAGTCATGGCAATGGGTGTGCAGGAACAGGTTTTTGCACGACCTTATCCCGACTTGTACTTTTTAAGATATAACAGAATATGCTCTTATACTTATAAATATTTTATTTAAATTTATATAATAATTAATCTTAATTTTAAAAATTAATTATTATTTTATATAAATTATATATTTTGTTTAAAAGAGTATACTTTTATTATTTTTATTTATAATTTAAATAAATAAATTAATATAATAATATTTAAATTATTATATATTTTAAATAAAATTTAAATGTATATATAGATAAGATGCAGGACAAGGTATGTGCTAGTTGAACACCCGCCTCCTCCCACAATAATTTATAATTCTAACCTATTGTTAAATTTCACGAGACAGGTAAAAATCCACCCAATGCAAATTGAGGTAGGTTGGGTACTTATGGGGTGAATTTATGTTGCCATCCTTACTTGAAAGAGTACTCTCTTTGGCTTTATTTAGAGGGTGTTGGTTAAACTAAAAAATCAGATAACTAATTACAGTGAGACTAGTTTTAAAATTTAAGTGATTGGTAAACATTAATTTTTTTTTAAAAAAAATTTAGTTGTTAGTTAATCTATTTTTAGGTTAAAACTAATTCAGAATAATGTACCAAAAAAAATTAATTTAGAATAAAACTAATGTAAAGTTGATTGATGGCTCCTATGTTTTCTCCGAAAATTTTGTTTTTGTTTTTTTGTTTTTTGTGCATCATCTCTTGACTTTCTCTTATTATTTAAATCAAAGTTTTTTATTATATTTTATTTTCTTCTCATATTTAAATTTTAAATATGATTATGATTCAAATTTGATATTATAATTAATTTAAGAAAAATCTTAACCAAACTAAGAATAAATTAAAATTAGTTACAAAATAATCTGCATTTAAATTACTAGTTTATCCACCAACTTCCCCTTAATGTAGTTTTTGTTGATTTTGGTTTGTTGATTTATTTTTCGACCAAATTTTAAAACATCATTCAGTTTAAACAAAATTATAAAACAATTCATTGGCTTGAATCCAAACTTATTTATTTGTTTGATATGTTATTATCTTTATTTTATTTGGTTATTGTTAGTACTATTATTAGATTTTGCAATTATATATATAATGTAGTTAAAGGTGAAAAAAATCCCTTTAAATAATAAAATGTTTTAACACCTTGAGTTAAGAGGTAATAAAAAATTGACATCTCACTCAAGAAAGAAGCTAATGTTATAAAAGAATAACAAAATATTTGACATTTTCATTAATTAGTCATATAAATTAGTTACTAAATATAAAATTTATAATAAAAATAATTGATTTAAATATTAAATTTGTAAAACCATAAGCTGTTTGTTGCTAATATATATATACAAAAGACGGAATGCAAAATGGTGGAATCATTATTGTTTTGTTATATTTCTCTGAGTTTAATTTTATTTATTCTCAGGGGGTCTCTAAATGCTGAAAGATTACTTGAAAGAACAGATAATGAGAAAGAGAATCATTGGCACAGAAAATTAGAAAAGCGATCAGCAGACGAAAAGAAGACATTTGAGTTCAATGTGAATCCTAATGACAATTTAGAATGTTCATGGCCCTTATTTACAGAATCCTCTGACGAGGGAGACAGCGATGAAACATCAGATTCAAATTCTGACGCGTACTCTGGCCCTTCATGATATCTCTATTTTGGATGGATGGCCTCTATTCACCTCCATGTTCTACAACGAGCTTGTTTTTTGTGGGGAAACATGTCTCCTTGAGGTGTAATAGTGTGTTTGGTTGAGTGACACTCTGAATTATGATTTTGGCAAAACTTGTGTGTTTGGTTTAATATCATACTGATACTATTACACCTCTCCAAAACAAAATCAAACACACTTTAAAATTTAAATGGAAAGAGTCATTCCCATTTTGGTGCAACTCAAGAAACACCGGCGGTTTTGAACCGCGAAAATGGCCCTATGAGTGCATGCTCTAACGGCTTAAGTTATGATTGCTCATGATATCTCACATGAATCTCTAGAAAATAATCCCACATTCTCATTAGGAGTAACAATACTTGAATAATCACACAAATAAAATTTTTCAAGGGTACCATTACATCTTTGACACCCCATTCTTTTGAACTATAGATCTCATTAAAAGTTTAAAAAATTCACCCTCTTCATTCTTGTCGTATATATAGATGCACTACCTTAAAATCATAGGATTAACAGGTTCGTCTTCAAAAACAAATTCGTTCCTTCCCTTCCAAATAGCCCAACAAATATTCCCCACAAGAGCAGATACATGGTTGGCATTTGGATGTACCCTCTTAATTTCCTCGAGTTTCTGGTAAAGCCAAAGTTGAAAGCTTTGAACCGAATTGATGTCCATGCTCCACTGGAAATCACTTCCAAACCAAAGGGGTCGAGTCCATGGGCAAAACAGGAACACATGTTCAACAGTTTCAGGTTCTGTTCCACAAATGGGACACAATGGACTATTTATAAGCTTCCTCTTGAAAAGATATTCATAAGTTGGCAAAGCATTTTGGCAAATATTCCACATAAGGATTTTAATATTTGGAGGAGCTTCAATGTTGCAAATTGCCAACCACATACTGTGAGATACAGCATGATATCGATAGCCACTTTTAACTTGGTGCTGCTCTATATCTGGTGCCTCACAAATTTCCATGCCCTGCAATCCACGGCTTCTTTTGGGCAATGGGTGGCAATTTAAGCCCAAATCAGGATTGGAAAAATCATGACATGCTCTCTTTGAAGACTTGGGATTTGTGAACCGAACATCCTCTATGCTAGTTTTTCGCTTGTACACATGAACTCCCATCCATTTTATGATTCCTTTCTTGACTCTGCTTGCATGTGGATCATCCCTTTTACTTGGTCCCAGATATGAAACCTCAACATGATTCCATCCACCCTTCCCATACTCACTTTCCAGTTCACCATTGTAAGATTTGAGCTGTACATCGGACAAAAATATATGATGTGTCACTAGTTTTGATTGCGCAGTGAAATGACAATGCAGCTGTTGAATGCCATTGATGAGCAAGTGGAACCTGGACATAGGAAAACTACCCTGCTTGTCCAAAACTCCAACAACAGCTAGAGTGATCCTTGGGAATTTGTTACGAAACCAGAAAGACAGGGATGGTCCCCTACTGCAGTGGTCGAACCATTCTGGGATCCTTAATCCTGGAAGAGAAAAATCAGTGCCCCCACCCTCATGTAATCTCTGTTAGCCACAGCGCATGGAAAAATTATCATGAGCTTTAGCAGCATACACTTGACAATGGCGGCTGAGAGTAATAAAAATTCGAAAATGAGAAACCTTACCTGACTCAATAACATGCTTTGAGACTCATAGGTCAATGATATGCAGTTTATTGCTGAGAGATATTTTATCTTTGGAGGGACCCCTCTAACTTCCTGAAGCTGCTTGCAATTATCCAAAACAAGATTCTTCAAAAAGCTGCATTCACTGATGCATTCAGGAAGGATTTTGAAAGTGCTGCTAGTTAGGAATAAAAATTCTAGATTGGGGAAGCAGGGAAGACATGTGGCAAGAAATTCATGTGTCAAATTGCAGTAGTCGAATCTAACATCTCTAACACTTGAAGACACGCATGAACTTGCTCTTTCTTGTTCTTCAGCTTTGCCAAGGATCAAATTTAGGTAACATCCGCATTTTACAGCTGTCAATCTCTCAAGTTTTGGTAACATCAAAATTCTTCTTGGTAGCTGATGAAGCATCTTGCATTTGTCCAGCACTAAAGATTCAAGCCCAATGAGATTTCTAAATGAAAATGGGAATTCTTCTATAGCAGTTCCACGCAAATCAAGATTTTTTATATGTTTCATTTCTTCTAAAATATTCGGCAAACTGCGGAGACTTGAGCATTTTCTTAGAGACAGATACTCAAGAGATGTCAACTTGATGCTGTGGGGAAGAATCCTTAGTTTGGTGCATCCAATAGCAGTCAACCATGTGAGTTTATCAAGAAACCCGATGGAGTCATGAACTTCTACTAAATTCTTGCAATTATCAAGATACAACTTGGTTAAATTTGGGGCTCCAGATATGTCCGGTACTTGTTTTAAGAATTTGCAACCTCTTAAAACCATTTCACTCAAAGACTCGAACTTCCGCTAATCAAAAACTAAAAAGGATTAGTCATAAAATTTATAAGTGCAGTTTATAAATATGTAAAACAAACAAAACATTTCAAAATAAATAGAAATTGTACATACCATGAATTCGAGTTGTTTTTCCAATCTGAGGCAACTCATAGACAAGTCTAGTATGACAAGTTTCTTTGGATCAAATTCAGGTGGCAGAGACGATGAAGCATATCCCCGCCATTCTAGCACTCTTAAACTGCTTGGGAGATGCTCAGGGCATCTAGAAAAGTGAGCATTTTCAATGCTAAGTATTTTGAGATTTTTCATTTTCTTCAGCTCACTTCCATTCCATCGAACTTCCTTATTTTTGGCCAAGTGCAGCATGACAACTTCAATTTTATCAGTTCCCTTGTAAGCCAAAGGAATAAGTTAACCATAATTTAAGTTACATATATGTCATGAATATGATGTTACATCATAAAGCAGATTATCCAATTGTTAATAAATTTTGTTAAGACAAATTTGAAAAAGATTCTAACTTCCTAAGAATCATGTCCTGCAGAACATATTTGTCAAAAGAGTTTCAACAAGGTGCAAAAAGAAAAACATAAAATGCACATACCGTGTCCTCTTCTAAAACATGCAGAATATCTTCATAAAGCCATAATCTACTGCGTTTGCCAGGTTCTAGTGGTGATTGCTGCAGAACAATTTCTCTGCCCATGTCCTCTATTAAGTCATGCATTCTCACGAAACCATATTGATCAATCTTTACGAGAGATTTATCAATCAACACGCCAATAACATATTCTGGTAAGAAGCCACGACCATTTAGCAATATGCTTATGACATCTTTCAATTTGTAACCTCGAAAGAAACAAGCCAGGTCAAGGAAAACTTCCTTCTCATTTCCTTTCAAACCATCATAGCTTATTTTTAGAATTCTCTGAATATTTTCATCTGGAATTCTTTCATAGGTATCTAATGCAGATTTCCATTCAGACATTGTTTTGCCAAATAAGTTAGAACCTATTATTTCCAAAGCCAATGGAAGGCCTTTGGCATAATGCATTGCACGTTTTGAAAGATCCATGTAACTTGGGTCAACTTCATTTTTTTTAAAAGCATTCCAACTAAACAATTCGAGGGCTTCTTTTTTATTTAATTCTTTTGCCCCATATGTTCTTCGAACACCATGAACGTGCAGCAAATGTACATCCCTTGTTGTGATAACGATTTTGCTACCATTACCAAACCAATCAAGCTCTCCAGCAAATGCTTGTAACTGCTCCAATTTATCAACATCATCAAGAATCAAAAGAACTTTCCTTCGTTGGAGCTTGCTTTTTATTATTGTGATTCCCCTTTTACAATTCCCCAAGTTGATATTCTTCTCCCCAACTATTTCAGAAAGCATTGTCTCTTGAAGTTGTACTAAGCCATGCTTCATTGAATTTTCTCTAATATCAGCAACAAAACATCGACCGTCAAATTGATCGGCAATGAAATTATATAGTGCACATGCAATTGTTGTTTTACCTATTCCACCAATTCCATAAATCCCTACCACGTTCACTCCTTTATTGGATCCAACGTCTAGAAGTGAGTTTACCTCTTGCACTCGAGTCTCCAATCCAATTGGATAATTCGCAACATGTAAAGGGCTGCGATTTATCTTTTTGGAGACCTCTTCAACAATCTTCCTAATAAACTGATATTCGTACCTACCCAATTACAAAATCCATATGAAGTTAAATCAAATGCATCAAAAACATGCCTAGTTTCATTCACGAAATTTAAATCTCACACAAACAACAGTTAGATATACAGTAATATATATGTATATATATATATATCTTAGTCAAGGTATGTTATGAGTGTTTTCCTTAGTTCTTGAATACTAATATTATGTTCAAATTTATCAGCAAAAAACAAGGAAATCAATCTATATATGTAAAAGACTGATAAGTACCCGTGTTTGAAATCCCAACCAGACAAATTTGCTGCTTCTTGTAGAGCTAACTTCCACTTGTGCAGCTTGTCCTTGTTACTCTTGAATCTTTCTCCAAGCTTTGCCAATGCTTCCCCAAAAAGTCCTTTCTGATACCGCACATCACAAGGACTAACTCCATAGAAAATTGGGCAAACCAATCGACCCTTTCCCTTTATGCTCTCAAGGATTTTGACAAGTTCTCCTAGACAATAAGCTGAGGAGGCATAGTTTTTGGAGAAAACAACAATGGCAATTCTAGATTGCTCAATTGCCTTGAAAAGAGCTGGTGTAATTTCCTCCCCTCTTCTAACCTCCTCATCATCCATGAAGGTGTGGATTCCCCTCTCACAGAGAGCACTATAAAGATTGCCGGTAAAGCCACATCGAGTGTCTTCTCCTCTGAAGTTGAGAAAGACATCATAAGTCCATCCATGGGTGGAAGAAGAGGAACATGGTCGCTGTGTCATGATGGCAACTATGGTCAACCTTGATGGAGATTGGAGAGCTTCAAGTTTCGGAAAAATGTATTAGAACAAGTTATGAAGATAAGAAAGGGTAGGTGGCCGCTCTAGTGAATCAAACAAGATATGAAAACCACACGTTTTGACAAGAAATGGAACGAGTTACAGAAAAGTACAGAGATAAATAATATTATGAATGCACCACGCAGTTTCATGTATATGTAAATTCCGTAAAGTTTCCCTGCACTCGCAAAGCAGAAATTAACTGATGTGAAGTGTGAACATACTAGTTGACTTCTTGTCATTCGGTAGTTATAGAAATTCTTGTGTGTGTATTAAAGGCTACTTTTTTGTAGTACCGCTATTTCTTCGTAATTAATGATAAATGTATAATTATGTGTCAATATCACATTTCGTTAAAATATAGATATTGTATTTATATTTTAATAATTATATTTTAACTAAATAGAACTTGGAACTAAATATTAGACATCTATTATTAGAAATATTGGCATATCCTTATAAAAATAAAAAGTATTAAAGGAATCTTCATTTATATTTTTATAATTTACCCACAAAGAATAGAGTGATAAATAAGTTAAAGTTATAAAAGAACGAGCTTTATTAGAATAATTTAAATTTTGATAAAGAATACTTTATGGAACGAACAATCTCAATACCACTAGTGATACTCTTGAAGTTTATTTTAATATTAAATTATGTTTGTGAAGTTTTTTTTATCTCATTAATTGTTTTGAAATTTAATTTGACTTAAAAATGTTAATTTTGCCATTAGATGAAATGAAAGTCACCTTACATTCATAAAATTGACATTCTTATAGTTTATTTCTGTATTAAATTATTATCTTAAAATTTTTTTGTCTTGACTAAATTGACTTAAATTTAGTCTAATTTAAAATCGAATGTTAACCTTTATTTTATTTAATAAAAAAATTAACATTTTTAATTTATAATAAAGTTCAAAAAATTTAGTGAGATAAAAAAATTTTATGGAATAATTTAATACATGAATAAACTTTATAATGTAAATTGTATGTTATTCTAAAAATAAATAGTTTTACAATTTAAATCATATGTAAATTTAATTATATAATATTATAAATTTAATAGCATATTCTCAGGTATCTAATTCTCCCGGGAATGAACTCCAATGAAGTTTAACTTAACTTTTGGTGCAAGGAGTGATGCAAGGAATCAAAGAGTTGGTGGATTATAAAATAAAAACTATAAAGAAACAGTATTAGGGAAGACTGTTCCCTGCCCTCGTCTTCCTAACTTTTCCACGCTTTTTGAGATTAGAAAACTATTTCTGTTTAAAGTTCAATAATTTGTTTCCTTTAGAAAACTATTTGATGCCTATTAATTAATTTTCATTTTATTGTTACCTCATTGGTCTATTTCCATTCAGATCCAGCACCCTACTCATATTTCCAAGGCCTATCTTCTACTTTTTCATCGTCGGCCTTTGCAAATTACAATGAATGAAAAGAAAAGTGACGTTATTCATACGTAAGTACAAACATTATTTTATATATATTTTAATTTATTATCAATGTTTATAACATTATTTAATTATATATTATTAAATTATTTAAAAAATTAATTAAAATAAAAATTACATAAAAAATAAAAAATATAACAATATATAATTAAATAATAATATAAAATTTTTTTGCACAAATAAATTAAAATTACATTTGTTTTACATATTTCACTTGGTAATTAATACTTTGACGTCTTTTTTTGTGTTAGTCACAAAATAACACGCTCCCTCTCTCTGTTTTTTTTTTTTTGTGGAATGACATTCTCTAATTTTTACAGTTGTGTTCTATTTTTATTAATTGGAGGGGCATTATAAATGGATTGGTGTAGCTATTCCTTTTCAATAATCAGATCCCAAATAACCTCAATGGAATTTTTTAAACTTTGAAACTTTAAAATAAAGAATACTCAATCATTAGTGTTCCGTAATGAACCATTGCAATTGTTTTAAAACAATCTAAATTATACACTTATAAAATGTGTTAAGAATTTTTTTTTCATAACAAAATGGAGAGTATTGATTTCTTAATTAAGGGGCACATCTTTTCGTGAGGCTTTTGGACTTTGATATGAAGTTCAAACCATATCTTTCCTGCGAAAAAGCCCGAGAGAGGAATCCAGACGCGCTTAATGTTAATTCATAGGGGCTTTCCAAGTGCCAAACAGCCAATACATTATAATAACGTTATATTTCATGGAAACAAAAGCCACATGCCCCCAACAGGGTTTTACTCATTGAGTCGGTCTTCAGTTTGTGTTTCAAATTAATTTTTAAGTTTTTTCATCTGTAAGTATTGTATAAACTTTTAGTAAGTCTAAAAGCATATTTTAATCTTAAATTAAAGTGGTTCTTTTTTTAACCTAAATTTTATTTTTAAAAAAATCATATGCCTTGATACTTCTCGTTGTGAGTGGCTCAGTCTTAGTTATTACCCTATAATTAATTTTTTAAAAGGCATTTCGCTGCGTCAAGCCAAATCCATTAGAAATGAAGAAGTGAGGTCACACTCAATAAAGCGCACTCAATAATTGAGTTATTCAATGGTGTGATTATAAAGTACACTCGTTAAAGTAAAATAATTAATTTTATTTTAAAATATATATTTTAATATTTAATATTGAGTTATTGATATATAAATAGATGGATTATGTAGTTATTTAAAAATATGTAATAATTTCTTCTAAAAAAATTCAAGAAAGATAGAATAAGTAATATGCAAAAAAGAAGAGTGAGTCACATTTGGGATTTAAATTTTTTGTCTCATTTTTTCTGTCTCTAACCTTGTTTTTTTAATTAAATTCTAACAATTCAACTAAAAAGTATTTAAATTTAGAAAAAATTAATCTTAATTAAAAAAATATTTTTTTACTGAATTATTAAAATTTAATTGAAGACACAAGATTAAAAATAGAAAATAAAATAGAAGATTTAAATCCGTCATATTAGAATCACGAGAATTATTGCAACTAGACGACAAAAAAAAATTGTTGCAACTAGAGTCCCTCCGAACATGTAATTTGTCATTTTATGTACTACCTAGCACATAAATAATAATCGGTTAAGATTCGAATAAGTGGTACTAAATCAAAATGATTGCAATATTTTGTAGTTTTAGCAACCCCTTAATTGTATATATTAATTTGTGTTTGAACTAATATATTTTGTGTTTAAAATAATTTATAATTAAGAAGGTTATAATTAAAATTTTACTGGAAAAATTAAAAAAAGAAAACAATGTTTTTAAAATCATAGGCAATAGTTTGAAATTCAAAAGTGACAACCATATACCAATGTATAGTTGACCTTCCACGTTACTAACAACTACATGATATTATGATAATCAACCTCGGCATACATGCAAAGCAAAATACAGTGAAAATTGGGATACAGCTATTCAATAATATAAGGAGTTACTTTTATTTTTGGGATGGAACAAAAGAAATTGCTCGTTTCGTCACCAATCCTATGTACCGTGTTAATAATGTTACGTAGCTCATCTTTGCCCTATTTTTTTTATGGAGAGAGAGTAATATATATATATATATATATATATATATATATATATATATATATATTATTTTTTATTTTTTTTACACACACATATGTAGGATGAAGAATCCTTTGCAAAAGGGCCCAGTACATCGAATATGATAATCCCCATTCTCGTATGGTTTCCCCACAAAAGCAAGCTCGTCGTAGAAAAGGCAGGTGAATTGAGGCCACTCTGGAAGCCTCGAAAATTGATGGGATCATGAGGGGCCAGAGTACTTCATCTGAGTTTGAATCTGACCTTCTATCACTGTCTTTCTCGTCAGAGGTTTCTGTGCATAAGGGCCGTGATGAGCATTCTAAATCATTATCAATATCATTCACTTTGAACTCACACATCTTCTCTTTCCCTGCTAATCGCGTTCCGCGCCAATGATTCTCTATTTCATTGTCTATTCTTCTAGGTAATCTTTCAGCATTCTGGGACCACCTGTGATCATGTTTAAAAGAGTCTATTTCACATGCTAAACTTTTTAAGTCAACTTGTTAATTCTTTCATATGAATTAAAATATAGCAGAGTAATGATTCCACCATTGCATTCCTTCTTTTGCATTCTTTTTCTAATTACCATACGAAATTCAAGATCAAGAGTACTTTCAAACAAGGATGAACATTAAAACCTTTCCGTCTGCCTACTTTTACTCTCCTTTCTTTTTGTCTCATTCAACCTACCAAGTACCTTCTCAGATTTTTCATAACTAAGAGGTCAAGCATGTGCATGCCAGAGTTATAACTTTATATGATCGATGGTAGCTCAATCTTGGTGTTAGGTAAACAAGTGAATCATGAAGATCTAGCTGGAAAAAACAAAACAACTATGGAGAAAATCTAGAGTAATTCGGGTTTACCCACTCTGTTCCTGAACCTGAACTGTGTTGGATGCTGCCCTAATCTGCCGGACTAAGCGGGGCATCCATAAGTAACGCAAGTTGTCTTTGAACTCTTTGCTCTCGACGCCACACTGGAGCAGCTTGGCCTGCTTTATGATCACTCTGGTTCTCCAATACTTCTTGATTTCACTGTCAGTTATCCGTGGCAAGAACCCAGCAATTTTCGACCACCTATAAGAATAAGGAGCACTGCTATTTCTCAGCGGAAAAATCTCGTAAAAAGTGCGACGAATGAATGTGCTATGAAACACAACATCGTTGATATATGTGTGTGTGTGTGTATGACAAACAAAAATTAGAAAAAGGAAAGAGAAAAAAACATGCATCTTACTTTAAGTTCCTGGTAACGATCAATTCCCAAAAAATCTCATACCAAGCAACAAGGAGCAGGAATTTTTACCTATTGCCCCGAAGAGAGTGGAGTTCAAGAATCAACAACTGTTCTTGGAGTGTGATATTTCCACGGCGCACGGTGGGACGCAAGTAGTTTAGCCGTCTTACTCTGCAACTGTTCCCAGTTTTTCCCTTGAGGCCTGGATAAGATAATTTTAGATTATCCGAACTGAAAAGAAGAATGACAAAGTGAAATGGGTTCTGATCCTCTGTCTTTTTTGTTTCTTTTGTGGATCAAATGGTATCAATAAAGTTAGAAAAGAGTTCACATATATGCCTGAAAAGCGTGCTTCACCGTGTCTGGGGACGTAGCTGACGAGAACGTGGTCCTCTTCTAGGGTCCATGGACCTTTTCTGATGCCCATCTTGTCTTCATTCTGCTGTGCTGCGGATCCACTTTTCTTCACCTTATCATCCATTGATTCCTCTTGGTCAAGACAAACTCTTCACTTGTACGCTGAAACTTAATCCTTAACTTTGGGAGCGCAAGAGTGAGCAATATGATCTTGCCCATTTGTTTCGCTATCCTAAAAATTTTATAGGGGATGTTTTTTTTCCAGATATGCGTGTACATGACCCACAATGTTGTGAGTAGCAAGCAACATATAATATATATATATATATATATATATATATATATATATATATATATATGCTAATTTTCTCTTAGTTTTTTTAATAGACAAAATTATTTTATTTTTTCTATTTTTATAACATTATTTTATAAGTTGGTGGAGATTGACAACTTATATCATTTTTTAATTAGACAAAAATATTTTATTTTTTATTTCAAAATATAAAAACAATAAAAGATAATTAAGATATTTTACTAACAAATATTCTTTTAAATTTATATTTATTAATTATGCCTCTTTATCTCAAACTATTTCTGGAGTGAATTGCACCCATAAAAGAGGATCAAAGGTCAAATTTCAAAAAAAAAAAACACTTGTAGAGAAGACATCTTAATTAATTATGATAATATTTGAAGGATTACTCTCATAACAATATTTACGAAGATATATTAGTCAAAGACCCTTCCTATTCTAGACAGTGTTTAAAGAATTAGTTTTGTAGTAATACTGAAAAATTTTAGTGAAAGACCAAGAAATTTTTTTTTCTGTTGTCTGTATCTCTCACTTTTTTCCTCCCCAGTCATTACTGATAATGCCATTATTAAGACTTCACCGGAGCCTCTCCTGCCACTACGGTCGTGAGAAGATATTTGGTTTCGCTAAGATGGACACAAACTAAAGAAAGGAGGGGCAGCAAGACATGCCATTTCGCACGTTAATAAAATCATTCATAAATAAAATTATTAAAGTAATTCTTACACATTTTACAGCAATTGAAACTGTGGATAAATATTACTAACGTTGTCTTGTTTTTTTAGTAACACTTCCTTTTAGTTTTAAAAGATATATTAGTTATCAGTTTTATCGCTTAGAAATTAATTTTATTAATTTAATTTTTTTAAAATTTAAATTTATAATAATTTAATTTTTTTTAAAATATTAAATTGATAAAATTAAAATAAAAAAATTTATGAATGAAAGAAATTAAATTGATAAATTTAATTTTTAAAATATAAAATTAATAAATAATATATCTTTCAATGATTAAAAATAAATTTTATTCTTTTTTTTAATTAAAATATAAAAATTTTAAATAGAACAAAAGCGAACAAAAGCGACTCATTAATCCAAACATTCCTTCAAAAACTACTCATCAATTTTCACACACACACATATTAATCCACGCACTCTCAAACAGTCCCTTTAAATGAGCAAAATTGATTCGTCATCCATGGCATCAAATTCTGCCACTATAAGTAAGAGGCAGATATTCTTCTTGCCTTCTCATTTCTTATAGTCATTGATTTTACAAGATTCTATTAACAAGATTCAAACTTAATCTTATAAAGTTCGACTCCCATGCGTCACAACGCCTCAAAGTCCAATTCCAATGGTTGTTAATGGCATTATTTGTTATTCTCATGTGCTACTTCTTTTCCTCCTTCCTTTAATTAGTTGGTGGTGATTAAGTGGCCGGGCGAGAAAAAAAGGGAGAGAGAGAATAAGTTTGAGAAAAAAAAGAAAATAATTAATGAATTTAGATTTTAAAAAATATTTATCAATAAAATATCGTAATTATTCTTCATTGTTTTTGTATTTTAAAACTGAAAAATATGATTTTTTCTTTATTAATGGAAAAAGGTGATAAAAAAAGCGAGAGAAAGTTAGCATTTCCAATTATATATATATATATATCCTCCACTATTTTCCAGGCAATATTTTATGTGCTTTTTAACTTTCTTTTGTTTCTAACGGACTTAAAAAGAGCGGCATCTGATAGGAAAAGGAAAAGGAAACGGGAAGAAAGTGTGAGCACCTAGGAAAAGGAAAGGCAACATGGATAGATAAATGGACAGTTTCCTTGTCCTTATTGTTGACTCCAAGTCAAAAAGATTCCATGCACTATTCTATTCCACTATTTTAACGGATATTTGTTATCATAAATTAAAATCCTTGCCGAAAAGATTATTGAATTAAGATATATTGACGTGCTAGTTGGAACTTTGAAGTTTCCTGCTGCGCAGCTTCATGGGAAAAGTATAATGTTTTTCTAGTTGTACGGTAGAAGGTTCTTTTTCTAATTTTTATGTAAATTAAGATTTTTTTTATAAACTTAAATTTAGGTTGAAGACAAACCTTAGCTCACATATCCTGAACTCATTAAGTATTTATAAAAATATTTATAGAGTATTATAAATAAAAAATTTAATAATTAAATCTAAGCCATAATAAAATACAAGTTGAAAATTAATTAAGTAAGGCAACATCTATTATTTATATAAATTAAGATTAACTCTTTCTTCACATAATTTTTAAAATATATATATCTCATATTAATCTTATGCCTTTAAAAGAATTAATTTTTTTAAATACTAATTTAATATTTGAATTTAAGTAATTAAGAGTAAGAGTACACCTCCTATGCCAACTCCTTGAATTATGAAAAATAGTATAATGTGCGAACAACAATGGCATTTTTTATTTATATTAATTGTTGGGGGAGAGTTAAATTACATTGCACGCAAAAGAATTAGTTTAATTCAATAATTTGTCTATGTACATCCAAATAAATTTTATTAATTAAATTAGTATATGTTTTTGATTAATTTTCAGAATAAATTATTTTTTAAAATTCTCTTAATAAAATTTTAATTATAAATTATTTTGATTATAAAATAAATTAATCTAAACATATAATTTTTAAATTACGCATACGCTGAATACTTACTCACAATCCTTTGGTATACTCACAACAACACATCACTTTCTTTTTTTGTAAATTAAGAGTATTTTTATAGCATTTAGTTTATTTGAACTGTTTTATAAAAATTAATTTTTTTAAATCAAAAATAATAATAATATAACTCTCTCTATTGAATGCGATTCCTAAAACTTAAATCACAATTCTCGTGTTTGAAGCGTAATTTTCTCCTACTTTGCCATAAGCTCCTGGGTAGCACACCACCCTCTCTAATACTAACGCTGCGCCCCTCTTCAAATTGAAGAATTTCTATTGCTTCTCTAATCTCCAACTCCTTTCACTACCGGCAAGTTACACATGTATGACTCCCGCATATAACCAAGGACCATCTGCCTTATCTTTGTCTTTCACTGCATGCAAGTCGTCGTCTTCTTTCTATATAATTCTCCTTTTTCTTTTCTTTCTAAATCATATTATTATTATATTCTTTTTTTATTTTACAAATTTAAGTCAATATTCCCAACTTTAATTTAAACGTTAACATCAATTGCAATATAAAAATAAAACAGATCACGTAAACCAATTTTTTTAAATAGAACACAACCATGATTTTGGTTCTTATATTTTCATCCTGCTCATATTAGTCTTTATTTTTTTTTAATTTTTTAATTTTCATTTTTAATTTATTGTTGTGCATAAAACGTTATCTCATATTTTATTTAAATTATTCAATCAAATAATAATGCATCACACAATAAAATTTATTAAATAGTAACGTATCAAATGACTATTGATCTGATTGTCATAAACGGAAAAAATTTTAACCTGACAAATTACTATTTAAAATAATAATTTAAATGCAAAACCCCCATAATAAATTTTTGCAAGGAACCAATCAAAAAAAGTAAAGAATAAAATGAACCCAAAATAAAAATAAAAGAACCAAAAATTCAATTTAAATAAAAAATTATTTTCTTAAAAAAAGATAGCACACATGTATCACTCCCACTCACTATGCACTCATTACTCCCACAGATAAAATCAATAAAACACGAAAATATTTAATTGTGAAGCCATATTTTTCTTCAAATTTTCAATATTTTCTGAAATGTAGATACAAATCACATTATCACAGGCAATTTCACAATTGAATTTCTATCTTTTGATAATTTTAAAAATATATAAAATTATATTACGATCTAAAAAATTAAACGTGATAAAATACTTATGTTAAACTTTGTTTTCTTTAATACTATGAGCAAGCTTCCAATAAACAAATAAACAGAAGCTAGCCCAAGTTTGCACAGAAAGTGTCTTTATAAACACAAGACCAATCTTGTTTTGTCTCAGGTTTTGTTATGTATGTTTTACTGCTATGAGAGGAAGGTGCAGTGTATTTAGATTAATTTAATTTATATTAAAGATAATTTATAATTAAAATTTTTAAAAAAAAAAATTTTAAAAAATAATTTTTTTTAAAAAATATGCTATACCAATCATGCTATAAATTGCGAATCTCTCGTCATTCTTGAATATACAAAGATGAGAGGATCCTCATTATCACTTGCAACTTTGATCGGAAGCGTAAAACAAGAATATAACATTATTTCCTAGGCTACTAAAGCAAATGCAGCTGTTATCTTTATATTATTATATGGGTTGCATGCTATACCTTCAGCAATCACCAAAAAAGCCCAAGTTTGTCTTATTTACTGACGTACAAAAATAAGTATTGTCGACATATTTAGAACGAAAACATCCAAGCCAATAATTTGTTACAATATTGTTAACAATCATCCACCTTTCACCCAAACTCAAAAAAAAAGCAGTATTCATCTGAGAATTGTACTGGAAGTCCAATAAACTCTTAAGGTTCCAAGAGAAAACATTCAAGGGTGCATGAACCAACAGATTTTGCAGGGAAAAAAAATACGCGTGTAGAATGTTGTAGATTGCCACCATTTATCATTTTAATATCAGAAAACTACCACTTAAATGGAACTATGGAAATAAGAATGTAGGAATATCCCAATTGCAATGAAATTACGAGCAAAGTACTAATATACTAATACTAATACAGAAACCAATAATCCACCAGAAGAAAATTGAGACAAACAAAACTGTATCATAATGGAGTTGTCGACAAAGTTAACAATTGCACTAGAATGGGTTCAAACAAGCCAAATAAGCACAAAATTAGCACGGGAACAACTCTAAAATTGCGTGATTTACTATAATCACCCAAACCTAAAATTCCTCCAAAAAGATCTTTTATCTCACTCTCTTCTCCAAACTCAGCCCTTCAAAGCTTGCTTTTCCTTTGCCTTCTGGATCTTCAAGACCTTTTTCACAATCTTTTGCTCCTCAACCAGGAAGGCTCGAATAATCCTACAAAACCAGAGGAAAAATTACGCAAGTTACCATACCAATTTACACAACGAAAATTACAAAACCTACAGACCAAAAAAATTGAGCAGAACAAACCTTTCTCTGACAGCACCTCCAGACAAAACTCCACCATAAGCACGGTTTACAGTCCTCCGGTTTCTTGGTAGCCTTGATCTCTTGTATTCTGCAGGCCTTAAATGTGGAATCTGCAATTGTCAAGCAGTAATTACCACATAAACCTTACAATTTGAACCAATCATGCAAATTTGCCAACAGCATAATACATGATATATTGATGTGTCTCCAGTAATGCAAAGGAAACAACTGGTCATCCCATGGTGCTTAAATATATTTAAATAGAACAATCACTGAGGAAAATCATGTATCATACAAAAATATCCACATGACTGCATCAGATATTCACTCTACGCTGACATATCATCCTGAAATGACCAACCAAAGAGTTTACATACTAACAATATTAAAATTTCAAAACCCAATAATGAAAAATAATAAGCACAAACTAGACATGCAAACCAAACTTTCATATCTATATCTAATGTTCATAAAGTATTAATTCACTCAAGTGATTAGCTTATCTGTTATTTTTAGCTAAACAGAAGCTAACACATAAGTGGAAAAGCATGAAAGATGGCAGCAAAACACATCAAACTGGAACTTGTTGTCGAAGTCAACTTTTGAACTCATTTTAAATAAGGAAGTGTGCAATAATTTTATCTCTATACTATGGGTTCCACAAAATATATATTCACAAGGCATATTTCTAAGAAGCATTCAAATCATTGAGAATAATTGGAATTTCATTCTGTCCACCACAGTCACATCTGGTACTTTCTTTTTTTTGACAGAATATCCAGCACCAGTTTATTAACTAACCAATTGATAAAGCAAAGGTAGTAGAGCCTATGAAAGCATGCTAATAAACCAGGAAGAGCATATAGTTGTTTTAAGAAAGTTGTCTCACCACATTCTTGCATACATAATTGTGTGCATCAAATCATTTGGTACATGTTAAATGGCAAAAAGCATGTAAGCAATACGACAAAAAAAAGAAAAATCACTAGTCAGTATATCAGCTACTTAACTGGACCTTTCATCCTTATGTCTCTTATAACAAATTTAGGCACACGTATAGCATTCTCTATTAGTGTGAGTATGTAAGTTGAAGAACTCAAAACGGCTGCTAACAATAGCACTGGGTTGTAACCATCATCCCAGTTAGATCACAGTACTGTTTGACCTAAAATACACAAATTTTCCCATCACACAGCATGAGTCATTCATTTTCCAATGAATTACAGTAACACTTCTCAATTTATACAATAAGCAAGACACGTGCTGTAAACTATGTGGAGGTTCCCAGATTATCCTAAACGCATTCATGCTCCTTCTTTGTCCCATTTAGCTATTATAACACAGTAGCAAGTATGTCTTTAATATCATATCATTCTTAATAATGTCATGTAGCAGATCGTAAGGAACCAATATGTTAAAGCAAACTATTCAAAACACTTGGGGGTAACAAGTATCTTACAAAATTTCATTCATCAGAGGACAAGCCAAATAACAGAGGAAAAAGAAGACACCATAAATAAGAAAATATGGCAAATTACATTTAAAAAAAAACACGAATCATTTGCCCAGGAGAATTGAAATCACAATAAAATGCATACCCCCTGAATCCTCTTTCCAGTAACAGGGCACTTGGGTCCGCTGGCCCTCTTCTTAGTGCTCTGATAAACGAGCTTCCCACCTGCATTTCCGAAGACGAAACAGAAACGCCATTAGAATCTATTGACCTTATGCCGCCCAAAATGGATCGCAATCATTAATCAACGACATGACTCGTGTGAAGAGTTTACCAGGGGTTTTCACAACCCTGTGCTGGTTGGATTTGGTGGCATAGCTATGCCGCTTGCGATAGGTGAGACGCTGCACCATCTTCTTCGATGAAGTTCTGCTTCCAAAGCCTGCGTCTGCGACTGCCTCTGCGTCTAGGGTGTTCAACTAGAAGGCGAATTCAATAAAAAGAGGTTGGAGTATTGATGCCCTAAATCTAAGGGTCCTCATTGATTAGAATTGGACGGCTGATAATGTGACGTGTGGCATTTCGGAAAAAGGATAAATTGTAACTTTCTCTCCTGGCGTATAGAGTAATTTAAAATGCCCCCAACATATTTCTATTTCACAGCATGTTATTGTATAATTTAAATTTATTTTTGTAAATATTGCCTTGCCATCTGTCTATACAATATAAATTTTAGGATGACTGAAATTCTACGTGCCAAACTGTCATCAAGTTCAGTCGTGCGATTTTACTTTCAGATCCTTTCTTATACCCGTTCGGTTTGAGGAATTGATGGTGAAATTGTCATTTGACATATCCTCCAATGAAATTACTAAACTGCTCCCCTCATTTTTAAAATGAGTGCATCTTGGACGTTGGATCGAGGGTAGAATTGGGTTTCTAATATTATTTGTATAGAATTTGAAATTGTTATAGTAACTGAAGCTGGGTATGTCAGGTGAATTTTGTAGATTCCTTTTGTATCCTCCAGATTGTGGTGTGTCTTTTTTACAAGTGAATGAATTATGAGATAAATAATGGATATATTTGTATTTTGGTACTCCTAGGCTGGAAACCCTAACTGTTCCTTTCTGTTGCAAAGTACACGGAGGCCTTACCTCCTGCTGCAGTGTTCATGGAGGCCTTACCGTTGGAGGCGTGTGGGAGACGCTTCAAGTACGCTTTCCTTACCTATCTTGTCTCTTTTTTTTCCCTCTCTCTGAGTTCTCATTCAATTATTATCTTCTCCTTTACTACCCCTTTGGACACGGTAAAGCACTTCTCCCTCATTTCTTTTTCTCTCTCCACCTTCTTCCGGTGCAGCACTGGAGCCTCAATTCTCCCATCTCTTTCATCAAGAGCCCTCTCCACATCCTCAATACTGTCGAGGCCGCATTGCCGGCATCGACGACATCTCCGAGGTCGATCGCGAAGTTGTCATCCAAGATAGCTCGGACAACGACAACGATGATGCCGGTGCCGTCGTGAGTGGTCTCCATTGGGTTCTCCTTTTTTCTTTTTTTTTTCTTGAAGTTTTTTTTTTCGATCTGCGTAGTGCTTGGTAGCAGTTTTGTTCTATGTTGTTCTACGTTATACATAAGCAGCGTATATTACATTTGCTATTTTGAATTAATGCCTGACGGTCAATTAATTTATAGATCCCTATTTTGTACTTTGTTTCAGTAATTTGGTTGATTTAAAGCTTCATTCTCTGACGCTTGGCGCAGATCATTTGAGCAAAGCTACTGCCCTTGAAGCATTGCATGCTTATGGGGTATTATGCTTCTTAATTTGTTAGGATTTTTTGGATGTCTCCACTGATTTGTAGAATATGTGTGTGATATTTGCAACTTGGTAGTTGTCGGCTTAAGATTTCTACTTGCTTATTGGTTTGGATTCCTTTGTTGCTCTGTTCCTAAGAATTCTATTCAATATTAGGCTTCATGGTGTTAGTCAAAAACCTAAATGATCTAATCATGCTTTACCCGAACAAACAGCAATTAGATCTATGCGGAAACATAAAGAGATCGAATATTCCTCCCGCCATTGCTATGATTTTGAAGCTCCGAACTTTGGTTTCTGTGGTGTTTCTAAGCTTTCACTCTCGTCACTTTGATGGTGTATATAAGACTGAATACGAAAGCAAACTTAGGGACCCGAAATGATGAACACACGTCCTCTTAAATAGCCTCTGCCCATCACAGAAGCAGTTGTGGATATGCAAACCAAAGTGGGCAGTTTCTGAACGAGAAATGAACGCGGAATGCGGATGTGGATGAACGTGGACCACCTTGAGACTTAGTCTTCGGGTCTGTTACCGACGGTTCCGAAGATTACTTGAGTGGTTTCCAAAACCATTCTAACATTCTCCCACTTGGTCCACATATTCCATTATATACTACAGTGAGAAACAAAAATACATGAATCAATGGCGATAGGTCCTCTAAAAGTGAGTATTATCTTCCATGTATCACAATGTATCATATCCCTCAAGCCCATATAATTTAATGAATAAACCCAATGTTTATTCTAGGTCCAAACTTCATTGATATTTCTCAAAATGAATAAATGAATATGCGCATAAACTAAAATGAGAAAACATCACAAATAGAGTTTCATTAAAATAACATCGTTCTTACAACGAAAATTACATAAGGGAACCAAGTCCCATTCTATTTACATGACCCTTAAATTTCAGTGGTTACATGCTTTTAGTTAAAGGATCAACAATCATCAATTTCAGTGCTTTATGTGCTTCAATAACCACTTGTTTTATCTTTAACACGTGCTCTCTTATGGCTATATACTTGAATGTCGATATGCTTGCTTCGACTATCACTTTTGTTGTTCTTAGCCATAAAAGCAGTAGCTGAATTGTCACAATATATCCTCAATGGCCTAGAAAATTGAATCCATAACTTCTAAGTCCCAGAAATAAAACTCGTTCATCCATACACCATGTGAAGTAACCTCAAAACAAGATACGAACTCAGCCTTCCATAGTGGAAGTAGCAGTCAGAGTCTGCTTGGCACTTCTCCAAGATACGGCTCCACCGACTAGCATAAAGACATATCCTGAAGTCGATTTTCGTGAATCAATGCAGCCAGCGTAGTCTGAATCAGAGTAGCCAATCACTTCCAAATTATCAGTCCGTCTATACATAAGCATGTAGTCTTTAGTCCCTTGAAGGTATCTCATCACTTTCTTTGCAGCTCTCTAGTGGTCTAAACCTGGATTACTCTGATATCTCCCTAACATTCCAACAGCAAATGCTAAATGGTAAATGCAGATTTTTTATTTTGCTTTTTCCTTTTTGTCCAATGCAGAATTATTTTCTACTGCAAGGATGATGCTCTCTTGCGCCGAAGAAGCTGTGTTAGAATTGCGATAAGAAAACAAACTCTAATGATAATTTGTGCGCAATTTGCTGTGACTTCTATGCTTTCTTTGATTGAGTTCTACATGAATTTTGACCAAAAAAAAAAAATTGAGTGCTAAGGGAATAAAAAATCAAATGTAGATAATTTTCTCTTTGCCTTCGAAAGTACTGTCACCCTAAAAAATTAGATGATGCTTCAAACCAATTTCTATTTGTATTGTTTCAATTATTGTTGTTGCTTGCTGTCATGGTGTATAAGTCTTATTGTCTTTAGGTTGCAATCCAATATATAGATTATAGACTAGGGAAAACTCAAAACAAACATTGGTAAGGCTGTAGGAAATACTTTTCTTTTTTAACACAATATACTACTGCTAAATAATATTTATTAGACCAGTCAACTGTCAATATTTGAAACTTAGATTGGTGTTAAAGTACATATTTATTTGGTGGATTTACACTTTAACATAGCATGCTAATCTCCTGCAACTATTTAGTTACACTGTTCGATTGTCTTGTCATTCTTTTATTATACTTTAGTAAGAATTACAAATTGGAAGTTTTTATATGCCATTGTGTGTCCTTTTGATGATCTTTTGGTGTTTTCATTGATAGAGAAGCAAGAGCAACAGTAGAGTTTGTTTTGATGCTTTTTTAATATTTTCTTTTTATGCTTATTTTGTATTTTATTGTTGGAGACATTAGGAATTGAATATAAAAGCTTTTTTTATTTATTTTTCTGGAGTCCATCACATCTTTTGTGAGATAGATTTAGGGTGTTTATTGTTATGTTCAAGGAGGTTCTTGGGCTGAAGTTATGTGATTAGTACTGGATTTTCACATATTTAATAGATTTTACTATATATTATTATACGTGATTTTTAATATGGCTTCTTCCTCCAAAGTCGCTGCACCTAATGGATCAAGATTCTGCCAAATAAACCTTGTGCAAGGAAGCCAGGAAGGGTAAATTACAAAATAAATAATTAGAGTTATATTTTCTTCCTTTGAATAGATTGATAATAACTGTAACTCCATTTATGCTTGACTTTTTATTTTTGTTATTTCTTTTTTCTTGTTTACTTAGTTCTTAAATTCATACTTATTAGGAATTTGGAGAACTTCAATAGAGTTCCTTAAGGCATTTGGTAAAAAATTAAAATCTGATGTTACATACACGGATCTTGCAGGGAATGTTTTGTGTCTATTTTATGTGAAAGCCGAAAACCATGGTCTATTGTTCCTTGAATGGAAGGAAATGATCTCTTTCTATAATATAGAGCAACCTATACAGTTCCATTTGCATTATGTTGGTCAGTCAGTTTTTGATATGAAGAAGATTGTTACTGAGGAGGCATTGAGATTGATTATCCTCCTTACTACTCAAATGTTGGTTTAGAATCTTGCCAAGAGTATGATGAGATCAGTGATGATTCAACACCCTCATATGTGATTGAAATCAGTGAATCTGAAGATGATATAGATGCAAATTTTGGTGATAAATCTATTCCTCAGTTCTCCAAACTGATTTCGAAGTACAATGCTAAATCCAGTTTCTTGGTAATGTTGAAAACATTTTCATCTGAATGATTTCATATTTTGGTTTCACTATTGTCATTGTCATGTTCCCATGTTTTCATCTTTTAATTTGTATAGCCTGTTCCTTTCAAGTTTGCTCATGCTACCATCTCAAGAAATTCAAAGTTTCTTTATTCTCTGATGTCTGGATGGCAAGAGATTTATTTGTAAGATATTTTGGAGTGGATGCAAGCCATATGAAGTTAAGATTGGAGATGGCTGGAAGTTATTTTCAGGAACCCAAGGTCTTCGGAAGGGGATACTTTAATTGTAAAGAAACTTTTATGAAGAGCATGTTTCAGTTGTGCGCCAAGAGAACTAGTTAGTATATTGTTGTTGTTTCATCTTTTGTGTGGATGTATGGACTTGAGCTTCTATGGTCCGTTGATGCAGGGCTTGCTATTATTTATTAAAACTCTTTTTTTTTTCTTAAAAATTTGGTTACTGTTATTAACGCAGTTATTTTGACAATTCCTAACCCTGTTAAGAGTATTAGTTGCTCTCTAATATTGAGATGTTTGGTAGAAATTGTTGCTATGACCTATTTATTTGTGCTGAAAATACTTTATATCTTTTGTATTCGCATCAGGTTATATAATTTCTGATTTATTATTAGGTAACATTTATACCCCAAATTCACATTTATATGATGAAAATGTCATCCTTATTATAGATTGATCTAATTTGATAAGATAATTTTGGTTTGATTCTTAGCTATAGATCTATGTAATACAATTTCTTTGGCTTAGCAATTCAAGTTTAAATTGATAAAATAATCTTCTAAAAAATTTGGTAGAGCCAAATACTTTGAATATTAGTTACCATTAAATAAATTTTAAGTATTATCTTTAAGTTCAACTTATTTCTTTCAAGAATAATATTGTTCTTTATTTCAAATTTTTGCTAGATCAAGTCAGATATACTTCTCAAGCCTAATATTCTTCATTTCAATTTGGCAATATATAATTGAAGAGTGATAAATTGAATCTGATAAAAATGCAAATATAAGACTCCTCTTTCGTTTAAACATGATATTTGCTTCAGATGTTGTTTTGAACTTTTGATTGATGAATTTTAATTAAAGAAAATTAAAAAAAAAAAAAGAAATTGAAGCATACGCCGCATTTTAACGTCCATCCCAATGATCCACAGTTAATTTTCTCCTTCCAGTCATTATAGTAGGCAGCGATTAACGTCCTTTTAGACTATCATTGCATATGCTTTTTAGTTAATTGTTATGCTTTAGATTATCTTCTTTTTATATTTGTCATTGTGTGAATAAATTTGTTCCTTTTTGTCACCATTATTCAAGAATTGTGTTTATAACATTTTTTCTTTTAAACAGTAAAATGGTTTATAAACCTCAAATATTTGCAGTGCTGTAATCAATTTGGATGCTTCAATGTCATGTCCAACTTCGGTAATGAGCAATAGTTAGTTTTTATCTCCTTTTTCTATTAACTTCTTAAAATATTTAATTTTATAGACATTCTTTCATTAAGATATGTAAAATATTTAATTTTCAAATTTCTTGGAATATTTTTGACTATCTTTATAGTAATTTTTTACTTTTCCTTATTGACCATTTAAAATATAGCAATGGCATATGCTCCAGTTGAGATTATTTATGATACAAAAGGACGAGATATTCTTATGGAAAAATGGATGTAGAATTCCAATTCATTAGTTGATACAAAAAAAACTAAAATTTTCACTTCTCCTTTGTGTACATAAGATATTAGGATAATTCGTTTATCTTGCTGTATGATTTATGCTCCGTGCGTTACACGGGATCCATCACTAGTTTAAAATAAATGAAAATTTTAAATTGAATTTACGAATGGGTATATTTGTTCATAAGTGTGAATAATTATCGTTACTAGCGCATTGAGAGAGTGTTATCGTGTATTTGAAATCATTTTTTTTATTTTTGTTTATATAATTATTTGATAAATTCATTAATTATAAATTTATTATAATTATAAATTAATTAATTAAATAAATATAATTTTGAGAAAAAGTAGAATATGTTTTAAAATAATTATAATATTGTGATTAATATAAAAAGATAACTTTTTATATTTTGAAAGTAATTGTAATTATAAAATGTAGTTATTAAAAAAGATGTTCATATTTACAATTTTATTTATTTTTTATTTATATTTAATTAATTAACAATGATTTTTTTAAATTAAAAATTTAAAGCAAAGTGAGGAATTCCTTTTATAATAATATATAAATAAATACAGATGATGAGAGCAAATAGCGACCTATTTGTTTAAGATAAAAACAATATGATAATGTCAGAAACATGATGTCCATGTGTTAGCAATTTAGTACACTTTCAAAATTATATTTTAATAATTTAATTTAGATTAAATTATATATTTAATATCTATAATTTACATTCATATATAATTTGATCATTATAGTTTTTTTTTCAAACAAATCATCATAATTTTAAACATTTTTAATTTATTCTTTCTCAAACATATGCTAATGTGGATACTTATGTGATTAACTCTTCGTTCACCACGTATGCACAAATTGAAGGCATCATAACACTAAATAACAAAAAGATATTATATTAAAAATGTTTAAAACTATGAGGATTCATTTAAAAAAAAAATTATATAAATCAAATTAAAAATATGAATGTGAAATTGTGAAATATGTTGATCAAATATATAATTTAACCTTTAATTTATTATCAACTTTGTCTGATTTTTCCAATCTTTCACTGTATATGACAATTCATATTTGATATTTCAACTTGTGCTATTTGACATTTTTTTGACTTATCGGAAGGTAGTTTGTCTTTCATCTATTTATACTATTATAAAAGAATTTCCTTCTTTGATATCAAATTTTTAGTTTTTTTAAAAAATTATTAATAACTAATTGAATACAAATTAAAAAAAATAAAATTGTAAACATAAATTTTTTTTAATAAATATGTTCTACAATAACAACTACTTTTAAATAAAGTTATCTTCTTTTTATATATAAAATTATAATTGACTTTAAATATATTTTAATATTTCACAAACCTATTTTTATTTAAATAATTAATTTATAATTATAATAAATTAATTATTAAATAATTATATGAGTAAAAATAAAAAAACGTAGATGGAGAGGCATTGTCGTGCCTCAAAAAATGCTAGTTTTTAATGAAGAGCTTGTACATTTTTCATGGAAGATTTTAGATTTAGCTCAGGTTATAGTGTTCTACACATCTGTTATAGTGTTCTACTGGAATGTAGAAACAAATTTGATGCCAAAAATTTGCATTAGCATGACATTTATTAGACGACCATGATGCATATAAGTATAATCGAAAAGCCTGTATATATACAGAGATTTTCGTAACCAAAGGAGTACAATTTCTGTGCATGCTGCTATATCACTTTCTGCAGAAAATGTGTCTATACATCTGAGAAAATATGCCGTGGCAGAGCCAGATGAACCAATCAACATGGAAACAGCAAAAAAGAAGGCTCCACCTGGATCTTCCTGCTGACAAATTTGATTCGGTTCAAGTTTTCATTACACCATATTAGCTGATCTTTTCTCAATTTGGACATGTTCACCACCCTTGAAATCAATCTCAACCCAACCTGAGCAAGCAACTGCTCATGATCCATTTGATCCTCATGGTGCTTTTGGAACTTTCTTACTATGCAATTCCCGCTTCTCACTATGTCCTTGAGCTTTCTCTCCTTCTGCAACATTTTCAACCCAACACTGTAAGCATCTAACAGAGTCAAAGTGTCAGCCAAAAACAATATGTTAGTCTCTAGAAAGCAAACCTTCTTTAGTTGGGTTCTAACATCCACCAGGAGATCTGAAATTGCTGGGTCCTTGAGATCAGCTCCAATTTGATGTGAACCTTTAAGGATCACATTCCCATAATCTTTATCTGCTCTAACAAATTCCCAGAACACTCTCATCGATTCCTTGATGATCTCTGCTAACTTTCCACTTGCAATTGCATCATCTTCACCCCCCTTAATTATACTCTTATCCTTCATGCTATCATCTGCAAAGCAATCACAACAAAATCAACATCTCACTTGAGGTTGCACTGTGTAAAAGAACTTGAACTATGGTTCATTTTGTTCACCTTTAATGGCTGGAACATGTAGCAGGTTGCGAATGACACAACGGTTCTTGACATAATTCTGAATCCTAGGGCCTTGGAATGGCTCATTCTCTATAAACCTTTGCATGAGGACTTGAAAAAGTTGAAATTCACCAGCAGCAAGATTATATCGACGAGACCATTGTGAATCATATTGTTTTAACTCCTGGGCTTTCCTGTGCTGCCAACACAGGATTTCCCATGAGAGGCAAGCCTGCCCAACATACACCAATTCCAAATCTCTATGCAGCTCATGAAAAAACTTCAGCAGTGGGTCTGATGTGTTCTTTGGTGCTTTGCGTGGCCACAAATTCTGAGAATTTAGAGGCTTGGCACCTGGGACGGTAGATTTTAGAGTTGAAATTGATTTGAGAGGGTCTCTTAGTTGTAGAAGACCTATAATCAACGGCAAAGCATGTGATTTAGTCAAAAACAAAAGCTAAACAACATTATTGTTAAAGAAATAAGGGTTTTTTTTTTTAAATATTTTCTTTGCTTTGAATAGAATATTTGAAAGTTGAAACCAAGCTCATTCAAAGCTGAAAAGTAATATTTGAAGGTTCTATCATCTTTATTGAATACTTTATACTCTTAGACACCGGGCAAACCAATTCCAATGACTGATATTTTAACGTCTAAAATGTAAAAGTAAACCTATGAAAAAGATTGGTAGAGAATGGAATTGAAAACTTATGGTATAGACTTGCCACTATCTACGGCGTTGTGAATGGAAAAATCAACAAGATATGAGAATAGCTTTATGTGCACAGAATTAGCAAAAAAGAAAAAAAGAAAAATCTTCACTTTGATTGTATGTGAGAAAAAGTCAGCAAAAAAGAAAAAAGATTGTAAGTGACAAAAAATTATGTAACTAAACTAAAAAAGACCTAGTTATGCAATTTTGAAGCGTCAAAATAGAACATATGAATAATCACAAGTGATTAGTAAGTTGAAAGACTTCCTGTTTTAATCTCTTAAGAACATGCTGAAAAAATTACCAGAACATTGAAATTGTCCCAATCCAAGATGAAATTAATGGAAGGGTTTAACAAAGAAATGAAGTTAATTTGGCTCTCAGTTCTCACCTATTGCATGCATGGTCTGGTAATTCAAGATATCGAGTTTTCGCATTTTATCTGTATAGTTCTTGTAAACTTTCTGAATTTCATCAATTTGATCCTTGTACTCGAGCTTCTTTTCAATTTTCAGTGGCTTTAGATCTTCAACCACTTTTGGGGACTCTGTTTCCCCATCATCATACTCTTCTTCTTCTAAAATTGTGGCAAGTCCTCCTTGTCTTGCATTTCTCAATTCCAATCTCAGTTGTTCCACTAAATCATCGTGCTCCCATTCAAAGTCGTCATCATCCTGTTCATCAGAATCTGATTCAGCCAATTTCTCTTCCCACCTGGTTTCTTCAGCTTTCTCCAAGCTATCCCTGCGTGCCTCCTCTTCATGGTCTGAACCTTCCTCCACATCTTGAACTCTTTCCTCTTTAAACTCATTAAGATTTTCTGATTCAAATCCTTCACAGGAATTGTAAGAAGCCAGAACCTGATATGCCATTGAATCATCAATATTGTTGCTGTTGGCCCAGATAAGACCACTCGAGCTAGATGATTCTGACTCTGAATCAGATGGCAATGAGTTATCATTGGAAAGAAAACGCTCATCATCAGATGAATCACTTCCACCGAACCCATCACTTTCAAAGCGAAATCGATCACAAGTGAAATGTGAAGGGAAAGTTCTCTGTTCTTGAACAGATTCCTCTTGTTCTTGAGCAACAAGGCCTTCCTTTGAACTAATCTCTGAAAATTCCTTGTCGGCAATATTTCCAGTGTTGGCAAATGCATTATAAAAAATGGCAGAACTATTTTCTCGAAAAGTGAAGGTCTTGGTTGTTGGTTCATCTTCATCCATGAACACACTGATATCTTTACCTGACAAATATTGACAGTCACTTCTGGTTGTAGCAGATTCAGACTCCACGAAAGCACGAAAATCTGTTTCTTCTTCTTCTTCTCCCTTCCTGCCATCTTGATGATCATTAGAATCACCCTCCATGAAAACAGAGCTCTCTGTTTCATGTTCATCTATTTTCTTAACATCCTCATGCACATAAGAGTCAGTCTCCATAAAAACAGAGCTATCTGCTTCATTCTCCACATGAGCATCAGAGTCAGTCTTCAATGTAACAGATCCTTCTGTGTCTGCCTCTCTGTTCTTTCCATTTTCATGAATACCAGAATCTGTCTCCTTTAAAGCAGAACAATCTGTTTCTCCTTCTCTTTTCTTAGTATCTTCAGGAATAGCAGTGTTGGTCTCCATTAAAACAGAGTTCTCTGTTTTTCCTTCTCTACTTTTACTATCTTCAGGATCGTCAGAGACAATCTCCATGAAAGCAGAGCTCTCTGTTTCTCCTTCTCTTTCTTCACCCGCTTCATGAACATCTTCACTGCTCCAAAATAGCAAATTAGCCAGCTCTTTTGTGAACCCATGAAACTCAGAATACTGAAGTTGATCCCTCTCGGTTTGATCAGCTAGAGGCGGTGGAACATGGAGCTTACTTTCCCTGTCTCCTACCTCAAATCTGAAATAAACGAATCATTACTCATTTGCCATGCATTTAACCCCAAAGTGAAAAAACACCCCGAAATTCTAATAACCCAGATGAGAAAATTCATCACACTTCATACCTGAAGACGTATCCGAGTATCAAACCAAACGAGTAAAGCACATAGTTGCAGACGAAAACCCGCAGAGAAGCGAAGGCCCAGAGCATGTTTCCGTAAACAAACTCGTTCATAAAGCATATGTTGATGGAATCAACGTAGGTTTTAAGCATGACCAAGTTCTTGGCACCCATCGGTGATCAACACCAATCAACTTCTCAAAGGTATTGTTTTTATTTCACTGAAAATTCCAAACCAGGTTTTGTTGGGAACTTGGAAATTTCTTCATCAAGGACTCATTGTGGGACGATGGACTCTCCCCACTAGCAGACAGTGAAATCAGTGGCAGAACAAGATCTGGGCATAATGTGTTTTAGGGCCAAAAGGGCGAGATTGTGGGAGAAGATTGTGCATATATTTGTAGAAGGAAAGAAAGCAACGTGGGGGGTTTTGGACAATAAATGAGAATTTGATTTGGTCAATTTGGTTTCTTAGTAGGAACAGTTGGTAGTTTCTGTAACAGTTTTGGGGTACTTTGAACTCTGCTTGACACGTTTCAGATGCTGGGGGTCATGCAAGAGTGAGAAATGGTTAAAGTGGACTCCGTTTGCCTTTAAGGCAATTTTTGTGCCTTATTTGCTATTTGTTTACATAATTTGGACTCGGTGGTGTTTAGACTCTAGATTCACTGGGTCAATGTCTTGGATGTGGCGGCAACACTGAAAGCTCCTCCTCTTTGGATTGGTGGTATGAGAGCACTTCTGTCTAAACCCAAGTCCAAAATCTGCTCCCACTGCCATGGATTTATGGTCAGAAACCAACCCCACCTACAAGAAGAAAGCAATGCATGAGAAAAAAGAAAGTTACATAGTTGCTTATTGATTCAAAATGAGTTGATAAACGAATAACACATTTACGTGCAAGAAATATGTATCTAAAATTAAACACAAAAAAAAATATTTAATTTTAATTCACTGTAAGTATAAATTTATTTTATATTATCATTTAATTATATTTCATTTAATATTTAATTTTTAAAATAATTTTTATTTTAATTAAATTTTTTTAATAATTTAATAATTTATAATCAAATGATAAGTTTTACACTGATATTAAATCAAAATTAAATTCAAATAAAAATAAGGTATATGTGTAATGTTGCCAAAACAGTAGCATTAAATCTTACAATCATTTCGCTTAACAAAGGTAGATAATAAATTTATATTAACAAAACCTACCAAATAAATCAATCAACAATACAGAAGTGGGATTTTTTTTTTCCTTAAAGGAACGTGAGAATAAATGAGTGGGATTTTTTCTCTTAATCTAAAATAAATGAGTGGCTAGCACCAAAATAAATAAATAATGAGTGGCTAAAGCCAAAACAAGTTAATTTTTTGCTGCTATAGAATGAGACGGGATTTCAAAGATTTCTTCTCTAATTGTTTGCCTCCATCCATGAACATTTTCTTATCACCTACCTTAATCACTCCCTAATAAAAATGAAATCCTCTCTTAATTCTTGGCAAGACGAGGAACCCAACTCATCATATTTACTCAATGAGGAATCAATGAGCAAAATTATAGGAGAAAAAAAGCAAGTCTTGTTTGAAGTTTGCTTACTTGGCTGGAGTGCAAGTGTTGGAAGAATTCCCATGGGTTCTCTATAGTTAAATGGCTTGCCATTGTTGGCTGGAAACAAAAAATGAGTCTATGGAGGTTTCATGCCAGAAGCTGAATTCCCATCTGTTGATATTTGGAACACAATAATTCATCCTATCAATTCAAGCTACCACTTTTGTTGTCATTATACGGCACCCTTAAAAAAAAAATGCAGCAACAGTAGAGTTTTTCAATTCATGCCAGATCTACGTTAACTTGTACCATTGAGGCCGAAATATACAAGACAAGAATTATTATGTTCATGATCATAGTGACTCACCAAAACCAAAACCAAAGTAAATTAGCTTCAATTTTCATTAACAAAGACGGGTATGTCGTTTTGTTTTGTAAACCAAGTTACCATGGCTTAGAAGAAAAAGACACATTTGGGGTATTTGTATTTTTAGACATGTAATTGAAATAATTTCATTATCTACAAATTAAAAGGGTGAAATTAGTTCATTATCGTTAACTTGGGCAATTATTTTCTTTATTTTTTTTCAATTTTCTTACAATTAATTGCAAGCATGGGGCTATAACGTAGAGGATGTGACTCCATACTTGTTAAAAAATAGCTCTTTGTGGCGTCACGAAAGGAAATGTCAGATAAAAACTTTATGACAAATCTGTACCACCTAAATACAATATTAATATACACTTCAACTAATAAGCTAGCTAGATATCTTATATTCTAATGTTTTAATGTGCATTGTGTATATTGATATGAATATGGGGATAGAAACCGAGCCACTTGGAATCGTTTTAGGCTTCATTGTCAATCTATGGCATAATTCAGATTCTGGCTTTGGTCATCTCAATTCACAAGTTTGGACGGGTTTTATTGGGAGGTGGTGCACGTCATTTTCAGGCCATCAAAACACATATTAATGGCTTTAACTATCATTTAATTTATGAAAACCATGACTTTGTGGTAATGGTAAGCAAGCGTATTATGTGGCAGAGGAACATGAAAGGAAGGAAAATAATTATTTAATTAATTAATAAAATATGTCACATAACTTTAAATGGTGTTTGATGCACCGGCCTTACAAGATGTCCGCGTATGCACCGGCCTTACAAGATGTCCGTGTTTGATATAGGTATTAGATGATTTCAAGTATATATATATATATATATATATATATATATATATATATATATATATATATATATATATATATATATATATATATAAATTAGATGATCTTAGACATCTCATGTGTACCTTGTAATTAACAAATATGTTCTTTGTGTAGAAGTTAGAATCTTGTAGGTCTAGACACTTGACATTTTTTTATAAATTATCAATTTTACCTTCTCATTAATTTATATATTTATAAAATTAAATTTTGTATATAATAAAAAACATTATTAACTCTATTAATTAACGTACTAATACTCCTAGGAGTTGCTTGTTCTTAAAATGATCTTCTCAATCACGTCTTCTTGTTAAAAATCTCAATTCTTTGAGATTATGCCATGACCAATGTTTTTCAAGATTATCATAAAATTGTGCAATTAAATATTACATCATCTAATACCTCACCTAGCCACTTTGTGCTTAATATATAATTAGGTTGCATTATCCTGCCCATAAGAGTAAGGCACACAAATTGAATTAAATAGTTATTTATATATTGTTAACCACAAATTCTTTAACCAATTATCCAATTAATTTAAACGCTTACAAAAATCTTACAATTAACTATACATCCAACTAAAAGTTAATCATATTATATGTCACATTATTTGAGATTATCAAAACCCCCCTTAGAAATAGGTTAGAATCCTCCTTTATAATTTAGCAAGGTTTTAAAAACCGAACCGATCATTGAACCGGTCAAGGTACTGATTCAAAGTTTAATGGTTCAACCGTGGTCCAACCAGAATATAATTAAATATATATATATATATATATATATATATATATAATACTAATAAAATAAATAAAAATTATAAAAACACAATATAAATTAATAATAAAATTATTTAAAACATAAAAAAATAGTGTTATAAAGTAAAAAAATATTACATTCATACAAGCAATACAATATTAATCTACATATCATACAAATTAACCAAAATAAACATAATTCACATAGTTTACAACTTATAGTCTTATACCAACATAATATTAGTCAATCATACTAATAATAACAATCCTAAATAAGTAAACAACATAAGTTCAACAATATTCCATCAAAAGACTTGTAGAGTAAGTAAATTAACTAAATCTCAATTTGTATATCGTTAACAAAATTCTGAAAATCTAACTGGGCATTGAACCAGTGAATGAGATGATTCATGATTCAATAGTTTTACTGTGGTGGAACTAGTAATATAATTAAATATATATTTATATTTATATACTAAAATTTTAATATATATATATATATATATATATTATATATATATATATATATATATATACAGACACACACACACTCTCTTGCACATTTATATATTTTTTATAAATATATTACTCACGAAAGATCATATTAAAAAGTCATGTATCTTCTACTGACGCTAAAGATCAAGAAAAATAGAGTTTTGGTTGATAAAAAAGAAAACTTGTTCTGTGGTTGGTTGATAAAAAAGATTATTAGTATTTTGGCTTTTTCTCATAGTATATAAAAAAGAAAAGGAACATCATAGGTAGAAGACCATCGTGGCTTAGTGGTTGGTTTCGTGGACATCAATCCAAGTGTTTCGTGTTCAATTCCAGACCGTACTTATTTTGTTGAAAACTTGAGTTTGAACCAGAAACCGGCTAAACCGTGTGCCTGATTGAACCAGCTAAATGGTCGGTTCACGGTTGAACCGGTCCAATTTAGTTTTTAGAAGCATGTAAATTTAGTTTTTCTTTTATGTGAAATATATTTTAATAGTTATAATTAAATATTATGTATTCAATACTTTTTTTTGGTAAAAGTTTGAACTTATGTATTTAATACTTTAAATATTATATTAAATGAGTGAATTCATAACCGCAAAACAGTCAAGTATGTTGGCGCCAGAAGTCGTGGTTCATCCCAATCCCAAAGGCACGATGCCAGTGAGACTTCAACTCATGCTGTTTGGTTTTACTTTAAGAAAATATTATATAATCAAAATTTTTTAGTTAGAACTTTTGATAAAATAATAATATATTTGTTTGATTTTTAGATATGTAAATAATTTATATTATTTAATAATTTTTTTTAATTTTAACTGAATTTTATAAAAAATTTTAATTATTCTTTTTGACCGTACGTTACTTTATACTTTATAGTTTATAGTGATCCAAATTTTGGGCATGAACCTACCATAACTAACTAGGGCCAAAGTGGTGGTCTCAACGTGTTTTAGGGACACTCATGAAGTCACTGGAAGAAACTTTAAGCTAAGCTTCTATACAACGGTAGGGTTTGGCTGAATGACACTTCAAAAGGAAAAACATGGGTTGCAATTAGATTACTATTCCCATGTCTTCTTCTAGAGCTTTAAGATTGGAAAGAAAAGATTCTTGAAACTCAATAGTGGTGTAGGCAAGCATCCGTTGACATGTAAATTGGCTGATGGCAACTCATGTTGACTTACTATGTCAAAATTGGCGTCCAGAAAATATAAATGAGGCCCGTCCATTTTTTTGTTGTTGGTTATAATAAGACCCATTCCTTGAAAGACTTCACACTTTATTTCTAAAAGTGGCGTTGTTGTAGACCTGAAATAAGTCCAATGAAGAATAAGACCATCATGCGACGATGCTTTCGACCCAAAACTCCATGGATAGGCTAAACAATAAAGGAGGGGTAGCCCAAAAGAGGTTGAGGTACTCTATGTTAAACCCAAAGGCTAGGGTTCAACTTTGAACTAAAATTTTGGATTGTTGACAAAAAAAAAATTGATTTCAATAGTGTTCATGTGGTGAGTTATACTTTTTTTTAATAAAATTGTATAAATAATTATTCACATAATTTTATAATTTTAGATATAGCATAATATAATAAAATTTTCTCAAAATGACAATTCTAAAATCTAATTCCTTACCTAAGACGTAGTTTATATTTTGGTGTGAGTGAGTTACACATGGCTGTGAGTAATGTGCCCCAACAAAAACAATTCTTGTGGATTTGAATTACTCCTTCACCAATCACCAGTAAGTCAATGACCAGAGAAAGAAAAAGATAAAGTTGAAGAATCAGTACTCCCCTGTTCCAGGGAGGATCTGGATCCAAGTATTAATTTATGCTCTTCTTTTTTTTGGTCACTTCCAAGTGTTTATTCACTTGAGCAATCCTACTTGTTTCGACAAATGTATTCATCATGATATTATATGTTTGAAGTACTTAATCACCTTTTTGTCATATAAAAAATAATTTCTGTTCACTATTAAAATACTGTTTCAACTTAATAAAAAAATAAAACAATTTTTCTCACTCACGACAAGAAATTACTAAATCTGATGAAAGAAAGTGAATAGTTATTTTAGAAATTATTTAGAAAAGTAACAGACTAAAAACAGATATAAAACTTGTAATTTAAGTTTACCAATATCAATGACCAAGATGAGAGAAGTTTACCAGCCAGAGTTCAAGCAGATAGCTAGTAAAGTAGTTTAATTCTCTTCCTTGCATGAGTGATCCTGTGGACTGGACCCAGAAAAACAGAGTCTTCCAATCAAAACGAGTTAGATGGAGGGAATCTAGAGGGGGTGGGGGGACATGATCAGTATCATATATTAATTAATGTCATGGCACCAACCAGAGAGAACCATGAGAGAGAAAGCACCAGCATGTTTGGGTGGGATGGAATGGAAGTGAAGGTTTGTGTGTGCATGGCATTTGGCAGCATGGCTAGGGTTTGAGACGAGGTGTGGGTAGGGATCGTGATCCTAATTCATCAGATAAACGTGGTAGAGAATGACATAAGTGGGTTCTTGTATGCAAACGCAGTTGCAGAATGAGAGATGAGAGGCGTTTAAGTTGGAGTGGGCATTGTGTTGAGGTTGGAAATAATGCACTTGGCATGGAAAGATAGAGTAGGACCCAGATGGGAAGACCACGAGGGAAACGAATGGAGAAACCAGGGATTATCAGAACTAGAACTATACCACTTCTTGGCCATTTGGGCTTCACTCAGATGGGGAAAACTAGAGTAATATGCTAACAGCTTTTTAATGTACCAGACCGAAGTATATCAATCTAATTTTCAATTTTTTTGTAACTGTAATTCAATTAATTTTGTAATTGAAGGTTTGTTCCTCTGGCCAAAGGAGCCACATTTTGACACTTATGAAGGGCAAAGGATTTCATTGATTTTTAAATTTTAATAACTATAGAAATTCTTTAGTAGGCATTACTTATTTTAATTATTCAAATTAACTTTTAATATATTTATATTTATATAAATCATATTATAAATATATTTTTCTCTCAAGATCATAAATGTAAATATGTCAAAATTAATTTAAGTGATTAAAGTAAGTACTTAAATATCTAAGATAAATAATGCCTGCACAAAAATTTATTTTGAATTTCCTACATCCAACACTGTTTGAGTGCTCTTTGTCATTCGCAATTCATTGCTTCACTTGCTTGGTGTGATTAGTTTAACGCTTAAAGTTGATTCTAATGGTTGACAATTTTCTCTTCGAATTTAAAATTGGTTTGGTCTCTTGGTGATGGGGTTGATCGATTGGTTATATATGTATCCTTCATTTGGGTTTTGTCTAATGGTCATGGAAGCTGTCTTGCGTTAATGATGTGTGTGTTTGTGAGTGTTTGTTTATTTCTCTAATTTTTTGAGATGAAGCAGCATAGGAATATTAAAATGGGTTGAATTCTAAACTCAAAAAAAAAAAGTCCTGTTTAGCATATAAATTAGATGAGTTGAAATTTTATTTTAATAACTTACATAAAGGTATCATTTTTGATCGGATTCATTCTAGTTGAAGGTTAAATGGGTCAAATCTGTTTGCCTGTAGATGAACCCATTAACCCGTAAAATTTTTGTAGGTGTCAGCGGCATTAACCCAATTACGACTATTATAGTGGGATGCACCCTCCCCACTCTCATCCAACACACCATTTTAGTTTTGTCTCATTCTCACATTATCAAATTATTCCACAAATTCACACCCTTTTCTTGCACTGTTTCTCTCCCATCTGCTGCTACCATCATTTGTAACTGCCTTAAAAAACTTCTCACTCATTCATAAACTTATCTTCTTTTACACTAATCACGCTCTTACTCATTTTATACTATTAATAGAATACAAATAACAAAAAAAAAGTAAAATTATAAATATAAATATTTTTATAATTATTCAAAAAATCATTGATAACTAAATTAAATATAAATAGTAAAAAAAATAACATAATTAACACAAATTTTTTTATCATTATATTTTATAGTTATAATTATTTTTAAATAGAAAGAGTTATTATTATTTTTATAAGTTTTAATAAAATATATTAAAAACACTATAACAGTACAATTAAAAAAAATTATTGAAACAATCGAACAAACAATACATTTTCGTTCCCCCTCTCCCGCTCCCTCTCCCTCTCATCTGCGCCGTCCCCTCCCCTTCGCCGTTTGCGTGCTCGTCGTAGTCGGCGGCTGCGGCGCCGTCTGCGTGCTCGTACGTGGCCGTCCAGTTTGTGCTCGTTGCTGTCCGTCAGTTCCAGACTGTGCTCGTCCGTGACCGTCAGACTGTGCTGGTCACCTGCGACGGCTGTGCCGACGGACCATACTGCATATACGTTGGCCCCATTGACACCGCCAGCAAAGAGACCCTTGAAGCTCTTTATTGCCAAGTAATTTTCAATACCTTACCTCTCCCCCCTTCCCATTTGAAATGTTCTATAATCAGGAATTGTAGGCTAGAGAATTTTTCAGCATCATTGGAATTCCTGTGTACTTGTATTCAAAATTCAGTTTCAGGTGCTTATTGTCACAAATTGACTATGCTGTGCTAAGACTCAAGATGAACTGGGTTAGTCAAATTTACTAATTAGTCTTCTGTATTTCTGGAAAGAAAATTGTCTCGCTGGTGATTGGGTTTAATAACCCAGCAAGTTTCAATAGGAACTTATTACATACTGCATTATGGGATCCATGCGTAAGTATCTTAACAGTATATGACAAGCTCTTATTTTAAAATTATAAGGTATTCTACTATTGTTAATCATTAATGTTTTGAATGGGAGATTATTGTTGTTGTGACTATTGTTATATGTCGGTGATAAGCTTGATTGCATTGGAAATATCATCCAACTGATTGGAAGAAATCTTGCAATTATGTTTATCTTTTGTGTCTCAGGCTTTCAGCATAATTTGATTAGAACTGAACTGTTTGTTTAATATTTCACATGAGTATGGTTTATCATTCTTAGTAAGCCTTGGAATTATATTTAAAATGCATTTGCCTTATCTTCTCCTGTCCCCTCCAAACAAAAAAGTGATTGTGGAGTGCTTTTCCATTCATTCTTCTGTCTGCCAGCTCTTGCTAATGTAAAATTACGAACAGATATCTGGTGTTGTTTAATTTTTTTTAATTGTAGTGTTTCTTTTTGTTTATCATTCTTGGTGCCTATTAATTATTATATCTTTTTTAAGATTTCAGAATACAAATAATTTTATTTTTAAACATTGGCCTGTTAGCCGGTTGGCCTGTCTGAAAGCCTTAATACAAAATAGGCTTTTATGTAAGCTTTCAGGTCAGGTCAAGTTTTTATTTTTTCACAAACAGGCCAAGCCAGGCCTTAAAAAAAGGCTTATGTCAGGGAATAGGCCAAGCTCGGGCGATAGTTTTACAAATCTGACCTGGCCTGTTTAAGATAAAGCTTGACATGGTCTGGCTTGTTCCCACCTCTAGGTACCCTTTCTTGGAGGACTCTTCTGCAGTGCTTGCCCTCCTCTCTCGGTACCCACTCTCTTTCGTATGGTTTGGTCTGGTCTGGTCTCCAATCTCCACGCCCACGATGCCTGTTGTTGCTTGTAGAGTTGCATTGTTGTTGCTTGTAGAATAGTGCCTAATCTGATGTTGATTGTGTTCTTGCAGTGTTCCAGCCATTGCTTCCTGTTATGCTATTACTTGATTAAATGCTACAATTACTCTGTTACGCCAGCTATAACAAGTACAGTAAACTCACACTTACTCCATCTCCATCTCCTAGAAGGACATCAAACCATTACCAGCAATGGTTGATGTCCATAACTTGACTTGTCAAACCTGTAACAACGTGGGTCTTGGTGACGGTTCCGATGGCTTCTTCTACTGCCTTCGCTGCGGCTCTCAGTACGAGGATGTCGTTGACACTGCTGTTGATGATGATGATCTCTTCAACAAGGCAGGAGATGCCAGTGGTGCTGTCTACATGGCCAGTCACCAACGCCAGCGTTCTGTTGCAATCAAAGCTGAACCCATCTCTCAGTATGACTCCTTCTACGATTCCCAGTCCCAGTTCATCAAGAATTTGGGATTAGAAGACAAAACTCCTCAACAGCATGATCATCGTCATGAAGAAGTTCAAGTTAAAGGAGAGGAGAGTACCCAGTTTGATGGGATGGATCTCTCGATTCCGGCAGATTTTGGGGGCTTGAGCAGTGTGAAAGTTGCAAGCTTTGAAGATTACCACAACGAGATAAGGATTCGGTACGTGGTGGGGTTGCAGATGATGATTGAGCTTCAGTGCGAAGCATTGGTGAAGGAGTTGAAGGTTAGCCCTTTAATATGTGGATTGATTGGGCCAATATGGTTGAGGTTTGTCTCCGGGACTGGTGTATTTGATAATGACTGGGCTGATAAAGTAATCCATGATTCTGAGATGCAGAAAGAAGGTAACAAACAATATATGCATTCCTCGCCTATATTTCTACATTATATGTATCCCTTTTTTTTTGCATGGTCTGGTTCTGTATATACTGTTTCATTTCTTAATATAGTGTGTTAATGCATATTCCTGGCTCAGGATTGAAAATAATGTGTATTTGCTTGCAACAAATGTGGGGCATTACTGTGTTTTGAAAAAGTGCAATAAATGCTTTCTGTTCTTTTATATTAAAGTTCCATGAAACCTGATATTTAACTTCAAATTTACTCTCACTAGCATCTTGTAACTGATTAGTCACAACTCAATTTGGTATTCATTAAGCTTGAATTTGACCCTTAGTTATTGAATGTAATTATTATCAATCAGATGAGAGGATGAGCTTGATGATTTTGTACTCTCTTTTCATGTTTATCAAGTGTTGAATATGGTTTTCAGCACTCAGAAGATATTTGCCTTATTTTCACCATGCATATCTGGTAATTCATTAAGTTCATTTCTTCCTTGGTTTTAGAAGAACCGGAAGATTATAAGACACGTGCTAAATACAGAGCAGAACCCCACAATATGTTTGGTCAACGCGCTGTAATGATATGGTTTAGGTCTTTAAAGAAAAGGATTCCACTAGCTTGCACTGTCGCTGTTTCATTTCTGGCATGTCATGTTGCTAGGGAAGCTGTCTTGCCCTCTGACATAATGAAGTGGACACTTGAAGGGAAGCTTCCATATTTTTCTGCTTTTCTTGAAGTTGAAAGGCGCATGGGACATCCATCAAGTGCATGTCCCATCAGTTCAAGTGTTATGTTCAGGCCTCAGCGAGCTGTTCCACCACAGAGGCTAGAGTCATTGGCTGCATCCATTGCTCAGTCCATAGGCTTGGAGTTACCTCCTGTGAACTTTTATGCAATAGCTTACCGTTATCTTAAAAAATTATCTCTTCCAGTTGAAAAGATTCTTCCTTATGCATGCTGCATATATGAATGGTCAATGCCTCCAGATTTGTGGTTATCCTTATCCACAAATTATTTTAGGCTACCCACTCATGTTTGTGTTATGTCAATTCTGATAGTAGCAATAAGGATTTTGTATAACATAAATGGCTATGGAGAATGGGAGAAAAGTTTGTCCCATAATGGTGGTGCCTCAAGCAAGTGTACCATTGGTTCCACATGGAAAGAGAATGGAGAAATGAGTACAGCTTTTGCCTCCCATGATGGGCATGATTTTGGTAAAGATTCAAACGAAGACCTAGTAGAACCTCAGAAACCTGAATTGGATTCTGCAGGGCTTCTCCACCACCTTCAAGCAAGATATAATGAGATTGCTGATACCTATGGTGAAGTTTTTCATTTACTTATGTTATTATCTTATTGATCCTATATTACGTGAGTTTATATTTTCTTTTCCTCCTATTATGACAACAATTAAGGAACTATCTAACATCCAGTATTTATGGACAGAGTATTCGAAGGACTTATCGACATATCTCCAGTACTGTAGGGATGTGGTCTTTTCTGGATCAGAACCATCTTTCGGGAATCATGATGAAGAAAAGATGATAGAATACTTATGGAATTTTTATCAGAATGAAAAGGTAATTAAAGGCTTGAATGAAATTGCTTGACCTTTAGTATTAGAAGATCTTGGAATTAATTTCATCTTCTTTTTCTTCTTTCTTGGGATTTATCAAGAAAGAAGTTGCTCACATGCTCGTGATCTTTAGTCTAAGGGACATGGTCTGGCTGGCTCTGGATTTTTATTTTCTTTACCAATGAAGCTAGGGAAGTAAATTGGCTTCATCACTCTTTCCTAGAGAGCATTAAACTTCAAGAAAAATGCCATGAAGAACAAACTGTTGCGCACAGGCTTATTTGCTCAAATAAATTTTTTATCAAAATAGAAAAAGGAGAGGAATTTCCTATTTTTCTCCCTGCAAAAAATGAGGGGGGCTCAAACTGCATAAATTAAGTACGACAATCATTTACTGGTGTTTAAATATTTTTAAAAAAATATTTTTTATTAGGAAAACTTACTAGCAAAGAACATGTTTCTTTTCTCCCGTAATTATTTGATTACATGGTTGACTATAAAAATTATGACATATCTGCTTGTGATTTCTGTATCTAAACAAGGCTCAGTTCTCCTTCATAGGCCAGCTGCATGCATTATCCTTCATTGTTAGTACCTTCACTTTCTACAGGTTTGTTCTCTAAAATATGTAACTAAAAGGAGTGAAGGGGCTGTACCTTTGCGTTCTCTTAATTACTAATTTGTCAGTGAAATAGTTAATAGATGCTCATATGGTAACTGCAGACTTAGTAGAGCTGATGATATTGAAGACCTCCGTTATGCATATTCTCTTCCAAATATAACTTTTTTCCATCGTCTCTGATAAGTATATAGGACATATTTTCATTAAATAAAACTATTTTTTTTTTAACTCTTGTCTACTGCTATGTAATGTCTACTTTTTGGGGATTGCTTTTCTGGGTTGACTACATTATGAAGAATGCCTATCAAAATTAATTCTCATTTGATGATATAGATATGTATTGATTTCAGGATACTAAACCAGCAGAATCTGTAGAGCAATCTAATATTTCTTTTAACAAAACCAAGATGAGGGATGAAGGATGTTTTAGCAGGACACCTAAGGAGGAAAAGAAGAGAAAAGAATGTTATAATGAAGCCTCTCCTGATGACAGTACCTGCCTTGCGAGTGACTTGCATGGAAGTGTGAGTAATGTTAATTCCTCTGAGAGTTTGCCGGACTCTGAAGATTCAGATTCCAATGAACACACTTCAGGAAAGACTCTTGTCAAGGAAGCCATTAGACAGATGAAATTAGACATGGAAGAGAACAGATTTTGTTATATACCACCTAGTGTCCAGCTGAGAAGATTTGATTACCTTCACTATGTGAGAAAGAGGGATGAAGGTGTCTTGACCTATGTTGCTCATGCTGATTATTACATTTTGCTCAGGGCTTGTGCTAGGGCTGCACAAGTTGACATTCGAATTATGCATATTGGTGTCTTGAGCTTTGAGAAAAGACTTGCTTGGTTGGAGAATAGAATTGATCACTGCTTGCATTTGAAACCTCCAAATGTTTCTTGCCAGTTTTGTAGTGATCCTGAAAACGGACCTGATGATATACCTGGACTATCGAATTTGAAAATTTGAGAATTAATTCTTCATTCTTATAGTTTGACCACTAACAAATAGAATTGAGAACAAAGAGGATATGCCCCATATTCAGTTTCATTTGATTTCCAATAATTTTTTTATACGAGAATCTAGCAAAGAAACTATCACATTTTTCTGTACATGTAGCTTGGTTATTTGGGAGTTTCTGATGAGTTGCTAGACTTTCCTTTCTGATGGTTATACACACTTTGTCAATTGTTCTTTTTCTTACTTAGCCATTTATGCTTTAAGGGTCGAATACTCGAATCTACTGTCTTGTGTTGCAGAAGGAAGGGTCCTAGTTTTGGAGATTGTGATGATATCTGTGATTTACCTCTAAATTCTAAAAAAATCTGAAATTTAACACTACATGCTTCATAATGGGTTTTGAAAACAGAAAGCTTATGAACCAATAGATATGGTACTAATACATTTTAGTTGATGATCCAATCAGAGTTTGGGGAAAGGTTATCTCACTGTGCATGCCTTCAGTCTACATAATTTAATAGCATTGCATTATGTGAATCGTTGGTTATTATGTTTGTATGATTGAGATTTATGCATCAAATGTGCCTTATATTTCAGATATCTAGCTGGCCGGTTTTCTACTGTTTCAAATGTGAGATTGCTTCAAATTCTGCAGGGTCTGTCAAAACCCTCATGCTGTATGTTCCTTGCAGCACCTTTTATTTTGGTCATAGGTTGGCCTGTACATGTCGGATTTGGGAGCCGTTTTTTTTTTTTTTTATTAGCAACCTGAAACATAAGACTTATAGCTGGAAAAATTTCACGATTTATCCTATTACCTATTGATACGTTTTTTTTATGACAAAGTCAAGGTTATTTATGCATAATTCATGTTGTTGGCAGCATCCACTATTTAATTCATAAGTTGAGCTATGCATGTTGGATTTAAGCACTGTTTGTTTTGCTAGAGAGCTAACACTTGAGGCTTTTAACCATAAGAAGTTCAGATTTTAATTCTTTTCCCTTCAACACCCGTTTGCATTGAAAGTAGGGCTTGATTCTGCATATTATTGCTGTTTGACAACATGTAGTGTTTGATGCGTGGTTTGGATTAGAGTTTGAAATCATGTGAGGTTTTCTTTTTGTCAGAAAGCTAACATTACATGTTTGTAATGCATTATATTCACCTCCTAAACAACTCCCAATTATCACCAGATTCTGTCCAAAGTTTCCTTCAAATCGCTGTTGAGACTTCCGAATTAGAAGTGTTGAATTTCTATGCTTAGAGTATCAACTCATTGATTTATTTTTCTCGTTGCTGCCTGCAACTCATGGGGAAACTTTCATTTTACTGGTTTGTACTCGGTTTAGGGGTTTAAGAGTTGAAAATGCAGAATTGTGAGATGGTAACATGTTCTGATGGAATGCATGAAATGCCCAATTAACTTTTTTTATAGCTTCTCCGCTGATCTTTTGATTGTAAAATTTGTTAATTTGGGTTCGGATCAAATTGTGTCGATTACAACTCATGAGAATACATCAAATTTCAGCGTGGAAACAGAATGACAGAAATTACATCTCACCAAATATTCAGCATGGAAACCAAAATGACAGAAATTACATCTCTCCAAATGGTCAGCATGGAAACCAGAATGACAGAAATTACAAATAATGATCTTGCGGAGAGTAGTGCATTACTCTACATGTGCTTCTTGCAGTCAAAAGATCGGTGTAAACTATAAATGTAGCTTCACGGAAATGGGTCTGTAACATTAATTAGGCACCAAATATCATGAGTATGGTATTTGGTGTAATCTGGGCATAGAACATTTGTGGCCCTTCTAACTGCTATTCCTTCTTTTTCTACTCCCACTATCTATCTTTATTCGTCTCTCAATATCTTCAAATGTCTTTCAATCATTGTATATTTTACAATGTCATAAATACATTTTCTGAGTGAAATCGATGAAAACTTGGGTAATAGTCATCAAAAATTCTTTCCTAAGTGAAGTCATGCTACGAAACACCACTTCCTCACAACTAAGAAAATTCACGAAGAAAAGATGGACAAAGTCAACGATCTTTAGTTACACAATGTAGGGTAGGTGTGATTTTGTATGTTGGATCTTTATGCTTTGAAGTTGTTATGAATGTAGTTTTAAGAAAATATAATGAAGTAATTTCATTTCGTCACCTTAAAAACTGATATTTCATTATGTATCTTAAACAATAAAATTAGGAACTTCTTGGAATGCCAATGCAAAAGTACGGGCTCCTTTCTAGTGTATTCTATATCTTTGCTCTTGGCGTACTTATTTTCCACCGTAATGCATCACTGTTGTAAAATTGTGTATCAACTTGTTGAGTAGTACCTTGTTTGGGCTGAGGCTAGTGCTGTTCCTTCGTTGAAGTAGGCTGAATTCAACTAACAGAAGAACAAGAACGAGATCAAAGATCTGTCCCCAGATAAAAAGAAATGAAGAATAAGAAGGAAACTGAAAAAAGAAAAAGCAGAGAATAGTATGGGTCCACTAATGCAGTAACAAATCTATGAAATGGCATTAATTCCTCCGTGGTCCATTGTCTGGAAAGGTTGCTATCTTATGTACCAATCTTTAAAAACCAATAGAGTTCCATCCCAACATAAAAAAAATAGTATAAAATTAAAGAAAACTTGAAAAGAGAAAACCACGTGGCACCCTAGAAGGACATGTATATATTCTAAGCGGATCATATCTACAACTTAATTAATTTATAATTAATTTATCATTTATTAATTAAGGACTACACTAAGTGGCTTTATGATTATCTTATAGGGGTTATCATTCGCAGATTAAAGAAATAAAACAAACAAAACTTGCCGCTTCATTGAACTAACCCAATGTGGAAAGGTGACACATTTAGTCTTCAGCACTGTCTGCATTTCCTTCTAGTGATTAGCCAAGGCATGCTGCTTGCCTTCTAAGCACAGACAGACAAAAGATGATGGTAATTAAATAATGTTAAATAATAGTAGATAAACACGACAATTGATAAGTCTCATTCTCAATGCCATTTTCTATTTCCAAAATAGTATCTTGCTTGTTCCTTTGTATACCAAAAAATGCTTGTAAGGCTTCCAAGAAATAAAACTCTAATGGGAAGAGAAGACCAAAAAGCATGGATCTTAATGCCCTTTTCCATTTGATTAATGGGTCTATACTTCCTTTTCTTTTTCCACCCTCGGTGAGTCTAGGACCACTTATCTTTCAGAGCAATTCACACCCAAATATGATAATTCATAAAAGAAATTAACAATAATAGGAAGATTAGATTTAGAGGTTTGCCTCATGTAATTTTCACCAAACCCATCAATAGCATTATCTCCATCAGGATGCAATCATGTAAAAGTAGGAGAGCTCCATAAATGAACAACGACAGAATTGCAGATAGATTGCACCCTAAGAATTGATAAAGCTCGTGTCATGGACAAACAAGTATGGGCATTTTGGGAGGTGCATACTTCTAACAAAGTAGATGAATAACTAATATAAAGTTTCAGAATTACAGAAAAATTATTTTAAAATATACCTGTGCTTATGATCAAGAAGAAAATGGGACAGGCGGACAGCAATAAGAGCTACCAGCAGAAGAAGATGAGCAGAAACATGTCTGGAAATTATATTAATTTCAGAGGCTATGAACAGACTTAAACGTCATATGGCATTTTAATAGTAACTAAGAAAACTAGATTTTCCTGTAGCTTTAGCTGATATAAAAACAGATGGTAATAAACAAAAATGATCACTGATAATGGCCAAATTGCTACCAGCTTCCTTCCCAATTCTAAGTCTTTGACAGATGAAGATTAAGACGACAACCCATCAACAGAAACATGAAGATTGACACAGCTATCTTCTTTTCTTTGAATGTCACTGTTGCTGCTATTTGTGTTGTAAGGGTTGTTAATATCACTATCAAAGCCACCTCTACCATCATTGTCATTATCTCCGTTGATCTTTTCAGTTTGAGCATTTCCCACTTCTGACTTCTTCCTGAAAGTGTTCTTGTTGTTGTGCATCCAAACCTTGAAGACCCGTCTAGAAACGCCGATGTCATTGCAGAATTCCTGGACCAACCTATCATCCCCCTTTTGCATTCTCCAACCCAATTTTTCGGAGAAGCTACACATCTTCTCCTTTTGCTCTTGGCTGAATTTCGTTCTATACCTCTTCTTCCCACTTGGGTTCTCCGTCTTCATCAGTGAAGAACTGAAATTCCGGTGATGCTCATCAGAAGGTCCAGAATAGGCGGTGCCAAGGGCTAACAGCATATGGGGTGCTGATGTGTGGTGGTAGGAAGGTGGCAAATGTGAGACTGGCGGTGGGGAGGGGCTTGATATGGGGCTTGGACTGGGGCTGCGGCTAGAACTCAGGCTGGGGCTGGTGCTTTGGCTCAATCCATGGGGAGGTAGGGGCGGTGGCAGCGGTGGGGCCGCCGCCGACGGCGAGTAGAAGCAGCTGAGGAAGTTGGGGTTGAAGTATTCTTGTGGGTCACGGCGGTGGAAGTTGCGGTGGCAGCCACATGCGGCACATTTGAGGGAGCGGGGGTCACTGGGGTTGGAGGAAGAGGATGGCATGAACTCACCGCAGCCATCAAGTGCATGGCCACCTATGCTGGCGGCATGGTTCTTGAGACATTCCTTGTAGGAAACCACCATGGACGGTGGCTTTGGCGGCGAGGCTGTGGCCGGGTGGTGGCGCCTGAGTGTGCCGTTGGTGAAAGATAAAGACTTGGAGGTGTTGGTGGGTTGGGTCGGTGGTGGGGTCTGAGTATCTGTATCTATGGTGTGGGTACTGCTGGGGGTCAAGTCCATGTCTCTCCAAGGCTGATATAACAGGTAGAGAAAGAGAGAGAGAGGGGGGGGGGGGAGGATTAGGGTTTTGATAAAGTTTTAAGCATTCTGTAAAGGATGAATTGTAGGCCTGAAAAGGAGAAAGAAAATAAAACAAAAAACAAAAAACAATCTAAAAGGTTAATGGTTTGGAAGAAAGAAAGTGATGATGATGCAGGTAGAGATAGTGATGATGATGGTTATAATGGGAAGTGATGACAAAATCTGAGGTTTAAACGGGGTTGAGAGGAGATAGAGGGATACAGCAATATAGAAGGGTCCCAAAATCTCAACCACTAATGATTTTAGAAGAGAACACAAACATTTTTAATAAAAAATAAAAATAAATAAAAATGAAGAATTACATAGTATTTTTAGAAAAAAAATCTAAAAAGATTAAACAAGTTTATTGGGGGTATTTAAGGCAGGAGATTATAGTAATAACAGTTGTAGATATATTAATTCATTTACATTTTTCAAAATTAGTAGATAATCCTTTTAATTGTATTATATTTTTAAAATAATTTAGATTGAGCATATATTTAATATAATATGCATAACTCATTTTCGTTTAATATTTTGTTGGTTTTCTATGAAAGAAAATATTAAAGGGAAAGGAAGACTACTCATTCTATAATTAGTATATATCACAAATCTCATAAAAAAAATTTACTTTGATATTTATGATGGAAATTGACTATAAAAGAAGATTACTCTGATAGCAAGGACTGAATTTAAGTGTAATAAACAAAGTTTTATTATCTTTAGCAAAAGAACCAACTCTTCCTCTAAGCTCGAGGGTTTTTTTTTTTTTGGGTTTTTATTAACAATCACATGAGTTAGCTGGGGGCACTAAATTTGTCTGAAAATATTAGGCAAGAATATATTCGTTGAGGTCACTGATTCATACAAGAGGCAGTGTCCCCTGCAGCTGGGTCTTAAGGGGCAGGTACGTGGCTGTTGCCCGGGTGCTGCTTACTTATTGCATAGTACCAAAGGACATTTCAGCCGCTGCTGGGCCAGCTCATTCCTCTGCTAATGCAGACACATGAATTTTGGTTTTCCTTTCCTTTCTTTCTCTCATGAACAAAAACACGCTCCTGTGCTGCTCCTTCCCAACAAGTTATGCTCACCTCATTTATTCATTGGCTCACTCAAATTCCTCTTCAATTGTTTCCAACCATAGAATATTGAAGATTTAAATTTTGAGTTTTGTTATATTTTTTAAAATTTTTTAATAATTTTCTTAATCTTTAATAAAATAAATATTAAATAAAAAAATAAAACATTCAATATTTTAAAAATATTTAAAATATTTAAAATTTATTTTATTTATTAATTAAAAATATTATTAAAAAAAATATGTTAGGACTTAAATTTTAAATGTTACTAAAAACAGGTGGAATTATATTTATAATTTTTTTTAATTTTTAATGAGATTTCATTAACTGCATTAATTTATCTTCTTATTTTAAAAGATATATGCAGGAGGCGTATGTATTTAAAAAAAATAGAGTGATATTTCTTAGGCAAAATTTAAAGTAAAGCAAATTACTCTAATTTTCAAATTTAAGAAAAATAATATACTTTCATCAAATTTCAAGGAAAGTCCAGTCAACGTAATTTACTTAAGTTATTTCTCTTTTACATAATTTTTCAACTCAAAAAAAAAAAAAGCCCTAACTCAACATACACGCTACACTTGAATACAAATATCTAGACACAACCTGCAAACAATTAATTAAGAACACACGCTAGGCACAAAATTGACAAAGAAAAAAAAAAAAGGAAGCAAAGAGAACAACTTGGCCGCAACTAATTTCCATAATGTGAGCCAGGGTCACGTGATCCACTTCTCTTAGCCAGTTCATGGAGCAAGAGAAATTTATACATTATTTATCTTAAGCACTTCATTTATATGATAATACGATTTATTAATTTTTTAAAAAATAATATTGATAAGAATTGTATTGTTAGTTAATAGTATAAATAGGATCTAAGAGATTCAATTGAGTCATTAGAGAGATTAAAAGATTGTCAGGCATAAGACCAAGGATCTTATAAGATGTTAGAGAAGAATTTTCTAAATTGGCCATTTGTATCCATTGTGTTTGTATCAATTGGTGTTTTTATTTCTTTGAGATTCATCAATGGAGGACAAATCACACTTGAATCGAGTGGAGGAAGGTTTATGCAATATCATCAATCGCCAGAACCCCATTAACTCAAGATTGATGATAATGGAGAATGATCTAGAGATCGTAGAAATGCTATAAATGATGTTATATGGAGTCACACAGAAGTAAATGCACGGGTACCACAACCAAGAAGATGCTATATTTGAGAGTTAAGAAAATAACGCACAAGAAATTCTTGTATTGACTGTGAACACCAAAAAGTCCGAATCACAAAATCAAGAACTCGATGGAAATTCATCAGGAATGAATGAACAGATTCAGAATCATGAAACTGTGAGTATGGATATGAAGAGCTTGAAGCCAACAACTTTAGTTTTGAGTCTTGAGGCCCCATTGTCAACTACAGCTAAGAAACAAGACATTAAAGGTGATAACATTTTTCTTGACTCGAAAAGGTTAGGGAATGCTCACATAGGTGGTTCCCTTAAGCCCAAGCAACACTATGATTTCCTTCCAAATTTAGGAGTGGGCAGGTCAAAATCTAGGGGCAAAGACCTTTCAAGATCAATTTTTTTTCATTCTAATTTCAGTCCAGAGCATCAAATTCAGAATAGGCATAGGGGACCGAATCAAGACACGTCGAATATGGTTTCCAGGCTTAACATCGGCCACGAACCACAATTCCTTCGTAGCATCTATTATAGATATTGGGGTTGATCCCAAGATATTCAAGAATCCCAGATTGAATTTAATGTAGAGCAGCCAAGGAAAAGAAAAAGCAAGAGAGAAAGTCCTTCATGAAAAAAGGGAGCAGAAGAGGGTGGCATTGAAGATGTATTCACGAAGATTAGCGGTCCATCTGATGATAATGGAGATCAAGAACAGGGGATAAAAATCCAAATTCTTAGTAGAGGAGGAAAACATGACCAGTAACTTTACAATTATTGAAGTGTGCAAAGCCAATGTTCTAGATTTCCTTAGGCGCTGCTCTAACCACCCCCAAAAAGAGCAAGTGCAAGAACGAATCACAACCCATTACAATGATGCCATTGCAGCAACGAAACATGGATCCTTTCTCTTGGCGAGTCTCTGAATGTAACTACACCCATCAACATGTGGGGGACAGGAATTTCAATCTTGTTATTCAGTTTCAACATAGATACAAAAATATCGTTCCTCTTGTTGTCGATAGTGGGAACTTTGCTTCTATAGTTTTTGACAAGTCCAATACCGTCTTTGTGGCTTCTGATCATTTTGTTAAGGCTCTTTTCTATTCAGCAATAATTACTAATGGATATGCTGCAATGGTTGATAATACAAAAATTGGTAAAGGTGTTTGTGGCAAATCACTTATTGCTTTCCCTCAAGGATATTTCTACTCATAGCACTTGGAGGATTGTAAGGCCATGAGACTGCTAATAACAGGATTACTGCATTCGTCAATACTTGCCAAGAGGAGGAAATTTGGAGTGCAACCTTCAAGGTGGAAGTGCAGTAGTTCTTGTACAGCTACAAATTAAGCAGAACCTCTTTTAAACAGTGGAGCTAATCAAATTCAATAGAGATAGAACGTTGCAATTTTTTTTTTCACTAGCACTTGATATTTTTTGTTTTTACTTCAACCTTGAGGACAAGCTTATTTTTGAAGGAGTAGATATTGATATGAATTGTATTGCTAGTTAATAGTATAAATAGGATATTGATATAAATCACTCTAGAAAGAATGATCTCACTCTAGAGAACTTCTCTAGCCTTTAACATTTTTCTCAAAATAAATTAATGATATAATTTTCTTAATGCTATTCCTATTTATACAAGTGATTATTACTATGTATACTAACAATTACAATTCTTATTAATATCTACCCTATTAAAAATAATCTTGTCCTCAAGGTTGATGTAAAAACAAAAATACCAATTGCTAGAGAAAAAAAAAAAGAAAATTACAGCCTTCTATCTTTATTGAATTTGATTAACTCCACCTTTTAAAAGATATTTTACTTTGTGACTACGGGAACTATTAGACTTCTATCTTAAAGGTTACACTCCAAATGTCCTCCTCTTAGCAGGTGTTGACGAATTGCAAAAGTCTTGTTATTAAGAGTCTCATAGCTTCACAATCCTCCAACTGCTGTGAAGTAGAAACATCCTTGAGGGAAAGCGGCAAATGACTTGCCACAAGCACCTTTAAGCATTTTTGTATTATTAGCAATTGCAGCAATCCATCAGTAATTATTCTCCAATATAAAGGAACCTTACCAAATTGATTAGAAGCCACAATTAGGGTAGTGGACTTGTCAAAAACTATGGAAACAAAGCTCCCACCATCCATAACAAGAGGAACAATATTTTTACACATCACAAATCATTTTCGAAACTTAATAACAGATTGAAATTCTTGCCCCCCACATGTTGACTGCTGGAGTGGTTACCTTCAGATACTCGAATTGAGCACATATTTTCCAATGCAATTGAGGGAAATTCTGAATGCCAAGAGAAGGGATCTGTGTTTACCTCTAGGCTCTGCACATCTATGCCAAAGCAAAGTCGTCTATGACAGCAACATCTTCTACCTTGTCCACAGTCTCGATTATTGTCTGTGAATCCAGCATTTCGTTGCTGCCATGACATCTTTAGAATGGGTTGTGATTCGTTCTTGCTCTTGATCTTCTTTAGCCAGCTAGAGCAGCGCCTAAGGAAATTTGTAACATTGGCTTCATATGCTTCAATAGTGGTAAAGTTACCGGTCATGATTCCCTCCTCTGCTGCAAATTTGGGTTTTCGTCCCCTATTCTTGTTCTTCATTATCGCCAGATGCACCACTAATCTTTGTGAATGCCTCTCCAATGAGCTTTTCTACCTTGTTGAGTTCAGTAGACCCCTTAATTACTGCTTCCAAGCCCTCTTGATTATCCAATCTTAGGGATAATGAAAATGGACCAGACCCAAACTCGATTCCTGATGAAGCTTGTTTGTAGCTCTGCGTTCCCTCTCTGAAAAGTTCATCTTTGGGCAAAGAAATAGATTTTAGTTTTCCTGATCGTCGTTTCCTTTTGATGTCCCAGATGTTCTCCAAATCCAAATCCTTGTTTTTCATTGGAGCTTCCACCATTGGCTTCCCTTCAATGGCACCACACTTTGTAGAAAAACCCATGTCCTCTGTCAACGAACATGACTTTCCAGTTACTTCAGTGGCAATATCAATGTATTCTTGATCTTGAATATCCTTTCTTGCAAAATCTTTATTACCCTTCAGACCTTGCATTTCCGATGCAGCTGCAGAATCTCCATTACCTTTTGGATCTTGCATATCACTTGAGTAGAACCAATAATATATTTTTCTTGATTTCTTAATCTTTTAATTTTTTGGATATTTTCTTTAATATTTTATTTATTATTGTCAACTGAATATCTATATATAGAGTTCTTAATCTTTTAATCTTTCATATATTTTTTATAATATTTTTAAATATTTAATATTTTTTAATATTTTCTTTATTCTTATCAACGGAATATTTATAGAATTCACTAACTCCTCTCTTCGATCTAATCAAGCCTCATCCGAATTGAAAAAAAATAAAAATATCAACTGATATCAATCATTCTAAACAATCACGAAGTCACCTGCTTTATTGTAATTCACCACTCCAAGACCTTTAGACAACCCATCAAACGCCGTCGAACTTCAGTCCATGTCCACCGGAATTATAGAGTCCACAGCCGCTGGAATTTCAAAGCAGGTCCCATAAGCCGCAGCCACCCCAAATCGGTGGGCTCCTCCAGGGTCAAAGACAAGAATGGTCTCCTCTCCATTTTGCATAATCAACCTATATTTTCCAGCAATTTCCTTCATCTTTACTAGAATCATGCCTCCAAAAGCCGAATCTGTGGAATTGTGAAAATAGGTTTTCGCATGTCTTCTACGTTTAGAACTTCTGCCATCTTGAAAACTATTTCCTGAAGAGTTCTCCTGGTATGCCATTTTTGGATTCTGCAGTCCATGCTTCTTTTCCAAATATGGATTCTTGTTGAAGCTGCGCATAGGGTCGTCAATGGCTAAGGTTAGCGCAGAAGCTTTCTTGAAAGCCATATCAACAAAGATTCGATCTTTCTTCTCCACACTTTCTGGCACCACATAGTACCACGCAGTAGCTATTCCTTCTGGAGTTTCAGTATCCAAAGCATGTTGTTTTTGGTTTTGGATGAGCCTTGAATCTTTCTCCTGGTCTGCCATGTTTGTAGTCAACAGTGGAGATTCATCTTCCAATGTGCGAACATTTTTACTTGTAGCCCCGCCATGTGTCTTCAATTTCTTTGGTCTCTGCACCTCAATATTGATAGATTCTTGATCTGCAACCCGAGCACCCCTTCCTGCAGAATTTTCTGTGGGTTCCAAACCTTGCATCTCCATTGCAGAAACATCTCCCTCTTAATTAGGAGAAAATTTTCCTCCTCCTTGACTGGCTTCGGCCACACCAAAAACACCGAGAGTAGATTTTTCTTGATTCCTCAATACTCTAATCTCTCACATCTCTTTCACAATATTCTTTAATATTTTTTTTATTCTTGTCAATTGAGTATTCATTGAATCCGCTAACTCTTCCATTCGATGTAATCATACCTCATTCTTCATTGATGAATTGTAAAAAAATAAAAGCATCAATTGATATAAATCACTCTAAAAAGAATGTCTTTATTTTAGAGATCTCTTCTCTAACTTTAACATTTCATTCACAATGAAACTAACGATACAATTATTTTTATCTTCTTCCTATTTATACATGTAATTATTATTAATTAACTAACAAAATTAACTATTCTTATCATGTCTATATTTATAATATAACTCATTAAATTTTACACAAATTAATTATTACATAAAATACTTAAAATAAGTCATTCATACCTAAGAATTTATCCATGGAGCAATAGCACAGCTACTGAGTTAAGACCGCTGGCTTGCTCAGTTGGGGCATTTCCTTACTCTATTTGGTGTCAACCGTGTTTAGAGGTGAAAAGGGCTGCTTTGGAACTGTACCAAATCCTGATGAGCTAACTATCTCATGCAAGGGTCAGCTTTTCTCATAGCTCTTTTGGATTTCAAAACCTTACCAAAAGTATCAGCAGGTCTTGCATTTGGTTTCCTGTGAGTTCAAAGCCTTAATGGGATTAGATGAGGAGCTTAAAGTTGCTTCCTTAACTATATATTAATTGCTGATGCTAATTAGTAGCTGATGATCAAGATTAACACTTTTTGTTGAGCTTGTGCACATGTCGTTCCTCTATAAATGTGCTTAGGTCGCTTCCATCTAATTCTTGTTCTGGTTCATGTCATTCGGAGTGAAATAGTGGTTAAGGTTGCAGATTCTGACTAAAGGGAACTGTGTTGCGTGTCACTTGACCCGTTTTGAACCCTAATATCGCACTTTTTTTTTTTCACATATTTCCCTAGGTTTTGAAATCTGGCTTCTAGCATCAACATATGTTCGTGCTTCCAACTTTCTAATTTCCTCATCTAAAGAACTAATCAAAGCTGCTTGTTGATGTTGATTCCCAAGTTCTTTTTCTTGACCCTTTAAAGTGTAAGACTTTCTATTCCAAAAAAATGATTATTGGTTTCCAACTCTGACCTAATTCTACCTTCAAATGTTTCACTTTATCTTGGCAAACAAAAATTACCAACTTTCCAGTCAAACTCATTAACAATTTTCATATTGAACCATTCTTTAATCAGAGTTGGAAGGATCAGAGAAAGATAACTGATTAATAGAATAATAGCCAACTGGGGTCAATCACCTCAAAATAGCAGCCAAGCAGGCGTGCTCAAAGTTCTCCAATTCATAAGCCAATTTCAATATATATATGTATAATCTTCTTGAATTGATAGATCAGTGCCCATACTTGTCACAGGACTGGTTTTGTCATCATTATAAAAAAAGGGCATTTAAGATCCTTCTCCTAATGCAGCCATAACTGCATCTCACTATAGGAGGCATGAGTCAGAGGAAGAAATTTCTTGAAAGTTCAAAAACCATGGCAACAGATGATGCCAAAATAGAAGATGAGAACCCAGATCCTGAAAAACAAACCTTTTCTGGTCCTGGGTGAGGGCTAAACCAGAAAGGGAGACAGAACCAAAGAAAAATAACTATGACAAATCACAAATCTCCCTGTTTGCTGTTTCAGACAAGTTATGCACGGCGCCAAAATCAACAGTGTGAACGAAGACAGTGGAAGGAAGAATGGAAGGATTGACTTGACGCACACCACTGAGAAATTTTGAGTCTTCGCCGTGTCCGTTGGTAGGGAGAAAAAAGAAACCAGTTGGGAATGACACAGAAGAAACACACAGATTCCAAATCGAATTGTCTGAAACAGTGGAGAGAGATCGAGGGAGCCATAAAGTGTACGTGGTGGAACCGCAAGACTCTTCATGATTGATGACAAGAAATATTGTTAGTTAGCACCATTAATTAATAAATCAATAATGCTTGATTGATAATACTTTGTAGTTCATAGCATTCAATTTTATTTGACTTGCTCAAGGAATTAACGTATAATATCAGAAAAAAAAAGAAGAAGATTGCTATTATCTACATGGATTTCATATTCTAAAATATAGGGTGTACTTTTATAAAATAAAATCTACAGTAAATTATTATTAATAAAAAAAGTAATTAATATTTAAACTTACATAAAATATAAACAACTTTGTTATAATTCATGAATATAAAAATGTCTTAAATTTTTATTAATAATTATCCATTTTATTATTTAAAAATGAATTCAACATAAACATTATATATTTCATTGCATCATTTTTTATTCTTCTTGAGAAGTAAGAACCACTTCCTCTTTTCGAAGTCAAAATTGATAAATTTTTTGAGATTTTCTTGCAAAATATTTATTTTAGAATATATCTAAAATATTTTTAGGATATTTATAATATTTTTAGAATATTTTAAAATATTTTAAAATATATTATAGAGTCAATTAGTTCTCTAATTGAGATCAAGATATATTATAGAGTCAATTAATTCTTTAATTAAGATTATGATATATTATAGAGTCAATTAGTTCATTATGTTTCCTATATTTTCTTATTTAATTAGGATTGTATTTTCTTATTTCATTAGGATTATTAGAATATAAATAGAGGTTAGTATTTTATCTTTTGTATCACATCAAATACATCTATCAAATATTATTGATTAATCTTCATTTTACTTTCTTTATTCTCTCTATCTAAACCTTATAATTTTAACATGATATTAGAGCGGTACCATCCACATTGAAAGTGTCTATACTTTCACTGTGTCGAGTTTTATAGAACTCTTTTGTAAATTCCTATTTATTATTTTTTTAACCCATTCTCTCATTTATTATCTTTGCTTCTTTTACTATTTGGCTCTTTTCCAATGCTAGCATAGTATTGAGAGAGAGTGATAATGATAGTTGTGATTTTTCAATACTAGTGTTCGTGACGTTATCTTCCCATCGACGATCATTCCGATGTTGATTTCTTTCCTACTGATGAATCATATCAGTGGTGACATCTCTTCAATGATAGTGTTTGTCATGTTATTTTCTTACTATCGATGATCATTCTGATAGTGATTTTTTTCCCACTGATGAGTCATATCAATGGTGTCTAATTAATACTAGTGTTCGTGATGTTGTTATCATTTCATCGACGATCATTCTGATGGTGACTTCTTTCTTATTGATAAGTCATATCAGTGGTGACATCTCTTTAATATTAATATTTGTTATATTATTTTATTCCCATCGACGATCATTCTAATGGTGACTTCTTTCCCACTGATAAGTTATATTAGTGGTACTTCTATTCAAGTTGTTTGAATATGTCATTTGGTTAAGCAGATTCTTAGAATCTCTCAAACCGTTTAAGTCTACTGTTTAGTCAAGCAGAACCCTATATGCTTAGGTCTGTCGTTTGATCTAGCAAAATCTTAACTCTTCAGACTGATGATCATTCCAGTCGTCTTATTGAGTTATTACTAAGTTATCTTTTTAGCAATATTTATCTCTCTGGCATCTCCAGCATCTTGAGTTGTTTTTCAACCTGAAGTCTACTTTATATTTATGTTATTTATTTATTTAAGATATTTATCTATAACAAGCTTAAAGCTTAGCAAGCTTTACCTTGAGGGAAAATATTAGAATATATTTAAAATATTTTTAAGATATTTACAATATCTTTAGAATATTTTAGAAGATTTTAGAATATATTATGGAGTCAATTAGTTCTCTAATTGAGAAATTCTAGTTTCATTATATTTCCTGTATTTTCTTATTTGATTAGGATTATAGTTTCTTATTTCATTAGGATTACTAAAATATAAATACAGGTTAGTACTTTATTTTTTGTATCATATCAAACACATCTATTAAATATTATTGATTAATTTTCATTCTATTTTCTTCTTTCTCTCTATCTAAATATTATAATTTTAAAAATTCATTTTCGTAGTACAATATTAGAATAAAAAAGGTTGACGGTGAGAGATTAGAGTCTTAAATTGAAATTTTTTCATAGAATTTTTTATTTTTTTTAAATGAAAACTTTAGTCAAGCTGGTTGAGAAATGTTTTCAAAAGTACTAACCTATGATGAATTGGAAATTAAAGATATCCTTGTTTTTTTTTTTCCCACTCATTATCATCATTAACTTTAACATCCCTAGAAGCAAACTTTTATGATGGCAAATTGATCTTTTTGGTTAACGCAAGATTTTGGAGAAATTAAACCTGGTGCTTATAAAAGTAATTAAGGTTTATCATAAACTTAAATAAAAACCGAAAATCTTGATTAGGGTCCACCCTCTTTGTAAAGCAAGCAATTTCGATGCTTCAATTCTCCACGTGTTGTGAAACAACTGCGATGAAATGAGGCCATACGCCATGCATAAACTTTAGTGCTTTCATATGATTTTCTTTTCTTTACCTTTCTCTTTCATTGTCACAATACATAACAATTAAAACACTTTACCTAATCAGTACGATTTATATAAGTAGAATATTATTTTTTGACATACTTGAAATTCATTGAGAATATATATATATATATATATATATATATATATATATAAACCCATTTTTAATGACAATTATCAAAAGTCCAAGTCTTCTTTTGTGGTGATTATTGGAAGTTCAAAAATCCAACACTTAATGGCAGTCAAACTCATCTTTCCCTAACATTATGGCGATCCTGCTCAGTGCTCTCGTAACAAATTTCATTAATTCAAATCTTGATTACCAAAAAAAAAAAAATAAGCAATTAGTCTGTTGATAACTTGTGAACCTTATTTAAGCATGGGTCCTATTCTTCGGAATTAATATACCTTCTAATTACAACATTCCAATACTCATAGTCATATGATGCACATTTTGATCAGAGTCGTACGCTAGTTAATCTTCTCTCTCTCTCTTTCTCTCTCTCTGAGAGCCTAGCCACTCCTCAATCATGCATGCTACACAAGAGTCCAAGAAACAGAAATGTGTGGTCTCATGGCTGATTGGCTACTGATCCTTTCCCGGCATTGATAAGACATGTAAGATTAAGGCGTGCATAATTTGCTGGGATTGCAGAAGAGAAGGAAATCTAATTGCCAACCTAATCCACCTATCATTTGATATGAGTAGTGATTTATCATGCAGTGTGAGGCTGAGAGCACTCCAAGCCACAAAATTCGGCTTTTGTTTTATTTTTTTGCTTCTCAGAGTCAAAGAAATTCTCAATGAATGAAGCAGTACTCTGACATTTCTGTCATCATCAAACAAGCATGCGTGGAGTGACACAAAGTACTAGACACGGGCATTACTATTTGACCCAATGGGTTCCTGAAACCTGAGCTTAACTTGTGCAAGTTACCCATTTTCCCTTCTGACCTGCTGGTTTTCAGACCCCAAAAATGGCAAAATTGGAGCCTGAAACTTGTGCAAAAGGACCAAGTTTCTTGGTAAGGTGGATAAGCAAAACTGCTGGAGGAAAGATATATAGTTGTTTAGCTACATTTGGATCTGAAAGGGTTACAGAAAAAACAAATAAAAAAATGGTAAAGGAGACAACCAACATGGCTTTTCTGCAATAATTGAAGTTATGGTAAGGGAAGCATGCAGTTACCATATGATAAATTATTGCATATTCTAAAGTATAATAAATATATATTTTAAAAAATATTTATACAATTGATTTTAAATTATTAACATAAAATTTATATATATATTTTTAAAAATTAATTATAAAAATATTTTTTAAATATATATTTATTATATTTTAAGAATATGTAATAATTTCTGGTTATCATATACTGCCAAGTTTCCACGTTTGTTAGGAACTCAGATAGCCCAAATGCAATATTTTGCAGCCCGCATTGGGAGAGAGAGAGAGAGAGACCATGCTCTGCATCAACAGAATCAGATTCCTTAGGTCAAATGCATACAATTTAAGGGATGTGGACCCAAAATTAACAGACCCATTTCAAAAGAAAAATTAAATAATGGGAAGAGATAATGTACGGCAAAGTAAATTGGAAGTGTGGATGGATCAGCAGCGTCCACCAAAAAGCATTTATAAACTTCATGCAATATTACAGATGCTGATAAGATCAAGGGTGGGAAAAACAAAACTATCTTCTGACCCTGACAAAAGGGTTTTTAATTTTAAAGGATAAGATTTATCCGGTTATTATTGAGTACAGAATATTACATTTGGTTTTGGATATTTCTCTCTTTTGATTTTTTATTTTTGGTTTGATAATAATTTTGGTTTTTCTAATTATATGTCCAGTGATCAATTATCAATTGTGTATAGGCAGAAAAATTTCTTCTCTTGCTAGATTCTAACCAAAGATTTAATAATATGCACTTTTGAAGAGATAAACATAAATATTTCATGGATAATTAATGGAGATTAAGATCATTTAGGCAAGATAATCCTTTATTATTTGCTTCCTATCTATATACTATTACGCCCAGCTTTTTTTTTTAGAGGATACATTGGAGCAGGCCCAGCTTTGATATTATGTTAATTATCATTAGCGTTTTGCTCCATTTGTATTTTTTTAATTATATATATATATATATATATATATATATTTTATAAATTAAATAATTATAATTTTATTATAAATATAAATTAATTATTTAAATAAAAATAATTTTATAAAAAAGTAAAAAGATAATTTCTATATTTTAAAATAATTATAATTATAAAATATAATCATCAAAAATATATTTGTCTTTATAATTTTATCTATTTTTTCAATTAATTATTAATAATTTTTTAAAAAATGAAAAATTTAAGACTAGAAAATAGAATTCTCTTTACAATAATATAGATTAGATAAAAGGCTTAAATTATATAGGTACTCGTTCAAAAGAATTTTTATGTCTAACATATATGACATTCTAAAAAGAGTTGAAATCGATTAAAAGAAAAAAAGAATTAAAGATACATATTTGGAATTTCAATTTGACCTGTTCATACGATGGAACGATATGGATAAAAAGGAAAAAAAAGTATTTTAAGGTTCAATGATATGTTTGAGAAACTACTAATAGTTTTTTAAATTGCTGTACCCAAAAAAATTGCTATGAAAGTAATTTATTATTATTTTTTTGCTGTTGGATACCATTATTGTCGTTGAATACTATAAAGGAGGTAACTAATTTGTCCTTTTCTACATTCCACCTGTCTTGTTCATTTTTCTTAGCCAATAAATCAAATGTTTTTCATTTGCCAAAAAAATATTCACTCCCTTTTTTTTTCATTGTCTTTTAGCTACTTCTATTATTCTATGTTGGTTCACTTCTGTTTGAATATTATGATTTACACTATTTTTTAATTTTATCAACAGTTATATAGATGACTTTATTTACTTTAAACAAAATTAGGAAGAAAATATTGCTTGTAAAATTCTTTCAATTTTTTTTTTTGATAAACAATGAGACAAAACCCAAATTAAACAGAAATAATTCGGTATGTAATGCATGTTTGGTAATTGTTTATTTTTAAGAAAAAATAACTTTTTTTAAAAAAATTTTATTAAAATTTTAATTATAAATTATTTTAAATACAGAATAAATTAACCTGAAGATTCACGTAATCACTTGTTTAGCATTCATGATCATAAGTAAAGCAACAGAAAGAAAACCAACAGCCCAGGGTACATGAAGCCTGAAATGACTAACACATCCTTCACTCTCCCAAACTTGTGGGCTCACTCAGTTAAATATAATCCAGCCCTAAAGGTAGCCCAAGCCACTTAAAGGATTTGGGTGGGTTAAATGTGGCCCAATGGACTTCAGGGACTGTGAAACGGCAACGTTTGCTTTTCGATAGTCGAAGGTTTTCTTCCTACAGGTTTTTTCCAAGCCAGCTTCCTTGATGCCAATGGCCGTTGATTGCAGTTTTTGCAGAAAAGCAGATAACTTTTTTAGCAGCTGGTCGTGAAATTAACGGCAGATGAACTTTGAAGTAGCTATCTGGAGCTGGGTTGTCACCTAATAGTGTGTTTTTTTTCTTTTTCATTTTCCCAGGAAAATTGTTATGGTGGTGGGTACCTCTGTCCTCTCTGTAAACTTGTTCTTCTTTGTTTCAATTTTATGAATTGGTCTTTGGCTGTTTTAATTCAGGTTTTTTATTTTGATTCCTGTACATCTTCCTTATGCTACAAATGTGAGGACTTGACCAAGAAATAAAGAGGAAAGTAAGTTTCGATTCTAAAAAAAAAATACTTTTTATATATATCTTATTTAGTAAAAATTTTTTTAAAAAAATAATTTTATATTTAAATATAATATTTAAAAAATAATTTATAATAATAAAAATATTTTTAAATTTATTTAAATAAAGAAAAATAAAAGTACTTAATTTATATTAAAATTATTAAAAAAATATTTAAATATAAAATATAATGAGTTATGATACGTAAAATATGATTAAATAAACTAATATAATAAGAATAATTAGGATTTCAAGTATGTCATGGTAATAATGTCATAAAAAATAATATATAAGGTAATAAAAATATGTTTAATTGTGAACCTAAAAGCTTAACAATATGTTATTAATACTGTTTTATTTTACTTTCTCTAAGTGGTACAGTCATTAATATTAAAATTTGATTTAAAGTATTAGAACACAATAACTTAAAGTTGCGTTACTTAAGATGTAATTCACAGAACTATTTAGAGAGGTTTATGTGAATAGGATTTACAAAAAAAAAAGAAAATATAAAATGTAATTTTTAATAAGGTAAAGGATATTTTTGTTTTGAAATTATAGTAAAAACCATTTTTCCTTTTACTTTTTTTCAGAAGTTTGAAATCATTGACTTCTAAAAAAAGAGATAAATAAACTTTTTTTTAACTTTTATTTTTTTTAAAAGTTGTATTTAAATACACTTCAAAATGTGTTGAAGCATTTATTTTTAAAAAAAAAAACTTTTTTTTAAAAAAATGTATCCAACCTGTCTCTAACTCTAGGCAAAATAGGGGAAAAAAAGAAAAAGAATAAGGAAACTCCCAAAGTCACTGCCCTCGGAAGTTTATAGAGAAAGCTGGTTTGATGATGGATCAGTTTAAAAAGTTTGGTGATTTTGTAACCGGATGAGTTTTTGGGGTTTGTACTGGTTGGCTCTTTGACTAAGAGTAAGTAGCTTATGCGATGTCCTCTACCTGCATTTAAACTTTTGAAAAATTATTTCTGCTTGTCATTATGAATTCACTTGAGAAAAGGTACCTACTACTGAGAGGTTTCGCGCTATTTTCATCTGTCGTAGTGAACTGAAAAACTGTTTATGCATCAATTGCTGATGAGATGACTGTACTTATGGAGAAATGTAGGGTGCTACTTGTAGACTATAGCCGTTATTTGTCATCTCTTACAACATGGTTATATGAGTGGCTTTGAACATACAAGCGACTCTCTAGCCAGAGAAATTCTACCTATACATCTTTGTTGTCACAATTGGACACAAATCACACAACTGCATACATTGCTTCGCCTGAGTTTACTTAAACATTTTCCTTGTCAAAGTCAGATGTAGCCACATCTGGCTACATCTGTAGTTGTGGTTCCAAAAGTTGTGTGAGTAGCGTTATTCCTCTAGCTATTAGCCTTTTAAGTGCATATTATGAATGTTTAGGTGCATAGAATGCATTGGCAACCAACTGCAAGCAGGCAGAGACACAGAATATCACGCATTGGTCCCAACCAGAGATAATTCCATTACAAGCTAAATGAATAGGCATCAAACAAGGATTTTCTTGCTTGGAATCATGCATTAATGGACAGTTCTTCACTTGAACCCCCCCACCCCCTTTCCCCATATGGAATTATTGCCAGGGGGACGGGGGGACGATTTGGAAGAAAGAAAATGAATAAGTAGATTCTCCTTCATCCTGAACGGGTGGAAATAATATCATTATAGAACATTTAGTTTGATTGTGCTTCCTAACTTTTTTCCTGGTATCCGCTGACCACCTGCTTCAATCCCAATGTTATGCTTTTGACTGATGCTTTTCGAACTATCTTGTTCCATAATCTGCTAAAGGGTTATACATTGTTTTTATGCAGTTCACATCCTCATTAGTCATCGTTGTCTGCTATATTCAAGGAACAATCATCAAGAATCTAGTTGTTTTTGACAATCATGAAAAGGTTGTTAACTTTCATTTTGTTGTTCTCACTATTCCCAGCATCATACATTTAAATGAAGTCGAAGCAACACTTCCTAAAGTTTGCATCTCATATGCTATTACTGGCTGTGTCACGTTGAAGATCTGCAGTAGAGATGAGTTTATCTTGGATGATATGTTAGTTAAACAACATCTTAGCTCTAATTTGATTTTCATTATGAAAAGATATTCAAGTATTATAAAAATGAAAGTATTCATTATATGTTTGATAAACAATGCACGGTTAGCACCTTGCTTTATGCAAGTCACGCTTGTCCTGTCTCATGCTGGTGAGTCTATCATCCTCTTTAGAGATGTATGAGTTATCTGATTTTATTTGTTAATATTACTGGTATTCTTCTTTCTGTTTCCTGAAACCCCAAGAGTAACAGGAGAAATAGAAAACTGCAAGACTGCAAAGACAAATTTCTATTTTGAAACTGCTCTACATGATGAGACAATACAAGCATCCAGTATTCTGCCATGAATCTATGATGTGCAACAACTATGCTTTTGTTGGTTAAGAAATAAGATTTGTCTACAGGGTCCAAAAGCAGAAGATACCAAGGATCATAGGTTTGAAATAGTTTTCAAAGAGCAGAGGATTACAAAAGAATTTCACTATAATCTTGCAGAAACTGTAATACTAGTGCAAACTTACATTTTTGACCTGAACAAACTAAAAAAAATATTTTCCTTGAGGAGAGCTGGCATCATTGTCTGTACTGTCCTTTTACTATTATCAGTCATTCAGTTGGTAAGACCCTGAAGATTCTAGTTCCATGAATTGCTTTGTAAAAACTTCTCTAGTAGCTTGACTATACGTATCACTTTATGACCAAACTCTCAAAATTAGATTGAAATAGAAGAAGAGAAAAACCAACCGTCATGAAGGACTCTTAAGAATGCAGGTACAGTTCACTATATTTCTAGCCTCCTCTGCATTTCCAAACGTTTCCTTCTCTGTTTACTCACTCTATTAGATGTCAGCATGGTGTTACTTTCTTTCCTTATCATAGAAACAAGGTGAATGAGTTAACACCTGTTGTGGATAGGATCTGATCCTCTTCGCACTCCTCTCTTGCTTGACTGATTTGGATCAAACCTTTTGTTAACATTTGCTGAATTCTTCTTTGTGTTCACTAATTCCTTGTTCGTAGCTTTGAGAGTCTGTTGATCCTGCAGCATTATCCTGTGGTCTTCTTGGCTCTGTCTGAGTGCAAGTTCTAAACTTCTCAGACCAAACACTTTATCTGGTTGAACTGATAAGAACCCGACACAGAGAAGAAGAATAAGTAATCTAGAAGGACTAAACACCATTCTCTCTGCACTGAAACAAGAAGAACAGAAGATATCTTCTTTCTGTTTAGAGTAATAAGAGAATAAGCAGCTCTGCACTAGTAATATCTGTATTCTTATCCTCCATTCCTGTAGATATAAGCTTGTTATTTATGTCCTACTGAATTTGGATGGGGCTTTAAAGTTTAAAGCAGGGAGGGTCTACAAGAATTTTAGATTCACCTCGAATCATAAGCCTGCAATCTAAGCAAATTAAGGCTGTTATTGAAGAATCTAACAAGGATGAATAAAGTGGTTGGAACAATACCCTTGAGAAGCCAAGTATCTTTTTTCATTTGTTTCCCTACATCTCTATCATATGCCTGCTTTTGTCTACTAAAAGAAGCCAAACCCAATCGCTTGGGCTCTAGGCAAACTTGCCACATCACACTATAATGCTTGTGTGTATATGCAACAAATAAAACTTACATTCTTGGTTTAATTTCACGAGGATTCCATGGTCCTCACCTCAGCATATGTTAAGTCAATAACAGGTTACATATTTGCCTCAGAATAGGTTGGGTTTATGTAAATAACAGGTTATATATATAATATATTTGTCTATAAAAGGTCGTTACACATTTGCAAATAGTGCAAGTATACTCAATATGAAAACCCTGTTTTGTGTGGGGTTATTCTGGTAAATTACCATTCCTTTGTTATTAAGGAAAGGCAGTATTAGTTGCTTTTAATTAGAATGACCGGGCAGACAGCAACAATGGGCCACCCCGAACCAGGAGATTGCTACAGTAGCAAGCAACTCATATAAATAATAGATATGGGAATAGAACAGCCCCCAAAAGAAACAAACTATTGCTTTATGCTATTCTAAGATCTCCATTTCGCTTTAGAATTCCAAGCTCTCTTCCCCAGGCAACAAAAATTGCAGTACCTGATTTCTTGGGCTCAATGTGTACCTTTATGCTTTGTTTTTCTTTTAAATGTGTTGCCAATCTCTAATACCCCCCCTTCAAAATTTCTTAGTCTGTCTCTTTCCCTCTCTCTCTTCCTCCTTTGGTTTATTTTTAACTCAAAATATCACATGCAACTGGAACTGTCGAAAGCATAAATTCCTCCCTTTATCACAACTGGGTGACATGGTCCCTTAAGATGAAGGATAACTGGTCCTGGTCCAAGTGAAATAGCCACCGCTTGTATAATTTATCTCATTGTTTTGCTTTTTGTATTCCAATTAAAGTTACATGACTCGTTGCTTTCCATTCTTCATTTTCCTTCACAAGGTTTGAAACTGCCTTTTGAGGGTTTCATATCTTGTAGTAAGCCACATGCCCTAAAAGAATATGCTTTCATTTTCCCTCTGAATAGTTAGTAACTTGCATATGCCTAAGCCATAATATTTTGTCACATTCTAATACATTCCAATCGTCTTGGTGCGGTTCGTCATTAGATTGTGTACTTGCATGGCTGTGGCTTGAAGGATACATACTACCTATGTCAGAATTAAAATTACAGCTATGTAGGACTCTGCTTACTCATTAGATTTAAATCTTCTTATGTTACATGAACATTATCTTAGGAGAGAGAAACACAGATTTTTTTTTTTTTATAATTAAAATAGAAGTTTTAAACATTTTGTTGTGTCTTTCGCTCTCTTAAAACGGTGGTTGTGGTTTGCAGAGAATCCAAGTAGGTTCATTTTTTTTTTGGTGGGTAGACTGTTTGATTAGAAGATTATGAAAATAAGCCTTAATCTTCTTGATCTTGCGTTAGCAGCAATAATAATACTTTTGCTGATCCCTAGAGGTGGCTAAATGCTTTACAAAGACTTGAATTGCATATGATCTATCTGGGTATTATCCTCCCAAATGTTATTGTTCAAGTGCTTTTGCCAAATTTGGATATAGACAAAATGCAGAGTGGGGCCTTAAATCTATGGTACGGTACGTACCATGCCAAGGTTAACGTACATGTCAGATACGTCTGTTTTTCAGTTAAAGGATGGGTGACCCAAAGAATCTAAACGTTATGGCGGAACCCACTTCCTGTGATTAAAATTTGCATAGTGGCATAAAACAAAGGTGAAAATTTTACACACTATGGCTTTCCTAGATTCTCAAGACTGGTCTTAAAGTTGTGTGCTCCTTGTAAATTGGTTTTGAATCAAAGGGAGACCCCATGAGGCTCAGCATGAAGGTCTCGGTACAATGATCAATGACTGAATAAGGCCACCACGCAACCACAAAAGAGAAAAAGAAGAATGGCAAAGCAACTTAAAGAACATAAAAGCAAAAACGAGATGTAATTGTTACAGATCATATGCCCCGTCTTTGATGAGTTTGCTGCTAAGTTATTTGCTTTTTCTATCCATAAAGTTTAGCAGTCTCAGATACTAAATCGCAGTGGTTAAGAACTTGATCCTGCCAATTTGTACGTTGCACTGCTTCTTGATCACATATAAAAAAATATATATATAGAAGAAACAAGAATAGTGAAGATTATATGGCAGTTTCATAGTTAAAGAATGAATACTAAGTTTGGAACAAATTTGAGTCACGTTTGATTGGCAGGGCCAAAGTTGTTGATAAGACTCATTGGCTGCTATAAATCATTTACAAAGGAAAGGCAAAAGTTGGAACTACAAACAGAATGTCACCTAAACATAAACTAAAGTGAGATGCTTCCTTGCTTTGCCTCTGCTTTAAAAATGATGACCATCTTGGATCATAATCATACCTGGAGTATGTTAGAATATATGCTAATCTGCTTTGTTCAAAAGAGGAAAAAAAAAAAAATCTAACGATACGTCATTTTCCCTGTGAGCGTCCACCCGTGGTCCCTATCTTTCAGTTCCTCATGTATTCGTTTCAGCATTTGAATCAAAAAACCGAACCTTTTGATTTTGGACAGCAGGTTCAAAGAACTTTTGCCCACAATTTAGGTTCTGTTTTTTTCCCTTCCAAGCTACCCTTCAAGAGAAGAGTGATTCATCATATCAAGAAATCTTTCGTAATCCATGTTCCACGCCCATTTTCTGTTGTTTGACAAAGATTATCCCACACTTTGTGAGACAAGCGACGTGAAGCAGGGATACTTAAAAAAGCTGTGTCTATCTCAATACATAATAAAATTTTAGTGGATATTTTTAACTTCAAGGCGACATTTCTAAGAATGTGATTCTATAGCTCAAACTTAACCATTTATGCATCTTGGATGAGTGTCTGTGTGTATATATATATATATATATATATTTTTTTTTTTTTTTTTCTTTTGCCTTCTGGACAAGTGCAAATTATGCAGCTTGTGATACTTTTTGAGTTCGAGAATCTAGAGTGTTACCTAATTCGACCCTCCACCTCCAAACTCAAACGAAATTTGTTGGCGTACCTGAACATGAAAATCTAGGAACTGCATAAAGAGCATAAGGGTGGACCTGGGTGGCAAGATTCTTGATGGCAACGCCATCAATGGCGATGCAGTTCTTCTAGAGATAGAAGCTGCAACAGCAGCCATGGCTCACCAAGCACATGCAGAACCAAGGGAGAGAGTAAGCGGTTGTGAAGCAGATTCAAAAAGCTGGAGATGGGTCGGGGTCAGACTCTTGCCTTGAATCTAAGTCGTGCAAGTGCAGCCATGAGGATATGCACCATATGGCAGAAGTCTCCGAAGCAATTGGTGGAGGAAGAAAGAACATATTCAAAAGGAAAAACTAGAACTAGAAGTAATGAGTTGGGATTTAATTGTATTATTTTTTCAAATACAAGCGATTTTTGTATTTGTTTTTTGTAGTAGAGAGGAAATTTGTGTACAAAACGCAAAATACAAAAGAGAAGAATGTATTTTACTCAATTTATAATATAAATTAGAAGTTACTCCACTTATAGTAGAATTCGTCACATGTGAACTCCAAAATTTTTTCTATGTAATTCTAACACCATCTTTATATATATATATATATATATTATATATATATATATATATATATAATATATATATATATTAATTTTTAATTTCTTAATATTATTTTGAGAAAATAGTATTCACAATCTTTAAATTTTGAACTAATGTTATGCTAATTTCTCAAAATTATTTTTCTGGTTTTGTGATTCACTTTTATTTGCATTAATCATTGATTTTACTATTTTATTTACAGTTATCTTACTACTGAAGGCCACCCATATGAGGAACAAGCTTGATACCACTTTGCGGATCTCATTTGACTAGAGAAATTTAAAGAACATAAAATCAAGTATTTTTTTTTTAAATTTTGAAAGGACAAGTTAGTATTTAAAGTAAAATGTATATTTCTCTAATTTTATTACCACTAGACTATTATTTGTTTGGAGTTTGATACATGAATGATTCCTATCACTTTATGTTATTCAACAATTACTTGTAAATCAGGTTAAATTATGTCAAAAATTTTAATTTTTTTTAATTGCATAGCCTTACTCTTCAAATTTTGCAAAGAAATATGTGTTTTTTATAATTTGGATTATGAACATTGAACTCATTTTAAAATCACACCAGTACAATATTATTGAATCTAGTTTAGTTTTTGGTCACTTTCAACTCATTTTAGAATCACATCTATTCAAATTTTCTACGTTTAGATATATCATTAAATTTAATTTAATGATGATTATTCAAAACTGTGAACAGGCCTTTCGTTTTCGTGTTCCATCTCGCAAAATCTTGTAAATATTCATTTGCAGGTACCACTTGGCCTAGGCCCGATGCCAATATAGCAAATAAATATGGATAGTGGACATGAAAGCTACCAAGTTGAAAGTAGGAGGCAGTCAACGTCTCAAAGCTTTTAATCTTCACCAATTTGGCAATTTGGTATTAGCAATAATTTAAATATGTATTTAAATTAACTTATTTTATAATTAAAATAATTTATAATTAAAATTTTATTAATAAATTTTTGAAAAAGAGTGATCTGTTTTTTTTAAAAAAAAACGTTACCAAACATATATTTAAAAAAAATCAAAATATACACATTAAGTTGGCTTTTCCATATAAATATAGCTGTTTTTCTTTTAATTTTCAACATATTCACATTTTAAATTTATTTATTAAAATTTTTTTTTCGTCTAAAGAAGACTTCTTGTCGTCCTTTTGTGAAAAAAAATATATTTTAAAATTAGTTAAAACTGATGGCAATATTCCAATTGTATTTTCAAAAAAAAAATTTGAATTGGTGTTGAGAAGCATCTATCCTATGGTGAAATCAAAATAGCGCATTTTAGTAAATAAATTTGAAACATGTGAATTAAAAATTTAGAAGACAATCGTATATAAATAAGCAACGTCATCAATTCAACCACGTGCTAATTAAGAACATAAATTTCATAAGAAGGCTAAATAAACACCAAGATTAAAGCAGATTCTTATATAACAAACAAATATTTTTTTTTTGGCAAGTTTCCAGTTATGTAAAATTGATGCAAAAAGTTCAAAAATTTTTGCAAAGTTATTAGAAAAGTTCGGCCGCATGTGCAACAAAGTGTTTGCTGCAAAATTTAAATGTTTTTGCAACAAATAATTGTTACAAAACTACAAAAATTATTGTTGATTTAGGAGGTGGAATTCACAGGAAAAAAAAAAAAAGATTTAGGGAGTGGAATAGCCCCCAGCCCCCAAAGATTTTAACAAGTGTCTAGCAATAATTTACTTGACAGACAAAACAGGATCAGACACACGAAACTATGGAATAGACGAGTGAAAATAAATTGGTAATAAAAAATTATGAAGAAATAATAGCAAAGTTACTCTTATATACATTTTGGTATTGATAAAAATAAAAATTCAAGAAGTAGATGGGTTGTTCTAGAATTAAAGTAGAGCATATCAAATACCCTGGCTTCGATTATTGGTTCCTGAATTGAGAGGAACATTTTCCTCAATTTAAATTTTTCTCACCAAAAAAGAAAAGAAGAGCAAATCATAATTTTAACTAGTTATTATTACCGTATGATACAGAGTTTATATATATTTTAAATTGTTTAAAGTAATTTTTTAATTTTTTTCACTGAAAATAGTCTTATGAAAAAATTTTATATACATGGATACTTCAGCAAGTCAAATTTTAAATATATTTATTAGTTTTTTGTCATAGTCATTTATATTGTTGTTTTTAATTTTTATTTTTGCTAAAATGGTAATTGTTAAGACTATTCGATAATTTGTATAATTAATTTTGGGTAACTTTGATGATTCAAAGATGAAATATGATTAAGTTCCTCCTCTTCTCTTTGCATAATTCAACTTCAAAACTCTATTCAGTTTTACAAATTATTTTTTTTTTAAGTTTTATAATTTTTTTACTAAATAAGTATTGGTAACGGCTCCATTGTTTATTTTTAATTCTTCTAAAAATGAATTTGAAGGAGTACATAAAATTAGAGAGTTAGATGTGATAATAGTAATTTAATCTAAATTAGGTTAGTGTTCAATGTATCTTATCTAATAGCATTGATCATCTAAATTGGATTAGTATTTAATATATCTTACTCCATTCGTTTCATTTTATGTGTCATTTTAGAAAAATCAATGAAGTATTAATTTTTTTTAATTTTATTTAGTATTAATGAATTAGGAGAGACTTGGTGGAGTGAGTAATAGTATTTTGAGTATTTCAATAAAAAAATAATTTAATCAAATACAATTTATTTTTTTTATAAATGATAATATTTAATTATTTTCTTAATTTATGTACAAGAATATTAAACGACTAATAAAAAAGAATGAAAGGAGCATCTAATATTCCTTCCATTCATGTACTTTTATTTGTCGTTTTAAAAAAATTATTTTGTTCAAAATTAATTGTCATTTGAAAAAATTAATGAAGTATTAATTATTTTTTTTAAATTTACCCCTATCTTTTAATATTTTCACTAAATCCAAAAACTGAAGAATGGAGGAGAGAAAATGTGAAATTAATGGGGTGAGATTGGAGGAGATTAAAAATATTAATAGAGTGTGAGAGAAGATAATTTAGTCATATTTATCGATATTTCTCTATAATTAAGGTTATTTCATAACTTTTTTAATCTTTATGTAATTATCTTAAATGACAGATAAAAATGAATGAATGAAATAATATTTATTAGATTCAAGTTAATTGTATTATCTAAATAAGTAATACTATATCCCACTAAACAATCTTTCTAATAATCATTTCTAATACCTAATAAAAAAATATTAAATAAAAAATAAAAATACTTAATATCATGAGGACAGGAAATATATTTGATATTTTTTTTATTTAGTAATTAAAAGGATTATTAAGTTGATTGCTTTGAAAGATACAAAATTATTTTATATGAATTAGGTTAATATTTAATATATCTTATTTAATAATATTTATTAGATTAAAATCAACTTTAATATATATATGATATATACGAGAAATGATTAATGTCACAAAAATATTTTTACGAAATGGCTCACGAATGAATTCTATTCTTGTGATTACAACTCTCCCATGATTTCTGTCAAAGAAAAATTGTGAAAGTTTCATTTATTATATTGCCAAGTTATTCGTAACCGTTTTCATAAATTTCTTTTCGTGCCATATATATATATATATATTGTATATTGTAGTGAAACTAGTAATCTTTTCTTGTATTTGAATCTTGAACAGTCTTATTTATTATTTACTGTCCACTTTAAAGTTTACACCCCAAAAGCGTACATCATAAAAAAAAAAAGGTACGAATAATTTAAAATAGTCGTCATACTAATTAATGTTAAATACGTATCTATGTTAGATAATTTTTGGACATCTTAAGATACTTTTAGTTTGTATTTTATAAATTTTTTTAAATTTTTATGTCAACGCAAGCGTAATATCATATAAATTGGCTAAACTGTAATATTTTATCGTGTTTTCATTGGCTAATGCTAACTTTTGATTTTAACTATAAAATTTATATTATAAATAATTATGTAATAATACTTACATTTTAAATAGAGGTATTTGTAAGAATTTGTGATTCTATCTTAAATATATAGTTAGCATTTGTGTTTTAATGTAAATTTTATATTAATTTATATTTTATATATCCTAACTTTTATAATTTTTAAAATTTGTTGTATTTCTATGCCTATGTCATATATTTGTGTCATATATCGTATTCATGTTTCTTAACGTACATCCATCATAAGTTCAAAATAAAGAAATTCTTTATGTACCATTTGCTTTTATCGTGGTATCGGTATGGTAATTAATGATAATAATTAATACTTAACTATATATTTACTTAATTAAAATAAAAATACAATAAATTATTTATATTTTTCCTTACAATTTTATATTTTATAATTTATTTAATCTCAATTTTCAATATTTTTTAATGTAATATTTTAAAATATTATTATCATATATTTATTAGAGTAAACAATAAATAAATGAATTCAGCGGCAGAACGACATGTAGCTTGAGGGAGCCGCACCCCTCTAGCTAGAAAATTTTTCTACATTTTCAGTTAAATTTATAGTAAGCCGCACCCCTCTAGTATCTACATTTCTAGATAAATGTAATTGCACAATTATAGTGAATTTAGATTTGGAATCCAACAAGGAATTCACATCAATCGCACGAAAGGATTATAAAATTATCTTTCATGAAGTTTCAGGAATGGTTATTTCATTTTATAGAATAGGCTATTTCGAGTTTAGTGTAATTTTTTTTATGGTTAAATTTTCAATATTAGGATACTTATTAATTTGGATGATTTTTTAGTTTAACAAAATAATTTTTTAATCTAGATGCAAATAGTCTATCTTTAATTACAAAACTTATTTGTGCACAAAAATAAGTATGAAGTATCTATTTCATGTGATAATATTACTCTTTTAAAAGATGTCAATATTTGTTGTTATCAAATTAAAAAAATATATATTAAACTTGAATATTATTATCAATAATATATATTCATATTATATGATATGCATAATAATTTTTTTTTATTTTTCTCATAAGTGGCATATATATCATCATTTATATCAACTTTGACTCTTATCTATATTGATTCTATGTATTAAATAATGAAGTGATTTGAAAAAATATTTTATTTCAAAAACTACTAAATTATGGATTGAGAATAATCATTCTATTTTAACTTGTTAATTCTATTCTATTTTTATTTTATTTTAATTTTATAAAATTATCATTATGGGTACAAAACATTACGTTAACTCTCTTCGTCAAAATAGTGATATACAAAGATAACTTGTTCCCAATTTTGATTAAATTATTTTTTTCATATTCCTTTTCCCATTGCCACAATTATATAAAAACTAGTAGTGGCACTCACCGTTTTTAGTATCTAGTTTTATTTTTCTTAAAATATCATTGCAACTAATTTAATTATAAATAAGAAAGAATAAAATTATAAATTGAAACACCTCAACATTATCCATAGTTCGAGAGTGAGAACTGCTCTTCACCCCCGTAGAGTTGTTTACCATACACTTACTGCCCTTCACCGCCATAGGGTTATTTACCTTACACTTAAAAGTCTCTAACTCATATGGGGATTATTATTATGGTGTTAATCTATACATATAATGTAATTGGCTTGAATCTAATGAATACTATTAGATAAGGCAAACTAAATATTAATCAAATTTAGATGACATATACTTTTTTAAATTTTCTCTCATGATTTTGATATAAGTACTCTAAATATAGTAACACAATCTAAATGAAACTATTATTATCATATTTTGCTATTTCAAATTTATTTTTTAGTTAAGTATATTGAACATTAACATAATTCAGATAAAATTCTTTTATAAATGATTTGAATCTAATAAATACTATTAGATAAGATAAATTGAATATTAACAAAATTTAGATGAATATACTCTTCTAAATTTTCTTTCTTGAATTTGATATAAATACACTGAATAGTAACATGGTCTAAATGAAATTATTATTCTTATATCTCATTCTTTTAAATTTTTTTTTAAAATATGTACATTGAACATTAATATAATTTAGATAAAATTATGTTAAAATTAAAAGAAATATAAAGTGAAATTAATAGATAATTGACGTGAGACTATAGTAATCGTCATATATGTGAAACTAATCATATTATTTCTCATATATCTTTGTTTATAAAAGTAATTAACTTTGTTGGTTCTTACGTGATATTTTCACACTCTGTGTATGAAACTATTTCCCGCTCAAACAACTTGCTTATCACTAAAAACAATTAAATTAAGTGTTCAACAATAACACATACGAATACAACAAACAGCACATGATCAATCCTGAGTGTTTCTAGTCGTTGAAAAGAATATTAGGGCTTGACCCTTTATTTATAGTATTGATGACAATATTCCTTTTGATATTGGCCTTATTGTTTTTGTTTTTTTATATAGCTTTTTATTGGTTGTGTTTGCACCCATTAAAAATGGAATTGATTTGATTTGAATTTATTTAATTTTATTTGATTTAAAAATTAATTTTTATATTTGGAGATCCCTATAAAAAATAAATTTTGATTTCATTTGCAAATCAAATTTTGTGTTTTAAATATTTTAAAGATGATTGAAATTTATTTTATTTTAATAATTTATTTTATTACTATTAGATAAGTGAATAAATTAATAAGGATAAATTATTAATTAAATTAAAATAAAATCAAATTCAACCAAATTTTAGTGAATTTTCAAATAAACATAACCAAAATTTATGACGAGTACAAAAAGGAAGGAAAAAAATCCCTGAATAGGCATGTATTGCCATTATGAAAGATTTTGAAAATATCTTGTATGTTTATATTAATTTATTTAATGATCGAAACAGCTTATAATCAAAAGTTTATTGAAAGAATTTTTTTTTAAAAAATTTAATAAATATCATTAGATAAGATAAATTGAATATTAACCGAATTTAGATGAAATATACTCTTCTAAATTTTCTTTTATGATTTTAATATAAATATATTGAATAGTAATATGATATAAATGAAACTATTATTCTCATATTTCACTCCTTTAAATTTTTTTTTAAATATGTATATTGAACATTAACATAATTCAGATAAAATTATTTTTAGTAAAAAGATAAAATTATTCTAAATAATCCTCTAGATAATCTAAAATATTTATAAATTTAGTGTTATCTCATGAGAATCACGGAGATGTTTCTTAAAAGATATAACTCTTCTAAAGTGAGAGATTCACTTTAGAGAGTAAAGTAAAAAATATTAACTATTGGTAAGAAAATAAAAGAAATAAATTTTAACAACCTAAAGGAAATGGTTCACTTTAGAGAATAATCTAATACATGTGTATGTGTTTTAATCATGATCTCAATCATTTATTTTTATCAAAGATTATAAATTCTCACTTTACTCTTTAAAGTAAAAGCCTTACTTTAAAGAAATCAAATTATTTGCATGTGAAACTCAAAAAATCATATAGTTAGGTACAATAGGGCTGGTTTTAAAATCTTAAATGTTTGGTAAATACTAAAATTTAGAAAAACCAGTTCTTTTCTAATCTATTTTCAAGTTAAAACTAGATCAAAATAAAACCAACGTAAAGTTGATTTTATTATGTTTCATTTTTGTTGTTGATAGCTCCTCTTTTTCTTCTAAATTTTTATTTTCTTTTTTTGCATTATTTCTTTACTTTTTTTTAATATTTTAAATTAAAAGTTTCCTTATAATATTTTGTTTCCCTCTCAATCTAATATTTACATTTTAAGTTTGCTTATGATTTTAATTTGAGTAAATACACTTTTTACTTCCTAAAAAAATATAGGTTGTATGGCTTTGGTCCTTAAAAATATTGTCTTGTATAAACTAGTCCCTAAATCTTTGAAACATTTAACAACTTAGTCATTCTGTCCAATTAGTTAGAGACGCCACAACAGAAGAGGTGATTTAACACATTAAGTAATATGTTGGTACCTTATTTGTCATGCTGAAAAGTTAACTATCTAATTTGTCAGGAACTAAAATCCTTCCTGCTTAAATTTATCTCCAAACACTACAAGAGCGCAAAAATTAGACAGTGACTTTTTTTCAACGACATTATTGTTGTTAGTAAAAATGCACTTATAACAGCAACTTTAATAAGTCGTTACATAAGATTATTTTGTTCAGTACATAGAAAGCTCATTGGGAAAACTAGACCTATACCAGCGACTGACAAAAGTCTCAGTCGCTGCTAATAGTGTAAGTAACATATATGCCAGCGACTTGCCGCGTCGCTGCTATAAATTAGATCTATTCCGGCAACTGAAAAGGTCACCGCTATTAGTGTCTAAATATTAGATATATCCCAACAACCTTAAAAGCCGCCACCGTAAGTGAGATATATGCCAGCGACTTGACGTGTTGCTGTTATAAACTAGACCTATACCAGCGACTAGCAAAAGTCACTGCTATTGGTGTCTAAATACTACAGCAACACCAATAGTTGCTGGGTCAAAGACAGATATATCCTAACAACCTTATAAGTCACCACTATAAGTTAGATCTATGCCAGCGACTTTACGAGTCGCTGCTATAAATTTGATATATGCCTAGGATATTAAGAAATTAACATTACTCCTCCCCCCTGCCACTGGATTGCTTTGCGCGTCCATTTTGTTTTCGCGAGTTCTCCAAAAACCCCAAACCTCTCAATCTCGAAATCAATCCGAGTCCTCTCGGTCTAAATTGCTCGTCCAAATAGCTCATCCAAATCTCAGGTTGGAGAACTTCAGATTTCAGTCCAAATCTCAGTCTTCTCACGTCCAAATCACTTGTCCAAATCTCGGGTTGAATAACCCCAAATTTTAGTTGCTGCTTCGTGCTTAGGTGACGAATTTCTCTAATCGTTTCTTCTCCCAAATTTCAGTCGCAAATTTTTTTTTAATATCATATTTTCCATTTTTGAAATGCTTATCTTTTTCTAGTTAGAGAGATTTCTTCTGCAACTCTGGAACTCTGGAACTCTCAAATTGCATAATCTATTGCATTTTAGGGATTTAGCTTAAAAAATATCAATTAGGCATATTTCGAGTTTTATACAAATTGGTTGTTTCTATTTCAAGCTTAAAAAATATACATCTATCGCATATATTATTGTTTCTGCTGAGTATGAGAAGTTTCGTAGAATATAAGAAACTATTGTAGTTGCTATCTATGATTCAATAACACTTGAAGGTGATTAAATTAATTAGAGGCTTCAGTTGCTTGTATCTGCTTTTGAAACAAATGATTTGAAGTGCTTCAATTTTGAGGGAATCCTTTTAACTAAATAATTTTGTGAAAAGGAAACTATACTTCTTTCTGATTGCTAGAACAGAATTAATCTTTCTCTAAGTAGTGTTAGTTGCATGGAAATTTCTACAGATGGGAGGAGTGCTTTGATTGGATTTAATTCTCTAGAAAATGGTAAAGCCTATAATAACAGTTAGAATTTGCAATTTTGATATTTCTGTGTGTTTGTGGGGCCAACTACCTTCACACAAATCAAAATTTGCTACATTGCAATAGCGAGAGTGGTGTGACTTAACTAGTTTGTGACTTCTATTATTCTTTTTAGAATTACTTCTAAAATTATATTAGATTTTGATTCCTCCACAACAGATCACGATCCAGGCCCAAACCATATTAGATTTTGGTCCACCAGTGTTTTAAGTCCTTCTGTAGGATTTCGCTGATCAAGAACTTCCTCACACTACCATACATATCAACACAAAATTAGAAAAACAAGGAAATATATTTCTTAATTACTTATGTAGAAAACACAAAATTGAAATTTGTTGGTTTTCAATTCTTTAAATACTCTATTTATTAATGATCTCGTATTCCCTTGTTTGCTAGCAGATATACAATTTATTTATTGAGTTTTAAAAAAAATTTACGTATTAGCCCTCCAACCATTTAAGATATTAGAAGCTTTACTTGATCTCTTAATCTTTGGTCAATTAAAAATATAGTTAATTTTTTTATATAGTTTATAAAAATAAAAATTACGAAATATAATTAATATTAATTATAAAAATAAATATTTATTTTAATATAAAATGTAATATTTGATAAAGAAAAGGATAATATGAAATCAGTAAAAGGCCTTTCGTAGCGACCTTTGTCGCCGAGAAAATTAACTTATAACAGCGATATTTGTCGTTAAGAAAAGATCCTTATAACAATAACAATTGTCGCTGAGAAAATATAACTTGTAGCAGCGACTCCAAAAGTCACTACAAAACTTTTTCCAACAGCACTTGTCATGGTATTCAGCAACATATTTGTTGTTGGGACAAGTGTTTTTCCTAGTGACTCTGCACTTTTTGCAGTTACTAAAAAAACCTTATACCTTGTGAAATTTAATGCTCCTAACTCTAAAAAGACGAAGATATCAAACTCTTTAGTGAGTGAGTGTAATTCCAATGGAGATTTCATGGCAATGAACCTATATGGCTATGGGAGGAGGTTATCATTGTTGACTTGCAACCGAAAAAAGAATAGAGGTAAGAAGTTTTTAAGGTGTCCATTAATTCTTTAAGGTAAGATCTTTCATTTATCTTTCTTGTGTCTTCAAATCAATGAGGTAACGTCCTTACTATAGTTATTGATGATATATATATGGTTGCAAAGGGAGGAGATGACTTGTGGTTTTTATAATGGGATGAAGAAACATCTTCATCCACATCTACCATGAAAGACATACACAGCACTCCAAAGTATCATTCACTCGCAATTGAAATATAAAATAATACTTGAATGTTTTAACTAAGTAAATATAATAAACAAAATGGTCACTAAAACAAATCAACACAGCAATTAATTAACAAATTGGTCCCTGACCTAGTTACTTTTTGTTGGTCTGTAATGAGAAATTCCAACCATTCTACCTATATCTCCTAATAGTAATCCCAAAAATCATTTCCATGGCTCCTTAATCTCTCAATCAACAATTTGATAGGTAATCACGAAGAGATGGTTATTCCCATCTGGAGACATAACTGCTAACAACTAGCTCCCATACTAAACTTTGAAGAAACATTCCCATCAAGGCCAATAAGAGGCCTGTAACCAATAAGAAATCCCTTCTTACAAGCATCGAGGCATATATATAGTCTATCAAAACAATCTTTTATGGAGTATGTGAATGGAGAAGGATTATTTACTAAGAGGCAATGAAAAGGGTGAAAACAGAGGGAACGTAACAGAGGAGAATGGAACGATTTCTTGTTAGAAGGAAATTTGTGATATGTTAGAGTTCACTTAAATGATGTTGTTTTTGTACAAAATCATAGCCTCCTTGAAAAAATATACAACGTCATTTTGTTTCAAAGCTGAGCCCTCCTTATACGCATTCCACGTGGCTCCAATAAGGTAGATAATGTGACAATAAAGTACTTAATATGCCAAATCACCCATTCCGTTAGGACTGGTTTAACCAATTGGATGGAAGGATTAAATTGTTAAATGTTTCAAAAGTTCTAGGACTAATTTTTACAAAGCAATATTTTCAGATACTAAAGCCACACAACTCATATTTTTTTAAGACTAAAAAGTGTATTTACTCTTTAAATTTTAACTAACCAAATTAAGAATAAATTAAAAATAATTACAAAATAATATAAATTTATATGACTAATTTATTTTAAACCTATGAAGCACAAACACCAGATACAATACAGGTATGATCAATACCGTACACAGACTTGGTAATCAATTACCAACATTAAAAGTTCAAATTTTTAACTTCTAGGATTCCAGTAATGGATTACATCCAATAATCGATTATCTATACCTATCTAGGTGTGTCGTTCCCATTTCCCACACTGACACACTGAGGGTACTAACATGAGAATGGTTCTGTTACGTGTATACTTCAGAGTCTTAAACAGTTACAATTCTAAATCAGTTTTAAAGATTGCTAAACTGCCCCAGTAACTACTACTTTCTTCTCCATATTTTGCTCTATCACATTAATGTAGGTACAAAAGAAAAAAAAAGTTAAAAATATTGGACTTGATAGGCAAGGCAAGCATATAAGAAAGAGATAAACTTTTTAATGAACATGATTGATATATTTAGTTTGGAGACTACATTAATAAGAGTATCCAGTTAATTTGGCACACTCTTCTTGATGAGAATTAAATTTGAAAATAAATATCAAACTAAATCTTTTTTGTTTTTTTGGCATCAATCATAGATCATATTAATGTAAGAATTTTTTTTATTGACTCTAAAATGATACGAATACCAACTTATATTAAGAGTAAAACTTATTTTTAATTATAAAAAATACATAATTTATTAAATTCATTCTTTATAAATTTTTACAGGTCTAAATTAATAAAATTAAATAAAATAAAATAATAAAATTTATGAATAATTTAAAATTTAAAAAATTAAACCCGATAAAATTAATTTTTAAATAATAAAATTAATAAATAATATATCTTTCAAGTACTAAAATTAAATTTTACTCTAAATTCAACAAACTGCATAATACATGCAAATTAACAGTAGCTAGAATTCAAACTGGAGATAACGTTCTTTCTTGCTCCTCTGAAGATAGGAGTGTAAGATTACGTTATAAAATAAGATGGATGCAGTACACAATGAGCCATTCTTTAAGTATCCTGGTGGACCACAAGAGAAAACTTCTCTTTGGATTAGTTTAATTAACAAGCAATAGTATTTATTTGAATTGATCCACTCAGTCAATGATTTGATAAACATAACCAAATCAAAGAGGCTAATTGAGCCAGAATATCTCTGCTTTTGGTTCTTTCAGAGCTTAGCAATTAGCCCATTCTGAATAGGCTTTGCAGGCATCCCGTTCTCCTTATCATCCAAGTCACTTGCAGTTGGGGGAACATCTATAGCTGGTGAGCAATTGAAAAACCCATGTGGCTGTATCATGAATTGTATGTGCAGAAAATTATTAGCAGTTCTGTTTCCAAGCAAAACAACTTTGTTCCATAGATGCTTCTGAATACTCCAATCAAACACTAGTTTGTAATTTTCTAATATAGCTAGCAAGGTTTATCAAATTCAAAGATAAACTTCATCTTTCAGATGTTGCATTAGCACACAATCTCGTGTTTGAGTGCAGAGTGTTTCAATATGAATCTTCTTTGAGTGGAATACCATAAGCATAAAACCAATGCGTTCCACGGGCATAACAGGCCAGTCTTCCAATCGAGGAATGTGTGTCACTCCAAATACATACCTGGAACATTTTCACCAAATTAATAAATAACAACAGCAAAAGGTCAAAGAGCACAATCATCAGTCATTGATGCCTGAAACCAACCATCTCAGCTATACTTATGATTATGAATCGTGATGAGCTCCACTGCAAATTCAAGTGTACAGTGGAAAAGTGCACTCGAGGTGCAGCATGCAAAAAAGTAAGCATATAGTAAAGAATACGTGCAAAGTATATCATCCACATCAAATAGAATTGAGTTAACTAACCAGAGAACTATGTCAGCTTCTTCCAGAGGTCAATTTTGCTTAACTTCTTCCAGAGGTCAATTTTGCTTAACCCAAGTAGCCAAACCCTCTCCAACACGTGGATTTTGATTAGGGAACTCTCCTCCAGGATGCATTTCATCATGTGCATAAGGAGTGACCCAGAGATTGTGCTTCAAGAAAGCTGCTCTTCTCAGAAACTTGGCCTCTGAACCAGCTAAAGGTAAACAATTTGAACCAGGTACTAGCTTGCAACCTGTTAGCTGCCCAGTTCGGTTAACAGTCCTTTTGTTCCTAACCTGAAACAGGACATGCACTTAAGCAACTCTAGGTGGAAGCTATTAGAGGAGTGTTTTCAAACAAGTAAACAATCCCAACATTCAAAAATATAACTGAAGACACACTGAATATGCCTGTAGGAAATACGCACTCTGAAAATTTGAGAAGATTCATGATTTTACAATTCTTTTTTTTTTAAAAAAAAAAAACTTATTAAGGCTCCAAGGAACAGCAATCAGAATTGGTATAGACCTAAAAGAGAATTTGGCCCAATTAATTGCCTGTAGTTTGTCGAACAATATAGTGTGGGACCCATGGATACTAGTAAATTGCAATTTTAAATAATCAATATGACTGCCAGAAACATGCAATCTTGCAATGAAAACCATTAATCATAAATTTTCTTGATTTGTGTGTAAACAACAGACTGTAGCAGAATAACTATGCAACATCCTTCATTATTTACAGAAAAGAAGATGCATAAAAACAGCAGCCCAATTTGAAATTTTCAGAGATTGTCCCTGCTACTAAAACATCTACAGTGGCCAGTGACAGAGGGCTGAAACATTCAACTTGGGAAAAATTTAAGAGCATGCTTGGTTTGTGCATTTTCTATTTTCATTTTCAATAAAAACAGAAAATATGTTTGAAAATGTGCTAGGTTGGATTTTAATGAAAATGTAGAAATATTTCTTAAAACGGAGCCAAATCTTAAAATAACAAATAGTTGTTTCCATCATTTCCAGAAACAGGAAGTTAGAAACACAGTGCAACTTTGTAATTATAATAAAAATTATATCAACCAAAGATGTTTTCTAAAATTTAGAAATCTGAAAATGAAAATCATTTCTAGAAATTGAAATAGAAAATAAAAACACAAAATGTTCCTCCAACCAAACAGACTCTAACTTATGTTTTTGTTTTTGTTTCTTTCCTTTTTTTTTTTTATTCATAAACAAGTAGAAAGAACTAACAATCCAATGCCGAAGCAGATAAAGGGTCACAATCACGAATTGCTTCCAATTCGGATTTAAGCAGTTTTTCCTCAGCATAAAATGCATTGTTGTGAACATTATTCTTTCCTGGCTCTTCAACTTTGACATCCACCTCAAAAACCTGGGCAGAGAGATGGAGGACATCTTTTAATACTTTGCATATTGTTTACGAACACATAATGGCAATGAATTTTCTATCTAAGTGATGGAAGAGAAAGACTTTTATATAAAAAAGGAGCCATAGAATGGACTGCTAAGTTTATAAAATCATAAGTTCAACAAGGAAAATCAAGAGGAAAAAGAAAGAAAAAAAAAAAAACAGAAACCCCATGCAGCCATGGGTGACCATGTCAAAGGTGATGGTAGTTATTAGTTAACAGGACATAATGAAACAATAGAAACTACAATGTATTCCTAATATATGGTATTCTTCAAAACACAATTCACTCTGACTGCTTATCTTCCAGCTACAGAATGCAGACATCTAATTGTAGATTACATGCAATTATTTTTTTTCAAAAAACAAGATTTGGGATGTTTTTTTGGGAGGGGGGGTTCAAAATATTAAAGGGTGTGTCAACCAAATTTGCCTTTGGCATTGAAGACCCTGCCCACTGAATAATAAAATTTCATAATGACCTGATTAAATGCTTCTCCAGGCTTGCAATCTACTGCCATGTCCATACGAGCAACAAAAAAGTGTTGGTGGACAGGCGCATATAATCCAGGTGCAATAGTTGTGCCATATTTTCGAGTTTCACCTGGTTGCAATGCTCCTAAGCTGAGAATTCCTGTGAGCTTGACCTCAGCTTCTATTTTTCCATCCTGCAAGAAGGAAAACACAAATACAGAATTACTGAGATAACCAACTAGCATGCTTGAAGTTCGAACATTTAAATCCACCAAAAAGCCAAAATTGAATGCCTGGAAAGAGGTAGGAAAAGAATTCAGGATATGAGATGACTCGAGCAAGAAAAATAGAGCAATCAAAATCAGAACAAGCATACTTCAAGAAAAAGCATAGATTTCCATAACCATGCAGCCAAGTTGAACTAATTACAATTGAATATGTCTCTGCAGTACAATATGATGATGCAAGCAATGCTACCAATATGCCTTTCTTTCTCATTTAGTTGCTAGGATACCAATACTCTTTACTCAAACTTACAACCTGAGTTACTTCTTTGTATGTATTTAAAGGAAGTACTTATCACTAGGCCTCAAAACCACCGATGCGGTCTACCAACAGACTCTCACGGATAAATGAACGCAGAATTAACTTACCTGATAAATGCCAGAAAAATCCGTACTCATAGCCACAGTGCATATAAAAGACACTGTCAGCTTTCTAGACCGTCGAACTTCAGCCAAACCAGTTCTCCAATCTTGATGCTTCCATAAAATACCATGATCCTCTTCGTGCAAGTAAACACAGTTCTCGATTGTTTCAACTCCTCCATAAAAGTTTGTGAAATGTGCATCAAAGTACTTGACATAGCCTAAACAATCACAACCCTGCAATAATGACATCATGCAAAACAAATTCAGTTTCATCTACATTGACAAAGAAGCACAATTTGAGATAAGAATGATTGAAATAAAAGATACTGGCTTGACCTTCTTGAGAGAATGAACATTTTTACCCAGGCCATCTTCCCCAGCATCAAAAGCATTTTTCCTGTAGTGAGGATCATTTGGATCTCCATAAGGGACAACCATCTCAACAAAACTCAACTTGTGGGCCACTTGCCTTCGCCCTCGACTTCCATCAATATAGGCTACTGAATAAATAACTAAACCCTCCCTAGGAGTGAAACCAATATGAAAGCTCCACTGTAAATGAGCAATTACTTTTATAAGTTTTCAATATGACTTGTGTGAATTAGTTTCAGAAAATGTACAAACACAAACCAATCACCTTCTGCCATTCAATGAAGTGCCCGTTGATTCGAAAACTTGGACCTTCAGGCTGAATAATCTGTAAGGGTTTCACATCACTTCGATCAACTCCTCCTCGGGTTTCGCCAGAAGTATAATTTCTTAGTGGATCAGCAGGTGGAAGAGGGATAAGTCTACGTCTTCAAACTCAAGAACAACCATATTTTGCATATCAACAAGTACATGGATCCCTTCCACTGGACGAGCATAACCATTTTCCATAGGGCAGTCACTCTCAGTCCTACAAATGATCGGTGGTTTAGAAAGTCTGCGGCTAGGAGTATCAGCTTCACTGTGATATCCAGCACACCTGTAAGTTTTGGCACCTCAAGCATTAGGGAGAATAAGACATAGACGAAGCAAATTCTCATAAAATGTCAATCAAATAATCTGGAAGCAGAAACTAACCAGGGATCCACCATCACAAGATCCATATCCTCAATCCCTCTCTTCTTCATTGCTTCTCGAAATGGAGGAAAGTCCTTTACAACAGCTTCACATTCAGCATACTCCATAGCATCCTGTATGTGTAGACAAATTCTTTATGGGTTTAGTTTCATGCTGATTTTGTCCTGATGATTAAAAATAAAAAAATATTTATCCTTGCTAATCTTAAAGAAAAAATAAAATAAACTCTGCTTTCTAAAATTTTTACCTTGCATGCAAAACCTTTCGGTGGTAGGTTGAGATTTATGGGTGATATTCATGCTCTTGACCGAAAATTAACTTTCCTTTCTTTCAAATCCTCTTCCTTTCTTTGTTGAAACTGCAACTTTATTATCCTAGTTTGGTTCTGTAATAAGTTTAGTTTATTCTTTGGAAGCACAAACGACAGGATGGAGTTTGGAAGATGAATTTCCTTTAAATTGTCAAACGAGAAATGAGTAATATCAATAGTCACTTTTAAAATTAGTATTCTTATGTTTGGTTGCAATGAGTAATATCAGTAGTAATTTGGATCACGAACCAGGATGTTCTTATATGCTTGCTTCGAATGGAATGTGTAATTTACAGTGAGTGGTTCATATTGCATTGATAATGGAGATTGTCCATAGCATCAACCGAAGAGAACTACAATATCTATTCTAATAGATTCTTATAGGTAAGCTGAATTAATTACATGTTATCATTCAGTCCACGCCATTTGTTTCTTAAACAAATAAAATAATTTATTAAGAGAAACTCTTGGCCTAGTTTTCTTTCTCAGAGGATAAGACAACCCAACCAATCCAGATAATTAAATTTATTAGGATTTGACATATATACTATTGTGTGTATGTGTGTATTGTGTGAATATATATATATATATATATACACACACATATCCTTTCTTGTATTAGAAAGTGTACTAGAAAAATAACATGTAAACCATTCTCTTGATTTGCTGTGATTTGCTGCTTTATTGCATATGTTGAAAAGAAAAATGCTTGAATTGATGGTGCTGTTCTGTTTGTATTGTTTAGTTTGCTGAATGGTTGAATTTCTTGGATTTGGTTAGGAGATCCATTTCAATGGCATTATGTAGCCTGTAGTTATGGCATAGAAGTTGCATTATTAGTGCCCAAGCCTCTACTCAATTTCATGCAATAAGTTATGTTTATGTGCTAATACTGCAAGATGGAATATAATATGATTGAAGACATTGAGGAGAAGGGAATCATTAGAACGGATGAATTAGACATGTGAAAAAAGAACTCATCTGCCATAGCAGAGGCATTTAAGTTATCCAAAACTTCTAGTATCTCTCCTTTCCTTACTTTTTCCTTTTTTAATGTCACAATCTTTGGGAAGTTAGTATGTCAAAACAAAAAATGTCACTGGTGCTCCTAGATACATGTTAAAGAAAGGAAATGTCTTCCTTGATGACTGCAGTTAGATGTAATAGCAAATCATGATCAACACAACAAACTTCAGTTGATGTGTAGGGTAGAGTGGGGATATAGAATTATTGTACTAAGAATATGATGCAACAAGGATTCAAAATCCTAAGAAGTGCAGGGTAACAAATAAATTGAGTTCCCTTCTCTATGTTATTAAAATAAACAGAGCAACACCTACCAAAATAAAATTATAAACTAGAACTACAAGTGACAAGGGTACCAGGCCAGTTGCAACTAATAGGTGAAGTTGTAGCCCTTTCTTAAACCAAAGGGAAGATTAATGTAACTTGGTAACATTGCTTGTTAGTTATCCAACTATTCTATATTTCTGTGTGCTATGGCTGTGCGTGTCATTGGGTTACAACAAAAGCCTTCTACGACACCAGGAGAAGGCTTCCCTCACAGTTGGCTCAATGTTATACCATGTACTACCGCTACAATTGGTTCGATGTTATACCACGTACTATTGCTACCACTACCATGTACTTGGGAGATTCTTAAGTACACACTTTCTCTTTACATTATACTATTGAGCTATTTCAGCTAAATCGAAAGCTAGAAATCAGAAGTCTAGGCTTGTTTAAATTTGTGGTATGACATGAAAATGAATGGAATGAGATAGTAAATGATGCCATTATTGGGATTTTTAAAAATAGGATGGAAATGGAATTAAATGAACTCCATTTCATCCCATTTCACTCCATACTTCCATTTTTTTCCCTCCAAACTAAGGAGTAAGGGAGATAATCAATTTAAAAAACTTATTATTCCATTCATTTCAACTAGAATTATTAAACGAGAGAATAAAAACTTTCCTCTATTTCACCATTAAGTGTATGTTTGATATAGAGATAAAAATGGGGGTAAATTTTCATGGGATGTGTTTTGTATACAAAATTATATAAGAAACTGATTCCATGAAAATTTTCTCCCATATTTATCTCATACCAAACTAATCCTATGAAAACTTTATTCCATCATATTTTATTCTATTCCACTCACCGTAAAATATCCAAACAAAACCTAAGCATATAGCATAAAAAATTAACATAAAACAAGATCATCGCAGTTCAAAAATAGATATAATAGAAGGGTCTCAACTTGAGTTCTAATAAATTAAAAGCTTCAAACAACTCAAAAATGGACAGAAACAAAAAACAAAACCCTAATTAACTGGGAAAAAAAGGCAAACCTAAGCGGTAAGAACCACAGCACAGCCTCCTTAATCTTCTTCTCTGTGATCTTGGAAACAAGCTTGGCCTTCACCAGGACGGGCTAGGTTCTCCGACAATACCCTTTTACCCCAAAACCTTAAAGTATCCAAATTGGGTCACATCGATCAAGGGTACACTGTCCCTGGAGGCCTTGTCTTTGACCTCCTGGGGAACCGAAGACCAGAGCTTGTCGATGTTGATAATGCGGCAGTAATGGAACTTGTTGTGCAGCTTGTGGAAGTAGCGCATACCCACTTTACCAAAATACCCAGGATGGTACTTGTCAAAGAGCATGCAGTGGTGGTACATACCATCGACGTTACCACAGCCACTGGGGGTGCTTCTGGTGCTTCCCGATAATGCCGTGACAGGCCTCTCACGTGGCCGCGCTTCTTACAATTCTTCTTGAAGCGGGTCGTCATCTCCGATCACTCCCTCTCTCTCTCTCTCTCTCTCTTCTCTCTGGTACTTGTCAAAGAGCATGCAGTGGTGGTACATACCATCGACGTTACCACAGCCACTGGGGGTGCTTCTGGTGCTTCCCGATAATGCCGTGACAGCCTCTCACGTGGCCGCGCTTCTTACAATTCTTCTTGAAGCGGGTCGTCATCTCCGATCACTCCCTCTCTCTCTCTCTCTCTCTCTCTCTCTCTCTCTCTCTCTCTCTCTCTTTGCCCTAAGGTTTCGGCAGCGAAACGAGTGAGGGAGGGTAGGATTTGGACTCTCTCTCTCTCTCTCTCTCTCTCTCTCTCTCTTTGGCCCTAAGGTTTCGGCAGCGAAACGAGTGAGGGAGGGTAGGATTTGGACTCGAGGGATTTTGTGAATGGAGGAAGGAAAATGGTGATGAGTGGATTGGGTTTACGTTTTTGCCCCTAGGGTTTTTGGATTCAAACTTTGGAGGCAGGGGTATTAATGGATAAATGATTTTGAACAATGAAGCTTGAGTTGGGTCTCTTTTTGTTACTCGCGATATAGTCCATTAAATTATTTAGTTTATGAGGCCCATGTTCCATTTTCTCCCACTCTAATGTGGATGGGTGAATTTGGAGTTGGGCTTACCACAAAAAGGTGTGTAAGGTTGTTTTGTTTGTTTTTTTTTTTTTCTTAAAGAAAGAGTTTGATCGAAAATTTTGGTATGTTATTCTATTTTTTTTTTTAAACATTGAGAGTCTTTTGAATTTTTAGCGACGTCCCCACGTGCACTTGTGCATTAAAGAGAATTAAATTTCTTAAATATTGGTTCAAGATTCAAATTTGAAAACACACATCAATAACTACTAAATTAACCTTTTTAAGTTCAACTGATTTGTATTTGGTAGTGCTTCTCCATCAAAATATAGTTGTCATTGGTAGCAAAACAAAGATGATCAAAGTCTCTCTCCTCTCTATAGAATTATAACTTCATGTGACGATGAGTGGTTGGGAGAAAAGATAATTAAAAAGAAAATAATGTGTATTACACTTAATATAAAAAAAAAAAGAGTAGGCTCATAGTTAAACCGTTTAACCCACATGGAAAACAATGCAGGAAAAAATACTTACATTTATATATGCTACTAATACATAGACATATCTTGCATTATTTATGCAATTACAAGGGTTAGCCTAATGTATTTAACTTCATTTTGTTAGCCTGCTGTCTAGTGTTCAATAACTACTACTAAGTGCTAAGTAGCAAATATCATTTGGTGTTGCACCTTATGAACATCATCACAAATTGCCCAAAATTATGGAGTCATTAGCCATACTTAAATGGCTTGCACGCCAAGTTATCACACGCTTACTTCAACGTCGAAGGTTAGAACTCTTTCAAAGCAGTCCGTGATGACCCTAACTACAACTACATGCCACTTCCTATGAATTTGCTCGGGTGAACAATTACAAGAATTGACATCAACAATCATGGATAACAATGATGATAAACAATCTTGATTTTATCATCAAACTTGGCATAAGTTATAATACTGCCTAAAACAAATCGTAATTAATAGTAAGGGTTAAACAGAAAATTGTATCTAATTGTGAACAAACTCGATTAGCTAAGAGAAGTTAATAGGGTGAAATGCAATTTAGGGTGAAAATTGAAATGAAATGATATTTTATGAAATTTTAAAGGAGGTTAATATAATTTACCTTTAATATTAAAGCTAAAGCAACTTCAAATAATATGACTACCGAATTAAGTAGTATTAACAATAAAACTTATTAAAAAATTTAATTAAAAATTCTCTTTATACCATTTTAATTATAAATTTTTTAATATAAAGTAAAATTCTTTTACAATAATAATAATAATAATAATCTATTCTGAACACCGTACTAATTCCACAGTGGAATTTCCACTTGATCTTGAGCTGAGTGGTTGGCGAGATAAAAGTTTTTGATCACAAGCTATATTTAGATGTTACGTAAGAAGAGGAAAAGAGAAAAAAAGAAAAAAGAAAAAATGATCCACATGCTTATTTGAATGATTTTTAATGAACAGGAGAAAAAAGAAAGGAAGGAAATTACTTCTCCCTCAAAATTCTAAAACTTTTTTCATTTTTTTACTTAAAATATCCAAACAAAAAAAAAAAAGTTTTCCTTCGTTCGCTTCCTTTTCTTTTCTCTCATTTTCTTCCCTCATCAGCATTCCACCTCACTCAAAAACATACATCCAAACATTGCACAAATCTCACAGCACTTTAAATAGCAAAGATATCTGGCATTGCGTGCCATAAACCCCTCCGTTTCTCTCTCACAGCAAGCGAATTGGCAGTAAGAGCAAGCATCAGACACCATGAGCTCCTCCGCAAACAACACCACCACCAACACCAACACCAACAACACCAACACCAACACCAACACCGACGACCATTTCCTCCGAACTATCATGGGCAGGCTCTGGATACGTCCTCCGACCAATCCCTCCAACGATCACCCCGACGACGACGACGAAAATGGCCGCAAAGCCGACATCTTCGGAGAGGAATGCAGGATCACAAGGGAAATCACGAGGATGATCGGCACCGGCAGAACGGATTCTCTTATGCCCAATTCGGGCCAGGCCGTCGCATTCGGCGACCATTCCATTTGCGTCATGTGTCACGACGGGAAGGAGGAGAATGGTTCCGATTATCGGGCATGGGAGTGGCACGGTCACATCTCGACCTACGACACAGTGCACGGCTTAAGGCTCGAGCATATATATGGGAATCACCTCGAGAGGTTGACCTCGCACGACGAGGAGTACGAGGACTACGAGGAGAATCTCCCCGACGACGACGACGAAAATGGCCGCAAAGCCTACATCTACAGAGAGGAATGCAGGATCACAAGGGAAATCACGAGGATGATCGGCACCGGCAGAACGGATTCTCTCATGTCCAATTCGGGCCAGGCCGTCGCATTCGGCGACCATTCCGTTTGCGTCATGTGTCACGACGGGAAGGAGGAGAAATGGTTCCGATTATCGGGCATGGGAGTGGCACGGTCACATCTCGACCTACGACACAGTGCACGGCTTAAGGCTCGAGCATATATATGGGAATCACCTCGAGAGGTTGACCTCGTACGACGAGGAGTACGAGGACTACGAGGAGGAGAATCTGGGTTTGTGGGAATCGATCGATGCTCAACGTTCGAGCCGGGCTCGGATTCTGCATCGAAACAGGAATGCTGGTTCTCCAAGGTTTGCTCAGAAATTCCTATGATTGCCCATTTCGTAAACTATGCTAACAATTTTTTCATCTTTCCTTTTGTCAGGTTCAGTTGACTGTAAGTTTCTGATCGATATGGTGGTCTGATCGTGCTTTTTCGATGGCTGAAACTAGTGGTGCAGATGAGCTTATGTAGTTAACCCAGTGCCTTGTTATATAGTCTCCGAAATAATGTTCAGTTGTTTGTTAAGGTCACTTTGGCCTCAATGTGGTGTTTTTTTTTTTTTTTTGGGTGAATGGCCTCAATGTGTTTCATAAAAGCTTACATGTGTTGTCAATGTGTTTCAGTTGGAAATAATGTTCATCACTTGGTTTAAGGTCACTCTTGCTTTCAGAATTTTTTTCTTTCTCAGTTGAAGGATCTATTTTTTGGTACATCTGAGAAGAAAGATTAAACTTGAGTGTCAAATCTTGAGTAGCACATCGTTTTGAGATTGATTTTATTAGTTTAATTATTTAAACATAGACAGGTAAAATTGTTAGATACTTAAAAGATGTTGATAAAATTAATTTTTAAAGATGAAATTGATAAAAAAAGATTAAATCACCAAATTAGATTTTAAAAGATTTTATCAATTTTACGTTAATTTTTTAGATATTTTAATATATACCATCCTTGGTCCTTGATAAATCAGTTTTGCCATTCAAGTATCATCCGTTATTTTTAACATATCATTTCGTAATTAAACCATTTTGTCATTCAAATACCTAAATTTACACTATGGTACTCGAAAGATTTGCATTTTAACACTTTGGTCTCGATATTAAAAGTTCTATGCAAGTTAATCCCTATATTAAGGGACATCCAAAAAAGTTAATCCCTAGTCCCAAACGTTTGTTACATGGTATTGGAAATAGTGAATTGGCACATTAAATGCCAACATTTCGAGACCAAAAGTCCACAACTCATTTAACAGCATATTTATAAAAAAGGATGGAGAATCTTACTTAAGAGAGTTCTATTGCAGCACTTTCGCAGCACCACTTTCGCATTAACAAGCGTGATTCTCCTTTCCCATGGTGTCACTCTCAACTAAAATGGCCAAATGATTTTGGGGATTTGGGGGTTAGGATTAAGATTAAGGTTAGTGTTTCTAAAATATGTGAAATGGAACATTTTTGCCACGATAGATACCACCTTGGCACTTAACGTGCCAATTTGACATTTTCATTATCATACAACGGACGTTTGGAATAAAGGAATTAAATGTTTGGATGTCTCTTAATATAGGGATTAACTCACATAAAACTTTTAATAAAGAAACCAAAGTGTTAAAATTCGAATCTTTAAGTGACCAAAATGTAAATTTACATAAAAAAAATATTTGAGGGAGGAACAATAAGTTTTACTTTCCCGTTTTTGCTTTGTTTCTTGGTCTGCCTCCTGTCTTCTTCTGGAAGAACCTCTTTGTTTTGGAAAGTCTCAATATGGGCTGTAGTTAATTGTTAAGTCCATTTTGATGGGCTCACGAAAGACTTGATGAATTTTAACCCGAAGAGATATGTCCAATACAATTATTATTATTATTATTATTATTATTATTATTATTATTATTATTGTTGTTGTTGTTAATTTTTTGGACTTCAATATTATTATTAATTAAAATAATAATTTTATCGCACCCTTGTGACTTAGGCCTAATGTTACTCATTAATGATCAATTTTTGCGGTTGATTCACTGAATTTATGCTCATGAATAATTCTCTTTTAAGTTTACGTTTATATTTTATTAAATTATCACAATAAAGGGTCACAAATTTAATCTCTTTTTACCAAAATTCAGTAATATCATATAAAAGAAATTATAATAATCACAAGTGTAAATAACAATTTACAAGACTAGAAGTATAATAACATAATACCTTTTGTTCATCAATACAAATCTTCTCTTTGCGCATGACACATAGATGATTGTGGGGTTCATCCCAAGAATAGAAGAAAAAAAAAAGGACTTTAGACAAGAAAATTTAAAATATTTATGGTTCACAGCTTGTGGCACGACACAAGCTCACTATTGGAGTCGCCATTTTGTTTGGAAGCAGCGACAATGATGGCTTCGGCCGTCAAATTCGAGGGGCAAACAGAAAACAAACAACCTAAAATGCCAACCAGCACCGATGGCCGACCCATGATTCTCGTCAAATCAAATAAAAAATTTACTTTTCCTCGTTGTCTGTTTCTCTTTCCAATATCCATCGTCATAGAATGACTTCGTTGACTTGCTATTAGAATTGACATTGATACAATGAAAGATTTGCAACTTTTTGAGGACTTGGAGAAGCAGCGTTATAACAAGATGAGGATGTTCTTTGTTGAAGCCTATGAATTCCAAAATATCGACAACTTTAAAGCCGCTCTCAAGTTATGTACGTACATCAGAGCTGAGAAAATCAAAGAGTAATAAAACATGGCATTTCAACAAGCCTTCTTTATATGATTTCATACATTGACATACAAACTAAACTTGTTCCTGCTGTGTATTCACTGTGGGTCCTGGACCTGGTGCTATCGCAAATTGCAGACCCCTACGCTGCCCAGATTGTAGAACAAAAGCAACTTGGGTTGCTGCCAGTGCTGCAGCCTCCTGTTTCACCATGACATCAAAGGGTAAGAAATTCACCGACCATAATAGGGGAAATCCATATGCATGACCACAAACACTACCAAGAGATATGAAGAAAAACATAAACGGAACCAAATAGCAATGTAGCATCATTTCAAAACAAAGACAACACTGAATTAGCAAAACCAGATCTAAAATTAGTAAGAACCAAAACTGAAACTGACTTGTCTTTGTCGCCGACGTTGCAAAATACTGATTGCCCAAGCCATAATATAGCAAGGTAAAAGAAATCCAGCAGCTCGAAGCAAGAAAAGCTGCAGAAGATGGTGAGCTAATTAGGTTGGGTCAACAATACATTTGAAATCAATACAAAAGCAGCTATATGAACTACTGAGCCAAAAGGAACTCAAGTCACTTACAGAGAAAAAAGTGGATGGATCATCGGCATCAGCATCAGCATCTGAGACAGAGAGTGCATGCCGCAAGAGTAAAAGGGCCATTAACTGCACCAAAAAAATGGATTAGTCTTAAATCATGGTGGAACAAATGCAGTGGTGCATCAAGGCCCTAAAGATAATTGCAAGTACAATTGATTTCTTAAAAAATTCCAAATGAACATGAAATATTGAAGTCCCTAAAGCTTGACACTTTTGGGGGTTATGTCCTATTTTCTAATAGCAGGACTCACAAAGATGCAAGTCTGGTGTGTGTGTGTGTATATATATATATATATTATATGTGACTAAATTCTACAAATAATTTGTTAATAATAATTCAAGGTTAATGACTTACAATCAGGGCAGCTGAACGGCAAAATGCAGCTCCACTGGCATTAGAAGCAGCATACCCATCATATTCGGCTTCCAAGAATTGGCGTTCTGCCTCTGCAATTGCCAAGAGTCGAGGATCACGCAAGTCCAAAGGCGTGCCAGAGATTGTCCAGCCTCTACTGCAACAATGTGCATAACTCCTAAGTAAGACAGGAGTTTCAAACAAAATCTCTACATTGTGGCAGTCTACAATCTATATAACTTACAAAAGAGAATGCTTATACATATAACTAACATAATTGAATGAAGACTATCTTAAAATAGAAACTCTCAGCTTACCCAATATCAATTGTAGTTTCTTCAGGATGAGGGCGAGGTGGTGGGGCGGTATAACCAGGTTGATAAGGCTGAGAATTACATGCACAATAGGAAAAAGAATTAGCATAAAAGATAAGCAAAATTTAATATAATTGGAAGGATTTAACTTTTAAGTACACGGAGAGAGATAAAGAGAGGATAAAGAGCATTTGGTTCAATTCAAAGGTGCTCTAGTTAACTAGATAAATGTTCCACAATCCAAAAGGTCAAAAGGACACAGGTCCAAAGGACAGAAGCAACCTCAACAATGATGTGCAGACTATCACAATTTAGGAATACAAAGTATCAAACTTCACAGAAGCATATCTTACATAAAATATGGATATGACTTGTGTTAATCTGTTTCTCACAAATTTTCCCCTTCTAAGACATGAAGGAGGTGTTTAGTACAAATACATCCTCATACATGCATTTAAAACTACTGGATATTTTGGATGTCTAAGATTTGGTACACTTGTAGTAAGCATCCCATGTTCCATCTTGAATACCCATGCATCTTATACCTTGGCATCCTATAAACCTAGGAATCTATGCTACTGTTGTACAAACTTATTGCTCAATAAAGCTATACTTACAAAAACAAGTATGACCATTATCAACTCATCATCACAACTTTACAATAATGGAAATGATATGAAATTTGAAAATTATATGTACAAAGAAGCATACCTGATGACATATCTCACAAGTTATGTCTCCTTTCTCGTTGCACCAATGCTGGACGCACTTTCTGTGAGCAAACTGTGCAAAAAAGAAATGCCCAATAGTGAGATGAAAGATATGGAAACCAATGTCACATAAACCACAAGTCTTCCATCTTTTGCATTCGGTAGGCGAAAAAAGGCAGTGTGTCACAGGAACATTTTATTAAGCAAGTTGTTCTCATTTCTCAATTAAAAAAAAATGGATCTAATTTGTAAACCAGTTTGGTAAGAATGCAAAATAGATGAAAAAGAAAGTTTCGTAAACGTTACTTGATCAATATAGCCTCTACAAACAACAAGATTGCATTTACACAAACTTTCAAACCTACCCAAGCAAAGGCCCATATAGTGGTGCGGTAATTACCATCAGCACTGACCCTAAGAAGTACAATGGCGCAATAAAACTAATTACAAGCACCATACACTCTTTCAAAATTTACTATCATCCTTTCACCAATTAATAGTCTACTGCATATTCACCTTACACGAATGGATGTCAGAAGACTACAGAAATGCAGCATTTTCCCAACATTTAACGGGGAAAAAAAAAAAGTTCAAGGCATTGCCTGATTTCCAAAATTCAACATATTTGCCCAAACCAAAATTTTTGTACTTTTGTGTTCCTACTCACATTGATCCATCATTTATAAACAAATTCAGCTAGCCACAACGCCAAAGGGCATTATTAATTAAATTTAAAACACTAAAAAATAAAAAAAATTCATTTCTAATCACACAAAACCAAACAATAACACCTCAAATTCATAGAAGAAAGCAAAAAGATTCCCCAACAAATAATATACCTTGAGACTGCCGCTGCAGGCGCAGGGTGTCTCTAGATTGTTAACGCTGTCCTCCTCCTGACAAATGCGACACTCCGCCATCTGGATGAGCGGCTCCTCCTCATCACAACCCTCACCGTGCTCCAACCCATCGTCGGCGTCATCCGGCGGCGGAGCCGAACAAGACGGCCCCGCCGCATCCAGGGGCGGCGACGGCTCAGGAGGGAGCTGAGCCGGTTGCTGCGTCAGCGGCTCAACTGGCACAGGCCGTACGAGCCGGTCAACATAGAGCACCAAATGATCGCTCATTGTGATACTTAATAATTAAACCCCTAAGGAACAAGAACAAGAACAAAATCGAAATCAAAATAAAAAAATTAAAAAAAATGGAAACAACAAGGTACGTGGAATGGATTAGAAGATTCAAAAACCCGAGATCGCGTGACGGATCGAAGGATCCCGAGAAAAGGAAAGAATCTGAGAGAGAAAACAAAGAAAATGAAAGAAAGAAACTCACCGGACAAATGCAATTAGAATTTGCAGACACTGGATTCTGGGTGTGGGTGAGGGAGGTGTTGTTCTCCTTCTAAGCGATTTTTTTTTTTGTTTTTGGGTTTTTGTGTTTTGGTTTGTTTCTAAAGAAAAGGGCATGGCAATGGCATCTGCATATATAGGGGGACCGCGGTGCGGGTGCTACCTTGGCCTCGTCGCATTCGAACGTTGGGGAAGTGGAAACGTTGGCAAGGACATGCACATTTTCGTCATTTGGTTCGTCTGTTGCGTTGTGTTGTCTTGCCGCGTGAACGACCCGTTCCCTCTTTGTCGAGAACAGCTACCCCTCCGTCATTTTCCTCGTCAATTTTCTTGTTCTTTCTAATTTTTGGTATTATTACTTGGATCTTTCAAAATTATTACCATTTATTTCCAATTGCTTTGTTGAATTTTTTTTCATTTATTTTAATCTTTATTTTGTATTTATTTGTTCATTTTATTTCATCAAATTACTAATTACATTCCATACTAACATGTCATGTTATGTCATTCACACGTTTTTTTGTGAAAGAAAAATGATGAGGTATGTTTAATATAAGATAATTTTTTTATATTATATTATTAAAAATTTGTTTAATATAATGTATAAGTGATGATTATTATAATATAATTAATAATATTTATTTTTATATATTATTTAAATAAAATATTAAATAATATAATATTTAGTCAAAATAATTTTATTTAATTTTAACTATATAACAGATAATAATTAAATTAATTTATTTTATATAATTAAAATTAAATAAAATTATTTTAATAAAATAAATTATTATATAAATTATTATATAATATTTTATATAAATATAAATAATATTAATTATAATATATTATTTATTTTTAATATGATATATTAATCAAGATTTAAATATGTATCATATTAATTATATGAATCGTTATTGTATTTTATTATAAAAGACAAATAATTATATAATTAATATAATAATTAATAAATAATATAATATAAAAATAATATATTACACTAGATATATCTAATAATCTCTCAGATGGAATTGCCTCATTAGAATGTACTGGTACAACCAAGTCTCCAAGATGAAATTGCTTGGAAATAACACCGCATTTATTGGGAAGAGAGAGAGAGAGAGAGAGAGATTGAAAAAGAAGAAATGCTCTGCACCTATATTTCATTTTCGTTGATTGGACCCTTTCACCCCCTTCAATCTTGCTTCGAAATGTTCGATGAATTCTCAATGATCGTTTATAACATTGCATAGAATATAGAATTATAGATATGTATGCCATATGCTGTGTAGCTTCCGTAACTTTATAGCGCAGGTGTAATATGATATTTATCATATTGTTGTTTTTTAATATTAAAATTTCTTATTACATCTTGAAATGTTGAGTGGATGAATTCAATCGGAAATTCCATGGAATCCAACCACATGACTTGTTGAGATAAAGACGGAGTCAACGGCGGCCACCAAGTTCTTCACCTAGAATGGTTTTCCTCTTTTACAATGTTTGGTTACCTATATAATATTACGCAACAATAGGTGTTAGTATAAAAAAATACAAAACAAATTATAATCTCAGCCTTAAAGTAATGGTGATTCTTTATAACAAAAAAATGTTATCTTTTTTTTTTTTACAAGTTATATCTTATTTCATATTAGTTTGCATTACATGTGAAATCGAGTGAAATAAACTAAAAATTATTACACTCTAAGAAAAAAAATCAAACTCTAGAAGGGATCATCATTTTATTTCAAATAATTTTATTTTTGTTTTCATTCTTAGCCAAATGCAACAAAAATACTTTCATGGACCAACCATTTTATTTTTTGATGGAAGGACCAAACACTTTTTAAAAAGTGCGTTTGTTAAAAGTAAAATAGAATTAATTTACATTATTATATAATGAGGATTGAAGAGTTTAGTTTTAAATTTTTATTATTTTAAAAATATTATTACTTTGAAATTACCTTGAATTGATTAAAAAAATTATTATGTAATATATTATTTAAACTATTAAAATAAAAAATATAAATTAAAAGACACATTAATATCTTGTAATTTACTAATAAAAAAATGAATTAAAGTGGACGATGATAAATGCATCTTTTCCTTTTCATCTGTTCTATTAATTATAAACGAACCTATTTAGCTTCACGAGTTAGGATCTCAAGAAACTCAAAAACATAGTATGTTAGGTGAAAGAGCAACTTAAGTATTTTAGGTGGTCACCCGGTTATTGAGTTCATTTTTTATTATTTAAAAATTAAATTAATGTTAATTTTTTTAGAACAAAATTGATATCATATAAATTTTTAAGGAATTAAAATAGGTATTTATTCTATTAAGTATTTTTTAAGTATTTTGATTTTTTTTATAGAATATTAGTATTCTTGACTTGATCAATTGTTAAATATTATTAATTATTGATTCTTATATTAAATGTTTAAAATATAATTAAAATTGATATATATATATATATATATATATATATATATATATATATATATATATATATATCATAATAATTCTTTATTAGTTTGAGAAGAAGGAGATGACAATTATTTTTTTTTTCTATTATAACCCGACTTATCTGAACACGAGTCTAGAGACTTCTCTTTTGGTCAAGGCTGATTAAACATTCAAATTTGTCCGAAAAGGATGAGGCCAGGGCTGCCCCGGAAACTACCTTGCTGCGAGTGTGGTCACTACATTTGCACAAAACATGTTGACCTTTGTACACTTTGCTTTGAAAGACTGATTAAATTTTGCACCAAATCAGGTTTCTTAATTGTTCAATAACTTTGCTTAACCAATAAAACTCGACAGACCTGAGGTGTTGATGGTAATGAATCAATTATTTTAAAAACTTAAGTTATTAAATAAAAATATATAAATAATTTTATGTTTTTAACATGCCTTTCACGTAAAAGTCTTTTAAGCTTGAAGTGTGAATAATGTATAAGCCTATTTTATTTTATTCTAGATACTATGTCAAAATCTAACTATTTCAAAAGTTTAAGTTATTAGGTGAAAACATATAAATAGTTTTATATTCCTAACATTTATATAAAAACCCAATCATAGAGATAACCAATCTTGCAATGATTAACAGTTTACTAATTTTGTGGGGCACATATTATGCGTATATGTAGATATGACAATTTTATTGGAAGACTTGGCCAAGATGCCGAAACTGATTTAATTAAGGTGTATTACCTTCCAGCTTCTTACTAATTTTTTTGATAACCCCTTGATTAGTACCTAAATATTTCCTAAATCGATGCACTTGCTTGACATTAAAAGATGAACAAGCATGGATCAAATAAAGCTGAAACTGATAATGAGATATTTCGAATTGGATACATAATACTTTCTTTGTTAAATACATTTATGTGATGTTTCTCTGTTTTGTTTTACATGGTACAGAACCCATGAGAGGACCAACAAAACTGTATCCCACTTTCTTACAAAAGCTTTTGGATTCCTCTGTGCCATCTCATCTCATCTTTGGCAGCATCCTAATATGTCTTTAAATGGCACAAATCGGAGAAAGAGATTACAAGGCATTTGAACGTATTGAATGGAAGAAGACACTTTCTTTATATCAACAAAAAAGGGTGTGATTGGGGCTTCGATTAGGAGCAATGCTTAGCAGGGCAAAAATGAAATTGTCATTAAACGATTAAATTGGAGTGTGATGTACTCAAGTCAATTCTATAATCAAAGATAAACCTTGTATTATACTAATAAATTAGGAGTAAAAAAATGTATTTGACTTTTGTTTTTGGGTTGAAGTGAACATAGCATGCCATTGTTGAAGTTGAAGCCTTAAATTCAAACATGACGTTATCGGCATACAAGAGGTGGGGTATGTTATACTTTCTATTTTGTCTTTATGGTTCCTCGTTGTTTTAGCTTTTCATTCAAATTTCAAAAATAGTGCTGCATTATCTTCCATTGATATGATATTGTAATTTTATTTTGTCATTATGGTTCCTTCTTGTTTTTGCTTTTCATTCAAATCTCAAAAAGTGTCCATAATTTTCCATTGATATTGTATTTTTATTCTGTAAACAATGGATGGTTGGGAAAGCAATGCATTGTGAGATCCAATGGATCCATTGGGGAGCAAAATCAAAGCATTTGACAACAATAAGGAATGGCCTGTCAACAGATCCAATGGCCTCTTGCCGTCTTCCAATTTTTCTTCTTCATGTAGTGAAAGATTTCATGGGCTATGGTAGATTTCATAGACATATGCCTTTCTTTTACAAAAGATAAGGCGGATCAGATTATTGACTGAATGATAATTAAATTGTCTTGATATATTCATATTCTGACTTTGAATTCCTCTCCTCTAAAATCTCCCATTCCAACCATTTTCAGTTAGTGAAATAACACGAAAATATTTTATTAAAAAAAAGATATAAAAAATTTTAAATATAAAAAGTAATTTTATGTAAGTCCTAACATAATATAATTTTGGGATGATAACTAAATCTTTTTACTAAAGGCTTGTTGAAATGGAGAAATAATCTTAGGCAATAGCAAAATTGATTAACTGTATGAGCGCTTCAAATTTTGGGATTATAATTATAAATGTCTCATTCCATCACTAAATAATGATGGACTCCATGAATGGCATCATGTGCAACCACCTGCCATAGCCAATAAAGCTTGAAAAAAGACTTTCCATCAGGTCAAGGGGATTTATTTACGAGAATTCATTTGAAGCATAGTGGTTTGAATTCTAAAAGGAGTAGGGATTTCACACAGCATCTGATTTTCTCCCTGTCAAGAATCCAAGAATCATCAGGTGCTGTGAATTGTGTCTTCTGATAGACGTTTTCTTCCACAGAATCTCCTCTCTGTTGCCATTCAAGGTCTGCTAGAAGTGAAGCGCAGTCCACCAAGTTTATCTCACAAGCTTAAGAAGTGCATTGTTAAGATTTTTGGTACATTTAAAGCTTCTTCTCGACAGCTGCAACAAACAGTAAGCCAACAAAAAAAGAGCTGTTAGTTCATGTACTGTAACTTCTCTTCTACCTAAAACACAAGTGAATCAAAGATACAAAGCCTAAACAAAGAAAAGGAAGTTGAAGTTAAGTAATTAATAATAATAATAATTATTTTTAGGATTAGTTATACTGACTTTTCTGAAGTTAGCGTTTATTATACTAAGATGCTTATTATTTATGAAATGACACTTACCTCTTTTATTTTGTTATTTACAAGAGATAATAGCATAGAATGTAAGAATAATATATGAAGTAAGGGATGCATGTATAATTTTTCAAATAAAAAAAATATTAAATACAATAAACATTAACCTTTGGAGAGGTTAGTGTAATTATCTCTTATTTTTATATTTGTAGGTATCCATACAAAGCACGTACAAGTAACTGTCAATAATAAGGTAGTTGTACATTTCATTTTCTTTCTTGACAACCAGATATCATTTACCATAACAATGAAGTAAGGCAAATTGAAAATTAAAAAAAAAAAGTGAAAGGTGTCATTATGGAAATATAAGATATTTATAGCACCTTCAACTCTGACCACAATTTTTCGGATGACTTCCATAGGGCTGGGTCAGGTATAGTGTGCACATCAATGGTCGCATTTGTTGTCCTGGTCGTTTGTCTTCCACCTTCAATTTGTTTACATAACTTTTTCTCATACAAAACTTGATTATTTCTTTGATTTTGGGATAGTGCTCTATCACTTTTCTGCTCTGGCTGTGAAAGTTGAGCCTCTTCAAGGAAAAAACTCAAAAAAGAGAAAGTTTGTAACAGAAAGCTTCCTTGGCAAAATTACAAACGATGTGTAAATATACTCATTTGCTCAAAATTTTAAGAGATTCTTTTTTTTCCCCGTTATATAAAGGTTTTAACACTTGAGTAGGAAAAGGAGATATGTGTTGTTATAGAAGAATGAACCTCCAACATCATTACATTTCAGCCTTAAAAACCAAGACCAGTCCTAGTTGACCTACACAAATTTCAAGAGATTTTATTTGAGTAAAAAGTTGCAGGAAAGAAACGCATGCCTTAATGATATAGTGTTAGTTCCACATAATTAACCATCTAATATTACTTATTAAACTAAGGAATTTCATGAGCCCAAAGTTTGTCTTAATAAGTTAGATTAACTAACTGCTTATCGTTTAGAATTTAGATTGAGCAAATTAATAATAAGGCTTGATCTTAAGTCTTAACCTCCAGGATTTAATTAGTTCATGCACTACTATAAAAAGAAAAAAACTGAAAAAGAAAATATTCGAATTTTTTTACATGTCCTAATAATTAGCTTTATTCACATTTGATTTGATGATTACTATATAGTAGAATTAGAAGGCTTAAAACTGAAATCATCAATTAATAGTTTGATAAATAAATCAATGTGTTGCATTTCGTCTCAAATGGAATTCCGGACTAGCAGAATTTAATCCAAACAATAATGTCAAAATTTTGCTTATACATCTTTTGTTCATACAATTTTATTATACTTTCTTGTTTGAGAATAAAAAGATAGACTGTGTTAAAATGTATGCTTTTATTATTTTATTATTTTAAAAAAATAATATAAAAATAGTGTAAATAAAATAATGTGTAAATAACATTGTTAAATGTTAAATTCACCACATAATTGGTTCTGCAACATTTTTTTTTACTGTTTTTGTTTTTATTTTATGCAAACTTTTTTTTTTTGGCCAGATAGGATTATCTCATGTTATGAATAAATAGAGGAAACATCATGTATTAGTTGTTAATACCACAATTACAAGATGAAAACCATCATATAATTAAAATTTTTTTACCAAAATTTTTTATAAAATAATTTGATATGCTTATTAATTTTTGAATAGATAAATTTATTTTATTCAATAATTACTCTTAAATCTAATTAAATTTTATAAAAAATTTTGTTTATTTTTTATGACTATATAACGTTATTTTTACAAGATAAATACCATATCTAACATTTATTCCGTTTTGAACCTAGGTCCAATAAACTCAAGATGCATTTATACTAGAACATATGCCTAAAAAGTTTTTCTATAACCACTAAAAATTGGCTTCAATTGACCTCAATATATATTTCTCTTCTCAATTAGCGGGTTTGAAAGTCTCAATAATCAACAACAACAAGCCTTATCTCACTAAGTAGTGTTGTTGGCTACATGGATCAATAAATGCAATTGAACTCTATCAAAAACCCAAAAAACTCCCTATTCAGCTTCGTCAAAACTAGTTTCTCGGACAGGGAAGGTAGAAAGCTTTCTCTCTGGATGCCGCAATTGCAACTATATCAATTCAATAATTTTTTATGCTGGGTTTGGTATAAAGACCACATGCACCACAAGGTATTTTCTGTTAAAGGGATACAGCATTCAGTCTCTCCATGAACAATCCATAGGCTGACCTGCCCCACTTCTTGCCCTACTGTTATTTTCTGTCGCCAGTAAACCGAGTGGCATAATACTCAGCTTCTGGATTCCACTAAGCATAAAATGGCACGTACTAATACTCTAAACTGTTCTCCCACAAGTTGAATCCTACATGCTGCATCCAAATCCAATGATGTACAATCTCAGTCCCACTAGGGTGGCCTTCATAGTATGACCAGGCCACCACGTGAGAAAGGATAAATATGTTTGTCATCATCAGAACACTGCCTCCAGATATGCAAACCAAGAACCTGGACCTAGTCTGCTCTATTAAGTATTCAATACCTACCAACTTGTGTAACTATATATCGTCCTTTTCCTAAATCATAAATTGTCTTCAACTGAGGTTTTCTCCACTTAGATATTGACCATGCTGTAAATATCAATATCACAAAAATTGCAATAAGTGAGAGGAGTGTAGGCGATTCATCACTGATAATGGCGTCAATCTCGTCATGGTTCTGTACATCTGAATCAGCTGTGCTTTGCAGAATAAATGCTCCCAAAGCCCAATCAAGTGGAATACTTCCCACCTCATTAGCAACATTGAGCCTGGCCAACAGTAATTCCAGTCAATAGGATTCAACCAATAGAAAACACACAAATGTATTGACATGAAGAAACCATAATTAAAAAAAAAAAAACGCATATGCAGACAGCAGACCCAACCAGAAATGGATAAGAGCACGCACAAGCACACAAACATGCATAAAAACATAACAGATAGTTCCCAACCAGAGCCAGGAAACTAGAGGCACTCGCTCAAGTCTATACAATGCCATCAAGGCGCAAGGTAACAAGCAATAATTCCTCTTTCAATTTACAATATAATTCTGGATGCATGACAAGGCAGTAGAAAGAAAGTCGAATGGTGAACTAGTCATATGTGGCAACTGGATTGTATTAATCCCAATAAAACCATATTGAAGAAAAATAAGCAGAAATACCTCTCATCATCCAAAGCAATCCCAAGACTGTCATGAAGCAGACCAACAAAGTATGCTGAAGAGAAGCAATACCGAAGTAAATCTTCCTCATCATGGGACATGTATTTTTTCTTCAGCTTTAACCAATCCTCTCCACAGAATTCTTGCCCAACAGTCATCAACTCGGACAGATATGCCCTTCGTCCCAATCCGAAGAACTAACATACCACCAAAGAATCAAGAATCAGTGTGAGAAGGATGTATCAAAATAACAACAGTAAAATTGAGCATGCTGCATTCTAACTGTCCAATAAATAATAGAATTATAGTAATATAACATTACTATCCTCTGTAATGCATCCATTTTTAGACAATAACAAAAAAGCTCAAGTATACAAGACAACAGTAAAAGAAGCATGATGAAATATTAACCATCAAGCAGAAAAAGAACATTTGATGTGCAAAAGAAATTTTCTGTGGCCAAAAATTTCCCCTGAAGCTTGGGTATGAAAGTTGATACTATTTCACAATGCTGAAAGGAACATTTTTCTGCATCAATAAAAAATGAAATAACCAACTTTACTAACAGCAAAGAAAATTTTATTATATAGTGAATCTAAGAATAAAAGTTTGTGAAAGCAAATATGACCTTTTCTTTTCTGTAATAGCATCAATGCTGCAGATCTGCACTCTGAAAAGTTTCCCCTTGTTTGAACAGTGACTAATATTGGCTTTTTTCACTCAGTGAATTAGGAGAGAGCTTCCATGACTCAACGTTATGAGAGAACCCTGTAGGAGTACAAGGATCTATAGGCAACCCCTTCTGAAGAGAATGAGAAGCTGCACTGAGGAGAATAAATAATCAATACCAATCCCTTTTACAATGAGAAGAGATTATGCAATTCTGCTGCATAATTCACAGCCATAAATCAAAGCATTATATAGCATGTAATTAAGTTCAAAGATCTTTCTAATAAACTCAAGACAGAGAAATCAGTCTAATGAAGCAGCATGAGTAATTATCCAAGTTAAAATCTCCTGATATAAGTGATTCTCTCAATGAATCAAGTGCAACATTCTGCAAAATGAATAACAATTAGGAAGTCTCAAACATCATGGTATCATTTTAAATCTTGAACACATGATCAGTCATATGATTCACAAGGAGAATCACATTAAATTAAAGGGATTAATCGGAACCTTTAAACTTTTGACATGGACCGGAAAGTAAAGCAGCAAAAGGTAATTAAATTGTGACCAATACCATTCCCACTGAAAAAGTAACGGCACCAAAACAAATTTACCATCCTTTGTGAACTATTCTTTTTCTTTGGTGAAACATACTTTGTGAAGTGTGAACTGTGATATAGCGTACATAAGAGCAGCAGATACACACATGCCAATGGGCCTAAAGAACACAGCAGAGAGAAATAACAATCACCAGGCCAAATTGAAGAAAGCTGCGGCTGTAAAGGTTGTAAGTGATATTCGCAAATTTAATAGCACATGAGAACCCAGATGGCATCGATTCTCTTGATACAAAAGTCAGCTGAAATAAGAGAAGCAGAATTTCTAAACATTCCATATGTCATGCTTCCCAACAGTATGAACCTAGCTAGCTGAGTGATTGAAACTCCCATATACCAAAGAACTGACTAGCTGGGGGACCTTGAAGCATATTATGTAGTTTCTTTTGATTTTGGGCAATAAAAGCTGCTGCAATATAACTTTAGTGGTGGCTTTCTACATGTTTCGTTATTTCCTTGCTTAATATACTAAAAACACCAAAACATATAATTCCATGGAAGTTCAGACATTACTTATATAGGAACGCAACACAAGGTCACAAGCTAAATAGCAATGCTAGCATTCTAAATGCAAGAGACAAAAGTGTTTCAAGAAGGCCTTTGTCCTCTCAAGCCCCTTTTCTTGGGGAGCATAATTATAATACAAAATTAGCAGCTTATCTTTTTTATTCCTTTTTTCCCCATTTTGTGCCAAGTAATTAAGTAGTCAATGTCAATTGATTAATGGAGAGAAAGGGACAACAGTATGAATTAAATCTAGCTTCCAAGGAAATCTCTAACAGGTATTTATGTACGCTACAGAAAGGCAGACCTTGCTTCTAAAATATTGGCTTGTAAGACTCATTAAGCAATAGCAGTCCAACCATATATTGTTTCATGGCATAAAACAACTTGGATCTGACAAAACCACAAATTAGGAAAAATGAAGTTGTACCTAAGCAGAAGCCCCACCAAGTTCAATAATCCCAGTTGTACGCAGTGTTGCCAAATAGCGCTCATGGCGGATTGCGGTGGCGGATTCCCACTAGACCGCCATGAAAAGGTCATGGTGTGGCGGCTTCATCATGGCGGCGCCATGGCTGGCGGATGGCCTTCGCATGGCGGAGAACATGAAAATGGCGGAGGCAGATGGGAATTTCCTCATCTGTCCCCTCCTCCAAGCTATGGGTACCCAATATTAGAGCGTATTTTTGGATTTCCACATGTTCTGTGCAAAGAAATCCCTCCATCGAGGGTTTTTTTCCCGACATCGCATGGTCTTCGTCTCTGCCCCATCCGCCCCTTCTTCTCTGTTTCTCCATCTCCGGCGAGTGTGTCTGAGTAAGGCCGGCCGGTGTGCCTCCGGCTAAGTCCTCCCACTCCTCTCTATCTTCGTCTACGAGGTAGCTCTCTCCCTTTCTGTTTCTCCGTCTCTTTCCACTGTTTCTGCATTGCTTTCTTTTTTTATTTTCACGTCATTCTTTTTTTTTTTTTTTGGGTTACATGTGATTCTATATATAATCTAAAACCCAAACTCCCCTTTGTTGACCCACCCACTAACTAGACCCATCTTTGCTAAATTATAACATCTGTTTTTGTGTTTTTAACTTCTTTGGTACATATATATTTTAGTTTGTGATACTTTTTTAACTCTTTAATGTTTTTATTGTTTTTAAAATAAGTTATTAGATGTTTATTTTTTTTAAACTGTAAGCCTGCTAATATTTTTTATATTATTTTAATATGGCTACAATATTTTCGTCATTAGCCGCAATGCCATCCACCATAAATCTATGGTGGAATTTTGACTTGCCGTCATGGGCCGCCATACGCCATTGAAATCGCTGGTTGTATGCAAAGGATCACCTCCAAGAGTTCCAAGTGCATAATTTGCAACAACCTAAGCAGACACTCCTTCATCAGAACCTAGACAACCACAACATAATAGCATAAGAAGTAAAGCAGCCAATAGTCATGGACAATATGGTGGTTCAAAAAATTACTGGCAAATTATCACAAAAGACGGTGAAGGAGAAAACAAAATTAGCATTGTATTTTACATTATGATGCTGCTGGCACAAAGACCACTGACACGATGCCAAGACAAACTGTAACTACAAAAAGAAATGAAAGAGATAGTATGATGATTGAGTTCACTATTTGAATGTCTTTCTCCTGCAATCCTTTTGTGAACAAATATTTCCTATTACCATCTGCATTCTCCCTCTTTTCGTTTCATATTCTCCCTTCTGAAAAACATCAAATAGATTTCCTACTTTTATCTTCACAGTTCACAAACAAACATTTTCGATAGACCATCTGACTGGTAAGCGAAGCCCCAGATACTTATCTGACCTAAAATGTTGCATGACATGTCATCAACAAGTCCCTATGTGCTAAGAAAGAGAAAGGACAACAGCAGCAAGGAGCTTATGTAACCCCAGAAAGGAAAATGGGAATGTCAGCAAAAGAGCTCAGTGGCAAGAGGAAGAGAACCTGTAATGACAGAAGCCCATTCGTCGCTAAACTTGAACCCAGATGAATGCATTACCCTCCTACACGACTCCAGTATCCGATCCTGCACTTGCACTTCCAGCATCCGCAACCCAGCGGTCGCCATGAGCCGAATCTCCGTGTCCCTCCAACTCTCCTTCGGGACTTGACCCTTTCCGAACTGCAGCAGCTCCACAAGCGAGTGACCAGCCCCATCTGGGTCCTCCGCGAAGGACGACAGGCCCGGTTTCACCCTCATGGACGCCAACCCATTCTTCCCAAAATCCAACACCCCGTTCCCATCACTATCCAGGCCGTACTTGAACACGTGGATTCTGGTCCCCGTGCTGCCGCCGTCGAGGACGATACCGGACCTTTTGTTCGCGGAAGCGGGGGAGCTGTTCCCGGAGAAGAAAGAGTAGCAGAGGAACAAGGCGAGGGAGATTAGAAGCGAGGCCAGAAACGTGCGGTGGCACTTGGTGGCGGTGGGCTTGGGATTGAGAACGAAGATATTGCCGGAGCGGGTTTGGAGATTAATCGGATCCATTAGATCAGGTTTCAAATCGACCCGACTAGTACGGGCATTGGTTCGTCGCATGAAAATTGTAGGGATTATTGGAGCGGAAGAGAATCATATGGTTGTGAGGGAATGGAAGGAGCTGATTGATGACGCTGATCGGCACCCAAACTGGAATCGGAGTCGGAGACGGAGAGGGCAATCACGGCAAGGCGTCGCCCTCTCGGTTCCTCGGCGTGGAGGAAGGAAAAGGAACATCTCTTCTTCTGTGCTTTTAAGCGAACCCGATTCGGACAATTCACCCCGCATCCGATACGGTTTGCTTTCATTCGGCTCGGTTCGGTCGTTTTCATCATTATTGCGAGTCTCTTTTAGTTTGCATGCTTTCTATTTTTATTTTCACTAAAAACAAAACAATGTTTGAAAATATATTTGCTTGGGTTTTAACGATGATGTTTTTCAAAACACGTCTTAGAACGTGCTTAAATCTAAAAGCAACCAAAGGATTATTTTCACCATTTTCATTGAAAACGCAGAACATACTTACAAATATAATGAAGAGTTGTTAAAAATATGGGGGCATATTTGTAAGTATACTAAAAATTGTAACTTTCGTTTTTCATTATCAACTTTTTTTTTTGCTTTTCTTTCATCCTTCTCTTTCTTTTTTAACCCCTCTTCCATCTTTTTTATCAACTTTTTTTCTTGTTTTTCTCTTTTTTTTTTCGTGCATTTCTTTCTTCCATCTCTTTTATCATTGCTTCTAATACTTACTTTTTTTTTCTTGCTTTTCCTTCCTTCATAAAATGTTCGATATCTCCAACTTTTTATAAATATTTCTTTCATAGAATGTTTACAGAGATTTTTGAGGTCAGACTCATACCCATATACAATAGTTTCAAGATTTAAGAATAGCCAAACCAAGGAGATTGATTATCTCCTTTTCAGTTGGTGGGTGAGTTTGTTTTTATTTTAGAGGGAGTAATGAGTTTCTTTTTTATTGTTTTGGTACAAGTATACATATTCTTTCGACAGATTTATCTCAATTTAGTCACTTTTAAAATTAAACTATAAATTAACTCATTATTATTAATTAACTCTTAAAAAAAGAAGAAGAATATAGTCCCATTTATATTTAGTCTCAAAAATTCATCTTAGATAATGGTTACTGATTAAATAAAAGGAAAAAATAACAATTACTATTTAATGACATATAATATTTTTGATAAAGGTTATTTTATAACTCGCCCATTTAGCATTCCACAAACAGTTATATAAGCATGATACGTAACTTATCTATTATTAGTATAAAAGGGATTCCTCTTTTTACTCTCAAATTTTTAATTTTCATAAAACTCATTATCTATTATTATTATTATAAAGGAGATTCCTCTCTTTGATTTCAAATTTTTAATTTTTCATAAAACTCATTAATAATTAATTGAATACAAATAGAAAAAGGAATAAAATAGTAAATATAAATATTATATTTTATAATTAAAACTAATTTTAAATATAGAAAGTTATCTTCTTTTTATATACACTATTTTAACTGACTTTAAATATATTTTATCTTTTTATAAAAATATTTAAATTTAATTAATTGATTTATAATTATAATAAAATTATAATTAATTAATTTATAAAAATACTTATGTAATAAAAATAAAAAAAATACAGATTCAGAGGCACGACAATACTATCAAGACACTAATAGTTCATAATGCCACATGTAAAATACCTTTGTTGTCATCTCATAGAAATGTTTATGTAAACATAAATTTTGTGTCCTCAACTTTATGGTTCATTATACTAAGAACACAATTGGGATCTTGGGAATTCATGGTTTTCACATACATTAAAGTTAAATCAATAAATGGTACTAACCTTTGTTCCATGAATGCGGAATAAACTTCAGATCTGCGAAGCCTTCTTGATTGTTGAATCTTTATCGGTTCCTTCCCCTTTCTTGCTTACGCTTTTCACTTTCTGATAGGAAAAAATAAATTGTTGGCGTATCCTTATGGGTAGAGACTGAATATATGGGGGTTTAATTTGAAATTCAAAACCATCAATTATAGCACAAATTTAAAACATCAGTTATCGGTTTCTTTCGAATTTCAAAATACCATCAGTTATCACTTAGGATAACATCCCACAATCATCAGATAATTGCTCCCATCAAGCAATTACTTAATTACCCTTTTCATAACCTCCCTTAACTTACAACTAAATTTACCTTTTAACCCTTTAATATGTTTTAATTAAATCATGCTTAATTCCCATTAAACATGAGAATACATTTCTAACATTCTCCCACTTGGCTCATGTGGTAAATGTCATTCCATGATTTAATAAAACATCAACTTTAATGCGCATAAATTTGGCTAAAGGTTTCATACATTAGTTGCATCATAATTCATAATTAGGAATAAAACCAACAAGAGTCATGTGGTTCTACACTATCAAATCGGCATAGTTCCTTCCATGTACCACTTATATTAGCTTTCTCCCTAATATGATACTTTAATGGAAGTACAAAATTATGTCTCAAGCAAACAATAATGTCTCTATTAGAGACAAATCCTGTATTTCAAACATCATCATTCATACATGCATGTATACATAAATTTAAAAAACAGGAAAAATTCAGAAACTTATATATTAATGAGCTCAGAGCGTCAATAGTCAATAATTACAATAATGATCAACAGTCATAGCTGACATAATGCCCATACTATACAAATGACCAGTAAATATCTTGGGCTGGTAATCCCTTCGTCAAGGGATCAGCTATCATAAGATCGGTGCTAACATGCTCTATCGACACTCTATGTTTCTGAAACCTCTTCTTAACGGCAAAGTATTTCAACTCCATATGCTTAGCACCTTTGGAATACTTGCCGTTTTTAGAAAAGAAGATTACTGCGAAATTGTCACAATAAATTTTCAGTAGCCTATCAATACTATCGACCAATCCAAGCCCTGAAATAAAATTCTGTAGCCATTTAGCCTGATCCATGGCCTCAAAGCATGCCACAAATTCAACTTCCATAGTGAATGCAGCAATTACAGACTGCTTCGCACTTTTCCATGATATAGCTCCTCCAAGCTTAAAAGATACAAATAGCCAAAAGTGGATTTTCTTGTATCCACACATCCGGCAAAGTCTGAATCTGAATATCCAATGACCTCAAGGTTGTTGGATTTCCTATAAGTAAGCATGTGATTCTTTGTTCCTTGCAAATATCTCAGAAACTTTCTTTGCAGCTTTCCAATGATCCACACCAAGATTACTCTTAATATCTTCCTAACATTCCAACTGCAAAACTGATATCTGGTCTTGTACAAGTCTGAGCATACATTAAGCTCCCAACAAGCGATGCATATGGAATTGCTTCCATTTCTTTCCGTTCCAAATCATTCTTAGGACATTGCATGAGACTAAATTTGTCTCCTTTCTGAATTGGAACCGGAGAGATGATGAGCACTTGTTCCATTCCAAATCTCTCTAAAACTTTATTAATATATGCTTTCTGAAACAAGCCCTAACAATCCTTGTGATCTGTTACAGAATATCTCTATCCAATCACATAGGTTGCCTCACCCATATCTTTCATTTCAAAGTTACTAGAGAGAAATATCTTAGTCTCACTCAGAAGACCAAGATTATTAGTTGTAAACAAGATGTCATCAACATACAGAATCAAAAATATAAACTTGCTCCCACTGACCTTTAGATATATACACTGATCGACAGTGTTTTCTTTAAATCCAAAGGAAACAACAGTATCGTTAAACTTAAGGTACCATTGTCGTGAAGTTTGCTTTAAGTTCGTATATTGATTTCTTAAGTTTGTACACCATGTGCTCTTTTCCTTTTTCTATGAACCCCATTGGTTGGTCCATGTACACATTTTTCTCTAAATTCCCATTTAGAAAGACAATTTTCACATTCCATTTGATGTAATTCTAAATCATAATGAGCTACCAATGCCATAATTATTATTAAAGAATCCTTTCTTGGAGATTGGTGAAAAGGTTTCCTTATAGTCAATGCTATCTTTCTGAATGAATCTTTTTACAACTAGTCTGGCCTTGTAACGTTCTAAATTACCATGAGAGTCACGTTTGGTCTTAAAGACCCATTTACATCCAACTCTCTTACAACCTTCTGGTAACTCAACAAGGTCCAAACTTCATTCTGTTCCATAGATTTCAACTTCTTCTTTCATGGCATCTAACCATTTTTCACCATTATTACTATTCATGGCTTGTGAAAACGTAACTGGATCATCTTCTATTCCCAAGTCAAATTCAGACTCTTGTAGATATACCACATAGTCATTAGAAATAGTGAATCTCCTTTCTCTTTGAGATCTTCTTAATGCTATTTGTTGTGGTTCTTCTACTATGGGCTCATTCGATTCATTTATTATTGATTTCATTGTGAGTAGTGGGATCATTTATTTGTTATTCTTCATTATTATTAATCGGTACAACAACATGAGGAACAACAACTTTATTAGAGACACAAGTCAAGGGAACTTGTACTTCTCAATTCTTGAATCTCCACTTTACGTTGTGTTTCACTCCCACTAACTTCACCATTCTCAATGAACCTAGCATTTCCAGTTTCAATAATCCTTGTAGTATGATTAGGACAATAAAATCTATACCCTTTCGATTTTTCTGGATAACCAATGAAATATCCACTGATTATTTTTGCATCCAGTTTCTTTTCTTGGGATTATAGTATCTAACTTTTGCCTGACAACCCCAAACATGCAAGTGCCTTAGACTAGGTTTTCTTCCAGTCCACAGTTCAAAAGGAGTCTTTGGAACTGCCTTACTAGGAACCTCTATTCAACAGATACATGACAGTTTTTAAGAGCATAAGTCCACAATAAAATGGGTAAAGATGAATTATTTAACATACTCCTAACCATATCTAACAAGTTCTATTACGCCTTTCTGACACACCATTTTGTTGTGGTGTACCTGGCATTGTGTATTGAGCACATATGCCTCTCTTTTCAAGGAATTTAGCAAATGGACCTGGATGTTGTCCGCTTTCATCATACCTTCCATAATACTCTCAACCCTATTAGATCTGACAATTTTCACCTTTCTGTCTAATTGCCTTTCAACTTCATTAATGTAAATCTCCAAAGCATTTACAGCCTGAGATTTATCATGTAGCAAATAGACATAACCATAACGTGAATAATCATCAATGAAGGTGATAAAGTATATTTCTTTATTGAAGGGTTAACATCAAAAGGCCCACATACATCAGTGTGTATAATTTCAAGAAGCTTGAGTGCTTCTTGTGGCTCATTTCTTTGTGTGTTTTGTTGTTTACCTTTAATACAATCCACACATACATTCAGATCAGTAAAATCTAAATCCAGAAGGATTTCATTCTTTACCAATTTTTTCATCATTTCTTTAGAAATATGTCCCAAACGTTTATGCCACAAGTAAGCAGAACATTCATTTATTAAGGCTACGTTTAGTGCCAACGTATTATGATGCAAGGTCATAAGTGTTTTAGCATTAAGATTATCAAGACATAATTTATATAATCCATCACATAAGGTACCATTATCAATCAAATGATTGTCCTTGTACAAACTGAAACAACCACTACCAAATTTAAAGGAATATCCAGCTTTATCAAGTTTAGAAATTGAAACTAAATTTCCTAGATTATACTAGGTACATAAAAAGTTTCTAATAAATCCAAAATAATATCCAGTGTCAAGGATTAAACAATAAGTTCCCAACAGCTTCCACTGGAGCTTTCATTCCATTGCCCATGAAGACAAACTTTTCATTTGGCTTTGTGGCCTGGGTTGTAAGGAAATCCCTGCAACATATTAGAAACATGAGTAGTACATCCAGAATCAATCCACCAAGTGTTATAAGGAACTTCAGCTTAAGTTTGATTCATAACATACATAAGCACTAGGCTTACCTTTCTTTTCGAACCAAGCCTTACGTTTCGGGCAATATTTTCAGAAGTGCCCAGCTTTCTACAGAAATGACATCTGTTTCCATTATGTTCCTTCTTTGTGAATTTTAGAAGAAGAAGAAGCCTCATTAACCTTCAGAGGTCCTCTTCCCTTCTTCAAGTTTCTTTGAAACTTTTTTTTTTCAGCTCCTTGATGCTTTCACATAATTGATGGAATGAATTCCCTGGTTCTTGAGTCTGGTTTCCTTCCTGAACCAACATACTGTGCAATTCATGCACATTCCATTTATCCTTCATGGTATTATAGTCCATTTGGAAAGGACTATACTCAGCCGGTAATGAGTTCAGGATGAACTGCACCAGGAAATTTTCATGCACATCCATCCCCAATGACTTCAGTCTTGCTGCAATATTCGTCATCTCAATAACATGCTCATGCATTGTACGATAACCATCAAATTTCATGGTAGTCAATGTACTCATTAGTGTCCCAGCAAGAGACTTATCAGCAGTTTGGGAGCGCTCTTCTACAAGCTTTCATCATTTCTTTTGGCACTTTCAGTCTGTGGAAGAGCTGACTTAATGTTGCTGGCAATGCTCATTCGTATGTATATTAGACTCAACCTGTTGGATCTTTCCCAGTTTCTATAATGAACCTTTTCCTCTTCAGTGCTTGTAACAGTAATAGCACTAGGTTTCTCTTCTCTAAGAGCTAAAATCCAGATCCATTACCTCCCAAGGTAAAATTGGATTTGCTCACTCCATTCAGAGAAGTTGAGTCCATTAAAAACTGTAACAGTTGAGAATAACAATGAATGTGTAGCAACTGGTACTGCAAGGAATAAAATTTAAAAAAAACATTAATACTTTGAGTTATACAGACATACACATCAACATGCTTCACAGATTCAGATACATTTCATATAATACATATTGATATTCACCTTTGGGCAATCTATCAATACACAACATTCAACATAATGATGCTAATATAAATTTCACATAATTTGGCAATGATGTATACACTAATTAAAATATTTATTATCTGTGGATATATAAATATAACTAATAGTATATTCACATCACCAACATTCATGCTCATTTATTATAAAGACAAGCAATCAACCTTTGAGGTTGATCCTTAACTGCCTTATAATAATGAACTCCAATTTACCCATAATAAAAATAATAATTTTCATGTTATTTTATAGCATCAAAATTATGGGTAATTGAAACACAATCATAATGTTCAGAATTAAAAACAATTCATAAGGATTTGGCCACTTTTGGTGACTAACAAATCCACATACTTTAATTCCAAAATTTAATATTTTGTAAACCAATTATAAGATTTAAGATCTCACACATTCAATCTTAATCTCATCAATACCATAAAATCGAACCATCCATCTCCGGTCGTCTTCCACAAAATTTTCAACGAGAAAGCTTAGAGGCAAACAACTGCCATCGGCGACTGCCCAATGAAGTCACTCATAGGCCCCATCCATGCCGGGGTATTATTGCAGAAGGAGTCCACGGTGGTCAGCGGAGGCACGACCAACTCATCCTCGCACCCAAGGAACCGAAAGGGGTTGCAGGAGCCGAGCTGGGCGTCGTGGTTGGACCGCACAGGGAAAAAGTTGGGCAAATACCCCAACACTGTAAGCCCTCGCAACACAGATCCCATACTCGCAGATCTCTCGTTTCTGAGGCTGCATCTCTGCAGTTAGCTGCCCAGGGACTTTCCTGAGCCCAGCCTAGTCTCACGGTCTTCACAAGAGCAGACTAGTACCAGTCGCCGACTATGTAATCCTCCACGAACCGCATGCACCTCACCAGGATTCGGTCTCAGATTCTGGGGTTCGTCTCCGCAGAGGGTCACGCACGATCGTAGTATAGACTGTCGTCCAGCAAAATCTTCTGGTTTCGGTCAGAGATCTCGTTTTCCAACAAGAGTTTGATGGTGGATCCGGAGGAGACCGTGAACCGATCGTTGAGAGGAAGAGCTGGAAAGAAGCCGTCCGGAGACTCGTTGCCAGGAATGGACAGAGGAGGCGCCAGAACATCCGTCTGATGGAAAACAGAGTGAATTTCAAAGGAAACTGCTTTCTGGCAAATTTTTGGCTTTTCTTTTTTTTGAACGATTTCTCAGATCTAGAGTGATTTTCTCTGATCCTTTCTCTTTTATGTTCATTTTCTGAGAAATGATTTAAAAATTTATCCTACCATGGAAAAACATGAATTCCCAGAACCTTGCTCTGATACCACATGTAAACATAATTTGTGTTCTCTTACATTAAGGTTCATCATAGAAGAACACAATTGGGATCTTGGGAATTTATGGTTTTCACATACATTAAAGTTAAATCAATAAATGGTACTAACCTTTGTCCATGATGTAGAATAAACTTCAGATCTGCGAAAACCTTCTTGATTGTTGAATCTTTATCTGGTCCCTTCCCCTTTCTTGCTTATGCTTTTCTCTTATCTGATGGAAAAAATAAATCTGCGTATCCTTATAGATAGACACTGAATATATGGGAGTTTCATTTGAAATTCAAAACCATCAGTTATCAGTTTCTTTCAAATTCAAAACCATCAATTATCAGTTTATTTTGAATTTCAAAACCATCAGTTATCACCAGGATAACTTCCTACAACCATCAGATAACTGCTCCCATCAAACAATTACTTAATTACCTTTTCATAACCTCCCTTAACTTCAACTAAATTTACCTTTTAGCCCTTTAACATGTTTTAATTAAATCATACTTAATTTCTATTAAACATGAGACACATTTCTAACAGTTTATGCTATTCACCCAAATAAAGTATTGAACCCCAAATTTACAAATGTTGTGTGGTCGTATATCTTGCATAGTTAATTGAAGTGTTGAATCCCTTATGGTTGTGGAGATGCGCACTTAAGAAAGTGCACAACGATTCCAAACATGAAACATGGCAATTGCCCTTACCATTCATATTCTTCTCATTCCACGTTTTTCTTGTTGGGTATCCCCTTTTCTATAAATTATCAAATATTTATTAATTACAAATTTTTATAATAAATGTTCCAAAGAGAAATTTTAAAGTATATTAAATGTATCACCAAAAAAAAAGTATATTAAATGTAAAACAATGTTTTTACATATCTTAGGATTTGAATATCAACAGTGAAGAGTGTATTTTAAAGAATAAAATATAAGTAAAAAATTATTATTGTTAAAATGTGTGAGAATCTTAATAAATTCATAATTTATTATTTATCTGCTTGATCAAATCCTACATTGCTGATTTTATAATTAATGAAAACATTGTATTTTATTAAAAGTGCATCCCTTACTTCAAAATAACCAAATTCAAATATATATATATATAATATATATATATATATATATATATAAAATAGGAGGTACCCCCCAAGCATTAGTGTGAAATTAATCTATCCGGCACGATCGCGACTGGTATTGTATCACTGAAAGTGTTTTAATGGCTCATTAACTATGAAGGTAACTATTTACTTTCACTTTAATCATTACATTTACTTTTTTGTTTAGTGCTAATATTGTTACTTAATGGATAAAAAGACGAATTACAATCAGTAATAGCAAAATTTGGGATATCACTTAATACCTTCTGATCTTCTTCTCTGCTGAATGGGTTGCAACAAATTAGCCTCGCCATGGCTAGAGCTATAAGTTCCACAAAAGTAGAGAGTAGTGAGTAGTTGAAAACTGTTTCCAAAAAGAGTGGCTATTCTTTTTTTATTCTTGAATAAAAAAGAGTGGTTAGTATTTTGTTCTGCATCCTACTATGAATAAAAGTATCCGTGATAGTACTCGTGGGTCATTGGATTCATTTCTATAAGAAATTAAGAAGATTAATAAGAGTACAATTTTTGCAGTTTGCAAGCCGCCCTTCAAAGCTCAGCTTTCTGCATTGTTATTACTCATCTAGTATCGGCCCCTCTTAAATTTATTAAAAAAAAAAATCTTTCACCCTTGTCACACGCCTCGTGTAATGGTTTAAGTTTTCTGTTTTAGCTTCCCTCTTTCTTCCATCTTCTTCTTTTGGACATTGTTTTGTTTCTATACTTCAATTTTTAGTCCAAGTTAGTGCTAAGCATATAATGCTCTGTGCTCGCAGGAGCCAGATGTTCCCTTCCCAGAACACCCCATCAGCACCAGCAAGTTCAGGATTTCCTTTAGCAGAGGAGAGTTTCATAATCATACGCAGTCAATTGCTTCAAGAGAAAATTGATAAGCTGTCTTAGTAGAGAATTCACCTATAATCATGAACAAAATGAAAAAAAAAAAATATAGGACCTAGTCACCTAGATGATTTATTTGCTTTTGAGTAGAGACTAGAGAGGATTGGAAATTGATTTGATCTGCCAAATGATATTAGAACTGATCAAGATTGAACATTTTTTCAACCTTCGAGCTAGTCTTTGTAAATTGATTAACACAATAACCCTCCGATAAATGATAGCAAGGGGATTTTCCATTTTTGTTATATAGTTTGCACAATCCAAAATTTAGCATTAGAGCCATCAATATCATATTGCGACTGTGCAAAGGATTGAATGACATGTGCTGCTTCCTTTTCTGATATGGTTGACTAGTTGTGGCTCCTTTTATTGGAGTCTATGGTTTGCAAGTCACATGCCACTTGCATGTTTTGTGGACAGGAAAACACTTCTGATTATAATTATTGTACTGGTGCAATCTAGCTGTGACTCAAGTAGCAAGTTCTATTAGTCCAGCAATCTGGAACAAAATAATGTACTTGTTATGAGCATGTCCAAGAACATAGCCCCTAAAATGTTAGGAATATAGGGTGGGTAGCCGTACCTTCTGAGTTATGATCAAGTTCTAAGTCCAGCAATCTGTAACGAAGGGTGTCCTAGATTAATTTAAGCATCTCCATGAAGTTAGTCTGTTAAATGTTAGGAATATAGGGTGGATATTCGGGTCCTCTTTTGAGTTATGGTTACCACTTACCAAATCAGTTGTTGGCATCTGAGTGTGTTTCCATATAATAATTCTGAAAGAGGCAATGATGAATGAGTTTGATCAAAAAAATAACCCCACTTTCCCGAGAGTGACCAGCACAATATAATATGTGCATTAGTGGATATGCTGAAGGCAGATAAATTCATAATGTTGACCATAGTTGCATACTTTGTTGAGCCGGGGGGCCATAAATCAAAATGAGCGTAGGCCCTATATATGCACCCTCCAATAATTCCCATTGCAACACTTTTAATAGAGTGAGGTATATCTTAAGGATCCACCCTAGTTTTCTGTGATAATAATTTCCAGGGTAATAGAAAGTTGACCTCGAGGTACCACCTGGCAATCTGAATTCAAAGGCTGATGATCGAGCTTTGTTCATACAAGTGTTCATTTTCTGTAATCATATGGTGATTAATCACTCAAATTGATGAGGACTAAGAATTTTATTGGGAAATACCATGCTGTGAAAGCACAAAGAAACCCCACTCAAATGGCTTTGTCCTTTTCTAATTTTGTGACAATTTCCTTGCTTTGGCGAAAACAAAAAGTTCTTCTGATACATACTATCTTCTTCCTTGCTTTGCCCTTTTTCAAAGTGTTTGATGTTAATTTTAGTTGCTAATTAAAGGCAGTTCTTCTCTTCACTTTCTTCACTATCAGTTTGATTAGCTTATAGGGCGGCATCAAGTTTTGGAGCTGAAGAAGAATTGACACTAAGTTTACACATGTTGTATAGATTAAGTCAATAAAAAAATTGACACATCATTTTATATTAGATAATAGCACAAAGTTACATAAATTTACGTGCCAAATAACTTTTTTACATTGAAAATAATGTGTTAATTCTCTATTAGTTTTAGTCTGCACATGAATTTTTTGAAGGGGAGGCTAATGTTGTACACTTTCTTATAAGCTTGGAAACATAATTGCTCCACTGATAATGATAATTGCAGTGCTTGCATGCTACTGTAAGGCCCTTCACCTCTATTATACTGTGAAGGTTCCAAAAGAAGCAGTGAGATAATTGATGAAAATTATTGCATGGACGTAGTGTCTATTATAAGTAGGACTCAACTGGAAGGAATCACTGTCATACTTATAAGTATGTTTGTCTATCATAGGCATAGGCATTGTGCCCGTGCAAGAAAAAGCTCCATAATTGGAAATAATCCAATATCAGTTCCATTGAGATTACTTAAAGCAAATGAAAACGATCCCAGCAAGTGGATTGTTTAGTGCAACACTCTTTAGCAGACGTTACTTTTGTGTCTCGAATTAAATAATGAATATGAATGATTTAGGTTCGAAAGTTGCATCTTCATAAAAGTTCTGTATCGATTTGATTTTTGCTTATAGTAATATATTTACTTCTTGAATTTTTTTAGCAATCAAAAAAAGAAAATGGGAGCTATCATATGTCATAAGTAGCTAGAGTTTTCATTTAAGTAAATTCCAGTTTCATTATGATGCCAGAGAATTATCAAAGAACTATAGATAGGCATATAACTCCATCTCCACGAGTCCAAGGTATTTATCCAAATTTTTTGGAAACAATGTTTAATCAAAGCCGTTCAGTCCTTTTCATAATTTCAATAATGAAAAATAAGAAGGTTAATTGATTATCTTATCTTTGTAAACATAAATGCATGATTGCTTCTTTACAGAGCACCATGCAGCAAAAGCGAGGAAAAGGAAAAAGGAAACAAAAGAAAACAAAAGTAACACGACTTTGGTCAATCCTCATCTTGATATTACATGCTTTGATATCGATAGATCAACATGGAAGTTTAGATATATACCTTCTAGCTTAGATTGCTTTGGACGCAACGCAAATAAAGATGGACAGAAAGAGCAGGTTTCATAAGTGTATCATTAATTTTTGTTTAAGATTTTGGTTTCTAATTTCAATTTTATTTAGTTTGTAATAATATTTCATTTATGATTTTTTAATTAATCCAACTAAATTATATCATAAGTGTAGTATTATTAACTCAAATATGAAATTCAATGGCGTGATCATTTTTCTTATTATTATTAACCTGAGATTGTAACTTTGCAACAGAGAGAAAGAGAGAAGGGAGGCTACCTATATCAGTGAGTGAATGAGAAAGAGATACATACCTCAATAAAATAAGGCCAAAATTATTTCAATTTTTTTAAAATAAAATAAAATAAAAAATCCTTTTATAAAACAAAAGAAAGCAAAGGTAAACATAAATGTATGATAAAAAATTAATATTACAAATGATATCATGCCATGCATTACGAATGTCAAATCCAAATACTTTTTAATAAGTCTTTTTGAGTTATTCAAATTGCCTACTAATGAATTGAACCGACAAATCAATGGATGGTTTCAAGGAGTTGATTTGTTTGGTTTGTTTTGACAACATGGTTCATGTTTAAGCTTAAAATCAACCTAAATTAAAACCAAACTAGATTATATTGTGAATATTCTTACTTTTATCAATTCAGGCTTCCTAATTACCAATTTTATCAAGTTCCCTCACCTGCATCAAACTTGAAAATGAAGGATAGCCGAATACTATATTGTGTTAATGAAGCCAAATTTGTTGGTATCTTTTATAATCTTAAGTTTTTTTTTAGTATAAATCAGAAATATCTCTAAAGAGTTCGGTTCATTTAAATCGTTTTATAAACATAATCTCTCTAGATCAAGAGTAATAATGATATAGTCTTCCATAAGAAATGTGATTATTAAAAATCTAAACGCAACTATCATGTTTAGAAATATAACTTATTTCTATTATGCCAATATCTGAATTAAAATCTTAAACTTTGCATAAAGAACTTTAGCCAAAATAAATGGAGTAATTTTAAACATCGTTGTAGGGAAAACTTCCAAGGAATCTTTCCCCGAAGTCCAAGAACAGGGATGTGGCAAGCTCTTTGGGCCCCGTTTATTGGCTCTTTGATGCTTAGTGCGTGATCAATTTTAGATTCTCTTTTATCTCAAAAGTGATGTTGGTTGATTGAATATTAGGTGCCGCTATTACCACATGACTATGTTGAAAAGCAAGTTTAATTCAACCCTAAAATGCTCTTAAATAGTTGATATATTAGAAGCATTGGATTCCCCCAGTGAAAAATTACTTTTGAGATGTAAAATGTTGAAAAATAGATTTGTTTTGAGATTTATCAGTGTGTTTGTTTAAAGCACAAACTTACTTTTGTAGGATGAGCTTAATCTTTCAGTGTTAAATTGCATTTTACCTACAAATTTTAGCATGTTTGGCAACTCAAGCTAAAATGAATTTCATCTTCATACCAAAAATAAAAAATAAAAAAAAAATGAATTTCAACTCCTCAAACGGAGCAAACTTTATTAATTCTTGGCAAAATCAACAAGAATGAATTTTGGGATACTTTTAATTGGTAGGGCTTCGATTGATTTAACAAATAAAAAGCAACACGAAATAAGCATTGATTAATTACTATATTTATATCATGGGCCCAGTAGAACAGTTCATTAGCTTAACCCAATATTTAGAAAGTTACCATCACATCAATTCTTATCAAGATGTAGTTTTTTTGGCTAATAATTATCATTATCAATTTTAATCCTACTAGAAAACTTGTTTCTTTTTTTTACTGAAAGAAGGACAAGGACCACATATAATTATGATTTGTCTCTTCTTTTGCCTATAAATAGAAATCTCGCCCTCTAAGCACTTTATACTCTCTTAATTACTCTCTTCTCAGTTAGCCCATTTTACAACTCTTTAATCTTAATAATAATTTTATTATTCACGTTTTTGCCGAGTGAAATAATTTCAGAAGAGCAAAAGAGCAACTTCATATGCCAATAGGCATGCATGAACAGCCTTATAGAGAAGCGATCATGACATGTGAGTGGGCTTCACTGAATCATCGTTGCTCGCCTCCTAAGTAGAAACCTGCCTAATTCTCTTTATTTATTATTGAAGATGATGGTTATCTACTCATGCTCACTAAGTCACAATCTTTTCTCATGAACCAGGTATTCTCTTTTGGACCTTTGACGTACTGCATGATGAATCACTTTTGTGAACCCTCTCATGGTGTCAATCCTGTTACACTAATTTGATCACATATTCACGCATATATATAATGTAGGGGCAACAAAGATTGGCTTGTCCAAAAGCAGAGAATATGCAAAGCCAAAGCCAGCTCCAAGTTCCAAATTCAGGGCAACCCAGCAGAGAAACCAGCTTTTTGAAAACTTGCTTCAATGGACTCAACGCCTTGTCAGGTTTCTCTCTCTAACTCTCTGTGTGAGAAGTAGGTTATGTATACAAAGAGGGACAATATGTTAGTTCTGCAATGCTAATTAGCAAAACATGTGGGGTAAGAATATTCTTAGTGTTGACAGAATCTCAGAAACTTAATCATCTTTGAATAATTACATTGTACGATTTTTAGGGAAAACTTGCATGCCTTTTCACAGGTCTTATTCAAATTCAATTACTTTTTGACATCATCATAGAGTTTCATCCATTTTTTCCTTTGCCTCTGATTTTTGGTCATTCCGTGCCAAGTACAACTAAATCAGAAGTTGAGTCATTAAAATTTCAGGCATCAAAGTCTAGAACTGCTAAAACTCACTCCACCACTCTTGCTCATAGAAACACAGCTCATTTTGACATTTGAAAACTTCAAAAAGTTAAGACTATTACTGATTGGATATGCTAAAACTGTGCGCATAGAATATTCTAATTTGGATAATATGGCTTTTCAGGTGTTGGGATACTCTCAATGCCGTATGCAGTTTCTGAAGGAGGGTGGCTGAGTTTAATACTGCTGCTCTTTGTTGCTATATTATGTTGGTACACAGGGTTGCTTCTGCAAAGGTGTATGGATGGACATCCACTGATCAAATCCTACCCTGACATAGGTGAGGTTGCTTTTGGGTACAAAGGAAGAGCTGTGGTAGCCATTTTCATGTATTTAGAGCTGTATTTAGTTGCCGTGGAGTTTCTGATACTAGAAGGTGACAATCTGGAGAAGTTGTTTCCAAACATGAACTTCAAAATTGCTGGCCTTAGAATTGGGGGTAAAAGAGGTTTTGTGCTGCTCACTGCTTTGGTAATATTACCAACAACGTGGTTGAGAAGCTTGGGGGCTCTGGCCTACATTTCTGTTGGTGGGGTACTGGCTTCTATTATTTTGATATGTTGTGTTCTGTGGGTGGGTGCGGTTGATGGTGTGGGGTTTCATGAAAGAGGCCAGCTAGTAAATTGGGGAGGATTGCCTACTGCTACGAGTCTCTTTGAATTCTCTTACTGTGGTCATGCAGTATTTCCCACACTACGCAATTCAATGCATGATAGAAGTCAATTTTATAAGGTAAGAATTATCCTTGTAATTTCATCTACTCGAGAAAAATCTTTATTTCACTGTTCTATTTCATCCAAAACAAATTGGCTTAGAGATGCAGCTTGTGAAGCTTGGCGATTATCTTTTGCAGAAATTAGGTTCCCCCGATTACATTTTCATTTATGCAGAAGTGACACTCATCGTTTTCCAATTGCAGGTTTTGCTGGTTTGCTTTGTCACAAGCACCATAACCTATGGATCCATGGCCATCATAGGCTACACGACGTTCGGAGATTATTTGAAGTCTCAGATCACTTTAAATCTACCGACAAAGAAAACAAGCACTAACATAGCAATTTATACGACATTAATTAATCCCTTCACTAAGTATGCTGTTATAATCACTCCAATAGCCACTGCTATGGAGGGATACATTGCTTTTCCATGAGAGCAGGCTGATTGGCATCCTCATTAGAAACAACCATCGTGATCAGCACTGTGCTTGTGGCACTATTCATTCCCTTCTTTGGGTACGTCATGGCGTTTATTGGTGCATTCTTGAGTGTGACAGTTTCATTGCTGTTTCCTTGCCTGTGCTACCTAAAGATAAACAAAGCTGCTCAGCGACTCGGGTTAGAGTTGATGATCGTTATGGGGATTCTGCTGTTAGGATCATTCATTGGTGTACTGGGTACCTTCAACTCTGTGAGGCAGATAGTAACTCATCTGAAGAAGGCATGAAGGTGTGCTTAAAGCTTCTAAATAAATTATTTCAGCAACCAAGGTTACATATGTACAGTTCTCGTTAATTTACTTTTTCCTAAAGAATCAAACCGAGAAAGGAAGCCTGCTTGTGTCAATCATGCATATTTGAAATGCCATTCCAGTTCCCATGTGACTTGCAGTGAAAACATCTGTCCTTTTTTATCATGTGAATAGCTATACCAAACAGATCTTAACAGGCTAGTTGTAGTATTTCAGAGCCAGTTCATGCAGTAAAACTCAAATTGGCCATCTAATTAGCACCGAAATTGCCGTCTCAGGAACAGTGCTGGATTTGGATACCCTGCTTCTGTATAGTAACTGATATTTTCTACAATATTTAAAATATAACATGTAATAAGACAAAGAAAGAAACAAGAATGGAAGATAAATGTAAAGTGTGATGTGGAAGAATAACGGAAATGGAAAGTAATAAAATGAGATGAACAATTCTATTATGCATGTCTATAAGCGCCCAATTGTTGATGTAAAAATCAAATGGTACATACATTCAGGCACCAAAAATTCTTGTGACATCAAAGTGGTGCTTTTATGCACTCTACACTAGAAAAATCTGGTTGTAATTGGCAAACCACCATGGTCAATGTCTTGCTGCTTCATGTTTCTCCTTTCTATAGACTCCAGATTCAACAATAATCAACTTCTTTTGACAAACAAAACATTCATTGTCATAGCTTCATTTATTGTCAAGAGAGATGCTTGCACACTGTCAGAATCATTTACATGCAAATCTTAAAGTCTTAAGAAAGTGATCCTCAAACAAATCAATTTTACTGCATTAACTGGGGAAGGCTGGGCTTTCAACTTATTCAATAAAATATTGAGAGCCAAAGAAACTGATTTTCTATTATGCTAAAGCAAGAAAACCAATCATGAATTATTTGGACCTATTTCTTTAAGAAATTCGACATCAATAATTTTTTGCTACAATTTTCCAGTCACGAGACTAAAGAAGTACTTTAGACTAAAGCAAATTCTTGTCTAGTACTTTTTAATTTGTACTAACTTTTCATTCAATCAAAAGGAGTAAAATATACCTCTAATTTTCAACAGATCCTTGCATAACAGAACATCGATTCCCCAAACGAACTTCATATCTCAATTGAGTTAAGCTGTAACCTTTTCACAGGCACAAATTCGTGTTTCATACTTTGCTGCTGATAGGTATGCAGTTGTCAGTCCCATATGGATTTGAAACTGATAAATAAATGCATAATTTATACTTTCGAGATCACTATATTCGCATACTCAACTCATCTGGACATACATAGATGCTGTCGTATACTCTACCCAAACCAAACTTGACCATAAAAGCTCTCTATACATTATATTATTATTACTTATGAATGTTTAAAGAAAAAAGAAATGTCCCAAGTCCCAACACAAATCACACCTAATAACCACGTGTTATTACAAAAAAATAATAACAGATTATCTGTACATTTCGTAACCCAAAATATTTTTGGCTCAGCCTTTAAGATTATATATCATTCATAATAAGTTAATAACGGATTTTCATCTTCTAACATAATTATCTTGTTATAGAGAAATAAAAATAAATTTTATTATGAGGAGTCCCACCATGATATATTATAAAATTAACTAGTTATGTTTTTGGCTTATCTTTTAAGATTATATATCATTTATAATAACAGATTTGCATCTTCTAACATGATTATCCTATTAAATAGAGATAAAGATAAATTTTATTACATAAGGACTCATCTTGATATGTTATAAAATCAACTAGTCATATTTAAAAATTTTTATGTTTTTCTCTCTCTCAACTATAAGATTGTAATTAATTAATTACATCATGCGTGACAAATTAAATTATTTGACTTTAGCGATCCAGTCAAAGTGGGAGTCAAACATGGTGTATTCTATTTAAATATATTGCCAATTAAATTTTCATTTTAAGATAGCAATCTTTATTTAGCACATGCAACACGCAACAGTAATAATAAACTAGGAAATGTGAACATATACTACACCTTCCACACTGTCATAATCACCTATAAATAAAAACCAACCATCAGTATTAACATCGCAAATTTACAGAAGAAATTCGTGCAATTAAGAAGAAGTGGGAGAGAGATGAAAATTAGCAGCTCCATTTCCATCAAGCTTTTGATACTGCTGGCTCTTGTTAACATTTGTGTTTCACAGGATTTTGATTTTTTCTAGCCATTTTTCTTTTGTTGTGCTCTTTTGGAGAGAGAGTTAAGATAAACTATCATTATATATTAATTAATTGAATGGACATTTAATTTGTTTACATGCATCATGCAATCCTAATGTAACAGATGCCTTTCCTTTCCTTTTTCCCTTTTGTTGCAGTGGCCAGGTTCATTCTGTGACACAAGAAAGAGTTGCTGCTTTCCTCAGACAGGAAAACCAGCATCAAATTTCAGCATTCATGGACTTTGGCCTAACTTCAGCAGTGGCTCATTTCCATCCAACTGCAATGATGTCCAAAGCCCTTTCAACCAATCTAAGGTGCCCGTTACCAAGTTAAAATACCAGCATTTTTCTTTCCCTTTTCATTAGTTATAGCTATTATATAGATGGTAATTAAGTAACCAATATTCTAAGTTGACAGAGAATGCACATTCATGAAAATAAATAAGCTGTTCTTTGTCATGGACCAGATCACTGACCTGATCACTAGAGCACAAACAAGCTGGCCATCACTCGCTTGTCCAAGCAGCAAGAATACAAAATTCTGGAAACATGACTGGGATAAACATGGCACTTGCTCAGAGTCTATCCTTGACCAGCATGGACATTTTGAAGTTTCGTTGAACCTACAGGACAGCCTTGACCTCCTTCAAATCCTTCAAAATAATGGTAATTTTCATGGGCCAAATCTAGATATATATATCTTTTAACTAATACATTGCTTCAACATTCTTGCTTCAAAATCCCTTGCAATCAAATCCAGCTAAACACAACATAAATATTCTCCCACCCCTACCAAAGATTAAAATTGTTCATATCGGAGATTCATAAAGCATATCTTTCTGTTCTGTTTCTGAAAAAAAAACAAAACAAAAGGTCTAAACCGGGCACGTGATAATATGATGCCGGAATTAAACCAGATGGAAACCTTTACAGCTTAGACAACATATCAGAAGCTATAAAGCAAGCAACTGGGTTTGTACCCGGCATAAGATGCAATGCCGATGCTTCTGGTAATCGCCAGCTTCATGAGATATATCTTTGTGTTGACAAATCAGCATCCAAATTCATTGAATGTCCAATACTGCCAAAGGCAAATTGTCCTGACAATGTGGAGTTCCCCATCTTTTAGTTTTAGGATGCACTTTAGGAATACTGTGAAGTGGCAACTTAGCCATCACTATTTGCTTGTGAACACGTATTCAGCTGTCAACATTTATTGGCAATATCACAATTCAGATACTGTCCAATAATGAGTAATGAATGTATGAATAAAAGATGTGCTTTTGCTTAATAGTACGGCAATCTCTTTTCAAATACCATTTTTATATCCTTCCTTGTTCAGAGGAAATGGTGAAGTGGGTTCTACGCAGCCACTTGTTGATTACTTAGTGCTCTTTGAACATTGCCACCCATAACCTATGCTTTCTATTCGAGAGTATAAACAATTGCACTTACTCCGAAAAGAAAAAGAAGCTAAACAATTAGTACAAATGAATGATTTCTTTAATCTGTTTTTCTTTTCCCTTTTCATTTTGATGAATGGATTTCTTTTCCGAGAGGATGATGATTATCCAACAGAAGTGCGTCAATGTAGATTATAAGTCTAACCATTAACCTGCAAAAGTATCAAAATAAAAACAATAAAGATGATAATCTCCGCAACTACAAGCGCAGGGGAAGCTTGTGTTACCCTTGTACACTCAAACTCACTCTTCTTACATCATATATACACAGGCAAATATTTATTAGATGCGTTGAGAAGTTGTAACATTACTGGACAAGAATATGTATTAAATTCTACTAAACTAATTAGATACCTAGACATAAGTTACCATTGCAAATTTTTTACTCTAGGCAGCAGAATGCAGATAAGTTGGTCATCATTGCAATGCGTCATGCCCAAGCAGCAACAAGTTTGGAGACATGAATGGGACAAACATGGTACCTGCTTAGAGTCTATATATCCTTGATCAGCGTGGATATATTGTAGCAACTCTTGACCTCAAAGACAGCATAGCCCTTCTTCAAAATCTTCAAAGTGCAGGTATCTGGTCATTTGATATACATCTCTAGGGTTTCCCAAACTCAAATGTCCTTATGATATAAAGTTCCCTGAACTATTTGGTAGGATCAGCCAGCAATTTTTGGAATGTGGTTATGGCTTTCTGAGTACCCCTAGCTGCTATCATATTTATAGATTATTTTCTTTGCCAATATATTTTTTAGCTCAGTGGGACAGACTATTGAAAATCTGATTTTTGATAGAGCTCAAATGCTCAGTATTGCCATTTAATTTAGGGAAAAATGTCCAAACAATCTTTCAACTTTAAGTAAGTTATACGTACAATCCCCGACTAAAAAAAATAACTATTAAATACTTAAATTATGTAATTTACTAATTTGTAACAATTATAAGTTTTTTATTTAATATTTTGACAAATTTAACTAATAATCTGATCATGTATAATATGCACCTCACTTATTTAATTAACATTTTTTTAAAAAAATTACTTATAAAATAAAGGGACGGTGTATCTTGAAGTTGGTATGAAATTTGATTCTGCTATTAATTTTATGAGTTATTTTGAAAGAAAGTTTAAAAAATATCAATAAGTCACATGCATATTACATGTAATAAGATTATTAGTTAAATTGATTGAAACATTGAATAAAAAACTTAAATATTACAAGTTACATCATAAAGTATTTAATAATTATGTTTTTTTGTTAAAGGAGATGTACACGATGCAACTAAGCCAAAATTGAAGATGTATTTGCACATTATATAGCCGACCACAACTAATGGAACTTCATTGCTGTTGTTGTTTAATGACACCGATAATTGGGAGTTTCTAAATTTAATATCAAAACTAATGTACTGTGGATGACCAAAAATTATCAGCTGTATTGCAGTATTGGGTGTCTTTCTATATTACATTGCGATCAGAACATTTTGCTGTCACTTACATCTACCTTGCTCGGGCACCTAAAATGAAAAATGCATTCTGCCATCTAAAGTTAACACAAGTGTGAGTATAATAAATAGTTTAAAGTGGTATGTTTGATTGTTTATGTATCAAAAAATTGGCAAACTTGATCCTGTATTTCTTCAGGTACAAGCGGCAAAGGTTAAAGCAACAATCATGGTAATTTTTCTAATACAAAATTAACATGAATATCATTGAATAAAATGCATAAAAATTCAATTAATTTGATTTGATTTCTTTTTCTTTAATTCTTTCAACTCATGCAGGTATTGCTAATTTTATGCTTTTTCGACCTTGTCTTCTGTTATTTTTTTTTTTTAAGATATATTACAATGACTTCTTTTAAAATATATCAAAATTGCACGGGCTTTTGTTTTAAAGAAAAAATTACAACGATTATTTCTCTTATATATTCTTATAATCCTCTCTTATAATTAAGTGAAAAGGCAAATAGATCCCTTGTTAATTTATTTTTTTGGCCAAATCAAGAATACAAATTTACATTATTTAAATAATATATTGCAACTATTTTTAACATTTTAGAGTAACCAAAATTTCCAAATCCCTTTCTCGAAAAATATTTGGTAGTATTTAATAATTGAACTCTATATTCTATCCAACATTATACAAATTATTCGAATAAAATAGCTTAAATCAAATGGTTGAAATGAGTAAGAATTCACATAAAAAAATACCAAATCATGTCATACATAAAATGATATAATTTTTCATTGCTTAATTAGACATTAGGAACAAATGAAGAATATCTATTTTGCCTACTAAAATATATATTCTGCTGTCCATTAATTCTCACACACGTTTATTGTCTACATGCTTTTAAGGATTTATTGCTCAATCTCTTACAGTGGTAAAGTTCAAATAAAAGTTGAAGACAAACATGGAAAGGAGGAGAATGATGAAAGATGTAAAAATGGAAGAATAGCTCAAACTTGATATCTTCACATTAATGTTGAATCTTAGTAATAATGAGGCAGAAAATTAATTTCCCTTCTTATACATAATCAACCAATTAAAGGATTTATCAAATAATAATTTGAAAACTTTCCTCAATAAAACAAATCTCATAACAAAAAAAATTTATCTATTCAATTAATAATAATAATCAAAGCTTCAATCAGAATATTTTTTGCAATTTGAATTCAAAAGTTTATCTTCAAATATTTCAAATTGATCTCATTTAATTAGGAAATTTAATCAATCAATTAATTAAATATAATTACACTTTATTCTTTTCCAATTCAAAAACATGTGCCTAAAAATCATTCATTAATTCATTTTAAATCAATCATACAAAATATACACATATTAAAATCCTCATCATCAAATCCTTAAATCTAACATATGTAAAAATGGAAGAATAGCTCAAAGCAAGTATCTCCCATCTGCCCCTATCAAGTATTAACAATCCCAAAACTTAAGTAGCTACATCAATAATTTTATATCTATAATCTATTATAATCTATAATATGTCCTTTCCTTTCACATTAAAGTCCTTTGACTTAAAATATGGACAATGTGAAAAGATTGAACTTAATTATAAAAAAATAAAATAAACTTAATATCACGTTAAGAATTAACTATCAACAACTTGAATAGTTAAGCAGAGACACATAATTTTATATATCTAAGTGCCCCTCCCAGTTCTCAATTTGTAATGTACATTTATGTTATCGTCGTCTCAATGATACTACTAAGAAATCAATAGGTATTGACGTTCGAAACACCAATTGCAATAATGGAGTAGAAAGACATGGACACTTTAAAGCTCTCCACGGTGTACAAGAACAAGTTCCCTCTTATCAGCAAGTGTGTAACATAGACTTTCTAGTAAGTAGGAGCAATTTTCCATGTGAATGCATATGAACAGAGCTACCTCCTCTTGGCTTTGGACAAGTGTCCAAACTCCAAGGTGTTCTAAACAAAATTTGATTTGCTCTCCATTCTACCAATATTATTGACCCCCAAATATGAAAGCAGAGAGACCAAAGAGACCCACACACTCTGATCATATTATTGTACAGCTTTTCCCTCAATCTGCATTGGATTTATTCATTATTCATTTGCTTCTCTCTCCCCCCAAACCCAAAAAAAATTGCACTTTAGCAGGAAAAAAAGTACATTGTATTATAGGATTATTACAAAAATGAAAAAGGTGCGCCGACATGTCGCAATTATTCTGCAGCAGTTACACACGTAAACCATAATAGGCTGATTAAGATGGGTGAGCATATGCTATCTTTGATGCTCTTTGCCTCCTCACCTTTCCATTTCTGGCTATAAATTCATCTATCCACCAGCCACCACCATCATTCCATAACTGTGCAATCCACTTGTACACTAAAAAATTCGTAGTCCCAGACTCACCAATTTTTCTGCGATTGAAAGAGGGAAAACAATGGAGTCTAAGGGGTCCATCTTGATGAAGCTTCTGCTGCTACAGTATTTATCGGTTCTCAGTGTTTCACAGGATTTTGATTTCTTCTACTTTGTTCAGCAGGTTAGAGTGTGTGTGTGTGTGTAAAATCTCATTGAAAGGTCATTTTTTGGGTTAATAAGCTGCTCTTTACCAAATGGTTCTTTGGGATTTTGCATTTGCAGTGGCCAGGATCATACTGTGACACACAGAAGAGCTGTTGCTACCCAACAACTGGGAAGCCCGCTGCAGACTTTGGCATTCATGGGCTCTGGCCTAACTACAATGATGGCTCATACCCATCTAACTGTGATCCTAACAACCGCTTTAAGCAATCTCAGGTTCTTCATTCTACACCAATTTCACTTTCGATTTGATCTTAATAGTCTGCAAAATTGTCTTTTTATTGGCCTGACCATTCTCATGCTTCAAGTTCATCATTTCTCAAACAAATAATTGGACAAGCTGCATAATGCAGCCTGTTCAGAATTTGTTTAATCTGCAAATAAATAATGCATATATTGAAATTTGAACGGTTTACTTTTTCATTCTGTTATTCTTCTGCCTACTCCACTAGAATTAGAGTCAATAGGATTATGCAGTTGGGTCCCGTCTTATCAACTTCTACAGCTAAATAAAATAGTGCTTCATCCAATTAAAAATTCTTAAAATGTGTGGCCTTTGTGTTCCCTCAAGATTCAAACGCTTTCTGGTGTTCTAGTTTCCGTTGGCCCCAGTAACGTCAGCTTCTACTCTTTCTACGTGTCTTTTTGCACTTTTAAGTTTATTGTACTCTTCAATTAAATATTCGTGCCATAACTGCTAGGCAGAGAAAAGCCCAAGTAAAAAATGATTCTTTAACGCTTCCACCCTTACCTGTAAATGTTCCGCTTCAATGAGAATCACAATTGTCAATAACCGAATAGAATCTATAATCTATTTTAACCTTAAAAATTCTTCTGTTTATTTGATGATTAAGGGTTCGTTTGGGTAAATTTTTTAAAAAATTATTATTGTTTTATATATCTATTTTTTTTTAGATTTTTTTTAAAAAAATATTTTTATATTTAAATATAATATTTAAAAAATACTTTTAAATAATAGAAGGACTTTTAAGTTTATTTAGATAAAAAAGAACAAAAATATTTTATTTATAATAAAATTATTAAAAAAAATATTTAAATACAAAATATAATGAGTTATGATATATAAGATATGATTAAATTAACTAGCATAATAGCAATGATGTAGTTTTCAAATATATCATGGTAACAGTATCATAAAAATCAAAACGTAAGACAATAAAAACATGTCTAATTATGTATCGAAAGGCTTAACAATATGTTATTGATGTTATTCTATTTTACTTTCTTTAAGTGGTATGGTCATTGAGATTAGAATTCGATTTAAAGTATTATGACATAATAGTTGAAAATTACATTGTCTAAAATGTAATTAACAGAACTACCTAGAGAAGATATGAAATGTAATTTTTTATAAAAGTAAAGGATATTTTTATTATAAAATTATATTAAAAAATCACTTTTCCTTCTATTTTTTTTTAGAAGTTAAAGATCACTAACTTTTAAAAAAATGATAAATAAATTTTTTTTAACTTTTTTTTTTAAGTTACTTCCAAATATATTTAAAAATGTATAGAAGGATTTTTTTAAAAAATAAAAATATTTTTTTAAAAAAATAAATATATACAAGGACACTCTAAATTACTGTTAACTTGTTTGTATATATGATGACAGATATCAGACCTCACCAGCAGCTTACAGAGGAATTGGCCCACACTAGCATGCCCAAGCAGCAGTGGGATACAATTCTGGACCCATGAATGGGAGAAACATGGCACTTGCTCAGAATCAGTCCTCAAGCAACATGACTACTTTGAAGCAGCTCTGAACCTGAAACAGAGAGCCAACCTCCTCGGAGCTCTTACAAGTGCAGGTACATATATCCAAAAACTGGTTTAACTGCCCACAAACTTTTGTGATGTCATTGCAGCGTTCAGACCAAATTACTGATGTGAGAAACATGCATTTGGTGACAGGAATACAACCAGATGGGGGATCTTACAGCTTGAGCAGCATCAAGGGGGCCATAAAAGAAGCAATTGGGTATACTCCATTCATTGAGTGCAACGTGGACTCGTCGCGCAACAGCCAGCTTTACCAAGTTTACTTGTGCGTGGACACCTCTGGGTCAGACTTCATCGAGTGCCCTGTGTTCCCTAGTGCCAAATGTGGCTCGGAAATTGAGTTCCCATCTTTCTAATTTGTAATAACCTGGGTGGGAATGACCTTCATGTTCATTTGCTGATATTTGCTTCCTTACAATGTTGTAGTCCTTTATCTAAGATCATCTTCCCTTCACGTATGTATGCTTTATTCAATAACTTAAAAGTATAGATAATATTGGCAAAGGGTGTAATTTCTTTTTCAGGGTTGTGTTAGAATATGCAGTTGAGAACCAACGTGAATAGGTGCTTTCGTAAGCCTGCCATTACGGTACTACGTACTCACAATTGGTGATTTTATCTTTATCTTTTCACATCTTGGCAGACAAAAAAGTTAAAAAAATATAATTTTAATTTTAATTTATTCTCAATATAAAATTATGTATAAGCATATAAATTTTTACAGTTAAATAAATTAAAACAAAATTCTAAAAATATACGCAGTTCAATTCCGTCTATTAATTTTTTTTGAAATAAATCCTCCAAAACTTACTGAGAGGAATTAACTGATATGGACGAAGTAATATTTTATGCTATTATAATTAGAATGGAATATACCAAGTTTTTTTTTTGTTTTTGTGATCAGTCTCTTCAAAAATGCAAAAATAAAAAATCCTTCACAAGCATAGCATATTATCACACTATTTTTTAACCAAGTTAAACTAAAAAATTTTCACATGCTAGCACAACTCGCCAGCAGTAAGTATAAAACCAGTAGGAAATTGAAGTTGCAGTGCACCTAATAAGCGTAGACAAGTGAACCGCACACTAGTAACTGTTTTTTTACTAGAATTTATAAACTTAATTTTAGATTAATTTAATTTTGCTAACTCAAAAGTGGATTTGTGTAATTATGATTTATATTTGAAAATTTTTATCTAAAAAATAATTTTAGCAACATATCATTGTTTACATATTGATTATCAAAATCACTTTTAAAAGTATAATTACAATAAAGGGTATGATTAGTTATTTTTTTAAATGAGATTGAAAATAAGGACATTTCTGTTAATATATATTCAAATGGGTTTTCTCCCACTGTAAACATAACAAAATATCATTTTTACATTTGAAATATTAAAAATATCAAGAGTTACCGAATATGTTAGCATATTGTTTAAGAAAATTTTATACCTCAAACAAGCTTTTAGTTTGACGTTGAACACGCACACTCCTGTGATAGGTGGGTATGCAAACATCAACTCACAAACTAAAGAATACACAAAAATTCATACTTTTTTCTCATCTCAAGTCTTCAACTTCTTTTTTTTTAGGGAAAGAAATTGAGCTGTTAACTCACTTTCAAATAGGGTTAGCTAGCTCATGCTTTCATCAACCTATATCAATCTAAAACTTGGAAATTTCCTTGTCTTGGCATCCATATTTGTTCAATTTCAACAAATTTTATAAGATATATTTATTAACGTCCACATTAACCAGTTTTAAAGTTGAACATTGAAAAAAAAAAAAAAAGAAGCTACCTCATCTACATGTGCTCCACCTTCTAAAACAAATTAGATAACAAAATGACCTTTGTTTTGTTAACAGTTCTAGTCTTAGACGTCTTTCCCACTGCCTTCATATATACACATCTACTCAACATGGGAAACACAAAATGTGCTGTGGGAGATAACCATGTATAGATTCTTGTCATCCATATATGAACACGGAATCACTCAACCTAGACACATCAATCTCCACCAACTAAACTGTTTTGGACTAAATTTGAGGTAGAAGATTGTACCTGAGAATCGAGCCGAGATATATAATGATCTGCACCGAGATGCTTGAATGAGAAGAAGGTGAGGCTACTTGCAAAAGACACTCCGACGATCAAATTAAAAGAATGTCCAACAGGTTTTTGAATGAGAATTGAGTAAGTATACCTGAAATGTGCATCCTTTTATATAGGTAAAGGTTTAAGGTGATAACCCTAACTTAGTAGGATTAAGATTCCTTAACAATAAAGATAAACCTTATCATCTAGGTTTAATTTGATTATCAGGCCTATTTCTTTAAGACCTTATCTCATACTTGTTAATAGGCTGATCATTTACGAAACCCAATAATATTAATACCGAACATAAACCAAGCAACTACTATATATGTATCATTTTGACTATGAAAAAGTACACAAGGCTTTTGGACCTTCTGGTATCAGAAGCGAAGATTTCAATGTATTTGAAAAGAGTGCTTCCCAGCCAAAGCTTGGCCACACTTCCTGTTGTGCACGTCAGTGAAAATGGCGCGCAAATTAAAATCAGTTTCAAAAAGCCAAAGAAAATTTGCAGAGAAACGAGGAAGAAGTAGTTGTGATGGGGACTGAAAATTAAGAAATTGCAGATGATAATTAAGTGGATGCTGATTTGCTTAACAAACCACCGTCCGAGGTGTTTCTGGAATCGGTGCTAAGGGACACGATGACACGCCAAAGCGCTCCCTCAGATTGTCTTGCTTGCACGCAAGACCACGGAAACTTCACTTGGCATAATGCACAAAAAGAGCAACAACAATATAAACTCGACGTTACGTCTTCGACCATACAACTACACCCACACAAAGATAACTACTATTTGAACGCTTCATTTATATATATATATATAGATTCAATATTAGTTATATACATTGAATATTGCTTGATAAATGTACATAGTTTATGTTTGTTGTTAAGATTCCAAACATGTTCTTCGCCCACAAAAAATGGAGCTTTTTGTTTTAATCTTGATTGTATGTTTAGTATGTAAATAAAAATGAAACTGAAAATTCCCTATACCAAATTCACCATTAGTATAAATTTTTAATTCTTCATTAAATAGAGTTGCTTTTAAACTATTTTTTTTTTATAAATATGGTCTCCTAGTTTTATGCAACTATTGGTACGTTAGGTGCCTTACAAAGTTGACCCAAGAAATTGATTAAAATCTTTAAAACCTTCCTCTCTTATGCAAAAGGATTATCAATAGATGTGCAGAAAATTATAGATGTAGTTCAGTATAATTTAGATATAAATATAATAATGCAAAAAGAAAAAAAAAGTTTAAGGTTGGTGTGAGAAGATAAAATTTTTCGGGAAGATGAACTCTTAGTAGATGAAAACCATAGCTAACTAATTAGTTAATGGCAACTGTGAATGAGACACGATATTGTATGTAATCCATCATATTTTATTTAGAATATATGTACTTGACAAAGTTATCTGAGAAATAGGATGCCCGTAAACATAAGTACAATAAATTAATAGAGTCGACATGATCAATATTTGTACGATTCGTTGGCATATTCCATCAATCATGCCTTCAACGTTTGCCTATTCCCACCTTGTGTGTACCTTCGAGCCTTGCCTATAAGTATATTACTTTAGATCAACATCATTGCATTAACATATTTTGCTTGTGAAGTGCCAGAAACCAGGTAATTGAGAGAGAGGAAGCATCAAAGATGAAACCCAGCTTTTCCTTATTGTTCAAGCTTTTGATTCTGCAATACCTATCAGTTCTATGTCTTTCTGAGGATTTTGATTTCTTCTACTTTGTTCAGCAGGTAAATGATGGGTTCTGCTCGTTATGAATGTTGTTCACTTGTAATTTCTTTTTATCTTTTGGATTGATTCGTTTAAATTTTAACTCTCTCTACATATTGACATTTTATTCTGCTTCTTGATTTTTGAATTGTGAATCATGCAGTGGCCAGGAGCATACTGTGACACGAAGCATAGCTGCTGTTACCCGAAGACTGGAAAACCTTCAGCAGATTTCGGCATTCATGGACTCTGGCCTAACTACAAGGATGGCTCGTGGCCCTCGAGCTGTGATCCTGACAGCGTCTTTTGATAAATCTCTGGTACGCAGATACAATTTTGAACAGGATCAAACAGAAGATAGTGAACAACGTAATGGTAGCAGATGAATTTGACAAGTTAACATATAATGATTCATACATTGTAATGATTATAAATGCTATTGATTAGCTAGGAACGCTTTGCCATATATAAAAATTTATGATGGATTAGAAATTGTAATAAGAACAGAGTCATAGATCATAAACACTTGATCAATTCAGTCTAGTTAATTTCCACATCTCAATGTCTGTCATTGTCAAGTATTTCCATGTCTTTGAGTCAATTCAAATCTCTTAAATCTTCTCAAATTCATTACATATAAATACCTAACTCTTTTTAGCAAGGTTTGTCAAATTTGACATTTTGCCACCGCCATCCATGAGCATCACCTGGAGCTCCTATCTTGGCTCTGGTTGAAGATCCATATTGGTGTTGAAGGAGGGTCAATACTCAATATCAAGAGTCAACCTACCGTGCAAACACTCGTCAAAATTTTTCTTTAGTATAGTTCCACGGATCCCTTAGTCATGTTCACCATAATTATCAGTTTTTAGCTAGGCCAAAATTAAAAAAAAAAAAAATTAGACATCTCAGAAGTTACCCAGCTATTGATAACAGAATAGAGTTGATAAATTTATTTAATTGGTGTTATGATATTAGTGCATTTTCTGCAGAAATACCCATTAATGAGTCATATTTGGTATAGATTTCAGACCTCATTAACAGCATGGATAAGAACTGGCCGTCCCTGAGCTGCCCAAGTAGCAATGGCCTGAGGTTCTGGTCCCATGAATGGGAGAAACATGGTACCTGTGCAGAATCTGAGCTTGATCAGCGTGACTACTTTGAAACAGCTCTCAAACTGAAGCAGAAAGTGAACCTCCTGAAGATCCTCAAGAATGCAGGTACATAATATGTTATCTAGTTCCATATAGAAATTTGGAAAGACACAACTTAATTTCAAGCATATTCTGAACTTAAAAAGGAGATCGCAAAATCTCGTCCTACTTCTAACCATTGAAGGGGAATTTCAGGTATTGAACCAGATGATGAATTTTACAGCTTAAACAGCATCACAGAGGCTATAAAAGAGGGTATTGGGTTTACCCCAGGGATTGAGTGCAATAAGGATTCAGCCCATAACAGCCAGCTTTACCAAGTTTACTTGTGCGTGGACACTTCCGGATCAAATCTCATCGAGTGCCCTATACTCCCAAGTAGCAGATGTGGTTCAAAAACTCAATTCCCTAAGTTTTAAGAGCATTTAGTTGACCATTAAACAGACCGTGCTAGTCATTACTCGTAAACTTACACACTCTTACTACGCATGTCACCTTCCTTTGTATGTGCCTTCTGGCAATAAAATTTGAGAATTGAACTTCCTACAGCCTCCCAAGAAATTCAAATTCAAAATAGTAATGGTTTAACGATCTTTAATATGTGATTTCTTGTGAATTATGACTGATGATTTGCATGCTTTGGACATCATTTTATTTTTTTCTGGACATCGCTATTGAAATTTGAAACGGGTGATCACATTTTTTTTGTCCTCAAAGGGGTGATCACATTTCAAACGGTCTTTTTTGGGGGACCATTTCGATAAATTGGACCTGTTATCGTTTAACCTCATGGCCATAGTTCACACGTACTTGATTTGGCTCTTCAGCATCTTGAACCATTCCAATATCATAGAAAAATTGTTGCTTAGCTGGTTTCCCGCCGGGGCCTGTTGGGCTTTGTTCTTCAGCATTTAGGACCAATCTATGAAATATTACACTAACAGCTAAGGTCTTAGATAACTTGTATTATATAATATCATAAATGTAATCTAATGGTATACAACTACACATTCATATTTACTATCTTGTGTCAGTAGTATTATTTTTTGTTTTTATGAGAATATTAAAATTGTTCTTCTCTAAAATGTGTTCTTCCACAAGATTCGTATCTTTAACATTGCAAGTAGAAGTCTTTGTATTAAGATTTTAATTTGTTTATCACTAAGTCACATTTTTATGAGTTGATAATGTAATACAATGAGAGTACTTAAGAATTTCTTTAGTGTATATATATATATATATATATATATATAAAAGAACAACAAACAATTAGCTAGCAATTAACTAAAGCTAAATTGCATTTACCACTTTGATTTGTTTCCTAATTTTTTTTCATCCCTCCTATCTTAAATTGTCCCAAGTGTGGTGGATTCCCAAGATAAAAGATTGGTCTTCTAAAGCCTTCCTAAACTATTCTAATATATGTACACTCACAAATATACCATTTTTGAGGTAAAAACAAAGAAATTAACAAAGCGAACTCTTACAATGAAAGAAAAGAAAAGGAGCACCATCACCGAAAAAGGAAAATGAAAGGACAGACAGGTACAACATTATGCCGACATGGACCTTATTCATGCGAAGAAAGAAGAAAAGTAAATTAACTGCATAGCATCATAAACCTCCACATGGTAATGCCATTTGATAAGGTGTTGTGGTCGTTTAACTTTCTTACTGATATATCATGAAATAAGTTTTAAACTATCTATTAAACTTTACAGTCTTCATAGCAATGAAGCAACTATGAATTTTATATTAATGTTAATTATAATTTAGTCCATCAACTTGAAGATTTTGTCTGATTAAGTACATTATTTTTTTTAAAAAAATTAAAACTTGTTTTATTTTCTTTAAAGCCATTACGTCAATCTCATTAAAAGGAGTTATACATGGTCACTACCATGTCAATTTTAATTTTAAATGAAGTTTTAACATTTATACTCTGTCTACATTTTTTTTATCTCGTTACCAAAATTTTTTAAGTAAAATATAATCATGCAATAAAACAAAATTAAAAATTGAAAATTATTTTTAAAAAAATCGTGAATTGAAGATATTAAATTATTTTTTTTAATTAGACTGTCAATCTAACAATAAAGATAGTAGCTTGATCATTTAATCAAATTAACTTTCAATCTGATTCTTACAATTAGGGTGTTTAATCGATTAGGTCAACTCTTAGATCGATACAAACTAACTCAACTCAACTCATAAATGATGAGTTGATTTGGTTTTGGGATTGAGTTGGGTAAAAAATCATTGAAGTTGTAAGGATTGAGTCAATTTATAGTTTGGACATTTCCCAACTCGTACAAAACTAACTTAACCAACCTTACTTGTTTTTTCTTTTTTGTTTTAACATATAAATGGAGTGTCATCAATCTACTTATGGAGGTTTTTTTTTCTTCATGATATGTGGAACGAGAAACTAGAAAAAAAAATTGGTTTACCATTCTAGTGGCCACTTATTGATAATAAATAAAGGATTTTGTTAGGGCACATGTTAAAGAGTAAAAAATAGAAACTATTAAATAAAAAATAGAAATATTTAATGTCTTAAAAATTTAAAATACATTTACTTTTTCTATTTACTTTTATCTATTGTGTAAGAGAAATTTTCTTATTCAATAATATATGTCATTTAAGAATATTTAAGAAACATTAATTAATTTTTTTTTAACTTTATTATTATCTTTTGATAGAGAGAATTCGTGAAATAAGTGAAATTAAAAAAAATATTAATAAAGTAAGATAAAAGATAATTTAATTATTTTGAACTATATATCTCTATAATTAAGACTATTTAATAATTTTTTTAATTTTTATATAAAAACCTTAAACAACATATAAAAGTAGATAAAGAAAGTAATATTTTCTTCTTTAAATAATTAAAATAATTTAATAAAAGAAAATAAATAATATTTTTATTTTTTAACATGTACATATTAACAAAATCCATAAATAAATATTCATCTTCCTTTTATTTAAGTTCGTTTCCTAATGGTTTCACTTAAGCAAAATGAAAAAAAAAAAAAAGAAAATGAAGTGAGACAACGTGTTTCATTTTACCGGTTCAATCAAATCCAATTCACATATGTCCGAATTACATTAAGCCCAAAAATATCTCAAAACTTAACCCTATAAACAACTAAGTTGTGGCTCTCTTGTCTTCTTTTTAACACTAAATATATATATATATATATATATATATATATATATATATATATATATATATATATATAATTAACTTATTTTATATTTAAAATAATTTTATAATTAAAATTTTATTTAAAAATTTTAAAATTTAATATTTTTTTTAAATTAGTCAATTTCCAATCAAGCTATAAATGAACTTACTATGCTTAGTCAAGTGGATCAATGGCACTACTGTAATTAAGCCACAGCCGGCCCTTGCCTGCCATCGTTTTTTTTTTTTTTTGGGTTAAGACTTAAGAGCCTGCATCAAATTTGAAACCTCAAAGGCACAGATTTTGCGCCACCAACTGTACGGTCCACAGCCACAGGTAAATATTTACAATTGATATTCATTAAAAAGATCAATCATCAATAATTTGTATGAATTCATATATTAAAACAATTTTTTTATGATTATTAAACATTAATTAATTTTTATTTATTATATATTGTATAATGACATAGTGCTTTTCAAGTTTTAAAAACAAAAAAAAATTACCTAAAAAGTCTCTTGAAAAGTAAAGGTACATTTTGCATTTGAAATTTATCATCAAATCATAATAAAAAAATAAAAAATGAAATTAGAATAAAAAATATTCATTTTTATCTCTATAAGAAAAAGGACCACTGAAATTATTATTCTTGTGATTTGTGAAATAAAAGAAAGAATGGAATCGGTGTTTCTAAAGAACAAACTTACTCTATATAATTAATTTGTGTTAAAAATAGGACTGTGAAAATGGGATAATTTGTCGGGTCAATTTGTTTATTTACATAAGTTTAAACCTCAATTTTTGTGAATTTGTATAAAATCAAATATTTTTTGGATTTAATTTTCATCTAATATTAATATAAATTTTTTTAATATTATCAACTAATCACATATTATTATATTTTTGACTTTTTAAGTAACTGTTATTTTAGTTATATTTTTAAATAATTTCATAACATATGATTTGACGATAGTGCTTAAAATTTTATACAATGACAATAGATTCAAATGAAACTTATATTTTTTTACCCGATCTAATTAGCTTCCAGGTTAAACAAGCCAACCTTATTTACTTACAAGCTAATTTTGTTAATCCATTTAAACATAACACATTGTTCTTTCATTCTTTCAGTTATACTAAGAATTTATGTAATTTTTTAGCATGAATAATTGATATTTGAAGTATGTAAGTTTGATTTTAATTTTGCAATGTACTCATTAAATTTAATGATTGAGTTTATTAAAAAAAATATGAAATTTTGATTAATTAAAAACTTCTCATATAAATAGGTGCCTTTTTTAGACCAACAAGTTTTTGTTTTTTTTATATGTTAAATGAAACATGAATAATGTTAGACCATTTGACACTCCTACTTAAAAATTTAAGTGGTAGGTGGTGAAGGAAATTAGCATTTATGGATAATTCGAAATGATAAATTTTAAATTATAAGAAATGGAAAATTTTAATTAAAATATTTAAAATCAAATAAAAAAAGAATAATATTAAATTCTCATAAAAATAACTTCGTATAACCTTTAAATATATTTCTTTTGGGCCTTTTTGGTCTCATGATTCATCGTACTGCCTCGGCATTTAAGTCGGAAAGCAACGAAGATACGAGGAAGAAGCACATGCAAGATTGGAGCTCTTCATAAATATTATTAAATATTGTATTACTATGTTGATTATTTGGTGGTTTGCTGGGGAGAGTGTTGACAGGTAAACACTTGTTTGTTGGCGCAAAACTTTACGAGAAATTCTATTTTTTAAAATATCATCTTTAATTATTAAATGAAAAAATTATTAAATGTCTTTTAAGTGTTTAATATATTAAATACTTTTATTTTTTTATTTAATATTTTTTTGAATTTTGTTAAAAAATAAAAAATAAAAACTATTTACCATTGACAGAACATTCTGTTTGAGTTGTTTTATGCACGTCACCTACAGCATTTAAATGCTAACTTTTTTTTTTTGGGGGGACATATTCTAATTTCTAATAACCTATTGCTTTGCTCTGAATACAGGTCCAGCATGCTAACTAAATCTGATATGCTTTCCCACTAGCTCTTATGGTGGATTTCTCAGCATCCAGAACAGACTTCGGAGGCCTGGTAGTTGTTCCTTGGTATCAGTTAGAGGGCAGACAAAAGGAAAGTGAATCTTACACTGGTATTTAGTGAAAGTTTCCCTACAGATGTTTATAACAATCTAGTAAGAGCTTTTACTATTTGCATAAATATCTTCATTTCTTATTGGCTTCTAGCCTACTTTAACTCCACCATTAGAACGAGAAATTATTTCCTCAAGCCATCAAGGAAGCTGCAGGTGCATAGAATAGTCTTATTTCCTCAATTGAAGAGCAAAGACAAGGTTATGCAAATGACAGTTTGCGAACGAAAGAGAAACAATGTCCCCATTTTCTTAATAAGATGAATTCCACAGAACTTGGTAATATTAGTTACAAACTGCAAGTTCCTTGTGGCCTGACACAGGGTTCTTCCATCACTGTTATTGGCATTCCAAATGGTCTTCTAGGTAATTTTCGGATCGACTTGACCGGAGAACCACTTCCTGAGGAGCCTGATTCCCCCTATTATTTTGCACTGTAATGTTTGTCTCCATGGTGATAAGATCACTGAAGATCCTGTAATTGTCCAAAACACCTGGACAGTAGCTCATGATTGGGGTGCAGAGGGGCTTTGTCCATCCCCTACTCCTGAAAAGATTAAGAAAGGTAAAAATACTATTCTTGTTATCTGGTTCAACATTCATATGAATTCATGTTCATGATAATTGAAATCAGACTTCCTCTCATGATTCTAAATCAAAGTTCTCAAAATTTGAGCCCCATGACTGTTTGTCCTATAATGAAGATAGCAATATGGAATTATTGAATTAAAGACATTCATATTTTTTTATTTGTTTTACTTTACTATTGATGATGTCTTAGGACAGTAGCAACAGAATTTAATCATATCCTCATGAAAAGCCATTGTTTATTAAAAATATTTTTATTTGCAAATGGTCTTCTGCTCTACTAAATTTTAGTGCTAAAGTTTTGTCTGCATGAGTTTTGCTGTTCCAGAGGTTATGCGTGGAAAATTATCTGTAATTCTCAGTGTTCTGAAAACCGGACCGGCCGGTTCAACCGGTCGGACCGGGAACCGGTCCCCTCCCCGGTTTGGGTGGTTTCTCAGAATCGGGGAGGTCAAAAACCGGTCAAAAATCGGTAAACCGGTACCAAACCAGGTGAATCGGTCAAACCGGTACCGGTCCGTATGGTTACCGGTTCTGATTTTACAAAAAAAAAAAAGCAAAACGGCGCCGGTGCCGCGCTGCATCGCTTGCAGGAAGCTGGGAACAACTGTATGCGAGTTCCTACCGGCGAATCAGCCCCCTCCACGTCAACCATCACCATCGATAACTCTGATTTCGACGACTCCATTGCTTTCGTGGTCTGAGCTCGCAACCGGATCGGCCTCCTTGAGGGCGACTTCTTTATCAAGAAGTTCTTCGTCACCGATTTCAAAGGGAACAAGATCGAGGACTCGGAGAGCTTGGGGAGGATCAAGTGAGCTTTGGCGGAGGCGATTAGCGGAGATGATGGGTCGGTTTCAGCGGCGACTGGCGAGGCCTGCTGCGAGCAGAGGAGTTGTGGTGTTTCCTGTAGAAATTTTCTTGTTCTGTCCTTCGAGGCAGTGCTGATTTTCTCATTGCCGACGACGGTGAAAGCTGAAAAATGAAAAAATCGAAGATGGATGGGTGAGATGAGATGTAAACCAAAACGGAGAAGGAAAAAGCCAAAAAGGGGACGGCCAGAGAAAGGAAACGTGTAAAGTTTGCTAGGCTCATTCCCCAACATCTTAGTGTACCACTTTTGACTTCAATCCAAAAGCTAGCCAAGATTGTGGACCACCATCTCGGTTGGTTTTTTAAGCCTTGTCCTTTTAGGCTTTTAGCCTTGTATACTGGTGACTGATGAGGAGGCCTGGATTTGTGGAGAAGGATAAAAACAGAGAAAATATTTAATTTAATGAATAAATTTTTGAAATGAATATATAAAAAATTATATTTATATTTATATTTATATATAAATATAATATATATTTAATTATATTCCGGTCTGACAACGGTTCAACCACGATTCGACCATTAAACCTTAAATCAGTATCTCGACCGGTTCAATGACCGGTTCAATTTTTAAAACCTTGGTAATTCTCCTTTTTCCTCTTCTGTATTTAGTTCCATGAGGTGCTCATGACTTTCTTTGTTTAACATTAATGTTTCTTTGGCCAGTCGATGAGTTGGAGCAGTGCAATAAGATTGTAGGGAAGAACTGTCATGATCGTCCTTGCAGGATTTTACAACAGAAATGGTAAGAGAAATTAATAAAAAAATAAAGTCGTCGCTAATTTTTGTTTATTACAAAAAACAATTGAAAAAATCTTTTAAAAGAGAAAGAACCTTGAAACTAAATTGGATCTGGAGTTTATTTATGCAAGAACTTAATTTTACTGTACTCCTAATACATCCATTCTAAGACAGTTATCTTAAATTAATTATGTAAATTGTTAATAATCTCAATAATATTTAATTTACACCTAAAAATAAAATTAAGTAAAAAATTAAAATATTTATAACTTTGAACCAAAAAATACACATTTATTAACAAGTTGAAAAAAGAATTAATTAATTACAAATTTGACTAAAAATTCATTTTAAAATCTTGATAAACTAAAAAAAGAATTTATTTAGATTGGACTTGCTCAAAGTACTTACGTATCATCAAAGTAAAGAATTAAATCCCACGTAGTTGTCTAAATAATGATTGTGAATTGATGGATTTTAATAAAACTAATTGATTAATTAGATATATAAAAAAATAATTATCAAAAAAGCCATCGCAGCAACATTGATGTTAAGATTCTAAATTTTCTCTCAGGATTCAAGAGCCTTCATGGCAATATTTATCGTTTCGGCAACATTAATTCCAATTATTTTCCAGTCAAACAAACTATCTTAGATTATTAAAAAAATTATGAACTTTTATTTTTCTAAAATTCATTAAAATGAAGGATGAATCATGATAAATATAACCAAATTAAATTGAAATCCCATCCTAGGCAATCAAATGGGATATCAAGATAAAATATCAAATACAATCAAATAAATAAGATAAGACAAATTAAAGATCAAAGTATATCACATTAACAAATATTTAAATTATCATGATTAAAATTTATTTTAAAATTAAAGAGTCATCACGATAACATTAATTCTAATTAATTATTTCACAAATCAAACAAGCTGCCACAGTTAAAATGATTCAGATATAATAATTTAAGAACATTAAACCATTAAATTATTTAATTTACATTTAGGATAATTCTATAACAATTGGAAATAATATAATGGGTATCAAAGAAGGCAAATAAACATATACTATCAACCAAAATATAAAGCAAATTCACGTGGATTCTTTTTTCAAAAGGGATCTTAAAAGAAAATGTCAATAGACATTACCAAAGAAAATCCAATGAACCAAATACTAATAATCCTGCCGCCCTAAAATCTTAATAGAACCCACATGTATTTGCAAATTGTTTGGCTTTTTGACATTCTAATCATAAAACAAAAAAAGCGATATTTTTTTTTTTTAACCATACATGTATATGCATTTGGGTTTAGCCATGATCTTTAGATGCTGTACGTGAGGGGATGCTTGTGTATGAATGCATTATAGTAAAGCATGTATCTTCCTAAAGTGCAAGTTATGCAACTACACGTGGGCATGAATTGACAGAATATGAGTAATCAATTTTTTTGAGTCGACGCAGGGCATGATCTCAATTAATATGGATATAAGTGCAAATATTGATCGGTAGTATGCCGTGGGGAGCGTATGATCATGATAGAGAACGAGCGTGGAGAAAGATCGAAAATTTACCGAGCTCGCAAACTGTGAAAACTCAAATTCCGTTTCTCGTCTCTTATATCTAGCAACCTTCTTCCTTTATGTCTATGCAACCCTCTACCTTTATGTGCCCTTGTGTATTCTCGCTTATGATTGTCTCTCTTGTATATTCTTTTTGTTGCAAGTGCTCTCTCTTTCTCTGATAATTGTCTCTTATCTTCTTTATTTAATTAAGAGTTTTCTTAAAAGATATTATATAATTTTTTATCTTAATTCAAATTAAATTCTTTTTTTTTTCTTTCTTATCCTATCTTTATAACTTATCTGATTATATCTATTTCATCTTAATTATTGAATTTAGTCATTATTGTTGTTTATTATTTTGTTATTATTTGTTAGAATTAATACAGATTTAATTGTAATTAATTAAAATTAGTATTAAAAAGGCCGGACAAATACGGTGTTTACAAAAATATTAGCCAACTTTCCACATCTGGCATGTATTCAAGGCGAATTTCAGCATCAGAAGAACAATCGAAAAATAGGAAATACTTTCCTTTTAAGCAAGGTTATCCATTTGTTGCAACTATTAGAGTGGGATCAGAGGGAGTCCAGGTGACAATTGATGGAAAGCACATAACTTGCTTTGCTTTCCGTGAAGTACTTTCTTTAAATCTTGCTTTTTCTTTTTTAATTTTTTATAATATTGAAGATTGAATCCTTGTATATTTACTAACATAGCTTGTTACAATTCAGTCTTTGGAGCCATGGCTTGGCAGTGAGATAAAGAGTTTCGGGGACCTCAACTTAATTTCTGTCCTTGCCAGTGATCAGAGGATTCAGAGCATATTACTGATCTAGAATCTTTGAAATCAAGTCCTTTATCTGTGCAGATCAGACCCCATTGGATCTCTTTATTGGTGTTTTCTCTACAGCTAACAATTTTAAGCGTAGGATGGCTGCTAGAAGAACCTGGATGCAGTACAATGCAGTTCGATCAAATACAACTGCAGTGCGCTTCTTTGTTGGTTTGGTGCGTACTGCTTGTGATCTGCTCGCATGATTCTTAGCATTTGCACAATTAGGGAAAGAAATTCACTTCATTACATCATCATATAAAATTTAAGATTTCTCGGTCTTTTCATGAATTGGTCTTCACATTTTGACTCATCTCACTTATAAACTTAAGATGAATAATATAGTATAATTAATACAATTCATATTTAGATAAGATACTGGATAGCAATTTATTCAGTTAAAATAATTTTATCTAATCTTAATTGTATAAAATTATATAAGATAAAATAATTTAATCCCTATAATATTATATGTTATAGAATCAAGAGTAAATAAAATTATTTTAACTAAATATTATACTATCTAGTGTCTTACTTAAATATTATATAAAGATAAATGATATTAATTATACTATATTATCCATCACTTATATAATATACCAAATAGAGCCTTAGAATCTTATGTTTTTTTAGGTGTGAACCAAGAATATCTTTACAGGATTCGACCTATTTGAATTATTTAATAAGCCTAATCTTCACGAGTCAAAAATGATTATAATATAACATCTTCTATAAAATGTAATTTCCATTATCATACATAAGGACATAATTCATTTATGTTACGTCAAGATCTGCTTTAGAATCTTCGGCTTCGGAGAAACAACTTTAGCGAAAAGAAATGGGATAATTTTAAACAACGTTGCAGGGACAACTTCCATGGACTATTTCCCCGAAGTCCAACAACAGGAATGTGGCAAGCTTTGGGCCCTGTTTGTTGGCTCTTTGATGCTTAGTGCATGATCAATTTTAGATTTTATTGTCTCAAAAGCGATGTTGTCTTGATTGAATATTAGGTGCGGCTACTACCACATGACTGTGTTGCAAAGCAGGTTTAATTCAACCCGACATGACTATGTTGCAAAGCAGGTTTAATTCAACCCGACATGACTATGTTGCAAAGCAGGTTTAATTCAACCCTATAATGCTCTTAAATAGTTGATATAATAGAAGCATTGGATTCCCCAAGTGAAAAATTACTTTTGAGATGTAAAATGTTGGAAAATAGGTTTGTTTTTGAGATTTACCAGTGTGTTTGTTTAAAGCACAAACTTACTTTAGGCGGATAGTGTTGAATTTCATTTTACCTACAAATTTTAGCATCTTTGGCGTTTCAAGCTAAAATGAATCTCAACTTCATACTAAAAAAAAACAAAAGAATTTCAACTTCTCAAACGGACCAATCTTTATTAATTCTTGGAAGAATTTTGGGATACTTTTAATTGGTGGGGCTTCGATTGATTTAACACATAAAAAGCAACAAGAAATAAGCATTGATTAATTACTATGTTTTTGTAATAGCCCAGTAGATTAGCTCATTGACTCAACCCAATAATTAGAAAGTTACCATCACATCAAGATGTAGTTTTCATGGCTAATTATTTTCAATACCAATTTTAATCCTACTAGAAGATACTCTTACAAAAAGTAAAGGACAAGGACCAAATATGTTAAGATTTCTCTGCTCTTTTGCCTATGAATAGAAATCTCTCCCTCTAAGGACTCTACCCTCTCTCAATTACTCTGTTTTCAGTTAGCCGATTCTATAAGTCTTTAATCTTAATAATAATTTTAATATCATCTAAGTTTTATTATTCACCTTTTCACAAGTGAATTAATCCCAATATTTACAAAAGAAGTAAAAAAGTTGCCCCCGAACCAAAAGAGCAACTTCATCGTAAGCCAAATAGTCATGCATGAACAGCCTTCTAAAGAAGTGATCATGACATGTCGGTGGGCGTCACTGAATCATCGTTGCTCGCCTCCTAGGTAGAGACCTCCCTAATTCTCTTTATTTATTATTGAAGATGATGGTTATCTACTCATGCTCACTAAGCCACAATCTTTTCTCATGAACCAGTTATTCCCTTTTGGACCTTTGACGTAGTGCATGATGAAACACTTTTGTGAATCCTATCATGGTGTCAATCCTGTTATACACTAATTTGATCACATATTCACGCATATATATAATGTAGGGGAAACAAAGATTGGCTTGCCCAAAAGCAGAGAATATGGAGAGCCACAGCCAACTCCAAGTTCCAAATTCAGGGCAACCCAGCAGAGGAACCTCCTTTTTTAAAAACTTGTTTCAATGGACTCAACATCTTGTCAGGTTTCTCTCTCTAACTCTTGTGTGTGAGAAGTAGGTTATGCATACAAAGAGGGAGAAATATCAAATATATTAGTATGTTACCCACTTTAACAGCTTTAGCAAGAAGGATAAAAGGAATTTGTTTTGCATAACACGTTAGTTCTGCAATGCTAATTAGCAAAACACGTGGGGGTAAGTATATTCTTTGAAAGCGTTGACACAATCTCAGAAAATCATCTTTGAATAATTACATTGTACGTTTTTTAGGCAAAACTTTCATGCCTGTTCACAGGACTGATTCAAATTCAATTACTTTTTGCCATCATTATAGAGTTTCATCCAGTTTTTCCTTTGCCTCTGATTTTTGGTTATTCAATGCCAATTACCAATAAATCAAAAGTCGAGTAATCAAAATTTCAGAAAACTTCATAAAGTTAGACTATTACTGAATGGATATGCTCAAACTGTGCACATAGAATATTCTAACTTGGATAATATGGTTTTTCAGGTGTCGGGATACTCTCAATGCCATATGCAGTTTCTGAAGGAGGGTGGCTGAGTTTAATACTGCTGCTCCTTGTTGCTATATTATGTTTTTACACAGGGTTACTTCTGCAAAGGATTATGGATGGACATCCACAGATCAAATCCTACCCTGACATTGGTCAGGTTGCTTTTGGGCACAAAGGAAGAGCTGTGATGGCCATTTTGATGTACTTAGAGCTGTATTTACTTGCCGTGGAGTTTCTGATATTAGAAGGTGACAATCTGGAGAAGTTGTTTCCAAACATGAACTTCAAAATTGCTGGCCTCAGAATTGGGGGTAAAAGAGGTTTTTGTGCTGCTCACTGCTTTGGTAATATTACCAACAACGTGGTTGAGAAGCTTGGGAGCTCTGGCCTACATTTCTGTTGGTGGGGTACTGGCTTCTATTAATTTGATATGTTGTGTCCTGTGGGTGGGTGCGGATGATGGCGTGGGGTTTCATGAAAGAGGCCAGCTAGTAAATTGGGCAGGATTGTCTACTGCTACGAGTCTCTTTGCATTCTGTTACTGTGGTCATGCATTATTTCCCACACTACGCAATTCAATGAATGATAGAAATCAATTTTATAAGGTAAGAATTGTCCTTGTAATCTGCATCTACTCAAGAGAAAAATCTTTATTTATTTCACTGTTACATTTCATCTATAAACAAATTGGCTTGGAAAATGACTTGCTACTACTTCACATCCAAGAGATGCAGCTAGTGAAGCTTGGCCATCATCATTTGGAGTAATTAGGTTCCCCGATTTACATTTTCATTTATGCAGAAGTGACACTCATTGTTTTCCAATGGCAGGTTTTGCTGGTTTGCTTTGTCACAAGCACCATAACCTATGGATCCATAGCCATCATAGGCTACATGATGTTCGGAGATTATTTGAAGTCTCAAATCACTTTAAATCTACCGACAAAGAAAATAAGCACCAACATAGCAATTTATACCACATTAATCAATCCCTTCACTAAGTATGCTGTTTTAATCACTCCAATAGCCACTGCTATTGAGGACACATTGCTTTTCCACAAGAGCAGGCCAATTGGCATCCTCATTAGAACAACCATCGTGATCAGCACTGTGCTTGTGGCACTATTCATTCCCTTCTTTGGGTACATTATGGCGTTTATTGGTGCATTCTTGAGTGTGACAGTCTTCATGGTTGTTTCCTTGCATGTGCTACCTAAAGATAAACAAAGCTGCTCAGCGATTCGGGTTAGAGTTGATGATCATCATAGGGGATTCTGCTGCTTAGGATCATTCATTGGTGGACTGGGTACCTACAACTCTGTGAGGCAGATAGTAACTCATCTGAAGAAGGCATGAAGGTGTGCTTAAAGCTTCTAAATAAATTATTTCAGCAACCAAGTTTACATATGTTCAATTCTCGTTAATTTACTTTTTCCTAAAGAATCAGACAGAAAAAGGAAGCCTGCTTGTGTGTCAATGATGCATATTTGAAATGTCATTCCAGTTCCCATGTGACTTGCAGTGAAAAACATTTGTCCTTTTTATAATGTGAATGGCTACACCAAACAGATCATAACAGGTTGGTTGTAGTATTTCAGAGCAAGTTCATGCAGTAAAACTCAAATTGGCCATCAATTTAGCACCAAAATTTGCATCTCAGGAACAGTGCTGAATCTGCATCCCCTGCTTCTGTATAATAACTGATATTTTCTACAATATGTAAAAAATTTACATACAATAAGACAAAGAAAGAAACAAGAACGGAAGACAAAATGCGAAGTGTGTGATGCGGAAGAATAATGGAAATTGGAAAGTAATAAAATGAGATGAACAATTCTATTATGCATGTCTTTAAGCTCCCTAGTGTTGATGTAAAAATTAAATGGTACATACATTCAGGCACCAAAAATTCTTGTGACATCAATTTGGTGCTTTTATGCACTCTACACTAGAAAAATCTGGTTGTAATTGGCAAACAGCCACGGTCAATATCTTGCTGCTTCATGTTTCTCCTTATTATAGACTCCAGATTCAGCAATTATCAACTTGTTTTGACAGATAAAACATTATTTGTCATGAAAATCTTCACTTATTCTCAAGAGAGATGCTTGCACTCTGCCAGAATCATTTACACACAAAACTTAAAATCTTAAGAAAGAGTTCCTCAAACAATTTTACTGCATTAACTGGGGAAGGCTAAGCTTTCAAATCTCAGTTATTCAATAAAATATTGAGAGCCAAAGAAACTGATTTTCTACCATGCAAATGTTAAAGTTGGCTTGCACTTATTGCTTGCCTTAAATGAAGGTAAGATGAGAGAGAAAGGAGTAGAAAAAGTCAAACAAAAAAGCATTATGGAATTGAAAGAATGGCCAACGGCCTAGTTGCTCCTATGTGAGAAATAGGAAGGTGGATGTGCAAATGCCATGCACCGCGTCCAATTTAATACCGCATGCTGATCATTAAATGATAGCTATTCCTTCACGTTTTCTTCAGAAGGCAAGTAATGGATTTCTTGTTTAAAAAAGGAAGCTCTTAGATGAACCAAGAGCATAGAAATTGCAAAGAGAGTTATTTTTGTAAACTTCTAAAATACAGTGTTCTTAGTGTGAGGTTTAGATGTACTGGGTTTTAGGGTTGAGAGATCTAGAAGTTGTATTTTGTTTTTTCATAATAAATTTTTACACAGTTTCTCCTGCGGATTTAATCATGTTAATTTTTGTGTGTCCTAAATTTGTTCTTTTTATTTTATTTTATCAAATTTTCTTCTAAGATTTGAGTACGTTTTCGCTCACTTCCATAAAGTGTTCATTACACTTGGGGTATTCTAATACTAACAAGTGGTATAAGAGCTGCTTGGCTCGATCAAATTTCATATCTAAGATGTCGGTGTCAAAATTTAATGTGGAGAAGTTCAATGGATTCAACGACTTCAGTCTATGAAAGCTGAAGCTGTCAGCATTGCTAGATCAGTATAGCCTGTCAAAGGTGTAGGAGGGAGAGGAGAAATTGCCATAATCATGTCTCCTGATAAAAAGAAGGAGATAATGGAAAAAGCACACAGCACAATGCAGCTCAGCCTAACAGACAATGTGCTGCAAAAGGTTATGAGCGGAAAGACTGCAAATGGATTATGGAAGCTTTTGGAAGAAAAATACTCTATAAAGACCCTATCAAACCAGCTTTACAAGAGAAAGTGATTGCACACATTCAAACACTCAGGACAGAAACAAATTCGAGACCATGTAGATGACTTCAATTGGATGATTTCTGATGTGGAAGCAACTGGAATAAAAGCTGAAGATATTGATCAAGCTATGATTTTGCTGACTCCATTACCTCCATCATATGATAATTTCTGTGATACCATAATGTATGGTAGATCTACCATTTCTGCCAAAACAGTCAAGGAAGCACTGATGATGAAGGAGCAGTAGAAATTGGTAACTGGATCCAGTGCTGACAAACTAGCAGAAGGATTATTTGTGACGAAGGGGCATAGTCAGGAAAGTGGATCTTACAGTAAAAGCAAGGGAAGATTGAAATTCAAAAATGGAAAATCACAAGTCCTTAAAATGTTTCCATTGTCATCAGAAGGCCATATTCGTAGAAACTGCCTAGAAAGGAAAGAGAAATCAGGAAATACAGCAAACGTAACCGTTGAAAGTTCTGATGATGGGGATGTTGAGGCTCTAACAGTTTCCATAAGTGATACAGGAGACCAGTGGATCCTGGATTCTGGCTCATCTTTCCACATGACACCCAATAAGAACTTTTTCTCATCATATCAAAAGCGAGAGGGAAATGTCAGATTAGGAGACAACAGGATAATTGCTATTGTAGGTGTGTTAAAAACTCAGTTGGGAAGGAAATTTGAGATGAAAGACTTAGGTGCAGTAAAGAAGATTATTGGAATGAAAATTCATAGGGAGACGCGACATGGCAGATTGTGCGTGTCATAACAAAACTACATCATGAAGGTGTTACAGCACTTCAATATGGATCAGTCCAAACCAGTTGGTACACCTTTAGCTACATATTTTAAGTTATCCTCAAAGGAATGCCCAGAAACTGATGAGGAGGTAGAGAGTATGTCTTAGATACCTTATTCTAGTGCATTTGGCAATCTCATGTATGCCATATATACACTAGGCCAGATCTTTCACATGTAGTAAGTGTGATGAGTAGATATATGAGTAGGCTTGCAAAGAAACACTAAGATACTATAAAATGAATCATGCGGTACTTGAGAGGTTCCGCTGATGTTTGTTTGGTGTTTGATGGTCAACAAACTAGTGGAGTTGTAGGCTATGTAGATTCTGATTATGCAGGAGATTTAGATAAGAAAAGGTCATTAGCAGACTATATCTTTACAGAAAAGGTCATTAACAGACCATATCTTTACAGTCTTTGGATGTATTATTAGCTGGAAGGCAACATTATAGTCTACAGTTACATTGTCAACTACTGAAGCTGAGTGTACGACACTAATAGAGGCTATTAAAAAGAGCAAATGGATGCAAGGTCTTTTAGGTGGTTTTGGGCTGGATCAACAGGTACTGGTCATACACTGTAATAGTTAAAGTGCAATTTATTTAGTTAAAAATAGAGTCTCTCATAAAAGGACAAAGCACATTAATGTTAAACTTCACTTTATCAAAGAAAATGTCAGTGATGATATATTTTCAGTTCAGAAGATAGCAACAACTGAAAACCTAACGGACATGATGACAAAATCATTGTCGATTGATGGTCAATATTTGCAGAAGTTAAGGCTCCTTTAAGGTCCTGTTGGTAGAAACAATGGCAAAGAGATTGAGATCGGCAAAGTACAAGCGAAGGTGGAGAATTGTAAATGTTGGCTTGCATTTATTGCTTGCCTTAAATGAAGGAAAGATGAGAGAGAAAAGAGTAGAAAATGTCAAAGAAAAAAGCCTGATGGGATGGAAGGAATGGCCAACGGCCTAGTTGCTCTTATGTGAGAAACAGGTAGGCGGATGTGCAAATGCCATGCGCCACTTCCAATTTAATACCACATGCTGATCATTAAATGATAGCTATTCCTTCACGTTTTCTTCAGATGGCAAGTGATGGATTTCTTGTTTATAAAAGGAAGCTCACTAATGAACCAAGTGCATAGAAATTGCAGAGAAAGTTATCTTATAAACTTTCAAAATAGAGTGTTTTTAGTGTCAGGTTTGAGTGTATTGGGTTTTGGAGTTAAGAAATCTAGAAGCTGTACTTTATTTTTTTACAATAAATTTCTGTATTGTTTCTTTTGTGAATTTAACTGCAATAATTTCTGTGTATAATAATTTTTTTCTTTCTATTATATTTTATTGAATTTTCTTCGAAGATCTAAGCACATATCCGCTTACACTCATAAAATATTCATTACACTTGGAGTATTCAGATACTAACATTAAAAGCAAGAAAACCAATCATGAATTATTTAGACCTATTTCTTTGAGAAATTTGGCATCAAGAATTTTTTGGTACCATTTTTCCAGTCATGAGACTAAAGAAAAAGAAAAGTAGCAAATTCTTGTCTAGTACTTCTTAATTTGTACCAACTTGTCATTCAATCAAAAGGAGTAAAACACACCTCTTGACTTTCAGCAGATCCTTGCAGAACAGAACATCGATTCCCCAAACGAACTTCATGTCTCAATTGAGTTAAGCGTAACCTTTTCACTGGCACAAATTTCTTGTGTTTCAGAGTTTGCTGCTGATAGACATGCAGTTGTCAGTCCCATATGGATTTGAAACTGATAAATAAATGCATAATTTGTACTTTTAAGATCAATATACTTTGATGCTCATATATTAAAAACATCTGGATATATATAGATGTTGTCGTGCATCATGGTTTGCCAGTGTGGCCATGGAGATCATCAATTGCCTCTAAGCTAGAATTAATGGATCTCTGAATGCTTCTCCAGATTAACTATAAATGCCATATATTCAGATGAATTAAAAAATATATCTAGCTCTCAAAATCTTGATGTAGTTTTACTTTCTACAGGTTATTTTTTGAGTTCTGATGCTTATCTTTTGATGCCAAATGCTAGTCAATATATCTTTCATGGCACAAAGAGTTAGCCAAACGCTGAAAATATTGGTCCTTTCTAAAAAAGGTGCTTGATGCAACTCTATCATTGATACTGTCTCATTTTCTACAAGATTTTTTGAGTTTAGATGCTTATCCTTTGATGCCATTGTCTCTTTGATGTGTAACATCTTCACTTAAATAAATATGAATTATAAAAGCTATAAATTAATTTTAAAGTTTATTTTATTATTTGTCCTTATTAATTGTCCTGTTTAATTATTAATATTTTTGTGTTATTATTTAAATAAAAGAGAATACTAAAATTATTCAGAAGGAAGTAGAAATAGTTAAAATACCTAAGAAAATAAAAAAAATTATATAGTAGTAATTTAGTAATTTTAAGACTGTAAATGAGGACATTTTTATCTAATAAAAAATTAATAAACATAAATTAACCAAATTGATTCTCTAATTTATTAATTAATTTCTAAGTACTTATTAATTAAAATAAGTAAAATTAACATACTCTAACCCAGTCAAAATGTGACATTTAGAGAGGTTTATAAGTGTAACCATACAATTGGCCAAAAATGACCAATAGAATTATAACAAGTGGTAAATTTTAATTGGATAGAAGAAGTAATTATTGTCTAGTTAGAATAACTAAGCTAATTACTATTTAGTTACTTATTCAGTTCAATTCTAACTAACTTAGTTACATCCTAATCAAAGGCCATCATGAAATTGATAGAAACCACCTAAAAGCAAGACCTCTCGTTGGCTTGCCTAATAAAATAAAATAGCTTAAGTAATGAACAAATCACTTAATTCCCCACTTGTCCCTAACTCTACGGCCAGGTTAAGTTAAAGAAAGAAAAGAAGAAAAAAAAAAAGAAAGAGAAACAGCCATAGCTCACAGCCAAGGAGGAAGGAAAGAAAAAAGAAAAGAGAAAAAAAAAAAGAGAAAGAGCAAGGAAATCAAGGTTTAAGCAACTTTCAAGAGGTCGGGACTATCATCCACTCTTTTTCCTCTTGAAAAACATAGTTTTCTTGGTGGGTTAATGAATTTTGATCTCTAAAACATTTCTATTTTTGAGTTTTTGCTTGGTTATGGATGATGTGTGGCAAGACAAGCTAGTTTTGTTGAGCTTACAAACTTACTTTTAAGTGCATTGTGAGTTTTCTCTAAGTGGGTATGGTTAGGGTTTGATGTAAGTAATTCTCCCATGGCTTAATCTTGATAGGTTGATATAAGTAGGAGCCCCAAAGTGTGATTTATACATGTTTCATGTTTGATTATTGTTGATATGTTTGAAAATTTGGATGTTGATGGCCATATGACCCGCAGCCATATTAGGGTTTTAAGAGGGAAACTTTATGATTTACTTGCTTTTATCTTAATCTTATTAATGAACTAAGATTCTAAGGTTTTTATGAGGTTTGATACTATTTTATGCATTATTAGGTTTGATTGATTTGGAAAGTGATAAAGATCACTTGATGAGACTCACGACCATACTAGAGTTCTAAGGAGAAGATTTTATGATTTATGCACTTAATTTGTTTCTAACTAGAAAGAAATAAAAATAGGTTTCTTGTGATGTCTTAAGTATGTTTTGAGTTCAATTATTGTTAAATAGTTATAAATTAGGTTACTCATGTCCTAGGTGAGTCACAGCCACAATGGGAGCTAAAGAAGGTTATACGAATTTCTAGGTGATTATGAGTTATTTAGGGTATTTGGATAATGATTTAGGTAAAATTCTAGTTAAATGTCTTGAAACTTGCTTAATGTACCTCCTTGGATCTCACGGCCATATTTAGTGGACATAGGGAATTATGTGGCTTAATTAGGTGTGAGTGAGTTTTAATTAATTTAATGTTACCTTAACTTAATTCAAGTGGAAATGTGAAAAAAAACACCAAGATGTGCCTATTTGTGTCACACGGCCAAGTTAAAAATTTTAGTGATATGGGTGGCTTTCATGTAGAATTGGTAAGTTATTCTAGAAATTTGGTCATGTCTAAGCTAAAGTTAGTAAGTAGTAAATTTGAAAGAGATTAGACGATTAGAGATTTAATCTCATTAAGGAATGATAAATGTAAGCACCAAGTACTTCAAACTCACATTCAAGTTAATTGTATGCTCAGTTTAATTAAAATGGAAGAAATAAGTTAAGTTTGGAAATGATCATTGAAGTAAAGAAAATGAATTAGAGGTGAACCAAAAAGATTAGAAAAGAATTTCTAATAAAATATCATAGAAGAAGCTCATAAGAAGTCCTACATGTATTTAGGTCCACTTTATGGATATGGTCCACAAAAGATATAGATAGTTAAGTAGAATCCACTAAAGAGTGTGAAATGACTATTCTAGTTTAGGGGACGCCCTATGTCAAAGAGAATTCTCAACCGAGCCAATGACCATTGAAATCAAAACAATTTATAAAGTTATAAATCATGTAGACAACGAGTAACTAAAAAGAGGGCAAAGCCCTAATTCAAGATTAGTGAGCATGCAATTAAGAGAAAAGTTTAAGATTTGGCAAGTTGTTATTCATTATCCATATTTGGGATTATTAACTAATTATGAAAGTGCATTTTTCTGTATGCTATACAGCTGAAAATATTATGAAACTTTGATTTCTATTTTTATATATATAAGTACTTACTGAGAAATTATATTTCTCACTCCTATGAATTATAGTATTTCCAGAGCCTCCTGCAAACAACTGAAGATGAGAGTATTTGTGTTACTGGTGATAGATGTAGACTTAGTATATTTTCATGAGCAGGACCAGTTCGTTTTGGTGCTCCAAAATGTGATGTGTAGGTGGTTCGTGTAGCATTAATGTAGTTTTCTTTTTTTAGTATGCAGTTATAATATGTTAACTTAAGATTTCTCTCCAGTATGGCCTAGTGAGACCAAGCGTATTTTGATGTAGATATGTATATAGTTTTGAAGGCAGATGAAAATATAAAAGTAATATGCTTTTGATATAAAATTATAGATAAATATATGATTGAATGTTTAAACGCTGTGTCATGATAACGTATTAGTTGTACATTTATTTCACATATAGTTAAATTTTATATGTGCTTGTGTATAAAAAAATTAGAATTAAATGGATATTATAATTAAAAAATAAGCCTAAAATTTTTTTGACAATTTTTGACATGTAATTCCTTGAAAGAAATGAATTAAATATATATTAAATATTACATAATCAGAAATTTTTATATACTAGAAAAGTTCATTTATTATGTGATTAATATTTTATGGATCAGTGTTAAATCTTAGATTTTTCGGCACCTGACCGAAAATTTTATTCTTTAAAAATAATTAAATAATAACACATAATCACTTAAATAATATATTAAATGAATTAATAAATTCTATTATTAAATAATAGTCACGTAATCATAATTTAAATAAATAAATTTAACAATAAATCAATTAAAAAAATTTATTTTATTTTACTTAACAGATAATACAATATCTATAATAAATAGGATGTTACACGATGTGCTCTGCTCTATGCTGGAGTGCAACAAACCAGTGATATTCCTTAAGCTGCATTATTGTAGGCAAATATTGAAATTGAAATTGAAATATCATTATTTTAAATATAAAAAATTAAAATTATATTATAGACAAATATTTATTTAACGAAGTATTCTAGCTTTTTAATTTAAGAGTCGTGTTACCATAAATTGGAGTTTATAATAGACTCAAAAAGTGACAATGTGTCTATATATTAAAAATAATTTTAAGATTTTAATAATTTAAAATTATAAATGTGTAGATATTATAAAGTTCAGTTTATAAACATGTTGTTATATATAAACTACGGAGATCATCATTAACAGGAGTTCATGGTAACAAAAACAAAAATCTTAATAAAGGCAATTCCAAGATCATATCGATGGAACTCACGTATGTATAGACCCAGTTAAATGAATTGAAGCACAACAATGGCAGCACCTATTCTCCAATTCAGCCCACTTCCTCATACAATTTGTATCCTTAATTTGCACATGTCCACAAACCTTCTGGAATCGGTGCTAAGGGACACGATGAGACGCCAAAGCGCCCCCCTCAGATTGTCTTACTTGCACGCAAGACCACGGAAACTTCCCTTGGCATAATGCACAAAAAGAGCAACAACAATATAAACCAGACGTTACATCTTCGACAATACAACCACACCCACACAAAGATAACTACTATTTGAACGCTTCATATATATATATATATATATATATTCAATATTAGTTATAATACATTGAATATTGCTTGATAAATGTACATAGTTTAAATTTGTTGTTAAGATTCCAAACATGTTCTTCTACCACAAAAAATGGGCTCTTTTGTTTTTTTAATCTTGAGTCTATATTTAGTACGAGAGTAAAAATAAAATTAAAACTTTCATGGATTAAATTTGTGTATAAATTATATGCAAAACACTCATTTATGAATTTTTTACTTCTATTTTTATCTTTATACCAAACTGGTTATTAGTGTAAATTTTTAATTATTTATTAAATAGGGTTGCTTTAAAACTATTTTTTTTTTAAATATGGTCTCCCTAGTTTTATGTAATGCGACTATTGGTACAGTCAGGCGCCTAACAAACTTGACCCCAAAAATTGATTAAAATCTTTAAAGCCTTCCTCCCTTATGCAAAAAGGATTACTAATTAATATAGATGAGAAAGTTTAGTTTATGTTTTTTATGTGCAGAAAATTATAGATGTAATTCAGTACAATTTAGATATAAATATAATAATGTGGAAAAAAAATATAAGATAGGTCATAGATGTAAGAAAATAAAATTTTTCGGGTAGATGGACTCTTAGCAGATGAAAACCATAGTTAATTAATCAGTCAATGAGAACTCTGAGTGAGACATGTTATTGTTTCTGTGTGGAACTGTGGATAACCCAACCCATTATTTTATTTATATTGTATGTACTTGACAAAGTTATCTGAGAAATAGCTAACACGTAATTAACGTAAGTATAATAAATTAGTAGAGTGATTTGTTGGCATATTCCATGGATCATGCCTTCAAAGTTTGCCTATTCCCACCTTGTGTGTGTACCTTCGGGCCTTGTCTATAAGGATATTACTTTAGATCAACATCATTGCATTAATATATTTTGCTTGTGAACTGCCAGAAACCAGGTCATTGAGAGAGAGAGGAAGCATCAAAGATGAAGCCCAGCTTTTCCTTATTGTTGAAGCTTTTGATTCTGCAATGCCTATCAGTTCTATGTCTTTCTTAGGAATTTGATTTCTTCAACTTTGTTCAGCAGGTAAATGATGGGTTCTGCTCATTATGAATGCTGTTTACTTGTTTTCTTCTATTTTTTGGATTGATTCATTTATTCTCTCTAACTATTGACGTTTTATTCTGCTTCTTGATTTTTGCATTGTGAATCATGCAGTGGCCAGGAGCATACTGTGACACGAAGCATAGCTGCTGTTACCCGAAGACTGGAAAACCTTCAGCAGATTTCGGCATTCATGGACTCTGGCCTAACTACAAGGATGGCTCGTGGCCCTCAAGCTGTGATCCTGACAGCGTCTTTGATAAATCTCTGGTCCGCATATGCAATTTTGAACAGGATCAAACAGAAGATAGTGAACATTGTAATGGTAGCAGATGAATTTGACTAGTTAATATGCCTGCAGGGCTAGCTCACTGCCTCACTCTGTATATAATGATTCATACATTGTAATGATCATAAATGCATTTGATTAGTTAGGAACGCTTTACCATATATAAAAATTTATGTGGATTAGAAATTCTAATAAGAACATAGATCATAAACACTTGATCAAGTCAGTCTAGTTAATTTCCACATCTCAATTTTAATTTTGAAATATTTCCATGTCTTTGAGATCAATTCAAATCTCCTAGCAGTTCTCAAATTCATTACATATAAATATTTAATGCTATGTTTGGATGGGCTGTTCGGGAGGGAATTTTAAGTGATCTTCCAAAACTCTCTCTTACTAATTTTTATGAATATTTTAAAGTTCTTTCAAATTGAAAGATTTAAAACATCCACATAAGAGATTGAGAATTTATTAATTAGTATTTTATTCTCCTTCATTTTCTTTTCTATTATTTTCTTTAAATCACTTTCCTTTCCATTTTATCTAAACTCCCAAGCATACCCTAACTCTTTATGGCAAGGTTTGTTAAATTTGACATTTTGCCACCGCCATCCATGAGCATCACCTGGATCTCCTAGCTTGGCTCTTGTTGAAGATCCACAATGGTGTTGAAGGAGGTCAATACTCAATATCAATAATTGTAAGAGAGTTTGAAAGTTCCAAAGTTCCAAAGCCCTCTTAAGCTTATTATTTTTTCTTGTTTTGATGACTAAAAAACTATATTGAAATGATGAATCATTGTTCTAATATTCTTAAGTGAATTAATATGTTCTTGTGAGATTTTCTTTTAAGCTTTAGTGTGCAGATCTTGAGATTATTTATGAGAAAGATTATTGGATAGTTGGAGGATCACTAAAACCTAATGAGAAGACTCAAGGAAGACTTGAAAAAGTTGATCTCAGGAGTCAGCATTCAGAACTTGAGAAAGGTCAAAGCTGAATATGATAAAGCTTGAAGATATTATGAAAACAAGATTAGAAGTCTAAAAGATATTCAAGGGTAAGATTTCTCTACATATTGTGATAAGATAACAATAAACAAGTCAAGAGAAATCAACTTGAGAAAAGTCAAAACTTGAGAAAATTAGTTGAAAAAGTTAAGAAAGTTAGAGTTGAGAAGAGTCACGTTGAACCTTCTCAAGTTACTAATGAACAAAGTTACCAGAATGCTGACTTATCTAAAAGTAACTGTTGTAACGGCTAGTATTTGTCTAAAGGATAACATACTATTCCAAAGCTCCAACGGCTAGTTTTTGAAGATTATATATATAAAGCTCCAAACTCAAGCTTAATTTCAAAAGTTAGAAGATTTTACAAAGATAAAGTGAAAAGATTCTTAGTAAACCTTGGAGATCACTCTTCTCATTTATCTTAAACCTACCTAAGAGAGCTTAACTTAGCTAAAATCATTATGTAGATAGATACATTACTCTGTAACTTGTGTAAATCCACTCTTTGAGTATTTTCGAGAGCAACCCATTACAAAACACTTATTGTAATGCTTGATCTTGTGAGATCTAAAGTGAACTAGCTGATTGTGCTAGTCACTGTATTACTGTTTAGCTTGGAGAGGCTGTGACTCAAAAACTACTCAGTTTTTAGCCTGGAGAGCTTGTAGTTCAAAGAATACTCACTTCATTTTAGCCTGGAGATGCTGTTGTTCAAAGAATGCTCTTGTATTAACTTGGAGAGGTTGTGGCTCAAAGAATACTCTAACTTATAGTGAAAAATTTCAACAAGGAGCTGAGGACTGGAAGCCCATATGGTTTGAAGTAAAGCAATATAAATCCTGGTGTTAAGCTCTTCTCTCCTTTATCTCTTACTTTAGTTTTAGTTTTAGTTTTAGTTCTGTGCTTATTTCGAGTTTAGTGAGTGATTTTTTTTTGAACCAAAGTTTATATATCCTTTTGAAATCAACTCAACCAACTCAAATATTTGAAATTTAAGCTTATGCAAGTTTAAATATAATATGAATCATTTTTAAAGTATTAAATTAGATTTATAAGTTTCAAAAATTATTTTAAAAGATATCTAGAACTGATCTGCATCAATACTGCATACTTGGGATTACTTGAGAAAGTTCTCAACTCAAACCTGTATTGTTTTTGAACTTTCTAAACTACAAGTATTCATACTTGAGAAATGTTTGAAAAATGTGATTGACTTTGCAGTGAATTTCAAAATCTACAGGAGCACAATTAAACCTCTTTTCTTGTGCTTTTGCCAACTTCAATAGTCAATCATACCATGCAAACACTTGTCACATTTTTCTTTAGTGTAGTTTCATGGATCCCTTAGTAATGTTCACTATAATTATCAGTCTTTAGCTAGGCCAAAATTAAAAAAAAAAAATTAGACATCTCAGAAGTTACCCAGCTATTGATAACAGAATAGAGTTGATAAGTTTATTTAATTTGTATTGTGATATTAGTGCATTTTCTACAGAAATATCCATTAATGAGTCATATTTGGTATAGATTCAGACCTCATTAGCAGCATGAAAAAGAATTGGTCGTCCCTGAGCTGCCGAAGTAGCAATGGCCTGAGGTTCTAGTCCCACGAATGGGAGAAACATGGTACCTGCGCAGAATCTGAGCTTGATCAGCGTGACTACTTTGAAACAGCTCTCAAATTGAAGCAGAAAGTGAACCTCTTGAAGATCCTCAAGAATGCAGGTACATAATACTTTATCCAGTTCCCTATAGAAAGTTGGAAAGACACAACTTTGAAGGATATTCTGAAATTAAAAAGCAAATTGCAGAATCTCGTTCTAACCATTGAAGTGGAATTTCAGGTATTGAACCAGATGATGAATTTTACAGCTTAAAAAGCATCACAGAGGCTATAAAAGAAGGTGATAGGTTTACCCCAGGGATTGAGTGCAATAAGGATTCAGCGCATAACAGCCAGCTTTACCAAGTTTATTTGTGCGTGGACACTTCTGGATCAAATCTCATCGAGTGCCCTATACTCCCAAGTAGCAGATGTGGTTCGAAAATCCAATTTCCTGAGTTTTAAGAGCACTTAGTTGACGATTAAACAGACCGTGCTCGTCATTACTTGTAAACTTACACATTCTTACTATGCATGTCACCTTCCTTTGTATGTGCCTTCTGGCAATAAAAGTCAATGGGATTGCCATTGCAGAATGTAGATGAGTTTCTTTTTATTATGGTGAAGACAGAGTTTAATCCTAACTTCCTATTTGATCCAAAAGACTTATATGGGATTTTGGACAATATTAGTAGTATCCTTAATTTCAAGGGAAAATTTTAAGATATTCTTGAGGCATTACACCCAAACTATGTATAATGCAAGAGTATGTAAGAATTTGTTTATTAGGCTTGACGTTGGGATTAGCAAACTTATGAGAATTGAACTTCCTACAACCTCCCAACAAATTCGAATTCAAAATAGTAATGGTTTAACGACCTTAATATGGCATTTCTTATGAATTATAACTAACAATTTGCATGCTTTGGACATCGCCAATGAAATTTGAAAGGGGTGATCACATCTCTTTTTTTTTTTTTTCATTTGGGGGCCATTTCGATAAATTGGACCTGTTTTGTTTTAGCCTCAAGGCAATAGTTCACATGTAGTTGATTTCGCTCTTCAGAAACTTGAACCATTAGCACGACAATCTAACTGCCTTGACATATTCACATTCCAAGATCGATTTCCCCTCCTCCTTCCCCAAAATCCTCCACCCCTGGACCAAAAAAAAGAAACTTAAACCATTCCAATATCATAGAAAAATTGTTATGTACTATGAAATATTACACTTAATGGCTAAGGTCTTATATAACTTTTATTATATGATATGAAAATGTAATCTCATGGTACACAAGTACATATTCATATTTACTATCATGTGTCAATGTTTTCATTAGTACTATTTTTTGTTTTTATAAAATGTAACCTTGTTACTAAGACTGTTACTTTCCAAAAAATGACATTTTATAATAAGATTTATATACTTAACATTACAGGTAAAAGTTATTTTATTAAAATTTAGTTTGCTTAACACTAAACCATATCTTTGTAAATTGATTTAATGTAATACTAAAAAAGTACTTAAGAATTTGTTTAGTATTAAAAAAAACAACAATAACAACAAACAATTAGCTAGCAGTTAATTGAAGCTAAATTGCATTTACCACTTTGATTTATTTCCTAATTTTTTTTCATCCCTTCTATCTTGAATTGTATTAAGTTTTGTGGATTATGACCACAAAAGATTGACCATCTGAAACCTTCTTAAACTACTCTAATCTATATACATTCACAAATATACCATTTTTGAGGTTAAAACAATGAAATTAACATGCAAAGCGAAATCTTACAATGAAAGAAAAGAAAAGGAGCACCATCACCGAAAGAAGAAAAGGAAAGGAGAGACGGGAACAACATTATGCCGACATGGACCTTAGACATGCGAAGAAATTAAGAAAAGCAGATGAACTGCACAGCATCATAAACCTCCACATGGTAATGCCATATGATAAGGGGTTGTGGTCGCTTAACTTTCTTACTAATATATCATGAAATAAGTTTTAAAATATCTGTTACAATCCAACTTTATAGTCTTCTTAGGACTGAAGCAACTATGAATTTTATAGAATAAATCCTAAATTTGTTCATTTAAATATTGTGTTGATATTATTTTAATCCTTTAAAGAATGTCGATATCAATTTAATTTTTGAATCGTAAAAAGTGAAATTATTTTGGCCTTCTAAAAAAATTGACATTAATTTACTCTATTAACTATACAAAATTAATATCAATTTAGTCTCTTAATCATAAAAATTATATTAATTTAGTCCCTATACGTATACAAAAAGACGATTTTGATGTCACTTTCTATTATTTAAGGATTAAATTAATGTCAGTATTTTTTAAAAGATTGAAGTGATGTTAACATAATTTTTAGAAGATCATAATGAGGGTTTAAAGTTTACTCAATTTTATATTACTATTAATTATATTTGAGTCCATGAACTTGAAAATTTTGTCTTATTAAGTACATCAATTTTTTTTTAAAAAGATTTAAAACTTGTTTTATTTTCTTTGATGCCATTATGCCAATGCCATTAAATGGAGTTACTTATGTTCAGTATCATGTCAAGTTTAATATTAAATGAGTTTTAACATTTATACTTTGTCTACATATTTTTTTTTTATCTTGTAACCAAATTTTTGTAAGCAAAATATAATCTTGCAATAAAAAAAGTAAAAATTAAAAAAATAAAAATAAAAATTGAAGATTCAAAATATAATTTTTTTTTTATAGTTAGACCGCCAAACTAACAATCAAATTAGCAGCTTAATCATTTAAGCAGATCAACTCTCACTCTAATTCTTATAATTAGGAGTATTCAATGGATTAGTTCAACTCTTAAATCTGTACAAACTAACCCCGCATAACTCATAATAGATAGGTTAATTTAGGTCTAGGGTTGAGTTGAATAAAAAATTATTGAACTTGTAAGAGTTGGGTGAGTTTATAGTTTGGACATCTCCCAAATTGTACAAAACTAACTTAATCTATTTATTTATTTTTAATTTAAAATGAAACAATATTGTTTAACTTGTTTGTTTAAGTTAAATTAAGTCCACACTACAAAAAAGAAAAAAAGTTAGATTAAGTCCAAAAATATCTCAAAATTACTTAAACCTACGAACAACTAAAGCTGTAGCTCTCGTCTCCTTTTCAACATTGCTTTGCTTAGCCAAGTTGATCGATGGCATTACAGTAAATAAGCCACTGCCGGCCCTGGACTGCCACCAATTTGAAATTAAAAGACACAGAGATTTTGCCCCACCAACTCAACGGGCCACAACCACGAGTAAACATTTATCATTAATATTCATTAAAAAGATTAATTATCAATATTTTGTATCAAGTCATATATTAAAAAAATTATAAGATTATTACACATTCATTAATTTTTATTTATTATATGATTATATAATGACATAGTGCTTTTCAAGTTTTAAAAACAAAAAAAATTACATAAATAATTTCTTGTAAAAGTACGTGTACATTTCGCATTCAAAATTTATCATTAAATTAGAATAAAAAAAATAGAAAATAAAATTAGAATAAATAATATTCATTTTTATCTCTATAAGAAAAAAGGACTACTAAAATTATTATTATTCTGAAATAAAAGAAAGAAAGGAATCGGTATTTCTAAATAACAAACTTACTCTATATATTGTCCACCAAAAAAACTTATTCTATATAATCAATTTGTCTTAAAAATAGACCGTGAAAATGGAATAAATTTGTCGGGTCAATCCATTTAGTTAATTAAATAAACCACAATTTTTGTGAATTCATATAAAATCAAATTTTTTTTGTCTGGTATTAGCCTCCAAGTTAAACAAGCCAAAATTATTTACTTACAATCTAGATTGTTTATTCATTTTAAACAGAACACATTGTTCTTTCATTCTCTGTTATACTAAGAATCTATGTAATTTTCGTATTTTATGTTATTTTTAATATGAATGATTGATATTTGAAGTGTGTAAGATTGGTTTTAATTTTGCAACGTACTAATTGAATTTAATGTTTGAGTTTATTAAAAAATATGAGATTTTGATTAATTAAAAAATAGGTGTCTCTTTTAGAACGAGTTGTTTAAGTTAAATAAAACGTAATTTTAAGAATTAAATTATAATTTTTATATTTAAAAAAATAATTTATTTTTTATTATACCAATATCTCTTAAATAGTTTTTTAAATTTGAGTATTTTTAAACTAATTTAGACCATTTGACACTCATAATTAAAAATTAACTCAGGGAAAGAAATTAACATTTATGGATAACCTGAAATGATAAATTTTAAATTATAAGAAATGGAAAATTTTAATTAAAAATTTAAAATCAAATTAAAATAAAAAAAAAATAATATTAAATTCTCATAAAAATAACTTCCTATAACCTATGTTTAAATTTTGAAAATAACTTCTCATAACTTTTTTTATAAATTTAGTTGACATTTTTATTATTATTATTTAATATTTCATAAAATTGTATAATAATAATATTTAAAAAAATAAAAAATTAGATACCAGAAAATAAAATTACCTTTATATATATAATATAGATATTGAGATATTGAGAAATAATATAAATAATGAAATAATTAATTCAACGAACCACAATTACGTAGCAGTGTTTGTGTATCCGTAGTGTTGGGTCAAAAGGAAGGAGGAGAGCAGAAAAGGGGAGAATTTGATTACCTTCACGTTTCTCCTACCCATTCAGGTGCCGCCACGTGTTAGTTCTCAAAGTCTCCTCGCGACTTTCAACGGTTATTGTCGGTGTTTCATTTCTATCTATCTTTTTTTTCTTTCCTTCTTTCCGCGTTGAAGGCTTCAAGTTTTTGCTTACAAGAAGACCAACAGATGGAGAAAACAGTTCCTTTCCACTGTTGCGCAACTCCAATTCCTTCCTCTCCCTCTTCCTTCCTTCATTTTCTCGCATTTGCCTCAGAAAATCTCAGCAGGTAAACCGATTTTCTTACTCGAACCACTTGTTAGTTCATACTCCTCATCATTGCTCTTCATGCTTCAATTCTCCATCGTTTTAAGCTTCTTGTTCTTTTTTTTTTTTTCTGTTTTTAAAGCTAGCAGGATAATTCTACCTCGATTCTTATGATTTTCGCTATTTTTGAGCTTTTTTTTTCATGGCGTTCTTTCTGTGTAATGGGTTCGATATGTGTGATAGTGTTTTTCTTTTCTGTGGTTTTCTTGACTACTTCGTGTTAGAGTCTGCTTGGTTTCCGAGAAAGAAAAAAAAAATACAGGTGCTAGGTTGTAGAATTCGTCCTGAAATTAAGTTCATATAATTTTTTTAAAAAATCTGGTGTCAATTATTGTCTATTTTTCTTTTTGAAGATTAGATTTATCTTTTGGCCTTTTTGGTCTCATGATTCATCGTACTGCCTCGGCATTTAAGTCGGAAAGCAACGAAGATTTGAGGAAGAAGCACAGACGAGATCGGAGCTCTTTATAAATATTATTAGATATTGTATTACTATGTTGACTAATTGGTGGTTTGCTGGGGACGGTATTGACAGGTAAACACTTGTTTATTGGCGCAATACTTTATGAAAAATTCTATTTTTTAAAAAAATCTTAATTATTATATGAAAAAATATTAATTATCTTTTAAGTTTTTAATATATTAAATATTTTTACTTTTTTATTAATTTTCTTTTGTTTTTGTTATGGAATCAAAAATAAAAATTATTACTCTTTCTGTCTATTTTTATATGTTGTTTAAAGTAATTATACAAGAATTAAAAAAATTAATAAATAATTTTATTGATAGAGAAATATAGTTCAATACAATTAAATTATTTTTTTTTCACTTTATTAATATTTTATTTTTTTATTAATTTTATTTATTCTACTAATTCTCTCTTTATTAAAAAAATATGAATAAAAATAAAAAAATTAATTAATATTTTTTTAATATTTTTGAATGACAGATATTAAAATACAAAATATATTTAATATTTTTTTCTTTAGTAGTAAGTATTTAAAATAATTTAATGAAATGTAATAAATGTTATTTTGATTCTTTAAGACGTGATCTTAGTTAACAAAACCTCTTTTTTTTTATTAAGTATCGAAGAGATTATTAGACAGGTTATTGAACAAGATTTAAAATTACTCATACTTTATTTACTCATTCTTTATTAGAAGAGGGAACAGTTTTCTGGATTAAAATGCATTTCGTGAATGTTTTTAACCACAAGTGAAAAGTCTTACTTACTGCAATGATATGAATTTGTTCACTGATAATGTAAAAAGTCGTATCAAATTTAAACTCTAGATTTTCCTTAGGTGATAATACCATGTAGCAGACACTACCTAATGAGGTGAAGTCTAGTTGTTGTTTTCGTTTATAGTCCATGGGTGATGCTAGCAAATAAACAGCTGAAGCCATGATCAATCTCAACTTTATGTTGGAAAGAAAGCTATGATCCATATGATTTCAAGGTGGTCTAATAATGTAACTGTTTATGAGATAAAGTTACTGTTGATGGACTTGATATAACTGATATCGTACTTGCCGTATAAATGTTTCTCTAGAAAATGGTACATCTCAACTTTTTGATCTATTGTAGCGCTTATTTGTGGTGTTCGCTTCACATAAAGGGGTCATTTCCTACCTTGTACAAGGTGTTAATTATGTTCAAGTGTGAATAGATCATATGACAGAACATTGTGTTTTTATGCACGTCACCTACAGCATTTAAATGCTAACTTTTCCATTTTGGGTACAGATTTAAATGCTAACTTTAATAACCTATTGCTTTGCTCCGAATACAGGTCCAGCATGCAAACTAAATCTGATATGCTTTCCCACTAAATCTTATGGTGGATTTCTCAGCATCCAGAACAGGCTTTGGAGGCCTGGTAGTTGTTACTTGGTATCAGTTAGAGGGCAGACAAAAAGAAAGAAGTGAATCTTACACTGGAACTGAGTGAAAGTTCCCCGACAGATGTTTATGACAATCTAAATCTAGTAAGAGCTTTTACTATTTGCATAAAATATCTTCATTTCTTATTGGCTTCTAGACTACTTTAACTCCACCATTAGAAGGAGAAATTATATGCAAGACAATGATCAATTTAGTAGTAATTTGGTGTCCTAATGGTCAAGTACCGTGAAATCCAGGTGCAGGGCTATTTTCCTTCATTCATAGGATCATCAAAATGAAGAAATGGTATGGCAGAGTTGTGACTGCGTGCTTGTTTATGTTGTTTATGCTTCTGATCCTGAGATATGGAGTCATGAAAAACCCCATTGGTGATCTGACTATTTCCGTCTCCCTTAATGGTACTAATCCTCTAGAATGGATAAATCCTGTGGTTCCGCCTGCTGTTCAAAATCCAGAGGATGCTTCTCAAGTTATTTCTGCTGACATGGTAGTATCTAGCCTCTTTGCTAGGAGTAACTTCTCCAAAGAAGAGCAACAAGCTCTACAGACATGGAACCAATTGAAACACTTAATTGATCATACTCAGGGTTTACCTAATGCAGCAGAAGCCATCAAGGAAGCTGCAGGTGCATGGAATAGTCTTATTTCCTCAATTGAAGAGCAAAGACAAGGTTATGCAAATGACAGTTTGCGAACGAAAGAGAAACAATGCCCCCATTTTCTTAATAAGATGAATTCCACAGAACTTGGTAATATTAGTTACAAACTGCAAGTTCCTTGTGGCCTGACACAGGGTTCTTCCATCACTGTTATTGGCATTCCAAACGGTCTTCTAGGTAATTTTCGGATCGACTTGACCGGAGAACCACTTCCTGGGGAGCCTGATCCCCCTATTATTTTGCACTATAATGTTAGGCTCCATGGTGATAAAATCACTGAAGATCCTGTAATTGTCCAAAACACCTGGACAGTAGCTCATGATTGGGGTGCAGAGGAGCGTTGTCCATCCCCTACTCCTGAAAAGATTTAAGAAAGGTAAAAATACTATTCTTGTTATCTGGTTCAACATTCATATGAATTCATGTTCATGATAAATTGAAATCAGAGTTCCTCTTATGATTCTAAATCAAAGTTCTCAAAATTTGAGCCCCATGACTGCTTGTTCTATGATGAAGATAGAAATATGGAATTCTTGAATTAAAAGACATTCATATTTTTTTATTTGTTTTACTTTACTATTGATGATGTCTTAGGACAGTAGCAACAGAATTTAATCACATCCTCATGAAAAGCTGATGTTTATTAAAAATCTTTTTATTTGCCCATGGTCTTCTGCTCTATTAAATTTTAGTTCTAAAGCTTTGTGTGCATGGGTTTTGCTGATCCAGAGGTTATGCGTGGAAAGTTATCTGTAATTCTCCTTTTTCCTCTTCTGTATTTAATTCCATGGAGTGCTCATGACTTTATTTTTTTAACATTGCTGTTTCTTTGCCAGTTGATGAATTGGAGCAGTGCAATAAGATTGTAGGGAAGAACATTAGCCAACTTTCCACAGCTGGCATGTATTCAAGGCAAATTTCAGCATCAGAAGAACAATCGAAAAATAGGAAATACTTTCCTTTTAAGCAAGGTTATCCATTTGTTGCAACTATTAGAGTGGGATCGGAAGGAATCCAGATGACAATTGATGGAAAGCACATAACTTCGTTTGCTTTCCGTGAAGTACTTTCTTTAACTCTTGCTTTTTCTTTTTTAATTTTTTATAATATTGAAGATTGAATCCTTGTATGTTGTAATATATTTACTAACATAGCTTGTTACAATTCAGACTTTGGAGCCATGGCTTGTCAGTGAGATAAGAATTTCGGGGGACCTCAACTTAATTTCTGTCCTTGCCAGTGGTCTGCCCACATCAGAGGATTCAGAGCATATTACTGATCTAGAATCTTTGAAATCAAGTCCTTTATCTGTGCAGACTCCATTGGATCTCTTTATTGGTGTTTTTCTCTACAGCTAACAATTTTAAGCGTAGGATGGCTGTTAGAAGAACCTGGATGCAGTACAATGCAGTTCGATCAAACACAACTGCAGTGCGCTTCTTTGTTGGTTTGGTGGGTACTGCTTGTGATCTGCTCGCATGATCCTTGGCATTTGTAGAATTGCGGAAAGAAATTCTGTTCATTAAATCATCATATAAAATTTAAGATTTCTCGGTCTTTTCATGAATTGGCCTTCACATTTTGACTCATCTGATTAATAAACTTGGGTTGCTTATAAATTTGCTTCTATCCTAGCATTTCTTTTCAGTTTCTTTACACTGTCTTAGCTTTTTCATTCCGCTGAAGATCAAGATGTATATGATACTTTGTTTTGCCCCTTTTTAAAAATTCTCTTTTAATACTGTTACATGTAAAGTTTTTGCTGAATTATGTCATGAGTCTTCTATTTGAGTTGATGCAGCATAAAAACCAAATAGTTAATGAAGAGTTGTGGAGAGAAGCTGAAACCTATGGAGACATACAACTTATGCCATTTGTTGACTACTACAGCCTCATCACCTGGAAAACTTTAGCAATCTGCATTTTTGGGGTAATGTGTTGGCTTTTCCTTTTAACTCAGAGAATCGTTCTTCGCTTCTTCTGCCTCATTGACCTCATCTCTTCAACAGACGGAGATTGTTTCAGCAAAGTTTGTCATGAAGACAGATGATGATGCATTTGTTCGTGTGGACGAAGTGCTAGGCTCTTTGAATAGGATCAATGTGGCTCATGGGTTGCTGTATGGACTCATCAATTCAGATTCCCGACCTCATCGAAATCCTGATAGCAAATGGTACATCAGCCCGGAGGTAGAGATATGCTCTCATTTAAGAATGAATATGTTCTTTCTAGTATTATTATTTTTTAAAAATAATTTTGTCTTGCTCTTTCTTTTTCATTTGCCTCCTGTTTTTGTTCTCTTTTCTTGTTAGAATACTACCATGATTCTGCTGTCGTCTAACCTAAGTTTATATACTTTTATTGCCTGCTATAATAAAGGAATGGCACGAAGCAACTTATCCACCTTGGGCTCATGGTCCGGGCTACGTGGTCTCCCATGATATAGCAAGGACGGTGTACAGGAAATACTCTGAGGGCCATTTGAAGGTATATAATAAAATCTGTTACTTGCCGTTAAAGAACTATTTGGAAAGATGCAACTAAACTCTAGAATCTAGACGTGATTTGCACCGAGGCATTGGTGAATGTATCTGTGAACCCTTTCAACACTGTCTGGCAGATGTTTAAATTAGAAGATGTGGCAATGGGAATCTGGATCTCGGACATGAAGAAGACAGGTCTAGGAGTTCGGTATGAAAAAGAAGGCAGAGTCTATAATGAGGGTTGCAAGGATGGTTACGTGGTTGCCCATTACCAAGGTCCTAGGGAGATGCTGTGTTTGTGGCAGAAACTTCAGGATGGAAAAGGTGCTAAATGCTGTGGGGACAGTAGGCGATGACTTGAACTTGACTTCTCAGCCCTTCTGAATGACACAGGAGCTTGTATAATAATTAGATTAGTTAGCCTTGCCAGAAATTATTAGAAATAGTTAACAGTTGGGCATCTTCGTAGTAAATAGAGAGATTTGTATAGAGCCTCCAATCGGAAATAGGTTATCAGATTTTCTCGTAACTGTATCAATTTTTTTAATGGGTTGACGTCATTGTAGATGGAAACTCAAATTTTTAACAAAATTTGTATGCGGTTACTCTGAAAGTTTTCTACTCTTTACTGCATTGCAGAATTCTTATTGCCGCAACTGAAATTGTGGCATCTCATCCTAGTAAGTTTTCACACTGAATCCAGGGACAAATGATCACCAAAAAGAGAATAAATTGGTGAACAATATCCATCTTATTCAGACCGGTAATAACTAATGACAATTCCTGAGCATGTTTTGTTCTATCAACATATTATTGAAGAAAAAGAAAATGTACATCTATCAAACCAACACTATTCCATGTGAGAACAAAGTGTTACATCCTTCCTTAGCGAACTGTCATGTGTCCTGTACCATACTTGGTATTTGGAGAGAAAAAGACATTCCACTGCGGACCAAACAGAGACCACTACAATCCCAACCATCAAAGGGAAACTATTCATGACTTGTTCCAAGTCCTTAGTGTGGCCCCTTTTGTCGTGACAAACTCATAGTAGAGCATCCCATTGGAGCCTATGAAACTGTCAGCGAAATGAAAGAAGAATAGGACAACTTGCAAAAGCCTAGAAGGACAAGGTTTATAATGGTTTTCAGTTTTCACTAACTAGCAATCTCCATGTCGTGACACAGATAGATGGGTACTAGGAATTTGACAGCAGTTCATATAATCTAGCCCATAGATCAGAGCCTGTACTCTTGAGTTGTCCACTTACAATTTATTTACAGATTATTAGCGTGTTTGAAGCAGCGTTAGAAACGCTTAAAAGCCCGTTTGCTGTAGAAAAGGTACCTTAAAAATTGTGTAATTATGTTTAGTAAATTTGAAAAAGAATTTATTTAAAATTTTAAATGTAATTTTAATACTGAATTGGAGAAACAATATTTTATTTTTACAGTGAAAAAACTCAATTACGTGTGTATTAACAGAAATATCCTTATAATTTAATATTATATTATTATTCTTATTTAAAGTAATGTTTTTTAATAATTATATATTTAAAAGTAATTTTTATTAATATTATTTAAATAATATTTATTTTTATAAATTCACTTTTTAAATAAAAATTTTTAAACATAAATCACTTTATTTAAACACTTTGATCTAAAATTAAATTTTTAAAATTAAATTTATTTAAAATCATGTATATAAAATTTAATCTAAATACACACTCATTTTACTACCTTCATCATCTTGTTCTAAATTAATTATGACTTTTCAGTTTTCAAACCCTCATTTCCACTGCTAGGCAAACATGAGTCCGCTAGGAGGGTGAGAAACATATGGCAAAGTGCATGACATAGCAGTAACGCAAATTGACAAACGCAAATTACTTTATCAAGTCCATAACATTCGGACCCTGGCTGGATTACTGGTGTTGATTATGGAAAATCTCACGTACCCATTAACGCTATAATCTTTTTCTCTCCTTTCTCTCTTCTGTCCTTCGTATCTTTAAAATTATTATTGGGGTTGATTATGAGCATGTGAAATATGTGAGAACTGAGAAGTATTATATGTGCAAATAACATTTCCGTTTTCCAAAGCTTCTTTTACAGTAATGATCATTCATATGCAGAGGCTGCAGCCTGATATTCTTGAAAAGCGATTATGTCCTACTCGCATAAGATCGCCTTCTGGATTGGATTGCTTCGTATGTTTCACAAAAGAGCTTACAGTAGCTTTTACAGTCTTTGAATTAATTTATTTTATAATTAAAATAATTTATAATTAAAATTTTATTAACAATTTTTTTTAAAAAAATATTTTTTTAAAAAAATAATCTCTACTCACTTCTCATAATAATACAAATGAAAGACATCCTTTTTTTAATAATATATCTTTACTTACATATCACTAGACGTTACCAAGCTGAACAAAATTAAAAAGATATTAATTTTAACAAATTTTAAGAAACGTCTAAGAAACATATATATATATATATATATATATATATATATATTATATGTATTTTTTTTTAAATTTTGGTCTGATATAACCATATGAATACTAAGCTGACCAAAATTAAAAAGATATCAATTTTAACAAATTCTAAGAAACGTCTAATATATATATATATATATATATATATATATATATATAACTGTAACACTAATCTTCATTTAAAATATTAAAATTATTTGTCGTTCAATATTACAAATAAAATTTATTTTATTAAAATTTTAATTTACTTATTATTAAATCATAATCTTGTAAATAATTAATATATATTATAACATTATTAATTATACCAGAAAGCAAACATCGTTAAAGAAATAGAAAACCTTCTAAATACTTCTAAATTGCATATGGGTATTTAAGAAACAAGTCAGAAAAACAAATTTTGGGCAACACATAATTTTGCATTTCAGCTTTAACTAAAGGTAACTAGGCTGAAATTAAAACATAAATTTTAAATCAGATAAGAATAATTTGTGGAAAGTAAAACTATACATGGTAGAAAAAAAAAATTCAGCTTCAGCCGCAGCCTGTGTATATTTTATTACCGACACAACTAATACGTGTTAATTTTTAATTATCGAAACTTCTGGACGAAACTGGAATTGACAGAATCCAACCGATAATTAAAAACTAGAATTGAAAGAAGAAAAGTTGAAACAAGGAAGATAAATCTTATAATAATATATGCTCTCATGTGCCTATTGATTTATTTGTTTAACAAACTCAAATTTTCAATATTATTAGCCAACTAGCTGTCAAATGCTTATTGATTGTGAATTAATTCTTAATAACAATCCTTTTATTATCAATAAAAAAAGTGTCAGGAGGAAGTGGGGAAAAAAAATATGCGGGAATAAGATTTCTCTTAAATCAACTTACTAAAATGATCTGATATGCACACCTTCGCTTACAAATGATAAAACTATGATGACCTTGTGAGAACAAAAAAAACAAATTCTAAATAATGGGATCTCTGATCTCAAGTGCAGTCCACATTGACAACCATACTCCCATTGGTACCTCATCACTGCCTTCAATATCTTGTTACAGCTAAAATGAAAAGGACTGTGATTGAAGATAGAAATGCACTGTCATCATCTCAAGTTCTCAAAAGAATAATGTGAAAAAAAAAAAGAAAAAATCTCAAATGAATCCCTGCACCCAGTGACACATGCAGCTCCAAACCATTTTCCAGATCTTTCCACAACCTTCTCAGGTATTATCGGAGGGCGCACACTTTCTCCCTTTTCTCTGTTTAGACCTTTGATATCCACCCACACTTCCACCGTTCCTCTCCATTTCCATACTTCATCTTTACTGTGTATTTTCGCCCTTTTCGCTTCCCAAATTCTCTCTGTTAACATCTCCTTCCCTCTCTCTCTCACGCATCCTTCTTGTGAAAAGGACTTTTTTTTTTGTCTTCCATCTATGGCTTCTGAGCCTGAGGTCTCTGAGATTTCTTCTCTGTTCGAAAGGTTGGTGAGAAACAGAGACCTGTCTCTGTTCTTACCCTTTATCTTTGGCTTCTCCAACGCTTTCCCAAGGAGTAATAGTGAAGACCCAGATCAGGAAAGTGAAAGTACTGAAAGTACCCACCGTGAAAGAGTCATCTTGATAAACCCCTTTACTCAAGGCATGGTGGTCATCGATGGCAGCTCAAGCCTGGAGGCTCTGTTTCGTGAGCTGGGTGGCAAGGGTGGGCGACCGCCGGCTTCCAAGGAATCCATAGACGCCATGCCAAGCGTTGAGATCGGAGAAGGTGAAGGTGAGGAGTGTGTTATTTGTCGGGAGGAGTGGGAGGTTGGTGGGCTTGCAAAAGAGATGCCTTGTAACCACAAATTCCATCCAAATTGCATAGAGAAGTGGTTGGGTATTCTTGGGTCTTGTCCAGTTTGCAGGTACGAGATGCCTGTTGGTGAGAGAGATGTGGACAAGAAGAGAGATGAAGATGAGGGAGAGAGGAGGAGGGTTGGCAGAGAAGTTTGGGTTAGTTTCTGTTGGAGATAATGTTTACCAAAATATCAGCATTGAAGATAATATCAACCAAATTAGTGGAGTTATATAGGAAGATTGTTGTCCCAATAGTAACCACTAATCTAGCTAAAATAAAGAGAAACAAATCAGATTATTTAGCTAAAATAAAGGAAAAACAAATCAGATTATTCTCTTGATTGTAGGCTTGAAATCCTAGCCAATTCAATGTATCAATTTACTACTTAAAGGGAATGGAACCCCCCTAACCTAGTAACAAGTTAAGGGGGAGAATATGTTACCGTGGATGTAGGCTTCAAGGCTGAACCACGTTACTTTTTCCTTGTTCTCCTTCTCTTTCTCACGTTTTAACACTTTCTGCTATATGGTATCCGAGCTGTAATACTCCTGTATATCTCTGGTTCTATTCCCTTTGTTTTCTGATGGCCACCAACATCTACAGCAGATAAAGGCGGTTCACAAGAGGTGAATAACTGACTAACTGTTTCTCTTCTCAATGGCCGAAACTACATGTCATGGGTTAGGGCTGTTTCTGTTGCCCTTGGTGGTCGTTCCAAGATCGGACACATCACGGGAAAAATCATCCCTCCAGCCGCTGCAGATGATAAGTTCGAGTCTTGGAGATCAAGTGACAATCAAGTAATGACATGGATTTTCAACTCCATGGAACCAGAAGTCTACGAAATTTTTGCCTACTCTGAAACGGCAAAAGAATTGTGGGATTCGATTAAAGAACATTACGGGAATCAAAACAATATCTCCAGGGTGTTTGAGTTGCAACAAGAGGTATGTCAAACCAAACAACTTCTCAATCAATCCTTCAATGAACATCTTGGCATGATGAAGAAGAGGTGGGATGAACTGAAACAATATCGTCCCAAGGCTGCCACAGTTGATGAATATGTGATTCGTGAGGAACAAGATAAGTTGTTTCATGCTTCTTGCTAGTGTGAGGCCGGAATATGAGGATGTCAGGAGACAAATTCTCATGACCACACCTCTGCCATCTTTTGCTACGGTATGTAACATTATTCAGCGTGAAGAAACACGAAGAAGAGTGATGAAATCCGGTGATCTCATCTGGAGGAGACAGATATGAGAATTCTGCTCATCATGCTGCTGCAACAACTCTATTTCTTCACAGGCTTGCAACTTCAGTCGCTCCTCTGGTAGAGGTAAGGGCAGAGGACGTGGGAGCAAATATCACTGTGATCACTGCCACAGGGATGGTCGTACACAAGATCGGTGCTGGGTTTTGTATCCACACTTGAAAATTCAAAAAGACAAGCCGATTGGGTGCCAATGGCTTCTGCACCTCAGTCTGATGAGTCATCAGGAGATTTTCAGTCTACTCTTGGCAAGCTGGCAGTGCAACTACAAGAATATCTAAGCTCCAACTCAAGTAATAAGGCTAACAATGCAAGTCACTTTGTCCAAACTGGTAAGCCCTTATGCCTTATCTAGCCGGTTATCACAATCATTTATTATTGATTCAGGGGCCACGGATCATATGTGTTATGATTCACAATGTTTGTCTAATATTTCTGATGCTTCTCACATTGCCCCGATTACTGTAGCCGATGGAAATCAAGTTCCGGTCAAGGGACTTGGACAGATTGAATTCTTTGAGAAATCCTCTAAAGTATTATTTGTTCCTTCATTATCTTGCAAACTTATTATCAGTTGCGAAAATCACTAATGATTTGAATTGCAATGTTATATTCTCTCCAAAAAAGGTGGTGTTTCAGGACATAATCACAGGGAAGAAATTGGTGAAGGAACCTTGCACAATGGACTATATTTGCTGAATGCAGTGCAAAAAGGCCTTAGTGCAACTCAAAATAAAAGGGGATGACTCAAAGTTGTGGCATTGGCGTATGGGACATCCGTCTGATAAAATTCTGCATTTTGTTAATTCTGAATTTTCTATTGATTCAAGTACTTGTGAGACATGTCGGTATTCCAAATTACATAGATTAGCTTTCAATGATAGTTCTCATGTTTCTCTCCAATTGTTTTGACTTGGTTTACTCTGATGTCTGGGGGCCTGCCCCAATTGAATCAAAAGATGGTTTTCGATGGTTTGTTACTTTTATTGATGATAAATCAAGGTGCATGTGGTTATATTTGTTGAAATCCAAAGCTGACGTGGGGCTAATATTTCAGGAGTTTTATCATATGATTAAAACTCAGTATGGATTTGGAATTAAGATTTTGCGTACCGATAATGGAACTGAATATACTAATGGCACATTTCAGTCGTTTCTTAAACAAATGGGTATGGTTCACCAACTATCTTGTGTTGGGACACCACAGCAAAACGGGATAGCTGAACGAAAGAATCGACATCTTTTAGAGGTAACCCGATCTCTGTTATTCCATGGAAATTTGCCCTCTGAATATTGGTCATATGCAGTGCTCACAAGTTGTTATTTAATTAATCGCACTCCAACTAAAATTTTACAAATATCAATCTCCATTGGCTGTTCTTCTCAGTAGACCAATAAACTTGTCTCACTTAAGAGTTTTTGGGTGTACTTGTTTTGTTCATATGCAAACAGGTAACAAACTTGAACCTCGCTCAAAAAAATGTATTTTTCTTGGGTTACTCGTCGGTAAAAAAGGGGTACACAAATGTTACGATGTTGCTGCCAGGAAATTATATATTTCAAGGGATGTATACTTTGACGAGAGTTCTATGTTTTTTCCTCACAGGGATAAAAATCAGGGGGAGATACGAGAACAGTTTGATTTTTCTCCTCCAAGGCCGGCTGCTATTGATGAGAATAACCCGGATGATAGCTTGAACAACTCACTTGGGCATGTTACAGATGCACTGCATGAACCATTACAGGTGTGGCCAACTGAACCAGATTTGTGTGCCGGGACAAAGTGGAGAACTCAATGAGCTCGATATGTCATTACAATCTGATCAGCAAAATATTCAGCTACCTGCTGTGTTCGAGAACTCAGAACATGATCAGCTGCCTCTAACAACAGCAGATGGACAGCACTTGCGGAGGTCAAGTCGTGTACCCAAACCCTCTATTAAATTAAAGGATTTTGTCTCAACTGCTGTTGCTCACCCTATTCAAAGCTATGTGTGTTACAGTAATATTTCTACAGATTTCAAGTCATTCCTCGCTGCAATTGATAGCCATTATGAACCAGTGAATTATACAGAGGCACAAAAATTACCAGAGTGGCAAACAGCCATGGCAGAGGAATTGGAGGCCCTTGATAAAAATCAGACTTGGGAGATTGTGACATTACCCAAAGGGAAGCGAACTGTTGGCTGCAGATGGATTTATAAAATAAAATATCAGAGTGATGGTACTATTGAACGCCATAAGGCTCGTCTTGTAGCAAAGGGATACACCCAGACATATGGCGTAGATTATAATGAGACGTTTGCACCAGTGGCCAAGATGAACACTGTGAGAGTTCTAATGTCTGTAGCCGTGAATCTTGGTTGGCCACTTTTTCAAATGGACGTCAAGAATGCATTTTTGCATGGAGAACTTGAAGAAGAAGTGTATATGGACATTCCTCCCGGTCATTCTCTTGAAACTCAACCTGGTAAAGCATGTAGATTAAAGAAGGCGATTTACGGGTTGAAACAATCTCCCCGAGCTTGGTATGGAAAATTAAGTACAGCTTTGATATTTTTTGGCTTCGAAAAAAGTAAGTCCGATTATTCACTGTTTGTTAAAAATTGTTTTGGAAGTATTGTTGTTGTGTTGATTTATGTGGATGACATAGTCATCACAGGAAACAGCCTGGTGGAGATAGAAAAATTGAAGCGACACCTCAACGAGAAATTTGATATCAAAGATTTAGGGCACCTGAGATATTTCCTAGGAATTGAGGTGGCAACTTCAAGCAAGGGATTATTTATTTCTCAAAGAAAGTACGTGATGGATTTTACTAAAGGAAACTGGAAAATTGGCAGCCAAACCAGCAGATACACCTATGGATTACAATAGTAAGTTTGAAGGTGACACTACTCCTCTGTCTGACCCAAAACAATTTCAAAGATTGATGGGCAAGTTGATTTATCTTACGATAACTAGACCGGATATATCTTACACTGTAAGTTACATCAGTCAGTTCTTACATGCTCCTACTCGCGGTCATATGAATTTAGTTGACCGAGTTCTCAGGTACCTAAAGTCTTGTCCAGGAAAAGGAATTTGGATGAAGAAAAATCATTATATACAGAAATCATTGGTTATGATAGAAGATCAACTTCAGGTTTTTGTACCTTTGTAGGAGGTAATCTTGTCACGTGGAAGAGCAAGAAACAAAGTGTGGTTGCTCGGTCCAGTGCAGAGGCAGAATACAGAGCTATGGCTTCAGCCACTAGTGAGCTTATTTGGCTTCGCCACCTACTTTATGATCTGACATGGAGAAGGCCAGTTACCCCTATCAAGCTGTATTGTGATAATCAGGCTGCTATTCACATTGCATCAAACCCGGTCTTCCATGAGAGAACCAAACATATAGAAGTGGATTGTCACTTTGTTCGTGAGAAGGTTCAAGAAAAAATAATTATGACTCCCTACATTCGAAGTGAAGAACAACTAGCTGATGTCTTCACCAAAGCGTTACCTAAAAATATCTTTCAGAACATTCTTGCCAAGTTGACCTTGATTGACATCTTCGCATCAACTTGGAGGGGGAGTGTTGGAGATAATGTTTACCGAAATATCAGCATTGAAGATAATGTCAACCAAATTAGTGGAGATAAATATGGGAAGATTGTTGCCCCAATAGTAACCACTAATCTAGCTAAAATAAAGAGAAACAAATCAGATTATTTAGCTAAAATAAAGGGAAAACAAATCAGATTATTCCCTTGATTGTAGACTTGAAATCCTAGCCAATTCAATGTATCAATTACTACTTAAAGGGAATGGAACCCCCTATAACCTAGTAACAAGTTAAGGGGGAGAATATGTTACCGTGGATGTAGGCTTCAAGGCTGAACCACGTTACTTTTTCCTTATTCTCCTTCTCTTTCTCACGTTTTAACACTTTTTCTGCTATAGTTTCTCTTTCAACAGTGGTAGGAGAAGTGAGGATCCAAATCAAGCTCCTTCAGGTGATTCCACTGATTCTTCATCAAGACCAAGGGGTGACTCTGAGGTAGAGAGTTAGAGAAGATTTTTTTTTGTTTTTCCCCAATAGGGTAAAGAATCTGTACAGGCAAAACAAATGCACGAAAGTACTATCATATTTTTTTCGGAAAAAATAAGTTAATGATGTTTTCTTATCTCCCAATTTTTTGTTGATCTCCCAATTGAAATCAGATACTGCATCCCTTTCTCTGAGAATCTCGATTCCTTGGTGCCTACTTGCATCAGAAGGGTAGCCGTTGGGTTTGTGCTTGGTGACTCCAAGAAAGTTGTGCCATCCACTATCCTCAGTCCCTTTATACCATAAACACTTTAGTGCTTATCATCAACCGATCCTGCCCTGCAACCCCCATAATAATGATAGACAGTTCTAAGTTTCTTACATTTTCTTGCAAAATTTTATCAAATTATCCTCAGTACGCGTCAATTTGTGTTGAGGTGCCGGTCCAAGGAAAAATGCAATTGATTTGGACCTTGCCATTCGATTAAGTTGTTGGCTCATCTTGACACATTCTTGCTCATCCTTTTCGCTTGCTATATAGTTGAACTTCACTTGAGGGTTCAACCTGGGGTCTGTTATTTACTTCAAGCATCCCTTTTGAAGAAGGTAATGCTATCTTGGCAGCAATATTAAACCCTTTTTGCATTGGAACCTAGAGGCAGTATTGCTGCTTCAACTACAATTTTCTAGTCATCTGTTGTGCCCCCCACTTGCGGTCATGTGCCATTGTCTATTGCCTACACAATGGAATTGGCAGTTGAAACTAGTCACAGACCCTGGTTCTAAGGACCAAGTGAGTTATAGCTTAACGTGTGGTTATGGTTAAGAAGCATTTATACAACACATGACGCAGATACGATACAACAGGACATTAGAATACACTAAATTTTAAAAATTACAAGATCCGACGGGGCTAATATATAAAATATAAAATTAATATAAAAACATAAATTTTAAAAATATATATAAGAAAAAAAAATCTTTACACAATTAAGAAAAAAATTAACATTTATTATTGTAAGTATTATAAAATATTATTATTTATTTAATTTTTACAATATAATACTTACACTAGCACTAATTTGAAAAAATAAAGTAAAAAATATATATAATAAAGAGTAAAAATATTTCAAGTATTTGAGAAATATTCAACATGTTTGACGTGAGATTAACAATTATTTTGAAGTGTTTGTGTTTTTTTTTAGTTATAAGAATTAAATGCATTTTAGTTTATGAAAATATTGAATACTTCTGTTTTTTATTTACTACATTTATAATGAGAATTGTTTAAAAAAATCATTACTCAATTGCAAAAAAGAACAAAATGCTGTGAGAAGCTTGTTAGCCTGTTTAATCTGTGGAAGCTTCATGTCTAGCACAGTAACACCGCAACGGGCAATGCAGTGTTTTGCGAGTGGATGAAGGGCATGACTTATTTTCCTGCGTGGGCTATACAAATGATTGGTTTTCTCTTGTGTAGTGACACATCAATCAATCAAAAGTTTACGAATCATTCATTCCTCCTCGGCTAAAACAACCGATGTTGAGCATATGATGTTTTTCTCCGACCTTGGATTTTTTAGGTGATAGTTTTTCTCCAACACACTGATATGCTATCAGTCTCCCCGGACAATTTAACTAGAATGTTATAATTCATAGAAATATGATTCACCACAACTTTTTTGTCCGGTCAAAGAAAACTTTTGTCGTTTTAAGTTATTATAACCAATATACCCTACCCAGCAATCTCTTGGTATATTTAGTTATTTACATGCAGGTAAAAGTGGGTTCATAATGGAACAATCATGCTCTGGTTTGGAAGTCACCAACTCATATTCTAGTACTCTTGATCGAGAAGCTTCAAGAGGTTAGTAAATTAAACCAGTGGATATCCGTTACCAAATTGTTACAGTAGAAAGTGGTTAACCTGTGGCCTAGTATCAGCAGCAAGATTTGGGAGAAAAGAGGGTCAGAGTGGTGAGGCTCACCATATGGCCATATCTGTATTACACCTTTTGTTGACCAGGATACACGGTCAACCGATTTTTCTTTTCAGTATAAAATTTTTTACGGTATCACTAGAAAAAAAATGGTGTATTAGTAAGGCACTTACAACGTTTATTAGAAAAGTTATCAATTTTTAATGTTTTGACACAACTTTTTGTAATTTTTTTTAAAAAGGTAATTTTATCTGTTATCTACGGTGGAAATTTGTTAATTTTTTTATATACAAATTTAAGATTACTTTTCTATGAAAATGTAAAAAAGAAAAGGTTACATACTTTTGGTATAAAAATTATAAGAACTTTTTATAAAATATTATTTGTTTGTAACTAGTAGAATACTATACATGAACTACTCGTACACCATTTTAGAAATTGTGCAATCTAGTAAAGCCCCATACATACTGCATATACAAAGATGTCCTTAAGAGAATGATTTTGCTGCATATGTTCCATCTTCAAGGTTCCGAAAAGCTTGAACTGCAATATATTGCCTTTGAGGTTTGAACCTTAGTTAATGTCTCTTTGATATTAGCTGCTCAAGACAAGCATTTTCGACTATTCGGATTTCCTCTATTTGTTTTGACATTTTTTTTCTCCAGAATTGGTTGGTAGGGTAGAGAGTTAAAGATGAAAGTTCTGTAAGAATTTTTAGTTTATTTGGTGAAGAATCTGTACTGGCACAAATACACAAAAAATTCAATCATGTTTTCTGGGAAGAACTAAACTAATGGTATTTTCTTATCTCTCATTTTTTTTTTTCTTTCCAATTCTGTATTGCTAGTAGTAAGATACAAAGATGGTTAAAAGTCAGAATTTTAGTCCATTATACCAAAAAAATTTGGGGAGATTTAAGAAGGTTTTCTGGTCTAAGGTTAATCTATTGAATTTGAAGAGGGAAAAAAATATGACTTTAAGGTAAAATGGAGAACTAAGACTCACGAAGTCCATTCTGTTAGTCTCCTGAGTGATGCTGACTTATTTGTTTTGTCACACATTGCTTTTGCATAACAGGGAACAAAGAGGTTCAGTATTGGTTTTAATTGACATTGAAATCAGTAGCTGCTTCCCTTTCTATCAGAATCTTGATTCCTTGGAACCATCCAAGCATCAGAAGGGTAGCCTAGTGGGTTTGTGCACTGCAGGGTGACTCTGAAGAAGTTGGGCCATCCATTATCCTCAATCCTTTTACACCTTAAACCCTGTAGGACTTATCAACTGCCGATCCAAGGGTGCAACCTCCATGATAATGACAGTAATTTCTTGCAAAACTTTCTCACATCATCAACAATTTTAATTTTTTTTCCGTGCCGTGCCAAGGAAATATGCAATTGCAATTCGAGTAGGCAGTTGGCTCATCTTGACACATTTTTCCCTATCTTTTTAACTTGCGAGACACTTGAACTTCACTGCAGGGTTCAGCCTGGGGCCTTTGTTATTCAGTTCAAGCATCCCTTTTGAGTAAGGTAGAGCTATCCTGGCAGCAATATTAACCTTGTTGCACTGGAACTCAGACAGTATTGCTACTTCAACTATAATTTTCAAGTCATCTGTTATGCCCACCACTTGCGGTGGATCAGGCAGCAGATTCTGTGGCATAGAATCCACTGAAACTGCTATGCAGGGTTTGTCTTGCATACCCTGCCCAATCTCTTTCAAGTCAAGCACTAGTAGAATGTTACTTTCTTGGTCATTCTTTTGGTCCAATTCTCCTTGACGACAGAAGTTGGTGGATAGTGGATACCCAATGCACCTAATGCCATTATGACATCGCCTCTTGAATCCTTGAATCCTTGCACTGAAACTTGGATTTTCACGTAGGAAGCACGATACTTCTAAATATTTATCATGCTGATATCAGGTACGTATTTGTATTGAATATTGTATTAAATACTCTTCAACACTATTAGATATCGTTATATTTTATTTTTTATTTTTTAATTTTTGTGTTAATATATGTGAGATCTCATAAAAATTTAATAAATATTAATCTTTTATTATATCTATAATAATTAATGTTAAAAAAAATTTATTTTTTATTTTTTTTCTTAATTATAAAATTTTTCAACTATTTTTTTTATAATATTTTATGATAATTTTATATACTTTTTAAAATTTTATAAAATAATATAAATAATTTTATATATATATATATATATTATTTAATATCCTATCGTATTCGTATACTAAATTTTTAAAGAATGACATATCTTCTCGTACCGGTGTCGAATTGATATCCGTACTCCTGTCCATGCTTTGTAGCTTCATAGTTTAATAGGATGAATCTTTCGCCCGCAGTTCTGGTTTCATTCTTGTTACCTATAGCATTTGAATGGTCAAAATCGAAGATTTAATACTGAAATGATGATTTAAAAATGCTACTGTTAGCCAACTATTCCTGCCAGCTGTAGAAAGTTTTTCCTTCTTACCATTTATGTTGAAAGGTTGTAATGTTTACTGTAGCATTTTGGAAGGACTGTGAGAGTGTTCGGGTTCCCTGCCTCTAGAAGGTCCTCTGAGGTGTTTCACTTTTCAAATTGATCAAACACTCCCAGAAATCTTGGTTTCCTTGATGTGTTCCAAGCTAAAGCCATTGTATTGTAAAATTCCTGATTCAAAAAGGCTGAATTCAGCAACAGCCATTCATGGGATGAGAAACACGGGGAAAGACAACCTAGATCTCCCCATTCAAAAGCTTCTCTCTCCAGTTTTCTGTCCCAACTGGCTTTACTAACAAATTCCTCGCTGGATCTACTGTGAAGGTCGCCATTTATAGCTGATGATCCCCCCAATAACTCTTCCTCGGACATTGCTAACCTCATCCTCGGAGGTGAAGCTTCGTCCACTGACGTGTATTCATCTGTTCCAAATAATGAAAAATCCCAGTATCTCTAATCTATTACAAAGGTAATTCCATATGGTGAGCTACCTCGTTTCTGGGTAGCACAGAGAATTTCTGTGACAGGATTGCAGCTAATGGACATCTGCAGGTGCTTCCACGACCACCAACTACAATGCAATCATAAGACTATAGAGACGCCTCGCATCATCCTTAATATATGAATATGTGCCCACTAGCTTCTGGCATTCTCATGTTCAAATCTAGATAACACAAGTACATTATACGCCTATTTGGTTGCTTAAAACCAATTCGTTGGATAGGTTTAGGAGGTTATAATCCACGTTAAAATTTTCAAAAATATAGTTGTGTTGGGAAGTGGCTGGTATAGAAGAGAGCTAAAACACTCTCGAACAAATTTGATTGTCAAGTGAGAAGTATATGTGAATACAATGGAAATATCTACGCTGTGTGGATATCTTATTGATATATATTCGTAGTTTTCAATAGAAAAGATTGTGTTATTGGAATATCCTATGTCGGTTTAGAGACTGTGAGGGGATAGAATGTTTATATTTAGAATTTATTTGAGAGAAAGCGGACTCATCTGACTTTGATCATTCTTAGGATTGTTGGTTTTTATATTCTATGTACTTGTTCTGGTTCTCTCTCTCGATATGGGGTAGTCATAGAGTAGAATGAATCCTCTATTTTCAATTACGCATGTTGAACCAGTTTGACAATAGCAATCGCAACACTTAATAATAATCAGTAAACATGTGGCATTTCGCCTCTACATTTTTGTTGATTCTCAGATTTCATTCTATTGAATGTTATAGTGGCTACATACAACTCTAGTTCTTAGTTGGTTTGTCAAAAAATGATGACACTAGATGTTTTCATGTTAAGAAATTCGAAGCATAAGTTTGTATTATAACTATATAACTTTATCAAATTTCAATGGGTTATAATAAGGGTTAAATCATCAGAATTGTAATGTTTGCATAAAGGAGTAGGGACTGTAGACAAATAGAGGATATCATTGAAAGATAATTGCATACATTAGAGTCCGGGAATAGGACTCCACAAATATTGTTGAGTTCTGTGAATCCATCTTGGTAAACAATCCTTGTCAGTGAAAACCTTAGATGCATTGATTAGGGAAGAAGAAGTGTTAAGTAACATGGAGAGCGAGGGAAGCAATGGTAAACGAATTCAATTAAGTCGATTCACTAGAATTAATTACTTAACTTTTATAAACTAAGATGCGAAATGAAGAATTATACAGACACATGAATGCATGGTTGCTTAAGCCACAAAAAGAATACATTCAAATGCAAATAGGAGAGTTCCGTTAGTTAGTGTGAACTGGAAGAGTATAGATTTTGGGATAGATTTATAAAGTTAAATAATCTCCAGTGGGACCATAATATCGGATCGTAGGCATAAAAGATCAATGGGAGAAAAATCGAAGACAACAATAAAATTTATATTTATGTATGTAACTACTCAGAGTACAATGTGATATAATGCCGGTATAAGCAATTGAAAGGGGATAGGAAATCTGAATGAAAGGATTCTAACATTAGCATAGAGTAAGGAAGGCTTTGGAGCACGTAATCTTGAAGTTCTTCTCTGTATACCAAAGAGATAAAAGAGTTACGTACATTTATTGATTTGATTTTAATGTATGTTGAAAAACCATGATTCCTAATATCTATTCTACTCTAGAAGTTGTTAGTGCTACGTGATGATGTAACGTGAAATTTATTTAATTGGATTACACACATCTTATGTATGGCATGTTAGTATCAGATAGTGCCAATGGTTCTTGGAAAGTATCAATCGCTCTTTTATGGAGGATAAAAATTGTCATTAAGAAAATCATATCATCAGTGGTAAGGGATCTCCGAACTATAAAATCATTATCAGAGAGTAAAAGAACTTAAATGAAATCTTCTTCATGATTCTGAGTAATATAAACATAAAGCCAAAGAAAAAAACTTCGCACTGTGCCACTCTGTTTTCCAAGACGGATGTTCTGGCAGGCCTCCTCTCATTCCGGCGACGGTCTCCGGCGGCTTTCTATATCAGGTTTCGTATCTTTTCTGGCTTCACGATACGGGTCTCTATCTGGGTCTGCATGGACTAAGCCGGAATCTCATATGACAATCTCCAGGAACGATGTATACTTTCTTCGGTATCTGCGAAGGTCACTGGTATATGGTAACCTGTGCTTTCCGTCAACGTACAGTAACTGATTACGACCTAAGCCTGATTAGAACCAGTCGGTAGTGTAAGGTGAGAGAACAACCCGGAATTAACAAATCTCTAAGGTGCGCAGCGGTTCGGGAGAACTACATGGCAGGTGATAGCCACAAGGCAAGACAACTATTGTGAGACGCAAACTGAGTAAGAAAATAGCAATGGCATAAGGTATTTAATCTAATTTTTTTCGCATTTGATCTTTAATTGCTTTACAAATGTGTTATCTACGACGCTGCATCGGGGGATTAGGATCTAAGATGGTTCTCGTTGAGGAACGCACACCATTTAAGAATCGGTTAGTAGGGATAAGTAACCGAAGAGATCAATAGAGATTCTGGTTTTGGCGCTTTGTTTAGTATACGTGTATTTCTTTCTACATGCGACTCCGGACGTGCGACAAAAATCCTCGGACTCTCATGACTAGAATTCTCTGGTTATTTGGATACTTGGGGTTTCTTTCAGTAGTGAGTCGATCTTTCATTTTGAGGACCCTACAGAAGAGCATTCGTTATTTAATTTTCCGTTGGATTTGGATTGGTGATGCTTGTAGTTATCCTAATAACTGTTCAGTTCGATCAACCGTGGGTGTGTGATACGGGTTATCCTCGCCATTTTTGGTCCTAAATCTTTTGATTTTCTGGATTTGTTTGTATTTGAATAACAATTATCTGCAAAGAAATTTGAGGATCTCGTTAGATCGTTCAGTCGTGGTGGGACCTACGGAGTTTCATATCTGAATGAGACGTTCGGGATCTAGTATATGTATCGCTAGAGGTTCCGGTTATTCGCGAGTGTCATCCTGCGCTGCTTGGTGGTGGTAGCCTGGATCGAAGAGATTGATCGGACTGTGATGGTTTTGGCACCGCGAAAGGATGAACGACCGGTAGCGTGATGATGGTTCCTGGCCGCTGCCTCGCATTCAGGATGATAGCTGTGGCTGGACCTGAACTAGATTTAGACAGAACTTTAAACAATGCGATGGAACACAGGTTGGTCGCTGACCGCGATATGTTAGATTGGACTTGAAGTGCTCGTGGGTTCCTTAATGTGTTAATGGATAAACGAAGGGAATCGATGAGTGATCAACATTATGCAGGCTTATAAACACGAAAAGGTGTAGGAATTGGTAGATATGTGAAATTTCAATTCAATAATTTAGTTTAATAGTTCAATAAATATTTTTGTTGTTATTGAAAATATTGTGATTGGTGGAATTTGTTTAGTCACCTGTCATAAGTGGCCCTAATAATTTCTCACTATTATGAATATAAGTTTTTTAATCTCTGGAAACATACTTAAGATTGTATAAATCCATGGATATACTTCTGTTGGCATTATCTAAATTTTTATTGTTATCGGTCATTAATAATTGACTGACTTAAATAGTTTATTCTGAAATTCATTAATGAATTTAGTGACAGTGAACACATATTTTTTAATTTTTTATATTTTAGAGTGGTGTTAAAAGTTGGAGTTCACTCACTAATTATAGCATTTTTAAAGTGCAGATGTTTAAAGAGATTTAATACATTCAAAGTGTGAAGTGAGTTGCTCTTTTATATAGGATATCAATATGAAGCGATTAAGACAATAGATGATTTTAATTGTGGTATAGTTTGAAATTACTATAACTCGATTAGGATATAAATTAATATATTTTATTATTATTGCTTCACAACAAGGAGAAATACTTTTAATAATTTTTTTAATTATTGTTTAGGTTACATGTAATTAAATTATTCCAAATGTAGTCAAAATTAAATGTGAGGATTATTAATATTATAGTCATAATATCCACGCTCTGACAGGTGTGGATTGGGTAATATATGAATATTGAGAATTAGTTGTTCCATCATCAAAAGTTCATATATGATCTATTGAATTAGAGTGGAAAATTATTCAAGACTCTCGAATAGTTATATATGATTATGTATATATATTTGTATCATACTAGATTCGATTGAGAATGTCTGTTTTCAAACATGTGAATTACTCAGTCTGTAGTAAAACATACAAAGTTAATATTAATAGTTGTATATTTTAAATTAGTTATTTCTCCTTGCAGTAACCAAAAGTTTAAGCTTACATAAGTATGCTATTAATGATTTTATTATTTGGCAGTCATGTCGATGCTGCTGCATTTCTCGATTATGCAAATAGATGAAAATTCCCCTGTTAACAGAACTGAGTTTGTTGTGATATGTAGGATTACTCACAAAGATTAAGCGTACGTCTGAGAGAGAGGAATTGTGAGCATTACTCCAATTTTCGTAGGTATGGTATGGGGATATAATGGATCTTGTGGATTATTAGACCTCTATTAGAGAAGAGAGGAAAACCTAGATGGAGTATTTGATACCTCAGGATTTTCACCGAAAAATAGTGAACCATATGATGTTGATCTTTATGAGACAAATTGGAAAGGAAAAGGTTAATGCTAGATATCTTAAGATAGATCTGGAAAAGCTCTTGATCACAGGTTTCAGATAGATCTAATACGTTAAAATGTATTATCTCGGACTAGCGATATGCATCGGCTGCGATTCAGTCAAGCAGCATAGCAATGTCAGAGGGAAATACTAAGTTCCATGAAAGGCCCAGATTCGACATGAGCTATAAGTGCTTAGAAGTCGTATAACACTGGAAGACAAAGCTTTATTGGCATGGTAGACGCCGCTCCTGATCATCCAAACTGTGAAAGTCTCTTGCTGGCACAGACTAAATTTGTATCTATCATTGATGTACCCAACTACTTATAGCAGAAATTTTGAAGGGGTGTTGTTCGCGTAGACTAGTTAGATCATTGAGACTATGTTAGCTGAGATGACAACGAGAATACGAAGATTACATAGAGTGCATAGAAGCTTTGAGAAGTCATATTGCGTGGTGAAGGGATTGGATTGAGATAATTTTGATTCTTTCCTTGTGCACTTCATCCTGAATACTCTCCCACCGCAATACAGTCATTTCAAGATATCTTATAATACACATAAAGAAAAATGGTCTATTAATGAACTCTTGACCATGTGTGTTCAGGAAGAGGGGGGTTGCAAATGGAACAGGGAGAGAGTTCCATGATGACAATTCATAGGAAGGATCATAAGCAAGCCAAGAAAAAGGGAAAAGGTAAAATACCACCCCAAGGTGGAATTAAGAAGGAATCCAAGTGTTTCTTCTGTAAAAAGAAGGGTCACATGAAGAATGATTGTATTAAATTCCAACAATGGCTTGAGAAGAAAGGTATATCAACCTCATTTGTTTGTTATGAATCTAATATGTTTGATGTTAATCATAACACATGGTGGATTAATTCTGGTTCTACAATTCATGTTTCAAATAGTTTGCAGGGTATGCAAAACCTAAGGAAGCCAATGGGAAGTGAACTTTACATCTATTCAGGAAGTAAGATGAGTTCACCTGTGGAGGCTATAGGGTCCTGCAGCTTAGTTTTAAGTAGTGTGACTTTAATTTGTATTTGGAAAAGACCTTTTATATTCCTAACTTTTCTAAGAACTTAATTTCAGTTTCAAGACTTGTACCTTTTGGTTATTCCTTTTCATTTTATAAGACATCTTTCAGTTTGTTTTATAAATCTAAAGTTGTTGGGAATGGTATATTGTCTGATGGTCTTTTCTATATTAATTTGCGAAATGACACTACATATGACGCTATGCATGTTAATGTTGGCATAAAACGATGTGTTATGAATGAAGATTCCTTTATGTTGTGGCATCGGAGATTAGGACATATCTCCATTCAGAGAATTAAGATATTGGTAGATGATGGAGTACTTAGTACTTTAGATTTTACTGATTTTGAAACTTGTGTAAACTGTATTAAGGGAAAGCAGACAAACAAGTCAAAAAAAGGTGCCAAGAGGAGTACCGAACTGTTAGAAATCATACATACAGATATTTTGTTGTCCAGACATGGATGCATATGGTCAAAAATACTTCATCTCTTTTATAGATGATTATTCACGATACATGTATCTCTACATGCTTAATAATAAGTATGAAGCATTAGATGCCTTCAAGGTATTTAAAACTGAAGTAGAGAAACAATGCGGTAAGTAAATCAAAGATCGTGAGATCAGATAGAGGTGGAGAATATTATGGTAAATACACTGGATATGGACAAGCACCTGGTCCATTTGTGAGGTTTCTTGAACATCATGGGATAGTTGCCCAATACACCATGCCTGGTTCTCCAGATCAGAACGGTGTAGCAGAAAGGAGAAACCGAACATTATTGGATATGGTGCGAAGTATGCTTAGTAACTCTAAGCTACCTAAGTCCTTATGGGCTGAAGCGCTGAAAACGGCAGTGTACATATTAAACAGAGTTCTAACTAAGGCTGTCCCAAAGACGCCATTTGAGTTATTTAAGGGTTGGAAACCGAGTTTGTGACATGTACACATTTGGGGATGTCCGTCTGAGGTTAGAATTTATAACCCGCAAGAGAAGAAACTGGACCTAAGGACCATTAGTGAGTATTTCATTGGATATGCTGAAAGGTCTAAGGGATACAGATTTTATTATTCATCTCACACCACTAGGATTGTGGAATCTAAGAAATGCTAAATTTCTAGAAAATGACTTGATCAATGGGAGCGATCAATCTGGAAACTTTGTTTCTGAGAAAGATCATTCGGATGCTCAACCATCCACTTCAAGCATGAGATTGATTGTTGTTCACAATACCCCTTTAGTTCAACCGGGTATTGTACAACCAGTTATTGAGAATCCACAATCAGATGCTGATATTGATCTAGTGGATCAAATTGCTGATGAGGAACAAGAGTTTGTTGTTCAACTGGTCCGAACATTATTGGATATGGTGCGAAGTATGCTTAGTAACTCTAAGCTACCTAAGTCCTTATGGGTTGAAGCGCTGAAGATGACAGTGTACATATTAAATAGAGTTTCAACTAAGGCTATCCCAAAGATGCCATTTAAGTTATTTAAGGGTTGGAAACCGAGTTTGTGACATGTACACATCTGGGGATGTCCGTCTGAGGTTAGAATTTATAACCCGCAAGAGAAGAAACTGGACCCAAAGACCATTAGTGGGTATTTCATTGGATATGCTAAAAGGTCTAAGGGATACCGATTTTATTGTCCATCTCACACCATTAGGATTATGGAATCTAGAAATGTCAAATTTCTAGAAAATGACTTGATCAGTGGGAGCGATTAATCTAGAGACTTTGTTTCTGAGAAAGATCATTCGGATGCTCAACCATCCACTTCAAGCATAAGATTGGTTGTTGTTCACAATACCCCTTTAGTTCAACCGGGTGTTATACAACCAATTATTGAGAATCCACAATCAGATGCTGATATTGATCTAGTGGATCAAGTTGTTGATGAAGAACAAGAAATTGTTGATCAACCAATTGAACAACAAACTCCTCAAGAAGATCATGCAACATTAAGGAGATCTATTAGAATAAGGAGATCAAGGATACCTAGTGACTATATTGTGTATCTACAAGAATTTGACTATAATGCTGGAGCCGAAAATGATCTTGAAACGTTTTCACAAGCTATGAGTTGTAAAGAATCAAACTTATGGTATGATGCTATGAAAGATGAGATGAATTCTATGGCATCTAATGGAGTCTGGGATCTTGTTCAGTTGCCTGATGGTGCAAAAGTCATTGGATGTAAATAGGTCTTTAAGACAAAGAATGACTCATTTGGCAACATTGAGAGATATAAAGCAAGACTTATAGCCAAAGGATTTAATCAAAATGAAGGAATCGACTATAAAGAGACATTTTCTCCTGTATCTAAGAAAGATTCTCTTCGCATCATTCTAGCATTAGTTGCACATTTTGACTTAGAGTTGCAACAAATGAATGTGAAAACTGCATTTCTCAATGGAGATCTAGAGGAAGAGGTTTACATGAAACAACCAGAAGGATTCTCCTCTAGTAATGGTGAGCAATTGGTTTGCAAGCTTAAGAAATCCATATATGGATTAAAACAAGCCCCCCGTCAGTGGTATTTGAAATTTCATAATGTTATCTCCTCATTTGGTTTTGTGGAGAATATTATGGATCAATGTATATACCAGAAGGTTAGTGGGAGTAAGATTTGTTTCTTCGTTCTATATGTGGATAATATTTTACTTGCAGCTAATGATAAGGGTTTGCTATATGAAGTGAAACAATTCCTCTCTAAAAACTTTGATATGAAAGATATGGGTGATGCTTCTTTTGTTATTGGCATCAAGATACATAGAGATAGACTTAGAGGTATTCTAGGTTTGTCTCAGGAGGCCTATATCAACAAAATCTTGGAGAGATTTCGGATGAAGGATTGTTCACCAAGTGTAGCTCCCATTGTGAAAGGTGATAGGTTCGATTTGAGCCAATGCCCCAAAAATGATCTTGAGCAGGAACAAATGAAGAGCATTCCCTATGCTTCAGTTGTTGGAAGCCTTATGTATGCTCAGGTTTGCACAAGACCTGACATTGCATTTGCTGTTGGGATGTTCGGAAGATATCAGAGTAATCCAGGGTTAGACCACTGGAGAGCTGCAAAGAAAGTGTTGAGATACCTTCAAGGGACCAAGGACTACATGCTTATATACAAACGAACCGATAATTTGGAAGTGACTAGCTACTCTGATTCAGACTACGCTGGCTGCATTGATTCATGAAAGTCAACTTCAGGATATGTTTTTATGCTAGCTAGTGGAGCTGTGTCTTGGAGAAGTGCCAAGCAGACCTTGACTGCTACTTCCACTATGGAGGCTGAATTCGTGTCTTGTTTTGAGGCTACCTCACATGGTGTATGGATGAGGAGTTTCATTTATGGGCTTAGAGTTATGGATTCTATTTCCAAGCCATTGAGAATATATTGTGACAATTCAGCTGCTGTTTTTATGGCTAAGAATAACAAAAGTGAGAGTCGAAGCAAACACATCGACATTAAATATCTAACCATAAGAGAACGTGTTAAGGATAAATCAGTGTTTATTGAGTACATTAGCACTGAATTGATGATTGCAGATCCTTTAACTAAAGGCATGCCACCATTGAAATTTAAGGATCATGTAGAAAGGATGGGACTTGATTCTCGAATGTAATTTTCGTTGTAAGAACGATGTTATGTTAATAAAATTCTATTTGTGATGTTTTCTCATTTATTTCATGCGCATATTCATTCATTTCGAGAAATATCAATTAAAGTTTGGACTTAGAATAAACATTGGGTTTATTCATTAAGTAATATGGGCTTGAGGGATATAATACATTATGATACATGGGAGATAATACTCGTAATTTTAGAGGACTTATCACCATGATTCATGTATTCTATTACTCACTATAGTATATGATGTATTATGTGGACCAAGTGGGAGAATGTAGGTTTTTTCTGTCTCTTGGGTAGTTGCTTGGTTACAGAGACTAAGTCAAAGAAAAATAAGTGTGGTCCACATTATCATTATCAGTTAATTTCAAAACAGTTTTCTTTTTAAACATTCAGAAAAAATAGTTGCCCACCAAGTTTGATTTAGTAACTGCCTTTGTGATGGACAAAGGTTATTAAAGAAAGTGTCTTATCTTCTGAGGTCCCTATGCTTGCTTTCTCATACAGTATCATACACCATCTAAGAGAAGAAAGTGAGAGCGTAGAAGTACCGTAGAAGCTAGACAACTTTGGAGACGCAAATTTAGAGTAAGAAGAATAGCAATGGCGGGAGGTATTTATGATCCTAATTTTTTCGCATTTGATCTAATTGCTTTACAAATGTGTTATAAGCATGGTTAGATCATAAGATGTTGAGAACATTATACAGCAACCTCTGATGATACCTCATTCTTTTTCTTCTTGTTCACCAATAATTCCTACAAGAGCATACCCCGTCTTTAAAATGATGGAATCTTTTAGCATTTTGAATGATGAGTTCTCTTCCCACAAGCTTAGAAATAATATTCAGTGCAGTATGGCAATCACCACGAGAAATTCTTGTGTACTATGAAAGTAATACACGTATTCAATAAATATATGACATGTAGTTCTTTATGATCATTCAACAATTGAATTGAATATATAATTTTTAATAATAAAATTAAGATTAAATGTCAACCTTGAAATCTTCTTTAGTGTATAAGAATTTTCCCAATCACCACAAACACGCAGGTTCTTGATTACCCTGACAGGAGAGCGGGCAGAATTGCTAAGGAGACCATAATCAGCAACAAGTCTCTCATTGTGGGCAAGAAGAGCTTCTTCCTTGCCTTCCTGGTATATGTCATGCAACACAAATTGTCTCTGGAAGACAGCTAGCTTCTTTCATTTGTGACTTCAAACCTCAAAGAAGAGCACAAATCTTATCATTTTCACGATGAGAAGTATCTTCTGCTTCATATTCATGGACTTGGCTCCTTACTTCTAGAAGATTTTTGCTTGATAATTTATTTTCTTTCTCTTTTGTGAAGTCCGCAAGTTTTTACTGGTAGATGGCCATTGCTCATTTAAGCAAGATGGATCCAGCTATTCAACTAGTTCAACACAACGATCCCCCAACTCATTGTTCCCATGAACTCCACAAAGATTCATCAAGGTCTGCCATACATCAGCACTTGGCTTCATTAGCATCTTTTCAATGAACTCAAAGGCTTCATCAAGATGACAAATGCATACTGCCAAACATGTCTACTACACTGACAAAATGAGCCATAGATGGTACAATGCCATAATCCTTGCTCATGGATTCAAAATGCAGCATTCCCTCGTCAACATCTCCTAGCATACTTCATGCAAAAAAAAAAAAAAAAAAAAGAACCAAATGTACATCTGAGTCATCTGACCATCAGGTTTCAGTCACAAGTTTTTAAATTGAGTAAATAGATCAATTGAATCTTCTGCAAACCCATTCTTAGGAAGCTGTGTAATTATAGTACCCCAAGTAGTCAAAGTGCACTCTGGTTCACCTTGCAATTGCATGCATCATCCATAGAACCACATTCTGAATACATCTCCAATATTCTATATGTGCTTTGAGAGGTGACAGATATTGTAAAACATGTCTGTGTATAATTCTCTCCTCTTATAGAGAATTAGCCCCCCCACATTTGCGCATTAATTGCAAATATCGAGGCAAATCCGCAGGAATATGCAGCTTTTCCAACAAATCCAAAACTCCAACTGCTTCCTTCACTTTACCCTCCAAGCAGAAACTATCTAGTTCCTCAAGGGTACCTCTGTATGGACTCTCATTGGATGCTGTAGCTGATTCACCATCAGGATTTCCATTACTTGATAGATGAGAACCAACCATTGATCTCTGATACAGTATTCAAGTTTGGAGAATGCTGACCATCTTTTGAGGGGTAAAACGTGGTGGTCCTAGTTCATCTGTCCATCTAAGGAACCTATCCCTTCATTTGAAGGAGATGGAAATGGAGGCCCTTATCCCCCTGAACCACCCGATGTGGGTACTTC